>CAMRHE010000011.1:4942500-7342500 GCA_947044405.1 Leptodactylus fallax
TGGGAAAAACCACAATGCGTCTCTGCCATGGTGCCTTAGCTTTACAGGACTAAAATATTGATGATCTATCCGTTGGTCGTCAATATCACCTCAGTGGGGGTTCAGTACCCAAGATACTCTGGTTACGCTAGGTTCCCACTAGCGCCATGGTCTCCGAACGACAGAGAGCCAGACTGCTAAAACAGCAGTTACACACAGAAACCAGCAGATCCCTTTGACTACAATGGGGTCCGCCAGGTGTCCACCGTTTCAAAACTCAAAGTGGCGGAGAGAAACGTCCTCCGTATAGGACAATTCTTTCCCCCAAATTTCGGCAGTTTCTGCAACGGAGTCTCCAGCCTGAGCGTTACTTCTGTTTTTACTTCTCCTTCTCAGGCCATATGATGTCATATTCATTGCATAGCTGAGTAGTCTGGATCAATTTTGGGTGAAAAAGTCTGAAAAAAGGTTTTAAAAAATTATTTTTCATTATATTATACAAACATTAATATTGCATAAGTAATTAAATGCATAGTTTGTTACATATTTGCTTTCATAGGAATTCAGTTTAATGAATTAGAGCATCTTTACTACTGTCAGCCATTTATGAAGAAATCGGAGTTGGTGGCTTGGCCTACTGACATCACAGCCCTTGTTCATTAGTCACATGGTCTGTGTGCAGCTCAGTCCCATACTAGGAAATGTGGCTGGGCCGTGATACCAAGCACAGTCACTATACAATGTACAATGCTGTGTTTGGTAACTATTGCCACCATTGGTGGCTGATTAAATACTTTTTTTCCCCACTGTACCTTAGGCTAAGGCCCGACGTTGCGAAAAAGCAGCTTGTATTTTTTGAGCCCAAACCAAGAGTGGCTATAAAAGAAATGGGAAATATGTAAGCAGTACTTTTACTGCTTATTAGATGCAGGGGGCGTGAAAAAGCAGCGCTGGGGGCGGGTTGCAGCGATGACACGGTTGTGCTCAGAGCTTAATTTACATATGCAAATAAAATGTTTTTTTTGGACAAACGGCGGTGAGGAGAAGAAAAGTAAAGGTAGGAGTAGAATAGCCTTTATAAAGGCTATTCCAACATTGCTTCAGTTAAAAACATGTTTCCTCAATGATAGAATCCCTTTAAATAGCATTTTAGAGGGATTTACCTATAAAGAAGTCTGATCAGAAGAACGGTAATCCTGTATACCCCAGTATGAATGGAGCAGCAGCCGCATGTGTGCTCAGCCCTCCTTTTAACTCTATGAGACTGAGGGACCTACCCAAAACTCTGCCATCTTTGTCAGTCCTATAAAGCTGAATGAAGTGACAGTTGGCACCATTTAAACAGGTAGATGGGACCCCCATTTTCTTGGTCTGTTCTGTGGATAGGGCATAAGGGTTGGGAAAACCGCTTTGTTTCTTTGTTCAAGCTCTGTTGTAGGATTTTGACTCTGCAGTATTTATCTTTAGACAGCTTCATTGTTTTACTACTTTGGACATTTGTTTGGATACTTCTTTTACCTTTGTTTGTTGCAGTGACATTTCATTGAATCTTCTACCACGTTCAGAGCCTGTGACCTCACCTCAGGTGTGTTTACACCTTTAGTTGTCTGTTTAATTTTTTCAGTAGTTAGTCCATATATCATTTCATGTACTGTGTCACTTATGAATAAAGTTGGTTCTCATTTGTTTCAGAGGTTCTGTCTTATGTGCATGTTTTTCTTCATTTTCTCTATATGGTCTAACATTGCTTTGGAATATGCTGCAGTCCAGTTATCCAAGTATATTGCAATTGATTTTAGATTTTACAGATTCAAGGTAATTTTTTTAGGTAGCCTACCACAAAGAAACTTTTTCTTGTCGTAATACCAATTCCTTGTCTTAATTTAGCCCATAAAACAATGCACAATATAGAACTGTAATGTGTACCAGATCGTATTTAGCACTGTTCCATATTAATGGGGGAGAATAGGAACTGATATATGGTATCTGATAGATCAGAATGCATTTTTTTTTTTTTTTAAATATCCAGCATATCACCACCTTGATGGATCGTTTTAGAATCTATTTAATATGTATCCTGAATACATTGGGATGAGTAAACCATTGCTCAAATAGGACAACATCAACATAATGTACATACAAGTAGAGTAACATTAAGTAGTTAATATAAATTGCATGCGCAATTTTATATAGAGAAATAACTTACAATACAAATTTTGGCATTGCTCCTTGTTGCTGAATTGTTTAAAGCCTTAAGGAATTAATAACTTTGGAAACTGATGTACTACACATGTTTTAGTTCAGTGTAATGCGTCTCAGATGACAGAAGGCAAGTGCATTAACTAAACAGGAGATAGGGATATGCGTAGGTTTCACAGATATATTGTCCACACCTACAAAGTACAACTGTGGGTCAGTTAAGTACTCAAGTGTTGGAGAGGAATATACTATATGATATGGGCTGTATCTTTAATGTGAATGTTTCAAACTATTAAAACTGCTCACCTTTTTTGTGTGGGGGGGTATTTCACAAAAAGGGAAAATTAAGGGGGTCGATTTATCAATATTAGTGTTCTGGCCAGAGGCCAATCTGTATTTTATAGCTACACTCCTGGTTCTGGCACTATACAAAAGCTGTCAAATTTAAGGTAATTTCACACACAGGAAAATGAAGATGCAGGGCATTGGCATTCCGTTTCGGCTTTCTGCTGCTGCATATGCCTAAATGAATGGGCCTAATCAGCAGGGAGTCTCGAGCCGCGGAATCCGTGGTAAGATCGAGCAGGACTCTTATTTTGAAAACAGTGGGATGCAGAATATGGGCGGAATCTGCTGTGATTTCGGGGACAGGATTTAATTTACCAAAAAGTTGCAATATTTTCTGCTGTGCTGTGACAAGTGTGTAGTGGGCAGTGAAAGTAAGGCATGAAATAGATAGGTCAGAGAGGGGACAGACTACCGTGGTGGGTGGAGAAGTGGATTGTGGTAGAGGGATTAGAGTAGATGACAGGGAGATCCATTTATTACAACCGAACAGTATAGACAAATTTGGCCACAAAACTTCAAGATAGCACATTTCTGGTAATGAATGTGTGAGCTTGAATGGCAATTTAAAGTGTGTGTTCACAAATGCCAGACGCCTAGTAAGCAAATTGGGGGAGCTTGAGGTCTATTTAAAAGGGCAATAAACAATAAAAAAAAAAAAAGGGGGCATTTAAAAAATATAAACCCGAAGGTCAGGTGTAGCCTTTGAGAATTACAAAGCGCTTGATAAAATCTGTAAAAGGGAAATAAAATCAGCTGTGTATAAATGCAAAAAATAAGGAAAGAACAAGTCGGTCCCCAAATAATGTTAAAGGAGAGTTGGTCACCGGGGATCAAGAAAAAGTACAGCTATTAAATGGGTTCCTTATCTCTGTATATACAGAAGAACAGGGGGTAGTTGATGTAGTTGTCACCAATGCTGGTAATACATCAACCAATATACTAAACTGAATAAACATAGAAATGGTCCAGGCCAAGCTAAACAAAATAAACGTGAGCAAGGCTCCAGGTCCAGCAGGATTACACCCACAAGTAGTTAAAGAACTCAGTCCTGCCATTGCTGTACCCCTATTCTTTATTTTTAGGGATTATCCAGTGACTGGTACAATGCCAAGGGACTGGCACAAGGCTAATTTGGTGTCTATTTTCAGAAAGGGCTCTAGGTCTACCCCAGGTAATTATAGACCGATGAGCTTAACATCCATTGTGGGGAAACTGTTTAAGGTGCTCTTAATCGACTTAATACAGGAGTATGTGACTGTATATAATATTATAAGTGACAGACAGCATGACTTTACTAAAGACAGAAGTTGTCAGACTAACCTGATTTGCTTTTATGAAGAGGTGAGTAGAAGTCTGGACAGAGGGGAGGCTGTGGATATAGTGTTCCTGGACTTTACAAAGGCGTTTCACACTGTCCCACTTAGACGTTTAATGGTTAAAATCAGGTCCATTGGCTTGTAAAATATAGCTTGTATTTGGATTCAAAACTGGTTAAAGGATCGTATCTTGAGAGTTATAGTCAATGACTGCAGCTCAGACTGGTCTCCTGTTATAAGTGGTGTACCCCAGGGTTCAGTGCTGGGTCTGCTGTTATTTAACTTATTTATTAATGATATAGAAGATGGGATTAATAGCACTGTCTCTATTTTTGCTGATGACATCAAGCTATGTGGTACAGTACAGTCTATAGAAGATGTACATAGGTTACAAGCAGACTTGGACAAACTGAGTGTTTGGGCATCCACATGACAAATGAGGTTGGAGGTTCAATTTGGATAAATGTAAAGTTATGCGTCTGGGTACAAATAATCCACATGCAACATATGTCCTAGAGGAGTAAAGCGTCACTGGTGGAGAAGGACCTGGGTGTACTTGTAGATCATAGGTTAAATTACAGCATGCAATGTCAATATGCTGCTACTAAGGCCAGCGGGATACTGTCTTTTATTAAAAGGGGTATGGACTCACAGGACAGGGATGTAATATTACCACTTTATAAATCATTGGTGCGGCCCCATCTGGATCAGAGTTCCATAAAACTGATAAGGGGCATGGAGGACCTTAGTTATGAGGAGAGACTAAAGGAGTTACATCTGTTTAGTCTGGAGGAGAGGCGTTTAAGAGAAGATTAATATATAAATGGCCCATACAAGAAATATGGGGAAAAGCTGTTCCATGTAAAATCCTCTCAAAAGACAAGGGGACACACTCTCTGTCTAGAGACAAAAAGGTTTAATCTGAAGAGCCGACAAGTCTACTTCAATTTAAGGACTGTGAATCTGTGGAATAGCCTACCCCAGGAGCTGGTCATAGCTGAACTTGATGGACATACACACGTGGACAAAATTGAAAGAAAAATCCACAATGGTCACAGAAATAACTTGAATCTAACAAAAGTAATTTGCCAAACTACATGTTGACAAGCCACAAAGCTTCTGGGAGAATGTCCTATGGACAGATGAGACAAAAATCGAAATTTTTGGCAAGGCACCTCAGCTCTATGTTCACAGACGGAAAAATGAAGCATATCTTGAAAAGAACACTGTCCCTACTGTGAAACACGGAGGAGGCTCTGTTATGTCCTGGGGCTGCTTTGCTGCATCTGGCACAGGCTGTCTTGAATCTGTCCAGGGTACAATAAAATCTCAAGACTATAAAGGGATTCTAGAGAGAAATGTGCTGCCCAGTGTCTTGGTCTCAGTCGCAGGACATGGGTCTTGCAACAGGATAATGACCCAAAACACACAGCTAAAAACACCCAAGAATGGATAAGAGGAAAACATTGGACTATTCTGAATTGGCCTTCTATGAGCCCTGACCTAAATCCTATTGAGCATCTTTGGAAGGAGCTGAAACATACCATCTGGAAAAGGCACCCTTCAAACCTGAGCCAATTGGAGCAGTTTGCTCATGAGGAGTGGTCCAAAATACCTGTTGAGAGGTGCAAAAGTCTCATTGACAGTTACAGGAATCGTTTGATTGCAGTGATTGCAAAAGGTTGTGCAACAAAATATTAAGTTAAGGGTACCATCATTTCTGTCCAGGCCTGTTTCATAAATTTCTTCTTTTTTTTTTAAATTCTGTTCAAGCATGGTTGAAAAGCAATGTCTGACTTTCATTTGTTCATTTTCATAGAATTTTTATATATTACTTTTGTCAGATTCAAGTTATTTCTGTGACCATTGTGGGTTTTTCTTTCATTGAACGAGGGGTACCAACAATTTTGTCCACGTGTGTATGTCTTTTTTCAGCCATACTAACTATGTAACTATGTAAATTAGATCCACAAACTTCCTTTACCATTCAGTTATAGACTTCCTTTTAATTTTCAATCATGGTCCTGCAAACGAAGCCCAATAACTTTGCAGCTTCATTTTTTTTTTTCATTTTGGAATGATGGCTTTGCTTTAAATCACACATAAAGTGGTTGCGTTAAGATTATAAAGTATCATTTATCCTTAGAGCAGGTAATAAAAGTGTTTGATCGGTGGGGGTCTGGCCACAGGAACATTATTCTCTATTCTATTGCAGATATGGGATAAGCAGTTATGTCACTCTGAATAGAAGTGGCTTCCAATATGCTTCGCTTTAATGAATCCTATTTTTAAACCCATTAGACCAGTCATAGTCTTAAAAACTGATCATAGCTGAGGCTGAGGCTAGAATTTCTTTACTTATTAAGATGCTCTTCTTTATCTGTGAAATACCTTGTCTCAGTGCCCTTGGAGCCATTTTACTCACAACTGTGAATATTCATCACTGCTTTGAGACGTCTCCTTTTACACAAAATAGCACTGTGGTTTAATATAGTTCCTAAGTTTTTAACACAACTGCAAGCACCTATATGAAGTCAACATTACCTATGCAGAACAACAAGTTTAATATTATGAGCAAAGTAGAATAGAGTAGGTAGTTGGATTCAGTGATTTTACCACAGGGTTGCAAGGAAAGAATGCACAAAAATGACAGCACCACTACCATCACCTGCTTCTTGCATCTCTTTGAAATGCCCTATGAGTTTGACTTGTGTGACTTGTTCTTGTAGACCCTTTGTGGTGACTTCTTAGTAATGTCCATTATACAGTAAGATTTAGATTAAACAGAAAATATTTACATTTCTTGGTTCTACAGGTGGTAAAACAAGTGAGGCACAGAGTATTCATGGTATCCATTTATACTTTAATATTTTCACAGGTTCACTTTTCAGTAATATGACAGTATGTTTAAAGGGGTATTCCCATGAACATAACTATTTTTAAATTTGTAGATAATTAAAAGTTAAACATTTTTGCAAATATAAGTAAATAAATATTTTGCACAATTTTAAAGATTTTTTTCTAAATATTTTGTGGCCAAAGTCTTGTTGTCTTGATCGGTTGCCAATGGATACGACCATGAATGCAGGACCTTTCTAAGGTGAGAAAATCAGCAATGATATCTTTATTGTGGCCGGGATATCTTCTGATACATGTAGTGCCCCTGGCTGATAACCCAGCTACAATAAGAAAATCATGACTGAGTTTTTGACAAGTCCCAGACCACAGAAAGTTTCTGCATTTGTGGTCGTATCCATTGGCAACCGATCAAGGCACTACTAAGGTGGTTAGAGAAAATCTTTAAAAAGCTGCAGAATTTTTAACTACTTATATTTGCAAAAATGTTTAACTTTCAATTACCTACAAATATAGATATGATTATGTTCATGGGAATACCCCTTTAAGGATTAGACATCAATATGTGTGACTAATATGCAACAATTAAGTTTACCTGGAAGGTCAAACATTTCTTTACAGCAGCATTGATTTCATAGGCTAACCAATGTTCTTTGGTTTACGTCATAGTATTACAACCCAATGATTTATGATTCCGTTTAGATAACCGTATATGTTTCTTGCATGGGAATGAGCATACAACAGAGTTAGACAGATGAGATTAGATTAGGTTAAAGTGATTTATGATGTGTGTACTACAGAAGGTTGAAATTTAGTTACATATTGAACTTATTGGTATTATTTAAAGGTGTTGGCCAATTTTTATTAACTCTTGAAACTGGACTGGTCAGCAAATAATGTGACTTATTGCTTTCTAGTCATTTCATTACCAGTACTGATGGTTTACTTTCCCCACTCAGCTGCAAGCTTGTTTTCATCTGCCTAAAATGCTGACTGTGCGGCTCTTTGGTCCCCATCATGGTTGCTGTTGGAAGGTCATGTGACGCAAGCCACCATTGAATAGCATTGACACTTCACTCTACATGTGTCAGTTTTCCTAGCTATACCAGTTCTGTTCAATGGAAGCTGCTGATGGTCAGTTCACATGAAAACAGAACCAGATTGCCAGCTTTTTAGTCACAGAGATATCAACCTGGCAGAAACCTTCACAGAGTGATTTGCGAATGGCAAGTCGCGACAAAAATGGGAAAGGCCTTTATAAAAGGGCACAGTTGCATATATGCAGACCCCATATTTTAATATTAGACCCCAGATTGTTAATGGTTAACTAAAAAACAATTGCATCATTTTATTTATGCCATTTAGTGATCACTTTAAATAAAGCAAGCAGTTTTCTCTCCGCATTTTTCGGGCAAAAACCCGGCAGACCCCAGTCTATGGGGTCTGCGGGTAACTGCTTTGTAAGCGGATTTGGTTTCCGTTTTTCGGTCCCCAAGCGGACCTGAAGAATTGAAACCCCAGCGCAAGTATGAACCTAGAGTAAAGCCATTTCATTAGATTTGTTTTTTCTCATACCATGCCATTTCTTTCCCTGAATATGTATGATATATGGAGAAGTATCTCTATAATATATGCCAGTACATTGTATGCTTAGAAAATATATTTAAGTGTAAAGATAGAGATCCATCTACAGTGCCTTGCGAAAGTATTCGGCCCCTTGAACTTTTCAACCTTTTGCCATATTTCAGGCTTCAAACAAAGATATAAAATTTTAATTTTTTGGTGAAGAATCAACAAGTGGGACACAATTGTGAAGTGGAACGAAATTTATTGGTTATTTAAAACTTTTGTAAAATAAAAAACTGAAAAGTGGGGCGTGCAATATTATTCGGTCCCTTTACTTTCAGTGCAGCAAACTCACTCCAGAAGTTCAGTGAGGATCTCTGAATGATCTAATGTTGTCCTAAATGACTGATGATGATAAATATAATCCACCTGTGTGTAATCAAGTCTCCGTATAAAGGCACCTGCTCTTTGATAGTCTCAGGGTTCTGTTTAAAGCGCAGAGAGCATCATGAAGACCAAGGAACACACCAGGCAGGTCCATGATACTGTTGTGGAGAAGTTTAAAGCCGGATTTGGATACAAAAAGACTTCCCAAACTTTAAACAATCCAAGGAGCACTGTGCAAGCGATCATATTGAAATGGAAGGAGTATCAGACCACTGCAAATCTACCAAGACCCGGCCGTCTCTCTAAACTTTCATCTCAAACAAGGAGAAGACTGATCAGAGATGCAGCCAAGAGGCCCATGATCACTCTGGATGAACTGCAGAGATCTACAGCTGAGGTGGGAGAGTCTGTCCATAGGACAACAATCAGTCGTACACTTCACAAATCTGGCCTTTATGGAAGAGTGGCAAGAAGAAAGCCATTTCTCAAAGATATCCATAAAAAGTCTTGTTTAAAGTTTGCCACAAGCCACCTGGGAGACACACCAAACATGTGGAAGAAGGTGCTCTGGTCACATGAAACCAAAATCGAACTTTTTGGCCACAATGCAAAACGATATGTTTGGCGTAAAAGCAACACAGCTGATCAACTTGAACACACCATCCCCACTGTCAAACATGGTGGTGGCAGTATCATGGTTTGGGCCTGCTTTTCTTCAGCAGGGACAGGGAAGATGGTTAAAATTGATGGGAAGATGGATGGAGCCAAATACAGGATCATTCTGGAAGAAAACCTGTTGGAGTCTGTAAAAGACCTGAGACTGGGACGGAGATTTATCTTCCAACAAGACAATGATCCCAAACATAAAGCAAAATCTACAATGGAATGGTTCACAAATAAACGTATCCAGGTGTTAGAATGGCCAAGTCAAAGTCCAGACCTGAATCCAATCGAGAATCTGTGGAAAGAGCTGAAAACTACTGTTCACAAACGCTTTCCATCCAACCTCACTGAGCTCCAGCTGTTTTCCAAGGAAGAATGGGCAAGAATTTCACTCTCTCGATGTGCAAAACTGATAGAGACATACCCCAGGCGACTTGCAGCTGTAATCGCAGCAAAAGGTGGCGCTACAAAGTATTAACTTAAGGGGGCCGAATAATTTGGCACGCCCCACTTTTCAGTTTTTTATTTTTTACGAAAGTTTAAAATATCCAATAAATTTCGTTCCACTTCACAATTGTGTCCCACTTGTTGTTGATTCTTCACCAAAAAAATTAAAATTTTATATCCTTATGTTTGAAGCCTGAAATGTGGCAAAAGGTTGAAAAGTTCAAGGGGGCCGAATACTTTCGTAAGGCACTGTATATACCAATACATTGTATAGGGACTATACAATAATATTGCAGTTTGGTAGAAGAAATGACACTGCCATGATAGCATACATGATTGGAACAAGGTGCCAGAGCAGTATACAGTAGATGCCCAAAGCATGTAGGCTGTCATGTACCATTAAGTTTTTAAATATGTGAAATAAAAATATTTTATTTTACCCTTAAAGTGTAACTAAACTTTCAGACAACTTTAGATTTTTGGTAGTATTTGTGTCATTAATACATTTTTTTAATATACTTTATTAACTAATTTTGGATCATTTCTGTGAAATCCAGCATTTTTTCACTTTTTCCCTTGCTTCTGTATTGAGAACTTTCCCACCTCGCACTGAGTGTTACTTTGTACGGGACTACAGGGCTGTATAATACTAAAAAGCTTACATACCCCGGCAGATTTTTTTGGTTTTTTGCCTTTTTTCAGAGAATATGAATGAATAACACAAAAGCTTTTTCTCCACTCATGGTTAGTGGTTGGTTGAAGCCATTTATTGTCAAACTTATGTGTTTTCTCTTTTTAAATCATAATGACAACCAAAAACATAAAAATGACCCTGTTCAAAAGTTCACATACCCTGGTGATTTTGGCCTGATAACATGCCCAGAAACCAAACCAAAATTTGGACGCAACTGCCCGGAAAATTGTTCAGGATGCAAAGAAAAACCCACACATAACATCAGCTGAACTCTCAGGACTCTCTGAAAACTATCGGTGTGACTGTTTCAAGATGCACAATAAGGAGGAACTTGAAGAAAAATGGGCTGCATGGTGGAGTTGCCAGAAGAAAGCCATTACTGCGCAAATGCCACAAAGAATCTCGCCTTCAATACGCCAAACAGCACAGAGACAAGCCTCAAAACTTCTGGAACAAGGTAATTTGGAGTGAGGAGACAAAAATCGAACTTTTTGGCCACAACCATAAACGTTACAGTTGGAGAGGTGTCAACAAGGCCTATGATGAAAGGAACACCATTCCTACTGTAAAGCACGGAGGTGGATCACTGATGGTGTGGGGATGTGTGAGCTTCAAAGGCACAGGAAACTTGGTCAAAGTTGAAGGAAAGATGAATGCAGCACATTATCAGCAGATACTGAAGGCAAATTTGCACTCATCAGCCAGGAAGCTGCGCATGGGACATACTTGGACGTTCCAACATGACAACGATCCAAAACACAAGACCAAGTCGACCTGTCATTGGCTACAGCAGAAGAAAGTGAAGGTTCTGGAGTGGCCATCTCAGTCTCCTGATTCAATATCATTGAGCCAGTCTGGGGAGATCTCAAGCACACAGTACATGCAAGACAGCCCAGGAATTTACAGGAACTGGAGACTTTTTGCCAAGAAGAATGGGCAGTTTTACCATCTGAGAAAATAAAGAGCCTCATCCACAACTACCACAAAAGACTTCAGGCTGTCATCGATGTTAGAGGGGGCAATACACGGTATTAAGAACTGGGGTATGTGAACTTTTCAGCAGGGTCATTTTGATGTTTTTGGTTGTCATTATGATTTAAAAAGAGAAAACACAGAAGTTTGACAATAAATGGCTTCAACCAACCACTAGCCATGAGTGGAGAAAAAGTTTGTGTTATCATTCATATTCTCTGAAAAAAAGGCCAAAAAAAACAAAAATCTGCCGGGGTATGTAAACTTTTTAGCAGAACTGTATGTAGAGAAAATGAGAGTGTGTGTGTGTGGGGGGGGGTCACTTCAAACCGTAATATTTTGGTCATTATAAACCTGCAAATTTGCTTTTTGTGTCATATGAAAGAGAAGATTCTCTTCTTTCTCTTCTTTCATGTGACACTAAGGCTGCAGTGCTATCTAAATTATTTCCAGAGATATCACTGTTTGAAAACACAGTCAGGATTGAATTTTTATATCACAGGAAACACTCTAGCTTAGCATATACCCAGTGACACATTGAAGCAAAAAAAAAAAAAAAAAAATAGTTACACTAATAATTTGTACAGTATAATATACACACGTGGACAAAATTGTTGGTACCCCTCGTTTAATGAAAGAAAAACCCACAATGGTCACAGAAATAACATGAATCTGATAAAAGTAATAATATATAAAAATTAAATGAAAATGAACAAATGAAAGTCAGACATTGCTTTTCAACCATGCTTCAACAGAATTTTTTTAAAAAAGCAAACTCATGAAACAGGCCTCGACAGAAATGATGGTACCCTTAACTTAATATTTTGTTGCACAACCTTTTGAGGCAATCACTGCAATCAAACGATTCCTGTAACTGTCAATGAGACTTCTGCACTTCTCAACAGGTATTTTGGCCCACTCCTCATGAGCAAACTGCTCCAGTTATCTCGGGTTTGAAGGGTACATTTTCCAGACGGCATGTTTCAGCTCCTTCCAAAGATGCTCAATAGGATTTAGGTTAGCGCTCATAGAAGGCCACTTCAGAATAGTCCAATGTTTTCCTCTTAGCCATTCTTGGGTGTTTTTAGCTGTGTGTTTTGGGTCATTATCCTGTTGCAAGACCCATGACCTGCGACTGAGACCAAGCTTTCTGATACTGGGCAGCACATTTCTCTCTAGAATCCCTTGATAGTCTTGAGATTTCATTGTACCATGCAGAGATTCAAGACAGCCTGTGCCAGATGCAGCAAAGCAGCCCCAGAACATAACAGAGCATCCTCCATGTTTCACAGTAGGGACAGTGTTCTTTTCAAGATATGCTTCATTTTTCCATCTGTGAACATAGAGGCTGATGTGCCTTGCCAAAAAATTTGATTTTTGTCTCATCTGTCCATAGGACATTCTCCCAGAAGCTTTGTGGCTTGTCAACATGTAGTTTTATATATTATTACTTTTGTCAGATTCAAGTTATTTATGTGACCATTGTGGGTTTTTCTTTCATTAAACGAGGGGTACCAACAATTTTGTCCACGTGTGTATATTATACAACTGCATATATACAGTTGAATATACAAGATATAACTGTTTAAAGTGACCCCCCCACCCCTCATTTTCTCTGCATTTTACAGCCCATACTCCAATACACAGTAACATACTGTGAGAGGCAGAGAACAGATCTCAATACAGAATCAAGGGAAGAGTGAAAAAATGCAGCATTTCACAGAAATAATCCAAAATTTGCTAATAATGTATATTACAAAATTTATTAATGACACAAAAACTACCAGAAAATCAAAAGTTGTCCAAAAGTTCAGTTATGCTTTAATGGTGCCGGACCAATGAAAGTTTTCCTATCTTCATACCAAATATTGTTTGGATTTAGATTTCTCTTTTGTTCATTCACTTAAATTTTGTTAATTGCTAAAAATAAACAATTAAACACTTCCATGTTTGAAAGCATTGTTACTTTGCAGTATTTTTTAACACAGTTGCCTAAAACTTTTGCACAATACCACACATATACAAATATATATTGTGATAATTTGGGGAATTAAACTCAAAATGGCGGCTGACTCCTGGTCCGGACAGCGGTGGTTCATGGTACTGGGCGCCGGAAAGATAGCTTTCAGACGGTCCAAGTGTAAAATAAAAGTGCCTTTATTCAGCTTAACTACAACACAACAAAACAACAAAAAAACCTATGCCACAGTTAGGGCCTAACTCACTCCTTGAGCCCCTAACTGTCCTGACTGTTACTCAGCTCCAGCAACAGTCCTCTGTGGACGCCAGCCCTCTGGGACAGAGCCTCTCTCTCTGTCCTAGCTGGTCCACTCCTGTGGACGCCAGCCCTCTGGGACAGAGCCTCTCTCTCTGTCCTAGCTGGTCCACCACTTCCTGCTTCCTGCAGGACACTCCAGCCCTCCTGGAGTTACGTGCCACCCCCCAAAGGCGTGGCTGAGAGCCTTTTCTGGTCTGGCCTGGGTCGCTCAACAGCGCCCTCTGGCTCACATACTTACATACCCTCCCCCCTCAGCTCACTACCCATGGGGTGAGCTACAATGGGACGAGACATCCTATGATGAAGTCCCTCTTCAGCCATGTATGCCTGTCCATTGTCTCTCCAGAAGTCCCAATCTGGCGGTCTTTTCTTCCAAATTCCGCTCCATCGAGTTTTCCGTCTACTCATCACTTTCCAGATTCCGGCTACTCGATATTTCCGGTTTTGTATCTCTCTGCATTCAGACTGCTGCACTAATAAACCTGTGCATAACTTCTCTGCTTTTTTACAAGCTGAAATTCTCTTTTTCTTGCCCATGGTTTACTAACAAGATTACACAATATTCCACAGCAACCTTGGGTTCAACCAGCAGCAACTTTTTGCTATCTTCAGCAGTCACATGTATTCAAACAGTTAACTTATGTGGCACTACAACAACCAGCATTTTCTTCTGTCTTCCACAGAAAACACCAACATGGCACCATAGCCTTTCACATAGACTGTTTGCAATATCAATCTTCTATACACATGCCATACTTTCTTGCCATCAGCAAGCACTTTGCAGACTTCTGTACCACAGTATACACAAAGTCCATTCCCTGGATTCCTCATCCAGAGTTTTACTTTCACCAGTTTTTGGCACACACTTTGCTATGTTGCAATTCACTCACCCCATTCTAGGCTTCTCAGTTGAAATCACCGATTTCTTCCAGCTGTAGGCCACAATGCACACTTAAGCAGTACTGCAGTCACCAATCACTTGTCTTCCAGGACTTGCGTGGATCTCTTTATGCGCGCGTTCTCCACCATATGTGATAATATGGGGAATTAAACTCAAAATGGCGGCTGACTCCTGGTCCGGACAGCGGTGGTTCATAGTACTGGGCGCCGGAAAGATAGCTTTCAGACGGTCCAAGTGTAAAATAAAAGTGCCTTTATTCAGCTTAATTGCAACACAACAAAACAACAAAAAACCTATGCCACAGTTAGGGCCTATCTCACTCCTTGAGCCCCTAACTGTCCTGACTGTTACTCAGCTCCAGCAACAGTCCTCTGTGGACGCCAGCCCTCTGGGACAGAGCCTATCTCTCTGTCCTAGCTGGTCCACTCCTGTGGACGCCAGCCCTCTGGGACAGAGCCTCTCTCTCTGTCCTAGCTGGTCCACTACTTCCTGCTTCCTGCAGGACACTCCAGCCCTCCTGGAGTTACGTGCCACCCCCCCAAAGGCGTGGCTGAGAGCCTTTTCTGGTCTGGCCTGGGTCGCTCAACAGCGCCCTCTGGCTCACATACTTACAATATGCACTCCTCAACATTGAAGGACATGAGTTATGCAGATCAAGGAAGTAGCAGGTGTCGCTATTTTCTGCATGTTGGGGTGGGGGGGTAAGGCTGAGGCCCCAAGTTGCAGAAATGCACCTTTTTCTGTTGCAGATTTTGCTGCAGTTTTTTGAGCCAAACCCAGAAGTGGATTGAGCAGACGGCAGAAGTGTAAGAACTTCCTATATATTTTTAATTCGTTTTGTAGCCATTCTTGGCTTTGGCTGAAAAAACCGCAACAAAATCTGCAACAAAAAAAGATGCGTTTCCGCAACGTGGGGCCTTAGCCTGAAAGCCAGATTGAAAGCAAAGTTTTTAATTTTTTAGCCACATAAAAACTCAAAAATTGGATGAAGAGGTATGGGATGATTTCATGATGCCTACAGTTGACATGCCAGTTATCATCGCTTGATGCAAAGTAGCAACACAAACCATCAGAAGGTGTTTTCACAATAATGGGCTATGAGCCAGACATTTAGCTACAGGTGCTCCATTGACCTCATGCCACTGCTCTCAAAGGCTATTATAGTACAAAATAATACGGCAGGAATGGAGGTGTATCCTCTTCAGTGATGAGTTCCACCTTTGTTTTTGACATAATGATAGTTAGAGATTGGTCTGGAGACCACAGGGACAACACCATGAAGAGGCATTCACGGTGGAATTTCACACCGATCCTATGGCTGGGATTATGGTGTAGGTAGCAAAATGTATGGTAGTCAGACCCCTCTAGCTCAGTGTTACATTGATTTGATTGTGGAACCAGTAGTATGGTCATTTCTCCATAATGCCACAGGAGCTGTTTTTCAACAGGACAACACCAGGCTGCATGTTGATGTGCTATCGTGAATTGTCTGCATGACCTGAAATGCTACCATGGCTTGCAGCATCTTAGGACTTGTCTTCTATTGAGCACATCTGGGATGTCATTGATTGACAGTTGCTAAGGGAGATGCCAGCACCCAATCTTGATTATTTGCATGCCCAAGCGCATTCATCATAGCATAACATTCCTCAGACAACCACTACTAACCTCATTGATAGCATGTAAAAAAGATGTTTTGAACATTTTTTGTCATTTGAATATTAACATGTCTATCAATTTATTGTATAATTAATTAGGTGCACAATGTCACGGATGTGGGTTTCATACAAGATATATCTACTCATTGTATACCAATTCCGTAGGGTATCTATCCACCTTACCACACATACATGATTATAAATAGCGGTACTCCACTTCCACACTCCCTTCCAGATCATCTGTCACAATAGGCTACAAAGGGGTGAAGCGATCTTCTACACACATCCACAAAAAGAACTGCCACCACTCGTCACTTAAGAGTAGACGAGACACCAATATACCCAAACCATGAACAACTAAAGAACCGAAAAGGAAACACGGCAATATTTAATCTCTTCGGAATTATGGAGACGTTTAGAGCCAAAGGACAATCTTATTAAATTTTAGCTTTAATATACACAAAAAGTACAGTGCTTTTATAATAAAAAAAGTTATAAAAAGACACATACATACAAACAATGTAAAATAAAAAAAGAATAATGCACAGACCAGTTTGTTTAAGTGTGGCTGTGGGACACGCTAGATGCAGCTCCATAGAATCTGTCCTGTGCCTCATGGCTTTTTATGGACCCATCAGGCCTCACTCCAACCTACTTCCTTAAACCTCCTAGCCGTGACTGGGCTGTCATAATTTTCCTTTGTTGGAAATTTAGGGCTTTTGATGAGCAATGCTCTCAGATGGTCCAGAGTCGCAGTGTCTTGTACGATCAACACACACCTGCCTTACTAATTAGAGGGACCACAATTGAATTAACACCTGGGACTTCATCCTTCCTCTGTAGCGTGAGCTGTAGATTGCACATTATATTACTGTACACAGGAAACACTCTAGCTTACCATATACCCAGTGACACATTGAAGCAAAAAAAAAACCAAACAAAAAAAAGTTACACTAATAATTTGTACAGTATAATATACACACGTGGACAAAATTGTTGGTACCCCTCGTTTAATGAAAGAAAAACCCACAATGGTCACAGAAATAACTTGAATCTGACAAAAGTAATAATATATAAAAATTCTATGACAATGAACAAATGAAAGTCAGACATTGCTTCCACAGAATTTTTTTTAAAAAGAAAACTCATGAAACAGGCCTGGACAGAAATGATGGTACCTTTAACGTAATATTTTGTTGTACAACCTTTTGAGGTAATCACTGCAATCAAACGATTCCTGTAACTGTCAATGATCTTAACAGGTATTTTGGCCCACTCCTCATGAGCAAACTGTTCCAGTTGTTTCGGGTTTGAAGGGTGCCTTTTCCAGATGGTATGTTTCAGCTCCTTCCAAAGATGCTCAATAGGATTTAGGTCAGGGCTCATAGAAGGACACTTCAGAATAGTCCAATGTTTTCCTCTTAGCCATTCTTGGGTGTTTTTAGCTGTGTGTTTTGGGTCATTATCCTGTTGCAAGACCCATGACCTGCGACTGAGACCAAGCTTTCTGACACTGGGCAGCACATTTCTCTCTAGAATCCCTTTATAGTCTTGAGATTTCATTGTACCCTGCACAGATTCAAGACACCCTGTGCCAGATGCAGCAAAGAAGCCCCAGAACATAACAGAGCCTCCTCCATGTTTCACAGTAGGGACAGTGTTCTTTTCAAGATATGCTTCATTTTTCCATCTATCAACATAGAGCTGATGTAACTTGCCAAAAATTTCGATTTTTGTCTCATCTGTCCATAGGACATTCTCCCAGAAGCTTTGTGGCTTTGTAGTTTTATATATTATTACTTTTGTCAGATTCAAGTTATTTCTGTGACCATTGTGGGTTTTTCTTTCATTAAACGAGGGGTGCCAACAATTTTGTCCACATGTGCATACCTGTTTTATCACACCTTACCTTTTGGACATGGGGAATTGACTAACAGGTCATTACCCAGGCACATCTGAATGTTGGGTCCCATACGACAGCCCACCTCATACCTAGCTTTCCTGTTCATGTATGCCATAATCAATAGCTTTCCAATGCTGAGAGATGACCTTGTTTGGCTGCTACAGCTGTCATATCTACCCTAGGTCTATCAACCTTATTCCAGTAGGAATTGAGATCCAGTGGTAACTGTTGATCACATGGATCATAGCTAAACAATCTGGCTTTCTACCTCCTGACTGATAAGTCCACTTGAGGGTTAACCTTCTGCACAGGTACTAGGATACTCATTCATCCCATATTTACTTCCTTCATCAGGCTTATTCAGGGGTTCTTCAGCCACACTCTCTGGGGTCAGATTGTGGTGCCACTGGAAAATCCAGGCAGGTTGTCTCAAGAGAAGAGCTAAGTAAGGAGGAAGACATGCTATTAGCAACCTGCTTGACTTCATTAATCCATAGACAAGTCTGAATATCTTGGACAATACTTGTTCAGGGTACAGCCACATGTGGATCCCTGTATTGCAAAATAGCAGCCCTTGATAAAATGGCTGCTCATGACAAGATGTTTATAATAGCCAGGCCATAAGTAACCTTAATTTGAACCCGGTATAAAGTAATGTCTATATACTCTATCAAAAGACTCTGTTGAAGGACATATCTATACCAACCAGATCAACAGGTTATATTTGTTTGTCCATACTAATTAGATCAACGACACTGTCTGAAGTGATATTTACATACCTATACTAATTAGATCACAGGACGCTGTTTAAGGTGATATCTATATGTACATACTAATTAGATCACAGGACGCTGTTTAAGGTGATATCTATATGTACATGCTAATTAGATCAAAAGACTATGTTTAAAGCGTATATGTCACGAGACATATTCAAATGGAAATAGGCCCCTTCCACATGAATATGAGCTTGGAGAAGAGTAAAGGCCTTACAGAGGTGTATCACTTCTGTAACCTCCCACTGTATGACATACACAAAGGGTATATGATGGGAAACTTCCCCCAGCATTATGTTGTATTTCTTGAGGGCAGATCATTGGGGACGCCTGTTGATGCTGCATGCTGGCACATGGCTGAGTGATGCTTCCTACAGATACCCTTATCAGAACTAAGCTTAGCAGTGTTGTAAGTATTTGATTTGATTACCGTGCTATACCTGCTGTATTGTAAGTGTTGAATATATATATCATAGTTTGATTGACTTTGATATTTGATTATACCTTGCTTTATTGCAAGGGTTGATTTGATATACTTTCTGATACTTTTAAGTGTTGTAAGTATTTGATTTGATTACCTTACTATACCTGCTGTATTGTAAGTGTTGAATATATCATAGTTTGACTTTGATATTTGATTGTACCTTGCTATACCTGCTGTATTGCAAGGTTTGATTATACCTTCTAATATTTGTTATACTTTTCCTTGTTGTAAGACCTTTTGCTATACTTTTCCTTGTTGTAAGACCTTTTGCTATCTTCTTATACTCTTCTTAGTGAAATGTTACCTTTTGCTATCTTCTTATATTCTTCTTAATAAAATGTTAAAGTATTGGGGATAGTTCAGTGTTTTTACTCTATAACTTTATTCTATTACACGGAATCCAAAGAATCTGTTTCATTTGGCAATACAATCCCATCTGACCAAATCACCACAGTCCCACATTTACACTTGCCTATACATTTTCTGTGCTGTGGGTCACAGCTAGCAGGTCAGTTAGCCCTGGGCTCCTTAGGTTTGGTGGGTCACTCTAGGCATATATATCATTTACATCATCATAACAGTCATCATTACATGTTACAATTACAATCCACAGGCAACTTTACATTTCAATTAGATTCAGTACAATCAGTAGGACATAATTTATCATCACTCAGTTCCAATGAGGGGGAAGGTTCTTCAGCCACATATTGGTACACAAAATGTCTGAGATTAGTCCCCAGTAGGACAATAGTGGGAATATCTTCTGACAACCACACTTATTTCAGTCCCTTCCCTACTCCCCAATCAAGATACACCCGGGCCATGGGCAAAGCAGGTTGGACTCCCCCAGTCCCAGTGACTGTTAGGGTTTTTCCTGGGATTATGTCCTCAGAAGTCACAAGTTCAGGACTGATCAGGGTCATCTGAGCACAAATAACTCTAAGCCCCCAAGTGAAAGTATTGCCCATTGTAACAAACTGGAAATTGCTGTTTGGTTTAATAAGCATCTACAATCTGTGCTGCTTGAGCTGCATCCTTGGGCTCCCAATCCATTATGAACTGTTGCACTTTCAAGGGTAGACCTGCAAAAACTGCTCCTTGATTAGAAGGTCTGCCAAATCCTCAAATATTGTAATAGATAATCCTCAGATCCACTGTTGTAGAAGGGTCCTGAGGCCATCAACTGCATCCAAGCAGCTATTGGTAGGTCCATGTTGTAGAGCCCAGAACCTTTTGCTATATACCACCAGAGAGAGGTTGTATTACCAGATTAATGCTTGTTTAAGGGCATAATAATCCTCATCCTCATCTAGGGGAAAAGCTGCAAACACTTTCAGGACCTTGCCTGTTAGACTTTGTGTCAAGTACCCAGCCCATTGCTCCCTGGGTAGTTTGTACTGTTTGCAAGTCCGTTCAAACTCCAGAGTATAATAGATTTAGGCCCAGGGGAAGTGAAAAAAAAAAAAAAAACATCCATACCAACCTTCCGTTACCTTTTTTGGGTCTCCTCATGGCTGGTACTCTCCTGGTTATGATCGGCGCTCTTCTGTGACATATGAATGTTTTGGTTTTTTTTCACACCTTCCCTGGGCCTCCACCTCAGTAGATCAGCTGTTCCCTGCAGCCAAAACCTTGCTGGCCTGATCTTGAGGGCCTGTTTTAAGGGTAGGTCATCAATTTATTAAGCCCAGGAAAACCTCTTTAAATAAGTAGTTCAACTGAAATAACCTGTTTGACCTATAACCTGTTCAATACCCTGTGTTAGTAATTTTTGACAGAAAAAACAACAGAAACCTCAACAGATCCTGAGGCCCTTCTATTGTCCATCATGCAACAATTCTGACAAATCCTTTTTAAATAGAAGCCATAACACTGTTGTGAACAATGCCATCACAATCATGATCTTTCAGTGTAAATTTTGGTTGAAGTTGGAATTTTTCATTTACTTGACCCACACAAAGAAGGGAGTAAACTGCTTATTCAGTGCATATTACAGACAACCATGAAAGTATGCCTTATTGACCAACAAAGCTACTGTATATGCTTCTGAAACAAACAAAGTGCAGATCAGGGACCGTGACCAAAGAGATTTTCTGATTTAATACAGCACATTACTGTTTGTAATTAAGCTTTAGAGCGTATCTCCAGTTTTGTAATAAAATTTTCTGGGAAGATAGTTCATAGAAAATTACAAAACTACTCTATGGACTCTGCTGCTCTAGATTTTCAGAATAATGATTCACTCTTCTGTATGTATTGAAATTTTAAAGTACCAGTACGTACTCTCAAAACTTTGTTTGATCTAGCGTTGTTCCTGTTTTATGAGCAGTGCATTTGTCAAGGTCCAATTTAGTTTGGTTCCTAAATTGGTTGTCTAGTTTAGAAAATGCATCTTCATATACCTTAGAGAATTCAGTTAAAAGGGATTTCCAGGAATTTCCGTAGGATAGGTCACCAATATTTGATCGGTGGGGGTCTGACACCCAGAATTCCTGCAGCTTAGCTGTTTGAAGAGGCCATGGATCTCACAAGCATTGCAGCCTCTTTTCGGTGCTGATGATCTCACATTTATCAGTCACATGGTACAGCAGTAGCTTGGTCCCATTCAAGTGTGGGGATGAGCTGCAACACCAAGCACAGCCACTATGAAGTGTATGGTGCTGTGTTTGATATTCAGTGGAGAGGCTGTAGTGCTCACCCTGAATGCTACAGTTTCTTCAACCAGCTGATCCGTGGGGATCCTGTTTATTGAACCCCCACCAATCACATATTGATGACCTAGCCTAAGTCTCAGAAAACCCCTTTAATACAAGGGATAATCCTTTGTTCAAAAACCTCATTGCTTGAACAGAGTGGTTATCAAGAGGGTCTCTTGCTCTGAGGGAACTCTTCTGTCCAGTCCTACAGTACACAACAACCCAGTTAGCACAGAAGAATAATCATTGGAGGTTCCAGCAAGAGAATACTTTGTGATAAGGTTATTATCAAGGAACATCTAACAGAAAGAGAATATTCAAAAGGGACAACCCATATACAGAGATTTTTCCAACACAGTGTTTTATGACGTATCAAAAGAAGAGACCTCTAATGATCCCAAGAATGGATATGATTGTTACTAGCCATTGGTGACAAATAGGCAGTACATCATGGGTTGCTCTCCATTTGAACAAGCGGGAGTTACAAAATCATGTCATTGACAACACGCTAAAACTAGGCATACACATTCAATGTTTTTCAACCAAACCAGCCAATTTCGACAGCACTAGCTGACCATCTGATGTCTTTGAGAACCTACTCACATTCCATTGACAACAAATGTTGGAGGAAAATAAGAAATAAAACTTGGATTACAACTGATAGATCCTTTTGCATTCTCAGCTGAGATAAACCTCCCTCAATGTGTGTGTGTGTGTGTGTGTATATAATATGTACACACACTAGACAGGGATGCCACACCTTACACTAATCTGGCTGCTTAAGATCACCTGATATTCCTGTAAAGTAACAGGTTTATGTAATGCATATGGATCATCGATCTACTTATCTACTTTATGTTTTGTTGGCTTCCCTAGGGCTATGTTGAGTTTGCAGGACAGCTGAGAAGCATGACAATATTTACAGGTTTAATACCACTTAAGTTCTTTCAAGTGGCCTTGGAAATTACTATAAGAAAAACAAACTTCTGTATTTGAAGTAATGGAAAGTACAGTAGAACAAATGTATGCAGAAATTAATCTGATTTTGTATCTGGAAATTACCAACTTCAAGTTAGGCTAGGTTCACACCTGTGCTGGGCTCTCCATCGTTCTGGTCCGCTGGGGGACCAGAATGACGGAAAGCTGGACCACTAAAACAGCGGACACCCCTGGACCTCATAGACTATAATGGGTGTCCGTTGGAAACCGTCCGTCGTTTTTATACTTTATACTTTTCTCTTCGCTGATTTTCAGCGGTTTGTGTGACAGAGTCTCTGACGGAGACTCCAGCACAGATGTGAACCTAGCCTTATTCATACTAAAAGATGTGTAACAAGTTTTCAGCTCATCAACTATCCACAGGGAAAGTGATAAGAGATTGGTCGGAATCCAACTTATAGGATCCCTACCATTTACTGAAACAGGAGACTTGTGTCCCTGAATTGAGTGGCAGGAAACACATGCATGCTGCCTATGGGGCTGCCAAAGATAACGAAGCAATGTAATACTGGTGAAACATTCATTTTCATTCTGATATTGCTTTGCTTTAGTTGTTATGCCTGTACACATTAAAAAAAAAAACCTACAAAAGCTCTATACACACCAAACATGCACCACAGGCATAGTCTTAAAGTAGCATTCCCTGTTTTATTTATTTATTTAAAAACTTACAGTTTTCTGTGTTTGGTAGATTTCTGAGGCAGCACTGCCTCATGTGACCTCCCTTCTGACTTGCTGATTCTTGTGCTTTTCAGTAACTCAGAACTCAGACTCTCAATGCATTCCTATAGTAGGCAGAACGAGTCTCCCATAAGAATATGCATTGAAAGTCTGAATTTGAGTTAACTGAAAAGCACAACAAGAATCGGCAAGTCAGAAGGGAGGTCACATGGGGCTGTGCCAGGCCTTATATGTGCTGGACACAGCAATCTGTAAGTTTTTTTGTGAAGTGCTTATTTAATCTTACAAGAAAAGTTTAGATTGATGTACATTTTATGTTCTCTATCCTATTATTATTTATTGATAGAGCACCATTAATTCCATGGTGCTGTACATTTGAGGGTTTATATAAATGATAAATAGTGCCCTGTATCAGTAATATCCCCCCTTATCAGTAACAGTCACCCCGTAAAAATAATACTGCTCCCTTATTAATAATAGCCCTCTCATAAATAATAGTTACCCTTATAAATAATAGTCCCCATTATCACTAATAGCCCCCTTTATAAATAAGCCCACTTAACAATTATACCCCCTTATAAATAGTTCCCCTGTTATAAATAATAGGCCCCTCATACTTAAGTTTCCCAATTATATATAGTAACCCACCCTTATATATAATAGTTCTCCGTTATACAGTGTTGGACTGAAGGGCCTTAGGCCCACCAAAGGAACTTGTTCTGGGGCCCCACCCAACAGCTTCCTGCTAATAGCCTACACCACGGCTCCTTCACTGAAGTCTTACATATGTGCTGACTATCTGGTGTTACTGAGTATGTTCCCAGTATAGTCAGCCCCTATAGTACTGTGCAGGCCCCAATAACTCCAGGGCCGGGGTTCATGCACAGTACTGTATGGGGAATGACATGGCCATGGGGCACTACACATATGTGCAAGATTATAGTGAGGGAGCTGTGATGCAGACATAGCACACAGAGCTGCCAGCAGGAATTGTGAGCCCCCCCCCCCACAGTATAATGCTCTACATGGTATATAATGCTCCACAGTATAAAATGCTCTCCTGAGCCCTTCAGTTTCCCCACATGGTATATAATGCTCCACAGTATAAAATGCTCCCCTGAGCCCCCCATTGTGGTCCCACATGGTTTGTAAGGCTCCACACAGTATAATACTCCACAGTGGCCCACACAGTATACTACCCCTTAGTGGCCCCAGACAGTACAATATGCTCCCCAGCAGCCCCACACAATATAATATGCTCCATACAGTATAATATGCACCCCACAATGCACCCCCTGTATAATGCTCCACAGTGGCCTAACACAGTATAACATGCTCCATAATGACCTCCACACAGTATAATATACTCCCCAGAGGGGTTCCCCCAGTATAATGCCCCACAGTGGTCCCCCACAGTATAATATGTTCCCCACAGTCCCCCCAGTATAATGCTCTACAACGGCCCCACAGAGTATAATATGCTCCCGAAAAGCCCCACACAATATAATACACTCCACAGTGGCCCCAAACAGTATAACAGGCTCCCCACACTGTCCATTCACCCAGTATAAAGCTCCACAGTGGCCCATAGTATAATATGCTCCCCAGAGGGCCCCCGCTAGTATAATGCTCCACAGTGCCCCCTCCAGTATTTTGCTCCACAGTGGCCCCACGCAATATATTATGCTCCCCAGAGCGTCCCCCCAGTATAATGTTCCACAGTAGGCCACACGCAGTATAATATGATCCCCGGAGGGCCCCCTAGTATAATGCTCATTAGTCCCCCCCAAATAATGCCCCACAGTGGCGCCACACAATATAATATGCTCTGCTGATGCCCCCCCCCAGAATAATGCTCCACAGTGACCCCACTCAGTATAACATGCTCCAGAATGGCCTCCACACAGTATAATATACTGCTCAGAGAGGTTTCCCCAGTATAATACTCACAGTGGCCCAAAACAGTATAATATGCCCTCCAGAGCCCCCCCCCAGTATAATGCTCCACAGTGGCCCAAAACAGTATAACATGCTCTCCAGAGCCCCCCCCAGTATAATGCTCCACGGTGGCCCCGCACAGTATAATATACTGGGGGGCCCCTCTGGAGAGCATATTATACTGTGTGGGGCCACAGTGGAGCATTATACTGGGGGGGGCTCTGGAGAGCATATTATACTGTGTGGGGCCACTGTGGAGCATTATACTGGGGAGGGGGCCCTCTGGAGAACATGTTATATTCTGCGGGGCCTCTATGGAGTATTATAAAGTGGGGGGGCTCTGGAGAGCATGTTATATTCTGTGGGGCCACTTTGGAGCATTATACTGGGGGGCCCCTCTGGAGAGCATAATGCTCCAAAGTGGCCCCACAGAATATAACATTATCTCCAGAGGCCCCCCCCCACATTATAATTTTCCACAGAGGCCCCACAGAATATAACATGCTATCCAGAGGGGCCCCTTCCCCAGTATAATGCTCCACATCGGCCCCACACAGTATAATATGCTATCCAGAGGGGGCCCCCCAGTATAATATGCTATCCAGAGGGGGCCCCCCAGTATAATGCTCCACAGGGGCCCTACAGTGCTATTATATTATATTCTGGGGTCTCTTCAGACCCCAGAGTATAATAATCGAAGGCCCGGGGAAAGTAAGGTAAAATAACAAACAGTTATACTCACCTTGTCTTACCTCTGCTGGGCCTCCTCGCGCTGCTCCGCTATGCCCGCCGGCGACCGCTTCTTCTTCTCTGCAGCTGATGTCACGCGTTGTGGACGTCACCTCTGAGGCCTGTGATTGGGCCTCAGGCCTCAGCGCCTCAGCAGTGATGTCCGGAACGCCAGAAGATTACGTCGGACGCCAAGGACAGGTGAGTAAAAATGTTTGTTATTTTTACTCACCTCGGAAAGGGGCCCTGCAGTCCCTTTCGGTTATTGATTTGGCCGGGCCTGACTCCGGGATCCGGAGTCATCTGGTTCCGGATCCCGGGGGCCCCTTTGGGGACGGGGCCCTGGGCAATTGCCCAGTTTGCCCCCCCCTAACACCGGCCCTGTCTGTATGGTATAACATTTTTACTAAAAGTCTGGTAAACTCTGGAATCCAACATCCCCCTGTTGAGACATTGCCTCTTTTCCTTAGTGTTCAAGTCACAAGGATTTCAATGCAAAAGGGTGCCTTCACGCATGGAAATTTCTACCTGAAATTAAAAGGGTTGTCTCATCATAGCTTATTTTCCTTAAAACCTATATAAGGGCAGGCATGACTATCTGGCATAGTTTTAATATTTTCTTTTTTTATCTTATCATACCTGCATTTCCTCCTCACCATCTCTCTGTGTATTGCTGTGCCCCCATTGTTATTATTATTATTCTTACTTATATAGCGCCATCATATTCCGCAGCACTTTACAGATATTGTCAGTCACTGTCCCATATAGGGCTCACAATCTACATTCCCTATCAGTATGTCTTTGGAGTGTTGGAGGAAACCGGAATACCCGGAGGAAACCCACGCAAACATGGGGAGAACATACAAATCCTTGCAGATGTTGTCCTTGGCAGGATTCGAACCCAGGACTCTAGCGCTGCAAGGCTGCAGTGCTAACCACTGAGCCACTGTGCTGCCCACTGTTGCTTTTCCAGACCCCCTACACATCCACTATAAGCCACTATCTCTTATAGGGAGATAGAAACCCTGATAAGGTGCATGTGACCGTTTGGCTCATAAATCACTGCAGGTCAGCTCCATTCATACAAGTAGCTTACTGATAACATATCTGTAGCGATCATCAGCTGCTTTTACAGTTCCTGTGCTTTGCATGAGGAGGAGATCTTTGTCTTCTTTTATACACAGCACAAAGGCTGTGAGAGCCCCTGACAATGACTGCAGACAGTTCCTGTTCACAGGTAACTGCCCCCTTATCAATAATATTTATAAGGCAGTCATTATTTATAAACAGGGATTATTATTTATAAGCAGGGACTATTATTTAAAAAAGGGGGCTAAGATTCCTTGCTTATAAATAATAATGCCCTCTTATAAATAAGTGTCCCTGCTTATAAATAGTGCCCCTTATCAGTAATTGTCCCTCCTTATAAATAGTAGTCTCCCTTAGTACTAATAGTTCTCCCTTCTAAATAATAGTCCCCATTTATAGCTAATAGCCCTCCTCCCCGTTATAAATAATAGTTCCCCTTTATTTATAAAGAAGGGAACTATTATTTATACAGGGAAACTATTATTTATACAGGGAAACTTATTTATACAGGGGAACTATCATTCATGAGGACTATTATTTTTTATGGGAGAACTATTATGAGGAGGGAAACTTTTTTAAGGGGGAACTATTGTTTATAAAGGAGAAAAGTTTTATTTTTTAAGGGGGCTATTATTTATAATATTTCCCCATTATAATAATATTCTCCCCTTATAAATAATAGTTCCTCCCTTATAATAACCCTCCTTAAAAATAATAGTTCCCCCCACTATAGATAATACTCCCTTATAAATAATGTGTCCATGTTCAGAAGTAAGTGCCCCCTCAGCAGTAATTGTCCCCTTTGTCTTTAAAAACCAAAAAAACAATACATCTTATTATATTGGGATCGGGGTAAGGTTTATACAGATTCCATTCGGACCGAATATGTCTAAACTGAAACTGATACTATTATACTATGGGATCTCTTTAAATCTGGGGTATAATGATCAAAGACCCAGAGGGAGTGGAGAAACATAACTAACAGTGTTATTTACCTTTCCTGGGCTCCGGTGCGACTCCCTGCTGTGTTCGGGCCTCTTTAGTGACGTCATTGAAGAGGGCCGAAAATGGCAGGGAGTCGCGCTGGAGTCCAGGAGAGGTGAATAACACTTTTTATGTTTGTCACCTCCCATGGGCCTCCAATCATTATACTCTGGGGTCTGAAAAGACCCCAGAGTATAATAATAGTTGATGGGTGGTGAATACCAAAAATCTTAAGTTCTGCTGAAGCCGAAATTTTTGCAGTATTTGCAGCGAACACTGTAGGGGGCACTGTGGAACATTATACTGTATGGAGGCCACTATGGGACGTTATACTGTGTAGAGGTGCTTCTATGCAACATTTTACTTTGTGCAGGGGCCACTATGGGACATTTTACTGTGTGGAGGCCCCGAAATGAGATATTATACTGTGTGGAGTTGCCACTATGGGATATTATACTGTGTGAAGGGACTGCTGTGGGATATTATACTGTGTGAAGGGACTGCTGTGGGACATTACAGTATACAGTGTGAAAGGACCGCTATGGTACATTATACTGTGTGCAGAGGCCACTATGGGATATTATATTGTGTGCAGGGGCTGCTATGGAACATTTTACTGTGTGGAGGAGCCAAAATGGGACATTATACTATGTGGATGGGATACAATGGGACATTATACTGTGTGCAGGGGCTGCTATAGGACATTATATTGTGTGGAGGAGCCACTATGTGATATTATACTGTCTGGAGGCCACTTTGGGACATTATAGTGTGTGTAAAAGGGGTGTTATGCTGTGTGGGGACCAGGAAAGGGGGCGCTATGCTGTGAGGGGTCCCAGTCTTTGCCAGTTACGCTCCTGCCTCAGAGATATACTAAAAGAAAGCTAGCATCTCTGGGACAAGGTTGAGGACTTTGAAAATTGGTCCCACCGAAATAACTTGAAGATTCTGGGCTTACCGGGACTGGATCACACAGAACAGGAGTCTGACCATCAGTTGCAGCCAAGAACACGCCAAACCATTGTGAAATACCTGGACTTCCAGGCAGGGCCAGTTTTAGACAAAGTGTTGATCTGGGAAAAGTTAAAAGAGGAGCCCCAAATGCTGACATTGAAACAACACCCTCATAGTCTGTCATTTCAGAAGTCAGTGCTGAACTTCCAGCGGCATTGATATAGTCTTAAAAGATCAGGAAAACAAAAAAAAAATTTGTAAACATATATAGTTGTGAAACCACTATGTGTGTACCACTATACTGGGGAGAATTATTATCACTAAACAAATACCAGACAAATAAGATCATATAAAGACCACTAAAATCAATAATACCTCTATACAAGTCCCAGATGGTACATGACCTCCACACTGTGGCTAAATCTATTAGACTACATGCAAAGACAATAGAGTCGTGCACTACACATACTTCTAACCTAAAGAACATCAGATCAATTAAAGGGTTTTTCTGGCCCCAAATTGATTTTTTATTATGATAACCCATCCACAGGACAGGTCATCAGTCTGTAATCTGTCAAACAGATAAACTGTTCTAGTAGCTTCCGGGTGCCAGACATTGCTAGTGGACATGATGCAGAACCGCTCCTAATCATGTAATGAGAGCAGCGCTGCACTTACCTAGAACCACCACCATACAGTGGATGGGGCTGCTGTGCCAATCCTATTACTTGAATAGGAACAGTGCTGCATGCGGCAGTTACGTCTACTGTGGGGTAGACAGCTAACGTATACTCATGATATGGTTGATGAGGAGTCTGCCTGACGGGTGCAGGATTTGGGCCATTGAGCGGATATGTTTGGGACTGCACTGACATTTTGCTAGATTTATATATATCCCTGGAAGGTACTATTGTATATCTCTATATATGGGACACTAGAAGGTGGATCTGGCTAAATGCTGGACCATTTTGTGACACACTCAGTAGTGACTCTAGCACCCTTTTGATGAAACATTATCACAGCCGTATGCTCTGATTGTATCGTTTAAACAGAGGTTGTTTAGGAGGGGTGCAGTGTTTGGGCCACTGAGTGGATAGACTAGGGATTGCATTGACATTCTGCCAGAATTATACGTATCCCTGGAAGGTCCTATTGTATATTTTTATATATGGGACTCTATAGGGTGTATTTGGCTAAGTGCAGGACCATTTGGTGACAAACTCAGCAGTGACTCTAGCACCCCTTTGATGCAGTGACTATAGCATCTGGCACAGGGCGTCTTGAATCTGTGCAGGGCACAATGAAATCTCAAGATCATCAAGGGATTCTAGAGAGAAATGTTCTGCCCAGTGTCAGAAGGCTTGGTCTCAGTTGCAGGTCATGGGTCTTGCAACAGGATAATGACCCAAAACACAGCGAAAAACACCCAAGAATGGCTAAGAGGAAAACACTGGACTATTCTGAAGGGCCTTTCTATGAGCCCTGACCTAAATCCTGTTGAGAATCTTTGAAAGGAGCTGAAACATGCCATCTGGAAAAGGTACCCTTCAAACCCGAGACAACTGGAACAGTTTGCTCATGAGGAGTGGGCCAAAATACCTGTTGAGAGGTGCAGAAGTCTCATTGACAGTTACAGGAATTGTTTGATTGCAGTGATTGTCTCAAAAGGTTGTGCAACAAAATATTAAAGTTAAGGGTACCATCATTTCTGTACAGGCCTGTTTCATGAGTTTTCTTTTTTTAAAAATTCTGTTGAAGCATGGTTGAAAAGCAATGTCTGACTTTCATTTGTTCATTTTCATAGAATTTTTATATATTATTACTTTTGTCAGATTCAAGTTATTTCTGTGACCATTGTGGGATTTTCTTCCATTAAATGAGGGGTACCAACAATTTTGTCCACGTGTGTACGTGAGTGACCAGAGTTTATATTAGATCAAGGAGAGAGAGATAAGATATACCTCTGATTACCCCGATATAAGGTGGTTCTCATTCATTCCATGAACCAGAAGGGGATAAAGTATTATATTATATTATAGCTCTCTTTTGACCTACTCTGAGTCTAAATAGTGCTGTCTGTATATATTAGACCCTGAGACTTTTATATTCTACAGTGGACGTCCTGAGTATATTTTAAATTTAGCATTAATAAAAGCTAAGTTTTAACACTTTTTGTAAGGTGACCAAGATTTACTGTGAAACTTGTTTAATTACTATTCGTCAAGTTGCCCTCTGTGATTACTAAATTCAAAATCTGAAATTAAAAATTGACATTTTCGGATGAGTTTTAATGTGACTGTTAGGGGTAAAAAATGACCTTGTCTTGCCACAATAAGAAATTAAATGAGATGATAATTAAAAGGTAATGTTTTAATTCTGTTGCCTTTGCTCCTTTTGGTAATTATACAACATTGTTATTCATACACAACATATTCTTAATCCCCTTTGATTATCTTTTTCTGTTTACTCATAGTTTTTGGTAACATATTCCCGTGTACATTATTTCTCGTCATAAGACGTCATTTTGTGTACATGTAAATAACCATATTTATACTAACGTGAACAAAGAATGAGGCCAGGGTCTGTTAGAAAATACATAGGATGCATTTACTCCAACACACTTGTAAGGATTGTGTATATAAAAAAACAGTAATTTTTAAAAAGTATGTTTCCTTTAATGATTATTATTTATGAGTTTGCATACACAATATGCCATGTGTTAAGGTGTGTGCATGCTTTAGTAATTATGTTGGTTACTAGCAATAAAGTCTGTTATGTGAAAAAATACACTGGACTCTAGAAAACTCAGCCTTCTAAGGCTGTGTTCACACGGAGCTTTTTGGCAGCGGATTTTGACGCGGAATCCACCTCAAAATCCATCTGAAAAAATGCCTCCCATTCATTTCAATGGGAGTCAGTAGCGTTTTTTTTCCTCTAGCGGAAAAAAAAAAGCGACATGATCTATCTTCAGGCGGATTCCGCCCGTGGTGTCCGCGGCTCGATACTCCCCTCCTGATTAGGCCCATTCATCCGGGCCTAATCAGGAGCGGGATGCCGCAGTGGAATGCTGATGCACTGCATCGGCATCCCGTTGCAGCAGACCGCAGCGAAAATTCCAGCAGCGGAAAATTATTTTCATTTTCCGCCGTGTGAACACACCCTAATGTGTTACGTAGGTGTGTCATTAATGTCATGTGTATTCTATCTTACGTTGTAAATAAATAAATAAATACACATAAGTAAATGTACACATACCCAAATTTTTATTTATAGAAAGCAGACACCTGCAGCACTCCAATTGATTCAAAAAAAGTTCAGTGTTTTAATCCAATGTTTTAAAACACTGAACTTTTTTTGAATCAATTGGAGTGCTGCAGGTGTCTGCTTTCTATCTATACTTTGGGAGATAGCCACATCCCTTCTGGACTTGCACCCAGTTTTTGGTATTGTACTATGCTGCTTTGAAAACTTTTTTTTCTTTCCAAATTTTTATTTAGCTATATATATATATATATATATATATATATATATATATATATATACACACACACACACACACACACACACATACACGTATACGTATTGCACATCACATAATAAACATAATACGTATTGCACATCATGAGAGAGTGTACTGGGCATTAATGAAAAACTGCTAGGAGGTGCAGTTTTCGGATGCTGGGAGGGGCTGCTTGGAAAAGCAATGATATTTCCACAAACAGGAAGTGTAGCAAGAGACTGAAAATATGAGGAATGGTAAAGATGGCTGAAACACACATAAAGTTACTCAGTTATGTTTGTTCATTCCTATAACAAGCATTTCCTGCATTTTGTCACACTTTCTTTGTCCTGGATAACCCATTTAAGGTCATATAGGTTGTAGCATTTTGTGTAACTTGGAGAGATCCAATGTAACAATAATAATACATTTTAGTTACACACGTGGACAAAATTGTTGGTACCCCTCGTTTAATGAAAGAAAAACCCACAATGGTCACAGAAATAACTTGAATCTGACAAAAGTAATAATATATAAAAATTCTATGAAAATGAACAAATGAAAGTCAGACATTGCTTTTCAACCATGCTTCAACAGAAGTTTTTAAAAAAGAAAACTCATGAAACAGGTCTGGACAGAAATGATGGTACCCTTAACTAACCAGTTGTCTCAGGTTTAAAGGGTGCCTTTTCCAGACGGCATGTTTCAGCTCCTTCCAAAGATACTCAATATGATTTAGGTCAGGGCTCATAGAAGGCCACTTCAGAATAGTCCAATGTTTTCCTCTTAGCCATTCTTGGGTGTTTTTAGCTGCGTGTTTTGGGTCATTATCCTTTTGCAAGACCCATGACCTGCGACTGAGATCAAGCTTTCTGACACTGGGCAGCACATTTCTCTCTAGAATCCCTTGATAATCTTGAGATTTCATTGTACCCTGCACAGATTCAAGTCACCCTGTGCCAGATGCAGCAAAGCAGCCCCAGAACATAACAGAGCCTCCTCCATGTTTCACAGTAGGGACAGTGTTCTTTTCATTTTTCCGTCTGTGAACATAGAGTTGATGTGCCTTGCCAAAAATTTTTTTTTTTTTTTTTTTGTCTCATCTGTCCATAGGACATTCTCCCAGAAGCCTTGTGGCTTGTCAACATGTAGTTTGGCAAATTCCAGTTTTGTCAGATTCAAGTTATTTCTGTGACCATTGTGGGTTTTTCTTTCATTAAACGAGGGGTACCAACAATTTTGTCCATGTCTGTATATATCGCCAATATATTCCACAACACTTTACAAGTCATAGGGTTAAAGTACAGACAAAATTAGACCTTACAGAGTAGTAAATCAATTCATACCATGGGAGTGAGGCCCTGCTCAAAAGAGCTTACAATCTATGAAGTAGAGGGGGGTGACACAAGAGGTATCAGCGGTGGCATAGGAGATAGCATTGTTTATACAGGGGTCCATCATTTTTTTTGATAAAGGTGTAGCTGTATGAGCCAACACCAGCCATTGTCCTTTTATATATCAATCCAAAGTGCCTGGACATACAAGGTTATAGTCCGATGAGGCTTCATTTGGGGTAATGGGGTAACGTGAACAGTGGAGGGTTAGTTTTGGGGAGCTTATCTGCAGAAGGAATGAGATTAGGAATTGTGATAGGCGTGCCTGAAAGGATGTGTCTTTAGGTTATGCTTGAAGCTGTAGACGTTGTGAGTTAATCAGATTGTCTGGGGTAGAGCATTCCAGAGAAGTGGTGCAACTTGGAAGAAGTGGATATGGAAGTTGGAGGTCCTAATAATAGAGGATGATAGTCTTAGGGATATAGATAGAGATGAGGGAGAAATTGTAGGGAGGGAGATGCAGCACCATGGAGAGCTTTGTGGATGAGGGTGATAAGTTTATATTGTATTCTGTAGTGAATAGGCAACCAGTGCAGTCAGTGGCGTAACTAAAGTCTTGTGGGCCCCGATGCAAACTTTTTTCCAGGGCCCCCTACACCTTCCCTAGAGCAAATTCTTGATAGTGACGGTTATTGGTGCTGCAGCGATGTCTCAGATACTTGAAAGGGATTCAGCTTTAGTACCCACAACTGCAGTTATCAAGAATACGTTGAATGAGCAGCGCAGCGCCCAGCATGTAGACAATACTGGGACAGTATAATATGCTCTACAGTGACCCCCACACCGTATAAAATGCTCCACAGTGGCCCCACACAGTATTATATGCTCTAGAGTGGCCCCCACACAGTATCATATGCTCCACAGTGTTCCCCACACATCATATGCTGCATAGTGGCCCCTACACAGTATTATATGCTCCACAGAGGCCCCCACACAGTATTATATGCTCCCAAGAGCCCCTTCATAGAGCCCGTACTATTATTATACTTTGGGGTGTCTGAAAGGTACTGGGTGTTAATGGCATGTAGATTTCTATATGTTGTAAACATGGGACCCTCGGAGTAGGCTGGTTATCATGGAAGACAGGCAGAGGAAGCGCAGGTTTCAGTTCACACTTGCAGTTTTATTTGGCAACCGTTCACACAGTCCAACTCAAACAGCTTGCTTCAGAATAACGGTACAAAACAAGGTAACATAAATCTTCCTTAGTTCAGGATACAAAAACAGTTCAGAAGAGCTTCCTTACCAATACAGTTGGTTATCTTGGATTTTCTCCTCCACACTGTGCAGTCTGTATAGCAGCTGACCAGGGTCTGTATGACAACACAGCTTACTTCTGTTCTACCACATCCACTACTGCTCTGGCAGCTTCCAATTTAAATGCTGCATGCACCTGTCAAGAACACCTGTATTGGAGTGGACCTGCATTAATTCCCCAATCCCAGGCTCAAGACTCCAGGCCTTATCTCACTGCAAATAATATTCTAAGTGGCAGATATCAGCCATCTAGCACTTTACCCTCTGCCTGTCTACATACCCCCCCAGAGGAGAAACAGTGGATTCTTGAGAGGGCATCTGCATTTAAATGGGTCTTCTCTGGTCTATGCTCGACCACAAAATCAAAGTCCTGTAATGCCAGGAACTAGCGTGTTACCCTCGCATTGTTGCCCTTATTCTTGCTCATACACTTTAATGGGGCATGGTCTGAGACAAGCCTGAACTTTATACCCAGCAGGTAATACCTCAGAGAGTCTAAAGCCCACTTTACTGCCATGTACTCTCTTTCCACAATAGAGTAGTTTTTCTCTGCTGTGTTCAATTTTCGGCTCAAGTACATAACTGGATGTTCTTCCCCATGAACTTCCTGACACATGACAGCCCCTAACTCGACCTCTGACGCATCTGTTTGAACTATAAACTCTTTTGAAAAATCTGGGGCCATCAGCACTGGCTGTCTACAGAGTGCCATTTTCAGATTCTTAAATGCCTTTTCAGCTTCTGGTGACCACTGAATCATCACCTTTTTTTCCCATTTGTAAGGTCAGACAAAGGTGCTGCCATACTGGCGAAATTAGGCACAAATCGCCAGTAATACCCCACAATCCCTAGGAAAGCCCTTACTTGTTTTTTTGTGAGGACAGGGACAGTTTTGTATGGCTTCTACCTTATTATTCTGGGGCTTAATCATACCTCTCCCTACAACATAACCCAAATACTTGGTTTGTTCCATCCCCATGGCACACTTTTCTGGGTTGGCAGTAAACCCAGCTTCTCTAAGGGAATCTAAAACAGCCTGAACCTTACTTAAATGGCTGTCCCAGTCTAGGCTAAAGATGACAATGTCATCTAAATAGACCACTGCATAACTCTTGTGTGGAATGAGGATTTCATCCATTGCTCTTTGGAAGGTGGCAGGGGCTCCCTTCAAACCAAAGGGCATCTTAACATACTGAAAACAGCCTTAGGGAGTGGAAAATGCAGTTTTCTGTCGGGTGTCCTTGGCCAGTGATATTTGCCAATATCCTTTTGTGAGGTCCAGAGTGGTTATGTACCTGGCTGGGCCTAACCTTTCAATAAGTTCATCTACCCGGGCATAGGGTAGGCATCCATTTTTGAAACCTCATTAAGTTTCCGGAAATCATTACAGAAGCGCCAAGTACCATTTGGTTTTGGAACTAGTACAATTGGACTAGACCATTCACTTTTGGATTTTTCAATCATTCCTAAGGACAACATTCTCTGGACCGTTTCTGAGATAACTTGTCTATGGGCCTCAGGAACCCTGTAAGGTTTTAGCTTCACTTTTACCTGCAGCTCAGTAATAATCTCATGTTCAATAACATTAGTACATCCTGGCAAACTAGAAAACATCTCTTTGTTATGCTGCAAAAACTCCTTAGTTTCTTGTTTTTGCAAACAAGATAAAGTATCACTTTATCAGCCAGTGTCACTTTATGTTATTCTGGCTCAGTAACTGCAGGAAGGCAGAATAGTGCGGCCAACAATTCCCTTTCTCGCCAGTGCTTAATCAAATTTACATGATATATTTGCATCGGCTTTTTTTTGCTTTTTTTTTTTTTGGTGCACTTTATAATTTACCTCCCCAACTTTCAAAGGGTCCCTGCTACTTAGCCAAGAACTTGCTCTCCACAGTGGGCACAAGTATCAAGACCCGATCATCTGGACTGAATTCCCTAATTCTAGCAGAACGGTTGTACACATTTCTTTGAGCTTCTTGCGCCCTCTGTAAATGTTCTCTCACTATGGGCATCACCTTGGAGATTCTCTCCTGCATGTGTGCAATATGTTCAATTACACTTTTATATGGGGTGGCTTCAGACTCCCATGTCTCTTTAGCCACGTCAAGCAGACCACGGGGATGTCTACAATATAGCAGCTCAAATGGGGAAAACCCTGTAGAAGCCTGTGGTACTTCCCTAATTGAGAACAACAGATATGGTAACAAACAGTCCCAATCTTTTCCATCCTTTTCAACAACCTTTTTCAACATTGCTTTCAAGGAGTTATTAAATCTTTCTACAAGCCCATCAGTTTGTGGATGGTATACAGATGTTCTCAGCTGCCTAATCTTCAGTATCTTACATAATTCTTTCATCACTTTAGACATAAACGGTGTACCTTGATCTGTTAAGACTTCCTTGGGAATTCCCACCCTAGTGCATATATGAAACAATTCTTTAGCGATGCACTCAGCTGTGGGGTTTCTCAAAGGGACTGCCTCTGGATATCGGGTAGCATAGTCTAGCACTACCAATGGTGTCCTCTGGCGGACTTTACCAAGGGTCCAAGTATATCCATGGCTATCCGCTCAAATGAAACTTCAGTAATGGGTAGGGGCACCAAAGGACTCCTGAAATGTACCACTGGAGCATTTACCTGGCAAGTGGGACAGGACTTACAGTAGTTTTTAATCTCATTATAGCATCCCGGCCAATAGAACCTCTGGAAAACCCGTTCCCTGGTCTTTTCTGAAGCTAGGTGTCCCCCTAACACATGAGAATGAGCCATATCTAATACCATTTTCCTGTAGGGCAGGGGAACCAGTAACTGTTCCACAATTTCATTATTAGCCTTGGTAACCCGATATAACAGATTGTTATGTACTTCGAAGAACGGGTACCGCTGATCGGCCCCTGGCTCCTGGGGAACACCATTTAGCACCGTCACGTTCTCCCGCGCAGTTTAAGGTGGGATCTTGCAATTGTGAAGTTCCAAAATTAACCCTCGACACCTCAAGGTCTGGCAAGGCTGGTTCAGAGTCTGTAGACTCAGCCTCATCTCCTACCATAACTGCTAGAGGAAACTTTTCAGGCACATGAGTGTCTTCCTCAACCAGTTTAGAGTGCAAACCGTTTTCTACAAGTTCACCCCCTGGAGACACAATATCAACCTTGGTAGGCTTATTAATTTGGGAAGATGTCACTCTATCCCACAGCTCCCAAAACAGAGAAAAGTCCTGTCCTATTATCATTTCATACAATAGGTTTTTTACAAGGCCCACTTTGTGAGAGACATTACCACACATAGTCTCTATATTTACCTAAGCGACGGGATAATCTTTAACGCCCCCATGCACACACATCACTCCCATACCTTTTCCAGGGACAGATAATATATGGGAAAGTTCATCTCTGACAAGAGTCACCAAACATCCTGAGTCCAGAAGGGCAGTCACCATGATGCCATTGACAGAAACCTGACACATCTGTGGTCTGCCAGGATGAGATGGCACGGCACTGCAGATAGGGTGTGCAAACAAGGAACAGTGGCGAGCCACACTACAGTCCATGGGCTCTGCCTTCATAACACAATGTGCTGCTATGTGCCCCGGGGTGTGACACTTGGCGTGGCTGCATTTTGGAACTGACTTCCAGTTTTTCCATTTTCTTGTTCACAAGTACTTGTCTCCCCCTCTCATCGGGGTTTACACCACCTTTTATCAGGTTCAGCATGAACTTTGGGGTTAACCAGAGGAGATTTCTCCTTAGTTTGCAAGGCAAAATTTTCAGCTGTGGAATACCTCTCCACAAGGTCCACCAGATTGTCTGCACTTTGTGGGTTTCCTTGGACAACCCAGCGCTGCAGTGGGGTAGGAAGAGCACGTATATATCAATCCCTCGCCACTCTTTCTACCATCTGCTCTGACGTCATAGACTCTGGTTGCAACCATTTACGAATCAGGTGGAAGAGATCATACATCTGTGACCATGGGGGTTTTTCTTGGCAGAAAATCCATCGATGTACTCGCTGGGCCTGGACTGCTAAACTGACCCCCAAGCGAGCTAGTATTTCAGCCTTTAGTTTGCTGTAATCCTTGGAATCCTGCAAGGTGAGATCATAATATGCTTTCTGTGGCTCACTTGTCAGGTATGGAACCAGCACTTCAGCCCACTGTTCCAAAGGCAACTTTTCTCTGTCTGCAATCCGTTCAAAGACAGTTAAATAAGCCTCTACATCATCCTCAGTAGTCATTTTCTGGTGTACTCTGTATTTTGTTTCGGACATCACCCACAGAACTTGGAGTAGTTACAGGCACCACTCGCTGCGCAGTCACCATTTCTCTCAGTGCAGCCATTTGCTCCACTAGCAAGCGAGTTGTCTCCTGCTGTTGCGCATTGGCTTGCTGCTCTGCTTGTTGCTGGGCTTGTAAAGCCTCTGCATGCTGTTTCTCAGCCGCCTCCATAGCACGCTGTTGTTGCGGATTGGTCTGCTGCTGCTGCATATTGGCCTGCACCAACTGTTTGATCAACTCATCCATGGTCCCGGTGTCTTTCTTTATGGCTGTAGCAGCCTTTACCCAGGACATTCACACGCAGTTGCCCCTAGCAACGGTTAATTGCCCATATCCTCTACCATATGTAAACACGGGACCCTCGGAGTAGGCTGGTTATCATGGAAGACAGGCAGAGGAAGCGCAGGTTTCAGTTCACACTTGCAGTTTTATTTGGCAACCGTTCACACAGTCCAACTCAAACAGCTTGCTTCAGCATAACGGTACAAAACAAGGTAACATAAATCTTCCTTAGTTCAGGATACAAAAACAGTTCAGAAGAGCTTCCTTACCAATACAGTTGGTTATCTTGGATTTTCTCCTCCACACAGTGCAGTCTGTATAGCAGCTGACCAGGGTCTGTATGACAACACAGCTTACTTCTGTTCTACCACATCCACTACTGCTCTGGCAGCTTCCAATTTAAATGCTGCATGCACCTGTCAAGAACACCTGTACTGGAGTGGACCTGCAGCAAGTCCCCAAACCCAGGCTCAAGACTCCAGGCCTTATCTCACTGCAAGTAATATTCTAAGTGGCAGATATCGGCCATCTGCCACTTTACCCTCTGCCTGTCTACTATGTATAATGTGTTGGTGTGTTCTTTGCAGTAGAGAAAGTACTTATGGTGAGAAACTGAAGGTTATGGTCAGAAAGTAGGAGAGAAGAGTTAGTAAATTTAGAAACTGCAAGGAGTTTGAGGAAGACCAGATTAATCATGTTGCCGTCTTTGTCTGTGGGAGAAAAGTTGTGAAAGACCAGAGTGGTTAGTGAGAGTAACTGGGAACAGGGGTGTTAATGGGGATGTTAAAGACACACATGATGAGGGTAGGAATTTCACAGGATAGAAAGAGGGGAAGTCAATAAGCAAAGTGGTCCAGAAATTGGTAGGGTAAGCCAGGTGGACAGTAAATCACAGCTACACGTAAGGAGAGTGGGCGGACAAGTCTGGACTTGAAATGAAGGGACAATGAGTGAGGATACTTAGGGAATGACCTAAAAAGTGCATTGCGTTGGTATAAGTATGCCTACCCCTCCACCCTGCCTGTTGTCAGGCTCAGAAGAATGGGACAAATGTAGACCACCATGAGCTAGAGCAGCAGGGGAGGCGCTATCAGACTGCGGGATCCAGCTTTCAGTGAGGGCTAGCAGGTTGAGAGATTTAGTATGGATTAAGTCATTAATAGATTATAGTTTGTTACACACTGACTGAGCTTTCCAGAGAGAACAGTTAAAAAGGACATGAAAAGGATAAGGAGAGTGAGTATGGTGAATAATAATGAGGTTAGTGGGACTTTTATGTGTGCCAGGAGAGGTGGAGAGATGTCCCCAGCAGCTAGTAGGAGCAAAATAGACAGAGACAGAAGGTGGTTCAGTGATTTATATGGGCATTTCTGTTTAGTTTCACTGATTAAAAGAAATAGAGGGATTAGAATGGTTAAAGAGAGTGAAAAGTGTGTGAGAGCTCTATATGGGAGAGGGAAGGAGAGAGCGACAGATATGGATAGTGTGCTCAGGTGGTATAGATGGAGGGTAGTTTTGCAAGAGAGCCACTGTTAAGATAACAAGTGATAATGAAGATCTTTGATACCATATGTAAAAGCTTGTTGCTTTGGGTGTAAGTCAGTAGCGTAACTAGGAATGGCTGGGCCCCAAGGCGAAAATTTGACATGACCCCCCCCCCCCCCGGACCGCCCCCCTCCAACACCCCCCCCCCCCGCACAAACCGCATTCCTGCGCACACTATTATGCGCCATAGTGGTCCCTGCACACAGTATTATGCCCCATAGTGGCCCCTGCACACAGTATAATGCCCCATAGTGGGCCCTGCACACAGTATCATGCCCCATAGTGGCCCCTACACACAGTATCATGCCCCATAGTGGCCCCTGCACACAGTATCATGCCCCATAGTGGCCCCTGCACACGTTATTATGCCCCATAGTAGCCTCTACACACAGTATTATGCAGCATAGTGGCCCCTGCAGATAGTATTATGCCCCATAGTGGCCCCTGCACACAGTATTATGCCCCATAGTGGACCACCCTTGAACGATTATTATACTCTGGGGTCTTTTCAGACCCCAGAGTATAATGATTGGAGACCCAGGGGAGGAAACAAACATAAAAAACAATGCTATTTACCTCTCCCTGGCTCCAATGAACTCCTGTGCGCTACTTCGGCCATCTTCAATGTTGGATCTTGCGTGATCCAGGCCGGCGTTGCGACGTATAATGACGTCGGCTGACGTCTGGGATGTCACCAAACAGGCCCGAAGCCTGTCGGAGCGTGGGAGAGGTAAGTAAGATTGTTTTTTATGTTTGCTCACCTCCCCTGGGCCCCCGATCGTTATACTCTGGGGTCTGAAAAGACCCTGGAGTATAATGATAGCAGTGTTTGTTACATTTTAATACCTTTAAAAAAAAAAAAAAAAACCCTAATCTTTGAAAAAAGAAAAACAATTCTTGGAGTCACCATATTCTGACACCTACACACGTGGACAAAATTGTTGGTACCCCTCGTTTAATGAAAGAAAAACCCACAATGGTCATAGAAATAACTTGAATCTGACAAAACTGGAATTTGCCAAATTACATGTTGACAAGCCACAAAGCTTCTGGGAGAATGTCCTATGGACAGATGAGACAAAAATCTAAATTTTTGGCAAGGCACATCAGCTCTAAGTTCACAGACAGAAAAATGAAGCATATCTTGAAAAGAACACTGTCCCTATTGTGAAACATGGAGGAGGCTCTGTTATGTTCTGGGGCTGCTTTGCTGAATCTGGCACAAGGTGTCCGAAAGATTACATAGGTAAGACCAAACGTGAATTTAGGGTAAGGATAAGGGAGCACTTTAATGATATTCTCAACAATCGGGACACACCAATAGCTAAACATGCGCATAGCCACCATGACGGATAACCTGAATCCTTCAGATTCATAGGATTGCAACTGATCCGACCACCAGGAAGGGGTGGCAATTGGGATAGACTTCTATTGCAACATGAATGCAGATGGATTCACCGTTTTAAATCGACATCCCCGGGAGGGATTAACGAATGCTTGTCCTTCGCTCCATTTTTATAATTCCCTGTAATATTTTGGAGTTAGGGAATATATACATTCAGGATGGATGCATTATGATGCTGTCCACATGAAACACGCCTTTAGGGGTGAGGGAATAAAAGTGTACCCCCCCCCCCAACATATCTCTTTGAGTATATTCATTATATCTACTATGGCGCGCACCCTAAATCTGATGATATTTTTAGGAATCCTCTTATCTATTTTTCTGGTATATTTGTGTGATACAATATTTTCCCATTTCCCAAAGGAAATTATATATCTCATGGTCAATTCACTATATAGTGAACATAATATTTAGATCTATGCAGAGAGACTCTCACTCTAGTATTACTACGGTGATCTATGATTCATGGCTCTTATGGAGTTTAATGAGGATATGTAATATAGATGGCACCTTGATAAGTGTAAGCTCGGTTGGGAAATTATTGTTCACTGTAGAGGTGAATACGGACCCTGTATACCTCTATTGATGCAATGTACCACCCGAATGTGATATCTGTTGTGCTTCAACATTTATATGTATTGCGGAATTGAGAAGTGCTGGTGCGGTATAGATCAAGCATCTTATGTGTTTAATCATAATATTAGACAATGCACATGAATTTCTTGATAACATGACTTCTGTGTTTCCTGCTCCAACTGCCTACAATTAGGATCAGAGGGATGACAGCACGATGTAAACATAGGAGACACGCTTCTATGTCTCCATGACGACACTGACAGCTTCCCTGCCCCTGGGAGGAGCGCCTAGGATGACGAATAGTGTGAGGGGAGGAGCATCGGCTATGGCTCCGCCTCCCCACATTGTGATTGGACGTGACGTCATGTGACACGCACTGTGGGCGGGGCTTAGTCCAGTTTTAAGGAAGGCTTTCTTGAGACTCTGGCGCCATTGCTATTTCACTCTCAGACTGAGAGGTTATACTAATTTAGTCCCCTGATGATCCAGCAATGGCTGGTGAGACCGGTAGGGCTTTTTTTATTTTAACTCTTTAGCACTTAGGGAGAGACTTTTAAATGTGTGCTATAGGTGTCAGATAGAGGTGTATGTGGAAAGGGTGCTGGGAGGCTGTGGGGTGCTGACAAAATTACCCTACTGAGGGTGTATTCCGCTATAACCTGCCAGTGGAGTGTATCTGGTGAATCCTCAGTGCCAGGTGACACACAGTTCTGACTGACTGTGTGTCCATATACATTTGAGGCTTTATTTGAGGAACCAGACTATACTTATACCCCAGGCAGAGTAGATGCTGTCTCAGCTGTTATGAGAAGCAATATGCGGACTCTTGCTGAATACTAAACTAACCCCTCCCTGTTTGTTTGTCTTAGCTCCCTGCTTTGTTTGTTTAACCCCTCCCTGTTTGTTTGTTTTAGCTACTCTTCATACAATCCCTTTAAATGACACTAATGCTATTAACTCATGTTGCTATCATTATTATGGTCATTAGAAAATAAAATAGCAGGGCTAATATCTGCTTTGGGCATCTATAAACATTAGTGCACACTATATATGCAATTTATGTGATCTCATCCCTTTTCTTTCACTAATCACATGGTAGCACTTGGGAGTACTAGTGAGTCTTGTCTTTCTAATACGATTTTATATTTATTTTTATTTATATCAGAAATAAAAGTGAAGTTTTATTATTTTCTACTCTATCAATTCCCTCCTGCAATTTAGATATATAAATCCTGATAGAGCTATAGGCAGGGCTGGACCTCCTGTATTCAGACTAACTGGTCTTTAACATTAAATCTGTGCAGGGTACAATGAAATCTCAAGGGATTCTAGAGAGAAATGTGCTGCCCAGTGTCAGAAAGCTTGGTCTCAGTCGTAGGTCCATGGGTCTTGCAACAGGATAATGACCCAAAACACACAGCTAAAAACACCCAAGAATGGCTAAGATGAAAACATTGGACTATTCTGAAGTGGCCTTCTATGAGCCCAGACCTAAATCTTATTGAGCATCTTTGGAAGGAGCTGAAACATGCCATCTGGAAAAGGCACCCTTCAAACCCGAGACAACTGGAGCAGTTTGCTCATGAGGAGTGGGCGAAAATACCTGTTGAGAGGTGCAAAAGTCTCATTGACAGTTACAGGAATCGTTTGATTGCAGTGATTGCCTCAAAAGGTTGTGCAACAAAATATTAAGTTAAGGGTAACCATCATTTCTGTCCAGGCCTGTTTCATGAGTTTTCTTTTTTTTTTAAATTCTGTTGAAGCATGGTTGAAAAGAAATGTCTGACTTTCATATGTTCATTTTCATAGAATTTTTATATATTATTATTTTTGTCAGATTCAAGTTATTTCTGTGACCATTGTGGGTTTTTCTTTCATTAAACGAGGGGTACCAACAATTTTGTCCACGTGTGTATAACTTTTTTATATTTCTGTATACAGGGCTGCATAAGGTGTCTTTTTTTTTTTGCAGGGCCAGATGTACATTTCACTTATATAATTTTGGGGAATGTAATAGAAGCAATGTAATGACTAACCTGGGAGCCTTCAATTCCTGCTGTCATAGTAATGGATCACCACCCCCAATCTCTATCGGCATACAGCAGATGTCGGGTAGGGTTTAATAGAAAACAGACTATAAAGTTCTCTGTAGCAACCCTTTAACTAAGCTGTTTCCATGGAAATTCCATACACATTTTTATTGCTGGTTTGTAGAGTTGTATCATTTGACAAAGAGGGGATGGTCACTTCAAATGCCTGTATCTCTGGTTATACACCACCTAGAAAAGTGTTTCTGGTATTTGAATTTTATATGCAACAGTTCATGTTGCATATAAAATCCTGTTCCCTACTGTGTTTTTAACTAGTGATATATACGTTTTGTTATAGCTAGAGTTGTGTTTCTCACAGCGCATGAAAGTTGACAATCTCAGCTTTCACGTGATACCATTTCTTTAGGTGCTATAAAACCAGAGATAAAGAAATTTGAAGTGACCATCAACACTTAACAGTTTTTGGAGTGTGTGTCTCTGCTGACGTAAGTTGGGCATAACATATTGGCCACTGAAATGGCGTATCGCTGGAAAAATTTTAACACTAAAGGGTTAAAAATACTCCCTACACCTCTTGTTAAATTCCTTGAAGGATGTAGTTTGCAAAATGGAGTCACTTCTTGGGGAATTCCACTTTACTGGCAGCTCCAGGGCTCTGCAAAAACTACATGGAGTCCAAAAACAGGCCCTCAAAATCTACACTCCAAAAGCCAAAAAACGCAGAGCTCCTTCCCTTGTGAGCCCTGCTGTATTCCCAAACAGCAGTTTACGCCCACATATACAGCTTTTTTGTGCTCGTGATAACCCACTTAAAGCTTAAGGGACGCATGTCTCTGTTCACACAAAGTGGGCACAACATATAGGGCACTTAATTAATTTTTAGGAAGCACTCCTGGGCTCAAAATGCTCACTATACCCCTTAATAAATTCTTTGAGCAGTGTAGCTTCTAAAATGGGGTCAAGTTTTGTTAGTTAATATTTTAATTTTAGCCCAGAGCTCGATTGCCTGCCTATGCAATATAAATGAACAAATTAGGCTTCAAATGCGCTTTCACTTCTGCACCCTGATGTATTTCCAGGCAAAAGATTAGTGCCGCATGTAGGGTGTTTCCAAAATAAGGAAATGGTGCATAATAACTGGAGAGGTGAATTTTCACAGTGCCACAAACTGGGCATGGCATATCAGACACTGAAATAGTATTTATCTGGGAAAATTTTAATTTTGCTCTTTGCTGCACATTTCTTTTTGGAAAGCATCTCTGGGGTCAAAATGATCACTATACCTGTTGATCATTTTTTGAGGGGTGCCATTTCCAAAATCAGGAAAATCAAAATTATTCTGCCCTCCAAAAGCTTAATGACTCTTTGCCCAGACAACAGTTTTCATCCACATGTGGGGTCAATATACTCATTATACCCCTTGATATATTCCTTGAGATGTGTAGATTTAAAAATGGGGTTAGGTTTTTTAGGTTCTCATTGTACTGGTATTGGTAGCCTCTCAATATGCAACAGGTTAGCTGAAAACTATTCCAGCAAAATCTACCCTCCAAAAGCCAAGTAGCGCTTTTCAATCCACATCATGTATCCATACGGGAATTTGAAACCATACATGAGGTATTGTTGTGTTCAGCAGAAACTGTGGGGTGCCTTTCCTCCTTTAACATCTTGTGAAAATGAAAAATTTCGGGGCTAAAGTGACATTTTATTGGAAAAAAAATATTTCATTTTCATACCCCAATGTTAATAAAATCTGTGAAACAGCTGTGGGGTCAAAATGATACCCGTTGTGAATGTGTAAGTTTTAGGGCTTACTCAACATATTATAAAAAAAAATATAAATTTTACTTTTGTATTGTTTTAACCCTTACGTAACGCAGACATTTTTCATTTTTGTGTTTTCGTTTTGCATTCCAAAAGCCATAACTTTCTCTTTTTTTCCTTTTATGTAGTCATATGAGGGCTTGATTTTTGCATGACAAGATGTACTTCAAAACGGTACCATTTATTATTCTGTACAATGTACTGGGAAGCGGGAAAAATTCATAATGAGGTGGAATTGAAAAAAAAATGCAGTACTGCCATTTTCTTACAGGTTTTGTTTTTATGGCTTCCACTGTACAGTAAAAATTCTATGTTTGCTTTATTCCCAGGTCGGTACAATCACGGTGATACCAAATTTATATATATATAATATATATATATATAATATATGAAAAAAAAAAAAACATTATATATATAATTTTTTTTTTTTTTCATGTTTTAATAACTTTACAAATCTTCAACATTTTGAAGAAAAAAAAAATTTCTTTGAATCCTCGTATTCTGACACCTGTAACTTTTTTATATTTCAAACAAAAAAATCCCACAGATATATAGTTTATATTTATTAAACACAGATATAAGACAAATATAAATATTTACATCGCAAAAGGGAGGGGGACCGGAAAATTCACATCAATAATGCATCATGGAGGTAAGTATGGAGCAATAGGGTAACAATTAGAGGTTAAATACATGTCTGTAGCAGTTGTGAGGTTAAGGCTAGTTGCAGACGACCGTGGGTATTTTGCGGTCCACAAACTAGTAATTAGTCTTCAGTTTTTGTGGACAGAGTGTCTTCAGTGTTTCTTCAGCATTAGTGATTTATGTCCGCAAAAACGGACAGAGTGTCTTCAGTGTGCCATCAGTGTGTGATCCTAGTTTGCAGATCCACCATAAAAAAACACAGGAGACATCTAATTATATCCCTAGCTTGTCCGCAAAAATGAAAGGCATACTGATGACACACTGAGAACATCAGTGTGCCATCCTAGCTTTTTAGTCTCCCATACGCTTCTATGGGCGAGTCCGTTCCGCAAAAACTGAACAGAATAGGACATCTTATATCTGACGTGGTGCGGAATCATAGCTCACACACTGATCAGTGAAAAATATGGTCGTTTGCATATACCCATAGAAACGAATGGGTCAGTGTGCTATTCGAGAAAAACCAGGATAGCACACGGATCTCACCCACGGACGTCTGCAACTGGCCTAAATGCTATAACAATATATAAACTGCATTGAACAAAATGCATAAGCCAATGCAGGCAATCATATGCATGTACAGACGTGGACAAAATTGTTGGTACCCCTCGTTTAATGAAAGAAAAACCCACAATGGTCACAGAAATAACTTGAATCTGACAAAAGTAATTTGCCAAACTACATGTTGACAAGCCACAAAGCTTCTGGGAGAATGTCCTATGGACAGATGAGACAAAAATCAAAATTTTTGGCAAGGCACATCAGCTCTATGTTCACAGACGGAAAAATGAAGCATATCTTGAAAAGAACACTGTCCCTACTGTGAAACATGGAGGAGGCTCTGTTATGTCCTGGGGCTGCATCTGGCACAGGGTGTCTTGAATCTGTGCAGGGTATAATGAAATCTCAAGACTATCAAGGGATTCTAGAGAGAAATATGCTGCCCAGTGTCAGAAAGCTTGGTCTCAGTTGCAGGTCATGGGTCTTGCAACAGGATAATGACCCAAAACATACAGCTAAAAATACCCAGGAATGGCTAAGAGGAACACATTGGACTATTCTGAAGTGGCCTTCTATGAGCCCTGACCTAAATCCTATTGAGCATCTTTGGAAGGAGCTGAAACATGCCGTCTGGAAAAGGCACCCTTCAAACCCGAGACAACTGGAGTAGTTTGCTCATGAGGAGTGGGCCAAAATACCTGTTGAGAGGTGCAGACGTCTCATTGACAGTTACAGGAATCGTTTGATTGCAGTGATTGCCTCAAAAGGTTGTGCAACAAAATATTAAGTTAAGGGAACCATCATTTCTGTCCAGGCCTGTTTCATGAGTTTTCTTTTTTTTTTTTATTCTGTTGAAGCATGGTTGAAAAGTAATGTCTGACTCTCATGTGTTTATTTTCATAGAATTTTTATATATATTATTACTTTTGTCAGATTCAAGTTATTGCTGTGACCATTGTGGGTTTTTCTTTCATTAAACGAGGGGTACCAACAATTTTGTCCACGTGTGTATATTACAGCTAAAGCAAAATAGTAAAGAATCAAAACCATACAACATACAATAAGTCCATAATACAAACCTACCAGGATAGTATGCACCCCAACGCGTGTTTCGCCACAACTGGCTTTGTTTGGGGGTCTCAGCTTTTTTTGTTGCAGATTTTGCTGCAGTTTTTTTTTAGCTAATGGTAGGAGTTTATTGAGCAGAAGGTAGAAGTATAAGTACTTGCTATATATTCCTATATTCCTATACAGTCATATGAAAATGTTTGGGCACCCCTATTAATCTTAATCATTTTTAGTTCTAAATATTTGGGTGTTTGCAACAGCCATTTCAATTTGATATATCTAATAACTGATGGACACGGTAATATTTCAGGATTGAAATGAGGTTTATTGTACTAACAGAAAATGTGCAATATGCATTAAACCAAAATTTGACCGGTGCAAAAGTATGGGCACCTCAACAGAAAAGTGACATTAATATTTAGTAGATCCTCCTTTTGCAAAAATAACAGCCTCTAGTCGCTTCCTGTAGCTTTTAATCAGTTCCTGGATCCTGGATGAAGGTATTTTTGACCATTCCTCTTTACAAAACCAATTCCAGTTCAGTTAAGTTTGATGGTCGCCGAGCATGGACAGCCCGCTTCAAATTATCCCACAGATGTTCAATGATATTCAGGTCTGGGGACTGGGATGGCCATTCCAGAACATTGTAATTGTTCCTCTGCATGAATGCCTGAGCAGATTTGGAGCTGTGTTTTGGATCATTGTCTTGCTGAAATATCCATCCCCGGCGTAACTTCAAATTCGTCACTGATTCTTGTACATTATTCTCAAGAATCTGCTGATACTGAGTTGAATCCATGCGACCCTCAACTTTAACAAGATTCCCGGTGCCGGCATTGGCCACACAGCCCCAAAGCATGATGGAACCTCCACCAAATTTTACAGTGGGTAGCAAGTGTTTTTCTTGGAATGCTGTGTTTTTTTGACACCATGCATAACGCCTTTTTGTATGACCAAACAACTCAATCTTTGTTTCATCAGTCCACAGGACCTTCTTCCAAAATGAAGCTGGCTTGTCCAAATGTGCTTTTGCATACCTCAGGCGACTCTGTTTGTGGCGTGCTTTCAGAAACGGCTTCTTTCGCATCACTCTCCCATACAGCTTCTCCTTGTGCAAAGTGTGCTGTATTGTTGACCGATGCACAGTGACACCATCTGCAGCAAGATGATGCTGCAGCTCTTTGGAGGTGGTCTGTGGATTGTCCTTGACTGTTCTCACCATTCTTCTTCTCTGCCTTTCTGATATTTTTCTTGGCCTGCCACTTCTGGGCTTAACAAGAACTGTCCCTGTGGTCTTCCATTTCCTTACTATGTTCCTCACAGTGGAAACTGACAGGTTAAATCTCTGAGACAACTTTTTGTATCCTTCCCCTGAACAACTATGTTGAACAATCTTTGTTTTCATATCATTTGAGAGTTGTTATGAGGAGCCCATGATGCCACTCTTCAGAGGAGATTGAAATAGGAGAACAACTTGCAATTGGCCACCTTAAATACCTTTTCTCATGATTGGATACCCCTGGCTATGAAGTTCAAAGCTCAGTGAGGTTACAAAACCAATAAGTCAGTAAAAAGTAGTTAGGAGTATTCAAATCAATAAAATGATAAGGGTACCCAAATTTTTGCAGCGGTCAAATTTTGGTTTAATGCAAATTGCACATTTTCTGTTAGTACAATAAACCTCATTTCAATCCTGAAATATTACTGTGTCCATCAGTTATTAGATATATCAAATTGAAATGGCTGTTGCAAACACCCAAATATTTAGAACTAAAAATGATTAAGATTAATAGGGGTGCCCAAACTTTTTCATATGACTGTATATATTTCTCCGGTAAACATTTTGTTGGCACCTTGAGGGGCACTATTGTATCCATATATCTTTTTTTAGCTTCCCAAACATGATAATTTTGATCACTGCATCTAATAAATGAGAGGTCAAAAATATTGATACCGTTTATGAAGATGCATTTTATGGTCCGCATTCCTGACATCTTTGAATAATCCAATTCATTTACTTGCTATAACAAAATATTTTCTCAGGTGTCTTTTTGTGATGAAGTGATGGTTTAGATTTTCAGTGGGTGCAGCACATTTATGTTTTCACAGTTCCAAATGTGTTCTTATTTTCCTTTGTAAAGATTGTGACGTGCTATCTTGCAAAGTTTTTCCAATTTTTAATTTTGTTTTTATTTCCATTATTGGAAATAATGCATAAACAGTATTCAAATGCTTGGACACTTTTAAGAGCTTTAATGCAGTTATGATTAAATTAAACACATTAAATTCAAGAAAAATAAGAGTTAGAAGTGATTTTGACAACTTGCATTGAAACAGTATTATAATAATGTGTTTTAACTGCTTCCCATAATCTATAATAATCTAATAACTTTTTTGTGTCCTAACTGCCCTGCCACTTGAATTTCAAAAGGTAGTGCATTTGCTCCCCTTCCAGAGTTGGAGTTCCCCCTCACTTACTTTACTCATGTATATACCCAGTAGTGAATAGTGAACAGATGCAGTTAACCCTTTAAATGCCGATGTCTCTAACAATCGCAGCATCTAAGATGTTTCACAGGTGTACTGTCATTCCATCAACCTCCCACGATGCAATCTTAGAATGCAGAGGCAGGTTCTAATAGGCTCTTTGTCAGTGTAAAACCAATAGCTCTAATACACTGCAATACAGAACTACTGCTGTGTATTATTTTGTATAATTTTTATGGTTGCATCCCCATATGGGACTAAAAAAGTTTTGTTTTTTTTTAAATATCATTTTACCCTTTAAATAATAATTTATTGTGGCAAAATAGAAAAGCTAAAAAAGTACAAATAATTTCTATCACCATACCCATAACAACCTGAACTATAAAATGATCGTGTTATTTAATCCTCACAGTGAATACTGTAAAAAAAAAAAAAAAAACTATGCCATAATTGCTTTCTTTTGTCCATCCTACCTAAAAAAAAAAAAAACCCAAAGAGTATATACTGAATGATACATTGAAAATGTCAACTCACTCCTCCAAAAAATAGGAAAACAGGCGTCATCAATGGAAAATATGGTTCTCAGAATATGGTGATTTAAAAACAAATGATTTAAGAAAACGTTTTTTAACAGTACACAATAAGGGATTGAATCAGCCACAAAGATGCTGAGAGTTTTACATGTTACTTATTAATGTGATGTAGTAACCTTATTAACCAGAAGTATGAATTTTCACTGGAAAACAAATCAAATTTCCATAAAATAATGTACTGCATATTATAATTCAAGACAAGTTGAAATACTGCAAAGGCAAAAACAAGCTACATTTTAAATCCATTACTGATGAAAAACAGCAGATGGCAGTACTGAGAAGGTTCATAGGAAAAGGAAACAATAAGAAATGAGTGAAAGCGCTATTCTGACAGCATTAAGACTGCATGTACATGAGACTAAAGGAAATGTTATTGTGCAGCAGGGATACACATCCTGCAGTCTGCTACAAATGCGGCCCTGGTCACAGACATGTTGGTCTGTGTCCTAGTAGCTCCAAAAAGAGATGGTTCTGAAAAGAACATTTTGGTGTCATTAGACTGTAGCTTATTTATTCTCTTTATTTCATTATATTTCGCAGCAGTTTAGGCTAAGGCCCATTGTAGCAAACTACAGTTCAAAAATGCTGCGGAAAAAAAACACATTGAAAACACGTTGCATTTTTTTCTGTTTTATTTTTTGGCTACGGCCCCACGTTGTGGAAATGCAGCTTTTTGTGCTGCAGATTTTACTGCAGTTTTTTGAGCCAAAGCCAAGAATGGCTACAAAAGGAGTGGGAAATATATAGGAAGTTCTTATACTTCTACCTTCTATACTTCTATCCTTCCTGGTTTTAGCTCAAAAAACCGCAGCAAAATCTGCAACAAAAAAGTTGCGTTTCTGTAACATGGGGCCATAGCCTTAATTGCGTTTTTCTTGCATTTTTCTTTGTGGTTTTTCTTCAATCATTAAATCTATAGGGAAAACACTTCCTCGAGCCCTTGGTTTAATACAGTGTGAAAGATTTACTAAGCTATAACGCAATAGAATTCTGGCTCAATTTGCACCAAAATGACTTACCCTCTTTATACCAGATAAATAATGTGAGCCTGACAAAGGCTAAGGCTGAAATGAGTAGCTGCTGGAGGTTGGTGTAAGTGTTTGGCTATTTTTTATCATGATAAGCTCTTGCAAGCAGGGACCTCACTCCTATTGTTTGATATGTTTATTTCTCTGTCACATTGTAATGTCTCATATTGTCTGTTCATGTGTCCTCTGATTTGTAAAGTGCTACGAAATATGTTGGTGCTATATAAATAAAGTTATTATTATTATCATTATTATTAATAAAGATGGTATGTTTTATGGAGTCTGAAAGTGCTGGCTGCCTCTTTAAATCTTGGAATTGTTCTCTGGATTCATCCATGCACTGGAACTTCTCTTTGAAAATAGTTTTTAGTAACGTTGAATGTGGTATTTAGGGGTTGTGGCTTACAGTAGGCAAGATTTCCCTGTATATTCATTTCTCAGGAAGGAAAGGCCCAGCTTTGCGCTTAGCATGCCTCAAAAAATGTAGGTCACACACCCTATTTCCCCCCCCCCCTTTACATACCACACTCTCTATTTACAGGTGAACTTCTTATTTACAGGATGATGACCCCTTTAATGGCCCCGATAAAATACTGTTCCCCCTTTGCTGACCCCCAACACAGTGACAATAGGTAATTACCTCTATTCACTAATCACCAATCTTGCACATGCTCGCCTCCTCTTTGATTCCAGCCTACGTCCACTTATTGTGTCCCAAAACTGGACAGAACCAAGACATGACATCTGCCTTTCCCCCTGTGCTGTCTCTTTTTTTCCTTCCTTTTTCCAGTGCTTTGAATGTATCTCTAATAAAGTAGATTTTGATGGTTGGTTTGTTAGCTGCCGGAGCACTATGTTTTCCTTGCTACTCTTTTCACATGGTCCAAGCCAGGATTGAGTTCCCTGTACCGCACTATTACAAGCCATGCCTTCTTACACTCTGGAACTGGCAAGATGGTATTTGTATTTTATACATTTACTTGTACTAAATTTAAGACAGTATTAACGAATTTGCTTCAGTGTATCAACTTTACCCATACCTTTTCAAGATGAGGGTGTTATACAACATGCTGCTCTCTCCATTGTAGTTTATGGGAGCTGCAAAATACCCAGCTTTTTAAAGCGCCTAACTTTTTATCATAGGCTATTCCAGATGGGGAATATTTTTTACAGTTATTTTGGATCTTGGGAGCAGCATAAGCAGCCATCAAACCAGAAAAGCTTGCCTCTGTTTAACAGTGTATGTGTAACCATGCAATCTCAGAATTTGGACATTAGATGTTAACAAAATGGTTCTGCAGGACACAGTAGAACCACATATACCTGTGTGAAACCACCTGGGCATTACTTTTGCACAGCATCCACCAGTAGAACCCCTACTAGAGTGTTTTTTGACTAGTATCTACTGTGTAGCAGAACTCTGTAGAACTGTTTTTGTTCTATTTTGATGTATTTTGTGAACATGCATGTCGGTATATTATATACTGTATATATAATTTTTTTGCATAACTATAATACAATGGAAGTTAAACCAGACTGAGAGAACAGGAAACTGTCCATGAAGGACTGTATATCGTGCACTCCACATTTCATTGACTAACCTCTTATATATCATGTGTACTTGACGTTTATAACTCCTCTAATAAACACTTTACTGCACCATAACAGCTTTACATGTTATCACCTTCCTGTCTGACATTGTACTAGGGAACATGTAACAATCTGAGATCATTGGTAAAACTTTTTTGAGAATAGGGTTTATCATTGGCGTTGGATTTAGAATTGTATAAATGCTTAGTTTTCTAATAAGAATCTGATGCTGGCCATTAATATGCTGTCTTTTCAGCCCCTGCTTTGTGTGGGCCATGTTTTCCTGAACTAGTGGTTATAGTTATAGCATCAACAAATAAAAACCAGCATTTTCTCATTTAAATTGTGTATACAGTTGTTCCAAATTTGTACTACCCATTTATGAAAATTGCCTTTCACAAGCATCTATAAACAATGTTTTAGTGGCCAGCAATGTCCTTATTCTGACAATATTTGTCAGAATAAGGATATTGAATATTTGAAGATTTGTTATGATAGGTAACTAACTGGTCAATTTACTTACAAGTGGTTTTTCCAAGTTTTGCTTAATACTTTACAAGGGTTAAGTGTTATTTGATATGTATCTCTGACTTTGCTTCACTACAACTTTAAAGCGGTTAGCCACTCCTAAATTTTGATGGCCTATCCTTAGATTAGGTCATCATCAATATTACATCTGCGAAGGTCTGACAGCCGGGACCCCTGCAGATCAGCTCCTCTGGGAGCTGTGCTGCTCATTCTCCATGCCAAGTGTAGCGGTGGCTTTAGGCACTACAGAGACCTCAGTGGGACAGTGCTGCAGTACCTAAAGCTGCCACTACACTTTGTATGGCAAGTGAGAAACGTGGCTCCCACCATGTAAACATTACAGAGAGTTTCACTGCCCCAGGGCAGCTGATCTGCAGGGGTCCCAGTTATTGAGGAACAGATGGTATTATTTAAATATACTATCATACTGAGATTACATAAGCAGTTTAAAAAAATCTCTAGTTTGGAGACACCTAGGCTAATATATTGTTGCATATAAGCGGTAATAATCTGAAGCTAAAGCATGTAGTTGCCCATGCAATTTTGCCTGCATTCTGTAAACATAGTTCTGACAGCTTTATGCTTGTAGCCTCAATGCCATAGGTGGACTATTGACAATAGGTGCGGTAGGAATGACATCACTGGACTAAAACATACATATGGATTGGATTTGTGATTACTGCCATTTTTCCGATGTTTTCCCATCTTGAGGAGTCGCTACATGGTTTAGTCAGTTTTACCACACTAAAGATGCACACAGAACCCCAGTGCATAAACAACGCACACTTCATATAGTCTCTTTTATCCCTATGACCACAATGGGCGTTGCATTTATGTAACTACAGAAACTAGAAAACCAACCTTCGATCTCCTTCTCTCACAGATTGTCAGTCAGTGATCTCTCTCCTTTTATACCAGTCTGCCATAAAGTAGATTTCTGCTTATTGCACTTGTTTTTTTTTTTTGTTTTTCTTTTAAGTCAATCCTGTTTTAGGTTAAGGCCCCACATAGCATCCTGCAGCAAAAAAGCACTGTGGGAAAAATCGCAGCGGCAATGCATTGTGGTTTTTCCCACAGCGCTTTTCACAAAGTTTGCAGAGGTTTCTAATTATAACTATAGGGAAACCGCTAACGTTTCCGTGGGTATAATTGACATGCTGCAATTTCCAAAACCGCAAAGGTTTTGGAAATCGCAGTGTTTCTGCTGCATATATTTTACTGCACTGTGTGGATGGAATTTTTCAGTAATGTTTCTGCTGTGGGCAAACGGCAGGGTTTATGCCACGTGGGGCCCCGGCCTTTGGCATATATGTATGTGTTGAGCACTGGGGAAAAAGCTTGTCCAAAAAATAGGACCACGTTCTGTCCTTGATACCACATGTCAATGAAAATGGACAACTGAATAAGGCCTCATTTGTATCACTTTTCTACATTTCTAATTCATTTAAAACCCATTGAAAATTCTTATCATGAAAGTTAAGGTGTTAATATATTTCTAGATGAGCCATTATCTTAAAATAGAGAAGACTTTCAATCAGTGGTGCCAATTTAGTCCCCTTGCAGACGACTTTGGCGTGGTTCAGTGTGCTATCCAGTTCTTCCCGGATTCATTTCTGTCAGCCTACGCACACAACCGTGAATTACATGGTCCTGTGTTCAGGCCAACATCCCGGGCTACAAAACTCAGAACAAGTTCTATTCCTGTCCGGTTTTGCGCCCATGCTTCCGCAGCTCCTATTCATTGAATGAATGTCTCGGAAGCACGACTGGTGCGGCCAGCAGACGGTCATCTGCAAGGGGCCTTACTAATAGTTAGATGGTGTAAATTTAGACAGGCAAAATGTGTCAGATTTATCACAGTGACAGATACTGCATCACCTGTGCCAGTCCTACAGGGAGAGACTTCGGCTGCTCCATTCATCGTCTGATCGTGTTAAGGTAAGTAAACAATTTATTGTTTTCTGGAAAGGGAAAGGGGATCTGATAAGGGGGCAAACTATTATTTATAGGGGGGTCTATTATTTATAGTGAGGAGCTATTAAATATAAGGGAGGCTATTGTAAAGTTGAACTATTATTTATAAGGGGAAACTATTATTTATAAGGGGGTTATTATAAGAAATAAACTATTATATATAAGGGGGCTATAGTATATAATAGTTCCCCCTTATAATAGTCCTTTTATATATTATAGTTCCTCCCTTATTAATAACCACACCTTTATAAATATTAGTACCACCTCTTAATAGCCCCCCTTATAAGGAGAGAACTATTTTAAATGAGGGATGAACTATTATTTATAAGGGGGGCTATTATAATGGGGAGTCTGTTATCTATACGGGGGCTATTATAATGGGGAGACTATTACATAACAATTATATATAAGGGGGATTATTATAAGAGGGGAACACATATATATAAGGGGGAAACTGTTATATATAAAGGGGGCTATTATAAGGGGGAGACTTGTGTTTAAGAGGGGGCTATTATAAGGGGAGACTGTTGTATATATGGGGGCTATTATAAGGGGGAACTATTATATATAAGCGGGAGTCTGTTATATATAAATGGGAAACTATTATATATATCAGGGGTGCTATTATAAGAGAGGAAACTATTAAATATAAGGGGGGCTATTATAGGGGAAATTATATATAAGTCGAGCTATTATAAGGGGGAAATTATATATGAGATGTCTATTATAAGGGGAAATTATTATATATAAGGAGAGCTATTATAAGAGGGAAACTTATTTATAAGGTGGCTATTATTAATAAGGGAGGAACTATTTATAAGAAGCCTATAATAAGGGGGAAATTATATGCACGCATGGACAAAATTGTTGGTACCCCTCGTTTAATGAAAGAAAAACCTACAATGGTCACAGAAATAACTTGAATCTGACAAAAGTAATAATATATAAAAATTCTATGAAAATGAACACATGAAAATCAGCCATTGCTTTTCAACCATGCTTAACTTAATATTTTGTTGCACAACCTGTTGAGGCAATCACTGCAATCAAACGATTCCTGTAACTGTCAATGAGATTTCTGCACCTCTCAACAGGTATTTTGGCCCACTCCTCATGAGCAAACCACTCCAGTTGTCTCGGGTTTGAAGGGTGCCTTTTCCAGATGGCATGTTTTAGCTCCTTCCAAAGATGATCAATATGATTTAGGTCAGGGCTCATAGAAGGCCACTTCAGAATAGTCCAATGTTTTCCTCTTAGCCATTCTTGGGTGTTTTTAGCTGTGTGTTTTAGGTCATTATCCTGTTGCAAGACCCATAACCTGCGACTGAGACCAAGCTTTCTGACACTGGGTAGCACATTTCTCTCTAGAATCCCTTGATAGTCTTGAGATTTCATTGTACCTTGCACAGATTCAAGACACCCTGTGCAAGATGCAGCAAAGCTATTTCTGACCATTGTGGGTTTTTCTTTCATTAAACGAGGGGTACCAACAATTTTGTCCACGTCTGTGTGTGTGTATATATATATATATATATATACACACACACATATATGAGATGGCTATTATAAGGGGGGATTATTTATAAGGGGTGTATTGTTAAAGGGGCTATTATTTATAAGGGGGAGTATTATTGTTAAGAGGGCTATTATATATAAGAGGGCTAATACTGATAATGGAGACTATTATTCATAAGGGGAGCTAATATTTATGAGAGGGCTATTATTAATAAGAGGGGGATATTTATAAGGGAGCACTATTATTTATAAGGGGGCTATTACTGATAAGAGGGAACTATTACTGATACGGGGCACTATTTATAAGCAGGGACTAGTATTTACAGTATAAGGAGGAGCTATAATAACTGATGAGGGGTGCAAAAATCTATTAGGCGGTACAATGGTGGTCATTTGAATTGTGCATGGGCATAAGGGAGGTGGTTATTACTGTTTTGGGGGCAGAAAGGAGGCATTATTAAAGGGGCTGCCACTGGAAGTGCTGCATCTGCCTTCTGAATTCACAGGATATGATGGCATTGTTGGTATTAGGGGATATTTGGGGCCCCACTTTTAATTTTGCCCAGGGCCACAGTTTCTCTAAAACCTTCCCTAGGTGGCTTGTGTCATTTTGTCCACTTCAAGTGACAGGATGAACTTCAGTCATAGATACAGTTGCCCTTAGCGACATACCACAGTATCTGTGCAAATAATGAACAGTAGGTGGCCAAATCAATTAAATCAACTGAAAATGCAATGTTCATAGTCTCCATAGTCTACTGAACGTAGATACTGGGAAAAATTACCAAATGTGCAGCAACATTTATGTACCTATACCCTTTAATATAAACAGCTGTACATGTTTATGGGGAGGTCAGTGGAACAACTGTCACCCAAAGGTGTGTCACTAAACTGCTATCTTATCTGTATCTTTATCAATCACAGTCTGCTTGTTTTTGAAATAGATGGAAAAGTGGCGTTGAAGATGTAAATGGAAAATAGTTTTTCATAGTACTGTATCTAGTTCTAAGGACAAGATGGTGCAATAGGTGCTGACATCAACCATGACTAGAGTTGGTACTAGAGACAGAAAATTTGAAGTGCCCTATAAATAGACTATACACTTTAGTATATATAGTTTGTTCATTCATTCATAATAATTGACTCAGAATCAATAAGTATGTAAAAAAAAGAATTATTGTGCAAGACTCTCAAGAACATATCAGGCAAAATAGATATAAATGAATACAGTTTGGTCATTGATACCATAAATAGATAATTTATTTAATATGATTTCGCCCAAATTTGCCTTTAGGAACATTACTATTCAGTATGTAGATAGACCCTGCAATAGTGTAGCAAAAGTAATGTGAATGAATGTGCAAAACAATGCACATCCTATTGACCTGCACACCATATTACCAAGGCAAACACATCATTTATTTTACAGCATAATGTATAAAGCTGATACTTGCCAAAATAAACAGTTATAGAGCTTATTAAACACTCCCAATCCAAAGCAGGTCAGCTGCCACATTACACATAAACAGCAATAAACTGTCCTAGGTCATCTGCTTGTGTAATATTATGGGGATTGTCTGACCTGAGACCAGTTTGACCTTCTCACTTACCACAAGGTCCATTACCTTATGCTGACCCAAAAACAATATGCCTTGGGTAATGGAATCTGATTATAATTGTTTGCAACACACCCCTTTCGTGTTACCTAAACAGAATGAGAGGGAGTGGAAGAAAGAGGGAGAAGAGGAGGAAGATATGAAGGACTGGGCTGCCTCCCTGCGCTTAGCTCTTCTTAACCTGGGCAGAGTCAAGGAGGCAGTGACATCAGCAGGCTAACAGAATAAGGTGGGTGAGCAAGCAGCAGGCACAGAGTGGACTTACAGAGCCAGGATACAAGGCTGTGCCTGCAGCAGCCAGCAGCACCCAGTCACCATGCAGAGGTCCCCGCTGGAGAAAGCCAACATCTTCTCTAAGCTCTTCTTCAGGTATGTGCTCTAACCCTGAGTCTGGGAAGTGAGAGTGCATGGCAGCATTCCTGTATGTGCTGCCACTGCCTGCTGTGACAAGGCAGCACGGTGCAGATACCTGAGACTTTTCTTTCTGAACCACACTTATTGCTTTCACCACAAGCACTTATGAGAGTAAATGAACAGGAGAGAAAAGCTATTTGGCAGTGAAAGCTACTTTTCTGTGTTAGAAATTAGACTAACACTGTAGAAAGCTTAGGTTGCACCTGCAACAACAGCAAACCACAGGACAATGACAGGAGGCATGCTTCACTGCATTCAGGCTAGCTTCATATAAACCTGGAACACCTTCTAAGTACAGTACATAAATGACCTTTGCTTTTTTTTACTTCTTGATCAGATCTTTATGATCTTTCAGTTATAAGAAAAGGTAATATGAGTTACAGAAAGAGGACAAAGCTTCTAGCTCTAGCATTGTCTAAATGACAATACAAGTGTGCTGCAGGCTTGTGATTTACTGTATATAAAGGAAAATGGGAACTACAGTGTTCTAAGAGTCACATAGTGATATTAATGTGGATGAAAGGATAATCTTGTTATTAATCAGAATGTGTTTCCAGGGGTCATGTGCTGCGGCTGCTGCTGATACTAGTGTAGAACCTAGTGTAGAAGAGCAGCACTCACTCTGTCTCTCACTCTGTCTGTAGCTCTAGCAAGTGTTTTTAATGGTTAGTGTCCCAAAACACAGTGACATGAGTTTCTGTCCCCAGCCTGATGGTTTACGGTCATAACACACAGCTGTATTTAGGAATATCTTTCTTTTGTTTCTTTTGTGATGTTGGATAGTGTTTTATGATAATACAAGCTAGCAGCTTCCTTGTCTCTTTCTTAATGACATTATTTGTTGTTGTTACTAGAGGTTATATAAATAGTAATAAGTATGTTGAATATAATCACAGAAGGACTTCCTTCCCATTAATTCACCTGTTCAGGCTCAACATTGAGGAAGAAAGTTTTGGTGCTCTTTGTATTAGGTTGGCTGTGTGTGTGTATAATATATATATATATATATATATATAAGTGTATATATATAGTGGAACCTAAAAATATGTCCATTTTATGGGGTGGTAGTAATGAATGAGTTTGTATACTCTTTGTAATTACTGACAATATATGGAAAATAAATACTGTCATGTGCATGGGGCATTACAGTCAGATCACTTGTGGCTCAAATGTCAAACCAGAGGTAAGTTCAGATATAAACATAAGAAAAAATATTTATGTGACTTGTGCCAGTTTTCTAGTGTAAATGAATGGGGGTTTTACACAAATATTTGTGACTTTTTTTTTAATTTTGTGCCACTCCTGACACGTTTTAAAAAGTGGGCAGGGCTTAGAGGAAGAGAATGAAACTGCCAACAACTAGACAGATTTTAATATGAACCAGAATATGGCGTAAATTATAGCACAAATTTGGCTCGCAGCCGGCATATTTTCTGATGCAGGGACAGGGAAAAAAATTAAACTAATTTATTAAGAGTCCTATAAATTTGTTACATCTTATACTAGGTTCACATCTGCATCTGGTATTCGTCCGCTTGCAGACCATTTTAGAGAAAAACGCTTTGGCACAAAAAGGATTCCAAATGGTTACACAGTGGATACCTGAATCCGTCTCTTTAGACGGATTACACTGGGTTCACACCAGCACTTGCACAACGTTCAGGGATTCCGTTCCCCTCTCCGCATTTTTCACCCTTTTCGGGCGGAAACCACACGGGCCCCATTATAGTCTATGGGGTCTGCGGGTTTCCTAAGGTAACTGCTTTTTTATGCGGATTAGGTTTCCGCATAAAACCCGAACGCAGATGTGAACCTAGCATCAGTCAATGGGTGTCCGTTCAAAAAAACTAACCGTTTGTGTCCGTTTGTGATCCGTTTGTGTCCATTTTTGACCAGTCCATATTTTTTTTTTCCCTTCTTCATTCTGAGCATGCGAAGAGGGAAAAACGGTTTGCAAAACAGACACAAACTGATTGCTATTCGTTTGTATAATCAGTTTGTAGTCCACTTTCCATAGACATCAATGTTAAAAAAAAAAACGGATTGGTTGCTGTCCGTCTGGTATCCTTATTTTTTTTGAACGGAGAAAAAGTCATGCAAGTCCAACTTTTTTCTCCGCTCAAAAACGAACCGTTTGAAATCAGATTTTGAGTATTTTGAGACAGTTTCAAAAACTGATTTCGTGCGGAGAGCCAAACGCAGATGTGAACCCAGCCTTACTCTGAATAATATTCTCTAAATCTATATTATTATATTGCACATTCACTGAGCCAACTTTCCTTCTGAAATGGGAAAGCATGTTTTTTAGAATGAAGCTGGCCTGAAGTTTGTTTGATTGCTGTAGGGCTGCCCTCCCTCTCCCCTGAGAATCCTATTATTGCAGAGGGATCTGCATGCAGTAATTCATTCCCCCAGCAATGTCCGCTACACGGAAAGTACTGTATTACCTGAAACCTGTTAAAATCAATGTAATACACGATTGCATTGAGTCTGATGAAGTGAGAGCCTCTCTATTCAGCAATTTCCCAGTATTCTAATCAGAGGTTGTAATTTTGAAAGAAAGTTTATAGATTTGCTGTGTCTTGAGCTGCAGCAAAGTCTTTAAAATGTCTACCATATTGTGTTTGGGAGGTCATACATACACCATACACATTAAAAAAACGTGCCTGATATTGTGTAGTTCCCTCTTGTGCTGCCAAAACAGTTCCAACCTGTCTCTACAAGACCTCTGTAGGTGTCCAATGGTATCAAACACCAGGACATTAGCAACAGTTATTTTTTAAATCCTGTAAGGTGTGAAGTAAATGAATCAGACTTTTTTTTTTAGCACATCAAATTGATACTCAGAGTGTGATCTAGTCAATTCAGAGGCCAAGTCAACACCTCTTTATCATGTTCTAGTACAGAGACTGTCAAATCAATATGACAAAATTGCAATACTCAAAACAGCCACTATGAAAAATATTGTGTTCTGAGTACAAACCGGCCTGTAGCCTGCTGTAAGCATTTGATTAGCCAGGTTGCTGAGAGTTGATGAGCGTTTCTCTTCATCCTTCACTCCAGTTTAATATTGGATAGGCATTAAAGGGGTTGTCCAGAGGACCAGAACAACAGACTAACAGACAGCTAAAATAGCAGACACCAACGGAGCCCGACAGAAGACATTTATTATAATGGGGTCCATCCAGTTGTCCGTTCTTTTTAACTGAAAGCACTGGATGAAAAGTAGTGCTTGCAGGACTTTTTTGTTATGCGATTTTAGACGGACACTGCCGCAAAGTCTCTGGAGCCTCCAACAGAGATGTGAACTCACACTTATGGTTATTAGATTGTTATAGGTGGGTTATTCATACAGGGATTTATTCTGAATACTATATGTAAAGTAAGAAAGGAAATGTTTCCCTAAGATAAGTAAAAGTGGCCTTTGCCTTGCTCTGGATCAATATTTCATAATGGACTTTTGCCTTTTTTAAGCCTTAAAAACTATGTAAGGCTAAAGCCCCACGTTGCAGAAACACAGCTTTTTTTGTTGCAGATTTTGTTGCGGTTTTTTAAGCCAAAGCCAGGAGTGGATTGAGAAGAAGGTAGAAGTATAAGAGCTTCCTATATATTTCCCATTCCTTTTGTAGACATTCTTGGCTTTGGCTCCAAAAAACGCAACAAAATCTGCAACAAAAAAAGCTGCGTTTCCGCAATGTGGGGCCTCAGCCTTAGGGTGTGTTCACATGCATCAGCATTCCGTCGCGGCATCCCGCTCCTGATTAGGCCCGGATGAATGGGCCTAATCAGGAGCGCATCTCGAGCCGCGGACACCGCAGGCAGAATCTGCGGCAAGATGGAGCAGGACGCTTCTTTTCTCCGCGTCCTGCTGCTATCTCTGCCTCCCATTGAAAACAATGGGAGGCGGATTCGGGAGGGATCTGCTCCGGATGCGGGGGCGTATTCCGCCCCCAAATCCGCGGCAAATTCCTCCGTGTGAACACACCCTTACTGTATTACTATAAAAAATGTATTTTCCAGATATTGTTTTTGCTCAAATGATTATACTATAAGCTACCTTTTGTAGGTAACATCCTAAGCGCAATGAACTCCAAGATATTTTAGACAGATTACACTGTATTAAAGAGGATTTCTGGGCTCACCAGGAGAGTTGTAAAATTTTAAAAGGGCACATTCACATACCCATAGCTCCCAATGTCAAAAGACAGAAAGAGGGACGGAGTGTGCGGTGCTGTGTGTATTGCAGAAAAAATAGCCCCGCCCACTGATACTTTGACTCTGCTCATTCCCATCCATTTCTCTATGTGCTCCCACACAGTATAATGCCCCTTCAGTCACCCTAACATGACATCCCTGGATAAACATTAATACCAGTATTAATACCTACATTAATACCAGTAGCCCAGTATATTTTGGTTTACAAGGAAGATATCTAGTCTTTTTTTACAGCTCACCACACTTTCCGCCATTAATAAATCCTCTTGGAATATGTTCCATAATTTTTACAGTTCAGACAACAAAGTAATGCTGCTGAAATTTGTGACAAAATAGCACTTCCTTTAACTGTAAGCAGCGACCCTTTCAGTTTGTAGAACAAATAATTTATCACACAGAGTTTTATCAGGATTATTTACATATTTATATATAGAGTTATTTATTTTATTTTATTTTATGCTTACTTGTATAGCGCCATCATATTCCACAGCGCTTTACAGACATTGTCAGTCACTGTATCATATGGGGCTCACAATCTACATTTCCCTATCAGTATGTCTTTGGAGTGTGGGAGGAAACCGGAGTACCTGGAGGAAACCCGCGCAAACACGAGGAGAACATACAAAATCCATCCATACAAAGATGTTTGTCCTTGACAGGATTCAAACCCAGGACTAAAGTGCTGCAAGGCTGCAGTGCTAACCCTGAGAGTTATCGTATCCTCCCTCAGACTTCACTTCTCAAAACTAAATAAATTTAGATTTGATAAACTGTCTTTGTAAGTGAGATCTTCCATACCACATATTCAATTGATGGCTCTGAACACTCTACTGCTCTCTGATGTCATTTTATAAGCGCACTGTCTGCTTTCTAGCGGTATATAAAACCGCATATTCATGAGCACATGAAAGACTCCCTTTAAAGAGGACCTATCATTAGATTTAGGCATTAGCAGCAGCACTTCTCACTACAGCGCTTGTGTGGAATTTCCTGCGCTGTAGTGAGAAGTGCTGCTGACGCAGCAAAGAATAAGAGGACGATATCTTCACATGAAGGGGCGTGCAGCAGCAAGAGGAGGTGGAATACTGGATATGACGGTGCTGTGCTCGGAGCACATGGGGAACAACCCCTGTGCTCCATGCACAGAATTAGCATATATGAATAAAGTATTTATTTCAAAAATGATGTCAGAGAAAAGATAAAGAAAGGTAGGGATAGAATAGCTTTTCTAAAGGCTATTCCAACATGTCGTTAGGGAAATTTGCCTAAATCTAATGATAGACTCCCTTTAATATGAGGCACATGGAGTTACTAAATGGTAATACACATGACTATACACTTTTTATTCACATTTGTGGATAGAAGTATGGAGTCATACATTTCAATGGGCCCATACACATAGATGTCATTTTTGCAACTGTATGTCTGGGCCAATTTGAAGAGCTGCAAAATATAGAGCAGGTCCTATATCTGTCTGCATTTGCAGCCTGGCGGTTCTGTAACAGCAAAACCACATCCATGCCGTTTGTGTGCAGGAGGCCTAAGGGTGTTTCTTTTCAGGTGGTGACACACTCTGTACCCAGATGTGGCTATAGCCAAATCCAGTTCCCGGGCACCAGTGCTGTCACTTTGGGGTAAGTGTGACACCCATTATTTACTGGCTGTGGTTTTGCTGTGACCGCACCACCAGGAATTAAACGTGGCTGAAATGAATCCGTGTTTCACTTACAGTAAAGAGAAAGTACTGGCGACCGGGAATGCCGCATCCAGGTACATAGTGTGACGCCCCCTACAGGTGTTACCTCACTGTTCCCAGTCATATACATTTACCACTAATTGTGGGTTACACATGTACTTATGTTGCTTTTAATGGAAAAGTACAGGTTATCAAGGCAAATAGCGGTAAACGCACATGACTGGGAGCACAGTATGACAGAAGCCCTATGTTACGGTTTGTTCTATATGACTTTAGTGTAGGGGTCGTCGGCCTTACAATTATTGCGCGGCACTCCGAGGACCTCATCTTTGATTTTTTTATTTAAATCAGGACGCCAAACTAAAAAGGTTCCCTACCCCTGCTCTAGAAGGTCAGAACAGAGCGAAAGAATATGATAATTTTATTTTATTTTTTCTGTCCAGTTTTGACTTGCAACTGGAGTGGTCAAGCAGCACTGTTGGATCAAAAATATCTTTATAATGTGACTACTATCACAATCTGAGCTGTATTGTGTACACCCAGCAACAAGACACACATCATTGTTCTCCCTGCCACCATGAAACACAGGACTAGTACAGCACTAATCACACCTTATTGATTACTATGTATCTAAATGCTGAAAAGGCGTACAGGTGAGCAAAACATTTCACTGTCATTTTTCAGCAGAATAATGCTTGTCCATATGCAGAAATGTTTTTGCCAGGTTCTGACATTTCATTGGAAGAGTGAAGAAATCAGGCGATACCTTTTAGAGGCTAACTGAGTACATTTATAAGTAAGCTTTCAGAAGTGCAAGCTTCCTTCATCAGACATGGTGTTATACAAGAACTGAAAATTCACAGATTTTTATACACATTTTTATATACTACTGACATTTCATTAGCATAGACGTTGCCAGATTTATTGACTGTCAAGCATTTATGAGACTAGCTGTAATACCAGCTTCAGCAATCGATGAATGTGCAGAATCTCCTGACCCAAACGTAGATAAATGTGCTTCAGGATAGAATATGGAACTTGTATGCCTCCATTCCCAAACATATCTCCTCTAGCCTAGCGGCAACACAACAAAGTACTAGAGCAGTGGCGTAACTAGGAATGGCTGGGCCCCAAGGCAAACATTTGACATGGGGCCCCCCCCCGAACCGCCCCCTCCAACCCCCCCCCCCCCAAAAAAAACGCATTCCTGCGCACACTATTATGTCCCATAGTGGCCCCTGCACACAGTATCATGCCCCATAGTGGCCCCTGCACACAGTATCGTGGCCCCTGCACACAGAATCATGCCCCATAGTGGCCCCTGCACACAGTATCATGCCCCATAGTGGCCCCTGCACACAGTATCATGTCCCATAGTGGCCGCTGCACACAGTATTATGTCCCATAGTGGCCCCTGCACACAGTATCATGTCCCATAGTGGCCCCTGCACACAGTATCATGTCCCATAGTGGCCCCTGCACACAGTATCATGTCCCATAGTGGCCCCTGCACACAGTATCATGTCTCATAGTGGCCCCTGCACACAGTATTATCTCCCATAGTGGCCCCTGCACACAGTATTTTGCCCCATAGTGGCCCCTGCACACAGTATCATTCTCCATAGTGGCCCCTGCACACAGTATCATGCCCCATAGTGGCCCCTGCACACAGTATAATTCCCCATAGTGGCCCCTGCACACAGTATCATTCCCCATAGTGGCCCCTGCACACAGTATCATTCCCCATAGTGGCCCCTGCACACACTATTATTCCCCATAGTGGCCCGCCAAACTTCCCTAGTGGCCCCTGCACAAACTATTATTCCCCATAGTGGCCCCTGCACACACTATTATATGTTCCATTGTGGACCACCCATGAACAATTATTATACTCTGGAGTCTTTTCAGACCCCAGAGTATAATGATCGGAGACCCAGGGGAGGATAGAAACATAAAAAAACAACGTTGCTTACTTGTTCCTCGCTCCGGTGCATGCCCGTGCGCTACTGCGGCCTTCTTCAATGTTGGACCAGGCCGGCGTCACGTGACGCGGGCCTGCGTCGCGACGCAAAATGACGTCGGCTGACGTCTGGGACGTCACCAAACAGGCCCGAAGCCTGGAGAAGCACAGGAGAGGTAAGTACATTGTTTTTTATGTTCCCTCACCAACTCTGGGCCTCCGATTATTATACTCCGGGGTCTGAAAAGACCCCGAAGTATAATGATAGCAGAGATCGTGGTGTTCGGGCCACGGCCTCATATACCGATCCCCGCTCCTGCTCACAGCCGCCTCCACAGAATCGGAAGCACAGGTGGCCGTGAGCGGGACCCCGGGGAACGGTAAGTATATAGGGCCTGTTACCTGCTGGGGTTACTCCAGCAGGTAACGGACTATTAAAAAAAAAAAAAAAAACGCATCGGGGGCCCGCGGGGCCCCGTAATGTCCCGGGCCCTGTGGCAGCTGCTACCACTGCTACCCCGGTAGTTACGCCCCTGTACTAGAGCCTCATTTTAACTGTATACAGAGAACTGTAATACTCAGTGAAGCTTTGCTTCGGCTATGTGTCGTGGTGTTACCGATCTTTACAGTCTCAGCCTGTTAGGTCCATGCGTGGTGTGTCTGGACAACATTCTGCATGTGAATTGTCTAACGCACAGCAGAAGATTGTTCACACTGGGCGTGCGGTTCCTGCATTAACACTCACACGTTGATCGTGCGATGAGTTGCGTCGCTGGTCAGTTGTCTAGTGTGTCTTTGCCTCTGAAGGGGTTAAGTCTCTCTGCAGTGCTGAGGACTCATTACAGGCTGTGGGTGGTTCAGAGTTCTGCTATCCAATTACTTTTCTGACTACTCCTGCTCCTGGCGATATACATTGCCTTGCGAAAGTATTCAGCCCCCTTGAACTTTTCAACCTTTTGCCACATTTCAGGCTTCAAACATAAGGATATAAAATTTTAATTTTTTTGGTGAAGAATCAACAAGTGGGACACAATCGTGAAGTGGAACGAAATTTATTGGATATTTTAAACTTTTGTAAAAAATAAAAAACTGAAAAGTGGGGCGTGCCAAATTATTCGGCTCCCTTAAGTTAATACTTTGTAGCGCCACCTTTTGCTGCGATTACAGCTGCAAGTCGCCTGGGGTATGTCTCTATCAGTTTTGCACATCGAGAGACTGAAATTCTTGCCCATTCTTCCTTGGAAAACAGCTGGAGCTCAGTGAGGTTGGATGGAAAGCGTTTGTGAACAGTAGTTTTCAGCTCTTTCCACAGATTCTCGATTGGATTCAGGTCTGGACTTTGACTTGGCCATTCTAACTCCTGGATGCGTTTATTTGTGAACCATTCCATTGTAGATTTTGCTTTATGTTTGGGATCATTGTCTTGTTGGAATATAAATCTCCGTCCCAGTCTCAGGTCTTTTGCAGACTCCAACAGGTTTTCTTCCAGAATGGTCCTGTATTTGGCTCCATCCATCTTCCCATCAATTTTAACCATCTTCCCTGTCCCTGCTGAAGAAAAGCAGGCCCAAACCATGATGCTGCCACCACCATGTTTGACAGTGGGGATGGTGTGTTCAGGGTGATGAGCTGTGTTGCTTTTACGCCAAACATATCGTTTTGCATTGTGGCCAAAAAGTTCGATTTTGGTTTCATGTGACCAGAGCACCTTCTTCCACATGTTTGGTGTGTCTCCCAGGTGGCTTGCGGCAAACTTTAAACGAGACTTCTTGCCACTCTTCCATAAAGGCCAGATTTGTGCAGTGTACGACTGATTGTTGTCCTATGGACAGACTCTCTCACCTCAGCTGTAGATCTCTGCAGTTCATCCAGAGTGATTATGGGCCTCTTGGCTGCATCTCTGATCAGTCTTCTCCTTGTTTGAGATGAAAGTTTAGAGGGATGGCCGGGTCTTGGTAGATTTGCAGTGGTCTGATACTCCTTCCATTTCAATATGATCGCTTGCACAGTGCTCCTTGGGATGTATAAAGTTTGGGAAATCTTTTTGTATCCAAATCCGGCTTTAAACTTCTCCACAACAGTATCACGGACCTGCCTGGTGTGTTCCTTGGTCTTCATGATGCTCTCTGCGCTGTAAACAGAACCCGGAGACTTGATTACACACAGGTGGATTATATTTATCATCATCAGTCATTTAGGACAACATTGGATCATTCAGAGATCCTCACTGAACTTCTGGAGTGAGTTTGCTGCACTGAAAGTAAAGGAGCCGAATAATATTGCACGCCCCACTTTTCAGTTTTTTATTTTTTATAAAAGTTTAAAATAACCAATAAATTTCGTTCCACTTCACAATTATGTCCCACTTTTTGATTCTTCACCAAAAAATTTAAATTTTATATCCTTATGTTTGAAGCCTGAAATGTGGCAAAAGGATGAAAAGTTCAAGGGGGCCGAATACTTTCGCAAGGCACTGTAACTCCGCTTTGCATGTTGTCAGTTGCTGGTCTTAAACTTCAGCTTCTTGTGTTGTCCAGAAGTGATCTGTTTGCCTTAAATTACTGCTATCATCTGAGTCTGAGTACCTTGCCATTCAGTAATGTATTGCTATACTTCCTCTCCACCACAAGATACCTCAGTTGGAGATTCGATAAGTATCTGAGCACCTTGTTCCAAGCATAGTTTGATCTGGGCGTAGTTAGCCCTAGTCTTTTTCTGCTTGGAAGTTTGGATTTCTTTGTAGGGTTTTTTGTGTGATGCTAAGATCTGTTTATTCTATCCTTTGCATAGTGTCAGCATTGCTTTGTTTCACATTTATTCTTTAATCTATACTTTGTGTTTCCTCATATTCACCGTTAGTCCAGCTGGACACTTGTGGGGGGCTTTTTCTGTAGCTAACATCTCCATTCAAATCTGAAACAAGTCAGGCCTTCTGTTTCTCTAGTAGGCGAGATATTTCTCCGGCTGTGTTTGTGCCCTCTCAGGATAGTTAGCCGGTTCCATGGCTACTTCTAGTGTGGAATGCAGGGACTAGGAGTATCTCAGTTCTTTTTTTGGTGGTTTTCTCTTTATCTGACTGAGAATTTATCAGTCAGGTGCCAATTTTCTGGCCAGTGATCCCCAGATTATAACATGCAGGGAGCAATAAGGACGGAGAATAGAGAGGAGTCTGAGGTAGAAGTCTGCCTCAATTCTTCTTCATTTTCCGCTGTCTGAACAGGTCCTAATAATCAATTAGCCTCACATAATATTTATGTATTATAAATATATATTATTTATAAATGACTTCTGTACATGGATATTTAGATGCTAAGACTGCAACGGGTTATGATGGTATAATGTGGAGTAATGGTGGAAAGAAGAAAATGTAATAGAATAAAAATGCTATAAACCTTTCCTCTGCATGATGTTATTTGTTTGCAGGACTATCGGTGCCAACTGAGTCTCTTAGCAATCAGTTGATCTGCTTGGTACCTTGACAAACTCACGATCCATTAACAGTATGGATCCAACAAACTTGATTTTTTAATTTAGCCACAGTGTTATTAACAGGTATATGTAACTTCAGTTTAACATTTATCTCGTAACAAAATAATCTCAACTAGGAGGTTTTCATATAGACTTATATTAAAATAATCAAACTACATTTCTCAACAGATAGCTGTGTGACTTTAAGGTTACCTCTCATTTCAATTGACTCTTCAGGATAAGGTGTGTACATGGGAAGTAACATTATTTCTAGCCATTATATGACTTAGGGTTTGCAATTTTTAGCACTTTTCTAGGCTCTATCTGTAGTTTGCAGTTCTCTCTGAGTTGGTGGGTGGAGACTGGCTCCCATATACTGCACACAGTAAGTAGAGGAGAATATGTTCCATAACTGAATCTCTGACTCAGAAACAGCCCAAAAACCATACAGGACATATTTAAAAATGTATTGACATATATTGATGTCAATAAAGTACTTTGGTTGTGATGAAAAGTTTCATATGTAGCTACAGAATTAGACTTAACATCTTTTTCTGCTTCTATCTTTCTCTTTTCATCTCTTTATCACACTGCATGTGTTTACTTCTCCTCTCCCTTTTCCATAGACTTCTACAGACATATGCAATAGAGTCAAGTGACCTGCAGTCCACCTCACGATGGATATAGCAGAGATTTCCAGAGAGAAAGTTCAGTAGAGGGAGGTTTAGCATGGGAACAGCCTGATTAAAAGGAGAGAAAAAAAATCATTTTCTCTGATATATTATAGGTAACTTATAAAGTTTATTATAATCACTTTTGCTTTATGCAAGGTTTGTTGAATTGACAGTGCTTATTTAAATTGTGGAATTGTGAGGAGCTCAAAAGTGTACTAAATAGAATGGTTTATCTTCATGCAAAATTCATTAGCTGTTTAGATTATACCTTGTGAAGGACAGCCTTTCCCTTGTGCTTTGGTTCATTACGATAAAAAAGGGACAGCCTGAAGGTTTCTGATGTATGAGCATAATGCCACGTAAATGCCACAATTTTGCTGTGGCGGAAACACACTGCCTGCAAAGTGTAAGGGATTCTGGCTAATCCCATTCACTCATTGCAGAAAAAAAATCAGCAGCAGACACTCTGTGATTTAAAAAAACATTTCATTTTTGTAAATCGCAGCCGTTTCCGTATAGGTATAATGGAAGAAGAAAATCTGCAGCGCAAAACTCAGTTTTTGGCTGCAGCATGCTACACGGCATTTTACAGTCACAAAAAAGTGGATGGGATTCTAGTGAATCCCATCCCCACTTTCAGGAATATACATGCAGCGGACACGCCTTGTGACTTCCAAAAACGTCACGGTTTTGTTAATTGCAGTTTGTCAGTTATACTTACGGAAACGCTGGCAGTTTCCCTATAGGTATAACTGAAGCAGAATGTCCGCAGGGGAATCCTCTGCGAACTTTTTGTGAAAAGCGCTTCGAGAATGACCACAATGCGTTGCCACCATGTTTTTTCCCGCAGCACTTTTCTGCTGCGGGACGCCACGTGAGGCCTTAGCCTAAGCCCCCTTGCAGACTACCGTATGTGCTATCCGGGTTTTTCCTGGATAGCACTCTGAGCCATTCATTTCTATGGGCCTGTACACATGATCGTGAATTACACAGTCATGTGTGTGGGCCGCAAAATATCGAACAGGTCCTATTCCTGTCCGAGTTTGCGGCCCTGCTTCTGCGGCTTCTAATCATTGAATGAAATGGGCCGTGGAAGCACGGCTGGTGCAGGGGTGGCACACGGTCGTGTGAAACTGGCTTAGGCTAGGCTCATATCTGCGTTTGGGTTTCTGCTTTTTTATGCGGATTAGGTTTCTGTTTGGGGGGTTTCCAAGCGGACCACCCCTGAACGGAAACCTAATCCACATAAAAAAGCGTTTACCATAGACTACAGTATAATGGGGTCCGTGTGGTTTCCGCTCAGTTTCTGACCCAAAAGGGTGGAAAAATGCGGAGAGAAAAGTCCTGCTTGCATTTTTCATGCAGAGAGGGGAACGGAATCCCCGAATGTAATGTAAGTGCAGATGTGAACCCAGCCTTACAGGTATTTTTCCATGAACCTAAACATATTTAAATTTGTAGAGAATGAAAAGTTAAACTTTTTTTTCTCTACCTATCTCACTGGTGACAGCATGTTGTCTTGATACGTTCATGAGTGGAGGAATTTCTATGGTCTGGCACTTGTTAGAAAACCAGCCATGATTTCGTTATTGTGGTCAGGTTATCTTCTCATACATGTAGTGTACCTGTCTGATAACCTGTCCTCAATAAGAAAATCATGGCAGGGTTTCTCACAAGTCCCAGAATATAGAAAGTTCCTTCATTCATGGTTGTATCAATTGGCAACTGATCAAGACAGAAGACTGTCACCACTAAGATGGTTAGAGGAAATCTTTAAAACTCTGTAAAATGTTTTAATTATTTATATTTGCAAAAATGCCTATCTTTTAATTCTCTATAAAATTTAAATATGGTTTTGTTCATGGGAAAAAATGTTTAATGTATTTGTTTGATTTCCACCGGATTTATCAACAATATTATATTTTTCTGGATATCCTGACTGTCATTGGCAAGAGGTCCAATATACAGTGACAATATGTGCTATAAAAGCAAAATTTTTGAAATTGTTGTTTATTATAGCAAATTATTTCTGAATATAAAAATTGAGATGAGATCAAAGTTCTAATTGTATTCATTTGCATGGGTTGAAAGTTATTGCCATTCTTTTCATTCAATGTAGGAGATTTACTAAGCTAAACATGGCAGAATCCTGCTTCAATTAGTGGAAATAATCTGGCATACATACTTTGCATCGTTTTTATCATGTGTATTAAGACACTTTTTTGACCTCACTTGACAAAGTGACAGCAAGGTGGATGGGATTCTAGCAAATCCCTTCCACACCTTGCGAAAAAATACACACTGAGGACATGCTGCGATTTCCAATACCGTGGTCGTTTTTTAAATCGCAGCGTTTTTTTCCGCAGTGCTTTTTTGCTTCTGCCTGCTACGTGAGGCCTTAGCCTTAAAGTGTGCAGTTGTGCACCAAAATATTACCGCAATTGTGGAACAAAGTGAGCCAAAGTGCAGAACACATGCACCACTCAACAGAGTCAAATATGCATATGTATAGGGAAGTCGGTCTAGATAGCTGTCGGATTAACACATTATAGGATAATAACTGTCTATGGATTTAGTGCTGTCAAAATATTAGACAATATTAGTAAATCTTTTCCTTTATGTTTGTCTACATTTTCTTTGTGTAAACTTTTAAAAGTTGCAAGCACATAAAGCTATAAAATCTTGAAAATAATTTAGTATATTTAACTGAACATCCCTACATGGTTGCAATTAATAGAGGCAGCAAAATGTCAGTTTATTGAGCACCCAGTTCTTAAAGCTAACACTGTACAGCATGCATGTGACCATTGTATTCATAGAAATGTAATACATTTTGGCCAAGGCTACATGCAATAACAAAAAAAAAAAAAGATTGGTTAAGTATAGCAGGGACTACTGTGCAACAGCAAGTCACCAAGGATTCAAAACTAAAAGTTTTAAAACCCATATAATGGACAAGTCAAAATCTATATTCAACTTTGGATGGAGAAGGCTTGGTTTTGGATAGATGGCCAGGCTTTGTTTTGGATAAAAAGACTAGAATCCTAGTACATGATCAGTAACGCTAGCAATTCTATGTAGTGTTATTATCAGCAATTACATAATTGTCAAAATAGTCCCATTGTGTTAATTTTAGACAATATTCCTTCATTTTAATCAGTTAGCTATGTGCCCACCATGCTCAAGCTGAGAGAACATTGTATGTAATGTAATGAAATATTTTTGTACAACAAGTGAAACATATGTGTTGAGAACACACACTGGGTTTCTAGCCGAGCTCTTCAAGACAAGGTCAGGGAGCAGTACTTGAGATCCTTTATGTTTGCAGTTATCATGAAAGTTTAAGCACTTTCTATGAAGTTTATCAGGGTAGTATAAACTATCACAGATCAATAGATCATTGTAAATAAACATAAAATCAATGGGTAGTGAAAGAAGGAAACTATTGCCTTATTTATGTAACTGTCAGATCTGTTCTCTCCAAAGCTTTTGTGTAAACACTGAAGACAATCAGACAGACTTACTCTTGTGGAAACTAGTAACATATTCATACATTGTATTGCTATCAGAAAAAAATATTACCCTATGCAGCACCTGATTTACTGAAATAGAGAAACAAATAGTAAAAGTTCAGCCAAATTATTCTCAAAGAAATGCACTTTGAGGCTGAAGCCCTATGTTTCAAAACAATGCAGCGGAAAAAAACGCTGCATTTTGAAGTACTTGTAAAGTGAATGAGATTCTGGCTATCCCCATCCACATATTGCAGAAAAGAATCCGCTGTAGAAAAGCAATTTATTCAAAAACGCCCGTGTTTTTGAAAATCGCAGCATGCCAGTTATACCTGTGGAAGCTCAATGAAAAAATACTGCGGCAAAAATCGCTAAAAAAACGTAGAGGAAATAAATCACGGGGTGTTTTTTACCTGCATTTCACTACGTGGGGCCTTAGCCCAAGTTACATTATACATTAAGATTGCGTACATAGGTCACAGTTTGTGTAAACAGGACTTTCAGTAATGATGATTTGTAATGATTTGTCTTTGGCCAGTATTAGGATGTTATCTATTTTCATAGTTTCCTACTTTGTCTGGAAAAAAGCTGATCCCATCCATGATATTAGACTTACGGATCCTATAGCAAGTAATGTTAAAGAGGACCTTTCACCATCTCCACCAACTCCAGTTCTTAGCTTCTGTTAATAGGCGCAGCTCAACTGACTCTATCACAGTTGGAATTTTTTTTCTCTAGCCTCACCAGTTCTGTTATTTATGGTGCTTGATATGCTATTTAGGCTCTGTACTGTTAGAAGGGTGGTGTCAGTAAGGAGCAGACAAGGGGTGCAATTCTGAGCTCTGTCAATGGCTGCCTCTGATTGGAGCTCTGAATCATGCCCCCTGCCTGACACTGCCCTTCTGACATTACAGAGCTTAAATAGCACATCAGGGACCAAAACTTACTGTGCTTGTTGCTCAGGAATGTTGTGGGCAAGAGAGAATATTCCAACTACGCTGGAATCAGTGGAGCAGCACCTATTACCAGATTCTAAGCACTTGAATTTGTAGAGGTGGCGAATGGCCCCCTCTAACCCCTTCATTCTACATGCATTTTTCGATTTTTGTTTTTGACTCCCCGACTTCCAAACCATAACTTCTTTATTTCTTTATTCACAGAGCCATATTAGGGCTTAATTTTTTGAGGGACATATTGTACTTTGTAATGGTACCATTTAATATAATGTATGATGTACTGGGAAACTGGAAAAAAAATTCAGAATGGAGTGGAATTGGAGAAAAACTGTTTATGTGACATTCTTTCAAACTTTGTTTTTAAGGCGTTCACTGTACAGCCAAACTGACACCTGTATTCTATGGGTCAGTATGATTCCAGGGATACCAAATTCATATATAATTTTTTTTATGTTTTTAACCCCTTAAAAAATCCAAAACTTTGCAAAAAAAAAGGTGGTGAGGAGAGGTTAATGGAGTATGATATGGGAAATAACATAGGCTCTGTTGCCGCAGAGTCGAACACAGAATTCAATAAAATGCAGGGTAAAGTCAAAGCACAATTACATTATTATGACAAAAGATTAGAAGAAGTCGGGGGGGGGGGGGAGGTCCCTGTTGGGGGGATATAGAGGGGAAGGCAGACTGAAATTCATTGGAGCCATGTTTGTTGATGGGTCCTGTCATCCTGTCGCAGCTCCGCCAGCATATTTTCCATACTACGGATGAGCAAAATCTCTTTAAGCCAGGACACCAGAGAGGGGGGCGTCTGAGATTTCCATAGTCTAGGAATCACAGACCTTGCGGCCACGAGCATGAAGCCTATCAATTTGTGGGTGTGTTTCTCATATTTACTCGGGAAGATGGAAAGAAGAAGGGAGGCCGGGTCATCGCCTAATGAAATGCCCGTAACCGTCTTAATTATACAATGGACTTCTGACCAGAAGGGGTGTAAGAGTGTACATTTCCACCAGACGTGCTTCATCGTACCCCGGCCAGAGTTACATCTCCAGCATCAATCTGAGGTGGCGGGATACATCTCATGGAGAACAGATGGGACTCTGTACCACCGGGAGAGTATCTTATAGTTAGTCTCCTGTGCCTTGCAGGAAATAGAGAATTTGTGGCACGCCTGGAATGCCGATGACCACACATCTGGCGCGAACGAGACCCCCCAGCTCCCTTTCCCATCCACCTGCATAAGCAGGTAGGGAGTCAGTAGCGGTCTCCCACAGCATGCCATAGATAAGCGAGATTGTGTGAGCTGGGGTATGGGGAGAGAGGCATATGCGTTCAAAGGACAGTAACTCTCTGTGCAGATTGTGCGTTGTCTTAAGAGTGGCGTATAGGTGAGTTAGCTGGGCGTATTGCCAATGGGATATGGCAGAATCAGGGTCTGACCCAGGAGGGGTCAGCTCTTGGCGGGGGAGGAGAGATGTCGTGCTTGTGACTTGGTGGAATCGAAGGATCTTTTGGCCCCTGGTATAGGATAAAAAGGAGGAGTGGAGCGCAGCAGGAAAATCCGGGTTGCCCGAAATAGGTGTCATAGGTCCATCATTTAGAAAGAGTCCACGCACAGCACCTGATGCATGACGTATGGAAGTGTATGGGTGGGTCCAGTAGCGCTTATTAAGCCACGGGAGGGCAGTAAGAGGAAGTGAACTCAAGGAACCCTCTAAGCGACCCAGAGTTTAGAGCGCTCCGAGTGATGCCAATCCAAAATGCGCGAAGTGACTGCAACCAGGAAGTAGTTAAAGCAATCCGGTACTACCAGTCCGCCGCACTCTTTGGGTTTGGTCAAGATACTTCTTGCAATTCTCGGTGGCTTGGATGTCCATATGAATTTAGTAAATGTTTTCTGGATAGTTGTAAAGAAATGTTTGGGTAACATTATAGGGACGATCTGAAATAGAGTAGTCTGGGGAGGACATTCATTTTTAGCAAATTAATGCGTCCCAGCCAAGAGAAGCCTTTGGTGTCCCAGCGTTTCAGATCTGTCTGCAAGCTACGCAGAATTGGAAGGAAATTAAGCGTATAGGAATCGGTAAGATTGCTAGGGAGCTGAACCCCCAAGTATTTAATTGCTTTCTGGGACCATGTAAAAGAAAAGGAGGAGCGGAGACCACGAAGCTGTGACTCTGGCAGGGAGACATTAAGAGCGGTGCATTTGGACAGGTTGAGTTTGTAGTTGCTATAGTAACTGTAGGAGTTGATTACTCGGAGGAGAGATGGGATAGTTGTGAGCGGCTGAGTAATGAAGAGTAGGACATCATCTGCGAATGCTGAGATCTTAAGATGTAGATTGTGGACTCTGAGGCCCTGGATGTCTGGGTTATCCCTAATTGCTCCAGTTGTACTTTTTAGTTGTATGCTTGTAGACTGGGTGTTTTCTGAGGCAGGGATGTATAATTTGTTTTTATTTTTTTTTATTTCAAAAACTCTTTTATTACCCCCCATTCCACCCACAGGGGGCTTGAACTTCTAATCTTTTATTATTGCAGTCTATGGGAGTTTCATTGCATAGCTACCTAGGCTGGTGATAGAGCAGCCTCAATAGCTATATTGTCATGACAGGCTTGGAAGCCTTCATTTTAGACTTTGGGGGATCTCACAAAAAAGCAATGGCGGAGTTTACACTAATCGTAGATATTAGTGCTGTGTCTCTGCTGTGCAATACAGCGGAGACCCGATGACTATAACGGCCTCTCTGCTTCTGCAGTACTATTATGGCAGATGTTGGGAAGGGGTTAAAGGGGCTGCATTACTTTTGTCCATAGGATGTGTTTGATATTGCAGCTCATCTCCATTGAAGTTAAAGAGGTAAAGTTAAAGAGGTGCTGTACCAGGTATATCCTATGAATTGGCACTGTATTTTGAAAAAAGAAGCTATGTTTTTCTAACCTCAATGAACCCTTTCTGAAATCTTGAGCTAGTGCACTATTTACTGTGAATGGGCAGGAAGCAGGTAGGGGTGTGCATGTGTGAGATTTTAGATACTGTGCCTCTGAAGTGAGACCTTCTTTGCCTTGTCAATCAAACAGCAATGGGTATGATTAAAGCACACTGTAACTACTTGAAGTTATCAAAGAACACTCTAGCTGGGTGGTGGGGGTTTATAATGACAAATACATGTGACAGGTTCCATGTTGGCCAAACATTGTTCAGACAACAGCTGTTCCTCTAAACTCACCCCCCCCCCCACGTACATTTATGCTTAGATGATCATGCTTTTGTTTTCATTGGAAAGAGAAATATATATTGCTGCTAGACTCTTTTAGCACTGGTTTATATATCCTGGGAACAAAGGATCAGGCAAGGTGTAATGCAATCCTTTTTCCCAAATTCTGCTGTTAGGGGAGATTCAGGAGGTCCTCATACACATGTGATAGTTGACCTGTTCTGCCAAAAGGGCGCCTTTACTAAAATTGGCCATATATATCAGATTAGTTGAAGCCAGCAATTACATAAAAATCGGCAAATTAGCTAGTCTTGACATATTGTTTTAGCTTCTACACAGTATAATGTCCCTTTTAGTGCCCCCCGCACAGTATATTGTGTCTTTATGCCTCCCACACACAGTATAATGCACCCTTGTGCCCTCCACACACAGTATAATAACCTTCTCCGCAGGCAGCAAGCAGTGAACATGGTTTTCATTACTTCTATTAGATCCCTGATCAGGTGCTGCACAGCAATGCTTTATGTGCGTCAGGCGCCATGTTCGCATTGATGTAGTGTGCATCTAATAGTGGTGAGTAATGAAAAACATACTTACCTCTCAAGTCCCATAGTTATATATATATGTAATGGAGTGTTTTCTGCAATCTCCTTTGAGAAAAACGTAACAATTGCAGGAATCTCTACAATTGCAGTGTGTGAATTTATCCTTATGTTTCATGGTTACATGCTACTAGTATAACAATTTTTTGCGCTTTACAAAACAATCAGATTCAATGGATTCAATTTTTACAATCATTTAAAGGGAGTCTGTCACGTGGAAAAATGTTGTTCAATCTGCAGGCTGTATGTTATAGAACAGGAGGAGCTAGACAGATTTATATATAATTTTGTGGCAAAAGCTTGACGTAGTAACGTCTAGTCCCTCCACTTGACCGATGCTCCTTTACCTGCATAAAATGAAAACTCGACACGAGAAGTGGAGTTGAATTGGCCACAGCAGCCTTTTATTAACATACAGTAAATTAATAAAACAAAACATCAATATCAAAACCAACGACCCGTATTTCCCTTTAAAGCCACAGGAGGTCCTCGGAGCCCAACACACTGGCCTTCTAAAAAACCCCCCTTTTTGTGAATTACCTCCAGCCGTACCGCCCAGCTCGAAGGCACCAAATCACCAATCCCCCAGGTGATAAAAGGATCCGTCTTTAAAGATCCTGAATGTCCTAAGGCCAGCCCAAAATTGTTTCCCAGCCATGCCATTTTCTCCAGGGGGGTCCAGAGCCTCCAAGCTCCCCCCCCACCGATACCACCAGGCATTTCCTTCCCAACTCCGAGGACCCCCCGCCTGGCCGCCGTGACGGAAATCTACCTTCCCCTCACTGCTTCCCCCCCCCCCCAATATCCTCCTCAACATACAATGCCACAGCCCAAATGCTAATAAACAGGGAGGGTGGGCGGGAGCTTCTTCCTCTGTGTCTTCTTCACGGCAACTGCCGTTACTTTTCGCGGGCTTTCCCTTAAAAACCTCTCCCCCTGCAGCCACGCTTGCATTAACCCCACCTTACCCCCAACTTGACCAATAGCTGCTGTCCAGCCGTACTCGTCATGTGGGACCTCCCCCTCAGCCTTCGTCCCCGGTCCAGCCCCTTCTTGACGTAGTAACGTCTAGTCCCTCCACTTGACCGATGCTCCTTTACCTGCATAAAATGAAAACTCGACATAAGAGAAGTGGAGTTGAATTGGCCACAGCAGCCTTTTATTAACATACAGTAAATTAATAAAACAAAACATCAATATCAAAACCAACGACCCGTATTTCCCTTTAAAGCCACAGGAGGTCCTCGGAGCCCAACACACTGGCCTTCTAAAAAACCCCCCTTTTTGTGAATTACCTCCAGCCGTACCGCCCAGCTCGAAGGCACCAAATCACCAATCCCCCAGGTGATAAAAGGATCCGTCTTTAAAGATCCTGAATGTCCTAAGGCCAGCCCAAAATTGTTTCCCAGCCATGCCATTTTCTCCAGGGGGGTCCAGAGCCTCCAAGCTCCCCCCCCACCGATACCACCAGGCATTTCCTTCCCAACTCCGAGGACCCCCCGCCACCAACGCAAAGGCTTGACACCTTAAGACTTTGCGTCCCTCCACACCCCCCAGCGCCACTTCGATTCCTTCCTGAATCGATAGAGCCCAAATGTCCGTACCCACAGCGTTGAGGTGTACTCCATCTCGCCGCCAAAAGTTCCCTTCCCCTGCCTCAAACTCCCTGTGACGGACCGCCACAAAACCGTTCCTTTGGAAAAACCAGGCCACCGCCCTATTGACCTTCACCCTGGCCCGATTAAGGCTGTCCACACAGCGGGCCCCCCGCCACACATGACGATGAACTATATCTGACCACACCATCACTAAACCTGGCGACATAGCCCACAACCTGAGCATATCAGGTTGATATCCCGAATTAGCTCGCGAAAAGGCCTGACCCCCAGATCATTCCCTCCCACATGGAGAACTAGAACATCCGGGGACCTGTCCAACCTAACAAACCTGTTAAACTCTGGAAGTACCCTGGACCAGCACATCCCCCTAAGACCAAGCCATCTTACCGTAACCCTTTCCCGGGGAAAACCCAACTGCCGACCGTCCGGCCGCACCGCCGCCCTCAAGGCCCCCCAGAACACAAACGAATGGCCCAGGATCCAGACCAATTCCAGTTCATCCCCCCCTGCAAAAGAAAGAAAAACAATACACAATATAACCAAGCCGCCTCTGCCGCCCTAGACTAGCCAGGCAGGACGAACGTATGACCGAAAACGAACCGACTCCCATCTGCCTATCCACCTTACCACCTCATCACCCAAACCCCTGCGCGCCGCCTCCGTCGCCGCCCCGATACGAAATGAATGACCCCCGTAATCCCCCGGGCACCGCCCACACTCCACCAAACACTTCCGAAATATAGCCACAAACTGGTATCTAGACAGAAAAGATCCATCTGCATGAATTAGCAGGGGATCCTCCAGAAAACGCACTAATGGCCTGTACTCTTTGAAACACCTGACTGGACACATAAGGAATTCAGGAACCTGAAATAATACCACCCTGGACCCTCTGCCCTCCTGGTCCGTCTTAGATCTACGCACAATAAATTCCACCCTATCCGCCATATCTTCCACGTCCTTCATCAGTAACCCGCCTGGCCTGCTGGTAGACGGGCTAACCAATTCCCCCAAGCGTAGCGCTCCAAAAAAGGCCAAGGAGAACGCTAACCTAAAAAGTTTAATCTCAAACTCAGACCTGCAAAGACTCCCTAGTGCCACCCCCATCTCCTGAAGCAGATGAAAAGATACCGGCCGTCGCTGATCTACTGAAGCCCGACCCCGTCTCCCACCTCTCAAGGCCTGGCGTACCACAAATGCCTTGGTGACATCCCGTAAACCACGTGCCCTGAAACCAAATGCCAATCCCGCCATAAGCTTATTCATCCTCGATATGGACCACCCATCCTCCTTACATTGGCCTATCAACAGGAACAGCAACCCCTCATCATCCGTAACCTGTCTACCAAAATCCGCCCGCCATTCTTCCCATTGGCCCCATGCTACCTCATATGCAGCCCAGGTTCCCACCGCCAAGGACCCTCGGATCAATCTCTGTGCCGCCCGAAAGGCAGGTTCCAAAGGTCTACCGACCACGCCTCTCCCTCCTCCTCCGCCTCTGGCGCCAACTGCCAGAACCTGGCCCACTGCAAACGAGAGAGTGCGTCAGCAATACAATTGTCAACCCCTGGGACATGTACCGCCTTCACCCACGCGTTCAGTGACAAGCACAAACACACCAGCCTCCGCAACACACAAACCACCGGGGGGGATGACGCCGTCATGTTATTAATAGCCTGAACGACCCCGAGGTTATCACAGTTGAACCGCATCTTCTTGTTCCTGAACTCCTGCCCCCATACCTCTAAAGCCACCACAATGGGAAACAGTTCCAATAAGGCAAGATTCCGCACCCAACCTTCCGCCTTCCAACTATCTGGCCACGAGCCCACGCACCAACGTCCCTTGTAGAAGGCCCCAAAACCAACACTCCCTGCCGCGTCCGTGAATAGTTCTAATACATCCGCATCCACCCACTGATCTAATATAAATGACCGCCCATTGTAACAACCCAAAAACTCGTCCCAAATTTCCAAGTCCTCCCTTAATTCCTTTCCCAGGCGCACATAATGACGGGGATGCTTGACCCCCGCCGTTGCTGCCGCCAGCCTCCTGTAAAACACCCTCCCCATGGGCAGTATCCGACATGCAAAATTTAATTTTCCTAATAGGGATTGAAGTTCTCTAAGCATTAACTTTTTTCGCCTACAGGCACCCCTAACCTCGTTGCGCAGCTGAACCAGTTTGTCCTCCGGCAAACGACATTCCATCCGCAACGAGTCAATACAAATCCCTAAAAACGTCAGCTCCGAACTCGGCCCCTCCGTCTTTTCCCCGGCCAACGGGATGCCAAATCGCACCGCCACCCCCTCCAACGTACGTAACAACAATGAACAAATCCCAGAGCCCGCCGGACCAATGCACAAATAGTCGTCGAGATAATGAATGACCGACGACCACCCCGCCTCCCTTTTCACTACCCATTCCACAAACGTACTAAAACACTCGAAGTATGCACAGGAGATAGAACATCCCATGGGCAAACAGCGATCCACGTAGTAACCCCCGTCCCAATAACACCCCAACAGATGCAAACTATCCTCATGTACCGGTAACAACCGAAAAGCTGATTCAACGTCGGCCTTTGCCAACAGTGCCCCAACCCCGTATTCCCTAACCCAACCTACCGCCGCATCAAACGAAGTATAAACCACCGAACAACATGCAGGGTCAATACCATCGTTGACCGACGCCCCCTTCGGAAAGGACAAATGATGAATGAGCCGAAACTTATTCGGCTCCTTCTTGGGTACCACCCCCAGCGGGGACACCCTTAAACGCCCCAACGGGAGACACTCAAAAGGCCCCGCCATCCGCCCTAACGCCACCTCCTTCGCCAGTTTTTCACTTACCACCCCCGGATGCTGTAATGCCGATCTCAAGTTCCGCCGAACCACTGGGAACTCCCCTTTAACATAAGGAATCTTAAAACCAAACTGAAAACCGTCCGCCAACAACCCCACCGCAGCTCTATCCGGGTACTCATTTAGATACGGCCGCATCACGTCCACTACCACCGGACGCCGCCCCTTTTCCAGTGCTCTCCCCCCCCCTTTGGACTTAACCCCTTTAAAACACCGAGATGCCCCATGTGATCCTCCACAGTTAGAACACTCATGCTTGAACTTGCACTTCGCACCGAACTTGCATGAGCCTTCGTTAAAGGAGAAGCACAATCCCTTCTGTGCAGCCGCCGAGCGCCCCGAAACCTCGGACCCCCCGGCTCCTGCCTGAAAGGGCTGCCCAGCCCGAGCCGACGCTGTAACCCGTAACCACAGCCCAATATCCTTGTGATCCCACCGGATACTGGGCCGTACCGCTTTCCGTTGACGAAATTGTTCGTCATACCTCAACCACCCTTGACCCCCGTAAACTCTATAGGCTTCCCCTATGGCGTCCATGTAGCAAAACAGTGGGGAGCAATTCTCCGGCGCCTTTTCGCCAATAACGCTAGCCAAGATAGCGAACGCCTGTAACCAATTGGAGAAAGTGCGAGGTATAAGCCTATACCGCCGCTTCTCCTCTTCCTCTTTCTTAGACTCGTCCTTCTTCCCCCTATCCAAATTAAAGCGTTCTAACGGGAGTAACGAAAATATCTCTACATAATCCCCTTTCCATATTTTTTTCCCTAACCTCCTGCTTCAAATGGGCCCCCAGCGGCCCCTCGAAGCAAACGTACAACTCCCCCTTTGCGGAATCATCCAACTTCGGCGCCCCCTCCTCCTTGTCCTTTTCCGCGCTTTTTTCCTGAGTCCTATCCGCACCCCCACTTACCGTCGCGTCCCCCGACGTCCCACCAACTGAAGCCCCTCCTGACCCGCTAACTAACGACCCCGGCCCGCCCGCCGGCAACCCCAAAGCCCCAATCCCTGGGACGCTCATGCCCACCCACGCGGGTACCGGAGACGGAACCGCGGCCTGGGCCTGCGCCCGCAACAACTGCCCAAACAAACTCAAAAATTCAAACATACCCCTGCCCGCCTCTCCCGGGTGCTCACCCCCACCCTGGACCGGCAACAGGGGAATAGAAGGAGACAGCAAAGATACACACTCACCTGACTGCCTGGGTGCTGTATGCCCACCAGTCGATACTCCAGAATCCAGACGCTGCCCGGCCATTCTATCTAGCGCAGGAAACAGCTGATCTCCCGAGGACATTGCCGCCGAGGAAACCAGCCCCCCCCCCTCCCAGCGAGGAGGGGGCCGTAAGCAGAGAGGAGTGTGCATCCGCGCACACGTGGAGAGCTGACCCAGGCAGCGCCTGATCGCTGGATGAAGCAGGCTGAAGACCCGAGGTCCGCATCCCAGATCCTGACTCACCGCGCAGGGAAGGCACCAGGTAAGGTGATCCACGGCCCTCCGCACCGGCTCCTGCTCCATCGTCGCACTCTGGTAATGGCGGAGGCGCGGCCTGCCGCCTCCGCCGCGAGTCCCGCCCGCTAACCGGATTCCTCCCGGCCCTGGACTGCCGGGAGGCAGCAGACCTGCCGGCATCCTGAACCGGAGGGTCCCTTGAGGGGCTCCGTCTTCGGCGCTGGGCTCGGGGGGCTTCATCCGGACTCAGGCGCGCCGGAGGCCTAGTCCTCCGTGGCCGTCTGGGAGTTGTAGGGGGAACCTCAGCAGCAGGTGTCCCCGGCCCCTGAAGCAGGCCCGAAAGCTGTGCCTGCACCCATTCCTCTCCGTGTGTAGCTGCCGACTCGCGCAACTGCACAATCAAGTCTTCAAGGGATGCCATGAAAATTAATGGAGACACTCGTAATGTAGCTTCTTCCTCTGTGTCTTCTTCACGGCAACTGCCGTTACTTTTCGCGGGCTTTCCCTTAAAAACCTCTCCCCCTGCAGCCACGCTTGCATTAACCCCACCTTACCCCCAACTTGACCAATAGCTGCTGTCCAGCCGTACTCGTCATGTGGGCCCTCCCCTCAGCCTTCGTCCCCGGTCCGGCCCCTTCTTTACTACTATAACCTATCATTTATCCATTAAAATATCTGCTCTTTCTATGCTGCGAAGTCAAGGAGGCAGTCCTAGCATTTCTTAATATCTATCTCTATGCTCGAAGAAGCAGACTGTCAATTGCTGATATGACTACCTGACTTCTCAACAGAGAGAGCTGAGATGTTGATGGATAAATGACAAATTAGAATGAATCTTTTCCTGTATACCTGTACCACAAGCTGCTCAGCTACTTCTCCTCTACAATATACTGCAATAGATTGGGCAACATTTTTCATTTGACAGGTTCCCTATAATTGGGAATATGTAGAGGGCCTATTTTTTAACCAGGTTTTTATGTTAAACATATTTTTAAAAACTTTTGATGACATTTTAAGGATTAAGCCCCACGTTGCAGAAACAAAGCTTTTTTTTTTATTGCAGATTTTGCTGCAGTTTATTGAGCCAATGCCAGGAATGGATTGAGCAGAAAGGAGAAGTATAAGAGCTTCCTATATATTTCCCATTCCTTGTGTAGCCATTCTTGGCTTTGGCTCAAAAAACTGCAACAAAAAAATGCTGCGTTTCCACAATGTGAGGATTTAACCTCAAACATTTTCCATGTCACTATCTGTATTAAAAAAGTTATAAATCCAGCAATTTTTCCTCTGACCCCTAAGATTGATAATAATCTGACACTTTTACAGAATTGAAGAGTTTTCTTTATAGAAATCACCTCATTCATAACTCACCTCCAGTTAAGAGTTAACAGCTCTTTATAAATGAATAGCACAGGTAAATATAAGGAACTTTGTAATATATGTTTCATCTCCTTTTATTAAGCTGCTCTCCTCCTTTCCAGGAGTGTCTAGCTTCCCTCTCCTTTCTCCACAGACTTGTATATAGAAAGTAACTCCGTCTGAAAAGTGGAGAATAATAAGATATATTACAAAGTTTTATATTCACCTATACTATTAATTTTTGCAAGGTTTTTTATGACTGGAGGTATGCTTTAATAGATAACAAATGGTGATACTGTTCCTTTAAATATTTTAATATAGGAAACAAAATTCAAGCAGCTCTGTGAAAATTGCAAAAACCTGGAAATTTCTGATTTTTTGAGATGGACGCAAGTTTCCTTGCAATTTTTCTTTCAGAAAAATATTAGTCACCCACAAGCCAAAAAGAAGGATATGAGATCTGTATGAAAAAACCCTCAGGTGTAAGTGCGCACTACGACTGATATCTGTTAGATACCTTATCTCATACATATATACAGTGGGGGAAAAAAGTATTTAGTCAGCCACCAATTGTGCAAGTTCTCCCACTTAAAAATATGAGAGAGGCCTGTAATTGTCATCATAGGTAGACCTCAACTATGAGAGACAAAATGAGAAAACAAATCCAGAAAATCACATTGTCTGATTTTTAAAGAATTTATTTGCAAATTATGGTGGAAAATAAGTATATGGTCAATAGCAAAAGTTCATCTCAATACTTTGTTATATATCCTTTGTTGGCAATGACAGAGGTCAAACGTTTTCTGTAAGTCTTCACAAGGTTGGCACACACTGTTGCTGGTATGTTGGCCCATTCCTCCATGCAGATCTCCTCTAGAGCAGTGATGTTTTGGGGCTGTCGCTGGGCAACACAGACTTTCAACTCCTTCCAAAGGTTTTCTATGGGGTTGAGATCAGGAGACTGGCTAGGCCACTCCAGGACCTTGAAATGCTTCTTACGAAGCCACTCCTTCGTTGCCCTGGCGTTTCATCTTCAATGCCCTTGCTGATAGAAGGAGGTTTGCACTCAAAATCTCATGATACATGGCCCCATTCATTCTTTCATGTACACGGATCAGTCGTCCTGGTCCCTTTACAGAGAAACAGCTCCAAAGCATGATGTTGCCACCCCCACATTTCACAGTAGGTATGGTGTTCTTTGGATGCAACTCAGCATTCACTCTCTTCCAAACACGATGAGTTGTGTTTCTACCAAACAGTTCTACTTTGGTTTCATCTGACCATATGACATCCAAATGCTCTCTAGCAAACTTCAGATGGACCCAGATATATACTGGCTTAAGCAGGGGAACACGTCTGGCACTGCAGGATCTGAATCCCTGGTGGCGTAGTGTGTTACTGACGATAGCCTTTGTTACGTTAGTCCCAGCTTTCTGCAGCTCATTCACTAGGTCCCCCCGTGTGGTTCTGGGATTTTTGCTCACTGTTCTTGTGATCATTTTGACCCCATGGGGTGAGATATTGCATGGAGCCCCTGATCGAGGGAGATCATCAGTGGTCTTATATGTCTTCCATTTTCTAATTATTGCTCCCACAGTTGATTTCTTCACACCAAGCTGCTTGCCTATTGCAGATTCAGTCTTCCCAGCCTGATGCAGGTCTACAATTTTGTTTCTGGTGTCCTTCCACAGCTCTTTGGTCTTCACCATAGTGGATTTTGGAGTGTGACTGTGTGAGGTTGTGGACAGGTGTCTTTTATACTGATAACAATTTCAAACAGGAGCCATTACTACAGGTAATCAGTGGAGGACAGAGGAGCCTCTTAAAGAAGAAGTTACAGGTCTGTGAGAGCCAGACATCTTGCTTGTTTGTAGGTGACCAAATACTTATTTTCCACCATAATTTGCAAATAAATTCTTTAAAAATCAGACAATGTGATTTTCTAGATATGTTTTCTCATTTTGTCTCTCATAGTTGAGGTCTACCTATGATGTGAATTACAGGCCTCTCGCATCTTTTTAAGTGGGAGAACTTGCACAATTGGTGGCTGACTAAATACTTTTTTTTTCCCCAGTGTATATACAGTGAAGGAAATAAGTATTTGATCCCTTGCTGATTTTGTAAGTTTGCCCACTGACAAAGACATGAACAGTCTATAATTTTAAGGGTAGGTTAATTTTAACAGTGAGAGATAGAATATCAAAAATAAAATCCAGAAAATCACATTGTATAAATTTATTTGCATTTTGCAGAGAGAAATTTATTTGATCCCCTACCAACCATTAAGAGTTCTGGCTCATACAGACCAGTTAGATGCTCCTAATCAACTCTTTACCTGCATTAAAGACAGTTCTCTTATATTGTCACCTGTATAAAAGACTCCTGTCCACAGACTCAATTAATCAGTCAGACTCTAACCTCTACAACATGGGCAAGACCCAAGAGATTTCTAAGGATGTCAGGGACAAGATCATAGACCTGCACAAGGCTGGAATGAGCTACAAAACCATAAGTAAGATGCTGGGTGAGAAGGAGACAACTGTTGGTGCAATAGTAAGAAAATGGAAGAAAAACAAAATGACTGTCAATCGACATTGATCTGGGGCTCCATGCAAAATCTCACCTTGTGGGGTATCCTTGATCATGAGGAAGGTGAGAGATCAGCCTAAAACTACACGGGGGGAACTTGTTAATGATCTCAAGGCAGCTGGGTCACCAAGAAAACCATTGGTAACACATTACGCCGTAATGGATTAAAATCCTGCAGTGCCCGCAAGGTCCCCCTGCTCAAGAAGGCCCATGTGCAGGCCCATCTGAAGTTTGCCATTGAACACCTGGATGATTCTGCGAGTGAATGGGAGAAGGTGCTGTGGTCAGATGAGACAAAAATTGAGCTCTTTGGCATTAACTCTACTCACCATGTTTGGAGGAAGAGAAATGCTGCCTATGACCCAAAGAACACCGTCCCCACTGTCAAGCATGGAGGTGGAAACATTATGTTTTGGGGGTGTTTCTCTACTAAGGGCACAGGACTACTTCACCGCATCAATGGGAGAATGGAGCCATGTACTGTAAAATCCTGAGTGACAACCTCCTTCCCTCCGCCAGGACATTAAAAATGTGTCATCGCTGGGTCTTCCAGCAGGACAATGACCCAAAACATACAGCCAAGGCAACAAAGGAGTGGCTCAAAAAGAAGCACATTAAGGTCAAGGAGTGGCCTAGCCAGTCTTCAGACTTTAATCCCATAGAAAACTTATGGAGGGAGCTGAAGCTCCGAGTTGCCAAGCGACAACCTCAAGATCTTAATGATTTAGAGTTGATCTGCAAGGAGGAGTGGACCAAAATTCCTCCTGACATGTGTGCAAACCTCATCATCAACTACAAAAAACGTCTGACTGCTGTGCTTGCCAACAAGGGTTTTGCCACCAAGTATTAAGTCTTGTTTGGCAGAGGGATCAAATACTAATTTCTCTCAGCAAACTGCAAATAAATTTATACAATGTGATTTTCTGGATTTTATTTTTGATATTCTATCTCTCACTGTTAAAATTAACCTACCCTTAAAACTATAGACTGTTCATGTCTTTGTCAGTGGGCAAACTTACAAAATCAGCAAGGGATCAAATACATACACATATATATATATATATATATATATATATATATATATATATATATATATAGTGTGTTACAGCAGCAAAGATAAGCAGATACAAATACAAATACAACATGTACAGGAATGTTCCAAGGTGAGAGGCATTACATTAATAGCAGACAGACAGATAGGACGTAGCAGAGGAGGGGGGGGGATTTAACAGGCAGAGAGATATTTCAGTTCTCTGTATGTAATGATCTCCGCTTAGGTCGGTGTTGGTTGTACAGCCTAACCGCGGTGGGGGAGGAAAGACTTCCGATAGCGCTCCTTCTCACACCTAGCGTGGAGCAGTCGGTCACTGACAGTACTGCTCAGCGCGATCACAGTCTCATGCATGGGATGGGACTTCTTCTTCTGCATGGAGCTCACCACGGACAGTATCCTTCTGTCACCCACCACCTGCACTGGGTCCAGTGGGCTCCCCAGGACAGAGCTGGCCCTTCTAATCAGCTTGTCAAGTTTATTTCTGTCCCTGGTTGATATACTGCTCCCCCAGCAGGCCACTCCAAAGAAGATGGCTGATGCCACTACCGAGTTGAAGAAAGTTCTAAGAAGTGCCCCCGGATTCCAAAGGCTCTCAGTTTCCTAAGCAGGTAGAGCCTGCTGTGGCCCTTCCTGTACAGGGCCTCCATATGATCTGCCCAGTCCAGCTTATTATTAAGGAGCAAACCCAGGTACTTATAGGTGTTCACAATCTCGATGCCCGTCCCCAGGATGTCCACTGGTTTAGGAGGGCTTCTGCCTTTACGGAAGTCCACCACCATCTCCTTGGTCTTCCCCGCGTTAATCTTCAGGTGGTTCCGGTGGCACCAGTTCACAAAATCCTGGTTCAGTTCTCTGTACTCCCTGTCATCATCATCTGTGATGAGACCCACTATTGCAGAGTCGTCAGAATACTTCTGTAGGTAGCAGCTGGATGAGTTGCACCTAAAATACAGTATACAGTCATATGAAAAAGTTTGGGCACCCCTATTAATCTTAATCATTTTTAGTTCTAAATATTTGGGTGTTTGCAACAGCCATTTCAATTTGATATATCTAATAACTGATGGACACAGTAATATTTCAGGATTGAAATGAGGTTTATTGTACTAACAGAAAATGTGCAATATGCATTAAACCAAAATTTGACCGCTGCAAAAATTTGGGTACCCTTATCATTTTATTGATTTGAATACTCCTAACTACTTTTTACTGACTTACTGAAGCACAAAATTGGTTTTGTAACCTCACTGAGCTTTGAACTTCATAGACAGGTGTATCCAATCATGAGAAAAGGTATTTAAGGTGGCCAATTGCAAGTTGTTCTCCTATTTCAATCTCCTCTGAAGAGTGGCATCATGGGCTCCTCAAAACAACTCTCAAATGATCTGAAAACAAAGATTGTTCAACATAGTTGTTCAGGGGAAGGATACAAAAAGTTGTCTCAGAGATTTAACCTGTCAGTTTCCACTGTTAGGAACATAGTAAGGAAATTGAAGACCACAGGGACAGTTCTTGTTAAGCCCAGAAGTGGCAGGCCAAGAAAAATATCAGAAAGGCAGAGAAGAAGAATGGTGAGAACAGTCAAGGACAATCCACAGACCACCTCCAAAGAGCTGCAGCATCATCTTGCTGCAGATGGTGTCACTGTGCATCGGTCAACAATACAGCACACTTTGCACAGGGAGAAGCTGTATGGGAGAGTGATGCGAAAGAAGCCGTTTCTGAAAGCACGCCACAAACAGAGTTGCCTGAGGTATGCAAAAGCACATTTGGACAAGCCAGCTTCATTTTGGAAGAAGGTCCTGTGGACTGATGAAACAAAGATTGAGTTGTTTGGTCATACAAAAAGGCGTTATGCATGGCGTCAAAAAAACACAGCATTCCAAGAAAAACACTTGCTACCCACTGTAAAATTTGGTGGAGGTTCCATCATGCTTTGGGGCTGTGTGGCCAATGCCGGCACGGGAATCTTGTTAAAATTGAGGGTTGCATGGATTCAACTCAGTATCAGCAGATTCTTGAGAATAATGTACAAGAATCAGTGACGAATTTGAAGTTACGCCGGGGATGGATATTTCAGCAAGACAATGATCCAAAACACAGCTCCAAATCTACTCCGGCATTTGTGAACCGAGAGCAAGGCAGGTGGTTTGGACTCCGCAACCAGAAATGAACGCACACGCGGTAGTTCAAAAAAAAAAAAAATAATTACTATAAATTAAAAAAAGCTATTTTAAGGTAAAAAAAAGGGGAAAAAAAAAAAAAAAAAAAAAAAAAAAAAAAAAAAAAAATTCAAAAAAAATTCTTAATTTTTTCCCCCTTATTCTCTCCCCCCCTTCTTCTTTTATCCACACAAAAAAAAAAAAATAAACCCACCCCTCCCCGCCCCCCCCCCCCTCTTTTGTGCCCCCCCCCTTTCCCCCCGGGGCGGCGGGGCCGCCCCCTGGCGGCCGAGGGGGGGGGGGGGGGGCCCACCCCCCCCCCTTTTTTTTTTATAGAGCCCCCCCCCCCTTTCTTTTTATCGTATTTTAAAAAAAATGAAACCCCCTTTAAAAAACAAACCCAATGAATACAAACCAACCCAACAACCACCTCCACACACCAACCCTCCCACCCTCCCGGACCATACACTGAGCTGGGTTGTAAGCCGGGGTTTAGCAGGTGCTGTCCAGTACATCAACAGCACTGCGAGTCTCTATCTGTGGTATCCATATACACAGTCACAATGTCAGTCTCACTGATCAGCCACTGAGCACAGTTCCTTTCACATGGACTCACTAGTCCTGTTGTCTCTTTACACTCTGTTTGTCTCTGGACCAAGATACAGCTTAGCTGTACAGAAAAATCTCCACACCAGTTCAATACAACACTTGCCAAGATGGCTGCTGCTCTCTGTCTCGTCACTTCCTGCTGCTCTGCTCACACTCTGTCTGCAGAACAGGCAGGCTGACATAAAAAGGGGGGGGGTCTCACTCCAGCATCATGTCAAAATTACAATGGCTGCTGTCTTAAAGGAACAGAATCACAGAAATACATTCAACATTAACAGTTTATACAGACAAATGAAGCTTAGGACAACATTGGCTGTCTCTTACATATTCCCCCCCACTTTAAGATTGGCAGTCCCTGCCTATGACTGTATATCCAGAGGGCTGTACTTTTATGCACAGGGTGGTAGTATACCGATGTATGGCAGGACAAACAAACTCATCCTGCGCATACCGAACAGGGGGGAATACCAGCATTTGGCCTAGTGGTCCGTCTGAGGACCGGTGGTATATTATGGGGTGCTGCAGCTATGGGCTGAGAAGGACCAGCGGATTCCGCACCTGAGGGGGCACAGGCCGGAGATACAGTAGTCACAGGTGGAACATCCCCAGGAGCAGGGATCGGCCAACAATCATCCTCCTCGTCTGAGGCCCATTCCGCACCTCCATTCTCTGACTGTGGGAGCTCATTCACATTGGCAGGCCCATCATGATTTGTCCCTTCAGAATGACACAGGCGCAACATATTTCGGTGAAGTACTCGAACACAATCAGTTCCTTCTTTCTGGACCTGGTACACTGGCCCATTCGCATACTTGCGGCCAACAACACGATACGGCAAAGCCTCCCATCGGCTTTCCAATTTCCCTTGGGGTTTCTTGACACGAACTAGCACCAGGTCGCCTGGTTGCAATGGTGCTTCTTGCACTGGGGTCTTATCAGGATGGGGATGTTCTTGCAGGCGCTGCCGCACCAATCGATGGATCGTCTCAAGTCTCTGCCGGTGCGCCCGCACCCAAGAGGTTGGATCCCTCGGAGGGAACCCATCCACATCATCCAACTGTAATTCTCCTATACTTCGCCCAGACCGCCCAAAGAGAAGTGTATAAGGAGAGTACCCCGTTGTAGAATGGACCTGATTGTTATAGGCCCACACCATTTCAGACAAGAACTGAGGCCACTGTAACTTCTTGTCTTCCTCCAGAGTCCGCAGCATCTGTAGCAGAGTTCTGTTGAATCTTTCACAGGCCCCATTTCCCTGAGGGTGGTATGGAGTCGTGTGCGACTTCTTTATCCCGTAGATACGTTGAACTTCTTTCATTACGTGTCCCTCAAAGCAGGCACCCTGGTCGGAGTGGATGCGTTTAGGGCACCCATATACTCGAATGAAATCTTGGCACAGAGCACGAGCTGCTGACTCAGCTGTCTGGTCCTTGGTGGCGGTTACCACCGCAAATTTGGTGAAGTGATCCACCATTACGAGGCAATACTGGTGTCCGCTATTGGATGGGCCCACCATTAGATAGTCTATCATGACGATTTCTAAAGGTTCCTGGGTCACGATGGTTTGCAGGGGGAGCTCTCTGTTCTATTGCCTTATGGATCTCACAAGTTCGACAGCTGCGGCATACTTCTTCGACCATTTGACGAAGACCAGGGCAGTAAATCAGTCGCTGTAACCAACGAAAGGTTTTCTCATGACCAAAATGTCCATTCTTATTATGAGCCTCAACTGCCAACGAGCGAGCCAGTTCACTAGGCACCACAATTTGGTATCGAATGTCGATCTCAGAAGGTAAATAGACCTTTCGGCATAGCACTCCATTTTTCATCTCCAACTTTTCCCACTGACTCAGAACAGATAATATCTCACGTGTCAGTCGTTCTCTTTCCTCTCTACAGGGCTTCTGGCCTTTCTCAACACACTTGATCATCTGTGCCAGCCCCTCATGGGTCTGTTGTATCTGTGCCCATTCCTGTCGTGAGGGACCAAAGAAAGGAGCCGTTTCAGTCCCCTCCATCTCAAACTGATTAGCGGCGGCCAAGGCCTGTGAAAATCTGCTGAAGTCGGGCACCTCCACATGCTCCAACTCATGATCCACGTCTACTGTGGGGGTCTGGGCGGTTACCCTAGAAAGCCCGTCAGCATTCTGGTTCTCTGTCTTGGACCGATACTTAATGCGGTAATTGAACTTAGTCATTCGGGCTATCCACCTCTGCTCTAACGCCCCGAGCTTGGCATTTTCCAGGTGAGCTAGTGGGTTGTTGTCAGTCAGTACTAAAACTTCAGCACCGGTCAAATATTCAGAGAATTTCTCGGTCATGGCCCATACCAGTGCCAACAGCTCCAACTTAAATGAACTATAATTCTCGGGGTTTCTTTCAGAATCTCTCAAAGACCGGCTGCCGTACGCTATGACCCTCTCCTGGCCATCCTGAAGCTGGGAAAGCACTGCTCCAAGACCATACAGGCTTGCATCCGTATACAGCTGGAACGGCAAGTGGTAATCAGCATATGCCAAGATTGGGGCTGTTGTCAGTGCATCCTTTAATGCCTGGAAGGCTTGTTCCTGTTCAAGTCCCCACTTCACGGACCGGTTCTTTGGACCACCGGATGTGCCTCGTAGGAGAGCATTAAGTGGTGCTGCTACCTTGGCGAAATCCTTAATAAACCGTCGATAGTAACCGGCTACTCCAAGGAACGCCCTCACTTCTCGCAGGGTAGTCGGTATTGGCCAATCTTGAACAGCCGCTATCTTGTCTCTTGATGGTCTCACCCCTTCTCCTGATACGCGGTGACCCAAGTAATCAATTTCAGATTGGAACAACCGACATTTACTGGGTTTCAATTTGAGCCCATGTTCCCGCAATCTTCGAAATACTTGCCCCAACTGGTGGAGATGGTCTTCAAAGGTCGCAGAATACACTATAATGTCATCCAAGTAGATGAGAGTGAACTCAAAGTTGAAGTCACCGAGACATTTCTCCATCAACCGCTGAAACGTTCCGGGTGCATTTGTCAACCCGAAGGGCATCCGGTTAAATTCGTATAGTCCCATGGGCAAGATGAATGCCGTCTTCTCCTTGTCTTTTGTGGCCATCGGCACCTGCCAATACCCACTAGCCAGATCTAGTGAGGAGAAGTACCGGGCTCTCCCCAGCGCTGAGAGGGACTCCTCAATCCGTGGCAAGGGGTAGGAATCTCGTACGGTGCAAGCGTTTAACTTCCGATAGTCTACGCAAAATCGGATGGACCCATCTTTTTTTCTTACTAACACCACAGGAGCTGCCCAGGGACTCTGGCTTTCTTGGATGATCCCACCCTGTAGCATCTTAGCTAACAGTTCTTTTACTTCCTGATACAACTGTGGAGGAATTTGTCGGTAGCGCTCTCTAATTGGAGGGGTGTCTCCTGTGGGAATCTCATGGTAGATCCCTGTGGTACATCCAAAATCTTCAGCATACCGTGAAAAGGCGGCTCGGTTCTCCCACAACAGTTCATCTACCTTCTGCACCCATTCCAGAGAACATGAACTTGCATCCATCTTCATCTGTTCTCGAATTGCACGGCCATTCCATTCAGAGGTGGGTTCCTCATCTTCTCCCATGGACACAGTTACGGTCCACTCATCCCTTTCAGTCGGCTTCAGCTGCATTGGAGTTACTTTCCTTACTTCCTCCGGAGTCACATAGATGTTAGCCAGCTGCCTCCCTGGGGTCAGGTCCACACTCTGGTCCTGAGTGTTTACACATCGAAGTGGTACTCTTCCATTGCGAACTATTGCCAAGGAACGGGCCACTAGCGGATCAACACCTCCTTCGGCTGCCTGCAGTGGTTCTACCAACACAGCTATGCCCTCTAGTTTCCGACAGGTGCCTATGGGCATGGACACTATTGTCTCCCGACTGGGTGGCAGTGTAACTTTTGTATGCAAAGGAACTGAAATTCGAGCCAGAGGACGCTGTGCATCTGAACTTTTCTGTAAGCCACATGTCCGGATCAGCCGCTGGAAAGCTGTTTGAGTAGGCCGATGGGTGGTGGTTTCTTTCCAATAACCGTGACCTTTCTTTTCAAAGAGGATCTGATCTAATTCTTTTAACACATTCATCCCCAAAATGACAGGGACCTTTACTTCATGTGACTCCTGTACCACCACAATGCCTTTCCTACCTAGATCTTGGCCACATACCCGGACATTCATCCAGGCCACTCCCACGACTGGAACTGGTAACTGGTTAGCTGCGACCACTCGTACAAATGTATGGGGATCATATTTCACATGTTGCTGGAAGTACCGTTCATAACAGTCTCTACTCAAGGTCGTTACTTGGGAACCCGTGTCAATCATCCCGGTAACCGGAATACCCTCCATTTCCACCTGTATAACAGGACTTGCAGCGATCAGGTCATCATTAGGGCATTCTCCCCACATAGTCTCCTTGCCAGTCTCCCCCTACTACACGCCCTACAGCAGCAGGGGACTTCAGTTTAACGGCGGTCTCTCATAAGTTTGTCGCTGCTCTGGACATCTAGCAGCAACGTGGCCCATCCGTCCACACTCCCAGCAGCGTATCTCCCGTCGTTCTGGCCATCTGTTTGGGCCCCTTCGGTAAGCCCCTTCGATTTCTCCTGAGCACTGCATTAACTGATTTGGACCCCTTCGGTAGGTCCTATCCTCATCCCTCCAGCGGGGTGGTGGGTGATTCTGATTTTCTGGGTATGGACGGCTCACCCTTTCACCTCCAGTTTTCTGGAAGTCTGCAATTTTCATAGAATGTTCATCACAACGGGTGTGCAAGTGTTCCATTTGCTCTTGCAGTTTCTGCATTACTGTGAGAATTTCTTTAACCGTCCCCTTTTCTACTGTCTCTGAGCCAGAACTAGCCCCCTGTGACAAAGTAACTCCAACTGCGGTCTGGGGCTTCGGGAATATACTATTGGCACGGGAGATGGCCTCTACCTGTACATCATGGAATTTAGCATCAGTCTCTCGTCGTATAAAATCCTGCATAGTCACAGTTAAACTGCCGTCACGGAGAGTCCGATCAGGGTTACAGAAGGCTGGCGAGCCCCCTCTTTCCTTCACTTGAATATCTCGGAGCAGTTCTTGTAGGGCATTTGCATATTGGGGAAGGCTTTCATTCTCCTGTTGTACCCTCTGGAAGAACCGAGCCTGCAGAGACCCCAGCAATGCAGTTTCTCCATAAATGGTTTCTAGAATCTGGACTACTTGCTCAAATGTCTGCCTTTGTTCAAATGGCCTCAATATCACTGTGGTCTTAGCATCCCCTTGTAATGTCAATATTGCTAGCTCTACTAGTACTTCTGGTGCGGTCTGGTACATTCGCTGTATCATTCGTATCTGTTCCACCCACATACTCACTGACATATTATTGCCATCAAATTTAGCTAACTGACTTATTATAGCCCCTGCTGGCATTCTTCCTCCAGCACCATTCTCCCGAACGGGTGCGTCACCGTCCATTCTGGTAAGCGGATCCTGCCGACTACGCCAATTTGTGAACCGAGAGCAAGGCAGGTGGTTAGGACTCCGCAACCAGAAATGAACGCACACGCGGTAGTTCAAGAAAAGAATATATATTTACTATAAGTTAATAAAGGCTATTTGAAGGTAAAATGACAGGGATAAAGACAAGCAAAATATACAATATAGCATGAACAATTTCAAGGCAAATTCTGCAATGGTTTCTACTTTTACTCTGTCCACTTCTGCAGTATGGACACTGAATGAACAATATACTCAAAACTATCCCTAACTGACCCTGACATCACATTTGGGTGCACCCCCTTTTCCCCAGTGGTCCAGGTGGACCGCTTACAGTCCGTAGAAGCGCGCGGTGGGGCCCAAAGTCGATCCTTTCTTTTATAGTGAAGCGTCCTCTCCTCACTGTTATCAGGATCTTGGGAGAAATGAAGTCCTCTTTAACAGGGAAACCCAATGAATGCAATGTAATCCAACAGCAGATTCCACTCAGCACACTGACAGTCCTGCCGAATCCATACACTGAGCTGGGTTGTAAGCCGGGGTTTAGCAGGTGCTGTCCAGTACATCAACAGCACTGCGAGTCTCTATCTGTGGTATCCATATACACAGTCACAATGTCAGTCTCACTGATCAGCCACTGAGCACAGTTCCTTTCACATGGACTCACTAGTCCTGTTGTCTCTTTACACTCTGTTTGTCTCTGGACCAAGATACAGCTTAGCTGTACAGAAAAATCTCCACACCAGTTCAATACAACACTTGCCAAGATGGCTGCTGCTCTCTGTCTCGTCACTTCCTGCTGCTCTGCTCACACTCTGTCTGCAGAACAGGCAGGCTGACATAAAAGGGGGGGGGGGGGCCCCCCCCACCACACCACAAAAAAAAGGGGGGGTCTCTGTAAAAAAAAAAAAAAAAAAAAAAAAAAAATAAAAAAAATATATATATAAAAAAAATAGATAAAAATTAGTTGTCTCTTTTTTTTTTTTTTTCATGAAAAAAAAAAAAATATTTTTTTTTGTCTTCCCCTCCCCCCCCCCCGGCCCGGCTGAATATCATTGAACATCTGTGGGATAAATTGAAGCGGGCTGTCCATGCTCGGCGACCATCAAACTTAACTGAACTGGAATTGTTTTGTAAAGAGGAATGGTCAAAAATACCTTCATCCAGGATCCAGGAACTGATTAAAAGCTACAGGAAGCGACTAGAGGCTGTTATTTTTGCAAAAGGAGGATCTACTAAATATTAATGTCACTTTTCTGTTGAGGTGCCCATACTTTTGCAGCGGTCAAATTTTGGTTTAATGCATATTGCACATTTTCTGTTAGTACAATAAACCTCATTTCAATCCTGAAATATTACTGTGTCCATCAGTTATTAGATATATCAAATTGAAATGGCTGTTGCAAACACCCAAATATTTAGAACTAAAAATGATTAAGATTAATAGGGGTGCCCAAACTTTTTCATATGACTGTTATATATATATATATATATATATATATATACAGTAATACCTCGTACATTCGAGAGGTTAGGTTACAGAGCGGGTCGCGGATCGCGAGGAATCGCGAATGTTTGGTACAAGCGCTTAGAAGCGCTTACAATGCCGATTTCTAATGTTTAACCCCTAAATATCAATAAACTTTACCCTACAGTACTGTACAGTATACTGTACAGTACTGTATATTAATACATTCATTCATTTTTCTTATACACTCACAGTAAAATTAAACTAATTACCGGGTACGTAACGAACAGCAAAGGTGTTTTTTTTAATTAAATTTCACAGATCTGAGAAAAAAGAGCAAAATCTATATATGTTAGTTGCCAAAAAAATATCGCGAATCTGTGAATTCGCAAATTCGGAAACGCAAGTGTACGAGGTATTACTGTATATATATAAAATGAGTTTCTGTCTGTCTGTTTCTTATGCAAGACCAAACGACTGCACCAAACTTCACCAAATTTGGCACACAGGTACATCAGGTGTCCGGGAAGGTTTTAGACTGGGTCTCAGCTCTCTAGGACATACCGTTCCTGAGATACAGTATTCCCAAAAAATGACCTGCATTAGCCAATAGAAGCCTGCAAGTCTTTCACTCATATTCCAACTGCCATACACACAGTCACATGTACTCCAGGTTTCCATAACGACCCAGCCATTTGTCTTCACTGCTGTAGGTCAACTTTAAAGGGGCAGGGCGCTGTTGATGACACTGTTACATAAGGTCACATACACACAGCTTTAGTCCAGGTTTCCATAACAACCAATCGCAGATTTTTCACTGATATCCAAACTGAGATACACATGATCACATGACGCTTATGGACCAATGGAAACTTGCTGGTTCTTTAGTCTTGACATACACACAGCTTTACACCAGGTTTCCATAGCAACCAAGCTATTTATGACCTGGATTAGTCAATAGCAGTTCGCAGGTCCTTAAATATTCAGTCGTATGACATGTATCAGCCAATATATCTTCATATTTAATTTACCAGATTTCCATAACAACACAGCCATAAATAGACTGTACCTATACCGGACTGCCATACTGGATGTTAGCATTCTTATAAATTGAAATGTATTTAAACTACACACAAACGACATACAAAATAGACCAGTGCCAATTCTTATGGGGCCACTACACAAACAAAAAATGAAATATACCTGTGCGAAGCCGGGTCCTTCTGCTAGTATCTAATACTGTATATTAGATCATGATTCCCCATGGCCAAGGTGGCACAAAGTGTGTTCAGTCTCTAGTGCCTACCATAAATGTATTACGTCATAACTACTCTTATACTGCCCTAACCTATAATATATGACCTATTAACCATCCCTGACCTTGAGGAGCAAACATTCTAATCACAGGTCAACTCAAGCCATAGATCTTGTCTAATAAAATAATGATAGATGTCTAATCAAAGATCCATTACACCACAGGGAATATTAAGCAATACACTCTTTCCATTTACACCAGTGGTTGTATTTGTTACAATCAATCTCTAATCTGGTCAAGAGCTGAGGATCCTGAAAAAAGAACGCCTCTCTATTAACTCAGAATTCACTAAGAGGGTTATTAAAATGGGTTTGTTTAACCAGACAACCCCTTCAGGCTAAGGCCCCAAGTTGCAGGCTGCAGTAAAAAAGCACTGCGGGAAAAAACGCGTGGCAACGCATTGCGGTTTCCTCTGCAAACTTTCTGCTTCCATTATACCTATAGGGAAACTGCCAGCGTTTCCGTAGGTATAATTGACATTCTGCGATTTCCAAAACCACAACAGTTTTGGAAATCACAGCTTGTCCACTACGCATATTTTCCCACATGGTGTGGATAGGATTCACTAGAATCCCAGCCACCTTGCAGTGACTGTAAAACGCCACGTTTTTTTTCACGATGTTTCCGCCGCGGCCAAACCACCGTGTTTATGCCACGTGGGGCCCCGGCCTTAATGTAGTTTATAGGCAACAAGTCATTTCAGCACTGTGAAAAGATGCACACTGTCACAAATAAAAGCAATGAAGTTAATCCTCAAAGCTGTACACTAAACAGTGTCAATGTACTGCTCAGCCTCCTCGAGGAGTGAAGGGATTATCTGTGCTAGGAGGGGAAAAGTGTTGTCATTGTTCAAGAAAGTAATGTATGTCAGCTGACTACATGCACAGACCTACATTATAAGCTTCTCAGGTGACCACCCCCAACACCAAAACAGGGGTTCATGTCCTCTGTCTGCAGAGAACCGAATAATGCATCCTGCACAAATTCCTGATAAGGTCAGTTAAGCTGCCCATATGCATTAGATAAATCAAACCAGACAATTTCAATGGTCCAGCTGACCATTTTAGGGTCCATTCAGATCACGTTTTTTATATCAATTTAACGGATCCAAAAAAAAACGGATTAAAAAAAATGGATGCAAACAGATGCCATCAATGTTAAAAAAAAAACACGGATCCGTTGCTGTCCGTTTTTTTTGGACAGACACAAAAGTATGGTATACTACGTTTTTGTGTCCTTCAAAAAAAGGACAGCAAAGGATCTGGTTTTTTTTTTAACATTGATGTCTACGGAAACAGATGGCATCCGTTTTTGAGTCCGTTTTTTTAATCCTTTTTTTGCATCTATTAAACTGATGTAAAAAAAAATATCTGAATTAACCCTAATATGTATAGGGGCTTCATGACTCGTCCTTGAATTCTGCTTAGTCCTTGGAATTCAACATGCCCAAAATTTGTGTTCTTGGGGAACTAAGCCATTGGCAGAATTCTCTGGCAATAACTTACTGCCATATTCCTGCTGAGAAAACATGCACATTTAGCTGTCAGCTAAATGAGTGTTTAAGTTGACAACCATCTTATGCGTATGGGCAGCTTTAAGGACCTATTGCAAAGGCCACTGTACTGCATATAACTAATTTTGGGGAACCGGAGGATGACACTAGTAGTACTAGTAATGTTGTTGATGTTAGGCCAAGGACACTCAACCAACTCCTCCAGCCCACCTCCTAACCCTCCATTATCCTCTTCCTGATAAAGAGTCTGAATTATTATTCTCTCTGTACGTCCCTTCCCCACCAATTGTCTTAAGGTGGTCAATAGGAGACTGAGAGAGACAAAACTGTCAGCTTTATGAGTTTTCAGTCTCTATCTGAAGTGTATAGGTAGCTTTAAGGACCTACAGTCATATGAAAAAGTTTGGGCACCCCTATTAATTTTAATCATTTTTAGTTCTAAATATTTGGGTGTTTGCAACAGCCATTTCAATTTGATATGTCTAATAACTGATGGACACAGTAATATTTCAGGATTGAAATGAGGTTTATTGTACTAACAGAAAATGTGCAATATGCATTAAACCAAAATTTGACCGGTGCAAAAGTATGGGCACATCAACAGAAAAGTGACATTAATATTTAGTAGATCCTCCTTTTGCAAAAATAACAGCCTCTAGTCGCTTCCTGTAGCTTTTAATCAGTTCCTGGATCCTGGATGAAGGTATTTTTGACCATTCCTCTTTACAAAACAATTCCAGTTCAGTTAAGTTTGATGGTCGCCGAGCATGGACAGCCCGCTTCAAATTATCCCACAGATGTTCAATGATATTCAGGTCTGGGGACTGGGATGGCCATTCCAGAACATTGTAATTGTTCCTCTGCATGAATGCCAGAGTAGATTTGGAGCTGTGTTTTGGATCATTGTCTTGCTGAAATATCCATCCCCGGCGTAACTTCAAATTCGTCACTGATTCTTGTACATTATTCTCAAGAATCTGCTGATACTGAGTTGAATCCATGCGACCCTCAACTTTAACAAGATTCCCGGTGCCGGCATTGGCCACACAGCCCCAAAGCATGATGGAACTCCACCAAATTTTACATTGGGTAGCAAGTGTTTTTCTTGGAATGCTGTGTTTTTTTGACGCCATGCATAACGCCTTTTTGTATGACCAAACAACTCAATCTTTGTTTCATCAATCCACAGGACCTTCTTCCAAAATGAAGCTGGCTTGTCCAAATGTGCTTTTGCATACCTCAGGCGACTCTGTTTGTGGCGTGCTTTCAGAAACGGCTTCTTTCGCATCACTCTCCCATACAGCTTCTCCTTGTGCAAAGTGTGCTGTATTCTTGACCGATGCACAGTGACACCATCTGCAGCAAGATGATGCTGCAGCTCTTTGGAGGTGGTCTGTGGATTGTCCTTGACTGTTCTCACCATTCTTCTTCTCTGCCTTTCTGATATTTTTCTTGGCCTGCCACTTCTGGGCTTAACAAGAACTGTCCCTGTAGTCTTCCATTTCCTTACTATGTTCCTCACAGTGGAAACTGACAGGTTAAATCTCTGAGACAACTTTTTGTATCCTTCCCCTGAACAACTATGTTGAACAATCTTTGTTTTCAGATCATTTGAGAGTTGTTTTGAGGAGTCCATGATGCCACTCTTCAGAGGAGATTCAAATAGGAGAACAACTTGCAATTGGCCACCTTAAATACCTTTTCTCATGATTGGATACACCTGGCTATGAAGTTCAAAGCTCAGTGAGGTTACAAAACCAATTTTGTGCTTCAGTAAGTCAGTAAAAAGTAGTTAGGAGTATTCAAATCAATAAAATGATAAGGGTACCCAAATTTTTGCAGCGGTCAAATTTTGGTTTAATGCATATTGCACATTTTCTGTTAGTACAATAAACCTCATTTCAATCCTGAAATATTACTGTGTCCATCAGTTATTAGATATATCAAATTGAAATGGCTGTTGCAAACACCCAAATATTTAGAACTAAAAATGATTAAGATTAATAGGGGTGCCCAAACTTTTTCATATGACTGTATTACACAGGCGATGTAGGGAAGATGAGCACCAATCCGTGACATAACATGCTGATTGGTGCTTTTTACACAGGAGGTGGAATGATGGCTAAAGCAATACATTGCTGTCTGAATTTATGGTTAGTTGTGAATGGAGAATAAAACAAAATGTTGCTAAAAATAAGTAAACAACCATACACACAAAAACATGGCATAAGCAATAGTGAGCAGGTGCAACATAACATGGCCATCCTACATTGCCCAAAAGTCAAGCTAGCCTCCTTATCAACACGTACCCAATATCCCAATACAAAGTCCAAAAACAACGAAAAAAATGGAAAGGGCATTCAGCATATGAAGAATTTAATAAAAATATATACATTTTATGGCATGTACCTATGTATTATTGTAACATACCTATGATATATTATTTGTCCTATTGCAGACTGATGCATACATGGTCTCTATATTTTGTCTGACACCTTGATTTGTTTTTATTGTCTTGTCATCTACATTTTGACGTGTATGTTATGTGTAACTTTTGAGTAATAAAACTTATATATTTTTATTAAATTCTTCATATGCTGAGTATCCTTTCCATTTTTTCATTTTTTTTTAAATAAGTAAAGCAAGAAATTACAAAGTTGCTCAACATTTTATGTTGATTTTACCTGTAAAATGTATATAATGGTGAAAGTGAAGTTTTTCTTTCACTGAGAAAGTTGTCACAAAATACAAATGATACATCTTCTAACAGGAGTTATCCCCCAATAAACACTTATCACTTATCTACAGCTGATCAATGTATAATCGTGGGGATTTTCACCGCTAGGATCCCCACTGATCATTAGAATGGGGAACCCAAGCCCCTCCCCCCATTTCAGAGGAGTATAAATTATTTATTTATTTCTCTTACTTGTATAGCGCCATCATATTAATGGTGTTGTTGCTCCATTCAATATCTATGTTGGAGCTAGCCAAACGCTGTACTCCACCTCTCCAATCTTCTAGGACATAGGTCACGCTAAGTCAGCTCTTATCTGTACATGTATGTGATCCCTATCACACAATGGGAACTGTCAGAGTCAACAGTATTATCCCTGGGTAGTGTTAGAGTATACCCTGGGGGTAGTATGATGTTCTTGTTGAGATGACCCTCATACCACATGATGTCTTACCCTAATCCCATAATTATAATTTAGAGACCTGTCTGGATTGTTCATCTGACTTACCCTATACTTATGGCATTGACCTATACATTTCAGTGACCTTCGTTAATGGTTTGTCCTAGCTGGGCAGTGTAAGAACAGAAATACAGTCATGAAGGCCTGTTGTGTTATATTCATTCTATGAGTGATATCTAGAAAAGCTGTGTGACGACCCTTAGGGGTTGCCACCCAGCTTTCCAAGACTTCTGCCTTTTTCTACAGTGATTCTTCTTCCTAGTCCAGGGGCATAGTTATTAGGGGCATTGAATAAGGCTGGGTTCACACATCGTTGCTGTCTTCCATTCTAGGATGACAGCAATGGACATTAACTGTGGCAGAGAACGTATACTTTTGTAATGAAAGAAGAAAGTCCTGTATGCATGACTTTTTTTCTTCCATTAGAAAAGTAAACAAACATGATGGAAGATAACATCCCTCATGTTGTTTACATTAGTGTCAATGGGAACGTACACAGACTCAGTCTGTGTCTGTTCTCTGTCACAGTTAATGTTCGTTGTTGTCATCCTATGATGGATGACAACAACTGCTATTAACAATGGTAGTGTGAACCCAGCCTAAGCATTCATGACTGGGCCCTGGAGCTTCAGTGGGCCTAAAGGTTTACCTACAACATGAGACACCGTTACCATAGACTAAGGTGGTGATGTAGCACAAGTTATTGTTACATTGGGTTATATATGGTCTTACACAGGACTGCAGGTATAGTAGATCTAGTGCATTAATCTATATTTTTATTAGCATCTCCTCCCAAACCCCCTTTGCTTATTTTTTTCTGCTTATCTGTAAAATAAAGAAAAAGGTAGTTATATATTAATTTGATTTAGTAAAAAACACTGAAATACACATATAGCAGTACAGAGTTTATTTGACACAACTCATTGTTATAGCACAATGGCTATGGATACCACTAGACACTGGCACTAGACTCTGGCGCATTTAATTTTCCAACATCCTTGACATGTGGGTGTGGATTGTCAGAAAAAAGGAGCGTGGCTTAAATGCACTACAATGCGCCAAAATAGTGTAAAAAAAACTTCTGGCAGAAAGTAATCCATCTAAAGGATAGTATAAATGAAAATGGAAAATAGAGCATGTATTTTTTTTGACAGCCACTAAAAATGGTCAGTCAAAAAACAGACATGTGAATAGACACTATCAGGACTGTTTTCATGGACTTGATTTACCCATTGAAGTGAATGGGTCAGTGAAAAAAACGGGCGATGCACAGATCCTGCACTGTACATGGCTGTTTCTGCACTGTATTGGCTCGGTCGGATGAATACAGCATTAGCTATTATACAGTATAAGTATTGCAGATTTTGACAGTGAGAAATACTGGTGGATTTTAGTTCCGAAGCCTGCAAAATTCTATATACTGCTCCAGACCATAATTGAGGCTATATTCAGGCTTAGTCCAAGAAAAAAATAAATGTTATTAATTTAATAAATTTACTAGATAGATACTAAAATATAGCTTACATACAGTATGGAAACTAAAATGGTGTCCAAGGTACCATCCCATAAGCAGACATTGTTTACTCTACATTAGGCTACATGCAATATGAATGTGCTGCCCGGGCCTCCATAGACCCAATAATTCAACAGACTTGTCTTGAGTTTTGCCCCAGCCTCAATGATAATGCAAGGGCATGAATATGGGGAATTAGAGACAAATGGGTCAGTGTACTATCTGTGAAAAATATGGCTAGCACACTGACAGTACATGGTAGTGTGAATAAAGCCTTAGATATCTGTTTACAGTTCACAGTGATTTCCAGAATTGCTCAATTATTTCCTTCTAGCTTTTACAATGTCAAAAATCTCTCATATTAGTTAATTTATTTCCATATGTGCATTTCATTATTTCGTCACTCTTAAACCTGTTTTACAATAAACTTCATTGGGTTTCAGATGATATTGTCTTGTACACTGTTAAGCAGAATAACACAGTGTTGAAATCTGCCTGTGCTGATGAAAGTTGTTTCACAACTGACACAGCTCATAGGAAATGGTATGCATTGATTAAAAGTTATTGTGTGAATGTCATTGTGTAGCTGTAACGTGATGCTTAAAATAAAGTGATGAAGTAATCAATCTGCTGAACATAAGAGTATTAGGATCTATGCATTACAACAATATTCTTAGCGTAAATGCATTCACTGCTCCATGTTAGTACACAGTTCACCACTACCTAAGAAGTATATATTTTCACAATACAATGCAGGAGCGGCTGAGCAGATTGATATATAATTTTGCTGGAAAAGATTCAGTATAATGGGGGGAATTTAGTAAGACTGTGTTTCCTAGTCTTAATAAAAGCCGGACTAGTGCCAGGCACGCCTGAATTATCAAGAGGCTCCTGCTTTTTGATAAATAAGGTGCACACCCATGTGCCAAAATGGAAATCTACACCAGTTAGTAACTGGCGTACATTTCCTATATAACACCCATTTTCTGGCATGAGTTATATTAAATATGTCACGCCAAGGCATCTGCACCCCATTCTGCTCCAATCTCTGCCCCACTCTTCCCACATTTGCAGAATGTGTTGAGTGACACACAAAATGGGATATGTGGTGCATTTTTGACGCAAGGAAAGGCTGTATGCCAAAGATGAACCACATTATCACCCACCTATGCCAGAAAACTGTTGTAAATGGGTTGATAAATTTCTCCTAATGACTCATTTATTCCTTTAAATACCTGCTCTTTCTATGCTTAGGAGTCTAGAGGGTGGTCCTATTCAGTGACTAACTGTGCATGCAGAGAGAATGGTCAGACAGGAAGTGCTTGAAATTTAACCTAAACAGAATACACATCAATATATTTATTATTGTTATAATGATTAATCTTTCTCTCTGTAGAATCATGGATTTCAGATAGTTTGGAAGTGGTATTAGATCCTTCCCAGATTGATGGGTAACTACAATTGCTTCTCTAGGATTATTGCTGATGTCTCCTTGGCATTGGGTTAATGCACTTATGAATGTTTCAGGCCAGCAATCTGCCAAAACCTCTGTGTATATGAGGATGGTCACAATTGATGTTAATTGTCGGTATTTGATTAGCAGTAGGTGGCTACTATTAAACCTCTTAAATCAATAAGGGTGTATTTAATTTTTCACACACTACCTCTGTATTTTAGCCTAGTTTGTGTTAATAAAATAAAAACACAGTGTAATTTGTAATGTGTTCATATGAGGTTGTATTATATTTTAAGACTAGATGTTTTTTAGTATGTTGTGATACGTAAAACAATAGAACTCAACGAGCGTGTACTGAAATATACAAAAAAGTTCCGGTTGAACATAACTGGGTGACACTGAACAAAGTATAGTGATAGCGATTTAAAGGGCAAACGTCACCAAGGATATCAGTAACCTATGTACAAGCATCCACCCTTAAACTTTCTTTGGCTATCAGCTGATGGACTAGGTGACTTTACTATTCTTATCATCATTAACTCATATATATTACAACCTACCTTCTGCACATTTGAAAAAAAGGGAACAGCTAGGGAATTGCATGCTACAAATCTTATACATAGAAAGATTCTAGTAAAAGCGTGCATCAACCTTTCTAATATATACAGTTCTAAATGTAAACTAAGTGTATATATCTTACCTTATATTATAAAATCCATGAATGTTTAACTGTGTTTGATCACATTGTCAATAGAACCAATGACTATTTTGAAATATTTTCATGTTATGAAAATGCCTAAAATTTTGTTTCATTCCAGTTGGACTAAGCCAATTTTAAAGAAAGGATACAGGCAGCGATTGGAATTGTCAGACATTTATCAAATTCCTACTGAGGACTCTGCAGATAATCTGTCTGAACGACTTGAAAGGTACCTAGATGAGCAATTTATTGATTTTTAAAAGGGATGTCAACTCACAAAAAATTTATTCTAGAAGTATTTTACCAAAATGAGTTTACAAATTTTGACTCTAAGTTGTGCCATATTCCTCTGTCATGTACCTGGAACCAGGAAGACCTTCCTATTATGGCATAGGGACCCATCTGCTGATCACATGGGTTACTGTCCTGTAAGTCACACCACCTCAGATTGCCAATGAAGATGGTGGGGCTTACTGTCATAAGGGGCAGGGCAATCATGAGAGTAATACAAATATTACCATGAGGGGAAGTGTCCTGCCATCGGAGGGATGACACCACATGACAAAATCAAAGTGGTGTTTCCTGCTACTTTACTGTTAGTCCTGACCCCCTCAAAGTGTAACCCCGAGAGTGTAGGGCTTGCAGAAGAAAAAACTCATGCGATTGCCAGATGAAATGTCATACTGTCGGAAGAAACTGTGGTCTATTCCTGTCACTTGTTTAGGGGAACAAAGGAGAGCTTAATGCCAAAATTTGAAATAGATGCCTGAGTCTACCAGCACTGGGATAAGCCACCAAAGACAAGAATCCTTCTAGCAATGACCATGATGGGTGTAGCACTGAGTGGGTGAATGTAAAACTTAGCAGGTATGGACTATTTGTGTTACCAAGATGGTTTGGCTTTTGGCTACTCCTAAGGGTGTTATCTAAATGGTCTGCTTGTTTTCACCATTTAACCCATGTACTGGGAATTACATAGATGTTGCTGCAGAGAAAAAACTACAAGCTTGCTTTCTCTTTGAGTAGTCCCAGTTTGTTGACCTCTCACCCAGGTGGGTCGAGAGACACTGTTGCACCTCACCAAAGAATCAGGCAGAGATGAGGTCAGGAGTAGGCTAAGTTCAGAATAGGCAGAGTTTATACAATACAGAAAACAGTTGATAAGTCAAGGCAGGCAGTACCAGATCAGAATTAAACACAGGTAAACAGAGTAGGAGATTGACTGGGAGCAGACTGCAAGGTTTAGAGTTCCTTAAAGGGACAGTGCAACCTAGAGGTAAGGTTGGAGTAAAAAAGAGCAGAAAGAACAATATGGCAGATGATATTGGTGTCTGTAGCCAGATGGTCTACAATTGGATAATAAATGTGCTATAAATTTTAGAAAAAAATACTTGTCAAAACAGAGGAATACACACGTGGACAAAATTGTTGCTACCCCTCGTTTAATGAAAGAAAAACCCACAATGGTCACAGATAACTTGAATCTGACAAAAGTAATAATATATAAAAACATGTTGACAAGCCACAAAGCTTCTGGGAGAATGTCCTATGGACAGATGAGACAAAAATCGAAATTTTTGGCAAGGCACATCAGCTCTATGTTTACAGACGGAAAAATGAAGCATATCTTGAAAAGAATACTGTCCCTACTGTGAAACATGGAGGAGGCTCTGTTATGTTCTGGGGCTGCTTTGCTGCATCTGGCACAGGGTGTCTTGAATCTGTGCAGGGTACAATGAAATCTCAAGACTATCAAGGGATTCTAGAGAGAAATGTGCTGCCCAGTGTCAGAAAGCTTGGTCTCAGTCACAGGTCATGGGTCTTGCAACAGGATAATGACCCAAAACACACAGCTAAAAACACCCAGGAATGGCTAAGAGGAAAACATTGGACTATTCTGAAGTGGCCTTCTATGAGCCCTGACCTAAATCATATTGAACATCTTTGGAAGGAGCTGAAACATGCCGTCTGGAAAAGGCACCCTTCAAACCCGAGACAACTGGAGTAGTTTGCTCATGAGGAGTGGGCCAAAATACCTGTTGAGAGGTGTAGAAGTCTCATTGACAGTTACAGAAATCGTTTGATTGCAGTGATTGCCTCAAGAGGTTGTGCAACAAAATATTAAGTTAAGGGAACCATCATTTCTGTCCAGGCCTGTTTCATGGGTTGTTTTGTTTTTTTTAATTCTGTTGAAGCATGGTTGAAAAGCAATGTCTGATTTTCATTTGTTCATTTTCATAGAAGTTTTATATATTATTACTTTAGTCAGATTCAAGTTGTTTCTGTGACCATTGTGGGTTTTTCTTTCATTAAACGAGGGGTACCAACAATTTTGTCCACGTGTGTAACTACACAGAATAATAGTGCATATTTATAAGAAAATCTCACTGTATTGTATTGTTGAGAACAAGCATATAACTGCGTGCCAAGTCAGATTATAGTTAATCCATAATTATTGCAATATTCAGAGAATTTATATATGACTATTGTTACAGTACTTATGCTAAATATGGGCATTTTGAGTTATTACTGTCTGTAGAAAGATAACAAGGGTAGCTCGATATTCTTACACAGTGACACCCAATTGGAAGCATGTGGACCGTTAGCCTAAGACCGAATGCACATGACCAAGTGTGCATCCGAGTAGGCGCCGATTTTGCAGCAGAATGCAGTCGGATGACACTCAGAGTGTCAGGATAGGACTTGTTATATTTTCATAGGAACCGAATGGACTCTCGGATGCCCCCTCAGATAGCACACTTGCTGTGTGCATGAAGCCTTAGGCACTGTTGTACCTATAGAAGAATTCTAAAGCTGGCCATACACATTAAATAACATTGGCCAAACTTGACTATTTTGGCAGGAGTGGCCAACCTTCTAATATATTTTGGATGTTCATTTGGCCTATGAATTTCATACCTTTGTTCTTAAGTGAAATAAATTGCCACCAAAAGTGGCATAAAGTGAGATAAACTACCACCTGGCTGTGGCTTTCTCCCCTTTCTTCAATTAGAATACACATGCATACACACATATACATATAGATAAGCCATATATATATAAATTTATTTGCCTATTCTGAAGCAGGGTGATCAGCATTAGCCTGTTAAACACCAAGATTAGAAATTAAAGTCTCCCTGTTAGAGATGAGTGAACCAGATCGTAACAAACCAGGTTCAGTATGAACCTATCAAATACTTTGAACAATTGCAGACTTTTTTCAGTTTAATTTTCACAAACTGGCTAAAATTGCAGTCACCACGTGAAAGCAAGAAGAATGCAGAGCCAAATGATCACATGACTTCAGTGTTCAGACAGGCTTCCCCATAATGCCTTGTAAGCAGCCCTCATGACATGGGACAGCTAATCATTAAGGACTATTAGTCAGAGGTCACTGATGACTCATAGGCACTGTAAAAGCCTAGGTAGAAAATGTCCACTTTGTATGGAACTATTAGACAGAAAAATCTCAAACAGTCAGACTGAGAGAGATAGAACATAATACACAGATAATACAGTGTAGGGATTCTGGGAAAAGCTTAAATTTAATTGATATAGAGAGAGAGGACAGAAAATTGAGTCACTGGCCCTGATTTACTAGTGCCTGTGGCTAATTTGTCATCGATAAGGTCTTATGTATATGTCTGCATTTCACGTATGCATTTGTATCGGACGCCCATATACACATTCATGTCAATGTGTTTATGCAGACATCAGTATTTTTTTGCAGACTGTTGGTTGCACCACATCAATGAAAATCTATGGGCCTGTGAAAAAAAAAAAACGGTGTTTGTCATCTGTTTTTCATGGACCCAGAGACATTCAAAATTTAGAAAAGTAAACTAAAAAAATGAATGGAATTGAACAGCGGATCAACCATGCACAGCACACCATCTGCAAATGAACATGGTGGGTACTTTCCTTGAAAAGGCCTAAGTCTATGTTTGCATTATAGAGATAGAGAGGATAGAGTCCTAAGAGCCCTCAGAATGTTATACATGGCAATTTACACTTCTGGTTCTGACCAAATCCAACTTTTAGTCCAACTTGACCAACCCCAAATTTGAACACATTCTGAAAGTGTCACTCAACTGTTCTCCCTTTATTTTCCATATAATGCACATATAGTTCGTTGTCTCATAAAGACTGTTCCTGAGTGTGCACATTTTTTTTTGCACATACTGTACACAGGTATTTTTGGGGACATATGTTTTTCTAGCTTTTCCGTACATTTTACCTAAGGTACTGTATGTACTGACAGGTTGTAGGAATGCAGCTGTCTTTATCTGTATCATCTGGAACTATGTGCTAGTTTATGCCATCTGTCACAGTATAAAGATGTTTCACACTGAGAAACATAGTCACAATAAGAATGTAAGAAAAGTTTTGATTTGCCTCATGTCTACATTGATAGATAAGATGTTATTCTGTCAACAAGTCAGTATTGTCTGCATTGTTACCAGTTAGAATAGTCTGTCTTTGTTTTCATGTCGCTGAGTACTGGATGAACTCCAAAAACTTTATTTGTCTATTATTTTGCATTGGTCTTCAGATGGTTGGCAGTTTTTTAGACATAGAATGTGACCTTTACATGAATTAATTCCCTACCATGAGATATATATTTTGTTACCTAAATCTGTCAGACACATGAATGAACTGTCCCAGCACTTATGTTTTCATGATCATGAAGAATAGATCGTCTGGTATTCTAAAGCTTTTTTTATTGCCATCTTGACTTGACCTTAATGAGTTTCCCTGGAAATACCTGGAAATAAGGAGGAATGTTACAAGTGTAAACGGCGGCATTTGATGGATAACTATCTTGTTTTGTGCTTTCTTTCAGAGAATGGGACCGGGAATTGGCAACCTCAAAGACAAATCCCAAATTAATCAATGCACTGAAACGTTGTTTTTTCTGGAAATTTCTTTTCTATGGTATCCTACTGTATCTAGGGGTAAGAAGATTATAAATATATAGCTAGCTGTGCATCATACAGTATGTATGAATCTCTGCACTCTATAGGATCAAACTTTTGACATTTTTGTTGTCTATGTGTTAATTTACTGAAACATGCTATCAATGACTCGCTAGCCAAGTATTTTTTTTTTCTACCAACTTTTGACATTTGTAATTATTTTTATCACTATACAGTATGCCAACGGAATTGATAATAGACATTGCTCCAGTACAACAACAGAGCACTGAAGGCAGTTGTCTATATTCAACATCTTATCCTTTGTCTTCCTGTTTGTCATCCCTGTTCTCTTCCAGCTGAGAAAATCAACTTTTATTTATTATGCAAAACAGGTTGGCAATACCATGTGGGCAGTCTCATTTCCAGCAAGTTCTCTGGGTCTTGCTTACAAGTCTGTGCTCTTGACTGGCAGTGCCGATGTTTCTGGCGTTACTGCAGTCACCATTGAAACCTCTGGATTGATGACACATGCAGAGTACATCTGTGTGTAAGACTGAAAATGAATGGTGTATGAAATTTCAATAAAGACAGATGTAAAGTCAGAAACACTAGTGCTGTAAATCAGGGTATGAAGAACGGTGTTAGACAGGGCATGCATACAGACCCAGAGCACTTGCTTGAAATGTGACAGCCCTGGTGGTGCTTCCTAACTAATATTTGCATAATAGATAAAATGTTATTTTGTTATAAATATTCTATGGACGATGACAGAGGTATATGCTCACATGTTGCTAAGAGCCCTGCCAAATGCTTAAAATTCTTTGCTAGGGCTAAATCATCTAAAGACTCTCTTTACCCTCACTGCTACCAATGCCATTCTATCATGCATCATAGAGGTGCATAGGGATGCACTAGAGTACTAAAGGATCATCAGGTGGGTCCTGGCTCTAACACCATAATAGGCCCCCAAAAAATCTGCAGTAGTCAGCCTCATAGGGAACTAGCCTTTACACCTAGGTCCTGTTTCTTATTAGTTGATACACAATAATCCATTTGATATTGTTGATGATATGTGCTATATGTGCAATGATAACAAAGCTTATAATGCTATTAAAAGTGAATATGCATAAATCTTTTTGACAGATTAAGAATGGGTCCTCAAAACTATTATGTTAGGTAGGTCCATGGAACCTCGGTCTGACACTGACTATGCTCATTGGCCATGAGGGGAATGGAATTATCAAGTATACTAGATATATTCAGGATCAGGAGGAGGCTGTCAACAATCAGACACATTAAACACTGATCTGCTAAGTACTAGAATACTGTACCCTACAGAATATACACCATAAAGGCTATGAGTCCACCATATCAGCCTTGAGTACCACTTTAAGCAAGCTACATTCTTCTACAAGAAGGAGTCATGCAACTGAGTTATCTGAGTCACTGAGCAAGTTGTCTACTGGCCACCGTCCAACTCATCTTTCCATAAATGAGAGTCATTAAGTAAAACTGGGCAGTAGAACAAAAACCAGAAAATGACAGCCAGAGAGTAGCTACAACTGAGAGTATATCATACTTATAGCTCATAATGAAAAACTACCTCATGTTATCTAATTTTGTGAATATTATCTAATATGCTGTAAATATGAAAAAGATAATATTAATAATGCACTTCTTATCAAATCTGTTCTCAGGAAGTCACAAAAGCTGTTCAACCACTTCTTCTTGGAAGAATCATAGCATCCTATGACGAAAATAACACACACGAACGATCCATAGCTTATTACTTAGCAATTGGCCTGTCTCTGCTATTTGCTGTACGAATGTTGCTTCTACACCCTGCCATATTTGGCCTCCATCATATAGGAATGCAAATGAGGATAGCAATGTTCAGTTTAATTTATAAAAAAGTAAGAATCATTTCTTCCCCAATCATTTGCTTATGTATAGCATATGATTACATTTATATATTCCTTCCCTCCTTTGATTAAAAAAAAATCTATGATTATGTTGCCTTTTTGTTCCTACAGACATTAAAACTATCAAGCAAAGTATTAGATAAAATAAGCACTGGACAACTTGTAAGCCTTCTCTCAAATAACCTTAACAAATTTGATGAGGTAAGATATCAAGTTCAGTCTATTCAGTAAGTAAGAGTCCCTTTAGATAAGCAGCTTTTCTGCTGGTAAACAATTGGCAAAAATGATCGTTGCTCATTTAGCCACATTACGGGTGGTGACACACGCTGCACCTGAATGTGGCTATTTTGTCCCTGGTCGCTGGTGCTTTCACGTCAATATAAGTGGAACACTAATTAATTAACTAATTTAATCTACATTTAATTACTGTTCGGTAAAAATGGTGAACACACAGACCGAGTTTCATGGGTGAAACTGAGTAGTCTGAATCTAGCCTTGGATAAAAACACAAAATACAAAATAAAGACTCATTTACCATTTACCTTGCAGCAACTGCAGGTGTGGATACTTTTGATTCTGCTTTATAACCTTGAGGTTTGTCTCCTTTTTTATTCAGCCTTTTTATTTTGGGAAAATCATGGCTAAAGATGACAATAACTATTAAACATTTCCACTGTTTCCTTCTTGCCTAGCAGTATTAATTGTATACTGTGGAGAATAACAGCAGCTTCTTTCTATATGCAATTCTTAAAGCAGTTTTATTTATTTTTATAAAAATGTGTTTACTTATAAAATTAAAAAATCATTAAAAAATCAAATCATGCATTGCATCACACTAGAGTGGCAAAATATTCAAGGAGAAATGCAAGTGAATCAGTGGGGTTATAATAAAACACAAATAGGTGGAAAAACAATCTTGTCCTGATGCAATCCTAATATAGCCTCAAATTGTGACTCTTAAATGATAACAATAGGCATAATAAGCAACCATCACATAAATGAGAATGGCTCTGGGTAGAATGATTTGCATGTTGATTCATACAATACTCATGCTGGAAACTTAGCTGTCAGCTGAATACTTATGGCATAATATGGAATAAACCTATTGTACCAACCTGGGTAATAGTATAGCAGATTATCTGTGTTCCATACTGCAGACTATACAGAAGTAGACAAACTGAAATCATGACTATAAATTATCCACTGGAATCAAAATTGTAAAAGAACAGCTCAGCATTTTAACATATTTACTAAGTTTATCTACAGTTTCCTCTTCCATGAGCACGTCATTGAACCAGTTACTGACATTTTACATGGATGATAATGATGAACTGATAAGGGTAAATTGTACACAAACTGCAGATTTATGAAGTGTCATAAAAATGTCAACCTGTAATGTCCCAGAACATTGGGAATACTCTCCATGATGTATGGTGGATTGTCTTTTATGGTTCACAACTCTCTGACCGACTAACATACAGGTAGCATTTCGCAACAGCAATACATTCATTCTCTAGTTCTCCACGACTTCTAACATTCTCTTAGGCAATCACCTTATTTTGTAAATAATGGTGGGAATAGTTTACTCTGTCCTTTTCTTTGTTGTATCTGCTATATATGATGTCTATGAGCAGTTACCACTGAACCAACAAAATATTGTAACTGCCTACCCCCTGTGCTTCCTTCTTCTAGATAAAAACAATCTGCATGCAACATATGTCCTAGGAGAGTAAAGCTTGGAGAGTCACAAGCAGAGATGGATCTGGGTGTACTTGTAGTTTATAGATTAAATAACAGCATTCAATGTCAATCTGCTGCTCCTAAGGCCAGCAGGATATTGTCATTGTATTAAAAGGGGTATGGACTCTCAGGACAGGGATGTAATATTTCCACTTTATAAGTCATTGGTGCGGACCCATCTGGATTATACAGTTTAGTTCTGGACAACAGTTCATAGAAAGAATGTCCTAGAGTTGGAAAAGGTTCAATGGAGGGCCATAAAATTGATAAGGGGCATGAGGTTAAAGGAGATAAAAAAGGTTTAAAAAGATGGAAACTGTGATAAAAGAAGCCCACTTGGTAGGTATCATTACTGGATGATATTGCTCAGTGTATATATCAGTAGTCAATATAGTGTTTATACATGTGTCATCAATATATTACATTGGTTTGTGTGTTCTAATTAATGCTTGGGACTGGTGAAGAGTGAGGCCTTTCCTTTCAGTGAGCACAGGACCAGACTTCCTGCCATTTTATGACCCAGTCTGGCAGCAAGTTCTTTGAAGTAATAAAGGCCAGGCCAGCTACATGGCTTATCAACTCTCTGTCACTGCCAGGCTCACTCTCACCTAAGAGAGGAGGGAAGTTGTGACTGGAGTTAACCTCAGAGGCCAGCAAAGATCCAGCTTTCCGAGGTGGAGATAGAACAGTTAACTAACTAACTTTCCCAGGAGCAGATTAATTAGTTCATCCCTCACTTCAGGGAGTAGGAGTAGGGGGGCACTCTGGCAGGAGGCATGGCTAAGCACAAAGTAGGAGCTTCACCTTACAAAGGACTGGGAATACCTTGGAATTTTTGTCACATCTTGGAGCCAGCGACCAAGTTGGGTGTGCCCAAAAGATCCACCAAGCTCCATGGAACTAAAAAGGACTCTAGGTTATTAGGTTTATTCTGTTTTTATCCTTTTATTTTAAAACTATTTACTTGTCTTGTCATCTCTTGTCTTTTTCATATATAGCACTGAACCCTTTGGGTATGACATCATTAAATTTACTTTGTGTTTGCTCTATGAACCCATTACCTTTTTGAAGTGTGCTTACATCTGACTGCTTGGAGCAATAGCACGTGTCTGGGATTCTTATTGATCCTGATTCTGAATACAATAGGTGGTGATGGCATGTATTTGGGGTGTGTGGACTGTTTTGAGGTGTGATTTACTCTCAATTTGCTGCCTGAGTAAAGGGTGAGGGCAAGATTGAGTGAGTGGAGTGAATAGATCCCTGACAGCCCCACCCACATTATGCTAGAACTGCCTATACGTGAAAGAAACAAAAGCTTCTCTAGACTACTTTACTCAATAGATCGTTCATAAATCATTAAGGCATATGTTTAGATTACTTAGAAATATACCAACAAGGTAATAATTGATATCAACAGTATATAGAGATATATGATCACATTTTATCTAAATCATAAAAGCATTAAATTATCAGGTCTTATCAAAGGCTTTCAATATTTATTTTCTTTTATTAATCTGTAGTATTTACATTACCATTGCTGATAAAAGGATACAGATTAGCTAGGTAAATGTGAAAATACGAAACATGGAATAAGATTTTAGCAGAGTTTGCAACCAGTGACTTTGGGCCACATCTTCTATTGGCTCCTTAGCATGTAGCTCTCAGGTTGGTAGCATCTGTAGCTGTGGATGCACACATGTTCAGAATTTAAGGAACTATGATTAGACCAATATCACTAATTTTAATACTATGCTAACAACTGTTTTGCTGACAGGTCTTTCATAAGTAGCTGGCTGTCAATTGGCTCTATATTTAGCACCAAAAAGACTAAACTTTTATACTAATACAGTATAAGTGTCTTTGCTTGTATTTTAAAGCTCAATTTTTCTCTTTTAGTTCACTGTTTTGACTTGATTAATTGGTTATAAATTTTTGATTTATTTGATTTTGACCACTACAGTCAAAGGGCTAAAATATCTTTATCAGAATTTGTATTTATTTTTTTCCCTGCAGGTGTTTTCCAACATTTATCTCCTACAGTATCCACAGTATAGGGGTACCGGTGAATCCCCCAACGGGCCCTGTGCCTTTAGGGGGCCCTACTGGACTCTCACTGATTTTTTAAAAGGCAGAGGGGGTGCACTAACGACCTTATTAACTTACCTATCTCCGCTCCTGCTCACTGCAGTTTTTCTCTTCAGCCTCCAGGGGCCCCCTGTGCGCCGCACATCACGTCATCGCGACATGATGTGCGGTGCACAGGGCCCATTGTAGGCTGAAAAAGGAAGAGGAGGGTGAGAGCAGGAGCAGTGATAAGTAAGTGAATGCAGCCATTTCTCTGCAGTTCTGCCGATCCAGTTGTTAATAATACAACCGGATTGCAGAAGCGGGAAGAAGTGGTGCCCCGACCCATTTCTGCTACTGGTAGATTAGGAAGCCACACACTACAACTTTTAGGCCACAGGTCACATTAAGTCTGTGGCCTACAAGCTGAGTACCAATACTTACCAGTATGCTCTCCAGCCCCTCCTGCTCCGTGCACACTTGACATCACAAAATTGTGCCCGAAACAAGAAAGAGCGGGACCGGGGAGTGGACAGGTAAGTAATGAGCTAATACTACTATAAGGGGGACTATTGAAGGGGTCACTGTATGGACCATACATTCACTATCCCCCCCCATACAGTGGCTCTGTCACTATACCCCTCATACAGTGGCCACTTCTCTGGTTCCCCCCCCCCCATATAGTGGTCCTTTCATTGGTTTCCCATACTGTATGGGGACTAGTCATGGGGCCTTTATATTGTGTGGGGGCAGGGATGGGGGAAAATAGCCTGTGGGGGAGGGACATAAAAGTGTGTGTGGGGCATTAGGGGGGAATATTAAAGGGGTTGTCCAAGCTTTTTTTTTTAGCCTATCCTCAGGAGGCCAACACCTGGTCGCATCAGCTGTATGGAGCCCTTTCAGGCACCCATCCTGTATACAATACGGAGCCGCAAGCAGAAAGCTCTGTCCAATGTATAGAGGGTGGGCACCTTCACTGCATCTCAGCACTTATTGAAGTCAGTGGGAGCTGAGCTGCAGTGACAGCGCAGGACCACTATACAGTGGCTATAAAAAACAAACAAACATGAAGCCTGGACAATCCCTTTAATATTCCTCCCCTAATGTCTCACCCCACAGGATATTAGCCCCTATCACTGCCACACCACAATTTAATGGCCCTATCATTGATCCCCATACAATATGGTGGACCAGTGAAGGGGCCATAAAAATATTAGGCCCAGACAACCCCTTTAAAGAGGTTGTACATAAATTAGAGCAACCTCTGTGGTGGCCAGAGATGTGTAAAATTAGAAAAAAAAAAAAACATACTTGCCGCAGCCCAGATGGAGACCGGAGGATGGGAGTTGTAGTAGCTAAGGATGTGCCACCTACCAGGCCGAACACACTCACCAACCACTCCAGCCTCACTCCTGGGCCGGACAGAGTCGAAGGGGGTCCTGCAGCACTACCAGATGGTGGTGGTAGTAGTTCTTTTCCCCGGGGCACTTCCAGTTGGAGAGGGGACCTCTCCTCTCTGAGCCGGTGTGATGGAAGTCAGAAGGGCCCTGATGTTATAGCAGGCACGACTCAGGCAGCCAGTGGTAACAGTTGAACCAGGATACAGTTTTTATTGAAACAACTGGTAATAGCAAAATGGCAGCTTCCGAATGGGGGTAGTAGTACAATGTCCAATTTCCCAGCCTTGGTTCTAGGAGGGTGCCCAGGGTTAACTATCACAGTCTTGGGCTCTACTACTCCTCCTCTCGTGCCTCTCCCAGAGATGGATGATAGGGAGAGTGGTGGTACAGGGAGGCCTGACAGGGTTCTGGTTACCTGAAGACTAGGCCCGACGTGATCCTCCTGTCAGAGTCCTCTCCTGTTCCTCCTGGCATGGCACCAGAATGATCCAAAATGATGGACAGACAAACCAGTACTCCTGGCTGTCTCTGGGGCCGATAATACTCCTCCTGGAGACTATGATGGCTGACCATGCTCAGTCCAGCTTGTGGGGGCAGGAACTCTCTGCACACCCTCACTGTTCCACGGTACTCCGTCTCCAATGGGTACCATGGAGATGGAGTCTCCCACAAACCCGCCCAGTGGCCTGTGATAGGCCAGGGCTAAACCAAGGCTAGGTTTAAACACTGCAGGGGAGAAACAACAGGGAAAATCTGCAAACAGTGACACTTAACACAGGAGACGAAACATATCACAAAACCCAGAGGCACAAAGACAGACAATAAAAAGCAGCAGCCTCTGGGATGCTGAATACTCACTTGTCCCCAGCACCCCATTGTCCCCGCCAGTGTCTGTTCGGTCTCATGGCAGTGCCTCATTTTTGGAAATCCAGTACCTCCTATACCTAATTGGTGTCAGCTGTCACATGAGGCGCAGGACTTCCACCAAGAAGGCGCTGGCACAAGACTAAATGGACGCTGGTGCCGGGGACAGGTGAGTGTGTTTTTTTTTAATTTTTTTTTTTTATTTTACACCTTTCTGCTCACCACATGGGTTGCTCCAATTCCTGGACAACCTCTTTAAAGGGTTTATCCACCTTTCTAATATTGATAGCCTGTCCTTAGGATAGGCCATTAATATTACATCTACGGTGGTCTGACAGCCTGGACCTCTGCAGATCAGCTTTTCCAGGACAGGTAATGCTAACAATTTCAGGAGCCATACTGCTCGCTTGCCATACAGTGTGTAGCGGTGGGTTTAGGTAGTGCAGTGGTGCACATCATATGGCGGGTGAGCAGCATAGCTCCCGACATATTATTACCTGTAGCTGTGTCTGTGAGCAGTGGGCCCCTAGAAATAATTCCACTGATGGGCCATAGACATCCCAGTCCGACACTGTCACTGGGGACTCCACTGCTTGGAACCCCAAGCAAATCACTAGAATGAGTGTCTCAAGCCCCCTGTCTCCTTACTGCAAGATCACATTGCTGAGGAGTTTGAATAGAGTACTAGTCAAGCATATGCCCTGCCACTACCTTCAGTGTCTTGGGGGATGACGGAAACTGGTAAGCACTCACGCAATGTATGACAATCTAATATAGGCTTATTACACAATGAGTACTTTACAAGCAAGCCAAGTGTGACTTGTTAAATGCAATAATACAGTCTGTTTCATGTGATCCTGTTTTCTGTTTCATTCTGCTTGTAATGTTAGAATGTTATGTTGACTGGAACAATGGTAACTAAGGGCACAGCATAATTACCCATCAAACAGTGCCCAAGTGATAAGAACTCCAACAGGCTCAAATGTACACAAATAAAAGTGGAGTGAGACTTATTGAAACAGCTAATGCATCATATAATTGGATTTGCCTGTTATTGAAACTTATACAGTCATATGAAAAAGTTTGGGCACCCCTATTAATCTTAATCATTTTTAGTTCTAAATATTTGGGTGTTTGCAACAGCCATTTCAATTTGATATATCTAATAACTGATGGACACAGTAATATTTCAGGATTGAAATGAGGTTTATTGTACTAACAGAAAATGTGCAATATGCATTAAACCAAAATTTGACCGGTGCAAAAGTATGGGCACCTCAACAGAAAAGTGACATTAATATTTAGCAGATCCTCCTTTTGCAAAAATAACAGCCTCTAGTCGCTTCCTGTAGTTTTTAATCAGTTCCTGGATCCTGGATGAAGGTATTTTTGACCATTCCTCTTTACAAAACAATTCCAGTTCAGTTAAGTTTGATGGTCGCCGAGCATGGACAGCCCGCTTCAAATTATCCCACAGATGTTCAATGACATTCAGGTCTGGGGTCTGGGATGGCCATTCCAGAACATTGTAATTGTTCCTCTGCATGAATGCCTGAGTAGATTTGGAGCTGTGTTTTGGATCATTGTCTTGCTGAAATATCCATCCCCAGCGTAACTTCACCAAATTTTACAGTGGGTAGCAAATGTTTTTCTTGGAATGCTGTGTTTTTTTGACGCCATGCATAATGCCTTTTTGTATGACCAAACAACTCAATCTTTGTTTCATCAGTCCACAGGACCTTCTTCCAAAATGAAGCTGGCTTGTCCAAATGTGCTTTTGCATACCTCAGGCGACTCTGTTTGTGGCGTGCTTTCAGAAACGGCTTCTTTCGCATCACTCTCCCATACAGCTTCTCCTTGTGCAAAGTGTGCTGCATTGTTGACCGATGCACAGTGACACCATCTGCAGCAAGATGAAGCTGCAGCTCTTTGGAGGTGGTCTGTGGATTGTCCTTGACTGTTCTCACCATTCTTCTTCTCTGCCTTTCTGATATTTTTCTTGGCCTGCCACTTCTGGGCTTAACAAGAACTGTCCCTGTGGTCTTCCATTTCCTTACTAGGTTCCTCACAGTGGAAACTGACAGGTTAAATCTCTGAGACAACTTTTTATATACTTCCCCTGAACAACTATGTTGAACAATCTTTGTTTTCAGATCATTTGAGAGTTGTTTTGAGGAGCCCATGATGCCACTCTTCAGAGGAGATTGAAATAGGAGAACAACTTGCAATTGGCCACCTTAAATACCTTTTCTCATGATTGGATACACCTGGCTATGAAGTTCAAAGCTCAGTGAGGTTACAAAACCAATTTTGTGCTTCAGTAAGTCAGTAAAAAGTAGTTAGGAGTATTCAAATCAATAAAATGATAAGGGTACCCAAATTTTTGCACCAGTCAAATTTTGGTGTAATGCATTTTGCACATTTTCTGTTAGTACAATAAACCTCATTTCAATCCTGAAATATTACTGTGTCCATCAGTTATTAGATATATCAAATTGAAATGGCTGTTGCAAACACCCAAATATTTAGAACTAAAAATGATTAAGATTAATAGGGGTGCCCAAACTTTTTCATATGACTGTATATATATATATATATATATATATACACACACACACTCTACTCTAACCTGTTGTAAGGGAATTGCTAGTTGTGCAATTCCCTAGTGCTGCTGCTGAAACAAAGAAAGAAGGGAAGACAGAGACAGTGATAGGCTCTGTCCCACAGGGCTGGCGTCCACGGAGGACTGTTGCTGCAGCTGAGCAATAGTCAGGACAGTTAGGGGCTCAAGGAGTGAGTTAGGCCCTAACTGTGGCATAGGTTTTTTGTTGTTTTGCTGTGTTGCAGTTAAGCTGAATAAAGCCACTTTTATTTACACTTGGACCGTCTGAAAGCTATCTTTCCGGTGCCCAGTACCATGAACCACCGCTGTCTGGACCAGGAAAAGCCGCCATTTTGAGTCTAATTCCTCCAAATTATCACAATATTTATATATATATACAGTACAGACCAAAAGTTTGGACACACCTTCTCATTCCACGAGTTTTCTGTATTTTCATGACTATAAAAATTGTAGATTCACACTGAAGGCATCAAAACTATGAATTAACACATGTGGAATTATATACTTAACGAAAAAGTGTGAAACAACTGAAAATATGTCTTATATTCTAGGTTCTTCAAAGTAGCCACCTTTTGCTTTGATTACTGCTTTGTAATACTGAAATACTACTGTGTCCATCAGTTATTAGCTATATCAAATTGAAATGGCTGTTGCAAACACCCAAATATTTAGAACTAAAAATGATTAAGATTAATAGGGGTGCCCAAACTTTTTCATATGACTGTACATTATACTTTTTCCTTGCTGTCTGGTTTTAGAGTTGTTGTTACCAGTAGATATTACAGTTTTGCGATATTATGATATCTAGTCTGATATTGTCTGAGGTTCAAGATTTAAAATGAATGGCGTTGAATATAATATTCATTAGAAACCTTATACAGTGCCTTGCGAAAGTATTCTGCCCCCTTGAACTTTTCAACCTTTTGCCACATTTCAGGCTTCAAGCATAAAGATATAAAATTTAAATTTTTTTGGTGAAGAATCAACAACAAGTGGGACACAATTGTGAAGTGGAATGAAATTTATTGGTTATTTAAACTTTTATAAACAATAAAAAACTGAAAAGTGGGGTGTGCAATATTATTCGGCCCCTTTACTTTCAGTGCAGCAAACTCACTCCAGAAGTTGAGTGAGGATCTCTGAATGATCCAATGTTGTCCTAAATGACTGATGATGATAAATATAATCCACCTGTGTGTAATCAAGTCTCCGTATAAATGCACCTGCTCTGTGATAGTCTCAGGGTTCTGTTTAAAGCGCAGAGAGCATCATGAAGACCAAGGAACACACCAGGCAGGTCCGTGATACTGTTGTGGAGAAGTTTAAAGCCAGATTTGGATACAAAAAGATTTCCCAAACTTTAAACATCCCAAGGAGCACTGTGCAAGCGATCATATTGAAATGGAAGGAGTATCAGACCACTGCAAATCTACCAAGACCCGGCCGTCCATCTAAACTTTCATCTCAAACAAGGAGAAGAATGATCAGAGATGCAGCCAAGAGGCCCATGATCACTCTGGATGAACTGCAGAGATCTTCAGCTGAGGTGGGAGAGTCTGTCCATAGGACAACAATCAGTCGTACACTGCACAAATCTGGCCTTTATGGAAGAGTGGCAAGAAGAAAGCCATTTCTCAAAGATATCCATAAAAGGTCTCGTTTAAAGTTTGCCGCAAGCCACCTGGGAGACACACCAAACATGTGGAAGAAGGTGCTCTGGTCAGATGAAACCAAAATCGAACTTTTTGGCCACAATGCAAAACAATATGTTTGGCGTAAAAGCAACACAGCTCATCACCCTGAACACACCATCCCCACTGTCAAACATGGTGGTGGCAGCATCATGGTTTGGGCCTGCTTTTCTTCAGCAGGGACAGGAAAGATGGTTAAAATTGATGGGAAGATGGATGGAGCCAAATACAGGACCATTCTGGAAGAAAACCTGTTTGAGTCTGCAAAAGACCTGAGACTGGGACGGAGATTTATCTTCCAACAAGACAATGATCCCAAACATAAAACAAAATCTACAATGGAATGGTTCACAAATAAACGTATCCAGGTGTTAGAATGGCCAAGTCAAAGTCCAGACCTGAATCCAATCGAGAATCTGTGGAAAGAGCTGAAAACTGCTGTTCACAAACGCTCTCCATCCAACCTCACTGAGCTCGAGCTGTTTTCCAAGGAAGAATGGGCAAGAATTTCAGTCTCTTGATGTGCAAAACTGATAGAGACATACCCCAAGCGACTTGCAGCTGTAATCGCAGGAAAAGGTGGCGCTACAAAGTATTAAGGGGGCCGAATAATTTGGCACGCCCACTTTTCAGTTTTTTATTTTTTACAAAAGTTTAAAATATCCAATAAATTTCGTTCCACTTCACGATTGTGTCCCACTTGTTGTTGATTCTTCACCAAAAAATTTAAATTTTATATCCTTATGTTTGAAGCCTGAAATGTGGCAAAAGGTTGAAAAGTTCAAAGAGGGCCAAATAGTTTTGCAAGGCACTGTATAACCCCTTTCCGCCGGTGACATTTTTAAATTTTAGTTTTTGACTGCCCGCCTTCCAAACTCCATAACTTTTTTATTTTTCTGTTGAGCCATATGAGGGCTTAATGTTTGCAGTACAAATTGTTTTTCATAATGGTACCATTTATTATTCTGTATAATGTACTGGGAAGCTTTGTTTCTACGGCGTTCACTCTGCAGCCAAATTGTCACCTGTATTCTATGTTTTGGGGATACCAAATTTATATAGTTTTATTTACATTTTAATCCCTTAATAAACTTAAAATTTAGCAAAAAAAATTTTTTATATATATATTTTTCAGTGTACGGGGATGCATAGGGCGTCTTTTTTTGCAGGGCCAGGTGTACTTTTAATTATACCATTTTGAAGAATGTCTATTGCTTTGATACTATTTATTAAATTTTTATCAGAGGCAGAACAGCGAAAAAATGGCGGTTCAGCACTTTTTTTTTTTTTTTTTTTTTTTTTTGCCACTACAGCGTTCACCGTACAGGAAAAATATTTTTATAAATTTGTAGACCAGCCATTTTTGGACACAGGGATATCTAATGTGTATGTGTTTCACAGTAATTTTTAACTTTTATATGTATTCTAGGGAAAGGGGGTGAGTTGAACTGTTAATTCTTTTTTTTTTTTTTTTTTTTTAAATTGCATTTATTAGACCCATGGGTCTTGAACTCCAAGGGATCTGATCAAGATTAATCAAGTGCGCTGATCGTGTGCATTAGTGCTGGGTTTCTGCTGTTTAATACAGCAGAGACCCGGCGGCTATGACGGTCGCCATATTTAAATACCTGACATCCGCCGTACTATTACAGCAGATGTCAGGAAGGGGAACTGAATTATATAAGAGGAGATTATTCATTTTAAAGGTCTGTGGGAGTGAAAAAACATGTCATTTAGTTATGTTATCCATCAATGAACAGGAAAATATCACATAATAAGCTTAACTTGCATTTTTTTAGAGGATGGAAAATGTACAATTTCTATAGAAACACCATATATTCTTTTTTAGCAGCACACTGCATCAACTGATATCCTTGCAAGGGGCAACAGTATACAAAACAAAAGCCTATATAGCAAAAAATACAATGAAAGTTTAAAAGATAGGACCATATTTTCAAGGAAACTGGGGAAGGAGAGCTGATGGGAATAGGCAAGAGGGATATGGAATGACCTGGAGTAGTACCAAATATCTGTCTATATATAAATAACCAAAAAGTAGAAAGAAAAGTATTAAGAGAGCTAGGTACAACTTATTACCAAATGATCAATGTAGACATAATACAGTTCGAGACCCAGGTTTCTATAGAGTCATCTCTGAATGTCAATAAGTCATCATAAGGGTGACCCGAGTTTTAACCTGTTAAACAGAAAATGTGCGGATTTTCAATTTGTGGCAATATGCATACGTGTCACCATACGAATAAATTGTGAGGGCTTGTGGAATTGATTTGAGCATCTCTGGGTAGTATCATCTAACAGTAATACAGAAGGTAGTTTAGGGAAGGGAAATGAGATTACTCTGGAAATAATTAAAACTAATTGCCACCGGGTTAAACCAGGGTGGATTTGGCCTCATTCCTCTCATCTGGGTAGATGCTCAGGTACCTTAGACACAAACCTCACTTAGTTTAACTGGGATGCTTCCCCTGAAGGTTTATCACTAGATTTCTTTGATGTCCGTTCCGAAGTATTGATACTGGCACACTAGATGCTACCCTAGTGCAGGTCCACAGTATATGTAGTGAGGTACCAGCTACCTCACAACCCCATAAGCACAATGGTGAACAGTTGGCATAAATATGGTATATCTAAGTAGGCACCAGGTGTGTCCTATGCAATATTTTAATAGAATTTCTTGCTATGGTCACATTATAGCTTCCTTTAGCTATCATGGTACAGCAGAGTCACCGCATCTGAATATCAAGATCTTGTTCTCATTGGCACCTTTGGTCTCTTGGGGTGCCTGATTCATGGTGGAATCTAATATGGAGATATGATCTGGGTCTATAGGAAAATATATATATATATAATTTTTCAATAAGGGTGACTGAATGGAGACCCTGGAGTTCTCCTAAAGTTCTTAGGAAGTGCAATATTTGATGGAGACATTAAATCTTTCCATTGGAGGCTTCATATTTTTTATGATCTGCTACACAGGCATAAGTTTATTCTTCAGTGTGATATCCACCAAGTAAAGAAGGATGGAGGCTGGGTTGGAAAGAATGATTAGGAACGGTTCTTACAAGTGGGGATGGTTAACTCAAGTGATAGCTACGCCTTAGGGTACGTTCACATGTAGGAATTTTCCGCGGATTTGCCCGAATCTGCCTCCCATTGTTTTCAATGTCCTGCTCAATCTCGCTGCGTAATCCGCAACTGAATTAACCGCACGTTCCGCAGGTCGAGACTCCCTGCTGATTAGGCCTGTTAATCTAGACCTAATCAGCAGGGGTAAACTGTGACAGAATGCCCATGCAGCTAGACCGCGGAAAAAGAAGAGGAATTTCTCTTTGTTTTCTGCAATGTGAACGTACCCTTTGATGAGACAACAGCTAATGCAAATGGTATGTTATAGGAGCTTTATATATTCTTTTTAAATCTGCTTTTATTTTTTTTATTGTATTGTTTTTTATTTAGTTTATTCTTGCCACCATCTTGCCTAAGCTGTTGCAACAATTGTTTAATTTGTAAGAAAATTTCTCTTTGACATCTGTGGAAGTTTTCTATGTCCTGTGCAAAAGTAGGTGTGCAGGGAGGAGGGAGAGTTGAACTGAGTTCATCAACTATTGTCAATGGTGTGTCTCCATGTTATCTATAAATAGGTTTTAATGTAATGCTACCAGTTAAGATAATACTGAAAGTTCATCTATACATAACAGAAAATCTCAGCTTATTATCGGTAGCCAGAGTGAAACTTGAAAGATTTCTGGATTTTAAAAAGTGATTGATGAAAAATGTAAAATAAAATACAAGTAATGTTTAAAATTTACATTAAGGCTGAGTTGTGGAAATGTTGATTTTTTTGTTGGAAATTTTGCTGAATTTTTTTTTTTTTTTAGCCAAACCTAGTAGTGACTACAGAAGTTATGGGAAATATCTAGGAAGGTCTTATACTGCTACCTACTGGTCAATCCACTTCTGGCCTTGGCTCAAAAAACCGCAGCAAAATCTGCAAAAAGCTGTGTTTCTGCAATGTGGGCCTCAGCCTTATGCTAAGGCCCCACATTGTAGAACACAGCTAAAAAAAATGTTGCGGAAAAAAAATGCAGCTGAAATGCATTGTGGTTTTTTTGCAGTGTTTTTCATTGCATTTTTTCCTGTGTTTTTTTTTTTTTGTCTGCGTTTTTCCTTCCCTTATTAAATCTATAGGAAAAATGCAAGCTTTTCCACAGGTAAAATTGACATGCTGTGTTTTTCATTGAGGCAGTAGTGGTAAAGTACTGGACTGCACTACTAATTCTTTGGCTATACTGGCTACTGTTTATTTTGGGGGTTTTTTTGTATTTTTTTTTAAACTGGTCTTGAAGGTGGGTGGGAGGCCATTTTTTTTTGGGGGGGGCATTCTTTAATTGTATATTGTTTATTTTTCTATATTTGTAATTTTTTTTATAAAAAAGATTAAAGTAAAAGAAAACTGCTTTCTGTTAAGTGGAGCCAAGCAGTTATATTAATTGATTCTAGTAATAAAGAAGTAAATTACCTAATTTCCTATAATTACCTACAGTTTCCATATACTATAATTGAACGTGTTCAAAAATTAGGTAATGACATTGCTGAATTTTTTATACTTTTCTAGTGCTCACATTAAAAAATGATAAACGGAAATGAAGCTACAAAGTACAAAAAATGAATGAACCTTTTTAAGAGCAGCTTGTGACTTGTACACCACGAACCAATTGTATCCAGTGTGTGGAATTTAGAGACACATTGCTGTTGCTGCTCTACACTTAGCATTTATATTTAGTGTTAATTGAAACATTGATCTTATGTTGAAATTGTTCTCATAAATTCTACACTATGTTACAAATATAACATGCACCAGACAGTAGCTTGGAATACAGTAGATGGAGGATAACATACACCTGAGTTACCAGTTGATAAACTACACATTTATAATATTTTTCAGAAAGCTTAGGCCTTATTCACATGGGGGTTCATTTTGGTATTTATGTAGCAATTCTGTTAAACTAAAGTACAACACCATAACTGCCTTTAGTATAGCAACACGGGTCTAGGTGTGGAATAAAGATAGCTAAATATGTGTAGGTCTATCTCAATATATCAACTTAAAGGGAATGTGTCACCAGAAAATTAACTGTTTTTAAATCATGTTGGTTTTGTTAAACATTTTTTTAAGAATTTTTGATTATTTTTAAAATAATTTTTAAGTCACTATATATATATATATATATATATATATATATGTTTTTAAAAAAGTACTAAGTACTAAGGATATGTACTCCTCCTCCCTGTAAAGAGCATAGAAAACGATCCCATTGACCTCAATGACTTAGCTCCAGTATATTGCTGCCCCATGGAAATTATCCTGATGTAAAGCAGAGATGAAGCATAGACAAGATGGCACCCCCATAATTATGTACAGAACATAGAATAATTAAATCTACAATCAAAATATAAAAACACATGAGAAAAAAGTGATATAGTTCACCATCTGGATTAAATAAATAAAAAATGGTGATACATTCCCTTTAAATATATTGTAGTAGCTCTACTTACTCTAAATAATCAAGGAAATGATATTAAAATGCCAACAAACTGCAATGTGTATACAGATTGGTATTTTATTCTTTTTATTGTTACTCCATTAAGCTTTATATATTTCATAGGGTTTGGCCCTGGCTCATTTTGTATGGATTGCTCCTCTTCAAGTGATTCTTTTGATGGGTCTCATTTGGGACTTACTCCAAGCTTCTGCTTTCTGTGGTCTGGGTTTCCTTGTTATCCTGGCATTGTTTCAGGCATGGTTGGGGCGACGGATGATGAAGTATAGGTAAGTTCTTGTTGTCTTTTCTAATGTATTAATTGTAATGTCATTTAAATACTATATTTCCTATTTTTAAGCTGAATGTCTTGCAAATATGGTACATGTGACATACAGTATCACCCAACTCAAACACTGGCACACTGCTAAAGAAAGTATTTCCACTGCTATGAAGTTGGTGTGTGGCTCCACCACTGTCAGGTCAGGGATATTTGAGTGCAGCTCTCTTCCTCCTCAGTGTTTGCATATCAGCATCTTATTATATGTAGATGAATGGCTTGCTGTATTTTTTTGAACTGCAGTACCTGTACCTGTATTACAAGGCATACCTGTAAAATTGATATAGTAGATTAATATTGCATATATAGATATGCATTCATGTATTAAATTTTTTATTGTTTGTTTCAATGTCTTATAGAGACAGACGAGCAGGCAAGATCAATGAACGGCTTGTGATCACTTCGGAAATCATTGACAATATACAGTCAGTAAAAGCCTACTGTTGGGAAGATGCAATGGAGAAAATAATTCAGTCACTCAGACAGTAAGTGCATTGTGCACCAATACACATTGATATCAGTGTTTCATTTCTAACCATATGGTAACAAATAATGTTAAGCATTTGTATGTGTATTACTGTTACTATGCTAATTACTAAGGTTGCTACATGTACAGTTCTATATCAGTCATAAACTTTTTTATATTATTTATATCATAAAACTATTAAACTCGGCATTTTCATTGATAATAAAATTATAGAAAGTAAAATCTGGACAGCAATAAATACTGCAGGACTAGTAGTCAGAGCAGAGAACAGGTGGATAATATCCAATTTGCTTGTAAATATTGCCCCTGGAGCTAACATTCATCCTGTTTCTTGCCCCTTTGGATTGAATGTCATATATGGTTTTATGCTCCCAGCTTAGAACAGTCTTTTTTTTATCAAACACAAATAGAGTTAAGTGCAACCAGGAGCGAAATATAATGCCACTTAGTGGCCCCCATACAATGTACATTCAGTTGCCTTTGCAGTGGCACCATATAATTTAATGTCCCCTAAATGGTCCATCAGTAGCCCATGACACAGTAAACTGTTCCCCAGTGGTCTGTAACAGATTAAGCTATCCCCCAGTATATAGCTAGATAGATCGTGTGTATGTGTGTGTGTGTATATATATATATATATATATGCACTGCAGACTTTATTGCCACACTCTTCCTAGGTGTCTGAGTCCCTCTTACTGTGTTTGAACCACCCATTAATCCTTCAATTACCTTCATCACACAGTCAGGTGCTTTGGAAGGCACCACATTAAGTATTGTATGCAATAGAGTCAGTCCCACATCCAGCCGGTGATGGGAAATCGTGAGTTTTGGGAGGGAGTATGAGTAGGTAATGGGTCACTCACTGTGGCTCACAGACTGGTACAATAAAATAGTGGCATCACTCTGAACTGTGCCCAGCTCTGGACAAAAAGCAAACCTGGATCGGCTCCTCTGCCCAGGAAAAAAGTAGCAGTGGGTGGCCCCTACCTGTAGGTCATCCTACTGCAGCAATCCTGCTTTGTGATACTGTAAATACAGACCGTGATTGGTGAGGTAGAAGGTTCTACAATAGGGCCTTTTTTTTTCCACAGCACTTTTCACAGAAAGTCCACAGAGTTTACTGTGTAATATATTAAATACCACTGTCTTCAATGGGGTAAAAAACAGACCTTGCTTAATGTTTCAATAATAGCATATTAAAATACTATGGAAAAGAAAGCCCTGACCTTGGGTACGATTTTGTCTCCAAGCAATATGTTATATATCAGTGCTGAGAGAGGCATGGGACCAAGATTAGATAGATAAGAAGTTATATACACTACCGTTCAAAAGTTTAGGGTCACTTAGAACTTTCCATATTTTTGAATGAAAAGCACAGTTTTTTTCAATGAAGATAACATTAAATGAATCAGAAATACACTCTATACATTAGTAATGTGGTAAATGACTATTCTAGCTGCAAACGTCTGGCTTTTAATGCAATATCTACATAGGTGTTGTGAGAGTGTGAACCTAGAGGGCGCTGGTAAGCGACCCAAAACCAGGGTTAAAAAGGTCTTCAACCACACCCATAGGTGAGGCTTCACTCCAGAGGGAGTGCATACAGCAGAGGAGTGCTGCGGAGAACCTGCAGAGAGCAGGTAAATGGTGGACCAGTTGGAGACAGACAAGGGGGTCTGTCCCAAGAGAACTGGACTCCACAAGTGGACTTGGTGGGCTCAGTGTGAGCCAGATTGCTGAGGAGAAACCTCAGCAAAGCATCTTGCCCTCAGAGAGTAGTCAGGGTTCAAGAAGTGAGGTATTCTCTGTGTGTGGGTTAGGCTGTTTTTTGTTTTTGTTCCTGTTATCACTTACTAGCTGAATAAAGCCATTTCTTTTGGATTTCCATTACTTGATATGCTGTGTATTTGGCACCCAGCGCCACCAACACCTCTGTCAAGTCCAGGAAGATGCTACCTTTGATGCTAAACTACCCCCAATTGTCACAGTGTATAGAGGCCCATTTCCAGCAACCGTCACTCCAGTGTTCTAATGGTACATTGTGTTTGCTAACTGTGTAAGAAGGCTAATGGATGTTTAGAAAACCCTTGAAAACCCTTGTGCAAGTATGTTAGCACAGCTGAAAACAGTTTTGCTGGTTAGAGAAGCTATAAAACTGACCTTCCTTTAAGCTAGTTGAGAATCTGGAGCATTACATTTGTTGGTTGAATTAAACTCTCAAAATGGCCAGAAAAAGAGAACTTTCATGTGAAACTCGACAGTCTACTCTTGTTCTTAAAAATGAAGGCTATTCCATGTGAGAAATTGCCAAGAAACTGAAGATTTCCTACAACGGTGTGTACTACTCCCTTCAGAGGACAGCACAAACAGGCTCTAACCAGAGTAGAAAGAGAAGTGGGAGGCCCCGCTGCACAACTGAGCAACAAGACAAGTACATTAGAGTCTCTAGTTTGAGAAATTGACGCCTCACAGGTCCTCAACTGGCAGCTTCATTAAATAGTACCCACAAAACGCCAGTGTCAACGTCTACAGTGAAGAGGCGACTCAAGGATGCTGCCTTCAGGGCAGAGTGGCCAAGAAAAAGCCATATCTGAGACTGGCTAATAAAAGGAAAAGATTAATATGGGCAAAAGAACACAGACATTGGACAGAGGAAGATTGGAAAAAAGTGTTATGGATAGACGAATCGAAGTTTAAGGTGTTTGGATCACACAGAAGAACATTTGTGAGACGCAGAACAACTGAAAAGATGCTGGAAGAGTGCCTGACGCCATCTGTCAAGCAAGGTGGAGGTAATGTGATGTTCTGGGGTTGCTTTGGTGCTGGTAAAGTGGGAGATTTGTACAAGGTAAAAGGGATTTTGAATAAGGAAGGCTATCACTCCATTTTGCAACGCCATGCCATACCCTGTGGACAGCGCTTGATTGGAGCCAATTTCATTCTACAACAGGACAATGACCCAAAGCACACCTCCAAATTATGCAAGAACTATTTAGGGAAGAAGCAGGCAGCTGGTATTCTATCTGTAATGGAGTGGCCAGCGCAGTCACCAGAACTCAACCCCATTGAGCTGTTGTGGGAGCAGCTTGACCGTATGGTACGCTAAAAGTGCCCATCAAGCCAATCCAACTTGTGGGAGGGGCTTCTGGAAGCATGGGGTGAAATTTCTCCAGATTACCTCAGCAAATTAACAGTTAGAATGCCAAAGGTCTGCAATGCTGTAATTGCTGCAAATGGAGCATTCTTTGATGAAAGCAAAGTTTGAAGGAGAAAATTATTATTTCAAATAAAAATCATTATTTCTAACCTTGTCAATGTCTTGACTATATTTTCTATTCATTTTTCAACTAATTTGATAAATTAAAGTGTGAGTTTTCATGGAAATCACAAAATTGTCTGGGTGACCCCAAACTTTTGAACGGTAGTATAGGTACTTTGCATATTGGTTTAATATGCTTTGAGTAACAAACATGTAAACAAGGTGTATTTTTTATCTCATTGAGTACTGTTGTTTTCGCTATGTTGCAATGAATTGAAAGTTGCTTTCCCACACTGCTGCATGCCTTTGGGGGAATCTGTTGTTACTGCTTGCACCATATATTTTTGGAAATATTTGAATGTATAAACTTTGTATGTATTTATTTATTTATCTACCTGTACTGAATAGCTATTACCTCAAAAAATAAAGCACAATATGACATCGTGGTACCTCCAGACAGACATGAAAGTTCTCTGTGGAAGAGTGAAGAAATCAGGCGATACCTTTTAGAGGCTAACTGAGTATATTTGATAGTAAGCTTTCGAGAGTGCTAGCTCTCTTTTTCAGTTCTCTGCCAACCTTTTCTGAGTACAGCAGCCATTTAAAAGTCATCTTCACTTTAAAAATATGTCATGTGAAAATTGTAAAAATCAGCTAGGAAAAATATTATTTTTCATTTTTTCTGGTATTGGTTCCTATTGGAAAAGAAAGTCGTGAAACAATGTGGATATTTTGGTGGTAAACGGCTGTATTACAGAGGTTGATGCACTCATTGGCGGGTAGCGACCCTCTACACTGCAGTACTACATGTTTTGTACTGCTCTTTACCTTTGCTAGAATGAGTCTTTTCTTTGCACGCCAGGGAAGGGAAGCTCTCATCATGAGAATAGGTGATAAATTGTAATGTTGCTACAACCCCTTTAAGGGGCTACTCGTATACATAATAATGTGGGCTTGAAACTCACAGCTTGGTTTGTTTTTACACAGGACTGAACTGAAGCTTACCAGAAAAGCTGCCTATGTGAGATATTTCAACAGTTCAGCCTTCTTCTTCTCTGGATTCTTTGTGGTGTTTCTTTCTATTCTTCCACATTTACTAACTGATGGGATTACTGTTCGAAAGATTTTCACCACTATTTCATTCTGCATTGTTTTACGTATGACCGTTACACGCCAGTTTCCATGGGCTGTGCAGACCTGGTATGATTCTCTGGGAGTTATAAATAAAATACAGGTATGCATGTCTATCTGCTAAACAAAAGGATCAAAACACTGGGAATGAATGTGAAAGATTAAAGAATAAGATAATGAACCTCTACATTTATAGTATAGCATACTAATATAGTATAGCATACTAAATAAATGGTTTCACTTGATACCAAGATTTCTCATGCTATTTTTTCCAGTTTTGTTGGTAAAAATGTTGGGGTATGCATACTGCAGGGTAAGAACCACTAATCTAGTTTATAAAATCAATGTTACTTAATATAATTCATTATATTTAACAGGATTTTTTACAAAAAGAGGAATATAAATCATTAGAGTACAATCTGACGACCACAGAAGTGGCCATGGAGAATGTAACTGCTTCCTGGGATGAGGTCTGTATGTAGTTTATTTGTGGTTATATGATTGCACATATAGTTTTTTTTTAAGTTTTGGTCATTATTTTGTATTAAGTGACAGAATTTTAACAAGAATGTCATTCTTTCATTTTTTTCTTACAAAATGTAAGTTTCAATTGTAATGTTTCTGTACATGACATTATCATGATGTTGTGAACAGGTGACTTTTAGTTATCACAGTATATCCTTACAGACGGAATGCTGCCCTGCTTGTAGTATTCTTTATTCATAGTCAATGCGCTATAGGCAAACATCCTGCATGTTCAACGAGTAATAGCTGAAAATATGGCTGCAGTTTTATCTGGGGGGTTTTGTTTTGTTTTTGTATACCAGTCACAGAAAAAAAATTACTTCTTATCAATAAAATCTTTGTTTCTTGTATTATTTCCATATAGGGGATTGGAGAAGCTTTTGGAAAAGCCATGCTTGAAAATGGAGGCAGTGCTTCTAAGGAAGACCCCAATCTGTTTTTTAGTAACTTTTCATTGCATGTCACTCCTGTGCTTTCTAACATCAGTCTTACTCTGGAAAAGGGACAACTGTTGGCAGTTGCAGGTTCAACTGGATCTGGAAAGGTATTCAGTGTTTGTTATTTTATACCAAAAATTAATGCTGTCATGCTGACAGCCTCTGTTCACATGATGTTTTTGGCCTGAAGTCTCTTTCACATGGCTGTATTTGTGCTGAGAAATACGATCCATATGTCACCAATATTTCCCAGCCTCACCATGGCTCCTGTTAAATGAGCATACAGTTTCATAGTAATTTATAATGCTGTGAGGTTTAGGGATACCGTCGCTCTACAGTCCTGGATTCACAGCACCATGTTAATTCAGGACAGTAGAGCAGCTGTAATTTTTAGCCTCACAGTATCATAAATCAATATGATGCTGTAAGTTCAGTTCACAAGAGCTGCGGTCATGCCAGGGAATACGGTCAGCACATGGGCCGTATTTTTCAATCGGAAGAGCCCTAAAACAGACATATATGTCTGTATAATATAAAAACCTGTACAAGCAAATACTTTACAGTGCCCATAGGTTTATCGTCTGCAAACATGAGCCACAAGAGTATGGTTTAGCAATTTTTCTGTTGCTTATGTGGTTACAACATAGTCCACTGTTGTGCGGATAGATTGTCATCACTTGCATCAATTTCTACAGTTTACAATCTCACATACACTAGGGCCTGTTGCATAGAACGTCAGGCGGACCCCTATGCTACAAGACAACAGGGCTAACCAATGACCATAAGTTTGACAAGTCTACATCCAGACACATTTCGAATAGTACTGAAAAGCATAGACTACAGTGCTGTTTATATCCTCCACAATTTCTAAACTTAGATGTACACTTTTTGTTATAATATTAAACAATGGAAGGCAGGTCTGAATACACACACGGACAAAATTGTTGGTACCCCTCGTTTAATGAAAGAAAAACCCACAATGGTCAAAGAAATAACTTGAATGTGACGAAAGTAATATATAAAAATTCTATGAAAATGAACAAATGAAAGTCAGACATTGCTTTTCAACTATGCTTCAACAGAATTTTTTTTAAAAAAAGAAAACTCATGAAACAGGCCTGGACAGAAATGATGGTACCCTTAACTTAATATTTTGTTGCACAACCTTTTGAGGCAATCACTGCAATCAAACGATTCCTGTAACTGTCAATGAGACTTTTGCACCTCTCAACAGGTATTTTCGCCCACTCCTCATGAGCAAACTGCTCCAGTTGTCTCGAGTTTGAAGGGTGCCTTTTCCAGATGGCATGTTTCAGCTCCTTCCAAAGATGCTCAATAAGATTTAGGTCTGGGCACATAGAAGGCCACTTCAGAATAGTCCAATGTTTTCATCTTAGCCATTCTTGGGTGTTTTTATCTGTGTGTTTTGGGTCATTATCCTGTTGCAGGATCCATGCCCTGCGACTGAGACCAAGCTTTCTGACACTGGGCAGCACATTTCTCTCTAGAATCCCTGGATAGTCTTGAGATTTTATTGTACCCTGCACAGATTCAAGACACCCTGTGCCAGATGCAGCAAAGCAGCCCCAGGACATAACAGAGCCTCCTCCATGTTTCACAGTAGGGACAGTGTTCTTTTCAAGATATGCTTCATTTTTCCGTCTGTGAACATAGAGCTGATGTGCCTTGCCAAAAATTTCGATTTTTGTCTCATCTGTCTCATTTTCGCAGAAGCTTTGTGACTTGTCAACATGTAGTTTGGCAAATTACTTTTGTCAGATTCAAGTTATTTCTGTGACCATTGTGGGGTTTTCTTTCATTAAACGAGGGGTACCAACAATTTTGTCCACATCTGTATATGGGTTCAATTTTGAATACATCTTCACAGTACACATCTAAAGATAAAGAGGCCAAAACAAAACCTTCACTTTGCAGTGGTCAGGTCTCTGGTGTCTTTTTGATCTTCAAATCACCTAAAAAAATTATGCTTTTGTTGCACCAACATTTAAATTTGTTTCATTTAAAAAAAATGGAAAAGAGATAAAATGTGATAGTAAATTACTAGTGTAAGCTTAGACTTAGACTGGGTCCACATGGTGCTTTTTTAATTGCATTAATGAGTAGCACATTTTACTATGCATTACAGCTATTAGCTAGTGGCCATCAAATTGATTACTGGCATAGTAAAATGCATAGTAAAATGTGCTACTCAATACTGGAATTAGAAAAACAAGCATTTATTGATAGATAAAAAAAAAAAAAACTATGTGAACTCAGCCGAAGGGGGTGGTGACACACAGTGTACCGAATTAAGTTATAACTGCACTCAATTGTGGGGTCACAGATGCTTTCCCTTATAAGTAAGTGAAACACTGATTAATTCCAGGATATTTCTCATTACTGGCTGTGAAGTTTTGCTGGTAACAAAGCCAATAATGGGAAATAGCCTGGAATTAATCAGTGTTTTACTTACTTATAAGGAAAAGCAACTGTGACCCCAGAACTGAGTGCAGGTATAACTACATCCAGATATATAATGTGTCACCCCCTCAGTAATAAGAAATAGCCTGGAATTAATCAGTGTGTCACTTACTTATAAGGAAAAGCACCTGTGACCCCAGAACTGAGTGCAGGTATAACTACATCCAGGTACATAGTGTGTCACCCCCTCAGTAATAAGAAATAGCCTGGACTTAATCAGTGTGTCACTTACTTATAAGGAAAATCTCCTGTGACCCCAGAACTGAGTGACCCCCTCTCAGTAATGAGAAATATCCTGGAATTAATCAGTGTGTTACTTATAAGGAAAAGTACCTGTGACCCCAGAACTGAGTGCAGTTTTAAATGCATCCAGGTACATAGTGTGTCACCCCCTCAGTAATGAGAAATAGTCTGGAATTAATCAGTGTGTCACTTACTTATTAGCGACAGCCCCTGTGACCCCAGAACTGAGTGCAGTTATAATTGCATCCAGGTACGTAGCATGGCTCCCCTCTAAATGTATTGTTAATGTGATATCATAGTCCAAACAGGTAGTTGTTAGAGGCAGCAACCAGTTTCAGTTATTTCTATTGAGAAGCTGCCTCTTTACATTTTACTAGAAGACATTTCACACAAGCGTCTGAACTAATTTGTACATGCATGTGATATGTGACGGTATTTTATGGCCTCTTGAAATGAGGATAATTGATTTCCAAAATGATTTACAATTTTCTCTTACGCCAAAACCCCTGGCTTACTGCTGACCTCATAGGTAAACCAGTGATAAGGCTGGCACTAAACTGATAAATGTAGCACCTTCCCTGCATTTCTATCCTAGCTTTGATGAAGGTTGTTGTCTACTTATTAACTAGAAAATTACAACAGCTTTCAGCATGGGAGCTGTCCAGATTATCTATGATGTGATATCTGGGAATATGATCCTACAAGCTGATATGTGGAGCCATTTGTCACAGCACTAGTCATTCACTGTTGACAAGGGCTGTGCAAAGATTTTCTCACACAGCATTGTATACCTCTTATTATGTCCTATTTCACACACTATACAATGGCTTGTTCAATTTACCACTATTTTTTTTCATTGACCTAAGCTGTATTGAGTTAAAAATATGATAAAATAGTTATTTAACTTAAATAATATTTTTAAGAATGGTCAAGGATCAGATGTCCCACCCACCAGATACATCCTCTCACTGCAAACCAATTCTGGGGGTTATCCTTAATCACCACACACAAACAAACACACACACACATTTGACGCCTATGAAATCAGAAAGGGACCTCCACTTCCACACTACCTTCCAGCTTAACTGTCAAACAAGTTTACACAGGAGTGAAGCGCCCTTTTACACTCATGCATTCACACAAAGCTGGCACCACTCACCACGATGCAGTGAGACACCAGTATGCCCACACCATGCACAACTAGCACACAACAGGGTAACACAACTAGAGATATTCACTCTTCTGAAATTGTCAAACATTAGATTTAATATACATAAAAAGGCACATTGTGTTACAATAAAAAAATGGAATAACACAAAGACAAATACATGCAAACAATGTAAAATAAAAAGGAATAACAAGGAACAGACTTGGTTTGTTTAAGTCTGGCTGGGAGCTTCAGCATAAGAAGACGGACCAATCCCACATTAGATGTGACTCCAAAGAATCTGACAACTGAAATCATGAACCTCTCACCTGTGATATCATTTTTTTCTTTGATCACAATATAGACTTTTTAATCAGCCAGATTCGCTGTCCCAATGTCTGCGTTAGTCAGTACCCCTGGCTTGCTAATTAGATATATAATAATTGAATTATCACCTGGGAATGGTTCTTCCACTTTAACCTGTCCATTATAATTACTGCACAGATTACACTGAGATTCCTGGATTGCACATAAAATGAACTCCTCAGCGACACTGAACAGTTAAAACACATATTTTGTACAGTATGATATAACATATTTCATCACAAGAATTAATAACCCATCTTTGCCAGTTTTCTGGCATTGATTGGTGTAAATGTGGCGTATCTTTGGCTTATGGTCCAAAGATGTGCCGCATAGTTGGTTCTGCGCACCTAACTAGACACATTTACACTACAGAAAACTTGTGTTAGTTATTCCTGAGATCAGCGTCAGTTGTGGTCTAACCAAGATTTCAATTCTGGCACACAGGTGTGTGCCAGAATTATTAATATGTCTGAGCCTCTTAATAAATCCGATGCATCACATGTCTTTAGAAATTCCCACTATTGTGTTGGACAATATATAATAGACCAGTATTAGCAGAGCATATTGAAATCCCTATACTAGGTGAACAGTCAAAGCTTCCAGATAAGACTGAGCTGCTATACCGGGGGGGTCAACTTGTATCTTAAACCCTAACTGTTCATGAGATGTCATATGTCTTGTGCACTTTCAAAGCACAAGGGGGATATATTCATTTTTTTGGTTGACTGGATATTACTATGAAGTGTATTGATTAAGATCTGCTTGGCTGTCTCCTATACACTGACTATGTGATGTATAATCAAACTGTTGCTTGATATCATACAAGCCTCAAGAGCGGTCTATCTCCATCACTCTATTTAAACTAAAAGTCTTGCTTAGATATGTGGCTATCTTGCCTTAGTACTACAAACTGCAATGTGAGATTATATCTCTAATAACTCAAACCCTCATATACAGTGAAAACTTTTTAGGAGGATCAACCATTTGAACATTTGATCTATATTAAGGGGTGGTCTTCTTAAAGGGATGGTCTTTTAGAAAGGTTTTACTGTATTTGTCAACTCCTCAAGTGACTAGCTGTCAGATGATCCTGTGTTATTCATTCACATGGTTTTCTGTGTCGATGAGTTCTGTTCACAACTTTTATGATGCTTTAGTAATATCCTTAGGAATTTCATGATCTGATTTTGAGATTTGCTTGCGTGTCTACTTAATAACTTTGACACATTATGCTTAATTGGAATGCGTGTCTAAACAGTTAGTATGCGATTGCACAGTCATGTTGCGTTGTCCCGTGCTGCAGACTCTAGTATGCTGGAGCCCTTCAGCTATAGAGGGATAACATATCCTGGACTTTACATTACAGTTAGGTCCATAAATATTTGGACAGCGACAACATTTCTCTAATTTTGGTTTTGTACATTACCACAATGAATTTTTAACAAAATTATTCAGATGCAGTTGAAGTTCAGACTTTCAGCTTTAATTCAGTGGGTTGAACAAAATGATTGCATAAAAATGTGAGGAACTAAAGCATTTATTACACACAATCCCTTCATTTCAGGGGCTCAAAAGTAATTGGACAAATTAAATCATTGTAAGTAAAATGCTAATTTCTAATACTTGGTTGAAAACCCTTTGTTGGCACTGACTGCCTGAAGTCTTGAACTCATGGACATCACCAGACGCTCTGTTTCCTCCTTTTTAATGCTCTGCCAGGCCTTTACTACAGCGGTTTTCAGTTGCTGTTTGTCTGTGGGTCTTTCTGTCTGAAGTTTAGTCTTTAACAAGTGAAATGCAGGCTCAATTGGGTTGAGAGCAGGTGACTGACTTGGCCATTCAAGAATATTCCACTTCTTTGCTTTAATAAACTCCTGGGTTGCTTTGGCTTTATGTTTTGGGTCATTGGTCTGCGTTTCATAATACAGATGGACAATCAGTTTGGCTGCATTTGAGCACACAGTATGTCTCTGAATACCTCAGAATTCATCCGGCTGCTTTTGTCCTGTGTCACATCATCAATAAACACTAGTGACCCAGTGCCACTGGCAGCCATGCATGCCCAAGCCATCACACTGCCTCCGCCATGTTTTATAGATGATGTGGTATGCTTTGGATCATGAGCTGTACCACACCTTCGCCATACTTTTTTCTTTCCATCATTCTGGCAGAGGTTGATCTTGGTTTCATCTGTTCAAAGAATGTTCTTCCAGAACTGTGCTGGCTTTTTTAGATGTTTTTTTTAGCAAAGTCAAATCCTTCTTATTTTTGAGGCTTATGAGTGGTTTGCACCATGCAGTGAACCCTCTGTATTTACTTTCACGCAGTCTTCTCTTTGTGGTAGATTTGGATATTGATATGCCTACATCCTGGAGAGTGTTGTTCACTTGGTTGGCTGTTGTGAAGGGGTTTCTCTTCACCATAGACATTATTCTGTGCTCATCCACCACTGTTGTCTTCCGTGGGCGTCCAGGTCTTTTTGCATTGATGAGTTCACTAGTGCTTTCTTTCTTTCCCAGGATGTACCAAACTGTAGATTTTGCCACTCCTAATATTGTAGCAATTTCTCGGATGGGTTTTTTCTGTTTTCGCAGCTTAAGGATGGCTTGTTTCACCTGCATGGAAAGCTCCTTTTACCGCATGTTTTCTTCACAGCAAAATCTTCCAACTGCAAGCACTACACTTCAAATCAACTCCAGGCCTTTTATCTGCTTAATTGAGAATGACATAAGAAAGGAATTGCCCACACCTGCCCATGAAACAGCCTTTGATTCAATTGTCCAATTACGTTTGGTCCCTTTAAAAACAGGGTAGCACATGTTAAGGAGCTGAAACTCCTAAACCCTTCATCCAATTTTAATGTGAATACCCTCAAATGAAAGCTGAAAGTCTTGATTCAAATCAATAGAACAGATTATTAATTGCAGAAGTTTTGCAACAAATGTGTGAATATACTCTTATAGTAATACTTGTGCAACTATGGAGAAAGTCTGTTTTGTACTTTATATATACCTACATTTAATTGCTAAGAAGAAATGCATATTAATTGTTCATGAGTGACTGCTGTTCTGGCAAACTCAAGTCTGGAAGACTTGTTTATCATAAAAACAGCCTCTCTATGGTTTTAAATCTCATATACTTACTTATACTTGGGCCATACAAATAAAATCATATGCCGATTTGGTGGCTTAAAAGTTATGTCAGTACCTATGGTCATACTTTTCTATATATTTTTCTTAGTTATCTAGTTAATTTGTGACTACTGTGTAGCTATGGTGCCTATAGGAGTCTGTGGTTGTCTGAGAAACATTATTGGTTCAGGATGCAGCTTCCTCTTCCTGCTCTCCACAGCTCTTCCTCTTCTGATTGTCTTCTTTGTATAAAAATTTAACAGTAAGTCTGAACATACTGAAAAGTTATATATTACAACAAGTACAGAATAATTCTAAACTACAAATGACTAAATTGCCATCATGTACTACTACAATGTACCAAATCCTTGGCTACTTATTATATATGTCACTGGAGATAAGGCATTGTATGTCCTCTTATAGATTTTTCAGTGTATATAGATTACTTGTTTAGTCATTATTTCCAGAAATCACGTGTCAGAGTAAGTATCATTCTAATATTTTACAAATATTTCATAGTATACAAATGTATCTTATCTAACTTATGATGATACACCCTTGTCAGAACTCCAGAAGGCAATTAGAATTTCTGATTGCTGACACTGAAATATTATTGTAGAATATTTACTCACAAACCTGAGCTATATGTACTGTATGAATTGTCAAGTCTTTTGTAATGATTGATTTAAGACTGGCAACATTGTCCTTAATCAAGATAAGAGAAAATATGTTGATAATACCACTTTAGACCTTGATGGTATATTATCAAGATATGTCATAAATGTCTGAAAGATGCATGTCCACATCTGGAACTTGCACCTGTCTGCAGAATGGGGTGTCCTGGCCCCCATCCAGCCTGATGAAGTAGCCAATAAAAGTCGCTGCTTGTCATGTGTGTGCCTGCCTCTATGCACTTCTATTAGAGTTACAGAAACAGCAAATCAAGTGTGCTATTCTTTGTGTATATGCCCTAAATGTATTATGGATATGCCATAATAAAGTAAGACTAACCCTTCATTTTACACACAGCATAACCTATCTTCATTACTATGCTTAGATTCTTTGTCAGATTTTATTGTGTGTTGCCTTCTTTATTGCCCACAGTTTTTCTGTATAAATAATTTGTCATACAAATATATTTCTGGATTTATATAAAAATATACTCTACATATAAATAGAGTCATTTGAACTGTGTCTTACAAATACAGCACTATTACTAAAAACCACACCCTAAAACATTGAAACAAGGACATTGTAATTAGGCCCTGATGTCACAAAGTGTAACTTGTGTATATGTATTATTATAGATGTTATTGGTTGGCAGATTATTGGAGCATACTAAGTTTACATAATATTAAGTTGCACAGAATAGATAAAATGCTAATATATATATATATATATATATATATATATATATATATATATATATATATATATATATATATATATATATATATATATATATATACATACGGGGGGGAGAGAGAAAGGTTTTTTTTCAATTTTTTTTTTTTTTTTTTTTTTTATTTTGAGGAAGGGGGGGGGGGGCTGTAATTGTCATCATAGGTAGACCTCAACTATGAGAGACAAAATGAGAAAACAAATCCAGAAAATCACATTGTCTGATTTTTAAAGAATTTATTTGCAAATTATGGTGGAAAATAAGTATTTTCCACCTCTCTCTCTCTCTCTCTCTCTCTCTCTCTCTCTCTATATATATATATATATATATATACAGTACAGACCCAAATGTGGACACACCTCTCTCATTCCAAGAGGTTTCTGTATTTTCATGACTATAAAAATTGTAGATTCACACTGAAGGCATCAAAACTATGAATTAACACATGTGGAATTATATACTTAACAAAAAAGTGTGAAACAACTGAAAATATGTCTTATATTCTAGGTTCTTCAAAGTAGCCACCTTTTGCTTGGATTACTGCTTTGCACACGCTTGCCATTCTCTTGATGAGCTTCAAGGGGTAGTCACCTGAAATGGTCTTCCAACAGTCTTGAAGGAGTTCCCAGAGATGCTTAGCACTTGTTGGCCCTTTTGCCTTCACTCTGCGGTCCAGCTCACCCCAAACCATCTCCATTGGGTTCAGGTCTGGTGACTGTGGAGGCCAGGTCATCTGGCGTAGCACCCCATCACTCTCCTTCTTGGTCAAATAGCCCTTACACAGCCTGGAGGTGTTTTTGGGGTCATTGTCCTGTTGAAAAATAAATGATGGTCCAACTAAACGCAAACCAGATGGAATAGCATGCCGCTGCAAATGCTGTGGTAACCATGCTGGTTCAGTATTCCTTCAATTTTGAATAAATCCCCAACAGTGTCAACAGCAAAGCACCCCCACACCATCACACCTCCTCCTCCATGCTTCACGGTGGAAACCAGGCATGTAGAGTCCATTCGTTCACCTTTTCTGCGTCGCACAAAGACACGGTGGTTGGAACCAAAGATATCAAATTTGGACTCATCAGACCAAAGCACAGATTTCCACAGGTCTAATGTCCATTCCTTGTGTTCTTTAGCCCAAACAAGTCTCTTCTGCTTGTTGCCTGTCCTTAGCAGTGGTTTCCTAGCAGCTATTTTACCATGAAGGCCTTCTGCACACAGTCTCCTCTTAACAGTTGTTGTAGAGATGTGTCTGCTGCTAGAACTCTGTGTGACATTGACCTGTTTTCTAATCTGAGCTGCTGTTAACCTGCGATTTCTGAGGCTGGTGACTCGGAAGAACTTATCCTCCGCAGCAGAGGTGACTCTTGGTCATCCTTTCCTGGGGCGGTCCTCATGTGAGCCAGTTTCTTTGTAGCGCTTGATGGTTTTGGCCACTGCACTTGGGGACACTTTCAAAGTTTTCCCAATTTTTCGGACTGACCGACCTTCATTTCTTAAAGTAACGATGGCCACTCGTTTTTCTTTACTTAGTTGCTTTTTTCTTGCCATAATACAAATTCTTACACTCCATTCAGTAGGACTATCAGCTGTGTATCCACCGGACTTCTGAACAACACAAATGATGGTCCCAACCCCATTTCTAAGGCAAGAAATCCCACTTATGAAACCTGACAGGGTACACCTGTGAAGTGAAAACCATTTCAGGTGACTACCTCTGGAAGTTCATCAAGAGAATGCCAAGAGTGTGCAAAGCAGTAACCAAAACAAAAGGTGACTACTTTGAAGAACCTAGAATATAAGACATATTTTCAGTTGTTTCACACTTTTTTGTTAAGTATATAATTCCACATTTGTTAATTCATAGTTTTGATGCCTTCAGTGTGAATCTACAATTTTTATAGTCATGAAAATACAGAAAACTCTTGGAATGCAAAGGTGTGTCCAAACTTTTGGTCTGTACTGTTATATATATATATATATATATATATATATATATATATATAGACTTGTGATTAATATATATTGTGCATTATATATGTGTATTTGATGCTTTTATTATGTTATTACAGTCATCTCTTTTAATGATGATCATGGGAGAATTAGAGCCATCATCAGGAAAAATAAAACACAGTGGAAGGATTTCATTTTCTCCCCAAGTCTCCTGGATCATGCCTGGTACCATCAAGGAGAATATAGTGTTTGGAGTATCTTATGACCAATACAGATATCTAAGTGTTATTAAAGCCTGCCAGCTGGAAGAGGTCTGCATTTTATGTGTATTCTTATTGATGTGTATTAGTTGGTTCAGATGGTAGATTGTAATGTAGATTTGATAATAATAATGCTAATAATACAAGCATTGATTTTCCAAATTGTGAGGTAGGCTTCGCTTGTGAGACACTCTTTACCGCGCAGGAAACAGGCAATTTTGACAGAAGTGATCAAATGCTGCTGAATTTCTGTACTTCCACCAGTCCTGGGCTCAGTTTATGTTCAGCTGGGTTTAAAAAAGACCTTTGGGAATGTACTACTGCCAGTGGTGAGACCAAGATATCACTATGTTTTAGCAAATACCCCAGTAGAAAATGATTGACAAGTCATGTTACTTGTCTCAATATCTCAGTGTCACTTGTCTCATTGAGTACATTTCCATGATTTACATCATTGATGAATGTCCAGAACATTTTAAGAAACATATAAGAATGATTACATAATCAGAAAAGGTTGTTATTTCAATAAAATAGTGTAAAGTGACACAACAGGTAAACAGGGGAAAGTACCAAGTGCTGTTACCATTGGCTTGGAGGTGTGCTGGTAAAAAGAAGGAGGGCTTTAATCCTTAACATTTCTTCTAATCTATACTATATACACTATTTAAAATCATAGTTATATCAAAAGGGTTGTATAATAAAAAAAAAAAATATATATGTATACTCACCTGTCCCCAGTGCACCTTTCCCCCAGCCTCCTGACAGGTTGTACCAATACTTGGAAACCTTTAATAATAAGAATGATAAAAATGAATATGACATAGTAATATCATTCATTTACTTCTATGACTACTTCTGTGACATGTTACACAAGTGAGCTGACTTAGAATTCTCTTCCTTAGGGTATGTTCACATTGAGTTTTTTTTAGAAGTATTATGGCTTGTTTTCTGTTCTAAAATTCACATCAAGAAACATCCACACTGATGTCCAATTGTTTCTGATGGGAATTGTTGATGGATACTGACAAAAAGGAAACATCCTGCCCTATCTTGCTTTGTCTTGAGGGCTGAAAACAATGGCCCTAATCTGCATGTTGACCCACAGTAGAAACAGCAGTGGTTTATTAAGCCTGGAATACATCTATCCATTGCTAATCCCAGAGCTATATGGATCAAAGAATTTGGGAGTTATGATCTGTTGACCAAGGAAATAGTTTTGGAGGGCTATCACGATATGTGCCTTGGGTGTTTGAGTGAAGCACTAACAATTTATTGTGCCTTAACCAGGGTATTTGGATATAGGGCAAGGACAGCAAACTGAATCTTTGCTCTGTAAATGAGTCTAGCTAGGACTCTGTATTGGATCATCAATATGCTGTAATTTACATGTGGTTGTTGGAATAATGAGTTAACAACATGAACTGATGTCCATTTTGTTTTGGGGCGTTTTTATTTTGGAAATGTTCTACAAATACCTGGGAGGACACTTGGCATAGACACGACATTCTTCAAGAGAAATAAGCCTTTATTATCAGATAAAATACGTCAAAGATTTCACATTTCAAGCTCTATGATGATACAACGGTATGTGGATAGTTTCTCATATGATAAGGAAAAGCGGTGAGTAAGGTTGCTTTCACACTGTGCTATGTCTTTTTTTTTTTTTAGTTGCACGTATCAGTTTTTATACAGATACAGTGAAAACTGGTGCCTTTAACTGATACATAGGCTTGTATAGAAAAAAACATAATTTTATACTAAAAACTTGATCAGTTATGTCTGATATGGCAAAAAAAAACTGATCTATGCATTAGCATCAATTTGCATGTGTTTTTGTAAAAAAAAAAAAAAAAAACTATCAAAAAAAATCTGTCTATCTATAGCTTTTATTTACTGGATGAAAAAGCAAAACGTCCAGGCTTTTCCCATCCAGGTTAAAAATTAACTAGAAAGCAAAATATCAACATTTCATGCACTTCTGAGATTTGGTTTTCTATAGAAGCCTATGCAATAGTCAAACACAAAGTTTAACTGAAACAAAGGCAAGGTGTGAAAGCTGCCTAAGTAGGAAACCATGGCAATTTCAGTACATGGTCATCTAGCCATACACAAATACTAGCTGCCAGACAAATATTCTTTTAACAGACAGGTTTCCTTCCATTAACAGGTATACTAGATACTGTACTCTACCCTAAAGGATTTATTCTAGTGGAAAGAAACCAGATAATGCAACATGGCTCAAGAATAGGTATAGAAAGAGGTGTTAGTCCTGTGATTCCTGTATAAGTTATATGTGCACAAGTCCATTGATTTAATCAATGTTCCATTTCTTTGCATTACTTGTTTTACACTGAAAAATTATAGATTTGTAATTTGAAATTCCAAAGTCATCGTTGCAAAGAAGCTGGATTTTCTATACCTAGTATTTGTACATTTTAATATTAGCATTCCCTAAATAGAATCTTTTTGTTTTCTGCTGTATTTTGAAATACACGTTGTCATTCGTGATGTACTGTGTGCACTAATGATACAGTTGTGTTATTATAATAATACAATTGATGTGTCATAACAAACAGCATTACTGGAAAATCACCTGGCAAATCAAATATAATCCAATTTGTATGGAGTATTTTACTGCTACCAGTTCTTGTAGGTTGTGTTCGCAACTTTTATTCGTCATGGAATTTATGACGTCACATGGAAAAAAGGACAAATATCAGTTTATACAACAATTTTAAATGAAAATAGACATTTTCTGTTTGAGTTTTGGATCGGTGTGCTTACATTCCTAAGCCTTGTTCCAACTATCTATCTATCTATCTATCTATCTATCTATCTATCTATATGGATGTCCGTTGTTTTTTTGTTTTTTTTATCTCTGGCTTGATAGTAACTGGTAGTAGAAACTAGTACGTAAACTGATCCTATTGTTTTCTATGGCATCATTTTTGGTATCTGACACAATAATGACAGATAGCTTCTTGTGCTGGAAAGAAAATTGTGCCGGATATAAAAATTTTGCATTTTTATATACGGCTGTTTTTGCCTATGGATACTTGACTGGTGCACAGCAATGTTGCGTATGGCTAAGTGTTGTTATGGCTAAGGATAAACCATTAATTATAGAAAGTGGATAACCCTTTAAGGGTATGTTCACATGGCGGAAAGTGAACAAGAATTTGAGGCCATTTCTGCCATGCTTTTGAATGGGGCTAATCGGCGAAGTGACTTGTTCCCCAGTTTCTGCTGCTTATTTCTTCAGCATCCTGCTTTAATCTCTGCCTCCCGTTGAAAATAATTGGAGACAGATTCAGAGTGGAATTTGGCACTAATTTTGAGGTGAAATCTGCCTTACAATCAGCACCAAATTACGTTATGTGAACATACCAAAAGGCTGGGATTACACTTCACTTTTTTGCTGAAGCGCTATGTGTGGTTTTTAATTTCAGTAATGGGTAGCATATGTTACTATGCATGTCACTTGTATGTTAAAGGAGTTGTACTGTTATGGACACTTATCCCCTATCCACAGGACAGGATAGGGTATAAGTGTCCATAACAGCATAACCCCTTTAACAGCCATTAAACTGAAAACCTCAGTTTTTGTCATCATTGACATAAAAGTGATATACATAGTAACATAAAAACTACACGCAATTGCAATTCTTCAGCAGAAAGTGTTGTGTAAACCTATTCTAAGACATTAGGGAAAACTGTGATATCTTCAGGCTTTCAACAAGTTGATTGTTACACTTTTATTAAATTACTGAAGACAATAGCAAAGTCTCAGACCGAATAATAAGTTGTTATAAAACCGGAATAATGAATTCTGATTTACAACTTGTAAAGTGACCTCTTATCTTCTACTGTGCAATACTTGTGTGCTGAGTGCAAATATTTACTGTTATTCATTAAACTTCCCCAATCTGCTCATAAAGCAAATTATTTATTTGCTGTTGGTAAATTCCTGTACTATATTGGTATAGTGTATGATAGAAATCATGGCAAAATATTATTTATACACTGTACTGTCACCTTTGGCACCTCCGCCTTCTTTTGATGTTGGTGTCATTAGCATTTACTATGTGATTCCATTCTCTCAGCTTTGAAGTTTCTGCGGCCTAGCATATCATGGCATTATGCCAGTTAAAAAGGAACAACATATTTTATGGAAAAAGCAAATGTGGCACCCTGACCTGTTGGACATTTAATTTATCTTAACAAGGATCATGTGCTATACATTACGTGATCTATATTTCATGTCTGCAAGTTCATAGATCTTAAAACAAACTTTGCATAAATCAGTAGGACAGTGTGTGTAACACTATATGTGGAGGATGAGTAACACTAAATGTAGGCAAACCAGCTTTATTACAGGTTCATTATATGATGATCAAAGAATGACTATAATCACACCATAATATGATAAAATAAAAAGTTTAATAAATGAAAAGAGATAATACCTAGCTGCAGCTACAGGTGTTACAGGTGAGTAGTTTTTTTCCCCACAATGAAATGTGGAGCCGTATCTGTTTCATGATGACCAGAGGTTGCTGGTCATGTCCCATCTGAGGCTAACATGATGTAATATACCATAGATCTTTATATTACCTTTGGGTGGGGTTAGGGGCTGAGCTGGACATTTTCTTATAGGGCCATGTTGGCAAACTTATAACCGCTTCTTTCAGCTGTATGTGCAAATGCAGATACAGCTGAAAACTGTCAGTGTAGGCCGCGATCCGCAGGTCTGCTGCTTACACTGACTGCAGAGTGTAACCTCTGCCCCAATGCAGCACGATGATGTAAGTCATTAGCGCCTGCGATCAGAAGAAGAAGGAGGACGCTCTTCGTGGGACTGCAGCCATACTGGGTAAGTAGCATAAACTACTGTGTGGGGGCCCACTGTGGACCATATAATAATGTGGGGGGGGGGCCCACTGTGGAGCATATAATACTGTGTGGGGGGCCTACTGTGGAACATATACTACTGTGTGGGGGCCCACTTTGGAGCATATAATACTGTGTGGGGGCCACTGTGGAGCATATAGTACTGTGTGGGGGCCACTGTGGAGCATATTATACTGTGTGGGGGCCCACTCTGGAGCATATAATACTGTGTGGGGGCCCACTCTGGAGCATATAATACTGTGTGGGGGCCACTGTGGAGCATATAATACTGTGTGGGGGCCACTGTGGAGCATATTATACTGTGTGGGGGCCCACTCTGGAGCATATAATACTGTGTGGGGGCCCACTCTGGAGCATATAATACTGTGTGGGGGCCCACTCTGGAGCAAATAATACTGAATGGGGGCCAATCTGGAGCATATACTACTGTGTGGGGGCCACTCTGGAGCATATAATACTGTCTGGGGGCCACTGTGGAGTGCATTGTACTGTGTGGGGGCCCTTCACTATTTATACCACTCAGCATCTGTTTTATAGCAGACATGTGATATTATTACAGGCTGTAATAACATTGCACGGTCACTATAAGACAGATTCTGGTTAATGTAAGGTTACATTGCCATGTTGGCACTTTGCGATAATTTAGTGGGTTTTGGGTTGCAGTTTGGGCACTCGGTCTCTAAAAGGTTTGCCATCACTGTTATAAGGGGAAACAAAGAAACTGAAGGAATGTATACCAGCTGGTCAGTAACAGAACTTACCCCTATTACCCATATAAGGATGGCTAGTAAATGCATACAGACTGATCAGTAACAGAAGTTAACCCTGTAATAGCACTTCAATAAGACATTTCAATTTTGTGGAAAAAATATGTCCATATATTTGGTGATATGATATGATTTATATTCTGCATTTTTTATCAGTTTTATCCTCTGCATGCTACACTGACAAAAGGGTAACAATGTTTAGAACTTTTGACTTTTAGTGTCCATATCTCACCATCCACTACAGCTTCGTATGTGAGTCTACCATCATTTTATAGACCAGGGGTCGGCAACCCCTGGCACGCGTGCCGAGAGTGGCACGCGAGGCTTATCTCCCTGGCACGGCAGCGGAGTCCTCACCCAGCAGTTTCGATCGGACCAAACATAGCCGAAACAAAACTGCTATTATTATACTGTGGAGTCTCTTCAGACCCCCGAGTATAATAAGTGGAGCCCCCGGGGAGGTGATCAAACATAAAAAAACAATGTTAACTCACCTTCCCTGGATCCGCAGCCACTGTGTGCTCTTCGGGCGCTTCTGCCTGACGTAAGAAACTGCTGACAGGGCCTCAGGGGTCACGTCCGACGTCATTACGCATAATGAGGCGACCTGACCCCTGAGACCGAATCAGCGTCGCTGACATCAGGGAGAAGTGCCCACACAGCGGCTGCGGAGCGCAGGAAAAAGTGAGTAAGGGTGCGGTCATATATGTCTGGTGCAGCTATCTGTTTCCCTCTGGGGTGATGCACACAAGCTGGAGGGAAACTGATGCCAGGACGGATCCCATAGTTTTCTATGGGATCGGTTCTGGCACAAGAGGCATCAGTTCTGGCGCCCGATCTGTGCCTCAGCTGGATGGAAAAACGTTACCTGCAGCGTTTTTCCATCCGGCTTCCTTAAAATTTCATTAGCGCCGGGTGAAGATGGATGCGGCATCACCCGGCTTCTGCACAGTCTATGTACAGTAGTAAAGCCGGTAATTGCCGGCTTCACTACTGTACCTGAGTGAATTGCTCAGGATTCGTTAAAGCTATAAAGAAATACTTGGATTCATTTTAAAGATGAGAATATCATCTTTAAAATGATACCAAGATCACCATGATCGTCCTTAAACATCCTGAGCGATTCGCTAGTGAAAACGATGTTCAGCATTGAAATCCCAATGCAGATCTCAATTCCCTACATCGTTTTAACAGTGAATCGCTCTGAATTTGTAAGGTCTATCATGGCGATCTTGGTATATTTTTAAAGATGAGATTCTCATCTTTAAAATGAATCCAGTTGCATCTTTGTGGCCCTAACAGATCCTTAGAAATGGGGCTCTAAATGTCCCCCCCCCCCTCCTGCCTCAGGCAGCATCTTAGAGCTAAGGAAGGAGGGGGAGGAGGAGCTGCAGAGACAATGATAAATCATCATTGTCTGTGCATAAGCTGCAGATGATGGGGGTAATAATCAAAGAAAGAAAAGCAAGAAAGCACTCAAAATAATAAAAAATACAAAAGGAATTTTATTGAAATACAAAAACAGTATAAAAATACAAGACAGAAACAACAGTACAAATACCTATGTCAGCATATGTAAAACGAGAGAGGCAGAGGCTAAGTAGTATAAATAAATATGAGGGAGATAACATACAACCATGCATAAAATATATAGCAGTGTATAAATACGAGGGGTACTAATGGTTAATGAAAAGGAAGTGCATATATAAAACGCCTATATAAATGCCCAATGTATCACATTATACATGTATTTTACAAAGTAAGTTACATGGTATAAGATCTAAACATACCCATGACACAAATGCCGCTGCCTGCTGACAAAACCCAACGCACATGATGGGGGTACCAGGGACTTCTGTCCATATTATCCCCTCTCCTATTAATCAGAGAGCCTACTGTACTTCTGCTCTCTGTTTGTCACATAGAGGGATAATGTAATACCCCTCTGAGCCTAATCACATAACCAGGAAGTTATTGGTGCTGCGACCCAGACATTTACCATCCTCCAGTTCGCAGCGCCAGAAGTGTCGCACCAAACACTTACACAACACATGCACAAAGTCACCAATAAAGTTTACATTTTTTTCACTGTCCCTGTCCTGTCCATACCTGATCTTTATGGAGTAAAATACGTCGCCCGCCTCTCTAGTTATATCCGTTACACGCTAAAATAATAGCAATAGCAATAGCAGGATAATACTGTGTGCAGGGGCCACTATAGAGGATAATACTGTGTGTAGGGGCCACTATGGAGGATAATACTGTGTTCAGGGGCCACTATAGAGGATAATACTGTGTGCAGGGGCCGCTATGGAGGATAATACTGTGTGCAGGGGCCACTATAGAGGATAATAGTGTGTGCAGGGGCCACTATGGAGGATAATACTGTGTGCAGGGGCCACTATGGAGGATAATACTGTGTGCAGGGGCCACTATAGAGGATAATACTGTGTGTAGGGGCCACTATGGAGGATAATACTGTGTTCAGGGGCCACTATAGAGGATAATACTGTGTGCAGGGGCCGCTATGGAGGATAATACTGTGTGCAGGGGCCACTATAGAGGATAATAGTGTGTGCAGGGGCCACTATGGAGGATAATACTGTGTGCAGGGGCCACTATGGAGGATAATACTGTGTGCAGGGGCCACTATAGAGGATAATACTGTGTGCAGGGGCCACTATGGAGGATAATACTGTGTGCAGGGGTGCGGTGACCAGATGGAAGGTAACGCTGCAGTTGGGATTGCGGGGTGCAAACAGCACAGACTTGTCACGGTCTCTGGGCACGAGGGCGCAGCGCTGGTGCTGTCCCACGTTACCACCACTGGTACCGGTGATGAGGGGGCTGCACAAATGTTGGTGGTGATTGTTCCCCCGGGGCGCTTCCCCTATACTGTGCCGACTGGTGGTGTTTGGGGCGCCCTGATGTTGTCGGTGCAGAGTCAGACACAGAAACGGTTGTAAAGTTGAACATTTACTTCCATGGGTGTGGAGGCACAAATGCTTAAACAGTTTCTTCAATACAAAACAACGGGGTACGCCTGGTGACACAGCAAAGTCCTGGGGTGCAGGGTAGACTTGATGAAAGGTGTTCCTAGCCCCTTATACTTCAGTGTTACAGCCCTAAGGTGCGTCTGGGCTCCTATTTGGCACATAGGAGGATGCCCACCATGATACTAGTACATAATATTCCCCACTCACGTTATGTGGTCCTGATAGCTCAGAGTTTCGGGGTGCAATAGTCAGGGTGGCAGGATATTCCACAGGTCTGGCCTTGGCCCCTGGATCCTGTGATACTTGCTATGGAGCACGTGTTCCAGAATGTTCTCTCCACAGTCTCATGCTGACAAGATAATGATGCTTGACTTCCTTCAGGGCGATGGCTAGGCAGACAGGGGACAGGATCTTCTGAATAGCTGGAGTATGTCAGCTCTCCAACCTTCCTGGGCCTGTCTAGGACTTGAGATTCCTGCACTAAACTCACTGCTTTCTTCACAGGACATCACACTTATCTCCTCACCTCCTCCTCCTAACACTCCACACTTCTAACTCCTCACACGCAGGACCTTCCTGCAGGGGTGTTACCATGGGGACCCAGTGATCAGCTGACTCCTCCCCTTTTCCCAGGCGATGTCCTCCCATTGGACATTTGGTTACTATTCAATCCTATGGGAGGTGTAATGCATGTGTGAGGCTCACTAGGTGGCGCTGTGTTGTGTGAGACTCAGGACCCCCTGCTATGTCACACAGGCTATGAAGCAACAGGAAATAATACAATGCACAGAGATCACCCTCAGCCCAGCCATAGCCAGCTCTGGGATGCCACATACTCCCCCTCTTTCACTGAGCCGACCTCGGCGACGGGCTGGGGTGAAGGTGAGAAATGTAACATAACGTTAATAAATACGAATAAAGTGCAAATGGGTCCAGAGGCTCTCTGGCACAAATTTCGTGAGTGTCCATTATCATGAGAGTCTCTCTGAGAAACAATAAACAGTCCTTTCTGTAAGGAAGAGTAGGCACTCTAGCACCAATGTCCATACCGCAATGGGGTAACAGAACTTCCTTGGCTCGGTGAGCCAGGCACTATGGCTTGGATTGTTGCATATAAATGTAAATACTATATTACATGGCAAGATATTATATATATACTGTATATACACACAGGAAAAACATTAATGTAATCAGAGCAGGAATAACATATATACAGAAGCAGAGACAGTTAACCTCTTTTACCCAAGGACAGCCATGGCATCACTATAGCGTGTTGGAGGTATGCCTTTTGTGGTACGCTCAGAACGCCTAAGTGGAACGAGATTTGAATCAGGAACAGAGTCACTGAAATCAATTAAATCATCTGTCGAAGGGTTCTCTTGCACTAGAGCAATTGGTGGATAACAGCTAAATGGTAGTAGTTTAGGCGCCCACATAAGCTCAGTTAAAGTTGGGGGTCTCTCTTTCGCTTCAGAAGGTGACAAGATCTCTGTACTCGTTGTCTCAGCTGGGGGCACCTCTGTGGGTAGTCCTTCTTTAAGGCACAGCTTCAGACGGTTTCGGTGTACTACTTGGGGCTGTCTCCCAGGTTTAGAGATCTCATACACGTCGGATTCAGGATATGGTATGGAGATGACACTGTATGGTTCTTTCTCCCAGAATGGATCCAATTTCCCATTCCGATGGTTATTCCTTAACCATACACGGTCGCCAACTTTCAGGGGCGCTGCATGGGCGCGATGGTTGTAATCCTCCTGTTGTCTCCTACGAACCTCATCCATGCGCGTTTCAACTATCTCTTTAGCTTCCTCCATACGTCGGCGGTGTTCAACAACCCAGTCTGTTATGGGTAGTGGATTGATGGTGTCAGGGACCTTCACACCAAGGGTTAAGTCTGAAGGAAGTTGACCTTGTCTTCCAAACATTAGATAAAATGGTGCGTATCCCGTAGATGTTTGGGGTGTGTTGTTGTAAATATAGGCCAAGTCCTTGATACGCTCAGGCCACTCAACACCAGGTGTAACTGCGGCTGTTCTTAGCATGCCGATGATCACTTGATTTGCCTTCTCGCACATACCATTCCCTTGAGGGTGATACGCTGTGGTTCGCAACTTCTTGCAGTCTTGGAACTGACACAGCTCACGGAACAATTGGGATTCAAACGCCGATCCACGGTCGGTGAGAATATGCTCAGGACAACCGTAATGGCGGACAAACTCTGCGTAGAAGGTCTCAGCCGTAGTTCTTGCTGTAAGATCTCTGACAGGCACGATGACAAGGAACTTGGAGTAATGATCCACCATTGTCAGAGCGTAGCTGTAGCCGGAACGTGTGGGACCCAACTTCACATGGTCCAGAGCAACAATTTCACACGGCTTTTGAGTCTTAATAGGATGTAGAGGGGCCTTCTGATCTCTTCGACCTTCCTTGGTGATACTACAGGCGGGACACTCTCGGCACCAACTCTCAATGTCACTCCTCATCCCAACCCAATAGAAGCGACGACGGATGGTAGCTTCGGTCTTTTGTACCCCGAAGTGACCGGATCTGTCATGATACGCCTCAAGTATCATCTGTGCGTCTCTTCTTGGTACGAGGATCTGATGAAGCCTTTCACCTGTGACAGGATCAAGAGTGTTTCTAAGTAGAAGGCCTCGTTGGACAAACAGGCGCTTCCTCTGTCGCCAAAGGCGTTTTAATTCCACGTCATGAAGACCTCTCTTTACACGGGTTGGTATTCTTCCTGTAAGCAGGAAATCTGACAATTCTCCTAAAACTCTGCTCTCTTCTTGGAACGTTTTCCACAGAGATGGCTCCTGGAGGGATTCGGCAGCTGTTTTCGCCAGAGATTCTCCTTCTACAGGGACACCAATAGCAACCTGTTGGGCAAACTTGATGTAGAATGGTGGCATCTCCACCTCTTCCCAGATGTCTTCTCGGGGTGGTTCTTCTCCCACAGGCAACCTTGAGAGTGCATCAGCGTTAGCGTTGGACTTGCCACTGCGATACTTGACAGAGAACTTGTAATTCGCGAGTCTTGAGGCCCACCGTTGTTCAAAGGCTCCCAGTCGAGCAGTGTCCAGATGCGCCAACGGATTGTTATCTGTGTACACGGTAAAGGGTGTGGCAGCCAGGTAGTCTTTAAACTTCTCTGTCACGGCCCAGACAAGCGCCAGCAGTTCGAGTTTGAAAGAACTATAGTTCTGGTCGTTCTTCTCCGCGCCTCTCAGACTCCTGCTGGCGTAGGCGATGACTCGCTCTTTGTTGTCCTGAACCTGGGACAACACTGCACCCAAACCTTGGTGACTTGCATCTGTGTACAAGCGGAATGGCTGACTGTAGTTGGGATAGGCTAGAATTGGTGGTTGCGTCAGAAGTGCTTTAAGCGCTTGAAAGGCTTCCTCTTGACGCGCTGTCCAGTCTACCGGAAGCTTTCGGTTGTAGTTTTCTCTGGGACAACCGCGCAACAACTCGTTCAGAGGCTCGGCTACTTGGGCGAAGTGTGGTATGAAACGCCGGTAGTAACCTGCGAATCCAAGGAAGCTTCGGACTTCTTTGACGGTAGTTGGTCTTCGCCAGTTCTGGACTGCAGTGATCTTTTCAGGATCAGGTTGGACGCCTTGTGCGCTCACGACATGCCCAAGGTAGTGAACTTGGGGTTTCAACAGGTAGCACTTGGAGGGCTTCAACTTTAGGCCGTGCTGTATAAGTACCTTGAATACCTCGGACAGGTGACGAAGGTGTTCTTGGTATGTCCGGGAGAATACAATAACATCGTCCAGGTACAGTAGCACACTCTGGAAATTCTCATGGCCGAGGCACCTCTCCATAAGCCGTTGGAATGTGGCTGGGGCATTACATAGCCCAAATGGCATACTATTGAATTCAAAGAGTCCCATCGGGGTCGTAAACGCAGTCTTTTCACGATCTTCAGGCGCCATAGGGACTTGCCAGTATCCACTGGTTAAGTCCAGGGTCGAGAAACAGGTAGCTGATCCCAAAGCCGTTAGAGATTCCTCAATCCGCGGCAATGGGTATGCGTCTTTGTGCGTGACGTTGTTGAGTTTACGATAGTCCACACAAAATCGTAGGGTTCCGTCTTTCTTCTTGACAAGGACTAGCGGGGCTGCCCAGGGACTGTTACTCTCCCGGATGACATCAGCATCTCGCATCTCTTGGATCAACTTTTTCACCGGTTGGTACATCGCTGGTGGTATTGGACGGTGACGCTCCTTGATTGGATGGTGGTCGCCAGTCAGAATGCGATGTTGTATGGTCGTGGTCTTACCAAAGTCCAATGGGTGTTTGCTGAATGCCTGTTGGTAACGCTTGGCCACATTGCGAACCCCATTGATGTGCTCTATAGGGGTATTGGCGTCTCCCACGTTCAATTCATCCCACCAAGACTTCGTGGCTCCATTCTGAATGTTCTCAGCAGCTTGGGTGGAATGCTGTGTGGCGGTAGAATCACCAGAGAGAATGTCTTCTGGTGCTAACCGGTGTAGCAGGGCCACAGAGTGGAACTTGTGGAGGTTCACTGGAGCATCGCCCAAGTTGACTAAGCGGACAGGAACACGTCCATTGGAAACTGTGACAAGGCTGCGGGCAGCCATGACAAGTGGTTGGCCATCTACCTGTATGGGTTGTAGCAAGGCCTCGTAGTCCTGATTTTCTATGCCCGGATGGGCACGGCACCACACCATAGTTTCTGTTCCAGGCTGTAGGGTTACTGGACGGGTATCTTGGATCCGGACTCGACCAATTTCACCTTGTTTGTTGGCGAACTTGTGCTGGGCATTGAGTACACGAATGGCTCGCTGAATGGTCTGCTGGTCACTGGGAGAAGCTGTAAGGAGAGAGGCATGCAAGGCATCCAACACTTCTGCAAAGCAATGGCGTAAAACATTCATGCCTAATATTACAACTGCAAACCTATCATCCTCTACATCAGTGACAATTACACCCTGTCTAGGCAGTTTCAAGTCCCCAATCTGGATAGTGGGTTCCCAATAACCCTGCTGTGGTATGGGCTGTCCATTGCTGGCACACAGATTTATCCATGTGTCAGGTGTTCTATTCAACACACCTAAGTCCCAATGTTCAAGGAACACCTGCTTGCGCAGGGTTGTTACCTGAGATCCAGTGTCCACCAACGCTGTCAGAGGGACGCCGTTCACCCGGATTGTGATGTGTGGGCAGGCTGAGACGAAGCGTGACAATGGCACTGAAGATTCACCTGGGCCCTTCTTCTTTCCTCCCGAGGGGCGGCCCGCTGCCTCGGGAGTGGCCCGTTTAACTGAAAACACTGAGGCCTGGTGTGTCCATATCTATGGCAATAGGTACAGTATGGCCTCTCACTCTGCGGAGGTTTCACTGAAGACGGACGTCTGGGTGGCGACTCAGGTGAGATGTTGTGACTTCGCAAAGGATCACTGGACGATGAAGACGGCTGGGTCAGACGATCTAGACGGACGGTGATCTGTTCCATGGCACGGGTCAGATGATCCATTCGGGCCAGAAGGTCATCTCTGGAGTCTGCTGGTGTAGTCTGCGCAGTTTGGGCAGCAGGTGAGGTACCCAGAGGTAGTGGCAGGACAACGGGAGCAATGCTTGTTGAGGGTCCAGGTGAGGGAGCACAGATGACTGGGCTCGGCTGGGGCTGCTCCTGTCCCAAGACCTGGATGGCAAGGGCCTTGAAGTCAGCAAACGTGATGCTGGGATGTTGTGCAGCAAGCATTCGCAACTGACTCTGGAGCAATGTGGTACCCGCCCCGTCTATGAAGCGGTCAAGCAAGATTTTATCAGAGTCCACATTTTCACGTGGATCCACTTGCACCACAGCTCTGAACGCCTCTTGGAGGGATAAAGCATAGTCCCGCAGGGTCTCACCAGGTAGTTGTCGTCTGGAAAAGAAGCGCATCTTTACCTCGGAGACAGATCGCACGTCAAAGTTCACCTGGAGTTTGTCCAGAATTTGCCCAGGGGTTCTTTTGTCAGAGGCAGGCCAGGATTTGACCTCCCTAGCTGCAGCACCCTCAAGCTGGCCCAGCAGGATCTGTATCTGCTGTTCTGTATTCAGAGGATAGAACTGGAAGAGAGACAGCATCTTCTCACGAAAGTCCCTGAGGGTATGTGCCTCCCCTCTGTAGCGCGGCAGCCATGGTGCGCCAGGGTAAAATGGCATGGAGAATGGTAGGCTGCTCGCCATGGGCACTGCTGGATCACTAGAAACAGATGGCACAATGTCACTTTGCTCAGTCATGTTGTTTGCAGGTATGACTGAAATTAGGTCGCCGTCTCTTTAAGAAACTCAACTGCTTGCTGGCAGGGAATGGAGACTACAACTTGGAATGCTGTCCCTTTAAGAATGCTGTAGCTATTAACAGAGTCACTGTGATGCAGGCTGACGGTGTGCTCCCCCTCTTTAATGGTGGCACTCCCCACGGACACTGTACACGGAAAACACTCGCTGGGGCCGTGGGAGGACTGAAGACAAGGACAGGGAGGCACAGTACTCACTGACAGCAACTGCAGCGTGGACCAGAGATCAGCGGTGCACAGCAGGGACGGTGATGCGGCACCGGAGAGTCAGAAATGGCGCCGGCACGTTCGCCTTTCACTTTCTTGTATGGGTGCACTGGAGCATTGCGCTCAGCATTCTGGGCTCTCCTAAGATGGCGGCAGATGGGTCTCCTGGCCTCATGGGCAGTGCTAAAAATCTCCCGCACTTTTGCAAGATACAGTTAACCCTTTGTGGGCGTTCTTACACAGCGATGTGGCGCAGCAAACAAGTCCTGGGCCCTCTTCCAGGGCTGTAACACACTGAGAGGACAGTCTTTAGGGCTTACTTCAGGGGTATAGGGCTCCCCCTCTTTGTGGCAAGCACTCTCAGGGAATAAACTTGATCTTAGCAAAGTCCACAATAAAGACCGATGCTCTGGAGACAATTTGGCGCACTTTTCGTGGCGACTTTCTCAAAATGGCACACACCCGTATCCTGTTCGTGACGCCAGTTTTTCTTGCGGTGACCAGATGGAAGGTAACGCTGCAGTTGGGATTGCGGGGTGCAAACAGCACAGACTTGTCACGGTCTCTGGGCACGAGGGCGCAGCGCTGGTGCTGTCCCACATTACCACCACTGGTACCGGTGATGAGGGGGCTGCACAAATGTTGGTGGTGATTGTTCCCCCGGGGCGCTTCCCCTATACTGTGCCGACTGGTGGTGTTTGGGGCGCCCTGATGTTGTCGGTGCAGAGTCAGACACAGAAACGGTTGTAAAGTTGAACATTTACTTCCATGGGTGTGGAGGCACAAATGCTTAAACAGTTTCTTCAATACAAAACAACGGGGTACGCCTGGTGACACAGCAAAGTCCTGGGGTGCAGGGTAGACTTGATGAAAGGTGTTCCTAGCCCCTTATACTTCAGTGTTACAGCCCTAAGGTGCGTCTGGGCTCCTATTTGGTACATAGGAGGATGCCCACCATGATACTAGTACATAATATTCCCCACTCACGTTATGTGGTCCTGATAGCTCAGAGTTTCGGGGTGCAATAGTCAGGGTGGCAGGATATTCCACAGGTCTGGCCTTGGCCCCTGGATCCTGTGATACTTGCTATGGAGCACGTGTTCCAGAATGTTCTCTCCACAGTCTCATGCTGACAAGATAATGATGCTTGACTTCCTTCAGGGCGATGGCTAGGCAGACAGGGGACAGGATCTTCTGAATAGCTGGAGTATGTCAGCTCTCCAACCTTCCTGGGCCTGTCTAGGACTTGAGATTCCTGCACTAAACTCACTGCTTTCTTCACAGGACATCACACTTATCTCCTCACCTCCTCCTCCTAACACTCCACACTTCTAACTCCTCACACGCAGGACCTTCCTGCAGGGGTGTTACCATGGGGACCCAGTGATCAGCTGACTCCTCCCCTTTTCCCAGGCGATGTCCTCCCATTGGACATTTGGTTACTATTCAATCCTATGGGAGGTGTAATGCATGTGTGAGGCTCACTAGGTGGCGCTGTGTTGTGTGAGACTCAGGACCCCCTGCTATGTCACACAGGCTATGAAGCAACAGGAAATAATACAATGCACAGAGATCACCCTCAGCCCAGCCATAGCCAGCTCTGGGATGCCACAGGGGCCACTATGGAGAATAATACTGTGTGCAGGGGCCACTATGGAGGATAATACTGTGTGCAGGGGCCTCTATGGAGGATAATACCGTGTGCAGGGGCCACTATGCGACATAATACCATGTGCAGGGGCCGCTATGGGGCATAATACCATGTACAGGGGCCGTTATAGGACATAATACCGTGTGCAGGGGCCGCTATGGGACATAATACCGTGTGCAGGGGCCGCTATGTGACATAATACCGTGTGCAGGGGCCGCTATGTGACATAATACCGTGTGCAGGGGTCGTCAGACTTACAATTATTGACCGACACTCCGAGTACCTCAACTTTGATTTTTTTAATCGAAATCGGCACGCCGAACAAAAAAGGTTGCCTAGCCCTGTTATAGACAATCATCTTAGCTATCACATATATAAATTTCACTTGCAACTATTTAGCATATGATTAGTTGTGCAGATTCTTGTCATGTAACTGCATTGCTACTGTTTTGCTCTTGGTGGTGCAAAAATATTTCTCTTCTTGTATACCACAAATTACAACCTGTTCTAATATTTCCTAATAGCTCAGTGTGTTTGATTCCCAAGCGAAAGGTAACTGGTTCAAACACGGCAGTAGTGGTGGATTGCATGCTTCGTAATAGTGAGATCATGGACGTTCATGCAAACACCTTGCAAAACACATTACACAAGTCTGGAATGGTTGCCCGAATAAAGGTGAAGAAGCCTCAACTTCAATATTGTCTTCGTTGGCTTGAGTTTGCAAAAAAGAATGAAAGTGGACAGTAGAAGATTGGAAATAGGTGATTTGGAGAAATGAGACAAAAGTTAATAGACTGGGCTTTGATGGGTGCAAATGGGTCTGGAAGAAACAAGGGAAAATGGGGTAAAGGAACAAGAAATTGAAGGAACTGTTAAGTTTGATGGTGGAAGCCTGATGATATGGGGTAGTTTCACAGCCAGAAGCGTTGCATACTTGACCAGGATCAATGATGGTCTCAATACTGAGCTATATGTGAGAATCCTACAAGACAAGTTACTTTGTACACTTCAGTACTATGGCTATGAAAAGGACGACAAAGTGTTCCAGCAGGACAACGACCCGAAGCATACGTCGAGATTAGCGAAGAAATTATTCAATGACAATGAAGTAGAGGTGCTGGATTGGCCCTCACAGTCCCCGGACATCAACCCAACTGAACACTTGTGGGTAGAGTTAAAGAAAAAGCTGTATTCGTACCCAAGTGAGTCAACCAGTATGTACCAACATTGTGAATATCTAGAAGAGACCTAGGGATCAGATTTCGGTCCAGACATGCTTGAATCTGATCAAGAGCATGCCCAGAAGAATTCAGGCAGTGCTGAAACCTAAAGGTGGATTTACAAAATAAAATAAAAGTTAAAATTTATGTTTTTAGTTTCAAAGATGTTTATTAAATTATAGAAACATTGTAAACAGCATAACAAACGAAATACAGGCACAAGGTGGTACAAGGATGTCAATAAATGGCAAAGACAGCATCATACATCAAAAGTAACACACCTATGATACAGGGGTGAAACAAGGAGAGAATAAAAATACAAAAATCAACTCAAATCAGGGGAGAAAAGAGGGAGAATTAACGCTACAATGTACATGGGTAACAATAAGCGATGTCTAGGGAGTTGCCTGAGTGAAGGGGAGACAGGAATGAGACCTCAATCCAGCTATACAACTAGAGCTGGAGACAAAATGGAAGACCTGGGATGCGAGACCTGTGGACCCAAGGTGCCCAGACCTTTAGACATGTGATCATGTGAGTCATGTGAAATGCAGTCCCTCTTGAGATGGCTATAGCAAGGATTTTATATAGCAAAAGTCTGATAGAGGAAGGTGAAGAAGGGAAACAGCCTGAAAGTAAGAAAGAAGGAGGCATTTTCCTCCAATAATATATATACTGTATTGCAAAGAAGTCAGGGAGCGTTTGTGAACAATACCTCTAAATATAAGGAAAACACCATTAAGTATATACTGTATGCTTGAGTTGTTCTCTTTTACTACATTAAAAAATTGTGTAGTTGCATTTGTCTGTTTCTACGAAGGCTGGATGAAGACTGACATTGCATTTCCCAGAGTTTGTCACCAGCTTTTAAAAGTTCCTTAAGGCCGGAGCCCCACGTGGCATAAACGCCGTGGTTTGACCGCAGCGTTTTACAGTCACTGCAGAGTAACTAGCGAATCTCTTCCACACATTGTGGAAAAATATGCACAGCGGACATGTTGCAATTTCCAAAACCATTGCGTTTTTGGAAATTGCAGCATGTCGGTTATACCTTTCTAATGGAAGTAGAAAGTCCGCAGAGGAAACCTCTGCAGACCTGTGAAAAGCGCTGCGGCAAAAATTGTGATGCATTGCTGCAGCGTTTTTTTCCGCAGCACTTTTTTGCTGCAGCTCGCTATGTAGGGCCTTAGCCTAATTGCTATTTTTGTTAGATAGTGCTAGATAGATTTGCTGAAAAGGCCCACAAAAGAGAAAAGGTGTTCAAATTTGCAGATTTTGGCAGGGCTATATATCTAATGTGTATGGGGACCTCTCAAATCTCCTCTGACATATGATGTCAGAATTGAAGGATTAGGCATGTTAAATGTCAACACCAGATTCCTTTGTTCTTAGTGGAGATAAGGCTTAATTCTGTCTCCCCACCAACAATATATGCACACTCTGCCAAATTGTGTCTACATGTGTATGTGTCAGTCAGGAGACATAGTAGTTGGCCTTTTGAAAGTGTATGAGCTACTGTTTCTTTATGCATTTGCTTGTATACCTCTATTTATAATCTTGCTGCATGGTCGGTGTGGGTTTTCTGTTCCCACATAACTCAGAGCATTACATGAAACATTTTACTAGCTCCGTATGCTCACATTAGTCATCCAGATGAAGTGCTAATGAGTGTCATTCTTATTCTTTGGGAATGCGCTCATGTGTTTACTCAGGTATAGGAGTTTAATAAATTAGATCAGATGCTACGATTGAGTTTGATTAAAGACAAGTACATCAGCTATTAGTCTCTTAAGGCGAAGGGCAAGTCAACCTTTATGTTCTGCAGAACAATAGTGAATGAATAGGTATTTAAGGCATGGAGTGGCCAGTATCTGGCAAGTACTTCTCTTGTGTAATGGATATTTTGTAATTTTCACATACTGGTAAAGTAATGTACAATAACAATTATGTATTGTCTTACCTGTGACTTTTTATCTGGAATGTACAAAGCCTGTGATTTTATATTACAAAATACACATTTTTACAAAATTAGTGCAGTCTGTCTTCTCATATACATAGTAAATATATATTGTAATTGCTTAACTATGCCCTGTACTGGTAGAAATATCATATTTAGCTTTAGAATTAAATGCTCTTCCTGTAATTAATAAACTTGGCCATTTACATAAACAGATATTTTATTACATTAGAGATGAGCGAACCAGTTTATAAAGGGTTAATACAATCTGAGGCTAAGGCCCCACGTTAGCGAGCCGCAGTCAAAAAGAGCTGCGGAAAAGAACGTGGCAGAAACGAATCGCGTTTTTTCCGCAGCGCTTTTCACAGAGAGTCTGCAGATTTGTCAATATTATACCTATACAGAAGATGCCAGTGTTTCTGTAGGTATAATTGACATGCTGCGATTTACAAAAACGCTACGGTTTTTAAAATCACTATATTTCCGCTGTGGATATTTTTCTGCAATGTGTGGATCAGATTAGCCAGAATCCCATCGACTTTTCAGGTACTTTAAAATGCCGTGTTTTTTTGCAGCGGTGTTTCCGCCTTGGCCAAATCGCGGTATTTACGCAATGTGGTTCCCCAGCCTTAAGAAGTTATCCTCTATCTATAGGATGGGATAATTTGCAGATCTATGGGGGTCTGAAATCTGAGAACCTCACTGATCAGGAGCCCAGAGGAGTTTTGTTCACTGTACTCAATAGAGCTGTGGTTGGGCTGGATGCGCACTTCTCCATTCATTTCAATCGGAGTGCTGGAGATAGAGTTCAGATAGACGTACTTCAGCTATCTCCAGAGCCCCCATTGAAATTAATGGAATGCAGTGCTTATGTCCTGACCACCATTGAATTCAGGGGACATAAAACCTCTATTGTCTTGATCCGTGGGGGTCTTAGTTGTCAGACGTCCACTCATTTGCAAGTTATCCCCTATCCTATTAATATGGGATAACGTTTGAAGATAGGAATACCCCATTAACCCCTTCTAACCATGAGGAATTTTTCATTTTTGTTTTTTTTGTCCCCATCTTCCAGAAGCCATAACCTTTGTATAACCTTTGTATTTATCCATTCACGTACCTATATGAGGGCTTATGGACAAATTGAACTTCTTATTGACACCATTTAATATTCCATGTGATGTACTGGGAAGCCAGAAAAATATTCTATAGAGGTGGAGTTGTTAAAAAAAAAAACTCACTATTATGCGCCATTTCTTATGGATTTTTTTACAGCACTCACTGTATGATAAAAATGATGGGTTACCCTTACTCTACTGATCAATATGACAATGCCAAATTTATAAAATTTTGTTTCCCATACAGTTTTTATATTTCTGTCTATACAACTTTGTAAGTGTTCTTTTTTTTGTGAGATGAGCTGCCATATTTATTGGTACCATTATGGGGTACTAATGACTTTTGGATCACTTGCTATTCAGTTTTTTGGGTGCAGAGTAACCAAAAAACAGCGATTTGAACAGTTTCAGATTTTTTTTCCCTTTATAGTGTTCATTGTATAGTATAAATATTTTTATGTATACATAGTCTAGGCATTTTTAGATGTGCAAATACCTAATATGTTTGTTTGGTTTTTTTTGTTTATTTGTATATGTGATCTAGGAAAAGGGGGTGAATTTAATATTTATAACTTTTTATTTTTTAAACTTTTTTAAATATATTTTACATTTCTTTTTAGATCCCCTGGGTGACTTGAATCCTAGAGGGTTTGGTTGCTCCCTCAATATACTGCAATACTTTTATATTGCAGTATATTGTATATTTACAACACTTACATCACACACTGCCTGTGACAGGGTGTAATGCAGTTTATACAGTGACAAGTCTGTGAGCCTTTGATAAATTCCTGCCTGTCACAGCAGCGGATTGCCAACCCCCTACAAAATTCTATAGTTGGAAATTGCTCCAATATGCACAACCATACACCAGAATTTCTTAGATGCTGGAATTGCAAATTGTTCACGTCATCTAAGTGGTTAACAGCCACATTTGGGAATGTCACCAATTGTGGATCTTAATGGAAGGTGCCTGTATAGTATAGTTGGCGCTCACTGTGTTTGGAGAGTGCTCAGCTCCTGAGCCCTCTCCATACTCCCTTCCTGATACCATGACACACTATTATGTCAGATGTAGAAAAGGGAGTTAATGAACTGAATTTAACTTGAATTCTACAAAAACTTCAAATTCAAACTAATCCAAACTGTTTATGTCTTTTTTGCACAAACTGACTAAAATGGTAGCTATGTGAAAACATGAAGAAAGGCTCACATGATCTTGGTGATCTAGGTGGGCCTCCTATTAATGCCTTGTGGAAAGCCTTCATGGCAGGGACAGCCAATCATGAGGAACTATAGGTCTAAGTTTACTGATGAGTCATCATAGCCTCATAGGCATTATAAAAAGACCAGGCAGGATGAGGTGTCCATTTTGTGGGGAGATATTAGACAGATAGGAGCATCTCAGTCAGACTGAGAAATGGGAATACGAGGATACACAAATAATACATTTACAGACACCAATTAATCTCGAGATTGGTCTGACTGAACAATAACTGGACAGATAGAATGGGGAATAGATAAAGAATGTAGAAGATTCTGTAAATTCTCTAGGATGATTGTTGTAGAAGAACTCTGCCCAAGGAAAAAAATGTTCGCAATGGGAGAAAAGCCCACATGAAGATTACCCACAGAAAAAAAATACTGCCATGTATACACACAAAAAAAAGCCCACATGGAAAATTGCCCTCAGAAAATGTCCAGAAAATAAATAATTTACAGTGAAGAATGCCCACAATGTGCCCATCAAGGCAACCTGAATATGAAAAGTTTGGAAACAGTGACATAAGATGGACAACAATATAAAAAATAGATAACACCTATTCATTCTCGCGCACTGGAGATGATTGGTATATACACAATTATCTGGAATTCTGTTGTACTTGAAATGTGCATATTTTCCTGTGTGGGCATTTTTCCATGTGTGCATTTCTATGTGTGGGAATATATGTGCTTTTATTCCTGTGCTTAATTTTCATGTGGGTTTACCGTTTTCAGCTTCTAGATAACAAAACCAGGAATATTGAAAATGGTGAATAAGGGTGGGTTCACACCTGCGTTTGAGTCCGTCCGCTGCCAATCCGAGTGAAAATCTCGGGGAACGGGATCGTCATCAGATACCGACAGGTTAACAACGTATTGGTTAAAAACCCATTCATTTGAATGGGTTTTTAAAGCAATGCGCGGGTGTCCGATTGCACCCTCTGCGCTGCGAATCCTTTTTTTTTGTCGGAAACAAAGTCGGACATGCAGGACTTTGTGTCCGACGAAAAAAAAAAATGGCTTCGCAGCGCAGAGGGTGCAATCAGACACCCGCGCATTGCTTTAAAAACCCATTCAAATAAATGGGTTTTTAACCAATGCGTCGCCAACCTGTCGGTATCTGATGCCGATCCCGTTCCCCCTGATTTTCACTCGGATTGGCAGTGGACAGACTCAAACGCAGGTCTGAACTCACCCTAATTTATACAAAGCAGACTAGAAATTTGTATAATATTTCCCTTTACTGCTACTTTATTAAGACTACGTTAACATATGTGTCAGATTTCCATTAGGAGCCTTTGTTGCAAATTCCGTCAAAAATCATGGATGAAAATGTCTCACATGCTGAACTTTTTCGTTCAGCAAAGTGATGGAAACTATAACGAAAATCTCACAGGCCCTATACATCTGGATCCATTTGTAATGTGATGGATCTTTCCCTACAGAAATTTCAGGTTTTTTTTTTTGTTCCGGTAATAGAGAAGAAATCCTGAGGGAGACGTAAACAGAACTTTGTTATAGACTTGTGGCATTTCAGTTCCCCCACATGGAAACTGGGTTACCTGAAGATCTTCTAGCTGGGGTGAATAACCTGTCAAAGCTATGGTAGGATGTGACTGAATAAAGTCAGTAAAATTAGCATGAAAATTATCCTTTATGTATCATTTGTACAAAGAATCTTTAGGTGAAATGCTAGGAAAATTTCGAGAATAGATAAAATGACTCAGAAAACTCCATATATTCATTCACTCTGGTCCTTATAATGCAAGTTTAAAAGATTCTATGTACACTGCAGATCCTTAAATGTCATCATGTCTATTTGCTGTTGTAGGACATTGCAAAGTTTCCAGAAAAAGATAATACTGTTCTAGGGGAAGGAGGAATAACACTTAGTGGAGGTCAGCGGGCAAGAATATCTCTAGCAAGGTAAGGCCATGATTGTTTATTTTTTTAGCTTCCAGTACCATATCTTATGACAGCATTACCTTGCTTTGAATAAATGTCACACAGCAAATCCACTTTAACAGTAAAGTTACTTCCTGTGGTGCTAATCCTCCTGCGTGTGTCATTTCTGCTAGTAGCTGGCAGTCATCTAAAAGGTCACTGTGGCTTCTGGCGGCTATATATACCATAGAACATCTTGACTGTATAAGTCATAAAAGTATGTCTATTCTGCTTGTTTTGTACTTGAGGACTTAAGTTAAAAGAAGTAGCCCTGCTTTATTGTTAGTAGGTGAAACCCAGCTGGAATTAAAATTGGTACTTCAGGAGGGTTTAAGGTTAGGGGGTATTGAACTAAAAGAAAGTAGATGTTTGCGGTAAGTCCTATCACCCCTGTTTTTCATAAGAACCAATTCCGGCCACCTTTGAGACCTATAGTGGTGAGAATCAGTTCTTGGAATGAGAGACTTTGTGAGAGGGTAGATATGCTACTTCAGCCTATTGTAACAAAATGCCTAGGTCAGATATATACTGTATATATATATATATATATATATATATATATATATATATATACTAGATATGTTCTGTCTACTGTTCACAATATCACATGGCAGGAGGTATTTTCCTGGCTGTCATGTGATATTAAATCTTTGTACATTAGTATTCCCCATACCTTGGGTTTGTAGGTGGTTTCTGAGGACTTATCCCACTATCCAAACTTTACTGCAGATTTGCAGGTTTTTGGTATAATGGCATTATAGTATCAATTAATGCAGAATTTTTTAATATTTGGCCAGAAATATTATTTACAGATTTACATCTGTGCGTGCTAAATACTCATCTGCTTATACAGTGCATATTTAATATAACAAATCCATTTTTACATGACATCACGTGGTATAGATGATATCATTACCTGTACTTTGGATGTAGCGACTGTACCACAGTTCATGGAATACCTTAACCCTAACAATAGCAAACTTCTATGAAGGGCTTCTACAGGTATGGTAATCATATATTCACACGCTCCAGACATGCAAAAAAAATTAAAAGCTTTATTGATATATTGATAACACTTACATTTATATTATGCAACCTGTACTATCTGCAGCACCTTGGTTGCATCAACAGAAAGATCAAAATTAGAATGCATAAACATATTAGAGACTCAGTTAATCCAGAGGCTGCTAATTCAGTAGCATTGAGACGGTTAATCAGCCATTGCAGAGAAGAGATTGGAGGTGTGCTCTCCTCAGGGTGGCATGTTGGATATTCATGCTGAACTACTGTACTGACCTCATCTTGCATTATGAAATATAAGTGAGGTTTTGTCTCTTGTTTTTCAGTTTTTTTTTATTGTGCAATATATTTTTATATATGTTTTCTTAAAATTTTGCATAGTGCACAGTTATACCCAGGTGCAAGGAGTGTGGTTTATACTTGCCTCTGGTATTTCTCCTTCTTGCCCCGGTACACATGGTTATGTCTAAAGCCCAATAGGTCTGAAACGCGTAAACCGTTACTCCCCAGGGTTACACTGTATGGATTCTACATGTTTGTGCTAGTCCACTTCTATACATCGATTTTAATGGTTCACTAATAAAATGATGGACTTTTATCTACATGCTGGATTGCTGCTGTCTTAGAATAGATGAAACTCTAAATGTAGAGTGAAAATTAAATGATCTATTTCATCTCTAAAAGCAAGACCATGACATAGGCTAAGGTTAGACTGCTACTTGTTTAGACTCAATATTAAAACTGTGGCCGAGTTAGAGTCCTGCAGCTTTTTCTGGATAAAATCAATATTCCTGTTAAAGTTAATGTAACTAGAAACGGTTACATAATTTGCTAGATCTCTAAAAGTTTTTTGTGCAACTTGAGTTGTGCCAAAGTTATTCACTATTATTGACAAGAAAAAACTACAGAAACACACACTGAAGTGTAGTTGGGGGACTCATTTACTGTATGTGTTGCCGAAGAATTGCCCTTAAGCATGATGATGGCACATAATGACGCACTCAATGGTTTTGTGTATTTCCCTTCTTCCAGAGCTGTCTACAAAGATGCTGACCTCTATTTACTGGACTCTCCATTCAGTTATCTCGACTTGTTTACAGAAAAGGAAATATTTGAAAGGTATGTAATAAGGACATTTTACTGCTAACATTATTCATGGAAATGTATTAAAATGTTATCAATATATTTTAAATTTTAAAAACTTACATTTTATCTTTTTTTTTTTTTTTTATCAAGAGCAATGTAGATTTAAATGTTTTTTCCACAAAAAGGATCTATCCTCTAGTCTAGTTTACTCCCATACTCCAAAGACATACCGATAAAGAATTTAGATTGTGAGCGGAACATATCGGTGCCATACTTATAAGAGAAACAAATAAATGATTATGCATAGGATAAAGCATAACTCGCTGATGGGGTTTACCACAATTTAGAATGTAGCTTCGGAGTATGTAGGTGTTCCCCTGCTCCATTCATTTCAATAAGAGAGCTAGAGACTACAAGTGCTGTACATCGGCTGTCTCCAGAGCTCCTATTGAAATTAATGGAGCAGAAGCACATCTGCGTCCACCATGGCTTCAGTCTCAATGGTAAAGCATAAAACAACATCTTATGAATAGAGGATAATTAATTTTTGTGGCATAACCTACATTCACAGTTACTCAGTGAGCGGCAGGAACAGCTCTAAATACAGAAGAAAAGAAAGGAATAAAGAGGCAGGATTTCACAGAAAGGAGACAAAATGTGTTAATAAAGTATATTACAAAATGTATTAATGACGCAAATACTGCTAGAAAATCTAAAGTTGCCTGAAAGTTTAGTTTATCATAAGTTTATCATAGCAGTGCATTAATGACCCAGTTTTCCAAAGTGGATGAAAAGACAAATGGTACTTTTTATGTTACATGGAATATTTCAATTATTGAGTCGATCTAAATAAGTTATGATTGCAGCACATTATTATTCTTCATTTGATCAATTGAAAAACAGACCTTAGTTCCATTTTACTTTCTAAGACAATTTCCATTTACATTAGGAACTATTTGTATATAGTTTTATCTAATTGCTTGTATCTGCATTAATAATACATGCAGATTCCTGTTGTTGAGGCAGATTTGTGATGTTCATACCTGATACATAATTTAACATCAGGATGATGTACTGTGTCTATGTTTTTAAAGACAGAAGACAGATGTGGATAGAAATGAATTTCAGACTAAGTCCCCGTGTAGCAGGCCGCAGCTAAAAAGCGCTGTGGGAATAACCGCGGTGGAAACGCATCACGGTTTTTCCCGCAACGCTTTTCACAGAAAGTCCTCAGAGTTTTCTCTGCAGACTTTCTGCTTCAATTGTACCTATATGGAAAATGCCAGTGTTTCCATAGGTATAATTGTCATGCTGCAATTTACAAAAACACAACGGTTTTTGAAATCGCAACTTGTCCACTGCGGATATTTTTCTGCAATATGTGGATGGGATTAGCCCATCCAATAGTAGGTACTGTATAATGCTGAATTTTTTGCCGCGGCGTTTACGCTATGTGGGGCCCTAGCCTTAAAAAGTTTCCCGTGGTAGTCCATAAAGATGATTTGTGTTGTGTTCTTTGGCATCTTGAAAGACTATGAAAAAGAGCAAAATTGGTACGGTATGTTAGAAAATAGCTGCAGTGTACAGCACAGAGGGGAGAGTTCTCTCATGTATTTCTTCTTTGATTATTAATAGAATGATAATGCTTCCTATCATAAAGCAGCTTTAAAACCCACATTTGCTGAGTTTTTATGCAGTTTTTGAAATCTAAATAAATACACATTTCTGTGCTGATTTATTTCTCAAGATCCTTACAGCAAGGAGAGCACTACTTTTCTGAGTTATAGAAGAGATGTAGCTTGATGCTTCTGGGCACCAATGCAAAATATGTTACAGAGACTTAGGTGCAGCTGCTAACTCTTCTCCTGTTATAACTTTGCCCATAACAGAGAGCTCTAAATCCCCTTTAGGCCCCATGTCGTGGAAACGCAGCGTTTTTGTTTAATTTTTTTTTCAACCAAAGTCAGGAGTGAATTAAACTGAAGGGAAATGTCTAAGAGCTTCCTTCATATTTTCGATTACTTTTCAAGTCACTCCTGACTTTGGCTAAAGAAAACAGCAAAATTTGCAGCAAAACAAGCAGCGTTTTACGCAACGTGGGGCCTCAGCCTTACAGACATAGAGTAAAATACTAACATCAAGCAATAACAGAATATATTGAACTAAAAAAAAATCTAGCTTCCTAGTGGTGAATGCAAGTATTTTTAAGGCACTGAATGCTTTCAAAATATATAAAAGTTGTATTTACCTCACCAGTTCCTCTGAGTCTTGTTAGATTCCCACTGGTCTCTTCTTTGTCCCTGTAAAAAGGTGATCACTTAGCCAATAACCGTATCAGTGTTGAAGTGAGAGGAACAGAGCAACCCATGACTATTAAAAATGGAGGGTATTTATCAAAAGTGATGCTACTCTACCTAAAAAGGGGGTTTTAAAGATAATAGCTGGAATCTGATTGGTTGCTATGGACAACTTTAATAGTAAAAAAAATGATTAACAAGTTAATCATTTGTTTTACTTTTGAAGTGCAGAAAAATGTATAAAGGAGCAACACACAATACTCGTTGCTTTCCCCTTTCTATCTATTTTTTTTTATTGAGGTTGTCGCGCAAGTGAATTTTGTATATTAGATTCTATGGACAACTGCCTCACTTTTCTTTTGCTTTTAATTAACCCCTTGTAAATGTACGGCAGATGTTGGGACTTTAAACATGGTGTCTACTAAGGAGTTGCATGGACACCATAACCAACGGGTATATGCTGTATTACACAGCAAAGACCCAGTGGCAATGCCTGACTGCAGACATTTTTCTTTTCAGATGCCTCAGTCAGTTGTGACTAAGACATCTAAAGAGTTGTAAAGAGTAGGTACTGCCATATTGACTGGGATTGTTATCATCTTGAGCAAGATCTGGGGTGGTAATCTTTTACTACGACAATGAAGAGCCTACTAAAATCTGCCCGTCCTGTCGTTATTGTGCTAAGCATGTAAGCGTTTTACACAAGTGAATGGATTTTACGATATACTGCAATGCATTAGTAATGCAGAATACTGTATCAGTAGTCAACAGCCCAAGAGCTAATGCCCCCTGGGGTCTAAAAATAGCAGTAAAAAAAATTAACAAGTTTACAAAAAATGCTATAAAAAGTTGATTTGCTGGGGTCATGGATGTCAGTCTTCCACTGATCTAAAACAAGAACTGGAAACCCCTTTAATGAAATGCTTTTGTTTCTGTATCATGCAGTGTTATTCTTGCTCTTAAAGGCACGGAAACCTCAGTAGAAATCTGATAAGACTCCTGCAAGTGATTGGGGTTTGGTACCTGTTTGAATCTGCTTTTGTTATGAACACGATGCATTATAGAAACATTTTTTTATATCATAATATTTTCTGTAGCTCTCAACTAGTTCTGAACAATTATGAAATAAGACTCATAAATGTATTTGTTCTAATTACGAAATATATATATATATATATATATAGATATATATATATATATAGATATATATATGAACACTTGGTTTTCTTTCACAAGTTTTTTTTTTTGTGTCTTTTAGTTGCATCTGTAAATTAATGGCCAACAAAACCAGAATTCTTGTTACCTCTAAACTAGAACAGCTTAAGAAAGCTGACAAAATTCTTATTCTGCATGAGGGCAGCTGTTATTTCTATGGAACGTTTGCAGAACTTCAAGATCAGCGTCCTGACTTCAGTTCTCAGCTAATGGGATTTGATGCTTTTGATAACTTTAGTGCTGAAAGGAGAAACTCCATATTAACAGAGACCTTGAGGCGATTCTCCATTGACAGTGATCCAGTGGTTGTTAGAAATGAAGTAAAAAATAAATCATTCAAACAAGCTGCTGAAATTTTGGAAAAGAGAAAGAATTCCATTATTAATGCTAGAAAATCAAGTCGAAAATTTTCTATCATGCAAAAATCTCAACCACAAATGGGTGGAATAGAAGAAGAGTCTCCCATAGAGCCGGAGGAAAGAAAACTTTCTTTAGTTCCAGATTCAGAGCAAGGAGAAGCAATCCTGCCAAGAAGTAACATTCTTAATGCTGGCCCAACTTTTCAAGGTCGAAGGAGGCAATCTGTGTTGAATTTAATGACGGGTACATCAATTTCAAGCCAAGGTGCATTTGGAAGGGTAACATCCGTTAGGAAGGTGTCAGTGATCCCTCAATCCAAATTATCACCTGAATTAGACATTTACAGCAGACGTTCTTCACAAGACAGTGTCTTGGAAATAACTGAAGAAATAAATGAGGAAGATTTGAAGGTACAACTAGGTTTTACTCTAGGTGCTTACTAGCAAAATGGTCAATGATCAGGTATCTGTCCATTTCATAAGTGTCAATTCAGAGGAATAAGTGTGTGTAAACAATTTAGTGTGGTTATCACAGTAAGCAGCAAGTGACTCCCCCCCCCCCGGCCTTATTTTCCCTGCATTATATACACAAGCCCGCACACCATGAGAAACAAGGGAAAGGGAATAAAGAAATGCAGGATTTCACAGAAAGGATTGAGATATTGAGATATTCTTCCCTGGACACACTGCCTCTACAGCTTTTATGCAGAGGTGTATATTATTTTGTTTGCAAGAACCCTTAAAGGGGTTTTCCTTTACTTACATATTGATGACCTATCTTTAAGATGTGTGACTGCTGGAGGAACCACCACAGATCACCTGATTGAAGAGGCTGTAGCTTTGGGGTGAGAGCTCTGGCCTCCAATGACAGTGTTGTACATTTTGTAGGGGCTGTGTTTGTTTTTTCAGCTCAGCCCCATTCACTTGAATGGGACTGAGCTGCTCCTGTACCATGTGAATGATGAACGTGACATTGTCAGTGCTGTGGCCTTTTGAAACAACTTATCTGTGGAGGTTCCAAGTTTCGATTGCCCACCGATCACATATTGATGACTTGTCCTAGGGATAGGTTATCAATTTATAAGTACCGGAAAACTTCTTGAATTTCTGCATGTGAAAGAAATCATTAAAGCAAAGCCACGTCAGATCTGTTCATGCAGAATGGCCTGAAATGCATTTGTTTTCTTTGCATGCTGTGCACTACACTTTTTAATTTTAATATTGGGTTTTCTAGGGATCATTGCTGTTATCAGATGACAGTTCCAGGGTCAAGTTATTCAGGCTCATTGCCAGACATGACCAGATTTTAAGTTTGTCATTCATTTGCAAAAATGAAAAACAATTGTAGCTGAATAGCAAGTCTGTTGGTACGGCGATTTAAGCTTAAGAACTTAGAAAAACAATAATAAAGTAGAAAAATGTCATCCTTATCTGATAATTATAAGCTCCACAGTGAAATATAATAAAGAGCTATAGAATTAGCATTATCCACATCAAAAACTAACCTTAAAGAGGTAACTTGGCATAAAAAGCCAATCTTAAATACTACCTGGGATTTCATATATTAGTGAATTACAAAAGAAGGAGTGCTGTATTCCCATTAACTGGAGCAGGTTGCAGCTACGAGGAAACATGCACAGTTGTGTAATAATTTAGTTAACCAAGCATTGGCAGTATATAGTATTCAAACACTTGCTGCCATGTTACCCAGTATATTACAGCTGATTGCTATGGGTCCCATCAACACCATTTGATCTGCTTATTATTTGGACAATATTCTATGAAAATAGGGCTTGTTCAAAGCAGACAATACCTTTAGGCTGAGGCCCCACGTTGCTGAAACACAGCTCTTTTTGTTGCAGATTTTGTTGCGTTTTTTTGAGCCAAAGCTAAGAATGGCTACAAAAGGAATGAGAAATATATAGGAAACTCTTATACTTCTTATACTCAATCCACTCCCAGCTTTGGCTTAAAAAAACGCAACAAAATCTGCAACAAAAAAAAGCTTTCCGCATCGTGGTGCCTTAGCCTTATATAGTCTTTGTCCATGTGTAAATTTGTGGGGATTTATTATATTGGTCAGACAAAGTCATGCTTTAGGGTGGTATCACATGTAGTTGGGTGAATTTATTTACCCATCTACCCCAGTTTTCTGTAATAGATCGGTTAAGAAGTGCCACATTTTTTTTGCACCTAAGATGCACTACATTGTTGGATCTACGCCCCATTTGCTACTTTTTAAAAAAAGTAGGCATTGTGGCACAGAGACCTAGGGGGACCTAGTAGGCACATCTCAGCTAGACAAATTCACTATAACTTATTCTAGAAAACTGATGTAAATTATACCTGAAATCTATGCCAGCTCTTGGTTAACATCAGTTTAATTTTTAGCCAGAGCCTCTTAATATTTCAGGCACATCTCGCACCAGCAGGGAATTTATTAAGGCTGGTGTAGGAAAGAACAGTCATAAATTCTCCCCATTGTGTTTAAAGCATAACTAAACCTTTGGACAACTTTTGATTTGCTAGCAATATTTGTGTCATAAATACATTTTGTAATATACTTTATTAACAATTCTTGGATAATTTCTATGAAATCCTGCAACTTTTTATTCTTTCACTTGTTTCTATATTGAGCGCTGTTTCTGCCTCTCACTGAATGTTACTGTGTATGGTGTACAGGAGTACGGGGCTGTGTAAGATGTAGAGAAAATGAGGGTAGGGGAGAGTAATTTCAGACAGTTATATCTCAGACATTTTAAAACGTACAAACTTGCTTTTGGTGTCATATGAAAGAGAAGATTCTCATCTTTCATATACAGGTGCATCTCAATAAATTAGAATATGTTTTAAACATTTATTTATTTCAGTAATTAAATTAAAAAAGTGACCTCCTATACGAGGGGCGCCTGAAAAGTTTGTGGCCTGACCCAGAAGTAATGACTGTGGGTCGAAATTTTGCAGTCAGTTCACAACATAGTCTCCTTTGAGGGTCACACATGTATGCCATCGCTCTTGGAGTTTCATTATTCCACTGTGGTAGAATGTTCCATCCTGCTCTTCCAAAAAGTCCTTTACGGCGTCCATGATGGCTTCATCAGAAGGAAAACGACTTCCACCAAGGAGCCTTTTCATCTGTGGGAATAGGTGGTAGTCCGAAGGAGCCAAATCAGGGTAATATGGTGGGTGCTGAAGCAGTTGGAAACCACAGGAGTGAATTGCAGCCATTGCAATAGCCGATGTGTGAATAGGCACGTTGTCTTGGTGAAACATCCTTTTCTGGAGCATTCCTCGCAGTTTTTCCTTAATTGCTGACCTCAGACGATGAATCTGAGCTGCATAATATTCCCCATTGATGGTTTGACCTTTCTGGACGAATTCCAGAAGAATGACACCCTTGGAATCCCAGAACACTGATGCCATCACCTTGCCAGCGGATGGAACCACCTTTGCCTTTTAGGGGTGTGGGAGGTGGGATGTTTCCACTGTTTCAAGGGTTCTTTTGACTCAGGACGAAAGTGGTGTACCCAAGTTTCATCCATTGTAACAAATCTCTGCAGGAAAAGTTGAATATCAGCTTCAAACAGTTGCACATTTTCCGCAGAGTGAAGTTCTCTCAGACGTTTGTTCTCTAAAGTCAAAAGTCTTGGCACCCATAGGGCTGTAACTTTGTGCATGTTCAGCAGCTGTGTAGGATATGGCCAACCCATTCCACTGATATGCCCACACATTCTGCAATGTGCCACTGTGTGACACGTCGATCTGCCATTACAATGTCTTGCACTTTTTGGACATTTTTATCTGTGCATGCTATTGAGGGATGACAACTGTGCGCAGCATCTTCAATTGATTGCTGGCCCCACTTGAAATCTGCAACCCACTTTTTTCACCATTGCATAAGAAGGAGCATTGTCCCCTGATGTCTCCAGCATGTTCTTGTGAATTTCCTGTGGTGTCAGTCCTTTTTTCAGAAGGTATTGAATGACTGCTTGCTTCGCCAACTTCTACATTTTCATATTTCAGCTAACTTTAAAATGCTGTACCTGAAACAAAAAAAAAATCAAAATAAATCCAGATTGCTCATGAGACCTTTCAAATAACTAAATAACATATTGCATTGCAAAACAAGACCATATGAAAAAGATTTCATGGGTGGATTACAAACTTTTCAGGCACCCCTCGTATTTTCTAGATTCTTTACACACAGTGTTCTATTTCAAGTGTTTTATTTCTGTAAATGTTGATTATGGATTACAGGTAATGAAAACCCAAATCTAAGAAAATTAGAATATTGTAAAAAAGTTCATTATTGTAAATTCAGTGTGTCACCTGCCAATGCTTCCTAAGCCTTTAAATGGTCCCTCAGTCTGGTTCAGTAGGACACACAATCATGGAAGACGCTGATTATGAATTGTATTACTGAATTACTGAACTGAATGAACGTTTCAGAAATATTCTAATTTATTGAGATGCACCTGTAACACTTGCAGTGCTATCTAAATTATTTCCAGAGATATCACTGGTAGGATATTTATATGCAGCTGTATAATATACAGTAAATGATATAAAAATCCCAATCCCGACTGTGTTTTCAACCAGTGATATCTCTAGAAATAATTTAGATAGCACTGTAATCCAAGTATCAAATGAAAGGTGAGAATCTCTTCTTTCACATGACACAAAAAGCAAGTTTGTAGTTTTATAATGCCCGAGATATAACTGTTTGAAATGACCCTCCTACCCTCATTTTCTCTACATATTACACAGCCCCGTACTCCCATACACAGTAACATTCAGTGAGAGGCAGAGAACAAATCTCAATACAGAAGCAACGGAAAGAGTGAAAAAACGCAGCATTTCACAGAAAGGAGACAAAATTTATTAATGATACAAATACTGCCAGAAAATCAAACGTTATCCGAAAGTTTAGTTACGCTTTAAGAGGTTTTTTTGTGCGGCCTATTTTAATAAAGTATGTGGGGAAGTATGAAACTTGCTATTTAGTGGCTTTTTGTGTCTGTGGCATTTTTTTCCTGAACACTGCATGCTTTAGATATGGAATGTTTTTCATGGGTTTTTCCCATAGGACTGTCGCAGCTCACGAGGATGAGGGAGTTTAAATATAATGGTCGTTGAAAATACACACCCTCTCTTTATTCATTTCAGTGGGACTGCCATACATGTTGAGTGCTATTTGCCCCAAATGTTTCACTTCTGTGACTAACACCACAGAAAAAACAATAAATGATGCTTGTGTTGGCTATCCTGTAGACTTGTAGCTAAGCTTGATGATCATCACATTGGTTTTCTACTGTAGCTGTATAAGATTTCCTAACTAATGGGTTGACATTTCCCTTAGACTTTAATGATCAAATATATTCAAAAGGGCTGTCTTTCTGGCATAGGTTTTGTCATTATATGCAGGTATTCTGTATCCCCAACACTATTAAACACAGTTTACTAGGGTTTTAGATATACCCTGCATTTAATGACAGTCTATGGCAGATGTATGCAGATTTACAGGCAACAGATGCATAAATCTAGCCATAAGTTAGCTCAGGCCAAGTGGCCACCCCCATAATCATGTTCAGAAAATAGAATTAAAAAATTAAATTAGAAAATAAGAGCAGACAAGAAGAACATAATAGTTTTCACTATGTCGGTTTCAATTGTTAAAAATATATAGGTGATACATACTTTAGTTATAATTTAGCATGGTGTATTTGTAGTGCAAGTATCTGTGAAGTAATTGTGCGATTTCATTCTTACTGTACAGGAGTGCTTCTTTGATGATGCAGACAGTGCATCACCAACTACTACTTGGAACACTTATTTCAGATATGCAACTGCACATAAGAGTCTGATCTTCATACTTATCCTTGTCCTAGTCATTTTTTTAGCAGAGGTATGTAAAAGTAACATTTATGCATAAGTGAATGACTGGTTATATGGATTACAAATCAGTATTTTGGAAGGTATTCCTAGTTAAATAAGGAAAACACATCTTGCAGCCCAATATGCTTGGTGTCATATTGCATGGGTCACATAGAATATTGCCTATATGTAACAACATTGCCATCTATACCTAGTGAATTATCAACTTTTTCCAAGTTAATGACCACTAATGTTCTCTTATTATTTTAGAATATCTCAGCTTTCTGCCGGTGGCTGATAGGTGGGCTGTGTCCCAGCCAGGGACATAGGGCCTTTACCCAATACTTTTTTAAGAATGTGTGCAGTAATAATAATAATAATAGTAATACATTTTATTTCTATAGCGCCAACATATTCCGCAGCACTGTACAATTTGTTGGGTTCAAGTACAGACAAAAAGATACATTACAAAGAAATAGTCAATTCACACAATGGGACTGAGGGCCCTGCTAGCAAGAGCTTACAATCTATGAGGTAAAGGGGGTGACACAGGAGGTAGCAGGGGTGGCATCAGAGGTAGGATTGCTTATACAATGGTCAGACAATTTTGTAATAGAGGTCATTACACATATATAAAGCTGTATGAGCCGTCACCAGTCGTGTCCTTTAACGTGCAGATGGTGCCTGGACATATAAAGTTAGTCTGATACAGCATCATAAGTGCCCATAAGTGCAATCTGCACCTCTTGGGCGTTGTGATGGCCTGGAAGCTCTCAAAAAAATTTTTTCCAGATCCTTTTTTGATGGTACCTAAAGTTCAGACCACCACAGGTACAGTTGTGTCTTTGGTCCTCCATATTCTGCTCACTTCGATCTCAAGATTTTTGTATTTCATGAGTTTCTGTGCTTCTTTCTTTGTGATGTTCTGATCACATCTACATATAAGTAGTGGTTTTTTTTTCTTCTTTTTTTTTTTTTATTATCTTGCACAATGAACTTCAAATGTATATCTTTGGATGCTTTCTGGAACTCACTAATACTTGAAAGGTTCTCATGTGCAGATATTGTCCCTTAAAGATACCTTTCCTCAAGGGCTCTGGGGGCCAACTGTCCCAAGTTGTTCGTAGCAGTGTGTTTTCTATGCACCACAGTATTTAACCTACCCGTGGTGGACTTAGTGATGTTCAAGTCCAGAAAGGTTATTGCATCTCGGAGGTGAAAAATAACCCAACGTTGTTGATATTTAGGGCTTGGACAAAATCAGAGAATTCCTGTGGTGTCTCATTCCATAATATAACGACATTGTGTATGTATCTCAGCCATTGTGATGTGGTCGAGGTCCATTTCTCTATGTCCTCCTGGAAAACCACCTCGGTCTCCCACCAGTTTAGAAAGAGGTTGGCGTAAGTGGGTGCACAAGGTCTACCCATCACCACCCCCCTGAGCTGGTGGAAGAATTTACAGTAAAACAAGAAAAAATTGTGTGTAAGTAAGAATTGGAGCAGGTCCAAGATGAGTCTGTTAAGTGCCCCCAAACTGTGTACATCTGGTTTTTAAGAAGCTCTCACAGCCCCACAATCCCTTCAGTTCCTTCTTTATGCCTTATTAATAATATCCCTGTACAAAACGCTTAGGCAACATAATGAGTTATCAGGATAGTAAAGATAACATATCCTGTACTGTCACATAGCGAATGAACCAATGCATGTGTAGTGCATAGGTGACTTATCAATGTAGGACTACTGACTGTCAGCCTTTGCATATGTTTTATAGTAGGCAGAGCACAGTAGATTCTCCTGCATAATCACTACTTGGTAATGTACTGATGTTTATAGGGGTTAATCTAATAGCAGAAACATCTCACTAACCCCCACATAATTTAGTAGCCCCACTTGTGTATATTTAGGCCAACATAATTGTGACTCTTAAATACCATCTAAGAGTACAATTGATTGGGTATTCTGACAAACATTTCTAGTTATTCTGTATTATGTGTCTTAGTGGTGATTTCTGTCGGCAGAAATAGAGAGGGGTCAATCATATCTATCTATTGAAATCACCATATATGCACCAATACAAAGAAGAAAGCCTATAAGGTCAGTGGACTACTTGCACCTGGGTGGCTAGTATATCACTTTTTTGCTAAATATTTAATAAATATTTTAGTTTTTAAGTGTTTAATCAGACAGTTCATATTATTTTGATAATTTCAAACACAAACAATTATATATCACTTGGCAGCAAGTTCTTGTTCAACAGCTCTGATTTTAGGACCAAACAGACTTGGCAATAGTATTCCCACGCAATCTTCTCCTTGTCTTTTCATTCTGAATACCATTGTTTTCCTTGATGCGAAGATATTTGTAGACATCATTTTAATGAAGGCTCTGTATTACAGTTTTTTCGTCACCTAGGTATTTTGTCTATTATTTTATCTTTCCTAATTATTATTATTATTATTGTTATTAAAAATTGTTTTCAGATTTAAAGAATTCACATTATTTTAGATAATGGAAATGTGTACACAAAAGGGTTCAGTAAATCACAGTTACAACCAAGAACAATGTATTTTTTAATAATTTGGATGACCGTGTGAAAAGCAAGTATTGCTTACTTTATGTACTGCTTACGCTAGGGTGACACCTGTACCAGGGTTTCTGTTCTTCGAGTCCGCTTGGGGACCCGAAGAACAGAAAACTAATCCGCTTAAAAAGCGGTTACCCGCAGACCTCATTATAGTCTACAGTCTATAGTCTGTCAGGTTTCTGCCCGAAAAATGCATAAAAACAATGATTCGGGGACGGAAACTCCGAACGTGAAGCAGGCGCAGGTGTGGACCTAGCCTTATTGGTTGAATTTCAAGATGTACTGTATAAATGTTATCTAAATAATACATGCAATAATAATTATAATGAGCCTATTGTCTTCTATAGGTTGCTGCTTCCTTGACGGGTCTGTGGCTGATCAAACAGTAAGTAAATTATTTTTCTAAAAAGATCCATAACAATTAGTTACATTAATGACTGGAATTGTGTTTATTATAGTTAAGGATATATTATCACATTTTTTTTCTCTCCTCAATTTTTTAATAATATTCTGAATTTTTCACAATATCTTTTGGACCAATGACAAGAATGCATGTCATGAGCTGCAGGCAGTTGAGTATACTCATCATGGTAATAGTGTGGTAACTATCACCATGTCTGTGCATTCAGGAGAGGAGAAATATATTAAATCCTTAGAATGCTGCAGATCTTCGTTTGACCATATCACAGGGAATCTCATTAATGAAAATGTTGCCATAACTTGTATGCGTAGGATTGAAGGACTCTAGGACTGTCTGACCATGTTCTTTGTTGTAATGGTACTTTACCTAATAACTGTCTGTGTACTATTATACAGTGCCTTGCGAAAGTATTCGGCCCCCTTGAACTTTTCAACCTTTTGCCACATTTCAGGCTTCAAACATAAAGATATAAAATTTTAATTTTTTGGTGAAGAATCAACAACATGTGAGATACAATTGTGAAGTGGAATGAAATTTATTGGTTATTTTAAACTTTTGTAAAAAATAAAAAACTGAAAAGTGGGGCGTGCAATATTATTCGGCCCCTTTACTTTCAGTGCAGCAAACTCACTCCAGAAGTTCAGTGAGGATCTCTGAATGATCCAATGTTGTCCTAAATGACTGATGATGATAAATATAATCCACCTGTGTGTAATCAAGTCTCCGTATAAATGCACCTGCTCTGTGATAGTCTCAGGGTTCTGTTTAAAGCGCAGAGAGCATCATGAAGACCAAGGAACACACCAGACAGGTCCGTGATACTGTTGTGGAGAAGTTTAAAGCCAGATTTGGATACAAACAGATTTCCCAAACTTTAAACATCCCAAGGAGCACTGTGCAAGCGATCATATTGAAATGGAAGGAGTATCAGACCACTGCAAATCTACCAAGACCCGGCTGTCCCTCTAAACTTTCATCTCAAACAAGGAGAAGACTGATCAGAGATGCAGCCAAGAGGCCCATGATCAGTCTGGATGAACTACAGAGATCTACAGCTGAGGTGGGAGAGTCTGTCCATAGGACAACAATCAGTCGTACACTGCACAAATCTGGCCTTTATGGAAGAGTGGCAAGAAGAAAGCCATTTATCAAAGATATCCATAAAAAGTCTTGTTTAAAGTTTGCCACAAGCCACCTGGGAGACACACCAAACATGTGGAAGAAGGTGCTCTGGTCAGATGAAACCAAAATCGAACTTTTTGGCCACAATGCAAAACGATATGTTTGGCGTAAAAGCAACACAGCTCATCACCCTGAACACACCATCCCCACGGTCAAACATGGTGGTGGCAGCATCATGGTTTGGGCCTGCTTTTCTTCAGCAGGGACAGGGAAGATGGTTAAAATTGATGGGAAGATGGATGGAGCCAAATGCAGGACCATTCTGGAAGAAAACCTGTTGGAGTCTGCAAAAGACCTGAGACTGGGACGGAGATTTATCTTTCACCAAGACAATGATCCCAAACATAAAGCAAAATCTACAATGGAATGGTTCACAAATAAACGTATCCAGGTGTTAGAATGGCCAAGTCAAAGTCCAGACCTGAATCCAATCGAGAATCTGTTGAAAGAGCTGAAAACTGCTGTTCACAAACGCTTTCCATCCAACCTCACTGAGCTCGAGCTGTTTTCCAAGGAAGAATGGGCAAGAATTTCAGTCTCTCGATGTGCAAAACTGATAGAGACATACCCCAAGCGACTTGCAGCTGTAATCTCAGCAAAAGGTGGCGCTACAAAGTATTAACTTAAGGGGGCCGAATAAAATTGCACGCCCCACTTTTCAGTTTTTTATTTTTTACAAAAGTTTAAAATAACCAATAAATTTTGTTCCACTTCCCGATTGTGTCCCACTTGTTGTTGATTCTTCACCAAAAAATTGAAGCCTGAAATGTGGCAAAAGGTTGAAAAGTTCAAGGGGGCCGAATACTTTCGCAAGGCACTGTATTTGTACACAGGGTAAAGAACCAGCATATACTGTACATATATATTAGTATATTATTGTCAAAAAATTTAAGTCAAATTTTAAAGTCCACCTATATCCACGTATACAATTTAATTAATAAAACATTTTGAAATGAAATTTAGAAAGTGCATTTTTACAATAAATATACTTTATTAAATAGTAGCCCCAAAATGTAAAATAATACACACATATTTGATATTGTTACAATCATAACTGTACATTAAAGTTATAGTATGTGGCGTTTACATAGAGGAATTTGCTGCTGATATTGAGTTAAGTACTAAGTACAACTTGGCCAGCAACAAAAAAAAAAAGACTTATACAGCTATACGAACCAAAATATCAACATGAAGGCACTGATTTATCAAGACCCTGCACCAATTGGGTTTGAAAATTTTTCAAATGCCACTTGTGACAAAAATTACCACAACTGGTATTTTTACACTGGCCAAACCTACCAGATTTGTCATCATTTAAGCCATTTTTTGGTGTAAATGATGACTGAAATTTCAGTCACTGGCTAGATTTTAGTATCAGACTGCTGTAGGATGCACCTAATTTATGATGAGGACTGTGCATCCTCTACCAGCATAGAGCATATCAAAACCAGCATTAGAATGCAAATAAAAAAAATGAAAAATATTTTTTAGTCCTTCGAGACCAAAATTGAGTTGTTCCTCAAGGAAATTATTAGATTAGTATTCAGTTCAGTGGTAAAAAGGATGTTTTTGTCACCACTTTTGTCACTGGGGTAATTGTGAGTTCTTTTAATAAATCCAGCCAAAGATTGGGGATTTCAGGTGCCAATTGCCATTCATGATTAGTCTGGCCATTTTTTGTCATGGTGAAATGGGCACATTTTTGATATAAAGTTTCTGGGTTCCTTTTGTCCAAGTGCTTGCTGTGAAGCCAGTCTAATATAATTAGAAAACAGATGTTTGTAATGATTAATTTGTACAGAGGATGTAATTTGCTGCATTCACTTTTATTGCAGTTTTTCTAAAATATTTCTCTTTTTTCTGTCATTCAGAACCAATTCTGAAAGTAATCAAACAACTAATGGAAATGGATCATCTAAGGCACCAGTAATTTTGACTTCAACTAGTTCTTACTATGTGTTTTATATATATGTTGGTGTGGCTGACTCCCTGCTGGCAATGGGAATATTCCGTGGTTTACCACTGGTGCATGGTCTTATATCCGTCTCTAAGATGTTACATCAGAAAATGTTAAATGCCATTCTTCATGCCCCAATGTCTACGTTCAATACAATGAGACCTGGTATGTCCATAAGCTGCTGAAGAGTGTTCATGAAACTCTTTTATGCTTATTATTCCTTATGACTCTATGGTTCTTTCTTTTTTTCTTTTCCTCTCTTGGGAAACAATCTGTCCTTTGGCCTATGGAAACTGTGCTTTATCCTTTATTTATTATGGGAAAGCCTTGTAAACCTTCAGGTATTGTTTGCATTCTTTCATTCATTTATTACATGTGCTGGACAAATTGTGCATTGGAGATACTTGTACTTTTAAAGAACACTGTAGGAGTTGTATGTCAAAGTTTTTTCATTCAGGGTCCCAGACTCTTTTTTTTCTTCCTGTTGACTTTTGAAAATCTTGAAATATTTCCCTTTTATCCAAGACTAGTCCTAAAAACAAATAAGCCAAGCCAAGTAGATGGAAAGGAAACTTTTAGTTTTAGTTGCTTTTTACAATTTTTTTTTTTTTATTTAGCGAGGGAGACCTTCTGTAGGAAAAACATTACATATAATGTAGGAATATAAATGGTGTGTCTGATTTGGCTGTTTATTCCATAAATTATAGGGCGGATCCTTAACAGGTTTTCAAAGGATATAGCTATCTTAGATGATCTGCTGCCTCTGACTGTGTTTGACTTCATACAGGTAAGTCAAATAGAAAGCCTTATAAAATGTGGAAATTGGATGAAATACTTATTGGATACCATAATTCTGTATTCACACTGAGTGTTTAGTTCGGGTTTTTATGGCTTTTTTAAGGGTAGCAGCCCACGACCGTGTTTTACCCATGAAACACGGTCTGTGTGTTAGCCAGATTTGCCTTGAACTTTGTGCTGGGAGCGGGACTTCTAGCATCATACTGTAGATAACTATACTGCTAGGAGTCCCTGCCACCCAGCGACATACTGTCCCGTACTGTAATGGTCGTGTGCTGCTACCCTAATAGTGAGTCATTTCAAGTTTTTGGAGTTTTTTTGGTTACTATCAACATAATTGAATTTAAGTGTCATAAAGATTTAAATTTTTGTTTTTCAATTAAACTCATGGATCATTAAACTCAGACACCTGTGATAATTAGTTTGCCCAATTAAAGGAAATCTACTTAATAAGGAAATGCCACATTATTAAGCAGAACAAAAGTTTCAAGCAATATGGGAAAGAAAAAGAATCTCTCTGCTGCCGAAAAGCATCAAATAGTGCAATGCCTTGGACAAGGTATGAAAACATTAGATATTGCACAAACTTAAGCGTGACCATCGTACTGTGAAGATATTTGTGGTCTATTCAGAGCACAGACTGGTTTGTGCAGATAAAGGCATAATGAGGAAGGTTTCTGCCAGACAAATTCATCAGATTAAGAAAGCAGATGCTAAAATTCCGTAAAAAAGCAGCAAACAGGTATTTGAAGCTGCTGGCTTGCAGTTGTGAATAAACCATACTTGGCCACCCCTAAACAATGCTCACAAGCAGAAATGGTTGCAGTGGGCTCAGACATACATGAAGATTAATTTGGAAACAGTCTTGCTTACTGATGATTGCAGTGCAACCCTGGATGGTCCAGATGGATGGAGTAGTTGATGGTTTGAGGATGACCACCATGTCCCAACAAGGTTGCCATATCAGTAAGGAGGTGGCAGAGTCATGTTTTGGTCTGGAATCATTTGGAGAGAGCTGGTAGGTGCCTTTAGGATCCCTGAAGGTGTGAAAATGACCTCTGCAAAGTATATAGAGTTTCTGACTGGCCACTTTTTTCCTTGGTACAAAAAGAAGAACCGTGTCTTGCTTAGCAAAATCATCTTCATGCATGACAATGCACCATCTCATGCAGCAAATAATACCTCTGAGTCATTGGCTGCTATTGGCATAAAAGGAGAGAAACTCTTGGTGTGGTCCCCAGACCCCAGTGCTATTGAGAACCTTTGGAGTATCCTCAAGCAAAAGATCTATAATAATAATTATAATAATAACTTTATTTATATAGTGTCAACATATTCCGTAGCACTTTACAAATCAGAGGACACATGAACAGACAATATGAGACATTACAATGTGACAAAGAAATAAAATATCAAACAGTAGGAGTAATGGCCCTGCTCACAAGCGCTTACATTCTATGAGGAGATAGAGGGATACAAGAGGTCAGAGGGCTTGTTTGTTAGAAACTCTATTGTGCATAATAATTTGGTACAGTGGATTTTGATATGTTTTAATTTGTGAAAAAAAAATTATTATTGGGAGATTTGTCCAACAAAATTTGATTTATACTCTAACGGTTGAAAATTTGAACATTATACTGAATGTCATTTACATCGACCATTTAGGAAAATCAGAGAAAAATATAAATCGCATAATAATTTGGAACATGGTATCATTTAGTACATGTTACCTAGTAGATGTGCTTATGTGCTGTACATGGTCCATTATGTACAGTAACTGTAGAAGTAACTTCATAGAATCGTTACCACTCTTTATGACAACTATCCTTGCTCAACCAAAGTAGGGGATATGTCACTGCTTATGCTGAGATCACACCTGCGCTTGCACTACATTCGGGGATTCCGTTCCCCTCTCCGCATTTTTCTTGCAAGCAGGACTTTTCTCTCCGCATTTTTCCACAATTTTTCGGGCGGAAACCGAGTGGAAACCACACGGACCCCATTATAGTCTATGGGGTCCGCGGGTTTCCTAAGGTAACCTCTTTTTTATGTGGATTAGGTTTCCGCTCAGGGACCCCCCAAATGAAAACCCAAACGCAGATATGAACCTAGACTTAGCTGGACAGCTTTACTTTTGGAGCCTAGGGAGCCAATGTGATGAAATAAGCCCACCTATGCATATATTGTTACTGAATTATATTGTTCATGTATATACAGTATCATTAGTGAATATATTCTTTATGCATGTGTCATCAGTATATTACACTGGTATATGTGTATAGGAGTGAGACTAGATGTCCTTCAGGTCATGTTTATGCCTTTACAACTAGTTGTCCCTAATGAAACTAATCAGGCATAAAAAATAGGGGGGTATTGTGACTGGACAGTGACCTCAAACCTCTGTGGCACCCAGCTCTGCTGATGGAGATGGAACAGTTCATTTCCCAGCTTTCCAAGATGCGGAAAGGGGGAGGAGGGGGTACCCTGGCAGTGGGTATGTCTTCACAAGCCAGGATCTCATCCTTACAAAAAAAACTGTGAAGGCTTTGGAACTTTGTCACACCTTTGGAAGTCAGCAAACAAGCTGGGTGTTGGCCATCCCATCTGAGAGATCCTCCAAGCTCCATGGATACAAAAGGATTCAAAGTTATAAGGTTTATTCTGTTTTCTCTCCTTTTATTTTAAAAACTGTTTTGCTTCTGTTTTCATGTTTTATTTGTCTGTTATATATATATTGTCAGGATCTGGAGGTGCTGGGGGGGTTGGCATGGACACAGAATCCAAGGTAATAGTCCAAGTATTCAGTTTTATTCACTCAAAACACTCATTGGTACATGCAGCATAACAGAAAACATAAAATAAACACCTGCCCATCTGGGCTCTAACTAAACAGAAGTGGGTTACCTCACCTAGAATAGAAACAAGTTCGGACAGTCAGGATTGTCTTCAGCAGTAGCAACCCTCTTTGTGGTTTTCCAGCCAAGCTCTGTCATAGTCTGCTCTCCTAGCAGACTTCTTATTCCCCCCTAACAAGGACAATCCCAGTCAGCTGGGTTTCTCTAGGAGTGTCCACAAGGTGTGGACTGGAGGGGATGGGAATGGCAAGTTCCACTACCAGCCTACCTGCTATTTCCTAAAAATCCAGCCCAGTGCACAGCACTTAAATAATACTCAGCAAACATATTTTGAAACAAACTCTCTGGATTTCTCTCATCTCACCCATTTGAGCAATCTGGGTGAGATGTACATCCCTTCCAGTATCTTACCAGCCATTGGCTTACAATATAATATAATATATATATATATATATATATATCACTGAACCCTTTGGGTATTAAATCATTAAGTTTAATGGTACTTTGTGTGTGCTCTATGAACCCATTACTTTTTTTAAAGTGTGTTTGCATTTGACTATTGGAGAGATGCGTGCATATTTGAGTGGGGTTCCTGCTGAGCCCAAAGTCAGTAGTGGTGGCGGCGTGTATTTGGCGTGTGTGGCCTTTGTTAGGGTTTGATTTATGCTCAATTTGCAGCCTGAGTGAAGGATGAGTGCAATATTGAATGAGTAGAGTAATTTAATCGCTGACAGCCGCACCCACGTCACATGTTAGGATGGTCCATACATGACAACAACCCCTATGGGAACGATAGTGTTAGTCAGATCTTCTGTCTCTCCAAAAGATCACTGTTTCTGCTTGTGCTCATGAACATGTTAATAATCAGGTTATGCCCTTTGCTGGAAAGGAATCCTGATGCCAGATGCATATATCAGTGAGAAGATATTTTACATCTCAGAACATATTTATCAATTCTGTCACAGAGGTAGCCAGGGCTGTTTTAACCCATTGGTGGGCCCAGTGCAAAAGTTTTATAAATAGGCCCCTCCCCCCCATCAGCACCACTTAAACATACCTGACCCACCCAAATTAAAATGGCCCCCACAAAGTATAATTCCTTCTTACGCTAGGTTCACACCTACGTTCGGGTTTCCGTTCGGGGGGTCTGCTTGGGGACCCTTCCTGAACGGAAACCTAATCCGCTTAAAAAAGTGGTTACCCCCGGAAACCATAGTGCTTTTCTCTCCGCATTTTTTAAGCGGAATAGGGAACGGAATCCCCGAACGTAGTTGAAGCGCTGGTGTGAACCCAGCCTTACTGGCCCCATACAATATATGTGGCCATGCCCCTGCACTTATAAATAATAGTACCTGTTCACAGGTAACTGCACCTTTGTCAATAATATTTATAAGGCGGTCATTATTTATAAGTAGGGATTATTATTTATAAGCAGGGACTATTATTTAAAAGGGGGCTAAGATTCCTTGCTTATAAATAATAATGCCCCTTATAAATAAGGGTCGCTGCTTATAAATAGTGCTCCTTATCAGTAATTGTCCCTCCTTATAAATAATAGTCCCCCTTATTACTGATAGTTCTCCTTCTAAATAGTTCCCTCTTGTAAATAATAGTCCCCATTATCAATAATAGCCCCCTTTTATAAATAATAGTACTACCTTATAGTTCCCTCTTTTAAAATAATAGTCCCCATTTATAACTAATAGCCCCCCTCCCTGTTATAAATAATAGTTCCCCTTCATTTATAAAGAAGGGAACTATTATTTATGCAGGGGAACTTTTATTCATGAGGACTATTATTTACAAGGGAAAACTATATGAGGGGGAAACTTATTTTTAAGGAGGGCTTTTTTAAGGGGGAACTATTGTTTATAAAGGTAAAACTTTTTTATTTTTAAGGGGTTTATTATTTATATTTCGCCATTCTAATAATATTCTCCCCTTATAAATAACACAAGTCTACAAATTTTCAAAAGTTGTTTGGTTCGGAAATAAAATGAGCCATTTCTTAATGATTTTAATGTGCTGAATTCAAATATCACAAGGAAAACTGTCAACTGGTTCTAGTTTCTATGATATTGAAGAATTCTCATTTTACTGTTATGTAAATTGTATAGATTACAATATATAATTGTGACTCCTGCAATCATATAGGTGAAAGTTTATGTTCATAAAATTTTGAAATATATTCTGAAGAAACGTGTCTGTAATTAAAATCAACTATAATTTACAGACATGTCTAAGCACTTTTACAAATTATAATTATATTTAGGCTAATATGTTATTGAACTCTACAATGTAGGTCCTCATTCATTGGCTACTCAGCTCTTTTTCACACGTCTCTTGTATTCAGGCATCGGATTGTCTCTGGTAACTGTCCAGCAGTAGTCTGCAAGCATTGATGGGTTCCATTTACCCTGATATCTTTTTTCCATAGTCGCAATTTCCTGGTGAAATCGCTCACCATGTTCATCGCTCATCGCTCCACAGATTGGTGCAAAGAAGTCTAGATGAGAGTGCAAGAAATGAATCTTTAAAGACATGTTAAATCCCAGGTTTTTATATGCCTTAAGGAGATTTTTCACCAACTCTTCATAGTTATCTGCGTTGGTGTTTCCCAGGAAATTTGTTACTACTAACCAGAATGCTTCCCATGCAGCCTTTTCTTTGCCACACAGCAAACGGTGAAACTCATCATCTTGAAGAAGCGCATGAATCTGAGGACCAATAAAGACTCCTTCCTTTATCTTTGCTTCACTCAACCTTGATAACTTACATAGGAGATCCTTGAATGCCTCTTCATTTTTATCCATTGCCTTTACAAAGTTCTTCATAAGACCCAGCTTGATATGCAATGGAGGTAGCAGTATCTTTGTTGGTTCATCGAGCGCTGGATGCATAACATTTTTAGTCCCTGGCTGCAGTGATTGTCGGAGTGGCCATTCTCTTTTCTTGTAGTGGTCTGATCTTGTACGACTGTCCCATTCACATAGGAAGCAGCAGTACTTTGTGTATCCACCCTGGAGACCAAGCACTAGCGCAACCACCTTCAAGTCACCACAGATGTTGATCATAGTTTATGCATCTCAAAAGCTGTTTCATGTTGTTATATGTTTCCTTCATGTGAACTGCATAACCAGTTGGAACTGAGGGTAGTGCATTGTCATTGTGCAGTAAGACAGCTTTAAGACTCAGCTTGGATGAATTGATAAATAGCCTACACTCATCTGGGTTATAGCTGATGTTGAGAGCTTCCATTAAACTGCAGAGGTTATTGCATGCAACAAGATCACCCTCCTTGAAGAAGTATTGGACACGATGCTTTTGACGGTCCTGGAACAAAGAAATCCGAACATCATCTGCTAGAAGATTCCACTGTTGAAGTCTGGAACATAAGTTTAATTAGTATTGCATCACCTGGCCTTTATTGGCATCTTTCTATTGGTCATTATGAGATGATGCAATTCTAGTAGATGATGCAATACTGATGATGCAAACTTTTCCCTGTACTGTATTAAAGACTGTGAGAAATATCAAAAGCACCTCTGTATCATGAAAATTAGAGCCAATTTCAAAATTTGAGCATCATTTTCAATCTCAGCACCACAAAATTAGTTGAGATCAACTGTTTTCATGTCTGAACCAATTTGGCTGTAGACCAGTGTAATAGGTCCTCTGTTATAATAGCCCTTTTTAAAAATGATAGTTCCCCCACTATAGATAATACCCCCTTATAAATAATGTGTCCATGTTCAGAAGTAAGTGCCCCTTTTGTCTTTAAAAACAAAAAAACAATAAATCTTATACTCATCTTACCACGATCTCCCGATAACTGGAGCAGCTGACATCTTCCCCTGTAGTTGCACTCTGGTGCAGGTCCGGGCCCGGCGCAGGTGACGCGATGCAGTGATGTCATCACCTTTGCCGGGGCATCCTGCACAGACTGTAAGGTTTCTATAGCAGAGCAAGGAGTTTACAGCTCCCTGACCTGTCATAGGCTTCAACTGTATTTTTGTGTATAGCACACCAATACAGTTGTGAGTGGAGCTCTCCTGGGCAGAAAGTCTTGTGCCTGGATCTGGGGGCCCCCACAACCATAGGGCCCGGTCCAAGTGCACCGTTTGCCCTATGGTTAAAGCGGCCCTGGAGGTAGCAGTTACTTTACATCCTGGTGACTGAGGGGGGCTAGAAGTCTCTTTGCCACTGATATGATGCATTAGATTAAATTCTTAAAAGCATGAATATGAATTGTAAAGAGTCTAACGTTTATAATGCTGGTAATATATAATATGGTATATATAATGGTGGTAATTCTAAACCAAAACACAATATTCTGAAATATAGACTTTCCAGTGTTATTATTACAATATATACCATATAATAACAACATTTTGTAATATATACTAGCAATGAATTACATATGTTGAATGAACTATGTAAATATATAGCTTATTGGAAATGCACTATATACTACAAGCGATCTATTACACAGTGGCAATGTATTATATTAAGTAAACATGTGAAAAGTGGAGTGGGTGGTTAAAGAGTCATTCTGTGGTTAGTGCCCCACCAGTACATGCCACTGATCAATGTCAATATGTTTTACCTTTTTATTTTACAGTTGGTGCTTATTGTTGTCGGGGCAATCACAGTGGTTTCCATCATGGAACCTTACATCTTCTTGGCCACTGTCCCTGTGATTGTTGCTTTTATTTTACTAAGATCATATTTTCTGCACACCTCCCAGCAACTAAAACAGTTAGAATCTGAAGGTAAGGGCAACAGAGACACATTATCTGAAATGCAAATATAACTTTCTTGGTGACACAGCATTATCTAGTCCTCTTCCAACAATCATTTATTCCTCCTAATATACATATTGATTCAGGTTGATCACATGGAATGCAGGGAGGAGGGTGTTTTAATGCAGATGTCAACAGATGAGGATTGACAGAACAATTGTTCATAGTGGCCCACACCCTAAATTCTTCTGTGTTCACAGACTTCACAACTTTTGTGTGAAATGTGCCAGCTAAGTTTATGCAGGTAGTTAGCAGGCTAGTAAGTAAAATTCACCTTTTCTGCATGAACATTTACAGCAATGCTGACTTTAGAGGTAACTTTTATTATTGACAAGTGTAAAATAAAAGGAACGTCACATCTGGGGTAAAAGAAAAGTACAGTGGTCTACAACAGAGCTTACAGAAATGAGAGCTTATATCTGATTGGTTCCTATGGGCAGCTCTTCACAATATATTTGCGTCATCTTTGAGAAATCTCCCCTAATGCTTCATGAAATCCTTGCTATAAGTAGCTACTTATGACCCTTGGTGTTATTCCACAGTTCTGCCCATCAGTAAAACCTAAGGACACATAAATTGTGGCTCATTGAACAATTGCAGCATACCACATAGAGACTGTCATGCAAAAAGAATGAAACCTCTCACTCCTACTCATAAGACGTTTGCTGAGTGAATACTGGGTAGATCTCTTTACATGGAAGACTGTATAATTCTATTACAGAGAGGATGACATAAAAGCAATCTTTAGGTTACATAAACATAGCTGAAACTACACTTAAAGAGGACCTTTAGCGCATTACAGGCTTTCCCATAATGTGCCCGGGGCTGGAGATATCGGTGCCATTAGTTTTCTGCCCCATCGTCAGAAGGGCGTTTCTGACAGTCTAGCCTCACAGCTCAGCGTCATCACTGGACGGTAAGGAACGCCTTCTCTGACAGTACAGTGCTATGGACGAGTACAGTCAGGGGGGCGTTCCTTACCGCCCAGCGACTTTTGTGGCTGATTGCTTGAATAGTAGCAGCTCTGGATAAAGGGCTCATACATACAACTGTATTAAGTTTGTATGTTCTGTACTAAGCCATTATAGGGCTACCATAGAGATGCATGAGGCCTCTACTGTACCTACTGTATGTATTCCTTCTTTTTATATAGGTTTTTCCTGTTGGATTTCAATGTTTCTAGTTAAAAATATCCCTCTTCATCTGAGATACAGCACTATACTAAGAAGTCACACAACTTCTGTGCACTGCAATACAGGCTACGTGAGCTTTAACTTGCAGGTTTAGACTGAGGAATTTACAGCTGATATAGAGGCGGATTGAAGTGAATGGATTTTATCTGATTCTAATCAGCGTGCAAACTAGGACAGGCACTTGCAGAGGAATTTGAGGCGAAAGACCACCTTAAATTCATCTCCAAATTTCTCAGCCCTAAAGAGCTCGTTAGCTTTCTTGCCATGTCTGTTTTAGTAAACTATTGTATTTCCTATTAAATTTCAATACTGGAACATATTTTCTTAAAATTGATATTTTGTTCCTCTGTTATTCCTCCTAGAAATGAATAAATATATCGACCACTGGTTGTTACCACTTGTGTATATGTGTCTTTACACACATTGTCATAAATATTTTTGAGGAGTGAAAAATGGCACAATGCAAGCTGTAAGAAAATATCCCCCAGAATTGTTATATTATGTAGAATACAAGTATTTGCTAAAACAGACACTTGAAGGTTGCTCAAAAGTCCTTTTTAAGGCCAGGTTCACATTATTTATCAATGTATGTAATAGCCCCATAGCTTAACATATTGTACACTGAAAAAAAATTAAGCTACATGCATAAAAATACTAAAATTGTAATTTCCACAATGTTAGTATGATTCAATAATTTGCATTGCCACACTAAAAATGATGAGTATGAAAGATCCTGAAACACGTCCAATAAATTTTCCCATAAGTGTAACAGATTGCTTTGTCATTAACACTCATATTATCGGTTGTACCAGTGTCCATGGCCATCTCAATGGGTGCAAGATTAGATTTTCTGTGACTATGAAATAATGAACATTAGTAAATCTATTCCTTTTCTTTTTACAGCACGCAGTCCAATTTTCACTCACTTGATAACAAGTTTAAAGGGTTTGTGGACTCTAAGAGCTTTTGGACGGCAGCCATATTTTGAAACCCTTTTTCATAAGGCACTAAATTTACATACAGCAAACTGGTTTCTCTACCTGTCCACGCTTCGATGGTTCCAAATGACTATTGAAATGATCTTTGTCATCTTTTTCTGTGCTGTTGCATTCATCTCTATTGCAACATCAGGTACAGTACACCAGAAGTTTTCGTTATTTTCTTTTTTTTTTTTTTTTTTTTTACAGTATACAGCTATAGTTCCCAATATTAGTACCCATTTTGTTATCTTAAAATACCTCTAATTAATAAAATTCTCTTCTGAAAAGGTCTTATTTTGCCAGTCATGTTTGCCAACCAATGAATCTGCTGTCCAGGGATCCATGGTCTACTCTTTGTATAACTTGACTGATTTGCCATTGAGAGTCTGAGGCAATTTAACTGACAACCCTAATGGAGACAAAACTGGTCATCGTCCATCTTTCTAGGAAACATATATAATCGAATAAGATTAGGACTAAACACTAATTCTGTGCATCTATAAAACTATGTAATTCCTAGGAAAATAATGTTCCTACTTTGTCAAGTATTTATTACATTCAGCTACACCCATAAATATCTTAATTCTTAAACCATGTAAGACTAAGGCCCCACGTAGAGTCCTGCAGCAAAAAGCGATGCGGGGAAAAAAACGTGGCAGCAACGCATTTTTTTTTCCTCGCAGCGCTTTTCACTTTCTGTTTCAATTATACCTATAGGGAAACCGCCAGCATTTCCGTAGGTATAATTGACATGCTGCAATTTCCAAAACTGCAACAGTTTTGTAAATCGCTGCGTGTTGGCTACACATATTTTTCCACAAAGTGGGGATGGGATTCGCTTTGCAATTGAGTATTCTCAAAGCACAGGTTGCGTCCCCTGTGCTCAAAGCACACGCTCTTCCAAAGAACCAGCACCGCCTCTCTCTTCTTATGTTGTTAGGGATTCAAATCCCACACCAGTTGGCCATTTTCACGTGGCCTCCTGTAAGAGGCCACATGAAAATGGCAACTGGACATGCGCAGTCGGCTCTGTCCAACGCAAAATGGCGGAGCCGGCTGAGCATGCGCAGGATTTGAATCGTGAACAAAGACTTGGCAGCTGATGACGCGGCAGAGTGGCATTAGCAGAAGAAGAGAGAGGTGGCGCTGGAGCTTCGGAAGAGTGTCTTCTTTGAGCACAGGAGCAAGGAGGAGACATGACATGAGCTAGTTTGCTCTGTTTCCAACAGTCATGCATTTTACAACACTATTGCTACTGTAAGTCACCCCCATTGTTTATTTTTTGTGCTATAAATTTGTCCCATACATTTAATTTTGTACTTGTAACCAACTATGTGAATAGTATATGATTTTTTTCCCTGTTATCTTTAAAGATCCCCATACACATTATATGAAAGTATGGCCACTTTGACAGGTAAGTATTTTGGTCAGTAGCTTGCAACAGTATTTTTTTGTCAAAACTAGGAGTTGATAAAAAACAGTGAAGAGGTACAAATGATTCCATGTTTTCTTTATTTTATGATAATATTAATATTAATTCTTGGTTTTGGCTTACTGATGCAAAATCCTGACTACAATGCACTAGTTTTAAAGTGGCCTTACCCTTTACTAGAAATAACAAAAACCTTCACAATGTAGACATCAAAAGGGTTGTATTAGATCAGAACTTTGAAAGCAAAAAGTAGGGGAGGGTTATCTAATAAATATGCACTCATAATTACTTGCATCCCCATTCCTACCCTGTATCAGCCACCACCTCCCCTGCTCTGTCTCTATACAGAGTGATTGCAGCGGTAACATCCCATCATTAGGACTGCTGCAGCCAAACACCGTTCCCAGCAGTGTAGAGAGTTCTGTTTGCCTGCAGTGGTCCCAATGTGAAAAAGCTGCTTTTTTGTTGCAGATTTTGCTGCATTTTTTTGATCCAAAGTAGCTACAAAAGGAATGGAAAATATAAAGAAAAATATAAAGAATACGTAGCAAAATGTGCAACAAAAAAAGCAGCCTTTCCACAATGTGGGGTCTTAGTCTTAAGAAATAAACAGGCACAACATTTGCTTCACTAGCTTATTGAAAAACCTTGATGGCCATTCAATGCCTTTCAGGTGCTGGACGCGAAAAAGTTGGAATTGTTTTGACTCTGGCCATGAATATCATGAATACTCTACAATGGGCAGTAAATTCAAGTATTGATGTGGACAGTTTGGTGAGTAAACAGAAGGATAAACTTGAAGACATTTTTGAATCTGAGGAGAATGACGTTTTTTTTACATGTAGAGCGTCTTCAAAGTCAAACATAGTAACACAGTAATATAGTAGGATAGAAGAAGACATAAGCCATCAAGTCCATCCTATAACTCTACAGTGTTGATCCAGAGGAGGGCTAAAAAACATAAGGCTGATGCCAGTTGCTTAATGTCAGGAGAAAAGGTTTCTTGCTGACTCCAAATGCAGCAATCAGTATAAAATTTTGGATTAACTTGTCATCTTCAAAAATGTATTATCTCAACCCAACTCCTGTAGTTTTTTTCTTATTAAGGCCCCTCTTGAACTTGTACAATGAATTAACCATTACAACATCCCGTGGCAACACTATTATTACACTTTGGGGTCTCTTCCGACCTTTGAGTATAATAAGTGGAGGCCCAGGGGAGATGAGTAAACTAAACAAAGAGTTATATTCACCTTGCCTCACCTCATCCGGGTCACCATTGAGCCCCATGATTGGGTGACAACTATCACGTTGGTGCACTTGACGTTTTGTCCCCGCATCATGACGTTGGAATGCACCACGTGAATAGTCCACATCACCACGTGACATCAGCCAAAGGCTAGAAGAGGGCACCAGGAGAACCACCATGCCACTACCACTGTGTTACAGAGCACATCACATTGATAAACAACATTCCTTTGTTATATATGTCACTTTTGTTGATTTGTAGAAAAATAACTTTGAAGTGATATCCAAATGAAGCAGTTGGTGCACTGGATGCGGGCCTTTAGCTCTGGGAGCACTGCTCTTGCTGCTCAAGTAGGATGGTGATGTCAGTAGGAGGATCAACTCTCACTGCACGTGGTTGCGCAACGCCCCAGTGCAGCAAATGCCTCATTTATTAGGTTGTTTTTCTCCAAATCTACTAAAGTGACATATATGACAAAGATATATTGTTTATCACTGTAATGGGCTCTGTAACATGGCGACAGTTGAATATACTTGTGGAGGTGGTATGCTCCCTTTGGACTTTATTTGCCAAGTCTCCACCCATGCTGTCAGCTTTCCCAAATTCTCCTGTAATATTCTACTATCCTCCTCAGTTTTCATAGTATCATCTGCAAGTATGGAAACCTTACTCCCAAAAGGACATTAATAAACATATATAAGAGGACGCAATACTGAACTCTGTGGTACCCCAGTGGTGACTGTGACCCAGTCTGAGTGCTTCCCATTAACATGCACCTTGACATTTATCTTATATAATTATTAAGATGTTCCAAATTTGCACATAAACCTAAGGTACAGTGGATGTCTATGAATGACATTTTTGATTTAACCTTTATAAGACCACTGTTATGTTTCTTTTCTGCTATCACAGTCAGTAGATCACATATATATTTTTCTATATTTTGCTTAAACATACTACTTTTAACAACAATGGAAACCATTCATTTTACTTTGCTTAAACCTAGTCACTTAGGGTGGGTTCACACTACCGTTGAATGTCCCGTCTGATAGTGTCTGTTAAAAAAAAAACGGACTCATGGACTCTTATTATAACAGACATTTAATGGATCAGTTAAAAAAAATAGCATTAGTTAGTATCAGTTAGTGTCCGTTATACTGTCCGTTATTACTGTTAGTTGTTTTGCTTTTCTTTGTTTCTGTTTTCTGAGCATGCACAGAAAGAAAACGGACAGTAATAATGGACAGTATAATGGACGCCCCTCTTTTACTATCCGTTACCCATAGACATTAATGTTAAAAAATAACGGATGCTTGACGTCCATCATAAAGCCATTGTTTTTCACGGACACAAAAGTCCTGCACCCCGGATTTTTGTGTCCGCGAAAAATAACGGATATGTGATGGATTTGGTGTAAACGGTCACTAATGGACAACAGATAAAATCCCACTGAAATCAAAGGAATTTTTAACGGATTTATGACGGTTCTACTAGTGTTTATTGTTAAAATCTTGTAACGGACACTAGCAGTGGACACTACTAATGGTCACCTTAGTGATAAATATGCACCCAGTTTGTCCATATATATATATATTCATACATATTATGACAAAAATGGTATCCATGCTGCATGAGAATTTATAATGACATTCATCAATGGTTTTCTCCTTGACCCTTCAAAATTCTAACCAAATTGTAACAGACAGATTAAAGTTTTACACTATAAACAACTCTGTAGATTTTCAGAGAATTTTTGTAACATAGGCTAAGACCCCACACAGTGAATCACTGTAAAAAAGCGCTGCAGAAAAGAACATTTTTCACAGAAAGTCCACAGAGTTTTCCTCTGCTGACTGCATTTCTGTAGGTATAATTGACATGCTGCAATTTACAAAAACGCTCGCATTTTTGAAATCACCGCATTTTCGCTGTAGATTTTTTTTTCTGCCATGTGCGGATGGGATTAGCCAGAATCCCATCCACTTTGCTGGTAATGTAAAATGCTGAGTTTTTACAACGTGGGACCCCGGACATAGAATGTTTAGATTTGTATTTATCACTTAAACAAGTCTGCACTACCAACAGTCATTAGCTATGTGTGCTGTGAAGATGTTCTGCCTTAGATATTTGGGTGGTCAAAAAGTCATCATTCTGCTTAGTACATCATCATCTAATTACAATTTAGTACTTAATTTCACATCTGTAATTCAGATTTTTTTTTTTTTTTAAGATGCGCTCAGTTAGCAGAATTTTTAAGTTTATTGATCTTCCAAGAGAAGATATGTCTAGCAAGAAGAATAATAAAGAAAATTTATCAGAGGTTCTTATAATTGAGAATGAATACACAAAGAAAAATCCAGATTGGCCATCAGGGGGTCAGATGACTGTTAAAAACCTGTCTGCAAAGTATGTCGAAGGCGGTCCTGCTGTTTTAGAAAATATCTCATTCTCTGTTAGTCCTGGTCAAAGGGTAAGATAAATACTGAGTTAATATACTGTATAATTGATCCATTATTGTAATGCTATCATCTTGTTTTACACATACAGTATGTGTGCAACAAATTCAGATTTTCTCAAATGAAATATTTGGCTAGCACATATATTTTTATTTAACATCTTTCTCTCAGTCTCTTTTGAACAAATTTCATATGTATAGAAAAACTGTTGTTTACATGAATTGTATAGATGCAGATATAGCCTTGAGATAAATATATTAGCTGTACTATGAGATGAATATTTGAGCAGTAAGGCAATGGCAGTAGTAAGGTAATGAGCTGCAAGGGAACAACAATGCTGGAGATTTATCAATCCCTCTATGCCAGTTTTCTGGAGTAGAGGGGCGATATTGTGGCACACATTTGGCACAAGGACCTTTCCTTTGCCAAACATGCATCTTAATTCCCGTTCTGCGCACCACTCACAATATTGAGAATTCCACAGCCCTGACATAATCAGTAAAACTCAAAACATTTCTGTAGTGTGAGTCTTGCATAGATCTCCATTCTGGAGCTGGGATGTGGAGCTGATTTATGAGGAGCGAGAACCTCTTCATAAATCTCTCATTCCTTGCACCATTCGGGGCCTTTATTTAGACTGGCATATGATACGACTTTCTTAATAAACCCTCTCCATTTTCTTTTGTATTTTGTAGTCAAATGATATTATGGATTGCCAATATGAAAATCCTATATTTTTTTAAGGCTTAAACCTCCAGTAAGCCTCCCAGTATAGTTCTGCTGTTTGTTTCATTCATTCTCATTCAGCCATACTGCATACATCATTCTTCTCCAAGCTTTAATATGTTGAGCTTATATCTTTTTCTCTCAATTTATATTACTGTATTTTCATAAAGGTACAGTATGTTTGCCATGAATTCACATTATACATTCCAGCAGAATATATTTCCATTAACAAGAGATTACATTGATTTGTGTTGGTGTCTTTTTTAGCATTTAATATGTTTTTTGCCACCAGCTGTCTTTAAGAATGTGTTTTGCAATGTTGTCTTCAGTCTTCACATATACTATGTGAAACAGTTGCTGTTATGAATGATTTTACTATTTTCATGGTAATGATATGCCAGGTTCAGCTACTTCTTTGTGTGTTCTATTTGAGCGTGTACATTTTACCTCTTCAACTCTACACTCTTTGAGGTATAGTGCTTCTTATAACACATGCTTTACATTCATGTCTTAAATATCAAACATTCCAGGTTGGCTTATTGGGAAGAACTGGTTCAGGAAAAAGCACTTTGTTGTCTGCCTTTTTGAGGTTATTGTCCACTCAAGGGGAAATTCTGATTGATGGGGTATCTTGGCAGACATTACCTCTTCAGAAATGGAGAAAAGCTTTTGGAGTTATTCCACAGGTATGTTTCCACTATCTGCATATCTATGTTTAGAGTAATAAGAATGTTCTTAGTGCCTAGAGATGTCCACATTCATCTGCAAAAAGAAATAGGTAAACACAATCACTTGGCGCCCAATTCAGTGCTTCCACATTCTCCTCTGCCAACTTCCTTGGCTTTCCCTACTTTCATGCCCAAAGTTCTAGTGCAGTGGGCAAGTGTCTCAGAAATTTCCTGATGTCCAATAGTTCATGCCACCAGTCAACATACTGATATCCTTTGTTTTGTTGTCCCAGACAGTAAACAGTACAGAATCTAAAGTTTTAAAACCAATTCACACTGTCTAATGGTTTGTTTGTTCTCTAGGTACATTGTGGTTTGGTTTCCCAGTATAGGCCATCTAATGGTACCTGTTTACCACACACATATGGTTCTCTCTCCTGCAGGGACAGCATATTACAAATGGAAAATGTGTAATTCATCACATGGCATCTATTTAAATCAATAAGTGACCATAAAATACTTTCGAGCATAGAAGATTTGTGTCTTTCATATGGTCTAATAGGGGTATGGACAGTGGTTTCCCAGTTGGGATCAGCCCAAAAGGCAGATTGGGAACATTAACTGGTCCTAGAAAAATCTGAAAGAGGGCCCATTTTTGGGGGGGTTAAATTAGCAGTAGAAGAGATCAACATAAATTGGTATGTAAAGGTGCATTTTGGGTAAAATGTCTTCAACCATGAACCACATGGGATACTTTTGTAAGGCTATAAAGCCACTTTTCACTGCATAGTACTAGATTGACTTGGTTTGATTCATCACGGTTCAAGTAAAATGTAGTTTGTTTTTTACTGTAGAAAGTACTTGATTCATGTAGCTTGTTGTGAAAGCAGTAGAAGTGAGCTGAGGAGATTTGGTATCATGCAGTGTAAAAAGAATTTAAGTGCGGACCAGCCATCTGAGTAGTGCTTGGACATGTGACCGTCTAAACCACTTTGGCTCACTTGGTACTTAGCTGAAAGCAGGTACAAAAAAATACATGATACCAGGTACCTTTAGGAACCTTTTTGTAGTAGAAAACCCATCAAAAGCTGCCCAAGGCGATCTGAGGCCATCCAGTTCCATGCAGTGGAAAAGGGTATTAAGAGACTGTAACCATCACACTGTGATCCCGCACTAAGAGACTAGCAGCTTGTATTGTCACCATTAAACTTTGCACCTCCTGTTGAAGTAAAATGGAAATGTAAAGTTACAGCTGCATATTTTCTGCAGTCTGCAAGAGAAAAAAATAGGGTGCGATCTTGCAAGTGTGGCTTCACTACATCTTTTTGGAATGTTGATGTTGATATAATTATGATAGTTACCTATGGTGACGCAAGTCCAGGTCATTAAAACCTCAGTGTAATCTGAATGTGGTGACCATAATGATGATGCTTAAATGTGGCATTATTACTATTATTTTTGTTATAATGTTCATTAATCCATTAGAAAAATCCATTACAAAGCAATGAATAAAAGACTACAATAGAATACATACAATCATATTGTGGGAAATATCACCATCTTTCTGTCACTGTAAAAACCATATGTGTCCCATTTATTCTTAGTCTATGTAATACAAGATACATGTACAGACTCAGGTGTCACATGTCTACATGTAGGGATGCTCAGTTCAGTTGTCACCATAGGAAAAGGTATTTTACAAACTTAGGCCACCTAGTCTGTCACATTAAGATGTCTAAATAATAAACATACAACAGAGAATTTATTTCACACCTTCAAGCCTCTCTTCCCCACCACCTCAGCAAAACTCACCAAAGACCAGATTTTAAGGTGGGAGTGTCTAAAAGCAGCTACATGAAGGATGGAAGTATAGCCACAGGACAGGTAGGGCTGCTATCTCTGCAGCAGGTCATTGGGAGCCACTGGGCATAGAGGGCAAAGTGCTTATCTTTTATATGGACAGGGAGAGACTGGTACAGAGACTTATTAGACCATGCATGCCCTGCTAAGAATTCTGGATAAGGAATACAATTAACGCGTTTTTCCCTGCCTGCTTTTCCATCTGGCACGCTTGTCTCTTGCATACCCTAATATGTCTCTAGGTATGATGTCCTTTGGCGTATCTTAAACCCTATATTATTATTATTATTATTATTATTATTATTCAATTGTGTTTTCTACTTACTTTGTACTATAGGGGTTTATTGATTTTTCTGTGCCTTCTTTACTATCATGTGGGTTTGTGCTTGAACCTGTGTTGCCTCAGGGGGGAGTAGGTTAGGTATCACAGCTGCTTTTTTGCAGTATTTATTGCTTCCTTACTTTGTTATATATAGTATTTATTGGTCATCGGAGGACCCATTCTCTTTTGAGATGGGTTTTGCGATAGACCGCATCCTTTGCACGTTTTTTTTTTCAGTGGCACCCGTCACTTTTTTGTCGTGCACTGGTGTTTTCGTTGGCACAGCTTTGAGACCTTCAAAAAAAATAAAATAAAATAAAAAAATGTATTGGTCATATGTATTTTACATTAATAAACTTTTTTGTGATTTATTTCTATTTTGGTTTGATTTCCATACAATTTTTTTGATTTTGTAAGGAATACAATTAAGACCTCATTGGTGAAAAAGAGAAATTTGCTCCTGTTGGATGGCAGCTCCCTATAGAGTAATCCTCCATAAGGAAGAGGTTCCCATCCAAAGACAGTGGAGTATCAAGGTTTGTTCCTCTCTCTGCAGTGCAGAGTAGGGTTTGGCTGGCTGTGTAAGAGGTCTTTTGACCCACATCTTTTTTTCACTAATGATATCTTATTTGTATTCCTTATACATTAGGTTAAAAGGCAGGTTAGACAGTCCAATGTGTGATAAAAAAGGAGCAGCTTACTGGAAATCTTTCTGGTAAAGTATATGGGCAGTCCACCTCTGATCACTGTTTGTTTCCCATGGAATGTGTAATACTATGAACGACTATTGTAATGTGTGATACTATTTCTTCACTTGTGCCAGTGTATAGATAGAGAAGACACTTTATGGTTAACTAAAACGTCACAATACCGTTTTAGTTTTGTTGTGCTACAGAAGTAAAACCAATAAAGTAAATTAATCTCCCTACATGGCAGGAAAACATATATACAATGGAATAACTTTTCTTCCCTGATAAACAGGGGGTTTCTTGTTTATTAGCATGATCAAAAGACACATTTGCTTAAAAGTTTCAGCTGCAAATAATATGTTACAGCAATGTATCTGTCTAGTTCAGTAAAATAAACTAGACAATTTACAATACCTAGTGACAATACCAGTGTTTTATGCATGAAAGCAGATCCTAATAACTAAGATGCTGTAAGGGTAAATCTTACACAAGATATCCTTCTAAACAACATTAAAGGGGTTTTCCCACCTCCCTCTCACCTGTTTGCCTGCTTTCTCTTCTTCTCACTTTCTGTATTCTTCCACAAGTTTGATGAACAGGATAGTATGAAGTACCTCACTAGCTGTACACATTGCCTTTAACATGAGAAATGATGTATTATCATTACTAGAAATGTAATATAAATGCAGATCAAATAATATGCACAGTAAATGTATATTACATTACATAGGTATGGAAAAAAAAGTATACATACCAGGACTGACAAGGGAACAGAACTAACAACTTGCAGCAAACTCAATGTTATCTTTGTCTTTAAATAGCGAGATAAATATATTACACGGTCCAAACCTTTATTAGCAAACTGCAATTAGCGGGAGATACTTGCTCTGAGAGCAAGTGCAATCTAGAGAACTCTGCCGCCCTCCCCTTCATAGAACAGTGAGTCAAATCACCAGACCTATAATGCTAGATAAAGAGAGACACAGGGGAGGGACCACGGAAACAATGGGCAATCAATTGGGGGAATAATTTTACATATCAGGTAAACAAAGCAGCTTTTCTAAAGCAGTGTATTTAGGAAAACTCTCAAATTTACATAAACTAGCAGTTTAGATAGGATCCTTGAGATGAGAATACCCCTTTAACACTTCCAATGAAGAAGTAACCAGCACAAAGCTTCCAGTGTTGTTCTCTTGTGTGTAATCTATTAGTAGTCAATTCAAGTGTTAAAAGCCATCGACACTTTGGGGCATTTGAAAAAAAAAATGTCAATTTTTTCATCTTTTGTCTGTGCGTATAATTTTCTCATACATTGCATAGAGAGAGATATAAGTCTTAACCCCTGTTTATTGGGTGGTAACGGCCTGCACAAGGATGTGGTCTTCACAAGTGCTATAATGCAAGCATGGAAGTAAGTGAAAAATATACTCATAAAAATGGGATATACACATTAGATAGCTGTTAAGCCCACTTAGTCAGCTGACAGATATCTTGCCTGATTCCCCAGCACATGTACGTTCGGCTGAGCCAAAGATATAATGTAAAAGGAAATGGGAAATGGGACTTTCTATTACAGGAGGAATGGTGCTGTCAATCAGCATCTGAATAGGGCCTAAAGGCTGTATTAGACAGTCAGATCTCAGCCCCTGAAGTGCTGATCAGCTGGAAACATGTTGAACGGCACTTGTTTGCATCAGCCTTATTCCACAGGTCGATGCAAGCTGAATGACGAATCAACCATTGACAGCATACAACCCAAAAATAGCAGTTTGGAGTGTCCATTGAATTGTCCATTATTATCACCGGGATCACATGTCCACAAAATGCAGATGTGTGAATAAGACCTAAGAGATGCAAAATCATTAGCAGCGTATTGCCTTATATAGCTGTATATTTACACAGTGCTTTTTTCGAGAGAAACGCATACAGAATGCATATGTATAGTAAAAGAATAAACATTTTTGAACGGGATTTTGTGGAAAAAAAGAACTGAGTAAAACCTGCCTAAACAGGGATGTGCTGCCATTAACTAGTGTAGCTGAATGAACCAAAATACTTTGTATCAGTCTGTGCAGCAGGCCATTGCAAAGGAACACTGAATGACATGGGGGTTGCCCAGTGGCGTAACTAGGAATGGCTGGGCCCCAAGGCGAACATTTGACATGGGGCCCCCCCCCAAGCCGCCGCCCCCAACCCCCCAAGCCGCCGCCCCCAACCCCCCCAAACTGCCGCCCCCAACCCCCCACACACACAAACCGCATTCCTGCGCACATTATTATGCCCCATAGTGGCCCCTGCACACGCTATTATGTCCCATAGTGGCCCCTGCACACGGTATTATGCCCCATAGTGGCCCCTGGACACGGTATTATGCAGCATAGTGGCCCCTGCACACAATATTATGCCCCATAGTGGCCCCTGCACACAGTAGTTTGCCCCATAGTGGTGCCTGCACGCAGTAGTTTGCCCCATAGTAGCCCCTGCACACAGTAGTTTGCCCCATAGTAGCCCCTGCACACAGTAGTTTGCCCCATAGTAGCCCCTGCACACAGTAGTTTGCCCCATAGTGGCCCCTGCACACAGTAGTTTGCCCCATAGTGGCCCCTGCACACAGTATTATGCCCCATAGTGGACCACCCATGAACGATTATTATACTCTGGGGTCTTTTCAGACCCCAGAGTATAATGATCGGAGACTCAGGGGAGGATAGAAACATAGAAAACACTGCAACTTACCTCTTCCTCGCTCCGGTGCACTCCCGTGCGCTACTTCGGCCATCTTCAATGTCGAACCGATCTCACGCGATGCAGGCCGGCGTTGCGACGCATAATGACGTCGGCTGACGTCTGGGACGTCACCAAACAGGCCCGAAGCCTGTGGAGCGGCGGAGAGGTGAGTTACAGTGTTTTTTATGTTCGCTCACCTCCCCTGGGCCCCCGATCGTTATACTCCGGGGTCTCAAAAGACCCCGGAGTATAACGATAGCAGTGATTGTGGGGTTCACGGTAGCGACTGCCACAGTGTTCCGGGCCCCGTAATGTTCCGGGCCCTGTGGCAGTCGCTACCACTGCTACCCCGGTAGTTACGCCCCTGGGGTTGCCGATTGTCGCTTATCCAATGGCAATATCAGGCTGTATAATAGGAGCCTTAGAAGCATTATTAAACAATACAAAGAGTTAGAAGACTGTTATTGATTGATGCAGTTAAACTGCAGCTTATCACAGTAAAACTAAGTGTTGTATGTTTCTTCCTTATCTTAGACAACTTGTGGGTAAATGGTTCTCAGGTTTGTATACAAGACTGGTTGGTTCAGTTTAACTTTTTTAGATTGTGACACAGAAAACAGACTAGCTCTTTCATTAGTTTACTTTTAACATCAGTTGAAAGCAAACACCATTATACAAACGTTCCTGTTCTCTTCTCTGCATCTGCAGCCAATTTTCTGCAACATATTTGGCACGCACAGTTAGTGCCAGACACACTATGGCTGCTTTAGACCCAACTGATAAATATGTATGTATTGTTTGTGTAGCAAACTTACTTTTGTTTCTTTAACTGGAGTTAAAACTTTCTTCCACTGAAGTCAGAAGAGAAAAACTATGTACAGCCAAAAGTTTTGAGACAGACACAAATTTAAAATTTTACAAAGTTTGCTGCTATAGTGTTTTTAGATCTTTTAGTCAGCTATGTCTATGGTATAATGAAGTATAATTATAAGCATTTCATAGTTTTTACACTTTTATTGACCAATACATCGAGTTTCTGCAAAGACTCAATATTTACAGTGTTGACTCTTATTTTTGATAATTGACTACAGCTTTTCATTGGGATTGAGATCTGAGGAGTTTCCTGACCATGTAGTAAAAATGTTAATGTTTTGTTCACTGAACTGCTTAGTTATGACTTTTGCCTTGTGACATGGTGCGCCATCATGCTGAAAAAAGCATTTGGAATCTGTGTTCAATCCTCAAAAAGCGGGTGGACAAATAAAAACACAGAAATTTTGATAAACTCGGAGCACTGATTTGGCAAGAATTGGTTGCCATCAGTAAGAAGAGACCAGTGGGTGGGCGGTAAACCCCAAAATTTGAGTTTGGTTGTTGGAAAATTTGAAACAAGAACCGGCAGAGTCATCCCTATGTATATGTTTTTTTTTTATATTAGTGATTCTGGGACATTACACTGTGTGGAGGGACCACTATGGGACATTAAGATATGTGGAGGGCCACAATAGGACATTATACTGTATGGGGACTGTGATGATTCTGCTTAAATATGGCTATAATTCAGAGCTGTATTTTGGTCTCTGGGTAGCGTATTTCTCTCTAGTTCCATTTACTCATAATGTGCGCAGCTATAAGCCTAGTTGTATGTTATCAGTAGGGTAACCTTGTAAAAATAGGGCTTTGTATCAATCCCAGCAGGGCTCCATTGTATGCATACACAGCCCTGAGTGATCCAAGAAACCTGCATTGTCCAGTCTGCACTGATAGATCAGATATGGCTGATAACATTGTATAATTTCACTTGGTCTCAGCTCTTTGCAAAGAATCTGGACTTGAGTCGATTAATCCATCAGACTTGCTGCCGCCGATGACCTCATTCTGGGAGGTGGCATAAAGGGTATAAAAGATGAGGTAAGAGGTCTGTGGGAGGAGATTATGCTATGGAGATTATGCTAGGGATATTGGGCTGAGACCATCACAGACTACAGAGTTGTTACAGACAGACCATGAGGAGATTATGCTATGGAGACTGTGCAGAGATTTTGTGTTGGGACTACAAGAGAACACCATGAGGAGATTTTTGTGATGAGACTACTGGACTAATGTTGAGAGACTGTGATGAGAGCATGCAGGCAGGCATGCTGCTGCTAGTAGCCTCCACTGGGTTACTCACACATACCAGAGCATGTGTGAGTGTTGGATTATAGAGCCACATCAAGGAGATGTGTGGTAAAGTAACTATTTCACCTTTATTCCCTTTTATTTTAAGTACTGTATATTGTAACTAGTAACTGTTAATGCTTGCATACATCTGCATATCTGTTACTGAACTGCATGTGTTAGATGTTAATACCGACCCATTTAGGGGTTAATAAATATATAAAATTTAGAAAGCTTGTCTTGTATTTATCTTGTGAACCCGACACTCACTGACGGTGAGTGTGGCTTTTATATGAAAGAAGACTCAGGTAGGGCCACAGCGGTGTTGGAGCACTGAGGATCTTTCACATTGGTGGCAGCGTAGTGGGATCTTAGGATAAACGGCATGTGTTGGTGACCTTTATCACTCATACGCTGGGGATTATGGTAATCCTATGAGACAAGCTCGGTATTAAAGCAAGCATTAAGATACAGTGAAAGTTTGATACAGTGCTGTTCCCCTCCCTTACTCTTTGTATTCTATCCTATCTTTTATTTGGCAAATACCAGTGGATGGCTAGTGGGCTCAGAAGCAGATCTCCAGAACTGCTGAACCAGGCTTTTGGAGATCCTGAGCGTATGGCTGAAATGGAGGCAGCCACAGCCATGCAGAGAATCGAGCAGAGTCCTGATTTTGGGACTAGGCCAGGAAGTGCAGCAAGCAGCCCGGTCCCAAGGATTACTTCACCAGGAGAGACCAGTAACCCCAGCCTTGTAGGGGGAATGGTTTCATACTGGCAAATGGCCCTACAGCAAGTAGGCACCAGTGACCCTAACACATACCTGCAGGTTTTGGACCGTTTTCTGGAACCTGTAGAACAAGAACAAGAACGGCAGGCAGCAGAACGGCAGGCTGGTCGTGAGGCAGCAGAACGAGAGCGGCAGTATCAGCTTGAGCTCAAAAGGATGGAGCTCTCCCAGCGGGCACAAACCACCCCTGCGCAAACTCCAACAACCCTGCAGAGACCCTCAAGTTGGAAGGAGAAGCCAGGCCGGAGTTCACCACAGCCGTCTGTCATCAGGTCGGGTGAGACAAACTATGCCCCGGGTGGTCCCTCCCCCTGTCCCAAGAACTCTGGGCGCCCGGGTGACCTTTCCCAAACCCCAAGGGGAGGTGCGGTGGGGCCATGCCTGTAACCAGACAGGACATATCAAGGAGGAGTGCCCCAACCGCCCTGAGAACTTCCCTGCTTCCCAAGCCACAGCAGGTGGCCCATCTGTGTATCTGGACTGGGGTGCGGGAAAAGGAATGCAGACTGTGGGACTATTGACGGATTTGCCTGCCAATGTACTGTTGGGAACTGATTTAGGACCTATGATGTCCCAATATGGGGTGGGGAGCACCCCAATTTACTGTGATAAACTGTCATTGACTAATGTTGATAATGTGTCTGTCATATCTGCAGAGAGGGCCCATAACCCCCCCTCTGAGATACTTCCCATGGCAGTAAGTGTAAATGCTAATGAGTTGCCTTCAGCTGAGAGCAGGGAATCTGCCAATGAGTTTCCTGCAACCCAGCTCAGCACAAGTGTTATTGATGCTTTGTTCAACCCCGTGCTAGGAGCCAATGAGACTAAGTCTGTAGACACACCCACATCTGCGGGGGCGTCGCCCTCCCAGCTTGTTAATCTGTCTACCACAGATCTCATTGAGGCCCGGTGTGAATTAACAATTGCTAATGAATGTACTGTCAATGTAATTGCCAATGCTTATGGTGAAAGTGTACAGGGTAGCTCTTCTGAGTCACTGGAAGCGACTTCTACTATTTTGCCCAGTGCATCCGATAAGCACCCAACTGCTGACCATGTACCAGGTGGTCAGGTAGGCTATGGGGATCTTATGGCCGATCCAGGTGAGGGACGGACTGCTGGTAGTGCGGTGTTAGCCCGCAGCCAGAGTGCTACAAGGGTGGAGGGCATTCCGACCCTTGAACCGTTGCCTACACCACCTGGAGTCGGTGCTGAGACCACCATGACTAGCCTCACCCCCTTGAAGCTGGAGGAGTCCGGCCGGTATGAGACATACACGTCTCTTCTGTCCAGTTCTATTCCAGGAGTGCCCATGGCCCAAGTGCAGATGGCATGGGGTACTGGAGATGTGATCCCCGAAGGGGGTATGTCAAATGCATTACCTGTCAATGTATTGTGGGGGGATGTTTTGGGGAAGCATGATCTTAGTCATTTGCCCAAGGTATCACCATCACCCACCCAAGTACAGGAGGAACAGGATGTAGGTTTGAAAGCAAAGGGGGAGGTGCAGAATCCCCTAGAACTCTCCCAACTAGCGGCTAGTGTGAGGAAGACCCTGGGAGAGCAGGCCAAGGGTAGTCAGGAGAGCAGAGATTGCCGGGATGGGATCTCTGGAATGGTTTCCCAAGGGCCTGAGGTCATGAGTGTAAAGCTACGGGATGCCCACACTCAGAAAGCGGACCCAGAACAGGCAGGAGGTAGCCAAGTGTACGTGGCTCAGAGCCTGGGCCTTAGAAGCGTCCCTAGTCAGACTAGAGAGCCAGAAGGGTCCGGCAGCTATGTAACATGCACCTCTCTTTTGTCTCATTCCAGCCAAGAGTTCAGAGATGCTGTCCAAGCTGACCCTAGTCTGGACATATTGAAGTCGCGTGGCGCTCAACCACCCTCGGAGTCTGACAAGGCCCGAGTCTGCTGGGACCCCGGGGGGAGGTGAGAGAGCCTTGGGGCCAGAGCCTGAGAAGCTGGAGGTGGAGGTGCTTTCAGAAGAGGGGCGTAGGCCCCTACTTTCTGCATGCCCCATCTAAAGGGGGAGGTGTGATGATTCTGCTTAAATATGGCTATAATTCAGAGCTGTATTTTGGTCTCTGGGTAGCGTATTTCTCTCTAGTTACATTTACTCATAATGTGCGCAGCTATAAGCCTAGTTGTATGTTATCAGTAGGGTAACCTTGTAACAATAGGGCTTTGTATCAATCCCAGCAGGGCTCCATTGTATGCATACATAGCCCTGAGTGATCCAAGAAACCTGCATTGTCCAGTCTGCACTGATAGATCAGATATGGCTGATAACATTGTATCATTTCACTTGGTCTCAGCTCTTTGCAAAGAATCTGGACTTGAGTCGATTAATCCATCAGGCTTGCTGCCGCCGATGACCTCATTCTGGGAGGTGGCATAAAGGGTATAAAAGATGAGGTAAGTGGTCTGTGGGAGGAGATTATGCTATGGAGATTATGCTAGGGAGATTGGGCTGAGACCATCACAGACTACAGAGTTGTTACAGACAGACCATGAGGAGATTATGCTATATAGACTTTGCAGAGATTTTGTGTTGGGACTACAAGAGAACACCATGAGGAGATTTTTGTGATGAGACTACTGGACTAATGCTGAGAGACTGTGATGAGAGCATGCAGGCTGGAATATACTGTGATGCCACATGCTAGGAGTTAATGCTAAGCAGCCTCCACTGGTTATTCACACATGACAGAGCATGTGTGAGTGTTGGATTATAGAGCCACATCAAGGAGATGCATGGTAAAGTAATTATTTCAATGTTATTCCCTTTTTATTTTTATTGTACTGTATATTGTAACTAGTAACTGTTAATGCTTGCATACATCTGCATATCTGTTCTGAACTGCATGTGTTAGATGTTAATACCGACCCATTTAGGGGTTAATAAATATATAAAATTTAGAAAGCTTGTCTTGTATTTATCTTGTGAACCCGACAATCACTGGCGGTGAGTGTTGTTTTTATATGAAAGGAGACTCAGGTGTGGCCACAGCGGTGTTGGTGCGCTGAGGATCTTTCACAGGAGCCATTATTGAAAATTATACAATCCTGCCGTTTTCTAGTATTGTGAGTGTTTTTACAGTTTTGTTTTCTTTTTACTACTTTTAACTGATTTTTTTCTGTACATGCATTGTTTGTTTTTTTTAGGCATTTTTTTCCCGCTCTACGCTATACTGTTATGTTGTGCTGAGCGTATAGTTACTTCTCAATGCCATAATAGTACGGTGCTGTAATGCCGTGTTTAGAAAACACAAAACATAAACAAAAAAACAAACAAAGATGTTACATTAAGTTCACACCTGCGTTTGGGTTTCCTAATCCGCTTATAAAAGCGGTTACCCGTGGAAACCCATGTACCCCATAGACTATAATGGGGTCCACCGGATTTCCACCCAAAAAGGGCAAAAAATACGGAGAGAAAAGCGGAATAGGGAACGGAATCCCCCAGCGGAGAGCAGGTGCAGGCTCAGGTGTGAACCTAGCCTTAGGTATCCCCATGTGTGTATAAGCCCCCACTATCCAAAAATAACGTTATTTAACCCATACGGTGAACGCCTTAAAAATATACAGTATACCGCAGTGTGCAAAATAACATTTTGGTCACCTCGCTTCCCCAAAAAAATAGCAATAAAAATTATCAAAAAGTCATACATAGCAAACATTGGTACCAATAAAAAGTACAACTTGCCCTGCAAACAGTGGCGTAACTAAAGTCTTGTGGGCCCTGCTGCAAACTTTTGTCTGGGACCCCATACCCCCGTCCTACAGCGAATTCTTAATAGTGACGATAGTGATACTTGAAAGGGATACAAGTTTAGAACCCACAACTGCAGTTATCAAGATTATAGTGAGTGAGCAGCGCCTGGCATGTAAACAATACTGGGAGCTGCGTGCTGTGGCAAACAGCTTATCTACATGATCCTAGCAGTCTAAGAGATGTAAGAGATTAGTCGGGGCCCAACACTCGGGGCCCCGCTGATCAACTGTTTGAAGGTAGTGTGATGCTTTTGTGAGCGCAGTGACTCCTTCACTATTTACATAGTATCTGTTTTATAATCACCATGCAACATTATTACAGCCTGTAATAGTGCATTGCTGCTATGAAACAGATGGCATGTGATGTGAATAGTGAAGGGGCCCCACACAGTATAATATACTCAACAATGGCCCCCACACACTATAACATGCTCTACAGTGGCCCCCACATAGTATAATATGCTCCACAGTGATCTCACACAATATAATATGCTCCACAGTGGCCCCCACACAGTATAATATGCCTCACAGTGGCCCACACACAGTATAATATGCTCTACACAGTGGCCCCACACAGTATAGTTATCACAAAAACCTCATAACTGTTATTTGGTGGGAGGTTTAATCCACCTTATTCCCTCTATCAAGTAATTCAGTATTTTGCAGAGCAGGATAGAGTGTACAGGATTTTTCCAAAAAAGGAATCCCTTTTTTGGAAACATCCTGTACACTCTACCCCACACAGTATAAAATGCTCTCAATAGCCCCCCTAGAGCTACTTCAGGTGAAGCCTACGAAATTCAACGAATATTCATGTGGTTCGGCCCTCTACTTTGGTGTTATTATTATACTTTGGGGTGTCCTCAGAACCCAGAGTATAATAAGTAGAGGTACAGGGGAAGTGATTAAAAATAATAAACACTTAGAAACTCCTGATAGAACCCCCCATCTGATGATGTCTCTCATTTCATGCTAAAGTGGGAGACTGACCTTAACTTGTCTCTCACTCATGCCCAAAGAGAGCGCATATTCCGTCTCATACATGAAACATCAATCAGCTCGCGTTATCAGGAGGCCAGTTTTAAACTCATGTCCCAGTGGTATCTTGTCCCCTCGAGATTGCATGCTCTTATCCCTCAGGTCCCATCAATATGCTGGAGGTGTGGGGTGGAGGAGGGCACCATGTTACACATTTTTTGGTCTTGTAGCGTTTATCCCCCTTCGGGGACGGGGTTAAGAATATTATTTCTCAAGTAACTGACTTCTAACCATTAGGGCCCTGCTCTGTTCCTCTTCCATCATTTCTCAATCCCTGGTGTGTATCTATAAGTGCTCCTTGCTTTGATTTTTAATTCTCGCGGCTCGGGCATGTATCCCACAGTTTTGGAAGCGAACTGAACCCCCCTCTCCCTCTGGGCTTTGAAGGTCAATGAGATTATGCGTATGGGGAACCTTACCTCTTTCCTGCATGGCACTGTTGATACTTTTAACAAGACCTGGTTCTATTGGATGGAATTCTAACGTACCAGTGAATATCAGACGCTTCTCGGGCTTGTACCTCCCCTGTAGACCTACAGTGGGATGCTCTGGCTTTTATAGCTAACTGATGGGTTACCTGTTTAGGACTATTATTGACCCTCTGGCTTTGCTCCTTGTGGAGTTTTATTGTTCTTTCTGATGAAGAATTTTCGATTGCTTGTACCCCTGGGGTCCTCCCCTGGACCCGGATACTATTGCTGTATAGTCCCCATCCCCCCCACCCTTTTTTCCCTTCTTTCTTCCCTCTCATTCTGTGGTGTTTTGTTTTTGTTGTCACACCACTCCTTTCCTTTCCTCCTCCTTTCTTCTCCCCTTTCCCTCCTCTTCTTGTCCTCTGGCCTCTACTCGGGGATCTCCCCGTTATCTACAGTATAAAATGTTGTTGCTGCTGTTGAAGCTATCCGTTGTCACTGTATTTTATGTCTTTTTGAAAACCAATAATCTTTGTTATTTGTTTATTTATTTTCAATTCAATCACTTATACTCACCTTGCCTCACCTCTCCTGGGTATTCTCCTCTTCGTTCCTCTTCTGCCTCTGACTGAGGTGACACACTCCAGACATCACTGCTGGGGCCTGTGATTGGGACTCAGTAGTCACGTGGAGTGGGCTGATGTCATTACGCCAGCGCCCCATGTGACCGCTGTGGCCCAATCACAGGCCCCAGCACTGACATCTGGGTCGTGTCACCTCAGTTGCAGGTAGAAGAGGACTGAAGAGGATGCAGAAGAGAGCAAGACCGAGCGAGGATACCTATGTTTAATCACTTTAGAGACACTTAGTGGCAGGAACTTTAGAGCATTTTTTCAGGCAGAAAGCATCCACATTTTTAATTAAAGTGCATTATATTTTGGTCCAGAATCACATGTTCTATGACAGGAGTCGGCGACCCCCGGCACAGGTAGCCCGAGTCCTCACCCAGCAGTTTTGATCAGACCAAACACGGCCGAAACGAAACTGCTATTATTGTACGGTGGGGTTTCTTCAGACCCCGGAGTATAATAAGCGGAGCCCCAGGGTAGGTGATCAAACATAAAAAATAATGTTAACTCACCTTTCCTGCGCTACGCAGTGGCTCTGTTCTCTACGGGCGCTTCTGCCTGAAGTAAGAGACCGCTGACAGGGCCTCAGAGGTCACGTCTGGTGTCATTATGAATAATGATGCCGGACATGACCCCTGAGGCCATGTCAGGCAGAAGCGTCCGTAGAGAACAGAGCCGCCGCGGTGCACAGGAAAGGTGAATTAAGATTATTTTTTATGTTTGTCACCTCTCTTGGCCCTCCACTTATTATACTCTAAGGTCTGAAGAGACCCCAGAGTATAACAGCTAGTGAGTGGAGAAATTTGGAATATTATAAAAGTTAGAATATTATACTGTGTGCAGGGGCCACTATAGGATATAATACTGTGTGCAGTGGCCACTATGGGGCATATACCGTGTACAGGGGCTGCTATGGGACATGATACTGTCTGCAGGGGTCGCTATGGGACACAATACTGTGCACAGGGGCCGCTATGGGATATAGCATGGGTCCCCAACCACCGGTCCGCGGACCGGGCTGTTGGAGGTCTTTTGCTGGTCCGTGCGGTGGCGGGCGGGCCTTGGTAAAGGCAGCTCCCGGGCACATGATGTGGGGCGGGTTGGCGATCTGGCCATAGCTAATGGTTTGTGACCTCGGTGTACAGCACTGTAGACCAGGTCCCCGCCATTAGCTATTCTAAGAGCCACAACACTGTGGCCAGATCACCAACTCGTCTAAAGTGCTGTTTACTGTATAACCCCGCCCTCATATGACCAAAGCCCTGCCCCTGCATTGCAGAGAAAAAAAGGTTGGGGACCGCTGGGATAAAATACTGTGCGCAGGGGCCGCTATGGGACATAATACCGTGTGCAAGGGCCGCTATGGGACATAATACTGTGTACAGGGGCTACTATGGGACATAATACGGTATGCAGGGGACACTATGGGACATAATACGGTGTGCAGGGGCCGCTATGGGACATAATACTGTGTGCAGAGGCCGTTATGGGACATAATACCATGTGCAGAGGCCGCTATGGGATATAATACTGTGTGCAGAGGCCACAATGGGATATAATACTATGTGCAGAGGCCACTATGGGATATAATACCGTGTGCAGAGGCCACTATGGGATATAATACCGTGTGCAGAGGCCACTATGGGATATAATACCGTGTGCAAAGGCCGCTGTGGGATATAATACCGTGTGCAGAGGCCGCTATGAGACATAATACAATATGCAGGAGCCGCTATGGGACATTATTCTGTATAACGGTGTGTTTTCTGTATTAAGGATGTGTTTTTGCACAGAAAACACAGGCATTTTTTTTTTTTGTGCAAAAATGCACCATGTGAACGCAGTTTTACATCGAAGTAAAAGTTCCAGTGTCCTAAGAATATATCTGCATCCAGATACATAATGTGTATTCACCATAAGTATGCTCCTGGACACATACATTTATAACTAATTGGGGGATGCACATGTACTTTCATTGCTTCTAATCGAAAAGTACAGGAGCGTCCCAGGAAATAGCAGTAAACGCATGCGTCCTACAGCATCTGGTGGCAGCACTTCTGTGTTATGGTTTGTGGTATATGACTTTAGTTCAGGGGTCGTCAGACTTACAATTATTGACCGGCACTCCGAATATCTCATCTTTGATTGTTTAATTAAAATCGGCACGCCGAACAAAAAAGGTTGCCTACACCTGTTCTATGAAATGAGACTAAGGCTGGGTTCACACCAGCGCATGTACTACATTCGAGGGATTCCGTCCCCGAACCCGTTTAAAAAATGCGGAGAGAAAAGTGCTTTTCGCCCTTTTCGGGCAGAAACCCGGTGGACCCCATTATAAACTATGGGGTCTGCGGGTTTCTGCGGGTAACTGCTTTTTTAAGCGGATTAGGTTTCTATTCGGGGGGATCCCCAAGCAGACCCCCCGAACGGAAACATGAACGCAGGTATGAACCTAGTGTAAGTTAGTGAAATGTTAGTGACCATTTAAAAGAGCACCAGGTCCATGGTTCTAGGGGCCGTAGAGCCCAAGATGGGGGCATCTAAAGTGATTCTCCCAGTCTCCCACCTAAGATGACATGGAGAGGCCTGAAAAATATACTCTCTTTGACTGTAGCTGACCTCAGAGGGAGCAGTAACACGAACTTTCGTTCATGTTATTAACCCTCACTTTCCCTCATTAGAAAGCATACATGCCTTCTGGTTGTCACATATGGGGGTCAGTATAGGCCAAACAACCCCAAACTGGGCCAAGTATTGACTCTACGACCAAGGCACCTACCAGCATCTGGAAAGCAGCATCGAAAATGTTGCACCAAACATGTACCACACATACATAAACTTTAATAAAGTTTACATTTTACTTTGTCCCTATCTTGCCCTGACCTGATCTTTAGCATAAAATATGCTGACTGTTTCTCTAGAAATACCTGTTTCATGCTACAACAATAGCAATAACAATTATTACAGGACTGGAATGTCTAATATAAAACCGCAGAAAAAATTACCATACCTATCGCCATAGATCGTGGTCCCTGCAGCCCCAAAAAATTGAATAAAGCACCAGTCACACAAGATCACTGATGCTTCATTTACAGGGGCAATTTTAGTCCCTAGTTTTTCAGATTATTGGGTGCCAACAGGCAAACCTTAAGTGTTCTGATGGAGCAAGCCCTTTAATATTTGGCCACTCAGCTATTTGTTCACTTTCTATGTTATGAAAAATGCTTGTTTATGTTAAAGGAAGAGTAACCAATTTACTGCTGACAGACTCCCTTTATTGATAGGAGATAACTTTGTATCCTAGTACAACCCCTTTTATTAAAAAAAAATAATATAATTGAAAAAAATTACTTAACTGAATGAAAATCAATGGTGTAAAAAAGCCGAAGTGTGTAGAGTCATATGTTTTATAAACCTGCATCATGCTATATAATGTGCAAAAAAAATCAGCGCTGTGTAAAAGGAATTTTTTGCACTGTACTTTTACATTGTTTTAGATATTATTTGCAGAATTGCCCAGACAATTCACATAAAATTCACCACATCTGAACATGGCCTAAGTACGCTGCTCTTTGATTTCCACTGTTTTTTTCTGCAACATTTACCTCCTAGATCCGCAGTGTTAATGGGAGGATTATATGTGTTCTCAGCAACACTTATTGTTTGCTTTAGAGCCAGTTTTATTTGCTGTAATGAAGCATGAAATGCTTGTTTTCACATTTATGACTCATATTTGCAAACATAGAAGTTACACAAAAGCATAATGCAGCATTCTTATACATAAAGTATGTGTCAAATGCATACATTGTAAAAGTACTTTCTTGATAAAGAGTTATTTCAGTCTTACAGATTAAAGATCTATCCTTAGGATGGGTTATAAATGTAAGATCTGCAGGTGTCAGTAATCCGGGACCTCCACCGATCAGCTTTTTGGAAGAGATAGCAGCATTCGGGTAAACACTGTGGTCTCTTCATTGAAAAACAAGCACAGCACTGTACATTGTATGGCAGCTGTGCTTTGTTTTGCTGCTCCTGAGCTGCTTACAGGTCATGTGACAAATTAATGTAACTTCAAATAGCTGATCAGAAGGGTCCTGACTGTCAGATCCCCACTAATCTTCGACTGATGATGTTTCCTAAGGGTAGGTCATAAATTATAAAAGCCTAGAAAACCCCTTTAAGCTAAGGCCCCATGTAGCAAGCCGCAGCCAAAAAGTGCGGCGGAAATGCATTGCATTTTTTTTTTCACAGCGCTTTTCACTGAAAGTCTGCAATGTTTTCCTCTGCAGGCTTTCTGCCCCTATTATACCAACATGGGAAAAGGCCAGTTTCCGTAAGTATAATTTCCGTAGGTATAATTGACATGCTGCGATTTACCGAAAATGCAACGGGTTTTGAAATCACAGCATTTCCGCTGCAGATATTTTTCTGCAGTGTGTGGATGGGATCTCATCCACTTTTCAGGTACTGTAAAACGCCGAGGTTTTTACTATGACTTTTTCGCAACAAAGCTCTTATACTTCTCCCCTTCTGCTCAATCTACTTCCGGCTTTGACTCAAAAAACTGTTGCAAAAAATGCAACAAAAAAGCAGCTTTTCCACGTAGCCTTAAAGGGATTGTGCCACTAATGACACTTATCCCCTATCTACAGGGTGGTACCAACTGCTAGGACCCAGCGATTCAAAGAAGGGGGGCCTAAAAGTTCCTCTCAATTCTCTAAGTGAATGCGTGGCCAGTTCTCCATTTACTTCTATGGAGCTGCTAGAGATCACTGTCCACACTAACACTTTTCCCCCTTTCCCGCATAAAAAAGATGCCAAAATGATAAATTGTTGTGTGGATGACCTAGTTAATATCTGCACTGAGAACCAGTAGATTGTTAAGTTATATCCCTGTTCACACATAGTTTAGCTCTGGTAACGTTCAGAAATGCAGTACCAGCATACTAAGCAATGTGCCAACATGTTAGCTTAGCAAATGTTTGTTTAGCAAACACCACTAAATAAACCACTATGTGTGTAAAGATATTCCAATCTTCCTAAAGACAAAAATCTGTTCAAAGCTTTTTTTGCCTAAGAAAAAACCTTACTAAATGTAAAAAAGGCTCCTAATTGCTATGTGCGAAGCCAACATTAAAATAACACTAGAGGCTAAACTAATACACTGTTCCTAGTGCAGGATCGACAGGGGGTGGGCATGATACAGAGATACAAAGAACAATAAGTAAATGCCTGTGTTATACACTTGCTGCTCATACCCTGCAAATCTGCAGCAAGTCCTATCTTTTAGAATGCATGCAAACTTGTGCTTGTGTGGGGTCCGTGGTAAACTTTCACAGACTGCACATAGATCATATCCATGTGCTGCCTATGTCTCCATAGACTCATTAATTTCCTTCTGTGAGTCTGGGCCACAAAATAGACAGGTATAGGACCTGTTCTAAGTTTTGCCCTGGGCTCACAACCCCATACACAGACCCGTAATAATACAAGGGTGTCTGTACGGGGCCACAGAATATATGGTATAGGACCTGTTCTGAGCTTTACCCTGAGCTCTTGGTCCATACAAGTACTTGTGATAATACATGGCTAGAACACTGACAAAGTACACGTTCGTCATGTGCATGGAGTCATACAGGCTTCTTTTGGCTTTACTACATTGCAATATAAATGGTAAAGCCTGTGGCAAAAGCCATATACTTTTCTGTAGTTCTGCTGCATGTAACATCTTATCATTTAAAAGGAATGTGTTGTCAGGAATTGACCTATTATTTAAAACATGTTTTTAGGTTAAACATATTTTTAAAGACTTTTTGGTGATGTTGTTTTTAATTTTCCAATTTAATAACCATATTTTAAAAAATCCTAAACATCTTGCAATTCCAACTTTTCCCATTAAGCCTAAAACACTCTGTGACTTCCTGTTTGTTATAGAAATACCATAGGCCATAGACACAAAGCTCTGAGGCACACCCTATTCATTTGTATGGGAGAGTTTTGTAGGCAAGCTCTGTGACCAAAGCAGAGGTCATTATATAGATAGGGGAGTAGATAAGCTGTGAAATCCTATTGTGACTGGTCGATTCTGTGTCTTATCTACATATACATGATAGCTGTGATCAGTGTGCTGATAAGTGAGGTGGCTGCTGCAAAGAAATATCCTACAGAAAACAGGAAGTCTCAGTGTATTGTTTGGCCTAGTGGACAAAGTCAGAACTGCACTATTTTTAGGATTTTTTTTTTTAATATTGATGGAACATGGAAACATTTTAAAGACCTCACCAAAATTCTTTAAAATTATGTTTAGCATAACATGTTTAAGAAAATAAGTAAATTTTCTGGTGATACATTGCCTTTAAGACCCAAGCATAATTAAATAAGTTGTCCAACTCCAACTTCCCCAGACACTGGCTGTGGGCAGGAAAGGGGTTAAAGCAAAAAAGTAGGTGATAATCACCTTATTGTAATATGAGGCAAAATAGGATAAATGGAAAGAAGGAGATTAAGGCTTTATTTACACAACAGTGGAGACAATGGATATGTGATGTCCATGTAAACCCATTGATTGTAATGGGCACATACAGACAACTATTTTAATGGGCACATGGACATATTCTCTACTTTGGTCCTTGCGTACCACAGAGCTCCATTAAAGTCTATGAGTTACTGAAAATTTTTCACAGACCCAGAGACATGGGAAATACTGCCCAGAATGAGATATGGGGACAGTGACCCATTGTCATGACAGTCAGGAGCCTATTGAAGGCTCCCAGGTTAGTCATTTTATTAGTACTAATACAAACTGTGCTAAGCACCACAATTGTATGCTTTGTAGTGCATTGTATTTGTGGTCAGACTCTCTGGGGTTCATGAGCCCTAAGGGGTCTAAAAATTACAGTAAAAAAAAATAAATAAAAATTCAAATCACCCCCTTTTACATAGAAAACATATAAAAGTACATAAATAAAGTTAAACACATACAAATGAAGTATCCCTGTGTCCAAAAACACCTGGTCTACATACAGTAGTTCTAAAAATATTTTTAGCATACGGTGAATGGTGTAGCGGGGAAAAAAAAACCCAAAATAAAACGGCTGCACATTGAATGCCACAAAAACGAAACCTGGAAGAAAGTTGTGCAAACGCAGTTTTTCTCTCATTCCACCCCATTCTTATTTTTTTTCCAGCTTTCCAGTACATCGTACAGAATATTATGGCACCATTGCAAAGTACAATTTGTCCTGCAAAAATTAAGCCCTCATAAGAGCTTTAGGAAGGTGGAGAGGCTAAAACGAAAATCGAAATATGGCTGCAGCTGAAAGGAGTTAAAGGTGTTGTCCAACACCAGAAAATGCTCTCCATTGTTTTGCAAATGGAAAGTAAATAAACTTACCAATATATTAACATTTCTGAAACTGCCTGATTTCACTTTCTGTTGCATGGTCTCGGAAGTGGAGCTTCTCCTATCAGATGTGCTGTGACAGAGAGTGAAATAAGGGCATCCATTCACTTTTAGCAATTAAAGTTTCTTTATTTTACATTCATCATTTAGCATTTACAAAACAACAAAGATTTTTTTTTTCTGGTGGTGGACACCCCTTTTAAAATGAAGAATTATGTATTGGGCAATGCTCTTTATTAACTTGTCTGAATAGTTTTCATTGCTCTAAAACACAAAGGGGCAATTTATAAAAACCCTGTACTACAGAATTCTGGTTTAAAAAGTCAAAAAGATATGTGACTGAGCTAATTTCCCGAAAAATTGCAAAATTTAGTATTCTTACGCTGAAATCATGTTTTTTACATCCATTTAGAACATCTGGTTAACGGATGCAAAAAATGGACATAGATGGATTTGAAAAGTGGGTGGGAAAGAGGGCATAGTTAGCCTTTCTAGCTGTCTGTACTCCAGGCAGAGGCTGAGACTTTTTTAAAAGGTGCAAAATTGTCACAGTCTCACTCCACTGAGTGGGTGGTGTAGAGTGGAGTACCATCTCAGGACACAAGTGTTAGACATATCTTGTGACATTTGATAAATTTGACGCAAATTACATCAATGTACACTTCAGTAAATCGGACTTTAAAAATTCCCCTTAAACCTTTGCACTGGGCCAAACAATGTGTTAAAACGGCCCTGCTGCTTGCTCTCATTCTTTGTTTACTTCCAGTGGATAAAAATCAGTCCATGGTCATGTGATATACAGTCCATGATCATGTGATGGACACACAGGTGCACAGCTCCTTATAGTCACAGCACAGTAATCAGACATCTGCCTGGTAACAAGCTGTACACCTGTGTGTACATCACATGACCATGGACTGTACATCACATGACCATGGACTGTACATCACATGACAATGGACTGATTTTTTATTCATTGGGAGTAAACGGAATGAATGACAGTAAGCAGAGATCTAGAAAATCATGAGGAATTGATACAGAAAGTATATTGTGTATATATTGTTATACACACAGTAACATTTATTTCCTAAAACTGGAAATCCCTTAGACAAAATACATAAGCAATTACTTCATGGACACTATTTATAATGAAGCGCTTAACAATTCTGTTCATTGAAACCCAGGAAGAAACACAATTCTGTTTATTGTAAGATGTGTTGGCTCACCTTCTATTACATTACAAGGAAGTTAAATGATCTGCTCTACCAAGACTGATAATTCTGCCAGGATGCTGAAAAATTCATGCCAATGATTATAGACCCTATTAATTCTTTATTAATTCTTATCTCTCATACAGAAAGTTTTCATATTTTCTGGGACATTTCGGAAAAATCTTGACCCTTATGAAAAACACAGTGATGAAGAAATCTGGAAAGTAACTGAAGAGGTAATGGAACTGGCCTTATGTGCGTGACAAGGATTACAAAATTCTTAGTGCTGACAATGGGCTGTATTGTGAGCATCCTGACAAAATGACAGACAAATAACAAAGGCTGTTTGCTGGATGTGTGCTTCCATTTCCTCTACATGTTAAAGGACTCAGTTAAGGATAATCAAATGTTTCTTTGTTAAACTCAGGTCAGGTTTAGATTTTTCATGCAGTGTTGCCACCTTGTGGTTTGACACAGTGGTTACATGTCTGAGTACAAAAACACAACTGTTAGGTTATAGGTGCTTTTTTTTAACTCAGTGTTATCAGGAAAATATGAATAATAGATTTAGACGATTTTTCTATATGTGTAGATCTCAGAGTAAATGAGTAATTTAGTGTCATTGTAAACCATTGTTTAAGTAAAATGTGCGTTTTTCTCAAGTGCAGTTCTGAGAGAATATTATTATTAAATATGGGGGAATTTATTAAACCCCACACTTCAGAATTCTGGTGTAAAAAGTCACAACATAGGCATATGCAACTCTTTGAGCTGTAGTTGGGAAATTGGGCGAGGTTGGCCTGTGTATCTGTCTGTGCGGCTAGAAATGCTCATGGCAGATAATAGCCCTGAATATTGGCCTTTCTTAAAGTTTTAAGATACTCCAGATTTCGTATCCAGCATCAGTTATTGTCATACATCTGGTGCGGTTCTAGACTTACACTGTAGTTGCACTGTCTAACTATTAGGAAATCTGGGCCATTGTGTTTCATCTTTTTTTTCAGGTTGGCCTGAAGTCAATCATTGAACAGTTTCCCGGTCAGCTGGACTTTGTGCTTCTGGATGGTGGATGTGTTCTAAGTCATGGTCACAAGCAACTTGTATGTTTGGCCAGATCAGTTCTAAGTAAAGCCAAGATACTTCTGTTGGATGAACCTAGCGCTCACTTAGATCCAATGTAAGTCTTTAAATAACATCAGTAATACATGTGAAAACGTATACACTTTTCAGTATATCAATAAATTTGTCTTTATTTTATTACAGAACATTTCAGATTATTAGGAAGACTCTGAAGCATGCATTTGCAAATTGTACAGTCATCTTGTCTGAACACAGACTAGAAGCCATGCTCGAATGTCAATTTTTTCTGGTAGGTTCCATATATTTACAAAACCAACATTATGGAGACACCCCTTATATTAGTGTAAAATACATATACAAAAGATTATGTAAATATATAGATAGGTTACAAGAAGGGTGCTGAATCAAAACAGCACCTACAATACCTAACCCTCTCCTTCTGGGGAGTAGCAAGGAGTATCCTACAAATATATCACTGGATAATATAATATAGCAATATTGAGCACCTGTTGAGGAATATGGTATTTCAACTGAGCACTGACACTGCAAGACTGCTGAACAGAAAAGGAGTAACAAAAGGCTTTAGGAAATCAATGAAAGGAAAGCAATCTCAAAACTACTCAGACTTCTCTAACTCAAATGTCACTTGCGTCACATAAGTGAAGGTGACTTGATAAATAGGACTTCTGTTTAAAAACCAAATTCATTGAATGTACCCTAGAAAATGGCATTATTGCATGGTGTGGGAAGTCCTGGTGATTTAGAAAGGTGTGGCTACAATTTTTCTTGCAACCCCAGTCTAAGTTCATTAATGTCCTAATGTCTTATTATTGCTCTTTCAACATCTAACTAGAAATATTTACTGAAATCTCAGTGTGAGTTCCTTGTAGTCTTGTACAATCCATACACCAAACTTTAGATTATATCAGTGTTGCTCAAACTTTTGTTAGCTGTGAAAGTAAGCCATTGTTCCGCAATCCCAAAGGTCAGTGTGCCATTGCTCTTTGAACCTTAGGAATGGTGAACAATTGTTCTACTACCCTATCTTGTGTAGATAACTTCACAGTGTGCTCAGTTAAGGAAACAATAACAAATAGCTCACACAATGTCCACCTGAATACTAGACCATTTACTCAGAAGAGGAAGTTTTCTTTGATATCAATCATGAAAGTGAAATATGATGTTTACTTTTCTGCAAAACAGCAGTGCATATAGTATTAGTCATGAAAGGGATTTTCCCATGACTATAACCATATTTAAATTTGTGGACAATTAAAAGTTAAATATTTTTACAAATTTAAGTAGTTAAAATTTTTGCAGAGTTTTAAAGATTTTCCTTGCTCATCATAGTGGTGACAGTCTGTTGTCCTTATTGCCAGTGGTCACTACCATGAATGGTCTGGCACTTGTCAGAAACCCAGCCATGATTTCCTTATTGTGGACAGGTTATTAGACATGGACACCAAATTCATGCGAAGATAACCTGCCACAATAAGGAAATCATCGCTGGGTTTGTGACAAGTGCCAGACCATAGAAAGTTCTTAGTCTTGTAGTTCCTATAGTCAACCGATCAAGATAAAAGACTCTCACTGCTAAAATGGTTAGAGAAAATCTTTAAAGTTCTGCAAAATTTTTAATTGGTTATATTTGTAAATATTGCATAACAAAGTGGTAATAGAGGAAAAACAAGGGGCACTCATCTATTTTTAATAAAAAAAAACGGCGTTTATTCCAAAAGAGCAGTAAAAGCAGCAATGCAGGACAGAGGATCAGATTAGCATCTTGGCAATGTTGCCAAGATGCTAGTCTGATCCTCTCTCCTGCATTGCTGCTTTCTGGAATAAAGGACTTTTTTTATGAAAACTACAATTGGCAAGTTCCCCCTGCAGTGGTGTAACTAAGGTCTTGTGGGCCCTGGTGCAAAGTTTTGTTCGGGGCCCCCTACCCCCTCCCTAGAGTGAATTCTTGATAGTGATGGTTACGGGTGCTGCAGCGACATCTCAGATACTTGAAAGAGATACAGCTTTAGTACCCACAACTGCAGTTATCAAGAATACGGTGAGTGAGCAGCGCAGCGCCCGGCATGTAAACAGTACTGGGACAGTATAATATGCTCCACAGTGGCCCCTACACAGCATTATATGCTCCACAGTGGCCCCCACACAGCATTATATGCTCCGCAGTGGCCCCCACACAGTATTATATGCCCACAATGGCTCCCACACAGTATTATATGCCCACAGTGGCACCCACACAGTATTCTATGCCCACAGTGGTCCCCACACACTATTAGGTGCTCCACAGTGCCCCCCCCTCAAGAGCCAGCGCTATTATTATACTCTGGGGTCTCCTCAGACCCCAGAACATAATAAGTAGAGGACCAGGAGAAGTGATTAAAAATAACAAACACTTATATTCACCTTACCTTACCTCTCCGGGGCATCCTTGCTCCGTCCTGCTGTCTTTCCCATCTTCCTTGATCCCCATGTCCCGTGCCCCAGACATCACAGCTGGGGCCTTTGATCAGCCTCACCGGTAACAAGGGGTGTGATGACGTCATTACACCGGCGCGCCCCATGTGACCGCTGAGGCCTAATCACAGACCCCAGCAGTGAGGTCAGAAAAGCGCCGGAGACGATGCTGAGCCCAGGACAGGTGAGTATAAATATTTTTTTTTATTTTTTGTCACCTCCCCTGGGCTGGCATTTAATGGAAAGGGCCCAGTCCCTTTCCATTTACAATAGGTATAGCGGTCGGGGAACCAGGCTTTCCCCGATCAGTATCATGGTAGTCCAGGGCCCCTGGCCATTTCCAGCTGGCCGCAGGTCCCGTACCCCTCTGGGCCCCGTCACGGTCGCATTCCCTGCGACCACGATCGTTATGCCACTGGCCCCCTGTTTTTCCTCTGTTACCACTTTGTTATGCAATACGAGTTTGCTAGTTTTCTTTAAGGGGATTCCTTAAAATATATATACTGTGTGGGGCCCACTGTGGGGGGCATATAATACTGGGTGGGGACCACTGCAGGAAGCATATAATACAGGGTGGGGGCCACTGTAGAGCATATAATACTGGGTGGGGGCCACTGTGGGGAGCATATAATACTGGGTGGGGGCCACTGCAGGAAGCATATAATACAGGGTGGGGGCCACTGTAGAGCATATAATACTGGGTGGGGGCCGCTATAGGGGGCATATAATACTGGGTGGGGGCCACTGTGGGAAGCATATAATACTGGGTGGGGACCACTGCAGGAAGCATATAATACAGGGTGGGGGCCACTGTAGAGCATATAATACTGTGTGGGGGCCACTGTAGGGAGCATATAATACTGTGTGGGGCCCACTGTGGGGGGCATATAATACTGGGTGGGGGCCACTGTGGGAAGCATATAATACTGGGTGGGGACCACTGCGGGAAGCATATAATACAGGGTGGGGGCCACTGTGTGGAGCATATTATACGGTGTGGGGCCACTGTGGGGAGCATATTATACTGTGTGTGGGGGGAGCAATGTAGAGTATATAATGCTGTATGGGGGCCACTGTGGAGCATATAATGCTGTGTGTGGGCCACTGTTGAGCATATTTTACTTTTGGGGGGGGGGGCCCATGTAAAATGTTTGCCTTGGGGTCCAGCCATTCCTAGTTACGCCACTGGTAGCAAGGCAAATGATCTAGTAATGGAGGTACAATCTTTGACCACTGTGAGCATCCCACATTTGTTTCTCCACTTTTAAACAGGTGCCAATTGTCTTTTCTGTCTCTCTTATTCATGTTCCAGCATAGATTCACTAGGATTTCCTGTGTAGTTTTGACAAATCCCCCACATTGTGCCAAAGGCAAGACTAAAGCTTTTCAATAATGTAAAGATAAAACCTTCTCAGGCTAATATGTCTTCACATCCTTCTCTATCAGGTTATAGAAGAGAATACAGTGCGGCAGTATGATTCCATACAGAAACTCATGAATGAGAAGAGTTTCTTCAAACAGGCCATGAGTCAGTCTGATCGCTTAAAACTATTTCCCTTGCACCGCCGAAACTCCAGTAAGAGAAAGTCCAGACCCAAAATCACTGCCCTACAGGAAGAAACAGAGGAAGAAGTACAAGAGACAAGATTGTGATGAAGCACAATGCAAAATATCTCCAACAAAGTTTTTATATCTTAATAGACAATTCAGGTACCAATAAGAATAGAAAATGCAACAGTCTTGATAGCATTTTTTAAAGGGAACCTGTCAGTTCCATTTCACTATTCCAAATGCTATTACTACCTAACGTTTAGTATGCTAATGAGTTCTTTTGTAGTCAAAAGGCAGAGAGCTAAGGCCAAAGTTCAAGCTCTTTCACCTGTGTCCTGGCCCCTCTGCTATTTTGGACATCCCCCTGCCTGTTTTCATCACCACCTCTAGCCTAGCAAATAGGAGAACTTAACTAATGATGCTATCCCTCTACCCCTTGACTGCAAAAGAGCTTCTTAGCCTAAAAAGAACTTTTATCCAATATGCCAAGGCCCCACGTAACGAACTGCAGCTGAAAAGGCTGCGGCAGAAAAGCATCACGGTTTTTCCTGCAGTTTTTCACAGAAAGTTTGCAGAGTTTTCCTATGAAGACTTTCTGCTTCTATTATACCTAATGTATACAGAAAACTCCAGCATTTCCATAGGTATAATTGACATGCTGCAATTTAAAAAACGCTGCAGATTTTTTTTGCAATGTGTGGATGAGATTAGCCAGAATCCCATCCACTTTTCAGTTAATGTAAAATGCAGCGTTTTCACAATGTGGGGCCCTGGCCTTATATGGATTACAGCATTGGAAGAGTTATTTCATGAGAGAAGACAAGCTGTAGGGTAAATGTTAAATGAAGCTGACAGGTTCCATTTAAGTAATAGTTTATGTTTATTCCCTTATGAGTATTCAAACTCTACTTGTTCCATAGTGGTTTGAAGTTTGTTGCTAAAGAACTAAGCAATTTTTACATTAAACATGGTGATACCTTACACCAAATCAGGGGTATACTTCATGATTTTATTTGTAGTAATATACTACAGTTATCAGGCTTGGTACAAAAGCCATGCCATATATCTGCATTCCATTAATACATGTATTATACCCAGCATTACATTCAACAATTCATAGGTCATATATTGGGACAGTACATATACAATACCATAACTTTGTGAACTGCATCATGTCCTTAAATACTATCTGGACCACTTATACGGACTAGTAATAGCAAAGCACTTCTATGTGATGAGTTAGTGGAATATGAAATGTTTTATAGTTTTCTACTGTATTTACTATATTTTTACATGCAATTTTGATTAAAACATGGGACCAAATTTGTTGGAATATTAAAAGAAAAATAAATAATAAAAGAAAAATAGTTAAAAGTGTAGCAAGAACATAAGAATGTATACAATATAAGAATAGCAAGACCATAAGAATATATATAATGTATAAAGAGCTACTTGTACTAAACTGATAATACATATAGTCAAGCTATTCTGCAGGAAAATAATGTATGGATCGTTCACTGGTGGATACACCTTCAATAGTGGTAAAAAATCCTAGGTAATGTTGCTTGAAGATTTACATGAATAACTATGTGTCTTTTTTACTGCCATATTTTCTTAGCATTATACATGTGTTTTTTTTATCTTTTTTTTAGATCTGTATATTAAAGAGAATCTATATATGTATAAAAATGTCAACAGCATCTGTATATGGCTAGAAGAAAAAAATAGCATTTTCACAAGTTTCTGTGTGGAGAACATTTGTGCTGTCAAGAACTTACTTGATCCTTATCAGTATATTATGGCATATTATAAATTGTATTGTCATGTTGTGTGAGGCAGGGGCAGCAGCATTGTTCTTTTAACACATTTCCAGTAATCGGCTCAAGTCTAGCACACTGTGACATTGGCATTAGTATAGACCAACCATTATTCTGAGACTGGGCTATTTCAGAAGTGAATATAATCATAGTGATTGATAGCAGGCAGCCATGAATAACTCAGGACCCCCCCCCCCCCCAAATCCACTATAATGGCTAGATAGGTGAAAAGACGCAAATTCCAAATATGTAATTTTTGTACTCACTGGCATTTACCCACGGTCAGCCTGAAAAGGGTCCTTTTGCTCCACTAACTTTGGGTTGACTAACTGCAGGGGAATTACAGTAAGTACCAAGATTTAAAAAAAAAATCTGAATTGGGGTCTTTTCACCTATTTAGCCAATATGGAAATTTGTGGGTTTAAAACATACTGACAAACTCCATTAAATTGCTATAAATATATAATAACGCCACATAGAAAGCTATTTTTCTATAATGTAATGAAATACATATTTGACTAATATATTGAAGATTGCTTTTCAATATCATCTTGTGTAATGCACTTCCTTAAGTTACTCGTCTAAAAGTTGCCTTTATATGGACCTATAGTTTGTTTTGCTATAAAGGCCAGGCATAACTTGTTACTTTTTTTGAAATGTTAATTTTAGGAACATTTAGTTTAACCCTCAGGTAATAACTAGTTATTTAACTACAGAATACTCCTATTTACTTTTTAAGGCTATGACAGTAAATTTGCCTATCATGAAGACACATCTCTACAAAGATACAGGATCTAGCACATGCATTTGGCATCTTCTGTGTATGGGTGGGTTCACACTTGCGCTTGAGTCCGTCCGCTGCCAATCCGACTGAAAATCTTGGGAAACTGGATAGGCACCGGATAGCGACAGGTTAGTGACGCATTGCTTAAAAACCCATTCATTTGAATGGGTTTTTAAAGCAATGTGCAGGTGTGCGCTTACACCCTCTGCGCCGCAAATCCAGTTTTTTTTTTTTGCTGGAAACGAAGTCCTGCATGTCCGACTTTGTTTGTGAACCCACCCTAATGAAGGTTTCTCTCCTAGCATTAGCTACATTCAAGTTGTTTTATATGTTTTATTAATATAGGCTGCAAAAACATACATAGTTCAATATCAACATTGCTTATTTATTTTTAAGGGGTAATTGCACTTTGTAAATGACAATTATGCAAAAGTACACTAATTAATATATATATTTTAGACATTGTTTTATATACTACAATTTTGCAGGTTGCAACACATTTTCTTGACAATTTAGTATTTATTTCAATTTTTTTAATATATTTAAATGATTCAATAGTGCACTGTGTCAAGTAATATATTTCTGTGAATGAAAATGTATTATAGTCACATTATACCATGATATAGATGCTCAATTTTATTTTGTGACCCATTATTCATTTATCTTAGACAAACACGAATCAATGCTTTTCATTTTAATAAGCTGAATTGAAAGTATTACAATTGTAACTACTGCCAAATTATTTTTTCAATTTGCCAATTATGAAAATGTACGATATACTCAGTGAAAACACTGCCTTTCAAGATTGTTATTTTTAGATGTATATTTGGTATTTATGGACATTTTAAAGAATTGTGCTAATAAAGAGACATGTACTTTGTGTACTTGTTATGGTGGTCCTTCAATCCATTCTGAAATCAGAACACAATTATTAGTAATTGTACAGAACTGTACAGTAACAAATAAAATAGATAGGGATATATCAGTACAGGGTTCATGCACAGAAACAGTATATAGGTCACTTTTTATTCCATATATTATCATAGAGAGCCAACCTTATGTCTCTGTAACAATGTATTAGTAATTGATTGCATATAAATCCCTGATTATAATAGATGTGAACAGAATGTAATTACATCAGTCACTATATAAGAGATGGCATGTGATGTAAATAGTGAAGGGGTCACGACGCTCACACAAACTCCACAGTCACTTTAAAACAACTGATCAGCAGGGTTCTTAGTGTTGGACCCCACTTATCCCTTATTGAGGATAGCTCATCAATACAAAGGAGCTGTAATAAATCTTAAAAGGGGTTATCTACCTTTTTAAAATTGACAGCCTATCATTTAGATAGGCCATCAAGTTTACAGTAGTTTGGAGGGGGTCCAACTGTCGGGACCCACACAAATCACTTGTTTCCCATAGCACGCAGCTCCCATGATTGTTTTTACATGGCAGGCACTATGATGCTCACATAGTATTTTTGCTAGATGTAGTTGTGGGTACTATAGATCAGAGGCGTAGATAAGGGAATCCCCACTGATCAGCTGTATGAAGGGGCTATGGTGCCTGTTTATATCACACACTGTCTGTTTATAGTGACCGTGTGATGTAATTCCAGCCTTGTCACATAGACGTGTATAGGACAAGGCTGTAGTTACATTACATGGCCGCTATGAAAAGAATGACACTATGTAAACAGAGAAGGGGTCAAAGCGCTTACACAGGTACCACAGTTCATTCAAATAGTTGTTCCTGGGGGTCCCGGGTATTGGAACCCCAATAATTTTTCCTTTTTTTTTTTTTCCTTTTTAATTAGGAAACACGTTGGGGCTTATTAATAAGGGGCACATTATTTAAAGGGGTGCACAGGGAAGTTAATAGTTTAAAGATGCACTTGGGGGTATTATTGATTATGGGGGGTTATATTAATATTTTATAATTGGGGATAGCAGCAGGATGGGGGCTTTGTGTAGGTGAGGACAATATGGGTCAGGTGCCTGGAAAAGTGAGGAGCCAAAGATGTCTGTGTTGCAAACTTTACAGAGACTGGAGGAAGTGGTCATGGCCGTCCAGATGAAAGAGATGCGGAATGTGATTTGATAAGTCAGAGACATCATCTGTAAGTCACTAAATGTTACTGCACTGTATTCACCTAAATCGTCTGCAGAGCCCTGTGTAGAGCTGCTATATACCACTATACGCTCACCGTATACTGATAGTATCGGTATACGAACATGTCCAACTAGGGGGCCTACTTGGACATGTTCGCCATCCCCGTGCTGAACCCCTAGCTACGCCTCTGCTATAGATGGATTCCTTTCAAGTCCCTGGGATACAGCTATAGTACAGCACCCATAACCACCACCATCAAGAATATGCAGTAGGGATGGGGTAGGCGGCCCTGGTCAAAGTTTGCACGGGGGCCCACAAGACTTTAGTTATGCCACTGTCTGCCCCTGTATAGCATTATGAGCCTTATATATACTCTTTGGGGTACTGTGATGAACCTACATTTTAGTGAACTGACACTGAGAAATTCTGACAGATCTATTTTTGTGTATGCAAATAGTAATTTAAAGTGCATACAATGATCAGATGCATGCAGAAGGTCCATCTGATCTTTGTATGTGGTTTTGAAGGAGGTAGACGGACCTTTGGAGGTGGAGTTGCTTTTGGGCAAGTTTGTAGAATCTGCTAAGGGCTTACAAGTTTTCGGTTGTTTTTTTTTTTTTTTTTTTTACTATTTTAATGTAGTTCTCCACCAAAACTCTAATTGGATATATTTGTTTGTTAAGCAAAGAAACAGTAACAGTGCTAGAAGCCTTTGAAAACTAGGCTCTGTGAACTACCATCTTTTTGTAGAACATCAACATGATGAATTACCTTCAGTAAGTAAGCAGGATTATAGCATAATAAAGTAAACATCATCCTTAGCATGCAACCATAGCAAATACTGTCACGGTTATTCCATTAATTTATTAGAGGTCACACGGGGATTACCTAAACTTGATTTTCTGGAGAGGTCTTAAAATAAAGGCCAGGTTCCAAACACGTACATTATAGCAGTACACAAAGAATGTTCTTTGTTCATAGTACCATCTTAAAATCCAAATATGAGCACGGAACGAACAGAAACAAAGACTGCCTGGTGTTGTCAATGTCTGTCACACTAGTAGTATCCCCCAAATACAGGGAAAGGGTTCTAATGTTGAGGATTGCACTGACCAAACAAATTATTGTAGAATTAAAGCCAAACAATGAAATAGTAGAAATGTTTTACATAAAGATAATTTGTACAGTGTTACTCAGATGTCAAAGAAGACCTGGTAAACTTTAGACAATGAGATATAGTGTTAAGATGTCCAACATAAACATAGCATAAGGCAACACAACCCAAAAAGAGCAAAACCCAAAATAAAGTGATGCATGAAAAGTCATTTTGTTTGTAGAATTCATGTTTCCGTAATCCAGTGGATCTTCCAGGATACAGATATCTGCTATGGAAATTAATACAACATACAGTGTCTTGCGAAAGTATTCGGCCCCCTTGAACTTTTCAACCTTTTGCCACATTTCAGGCTTCAAACATAAAGATACAAAATTTTTGTTTTTTGGTGAAGAATCAACAAGAAGTGGGACACAATTGTGAAGTGGAACGAAATTTATTGGTTATTTTAAACGTTTGTAAAAAATTAAAAACTGAAAAGTGGGGCATGCAATATTATTCGGCTCCTTTACTTTCAGTGCAGCAAACTCACTCCAGAAGTTCAGTGAGGATCTCTGAATGATCCAATGTTATCCTAAATGACAGATGATGATAAATATAATCCACCTGTGTGTAATCAAGTCTCCGTCTAAATGCACCTGCTCTGTGATAGTCTCAGGGTTCTGTTTAAAGCGCAGAGAGCATCATGAAGACCAAGGAACACACCAGGCAAGTCCGTGATACTGTTGTGCAGAAGTTTAAAGCCGGATTTGGATACAAAAAGATTTCCCAAACTTTAAACATCCCAAGGAGCACTGTGCAAGTGATCATATTGAAATGGAAGGAGTATCAGACCACTGCAAATCTACCAAGACCCGGCCGTCCCTCTAAACTTTCATCTCAAACAAGGAGAAGACTGATCAGAGATGCAGCCAAGAGGCCCATGATCACTCTGGATGAACTGCAGAGATCTACAGCTGAGGTGGGAGAGTCTATCCATAGGACAACAATCAGTCGTACACTGCACAAATCTGGCCTTTATGGAAGAGTGGCAAGAAGAAAGCCATTTCTCAAAGATATCCATAAAATATGTTTTGCGTAAAAGCAACACAGCTCATCAACTTGAACACACCATCCCCACTGTCAAACATGGTGGTGGCAGCATCATGGTTTGGGCCTGCTTTTCTTCAGCAGGGACAGGGAAGATGGTTAAAATTGATGGGAAGATGGATGGAGCCAAATACAGGACCATTCTGGAAGAAAACCTGTTGGAGTCTGCAAAAGACCTGAGACTGGGACGGAGATTTATCTTCCAACAAGACAATGATCCCAAACATAAAACAAAATCTACAATGGAATGGTTCACAAATAAACGTAGAGACATACCCCAAGCAACTTGCAGCTGTAATCGCAGCAAAAGGTGGCGCTACAAAGTATTAACTTAAGGGGGCCGAATAATTTGGCATGCCCCACTTTTCAGTTTTTTATTTTTTACAAAAGTTTAAAATATCCAATAAATTTTGTTCCACTTCATGATTGTGTCCCACTTGTTGATTCTTCACCAAAAAATGAAAATTTTATATCCTTATGTTTGAAGCCTGAAATGTGGCAAAAGGTTGAAAAGTTCAAGGGGGCCGAATGCTTTCGCAAGGCACTGTATATGCTCACATGTTCAAAACATACAGATGGCCTCCCCAGTTCTCTGAAATCATTTAGAACAACTAAGCATGCTATGATGGCACTTATCAGATCACATTTTGCTGAAATTTTTCTCACACAAGTTAATAGGTAATGATCTTTAGGTTACTGGATATACCATCCAGGCAGTGGCGTAACGATCGTGGCAGGGCCCGGAGGGGTACGGGATCCGCGGCCAGCTGCAAATGGCCGGGGCCCTGGACCACCATGATAGTGGTCGGAGAACCAGGCTTTCCCCGACCACCATGATAATGGTTGGGGAACCAGGTTTTCCCCAACCGCTATACATATTGTTAATGGAAAGGGGCCCGGCCAGGGGAGGTAACTAAAAATAAAAAAAAATTACTTATACTCACCTGTCCTAGGCTCAACATCCACTCCGGAGCTCTTGCGGCCAGTAACGAAGGTCACGCGCCCCAGACCTCACTGCTGGGGCCTGTGATTGGCCCCAGTGGACACATGGGGCATGCCGGCATAATGACGTCATCGCGCCCCACGTGACCGCTGAGGCCCAATCACAGGTGCCAGCAGTGACGTCTGGAGCGCAAGACCTCAGCCCCCAGACAGAAGAGAATGCAGGAAGATGCAGCAGACAGCCGGACGGAGCGAGGATGCCCTGGAGAGGGGAGGTAAGGTGAGTATAAGTGTTTGTTATTTTTAATCACTTTTTCTGGGCTTCTACTTATTATATTCTGGGGTCTGACCCCAAAGTATAATAATAGCAAGGCCTGGTCTCAAGGAGGGCAGCAAAGAAGCCACTTCTCTCCAGAAAAAACATCATGGACAGACTGATATTCTGCAAAAGGTACAGGGAGTGGACTGCTGAGGACTGGGGTAAAGTCATTTTCTCTGATGAATCCCCTTTTCGATTGTTTGGAACATCTGGAAAACAGCTTATTCGGAGAAGAAGAGGTGAGCGCTACCACCAGTCTTGTCTCATGCCAACTGTAAAGCATCCTGAAACCATTCATGTGTGGGGTTGCTTCTCAGCCAAGGGAATCGGCTCTCTCACAGTCTTGCCTAAAAACACAGCCATGAATAAAGAATGGTACCAGAATGTCCTCCAAGAGCAACTTCTCCCAACCGTCCAAGAGCAGTTTGGCGCTCAACAATGCCTTTTCCAGCATGATGGAGCACCTTGCCATAAAGCAAAGGTGATAACTAAATGGCTCAGGGAACAAAACATAGAGATTTTGGGTCCATGGCCTGGAAACTCCCCAGATCTTAATCCCATTGAGAACTTGTGGTCAATCATCAAGAGACGGGTGGACAAACAAAAACCAAAAAATTCAGACAAAATTAAAGCATTGATTCTGCAAGAATGGACTGCTATCAGTCAGGATTTGGTCCAGAAGTTGATTGAGAGCATGCCAGGGAGAATTGCAGAGGTCCTGAAGAAGAAGGGTCAACACTGAAAATATTGACTTGCTGCATTAACTCATTCTAACTGTCAATATAAGCTTCTGTTACTCATAATATGAATGCAATTATATTTCTGTATGTGATAAAAACATCTGACAAACACACATAAAAACCAGAGGGCAGCAGATCATGTGAAAATATAATATTTGTGTCATTCTCAAAACTTTTGGCCATGACTGTACATAAATTGGTTGATTAATGACAAAACTGTAAGCTTCCAACATTATTGTTGCCCAGAAAGTCACATAAACCTTCTCTCCACTGGTTTATGGATAAATTCCATTTACCATAAGTTTATCTTCACATGGAACATCAGTCTGCCAATGGATCCACAGTGATCCCTTGCATATGGTAGGGAACAGTATGCTGGTCATTAAACTTGCTCATGTGGACACTTCTTACCAGTGAAGTGATATAGAAAAACTGTGTCACACTATGAATGCAACAATTTATTTTCAGTGTACAAGACACAGCCAATCCACACAACCAAGTACAATTTTGGACTGGAAACACTACTAGACAAGAAATATTGTGTTTATTGCAGTAAGAACTGTCTTTCTACAGAAGTAATGAAGCAACAAAGTGGACAGAGCAAGCAAAAAAAAAACACAACAAAAAACAGCAATATATGCTTTACACAAGATGCAGTGTGACCTTTAGGTTGAATAAAATAAACAGTCAACATATTGTCTATGGCTTATGTAAAAAGGTGCATTGATAAAATCATTGTGTCTTAGTTATTGCCACGCTGCATTGGGTTTGCGAGTACAGAAAGTAAATATTAAAAATAGATATACAGTAGAAGGAAATGTAGATTCCTAGTGAGCCAAAACTGTGCATAATACAACACAGGATTCAAATTCTCCTGCATGTGGTCTATTGTAATAACTCTGTCATAAACACTTTATACATTTGGCAAATTAACATTTTTGTTCATTTCTTAAAAATAATATTAACATCAATAATGAGTCTGTAGAACAGCCAAGCTTCCCATCACTTCAATATACCACGGAAACAACTCACATGAACACATTATAAACATATATACATATTAAGTATCTGTGGCCCCATTTACAATCTATAATACAGGGAGGTATTATGTACATCAATCCTATTACTTTATACAAGAAATAGTTATCCTGATATAGCTAGGCAAGTCTTCAATACATTACAACAAAGCAATATATTTCAGGTTGCCTCTGCACATCAAGGGTTAAATACACAAAAGGTATACATTTCTGTTAGCCGGCTTCAGAATTCCTATTTCGAGTCTTTAGAAATGGCTATATGCCTTGTATTGCTGCTGCTTCTTCTGTTACTTCTTGGTATAGGAAGCAATGACTTGATTTTTGTACTGCCAGGTTCTAATTTTGGTTTCTGAACTTTGTAGTCTGACATCTGACTGCTGCTAAGAGGACAAGTTGCATTCTGTGAAAAGAAAGTCATTTGGCAAGTTAACTTTTCAGTTATAATATAAGAAAAAAAAATTAGACCCTCATGATGAGGGTCAACGCACCTAAAATATATTGGTGTCAAGTGCTAATATCTATGCAACCCTTTTAGCTATGTGCTGGCAAAAAATTTTTTTTTTTAAATAGGCTGGGGAAGGTGAAAAAAAAAAAATTACCTGTCCCAGGTAGCCTCCCAGCGTGGTCCAGTCCTGCTGCTCCAGTGTCTTCTTGAAGTGAAACACCACGCCAGCCGTGATGTCCCAGATCCCTACCGCTGATTGGCCTGTGACCACTGAGGCCAATCAGCAGCCTCAGGAACAGACCTGGAACATCACAGGTAGTGATGTCACGTGTCATTCACGGAGGCCGCTGATTGGACTCAGCAGTCACGTGTGGCAGGGACTTCCGCCGGAAAACAACAACTAACCGGCAGGACTGGACTACATGGGAACCTGAAAGACGGAGAGCCTGTCTGCTTAAAAAGTGGTTACCCGAGGAGAAACGTGGACCCCATAGACTATAATTGCAGGGCTTTTCTCTCCTACAGAGACTACAACGCAGATGTGAACCTAGATTAAACATGCACAGAAACAACAAAAATACAACGTTTCAGTGTTAGATGTGAGTAAACCGTAGAATATGTAAACACTGAACATCGTTTTACATACTTACAAGCCTTAGGCGAGGCCTTTTATCCACATTTATAGTGCAAAAATTAATGCCTAAAAAATTACTGTAAATGAATCAACTAATATTGCCCCCAAATAAAACATGCACATAGAACCTGGGAGGGTTGGCTGCAATATCTACAAAAATGCAAAGACCCTTTCCATGAAATGTACTGAATGCAATACAGTGTAAGAATATACATATATTATGATATATTTTTTGCACTTCATACATTTTTTAACCAATTAATAGAAGAGACATCAAGATTTCCCTTATACTTCTATTCTCCTTAGACTCCATTCCTGGTGTAGATGGTAAAACTGCATCAAAACTATGAAATGTGAACCTTAGAAGCAAGTAACTTACTTTATGTAGCTTTTGAGAAGACAGTTTAACTGTTGTTGAACTCTGGTCATTTGAAGGACTTTTAAAAATCACCAGACAGTTATCCAGGTCTGCAATCTGCAGAGATAAAAGTTAATAGTATTACAATGTTATCTACAGAATTCTCCATATTGTAGGGCAATGGACTGAAAAAAATGGAAAATGTTATGGAGTGGGTTTTGAATATTAAACAGGAACGGTCAACAAACTAAACTCTGCATAAACGAATGGTACAGGTGGTTATAGGAAAATTTGTAATATGCCTCATCAGAGAGAACTGCCTCTTTCTGCTCTTATTAGGCTGTTTCCCTGTCCCCATCCCCCATGATAAACAGAGACTCATTCTGAAAATTCTGCTATATCCATCTCAAGACAGACTGCAGGTCATATGACTGGGATTACACATGTCTAAAGAATTGTATGGAAAGGGATGGGAGGAATTGGTAGAAAGTGCAGGAGATAAGAAGAAACACAGGATTAGTGTGATGTTGGAGCAAAGTAGAAGATTTCTACTGCAACCAAAGTGTTTAATTTTATCAGTTCTTCTCTATTTAGATTTTACATGGTTCCGAGTGAGAGAGATAGTTATGGAGCAGATTCTTCTGTATCCATTGTGTGCAGTGTATGGCAGGTAGTCTCCATCCACCAGCTCTGAGAGAACTGCAAACTACAAACATAGTATACAGAGAGGGGAACTGCAGAATATAAGTCATATAATGACCAGAAATGGTGTTAGTCTTCATGCACACACGTAACATAGCAATTTAGACCCAATACCTTGCTCCTTAAAAAGTCTGCTTTGTTAACATTACCTTGGTAATGTCTGGTTCTGACTTGCTGGAACACATTGAGCGCAATTCTTTCACAAGGTCAGTCTCATCGTCAGAACTGGTTGACAGTCTTTTCTCTATGTGGAGAGATCTAGGATGATCACCACCAAGAGATCTGCAGAAATCAGAATGAAAAGATTTCCTCTTCAAAACATGTGTAACATATTTTAAACTCCACTTTTATTTAGTTTTATTAATGTGAGACTTTGCCAAGAAATTGTATGTGTGAATGTTACATTGATGAATTCTGCTTTCTATTTTCAGGTTGGTAAAGAAGCTCTTCACCATAAGCCTAATATATCTAAATTACTGCAATAGGAAATCAGAGGAAAAAAAGACCACCACAATGGCTGTATAGAATTGTTATTTTTAATTAAAAATACATGGAGGTTTTTCCAGTACACAGTAAGGAAAATGTGTACAAAGTTATGCCACAAGTCCACATCTGCTCAATGATGGCAAAGCAAGATATTTTGTTGGTTTGAGGCGTGCACCTTTTGACATTAGAAGCATTATAGGGGCTATCTGGGGACAAAACAAGTTTACCAGTGTATTCTCAGCATTGGGTAAAGTCTTATATCTAATCTATAGGCAGGCCCCCCAGCTCCCCAATGTTTACCTTTGGAGAGCAGGGTGCCTTCTCTTTTGTTATGCCAACTCTCTGCAACATCACAGACTCCTCTGTACGCCAAAAGCCAGCCCATATGGTAGAGCGCCGTCAGTCATGTGAGAGAAAGTCAGAATGCCAACATAGGAGGCAGAGGAACAAGATTTCCGGCCTCCCTAGCTGTGCTCTGCAAATGGTAATAAATGGAACTCTGGGGGCCCTGCATATGTATTTGTAATAAAGCTTATCCAGTGCAGGGAAAGCACTGGCAAGTATTATTTTTTCCCAGGTTAACCCAGTTTAGATCCATTTAATATCAATATTTTTTTACAGTGCTGAAATTTGATATTGCACAATTTTGTGTGCAGGGTGAGACTGGCCCATAAGAGTACAAGAGGATTCTCCTGTGGCCTCAGAGTTGGACATAATAATAGGCCAAAAGGAGAATGCCCCTTTGGAGATGACTTTGCAGTCAATCACTTGCCACTGGGCTCTATATCTGGGTATTCCTATGGTTTGATTCACAAATGATCTTATTTTAACCCTACAGATATTCTTGTGTGCGTGCATTGATAACAACAAAGCTGCCATAAACTTGTAAACTGGTCATACTTTTTTTTGTTCCATGAAGAATTGTTTCCATTCTCCATCTCATTCCTTGACGAGTCCCCTGCAATGAAGCAGAAATCATTCATGAGAACTTACACTAAAGGGCATCATACTTGAATTGTTAGATATGTTGCTATTTACACATTTCACTAGGACAGTGCAGTAGTTACCCTATTGTATGACAGATGTAAAGTCCACCTCTAGATTAACAGTGGTTTTGCAATAATAAAGCTTGAAAACATAATGTAACAATAAAAATGAAGATAGAATCGGAGGCAAGTAAAGAGAACCAAGATAAAAATTTAGGAGGCTCAATCGAAAGGTTATCCTTCCATATTATAGTCTGTCCTGAGTCAAATCTACTTCTATGTTACAACCGTGCCACAGTTTACCATGTTTTCATGTTCCATTATATATAGGACACTCAGAGAATGCATGATCTCACTGGGACCTATATTTGTTGATTGAAGTACAAAGACAGTACAGATAAAACAACATACATACAGTAAAATGCATAGGAACCTTATGCATCCAGAAGTAATTTCATCTCACATTACAAACATGCACACTGGGCTTGGTCAAATGTACAAGTTTATTTCAATGGCGAGATGGGAGAAAACACAGGGCTACATCAGCATGTGGGATCCTTATTGCTAGAAAACCCACCTGCAAAAATACCTTTGGGTTAAATGAAAATATACTTTAATAATATTCATTACTTAAAATACCTTTTTTTCTCTCTTCTGTAGAGTTCCATGAGGCATTTAGGTTAGACTTTTTACGAGGGCTTGTACTGACTTTTCTCCAGGCTCCATGTTCTCCCTTTTTCTTTCCTCCACACTTATATGTAGAGCTCATTGATAAAGTAAAGGTTCCTCCTTTAAAATCTGCCATATATTGTTCTATATCTAAAAATATCAGATGGTCAAAAATAATAAAATGTTTCCTTCTCTCTCTGTATATACATATTTATTACACCCTCCTACACACAACAATAAACATTGAGATCACATAACAGCATACATATCCTGCTTTATACTACTCTACTATGTGTATTCTACATATCTTGGTTTATGCCATCTACACAAACAACCTAAAAATTATACTGATTTCTATTAAAGGGACACTGAAACATCAAAAACATAAAAAAACAAAACAATAAACACATGCAAAATGCCTAGCTTGCAAGAATTTCAGCAAGCTGCAGAAATAATCTGTTTTTGTGAAATTTTGCAGACAAAGAGTGTATCTTCCTCCCAGTCACCCCCATCTTTGGCTGAAGACTATCTGACATCAGCAGCCTGCATGACATCACTAATGAAAGCTGGACTTGGAAATGCTGAAGGACCTGAAGCGGGAATCAGTGGAGCCTAAAGGCAAGGATTAAATCTGAAACAGATGCTTAATCTGACCAATTATACAGTAATATACTAGAGGGGAAATATGAACGATTCAGGAGCTATAGAAAGCTGGATGGCTCTCCTTATAGTATATTTAATGGACAACCAGTTTCATATTGGTTCTGCCACAACTACCTTCTACTACGTCAGTCAGCAAAATACTGCTAGATGGTGCCACTATGTGTGTAATACAACTGGCAATGTTACTAGTACAGGTAAGGAGATATCCTGCCAGAAAAATGGCCATGCTCGCTGAATACATAAAAATATGCAGCCTAAACCTGGCCCCTCTTCCAAGACCACCTAGTGTAAGGGGAGAGTGAGGTGCTATAAAATAAGGCAGCTTCCTAAAATAGATATACACTGCATTCGGATTTTTTTTTTTTTTTTTATGTAAGATTTGAAATTGTGACGGATGAAATAGTAGCAAGAAAAATAAGCATATATAGATTTTATTTACTTATTTAGGATATCTGAGGCTTCATTTGTTGTTTTTCCTTTATTCTTTATATTTAGGGGTCCTTTAACTGTTCCACTTATTATTCAGCAGATTTGTTGAACTATTAGTGCTGACTGAACACTGACATATAGATTCACCATTACCACTGATATTTTTAGATTGTACTTTTTATTTACTGCTCCTGTCTATAAGCAAGTTACTTGTATAAATAATGGTGTCGCACTCAAGATTCACAGAGACATGTAGAACAAAAAACTACTGCACAGTCCTCGAGGTTGCTGGTGCAATAAAGACTTTTATTGACAAGTCAGGAGTTTTTGATATTGACAGTGGAGTAACAGTGTTAAGTGATGTGACTGTAAAAAGATGTTTTGCGGTGCGATGACAACTTTCTCCATAAATCTAGTCCAGTGCCATGCTTCTTTCACATGACGCACACCCATAGTTTAAACCATGCCCCCAGCATACCACATAGGCAGGGCCGGCGTTAGGGGGGGCAAACTGGGCAATTGCCAAGGGCCTCCTTCCCCAAAGGGGCCCCCGGCATCCGATCTGGAGCATCAGGCTTTTAGCCTGATGACTTGAATCCCGGGAGCTCCACTGCTATATCGGCGTGCACAGCAGTTTAATCCTATGACGAGCAGGCAGCTGAAAAGTCCCTGCTCTGCCATAGAAGACCTAAGGAAATGAGTGATACGTCGCAGCGCAGGTGGCGTGATGATGTCACTGCATCGCGCCACTACTACAGGGAGAGACTTTGGCTGCTCTGCTCATCGTGGGAGTGTGGTAAGGTAGTACAAGATTTATTGCTTTCTGATAAGGGAAAGGGATTACCTGATAAGGGGGAAAACCATTATTTATAGGGGGGGCTAATATTTATAGTAGAAGAACTAATATAAAGGGAAGCTATTGTAAGGGTGAAGTATTATTTATAAGGTGTAACTGTTATATATAAAAGGGGGGTACTATATATATAAGGGGAAACTGTTATATATAAGGGGGCCACTATATATAAGGGGAAACTGTTATATATAAGGGGGTTATTATAAGAGATAACATATTATATATTGGGGGGGGGGCTTTTGTATATAATTGTTCCCCCTTATATATTATAGTTCCTCCCTTATAATAGCACCATTATAAATAATAGTATAATTGTACCCCCTATGAATTAACAACCCCATTTATAAGGCAAGAAATCCCACTTATTAAACCTGACAGGGCACACCTGTGAAGTGAAAACCATTTCAGGAGACTACCTCTTGAAGCTCATCAAGAGAATGCCAAGAGTGTGCAAAGCAGTAATCAAAGCAAAAGGTGGCTACTTTGAAGAACCTAGAATATAAGACATATTTTCAGTTGTTTCACACTTTTTTGTTAAGTATATAATTCCACATGTGTTAATTCATAGTTTTGATGCCTTCAGTGTGAATCTACAATTTTTATAGTCATGAAAATACAGAAAACTCTTGGAATGAGAAGGTGTGTCCAAACTTTTGGTCTGTACTGTTATATATATATATATATATATATATATATATATGGGCTATTATAAGGGGGAACTATAATATATAAGTTTGACAGTTATAAGAGGGAGACTGTTATATATAAGGGGCTATTATGTATAAGGGAGGAACTATTATATATAAGGAGGCTATTATAGGAGAGGAACTATTATATATAAGGTGGATTGTTATAAGGGGAGACTGTTATATATAAGGGGGCTATTATGTATAAGGGAGGAAACTTAAATATAAGGGGGAAACATAAGGTGGGCTATTTATATGGAGGTGGCTATTATAATGTGGTCGCTTTTATTTATAAGAGGGAAACTTTATAAAGGAGGGTATTGTTAAAGAGGCTATTTATAAGGGGCTATTATTTATAAGGTACTACTATTTATAAGAGGGCTAACATTGATAACGGGGGACTATTTATAAGGGAGCAGTATTATCTATGAGGGGGGCTATTACTGATAAGAGGGAATTATTACTGATATGGGGCACTGTTTATAAGCAGGGACTATTATTTATAAGGAGGCACTATAATAACTGAGGGGGTGCAAAAATCTATTAGGCTGTACAAAGGTGGTTATTTGAATTGTTGTGTGGTCATAAGGGGGGTGGTTGTTACTGTTTTGGGGGCAGAAAGGGGGTGTTATTAAAGGGGCTGCCACTGGAAATATAAAGGTGTTGTTGGTATATCAGCATTTGGGGCCCCGCTTTTAATGTTGCCCAGGGCCACAGTGTCTAAAACCGGCCCTGCACATAGGATGCCAGCATAGCCCCACAGTTGCGTTTGGGACCCTGCAAGTGACGTCACATGACCTCTCAGTCGGCCTTCTTATACCGGCATGGATTCACCACCTTCTTTACACCACTTCTACCCGATGCAGAGCTTGCACCTCTGCATATGTCTCCTTCCTTTCCTACTCTGTTAAGTATTTCTTAATCCCTCATCTTCCCTCTTCTCCATGTTATTAAACTTGTACTAGCCTTGGGCCGGCTTTATGGGAGGTCTGCAGTGATAAAACCTCTCACCATGTGGGTGGTACATCATTGTGTTTTTGCCTTGTTTCTGTGCATTCAGACAGGTGTGTACCTTTCCTAATCAAGTCCAATCAGTTTAATTAAACACAGCTGGACTCCAATGAAGGAGTAGAACCATCTCAAGGAGGATCAGAAGGAAATGGACAGCATGTGAGTTAAATATGACTTTCACAGCAAAGGGGCTGAATACTTATTCAAGATGGGGTGCTGAGTGTACATTAATGAGAAATAAAATGAACTTTTTTGCTTTTAGCAAATGGCTGCAATGAAACAAAGTGAAAAATTTAAAGGGGTCTGAAAACTTTCCATACCCACTGTATATACTTTCACATACACTGTATATCGTCCCTCATTTCATTTCCTCCTTCCAGATTGATAAAGGAACATATTGTATGATTATACATATGACTTTATATACAGTTGACATTATATATTTTTGTTTGCATTTTAGCGACTTTGTAAACTGATGTTTCGGCTGGATTGGCCTTTTTCAGTTGCGTCACTTATAGTTACTCTGCTGTGAATATCACAAGCACCTGACTTGTTAATAGTCTTTATTGCACGAGCAGCCTCGAGGACTGTGCACTAGTTTTTTTTTCTGCCTGTCTATAAACAGACATCATCTGAGGAAGCTCCTGGATGTCTGGAAAACATTGAGTGTGATTTAATGTAGTTATGCACACACACACTATGTCTGCCCGATTGACAATCTCAAAGACATCAAATTCTTGCGGATTAATGGTGTACTTTTAATTTCCTTCAATTTATATATAATAATTTTGGGCCTTCATGCAACACCTCCAAGCCAGAAAAGCCATCTTTCTATAGGCTACACTACGTGTGTTAGACTTCCAAATCTTTCAGTAATCACGCTTCAAAGTCTCAAACTATGGTATACAAGGTGAAAGTACACGGTAAGACATGCTACCTTCTATGCCGCCCCTGCTACTTCTTGAGTCACCCCCTCTACCTCATAGATTGCGAGTAGGGCCCTCAATCCCATTGTGTGAATTGACTTATTACTCTGTAATCTGAGGTGTAACTAGCAAAGACTGAGCCCCCCCAGCAAACTTTTGACCTCCCACGGCATAGCGTTCCCTTTCCTGGTCTCCACCCAGTAAAACCCCCCATTTACACACACTATAATGTTCCAAAGTGGCCTCCACACAGTATAATTTCCCATAGCTTTCCCTCCACATAGTATAATATCCCATAGCGGCCCCTCCACACAGAATAATATCCCAAAGCGGCTCATCCACACAGTATAATGTCCCATAGCGGCCCCTCCACACAATATTATGTCCCACAGTGACCCTGCACACAGTGTTATGCAACATAGTGGACCACCTACGATTATTATACTCTGGGGCTCTGGCGCACTCCCTGCTGCTTTCGGCCCTCTTCAATGTCGGCACAGACGTCACGTGAGCCAGGCCGACACTGCGACGCATGACAATGCTGGCCCGGGCCACATGACGTCTGGGATGCAGGAGAGGTGAGTAACACTGGCTTTTATGTTCCCTCACCTCCCATGTGCCTCTGATTATACTTGTGGGTCTGAAAAGACACCAGAGTATATTAGAAGCAGTATTTGTTGGGGTTCACCCAACAAATACTCTTCCCACGGGCCCGCGGCCTTACTTACCGATCCCCACTCCTGCTCACAGCCACATCTGCTTCCCCTTCTGCCCTCCAGGGGAACCCAGTGACATGATATGTGACGAAAAAGGGGAAGCAGAGGCGGCTGTCAGCAGGAATCAGTAAGTAAATAGAGCCCGTTTCCTGCTGTTACTGCCTAGTTAAAAAAAAAAAAAAAAAAAAACACATCAGGGGCCCGCTGGGCCCCCTAAGGTCCCGGGCCCTGTGTCAGCCGCTACCATGGTGGGTACGCTACTGTCTGTAATGCCTCATTTTGTCTGTTGGCACTACATAAATAAAATGTATTATTATTAATAAACGGTTCTGCTGTGCTAATCACCATCATTTCGGAATACATTGTTGGCCACTAGGAGGCATAAAGAAACCATTTTCATTCCTACATCCACTAGGTTGAAATAATTGGTATTTGATGGAAGTAAGCTATGTGCAGGTCAGTTTTTAGAGAATTTGGCCAACATAGAAAACATCAGATATGTGCTAACAACATTAATAATAATTCTGTGTAATCAGATCAATGTAAATAAAAATATTTTGGACCCCGAAATTACAGTAATCAGACCCCAGACCAGACAAAAAAAATCACTTTGGCTTCACATACAAAATTCAAATGCAACATCAGGATCTTGTATTTACTGCCACATGTAGGTCTTTACAATGTAGGTCATCTTAGCAGCTGTTCAGAGAAGATCACTTGCTACTTAGGGTCCAAAACAACTGCTTGGTGACTGCCCCCTGCTGTAAGAAGGCTTTTATTGAATCTTCAGTATTTCCAACAGCCAAATACATTTTAAATAATACTGAATGGAAAAACTATGAACTTGTTAAAAGACTTTTGCAGTATATTATTAAGATTATTATAAAATCAAACCTTTACTTCTAAATATTATTCCCAACTATTTTACAGACAATTCTTACCATTTTTTGGAACGGGGCAGCCATGCAGAATAGCTTTATTAAGCAGAATGCTGAGAGCAGCCTTAACAATCGCCTGTTGACCTTGGCTTGGAGCTTTTGTGGCTGTAACATGTCCGAGAACAGAGGGCCTTTTTGATGTGGCAATGGATAGGATTGCTGGTTGGACTTTTGGAACTATCACTGCATTCCACAATTTGGACATCCACCTACAAATACATGTAACGCTACATATAAAAGGGATACTAACTATTTCTGCAATGCACCAAAGGGGTTGTCCAACTTAAACACATTGCTTTTTTATTGATAGGTTGTTTTTGTAATTTTTTTTTTTTATTATGGAAATGGAAGAGAAAAGGAAACAAACAAGAATAAAAATAGCAATGTGTTTAAGTGAATAAAAGCAAAGCTCAATTAAACCTTTCTGTTCCCAAGCTGGTGCCCTAGTTATCACTGCCACAGCTCTGCTGTCTTGTCAGGCACAATTTGAGGGCAGGCTACCTCTTCACCTATCACAGTCCTTAGTAATGTCCTCTGCACAAACAGCACGTGACTGACTGGCCTCAGCACTAACAAGCTGTTTGTGAAGAGGTCCCCACTGAAACATGTCATTGAGGGCAGATTACTAGACAATGGAAATGCTGAAGTTGTGGCAGTGATAACTGGGAAACCTGCTTGGGAACAGAAGAGTGAGTTGTGTGTTTTTTTTTTTTTATTTATTTACTTACTTACTTAAAGGAGTTGTCCAGGAATTACAGCACTTGGGCAGCAGGCTGGAGAAGGTGAGAAAAAACAACAACTCATACTCACCTGTCCCTGGAACTCTGGTGTCCCCAAGTCCCTGTCTGGTCCAGCTCACACCAGGGCTTTTGCCGGCGGAAATTCTGAGGCCACATGAGGCCAGCAGGTGAGAAGGATTTTTTATTATGTTTCACCTTCCCAGCCTCCCTTCCAAGTACTGTAATTCCTGGACAACCCCTTTAAAGGGAGTCCGGTTAACTTGAAAACAGCAATATCTTTAAAGGGAGTCTGTCAGTAATAAACTGGTTATAATTCTAGCCACAGTACCATGTAGAGGTGATTCTACAGTTTCCAAATATGCCTCTATTATGCCTCTATAGTTAATAACCATTGTATTTATATGCAAATGAGGGTGAAAGTGATTAGACTGGGCAAACTAAGGAAGGTCTCCAAATAACTTTTCCTTTCATCTGCATATAAATAAAACATCAATGTACAAGAAAATGAGTCTGCAAATCTCAATAACAGTCTGTAAAGCTCACTTCTACTATTAGGTTTATAATCTACTGCTGATAAACTGCTTTTTAGTTGCACAACCACTGTAAGCTCAATCTACATTAAGGCATTATATCAGACATGGGAATTAAAAGAAATATACTTAAAGCTTAAGACATATCAATAAAACATTATCATGACTGTATACTAGAATAACAATAACTATGGTGTCAACTCTAAAATATCCTTATAAGCTGATCAAGAAATATTAAAATGCTGAATTTCAGTTCAGATGGATAACATTACAAGGCAGCATTGGTCTTATGTATGTTATTTAAAAAAATGTACAGTATGAAAGAACAGAAATGTGTACTCACTTCACCATTACATGATGATTTCCAGGTACTATTGGACAAGATATAAATGGTTGTGGGCCGATAAGGGCCTCTGGTGTGCCTAAACGGGACAAGCAGGAGTTCAGCTGGTGCCAAACCATATATATCCAGTCAGCGCCTCTACATAAAGGGTCACTGGGTGAAGGCATTTTACCTTTGAACTAAGAGATACAACAAATGTGATGTATTTCCTTTTAAGATATGCAGTATATAAAATGCTGAAATACTTTAAACTGAGCTTATCAGAGTATGTGAGGCCCAATGACTCCACAATAGTTTACTAATATGACACTCAATCTAAATAGGAGAAAGCTGTCTCATAAAATCTGCATATTTGCTGGTTAACAGTGGTTATCAAATTAATGAAAACATCGATTTCAGTAAAACCTCTGCATATGACTTTTTTGGTCGTAGATAGTTGAGTTACTGGTATAAAATAGTGCATGCTTTGTGCAAGCATATGCAAGGAAGGGATGGTATGAAAAGAACACTGTAATGCAGTGTTTCCCAAACCTGACCTCAAGGAACCCCAACAATACAATCAAATAAAACATTAAGTATTGATGCATTTGAAGTCATTAAATCACCTGTGCATTATTAAGAATACACTCAATATTTGACCCATAATGGGATGTTATTGGCTTATCATAGCGATTATGCACATTACAAGATATTGTGATGTATGGTCACAATTGCTCTAGTGAATTAGTATATTTTGCATAGATAACAATTAAATCTATGCTTCTCTGCTTACTGTCAATCCATTTAGGTGCACAACTTAAATGCATACTGCCTACAATCCAAGGCAGGAGAAATTATGCTAGGTTCACACTAGAGTTCGGGTTTCTGTCCTTCAAGTTCGCATGGGGACCCGAAAGATGGAAACCCTATCCGCTTAAAAAGCGTTTACACACAGAAACACGCAGATCTTATAGACTATAATGGGTTTCACCGGGTTCCTGCCAATTTTATATTGAAATCAGTGCAGAGAAAAGTCCCCCTTGCAGGACTTTTCTCTCTGGCGATTTAATCGGAATCTGGGATGGAGACAAGCGAATGCTAATGTGAACCTAGTGTTAGGCTGCTTTTGGACTACGGAGGGGACTTAATATTCCCTTTTGCCAGTTTTCTGGCATAGAAAAAGTCACAAACTGGAAGTGTGTGATTTTTTAAATTCCACTTGCAACAAAATTTGCAACAAGTGGCATTTTAACATCACCCTCACTACTTTCTGAAAAAGGCAGTGCTAGATTTATCATTGTTTACACAAATTTTCTAAACTTCCTGGAGTACCCCTTTATTTTATTATTGTAACTAGCTGAACACACACAATACAATTCTGTATAAAACCCCTTACAAAATCCAAATTGCTGATATATAAGTGTTAACTGTAACTTGTTTGATGGCCTATTATAAATAAGGTTATACAGTACCTTCTGTAAAACCTTCTTCTTCAAAATCTTCTGGAGTAAACTGTGCATTGGCTCTCCATCCCATCTTAGCTGCACCCAACGGAAATGCTGCTGAACTAGTAGTTCAGATCCTTGTAGGCGAGCTCTTCCCACTGTACCCATCAAAAAGCAATCTTCATGGAAGTAGTATGCCTCGGATGCTCCATTTGCTTCAATGGTAAACATGTGAGATGTGACAGTGATCTTAAGAATGAATTAAAACAAATAAACAATGTACTTCACTTACCTCTCTGAACACAAAATGGATTTTCCAAGCCTCGATTTTCTAATGAAGACATTAAATCTCCAAGCAGTTCCAATATGGAGACCGTCTCCAGCTTTTTTAGAACAATAATGGTTTTCCTCTTAGATGGAGGGGTATCAATAACTGGAATCAGACAACCTGAAAACAAAAAGTAATAATAATGATCATTTAAAAAAAGCATGCAACAGGCCAAGATATAATGAGTTTCTGACCATAACCAGCATGTCTAGAGGAAATAAAATATTTTTTGTAAGACCAATCAAAATGGATTTGTGGGTCACATTGACATAATAGCCATTTAGCCTACAAGAGGAGATAGGCGGGGTGGAACTCATCAGTGAATAAAATGCATCCTTTATTCTTAAAAATACAGCAAACGGGGAGCGTCACCACACGCTTCAGTGCTGGCGCTCCAGCTCCCTGTTTGCTGTATTTTAGAATTGAAGAATAAAGGACGCATTTTATTTATTGGTGAGTGCCACCCTATCTGTTTCTCTTGCATGCTATGTTGAACTGATTTCCAACTAAGCACCACTAGGAGGTCCAATGTGGGCAGTTCCAGCTGAAGTGCTACTATGCCGATTTGTGCCTCACTGTCTTGGATATCATCAGTTGTGGTAGTGCCACTGTATTTTGCCTCTCCACATCAGTCAGAATAGTCATTTATCACAAGGATAGGCCATAAAGATGGAGTGGAGTCATATCTTCTTAAAGGGGTATGCCCATGTGGGACACTTATGGCACTTCCTGTAGATCATGTCCTAAGTGATAAGACTCGCATCTACCTCAAAAACTAACACTCATAGTTGATAAGGTTGGATAAAGCCACAAGTTCATCAAGTCAAACCTATAATTCTACCATTTTCATCTACAGGAAGGCAAAAAACTCCCATGGAGCAGATTCCAATTGTCACGTATATGGGGGGGAAAAAAAATTTATGCTGACTCCAAATTTAGCAATCGGAAGAAATCCCTGAATCAGTTTCTAGTTTCCATAACTTGCAATATTTTTACTCTTAAGAAAGGTATCCAGGCCCCTTTTGAACTTGTGCAAGTTATCAACCATATAACATCCATTTATATATTTGTACACTGTATTTAGGTTGTCCCTATGCAGTCTTTTTCCAAAGTGCATCACACCAAGTCATAACCTGTCTTTATACACCAATTCCCTTCATAACCTTGGTTGCTCTTTTTTGCACCCGATCTAGTTCAGCTATGTTCTTCCTATCTAAAAGGTGCCCAAAATTATGCACAGTATTCCATGTGTGGTCTGATGTCCTTGTCAAGAGTATCTATGCCTTTATTAATGCATCCCATGATTTTATGTGTCTTGGCAGCAGCAGCCTGACTCTGGTTGCTAAAGGTTAGTTTACTGTCTACCAACACCCTCAAGTCTTTTTTAGAAGCAGTTTTACCCTGTGTTTTATAATTTAAAGAGGACCTTTCACCAACTCCAACAAGTTCAGCTTGTTACATCCTAGCCCCTACCATTCTCAAGAAATCAATGCTGTTAGTTCTGGTGCTTGATATGCTATTTAGTCTCTGTACTGTCAGAAGGACGGTGTCAGGCAGGAGCAGACAAGGGGTGTGATTCAGCACTCTGACACTGGCTGCCTCTGACAAGCTCTGAATCACACACCCTGCCTGTCACTGCCCTTCTGACATTACAGAGCTTAAATAGCACATCATATCACAAGGCATTATGGGAAAGGAGCTGGGGAGCTCATGCGCCCTCTGTTGGATGTAACAGATCCTCAATTTGCTTTTGACTCACCGAGCCTTGAGACAGCAAAAGGGATTTTAGCCAAGCCAATTTCACTTATCTGCATACAGCGCTGTTTCCGGATTGTTGTCCTTCATCAGTACAGAGCAAAGTGAATTGGCTGGCTTAGTGGGAGGCAATGAGTGGGTTAGGGACAAGAATCTCTCACATTGAGGAGAGCACCAGTGAAGGTGTGTAGAGATTTTAATTGCCTTTTGCCCTCTACTTAGCATCTACATATCACAAGGCATTATGGGAAAGGAGCTGGGGAGCTCATGCGCCCTCTGTTGGATGTAACAGATCCTCAATTTGCTTTTGACTCACCGAGCCTTGAGACAGCAAAAGGGATTTTAGCCAAGCCAATTTCACTTATCTGCATACAGCGCTGTTTCCGGATTGTTGTCCTTCATCAGTACAGAGCAAAGTGAATTGGCTGGCTTAGTGGGAGGCAATGAGTGGGTTAGGGACAAGAATCTCTCACATTGAGGAGAGCACCAGTGAAGGTGTGTAGAGATTTTAATTGCCTTTTGCCCTCTACTTAGCATCTACATATCACAAGGCATTATGGGAAAGGAGCTGGGGAGCTCATGCGCCCTCTGTTGGATGTAACAGATCCTCAATTTGCTTTTGACTCACCGAGCCTTGAGATAGCAAAAGGGATTTTAGCCAAGCCAATTTCACTTATCTGCATACAGCGCTGTTTCCGGATTGTTGTCCTTCATCAGTACAGAGCAAAGTGAATTGGCTGGCTTAGTGGGAGGCAATGAGTGGGTTAGGGACAAGAATCTCTCACATTGAGGAGAGCACCAGTGAAGGTGTGTAGAGATTTTAATTGCCTTTTGCCCTCAGCACATCAGACATCAAAACTAACTGTGCTTGTTGCTTGGGAACAGTGGGAGCTAGAGAAAAAAAATTCCAACTGTGCTGGACTCAGTGGAGCGGCACCTATTAACAGATGCTAAGAACTAGAATTGGTGGAGGTGGTGAAAGGTAATACATAACTACATTTATCTGCAATAAAATTAATTTGCCATTTCCTCACTCAAACTTCTATCTTCCCTAAATCTCTCTGTAGTATTACACAATCCTCATCTGTGTTGGCCATTTTAGAGTGCTTAGTATCATCTGCAAATATTGAGATTCCACTCTGTAAACCCTCTACAGTGCAATCCCACTGTGGACTGTGACAAATCTGAGTATGTACCAATAATAATCACCCTCTGTATTATAACCAGTTGTTAACCCAGTTACACATATTTTTTCTAAATTTATGTACCAACCCTTTATGTGGTGCAGTATTAAATGCCTTTAAAAAATCCAGTTACAGTTTTGCTGTTTTCTATGTTGACTGTCTCAGTATTTTCTGATGTTAAACAGTTGAAAAATTAATAAAAAAACTATTGACACAAAAAATCCAGTTACACTACATCCACAAAATTCCCCAGATTGAGTCTAGAATTTACTTCCTCAGAAGAAGCAGATTAGATTAGTCTGACAGGACCGCAATCTTATACACCCATGATGATACTATGTTATAAATTTATTATCATTACCATACTCCAGGATAACAGCTCTTAGAAACCATTCAAATATTTTTCCCACAAAAGACCTGTTGTTTCCAGGATTGCATTTGGGCCACCTTTCTGAATACGGCAACACACCAGTTATCACTGCATAGATATATCACCAGATCTAAGCCTAGGGCATGGATACAGTAACAGAAAAAAGCCTACTACATAGATGAAGTAGGTCAGTAAGCCAGTATCTAAGCCAGTAAAAACTAGTAATTGTTGTCAGACAAAAACCTACATTAGGCTAAGATCACACGTGGCGTCCCGTAGCAAAAAAGCACTGCAGGAACAACCGCGGCAGCAACGCATTTCGGTTCTTCCTGCAGTGCTTTTGACAGAAAGATTGCAGAGTTTTCCTCTGCGGACTTTCTGCTTCAATTATACCCATAGGGAAACTGCCGGCGTTTCATTAGGTATAATTGACATGCTGCGATTTCCAATACCGCAACAGCTTTGGAAATCGCCGCGGGTCCGCAGCACGTATTTTAACGCAAAGTGAGGATGGCATTCGTTAGATTCCCATCCACTTTGCTGTGACTGTAAAAAAAAATTTTTTTTGGCCAGTCGACACAGTATACGCTTTGTTCCGGAACGAGGGAATATGTTGTCATTTCTTGGGCCACTTACCTGAATTGATGAATATATCTACAAGTTGCTGTTTAGATAACTCAGACTCCACCTCAACCTTTACGATATCACAGCTAAAGCCAGTAGCCTCTTCTTTGTGCTGTTAGGAAAAAAAAAATATTTATTAGTATTTTAGTATTGTACATATGTAGTCATACCTAACAACCAGCCACAGCATGATACCTTGATGCAGCATGACAACTGATCCACAATATATTCCTGCAGACTTCCTTCTGGACCTTGAAAGATAATATTGTGATATTGTTCAACCTGCAAAAACAATTTTAACATTAGAATTATTCAATATACACATGAACTATATAAATGAGAAATTATATAAACGAGATAATAACATAAAGTATGATCAAGCATTGTAAAAGGGATACTAAATACCTTCTGTATTCATGCAGTAAAGAGGTTGTACCAAGTTTAGAAGTTATCCTCTATCGATAGTATAGACAATAACTTTATGAATGGTGGAGGTCTCACCGCTGAGACCCCCCACTTATCCTGACAGGGGGAAGCAGCAGGTCAAGCATGCGCCATGCCCATTCATTATCAAGGTAAGCACCATGGATAGCCAAGTACAGTGCTCGTTTATCTCTAGCACTTCCAAAGAGAATGAATGGAGCAACAGGGCGAAATGAATGGAGCAACGGGATAAAATGAATGGGGTAGCAGAGTACACACTCATTTTTGTATCTCAGGGCAACTAAATGATGTTAACTGGAGGAACTGGAGGAGGGAGCTTTGGTGAATGAGATGGTTCTAGTTACTGACATGATAAGGAAAGCAAATATGAGATAGGTCTATACCATATAATTAGCATGATGTTTTTACTTAGGTTATTAAGGTTGCACTTCCATGTGGTACAGCATGGAGGCAAGTGCAGATTTTAACAGTAGCTCATAAAACAGTGTTGTGAACGGTCACTGCACAAGCTACAATGTGTGGCCATTACAAATGCTACTGATTTCATTTGAAAACTAGGACAATCTTGTGTCAGTGTATTTATCACATGCAACCCAGTGGTTCCTTGGTGGTGGTGGTGCCTTAAGAAATGCAATTCCAGAAAATAATGTACTTGATTTTAATACTAAAACAGAAAAAACAATCACAAGTGTTGCTTTTTGTTTACATTACCAACCAAATTTTTTTTTAAAGGAAATAAAATGATGAAAAACTCATATCTACCCCAATATGCTACTAATAAAAACTAAAGCTTATGCCACAAAAACAAGCTTCCCCCACAGTTCAATCAACAGTTACAAGTATCAGAATATGGAGACAAAAACAAAAGATTTTTTTTTTAAATTAAAGGGCTTGTGTTTTTAACAGAAGTAATATATAACAAAATAATATATTATATTATATATATCAATACATCACCTGACCTATCAATAAACAAGTCATGTCGTTCTTACAACACACTAAAGTTGTAAAAACGAAACTCAAAACAGTGGCAAAATGCAGAATATTTTTATTCCATCCCACAAACTTTTCTTTTACAGTTTCTCAATACAGAATTTGAAAAGAGTCAAAGATATTTAATCTTCTTTAAAAACGTATAATTCCCCTTAGGCTGTGCTTCTGCCTAAGTAAATAGTAGCTTAACAGGGGAGATAATAATCAACATGTCACTCATTATTATAGTAGAACTATTACTCTGTGAATTCCTGTGAAACAAAGTATTGCAAAAGACTTGATCCCTCAGTTCTTGTGACTGGAGGTGGTCCCAGCTGATAGACCCTCAATGATCAGGAAATGGTGGCACATGCTAGCAATAAGCCACTGTCAATACCCTAAAACAGCATAATCTACATCAATTATTTACAATATAACCTACCAAACGAAGAAAGTTTTGCAGTGTCTGGAGTGGGATCATTGATGCATAAGCCACACTATTAAGACATCCAACCTTTGGACCTGAAATAATAAACATAAAATATTAAATACATATAACAATAGAAAATTTACAAATTAGTGGCAGAAAGTTGTTTTTTCTTTAAATGGGGAAATAACTGCTTGGCAACCAGAACATGGTTTTCCTTGAAAAGAAAAAAAAAATTCTTGCCTTAATATGATAAATATATTAATCTGCAGGTCATTTTATTAATCTGCAGGTCATAGTAGCCCAAAATATAACAGGTCTGGGTCCTATTATAAAACTTTTTAATTATTAACACAAACATATTTTACCATGACATGAGTATGTATTTACATTGTGGCAATTTGGGGGGATTTAGCCTCAAAGGCGGCAGCCTTCTGGACTCTACAGCGGTGTTGGTGGCACTGGGCGCCGGAGAAGCAGCATTCAGATGGTGCTAATCCAAAGTAAAATGGCTTTTATTCAGCTTACAAGTGGAACAAAAAATAACAAACAGCCTGGCTCAGTCAGTCCTTTCAGGACCCCAGTCCTCTTGGGACAGACCGCCTGTCCGTCTCCGACTGGTTCCCCGTCTCCCTGCAGATCTCCACAGCACTCTCTCCTGCTGCAGACACTCCGTCTGGAGTTGGTGCCCCCACCTATGGGTGTGGCTGAGGAGCTTTTCAATCCTGGTTTTGGGTCGCTCACTAGCGCTCTCTGGGTTCACACCCTCACAACATCCACAGTTCTATACCCACTAGGCAAGCTAATTTACCTAACAATTTGAGGAGTGTAGAAAGAAATGAATTATCATGCATGTAGGAGATGCAAACTGCACACAGATATTTATCTAGTAGCAGGTTACCAGGGCTACAAAGCAACATTGCTAAACATTGAGCCATCTTGGTGCTTACAGAGTAATAAACACATTAGGCTATATTCACACCTATGCCAGTCCATTCTTCTGGTTCTTCAGCGGATAAGAAGAAATGAAAAACGCACTTCAAAAATTGTGAACATAAAAAGAGCCGGAGGGACTATAATGGGGTCTATCGGGTGTCCGTTTTTTTAACTGAAATAGACGGCCTAAAAAGTTGGGCTTGTGGCACTTTTTTGTTCAGCGATTTATGACAGATCTGCACTAGACAGACACACGGCTCAGATGTGAACTTAGCATTATAGAAATTAAAGCTTCCAATTAATGCAAGGAGAAAGGCTTTGATGACAAATGAGCAAGTGATAATAGGGACATACTCCATAAATTCATCATAGTGTAACTACTAATAAAAAAAATACTGCCAATACTTTATGCAGTAGATGCTACTGCTAAGGGCACGTATCTAGGCAACAGGCCTACAGCATACTCTACTCAGGTCAATTAGGTTATTGATTTGGATCATGAATGAACTGGATTCAATTTAACTATTGTAAGCTTGAAATATATTTCTAAAATACACTTTAACCCATGGAGGACTAAAATATGAACTTAAATATTGATGGCCAGTGGCGTAACTAGGAATGGCTGGGCCCCAAGGCGAACATTTCAACATGGAACATTTTTATGTTCCCTCACCTCCCCTGGGCTCCCTCTCGTTATACTCCGGGGTCTGAAAAGACCCCAGAGTATAATGATAGCGGGGTTTGCGGTAGCGGCTGCCACAGGGCTCCGGGCCCCATAATATTCCGGGCCCTGTGGCAGCCGCTACCGCAGCTACCCCGGTATTTATGCCACTGTTGATGGCCTATCCTTAGAAGGGGGTCTGATAACCGGTAACCTCATCAATTATATGTTTGAAGATTTTGCAGTGCTCATGAGAACCGAGGCCTCTTTCCTGTGTTCATCGGTCAAATGGTACAACTGTAGCTCAGCCTCATCTACTTGCAATACCAAGCACAGTCCTCATACAAATGTGCAACAAAGTGCTTGCTATTCAGTGAAAAGGTCGCTGCACCCCTCTGAATGCTACAGTCTCTTCAAATAGCTGATCTGTGACAGTCCCAGGTGTCTGACCCCCCCCCCCCCCCCAAACGACCACATAGAGATAACCAGGTTATCAATATGCAAGTCATGAAAAACTCCTTTCACTGGGCATATACTGTATTATACCACATTGATACAACAGATACAAATGTTATTTTTTCATGTCATGGTTTGGTACTGTATATGCTCATACAGAATAAGCTTGCTATACAGTAGGTACGGAAAGTATTCAGACCCCTTTAAATTTTTCACTCTTTGTTTCATTGCAGCCATTTGCTAAAAGCAAAGAAGTTCATTTTATTTCTCATTAATGTACACTCAGCACCCCATCTTGACAGAAAAAAACAGAAATGTAGATATTTTTGCAAATTTATTAAAAATGAAAAACTGAAATATCACATGGTCATAAGTATTCAGACCCTTTACTGTGACACTCATATTTAACTCACATGCTGTCCATTTCCTTCTGATCCTCCTTGAGATGGTTCTACTCCTTCATTGGAGTCCAGCTGTGTTTAATTAAACTGATTGGACTTGATTAGGAAAGGTACACACCTGTCTATATAAGACCTCACAGCTCACAGTGCATGTCAGAGCAAATGAGAATCATGAGGTCAAAGGAACTGCCATAAGTGTTCAGACCATTTGCTCAGTATTGAGTAGAAGGAACCTTTTGAGCTAATACAGCCATGAGTCTTCTTGGGAATGATGTAACAAGTTTTTCACATCTGGGAATTGGAGATCCTCTGCCATTCTTACTTGCAGATCCTCTCCAGTTCCGTCAGGTTGGATGGTGAACATTGGTGGACAGCCATTTTCAGGTCTCTCCAGAGATGCTCAATTGGGTTGAGGTCAGGGCTCTGCCTGGGCCAGTCAAGAATGGTCACAAAGTTGTTCCGAAGCCACTCCTCTGTTATTTTAGCTGTGTGCTTAGGGTCATTGTCTTGTTGCAAGGTAAACCTTAGGCCCAGTCTGAGGTCCAGAGCACTCTGGAAGAGGTTTTCTTCCAGGATATCTCTGTACTTGGCAGCATTCATCTTTCCTTCAATTGCAACCAGTCGTCCTGTCTCTGCAGCTGAAAAACACCCCCACCACGTTTCATTGTTGGGATTGTATTGGGTAGGTGATGAGCAGAGCCTGGTTTTCTCCACACATACCGCTTAGAATTAACACAAAATAGTTCAATCTTCGTCTCATTAGACCAGAGAATCTTATTTCTCATAGTCTGGGAGTTCTTCATGTGTTTTTTTGGCAAACTCTATGCGGGCTATCATATGTCTTGCACTGAGGAGAGTCTTCCTCTGGGCCACTCTGCCATAAAGCCTCGACTGGTGGAGGGCTGCAGTGATAGTTGACTTTGTGGAACTTTCTCCCATCTCCCTACTGCATCTCTGGAGCTCAGCCACAGTGATCTTTGGGTTCTTCTTTAGCTCTCTTACCAAGACTCTTCTCCCACGATTGCTCAGTTTGGCTGGACGGCCAGGTCTAGGAAGAGTTCTTGTCATCCCAAACTTCTTCCATTTAAGAATTATGGAGGCCACTGTGTTCTTATGAACCTTTAGTGCTGCAGAAATTCTTTTGTAACCTTGGCCAGATCTGTGCCTTGCCACAATTCTGTCTCTGAGCTTCTTGGGTAGTTCCTTTGACCTCATGATTCTCATTTGCTCTGACATGCACTGTGAGCTGTGAGGTCTTATATAGACAGGTGTGTGCCTTTCCTAATCAAGTCCAATCAGTTTAATTAAACACAGTTGGACTCCAATGAAGGAGTAGAACCAGCTCAAGGAGGATCAGAAGGAAATGGACAGCATGAATGTTAAATATGAGTGTCACAGCAAAGGGTCTGAATACTTTTGACCATGTGATATTTCAGTTTTTCTTTTTTAATAAATTTGCAAAAATATCTACATACATATATATATATATATACACACACAGTACAGACCAAAAGTTTGGACACACCTTCTTATTGCAAGAGTTTTCTGTATTTTCATGACTATAAAAATTGTAGATTCACACTGAAGGCATCAAAACTATGAATTAACACATGTGGAATTATATACTTAACAAAAAAGTGTGAAACAACTGAAAATATGTCTTATATTCTAGGTTCTTCAAAGTAGCCACCTTTTGCTTTGATTACTGCTTTGCACACTCTTGGCATTCTCTTGATGAGCTTCAAGAGGTAGTCACCTGAAATGGTTTTCACTTCACAGGTGTGCCCTGTCAGGTTTAATAAGTGGGATTTCTTGCCTTATAAATGGGGTTGGGACCATCAGTTGTGTTGTTCAGAAGTCAGGTGGATACACAGCTGATAGTCCTACTGAATGGAGTGTTAGAATTTGTATTATGGCAACAAAAAAGCAGCTAAGTAAAGAAAAACGAGTGGCCATCATTACTTTAAGAAATGAAGGTCAGGCAGTCCGAAAAATTGGGAAAACTTTGAAAGTGTCCCCAAGTGCAGTGGCCAAAACCATCAAGCGCTACAAAGAAACTGGCTCACATGAGGACCGCCCCAGGAAAGGAAGACCAAGAGTCACCTCTGCTGCGGAGGATAAGCTCATCCGAGTCACCAGCCTCAGAAATCGCAGGTTAACAGCAGCTCAGATTAGAGACCAGGTCAATGCCACACAGAGTTCTAGCAGCAGACACATCTCTACAACAACTGTTAAGAGGAGACTGTGTGCAGCAGGCCTTCATGGTAAAATAGCTGCTAGGAAACCACTGCTAAGGACAGGCAACAAGCAGAAGAGACTTGTTTGGGCTAAAGAACACAAGGAATGGACATTAGACCTGTGGAAATTTGTGCTTTGGTCTGATGAGTCCAAATTTGAGATCTTTGGTTCCAACCACCGTGTCTTTGTGTGACGCAGAAAAGATGAACGAATGGACTCTACATGCCTGGTTCCCGCCGTGAAGCATGGAGGAGGAGGTGTGATGGTGTGGGGGTGCTTTGCTGGTGACACTGTTGGGGATTTTTTCAAAATTGAAGGAATACTGAACCAGCATGGTTACCACAGCATCTTGCAGCGGCATGCTATTCCATCTGGTTTGCGTTTAGTTGGACCATCATTTATTTTTCAACAGGACAATGACCCCAAACACACCTCCAGACTGTGTGAGGGCTATTTGACCAAGAAGGAGAGTGATGGGGTGCTACGCCAGATGACCTGGCCTCCACAGTCACCAGACCTGAACCCAATCGAGATGGTTTGGGGTGAGCTGGACCGCAGAGTGAAGGCAAAAGGGCCAACAAGTGCTAAGCATCTCTGGGAACTACTTCAAGACTGTTGGAAGACCATTTCAGGTGACTACCTCTTGAAGGTCATCAAGAGAATGCCAAGAGTGTGCAAAGCAGTAATCAAAGCAAAAGGTGGCTACTTTGAAGAACCTAGAATATAAGACATATTTTCAGTTGTTTCACACTTTTTTGTTAAGTATATAATTCCACACGTGTTAATTCATAGCTTTGATGCCTTCAGTGTGAATCTACAATTTTTATAGTCATGAAAATACAGAAAACTCTTGGAATGAGAAGGTGTGTCCAAACTTTTGGTCTGTACTGTACATACACACACACACACACACACATACACACATTTCTGTTTTTTTTTCTGTCAAGAAGGGGTGCTGAGTGTACATTAATGAGAAATAAAATGAACTTTTTTGCTTTTAGCAAATGGCTGCAATGAAACAAAGAGTGAAAAATTTAAAGGGGTCTGAATTCTTTCCATACCCACTGTACATTACACAAAAGTACAAATGCCCATGATATATTTGTTAAAGGGGTTATCCAATTTCGGGATCTCTGAATGTCTCAGGCCGCAGACCCACACAGATCTGACATTGATGGCCTATTCTAAGGCTATGTCATGAATTTAAGAAAGTGGATAACCCCTTTAATACAACCATACAATTAAGGTTAAAGGGAATGTATTATGTATATTTTTTTTTTACTAATTAAAACTAGTTAGCAAATTCCTCCCCTTTAAATGCACACTAGTGCTCCCCTTTAACTTCTTCCTGACATTTAACTTACATGTATGTCATAACATATGTAGAAAGTACTGGGGAGGTCTCAGGAGCTGAGCTCTCTTCATACATAACAGATGTCATCTGTATTATACAGCAAGACACCCAGTGGCAGTTTCTGGCATTGGAACTCTTTTTTAACCTCTCAGATGCTGTGGCCAATTATGACTGTGGCATCTGAACAGTTACACAGAAGGAGGAATCTCCGTAGGGGGTGCCAATCAGGTGTCATGGCGGCCAGGGCCCAGTGAAGGCCCTCAAGCTTGCCATCTTTGTGCAACCATTTCACCCTGACTCAGACAGTATGTAATTGAGTGCTGATCAGAGCAATACATTGCAAGTAGAGCAGTGTACTATGCAAGCAATCAACAGATTGCATATTTAAGTCTCCTGGGGGGCCAAAAAAAAGTTTTTAAAAGCTTTTATTTTAATAATACATATAAAAAATAAAATAAACATATTGGGTATTGGCAAATCATATGACCCACACGGTGAAAAACAGAAAAAAAAAAAATCAAAATGTCCAAATTGATGTTTTTGGTTACTTTACCTCACAAAAAAACAAAAAGTGATCCCAAAGTCATATGTACCCCAAAATATTGTCAATAAAAGCTACCGCTAAAAAAAGTAACAAAATTAAGACAGTTATAGTTGTCAGAATATAGCAATACCAAGCAAAAAAATAAATATATTTTTTTAATAGATATTTGGCATCCTTGTAAGCGTACTAACCCGCAGAGGAAGGATAGCAGGCAACATTTTAATGTTCAGTGATCACAATTAACAATGAAACCCAAAAAACAAATATTGGAATTGTGTTTTTTTATTCCTGTTCACCCTACAAGTAATTTTTTTACTGTTAGACAATACATTAAATAGAGCATTAAATAGTGTCATTAAAAATTACAACTTGTACTGCAGAAAACAGTCATATGGCTTTTAGATCGGAAATAAAGTTATGGGTTTTTGAAGACGAAAAAAATAAAAAAAAATATTGGTTATGTGATGATAACATTTAAAAAAAATATGAAAATGTTTGAGAAAGCCTACATTTTCTAATATATTATTAGTTATGACTTTTTGAAAACAGGATGGAAAAAATTAAATCGATGTGATGATTGATGACATGTCAAAAAATGTAAAACTGTTTCGCATATTGTCAAGGGGCAGAATGGGATAATAGTTATATGGCGTACACATACATACAGTATACATTTGCTATTTAGTTATTTTTGCTGCTGATCTAGCTAAAAGAGTTAGCATTCCTGTTAAATTCAACTTTTTTCTAAATACACCGTAACTAGTCTTGTGCCTCATGAGAATACCTGTGTGTGAAAAGAATTATTTCGCTGACCTTCAATCTGAAATGACAAGCAGAAGCACTGACATGAATTCCTCCCAGGCACAATCTTTCTTACGCAGCACTATTTCACCTGTACAGCTAGCTGAGAGATGCATCACCACATTATTATTCTTCAGCACTACTTCTTCCTTGTGTGTCAAATGGGCAGATGTCTCAGCAATATCAATGAGATATCTATCATCAAATCCCTTCTAGTCTCTGGCTCAAGTCACAAAGATAGATATGTACAGATGTAGCAAAGTTTAACACTAAAAATAATATGTTAACTAAACTATGGCACATAATGTTAACTCAATTATTTTAACAGAATTCAATAGATTTTGTTATCTTCTGTGACAAGATAACATTGTGCATCACATTATCATTGTAATGTTAAACTTCTGTGTACCAGGCTTTACTCTGAAGTCATATTACTGTGTAAAAACAGCAGTGCATAGATTTGATATATTTTGGGAGAAGTTGCTGTTTTACTCATGTAGTATATTTCAGTAATTAGTGACAGATTACACAGGACAAAGACTGAATACAACAGAATAAAACAGCCAAAATCAAGCATAATTACTACAGAATCAATAACAATTAACTAATAAAAAACCCTTACCTGGCATGAAAACCAATACTTGAGCCACTTTGCTCATTCTGAGGAATTCCCATGGTGACTGCAGGAAAATCTGACCAACAGACCAGGTAGTATTTCCTAAAAACAATATTGAATATGGGCAATGTTTTTTTGGGTAATTTGGACATAGTTTTGTCTTTCACGTTATCAGACAATACTGTTTTTCTAGCTAAAATCAGATACTTATACATACAATAATAATACTTTACAGAAGCCACAAGGACCATAGGAACTTGTATTCTGGACATGACTCATTGAAACCTATGGGAAAGTGTTTTGCACTTGTTCTGTAATCTGTGCTGAGGTCACTGTGCAGGGAGGGGGGTAAGGTGAGCTGTCCAATCACCTATTGCCATTGATGGATCCAGTGATATCTGCTTCCAGTTGTATAACCGAACTGTTACCTTTTGTTGTAATTCTACATGTGATGTAGTTGTAATCACTGCAGAACTGGAGGCTCAGTGACCAGAGGGAAAATTATTTTTAATATAGTGACATGAAAAAAATAATGTTTTTATAATATGTTTAACATAAAAACTTGATTTAAATAGAAGGTGTTGTCAAAAAATTACCTATATTTTTAATCAAGTTTTATGTTAAACATATTTTAGAACAATTTTTGGTGAGCTTTTTGTTTTTTTTCGGTTATAATTCTGCAGTTCTGACACTGATCACTGGGCCAAATAATATGCCGAGACTTTCCGTTTTCTGTAGGAGATTTCTTCTTATCAACACAATGATGATCACAGCTATCATGTATGTTTAGATAAGACTCAGAATCCACCAGTCACAAAAGGTGATTTCACAGTTTATCTACTCCCCTCTCTGTGCAGTGACCTCTGCAGAGGTCACATATAATGCTTAGAATACACTCTTATATATAAGTCAAAAAGGTCTGCTCCAGACCAGTGTGTCTATGACCCATGCTCTATCTCCAGGAGACAAGAGATAAAACTATTTTAGGCTTAGTGGCAAGAGTTGGAGATGCAAGATTTTTAGGATTGATTTAAATATAGGTAATACCATGGAAAATTAGAAACAACATCACTATACACTTATGCGCACTGACACACACAAACACAAATGAGTACAACCCAACGGAATTCTTAGAAGCAAAGCTAAAAAATTTAGACTACAAAATTCTAATTAACAAGAATTCAACCAAATTATTTATTAAACTAGTGTTCAGCAGACAGTTGACTATAAAAGGGTGTTACTTAAAGAAAACCCTTTACCATTTCAGGCTGTCAGCAATGGCACCACATGGAAGAGAAAGGTCGCAATTTCTGTACACAAGAAAGGCGAAGGCTACAAAAAGATCATCAAAGATTTACAATCAGAGTTCTGTAGCAAAAGTGATTGAGAAATTTAAGAAAGATGGAACTGCAACCATCTCATCGTCCATGCCATCCATGGAAGCTAACACCTAAATAGGAGTGTCTTATAATTAAAAGGGTTGAAGAAAATGGCCATGCAAGTTCACTGCAGTTAGGCAAAGTAGTAGAAAACCAAACTGGGGCGAGTGTTTTCCATGACATAATACGACCTACACTGCAGAGGAATGACATGCATGAGTGTCATCCATGAAGGAAGCCGCTCTTAAATCACATGCACAAAAAAGCCCAACCCATGCTGAAAAAGATGAAGACTACTGGGACTGGAGTAACTACTGGAGTGACAAGACCAAGACAAATGCTTTTGGAACTGATGGCTTGAAAACTATATGGCATTACAATGTGAGGAGTACAAAAAAAAAAATGGATGGTGCCTACAGTGAAATATTGTGGTGGCAGTGTCCTTATGTGGGGCTACACAAGTGCTGCTGGTGTTGGGAAGCTGCATTTCATTGATGGTATCATGAATTCACAGATGTACAGCTGTATTGAAAGAGAAGATGTTACCATCACTCCATCACCTTGGCTGTCATGCACGTTAGCAACAGGACAGTGACCCAAAACACACATCTAAGGCCACTGTTGAATTTCTGAAGATGACCAGGGTGAAAGTGATTCAGTGGCCAAGTATGTGTTCTGATTTGAAGAATGGAAAAAGATGCTGCAATATGTCACCAACTTGTTCATTCCATGCCTAGAAAACCTGGTGTGGTCACTAAAGATCATGGAGGTCATACAAACTAACTAATGTCTGTAAAATTGAAGATTTTGTTATCTAAGTTACATTATTAATCTTGCTTTCATGTTATGGGTTAAACAAATGTTCTATGAAACAGTAAAAATTTTGGAAATTGTTCTTTTCTTCCGTGAGATATTGAATAAAATCCTACTTTTCAAAGGGCGTGTACTCATTTATGCCAAGTATGTAAATACCCACACTATACTCAATATTATCATCTCAGTCACACAATCATGCAACAATGACACCACATCCATGCAGGCAACATATCTTATACAAGTATTCCAGTACCTAGCTTGAATGACAGGTCAGTGATTGCGCCAAGTCCAAGGTTGGATTCTGTCAAGTTATTAAATGTCAAGGCTTCTTGGCTTTCCCATCCATCAGATATAATAACACTGAAATGGTTCAATACAGCCCGACTCACGGCTGTTGAGAAGTCATCCCATGTTGTGTGTTTGAGAATGCGCAGGTAGCAGATGCCTTCACTCTCAAAATCACTTGGGCTGTCGCTTATAAGAATATTATCATCCAGAAAAATTTTAACAGGAATCTTGAGTCCATCTGCAAATACATTTACATCCACTGCAATTACTGTCTATCATTTTCAATGTGTTGCACTGATTTGTGACAAAAGTATTGCAACTAATAAGATCGGTTTCAAGAATTTGTGGATATTCAGTTAACCTATGAAGTGTAAAGGGTTATGGTACATATATATGTATCATGAAATTAAATATGGAAAAGCTAGATTGTTACCAAGCATTTGTCTCCTCCTCTGTTGTCAGCACAGTATCAGTAATACTTTAGTAACCTAGATGGAATTATTCTAGCTGTTTGGTTACTAGGGAACAACTGCCTACCAACCATAGTCTTTTCTAAGGAGTTATTAAGCAACATGTTCTAGGAATCAATATTACATTAATATCGTCTTCCAGTCAAGTCAGAATTGCCAGTGAAACTTGAAAAGGGGTGACAAGGCTCTGCATGACCTAACCATACAACAGACTGTAAGATATAGGTGTATTAAAGAATTATTATTTTTATTAAGAAAGGAATGCAAGTTATGTGTCTACTGGTGAATTTTCTAATAGTTATGGCTTTTTTCATTCATGGGTGTACTTAGGAGATTGTTCCTTTGTGTAACTGTCTGTGCTTTGTCTCAGTGTTTCCTGTGTACAGTAATATAATGTGCAATCCACAGCCCAGGCTACAGTGGTCAAACAAGTCTCAGGTACTAATTCAATTGTGGCCACTCTAATTAGCAAGTCAGACGTGCTGAGTGTAGCAGACATTGCTACTCTGAATCATCTGAGAGCATTGCTGATCAAAGATCTAGATCAGGGGTGTCAAACTCATTTTCTCCGGGGGCCACTTCAGCCTCACGGGGTACCTTGAAGGGCCAAGATTATTTTACACATGTATAAAAGTAACTTCTCCTTAACAGTTAAGCGAGCTTTTAAGGAGTAGTTACATTTGTACATTACTACTGTTACAATCAGCCCTTTGAGGTCAACCAGGAAGAACATAATGTATTGTTAAAACCTAAGACATTGACATGTTACATACTATCCTCATCCTTTTCTGAATATATCAAAAATTAAGCACTATACAAATACTGTTTACCCCTGCAAACGGTATTATGCTCTATAGTTGCCTCTGCACACGGTATTATGCCCCACAGTGGCCCCTGCACACGGTATTATGCTCCATAGTTGCCCCTGCACACGGTATTATGCTCAATAGTTGCCCCTGCACACGCTATTATGCTCAATAGTTGCCCCTGCACACGGTATTATGCTCAATAGTTGCCCCTGCACACGGTATTATGCTCCATAGTGGCCCCTGCACACGGTATTATGCTCCATAGTGGCCCCTGCACACTGTATTATGCTCCATAGTGGCCACTGCACACGGTATTATGCTCAATAGTGGCCCCTGCAAACGTTATTATGCTCCATAGTGGCCCCTGCACACATTATTATGCTCCATAGTGGCCCCTGCACACGTTATTATGCTCCATAGTGGCCCCTGCACACGTTATTATGCTCCATAGTGGCCCCTGCACACGTTATTATGCTCCATAGTGGCCCCTGCACACGTTATTATGCTCCTTAGTGGTCCCTGAAATCGGTATTATGCTCCTTAGTGGCCCCTGCATTGGTATTATGCCCCATAGTGGCCCCTGCACACGGTATTATGTCCCATAGTGACCCCCCACCCATGAACTATTATTATACTCTGGGGTCTTTTCAGACCCCAGAGTATAATGATCGGAGACCCAGGTGGTGACAAACATAAAACCAGTGTTACTTACCTGGGCTCCGGTGCGCTCCCTGCATTCGGCCTTCTTCAATGTCGCACAGAACGGCGTCGCGACATAATGACATCGGCCCGGCTCACGTGACGCCTGGGACGTCACCAAAGAAGGCCGAAGACGGCTGGGAGCAACATCGGATCGCCGGAGAGGTGAGTAACTCTGGTTTTTATGTTTATCACCTCCCCTGGGTCTCCGATTATTATACTCCGGGGTCTGAAAAGACTCCGGAGTATAATAATAGTAGTATTTGATGGGGTTCGCCGGCCGCGGCCTCACTTACCATCCCCGCTCCTGCACACAGCCGCTTCTGCGTCCCATAGCAGAAGGGGAAGCGGGGGCGGCCACGACCAGCAGCGGGGATCGATAAGTAAATAGGCCGTTACGTGCTGGGGATACTCCAGCAGGCAACGGCCTATTTATATATATAAAAAACTTATCTTTACCTACCTCTGATGTCTTGATGCAGCCGCGGCCTCCTCCTCTTCTTGTCCCCGACGTCTGTGTGTCAGCGTAGGAGGCGCGATGACGTCATTGTATCGCCGCCTGCGCTGACATGCAGAGGTCTTGTAAACCAGCCCAGGACAGGTATCGCGCAGCTTTTTTTTTTTTTTTTTTTTTTTTTTTTTTAAGCGGCCTGTCCTGGGCTGGTTTACATTACATAGACAATAAAAAATGCCGCGGCCCTGCGGGCCAGATAAGTGCCGGGCCGGATAACAGAAGGCAGGGGGGCCGGATTCGGCCCGCGGGCCTTGTGTTTGACACCTGTGATCTAGATTTTGAACAAAGCAAAAATTATGACATCACAGGTGGGAGGATGCAGGAAGTGAGCAGAGCTGCGGGTCCATTAATGTGAGGAGGTTCTGTCCATCTACTTCTGGCTGTGCTCCCCAGCCCCACTTTAAAACAGGTCTGTATGTTATTTCCATTTTATTTTACATTGTTTGAACGTATATGTATTTTTTGTTCCATCTTGTTTGTTAAACACTATATTTTTTATGTATATTAAATCTAAAATTTAATAAGATTGTCCTCGGCTCTAAATATCCCCGCAAGTTCAAATATAGTAAACATTGCTTAGGCTTGTTACCTTTTTGTGTGCGGTTTGTGAGTGGTTTAGGTATATTGGTGTCTCACCTACCATAAGTGGTGAGTGGTGGCTGTTATTTGTGTTGATGTGTGATTGTAGGGGTCGCTTCACTGCTATGTAGCCTAGGGTGATAGGTGAGATGGACAGGAGTGTGGAAGCAGAGTTCTCCCTTTTTATGATAAGTGGATATATTTTGTGTGAGGGCTCGATCTGTGACATCTGAAATAGAGAGAACTAGTGACGTCAACTGCAATAATGCCTGGATTTTGAGACTTTGAGCACCTTTTAAGAGGTATTCTCTTGACTTAAAGGGGTATTCCCACCAACATAACCATTTTTAAATTTGTAGATAATTAAAAGTTAAACATTTTTGCAAGTATAAGTAATTAAATATTTTGCAGAGTTTTAAAGATTTTCTCTAAATATCTTGTGGCCACAGTCTTGTTGTCTTGATTGGTTGCCAATGGATACGACCATGAATGCAGGATCTTTCTAAGGTCATAAAATCAGCTATGATTTGCTTATTGTGGTCGGGATATCTTCTCATACATGTAGTGTCCCTGCCTGATAACCCAGCTACAATAAGAAAATCATGGCTGGGTTTTTGACAAGTCCCAGACCATAGAAAGTTTCTGCATTTGTGGTCGTATCCATTGGCAACCAATCAAGACAACAGACTGTCACCACTAAGATAGTTAGAGAAAATCTTTAAAACTCTGCAGAATTTTTAACTACTTATATTTGCAAAAATATTTAACTTTTAATTATCTACAAATATAGCTATGGTTATGATCATGGGAATACCCCTTTAATGTTATGGCATATCTGTAGGATATGCTATAATATTCTGATCTGTGGGAGTCCCTTATATGTTTTCTCCTGCACAGTAGTACTCCTGTGCACTCTCTGGACAGGGGATCACAATACAGCTGAAGGGAGACCCTGAGAAGTAGCTAATATTGTGGCCCACACATTCTAAGGACTGATAGAGACCTTGGCAGTGGCACAGTCTCACCAGTAAGTAAGTGATGGTATATTCTAGGGATGTGCTATAATTTACTATGATCTCAAACCCCATTTAACAATAAACATATTATGAACATGAATATGACAAGATTTAATATATTTTCTGACTACCAGGCACACATAAGAAGCCACTTTGATCTCCCCCAAAATGGGCGTACACAGGGAAAAGAGACTCAAGTAATAATATTCAGTCATGCAAAAATTGTAGTGTCAGGAATAAGAGGTATAGCACACAATATCTCTATCCACAGCATAGTATATTATACGCTACACCCTTACAACAAATGCATTTGTGTCTGTACAAAGGGTGCAGATTTAGTAGAAGATGCCATTACGTAAAATATTACAACCCCTGATCAAATAGTATTAGGATTTTAAATGCAGATGATATTATATTGCTTAGATGATTTCTGAAATTGTGTCTTGTGAAGATAAATAGATGTAACGTGATAATCTTTCTTCACAGACTGTAATAGGATTATGCGGTAAGGCTTTCTGACTATGTGTGATCTATGCAGCTTAAATGTTGAGCCACCAGAATAACATGACAAATAAAGAGTAAAGTTCACTCACTAAGATTCTCCAGGAGTTGTTTGCAGTCATCTGTTGCCACATCATGTACTGTCCTGTTACAATTATCTTTCTTTTCTGGCTCCAGCCCAGAATGACTGCATAGGATTTCTAAGCAATCCTGAAAAAAATCAGATTAGTTTGAAGAGGATTAGGGACAAAACATATCAAAGGCAGATAAACTTATCAATATAATTTATTTTACTATATTAAATATAGTTAGCAGCTGGGAAAACGTTCACATAACAGGTTGAATATGACACTTATGTGACATTTTCTTTGTGTTGCCAAGCCCCATGATGTTTAAGTTACCCACTTGACTCCATTGAAGTTCTCCTGCCACTATAGCAGCACTATAGCAGTACTATCGCCAGTCATCTTCAGACTGAACTGTATCACCTTCTAATGGATGTAACTGCAGAATGGAAGTTAATGGAACTTAATGTCTTAGTCAAGTCAAAGGCTCTATAAATGGAAACCATGACAGACTGCACAAAAGATACTTATGATGGGGACTGTTGGTTTCCATTGCTTTGACAGAAATGATAGTGCGGCATGGAACCTGTGATAAAGACTCCTATATGTGTTAACATATGCTTAATGTTTTAAGGCAGCCACACACCTAAGACAGCTGTTGTCCAAACACTTGTCCTGCTGACAACTATTGAGCACAACATCTTGTACACTTGCATTCTTAGCTCAGTCAAGTGTGCAAGTATGCCATACCAGACATCTTTTGCAGCAGCTTATCCTCCATAAGAACAAAGGATCTGACATGTTGAAATCCAACATGACTAATCCTTTTTTGCTTGACAAGATGGTGGCCAGTATTGTTTAAATCCAAACGTTTGGTTGACATCTGACTAATATGCATGGTCGCCTTTTACTGCTATTGATAAGCACCCAAGCAGCTATACATTGTCATGTATTCAATAACGTGATCACACAAATTCCAATTGCAAATATTTCTGTGCTAAAGATGACCACAAGTAATTTGCGGCAAAAAACTGTCTAACTTGCTGTGCTCGACATTTATCAAGTGTTTTAGACACATTTATGACTTATGAAAAGGGGTGTGGATTAGTGGAAAGGAGCACAGCTTTTTGTTAAGAGGGCATGGCCTATGCAGCACCGCTGTTTGCAAAAATTTTGGTGCATTTTTCTGGCTTAAAATAAACCAACTGTTTTGATCACTGCATAATCTCTATGATGACTGAAATCAGCCTCTGTCCTTAATGGGGATCACAACCTAATTTTCTATATTGGACACATGTACATTACAACTGATTTCATAGAGAGACAATTAACCTTTCACGTTTATGAATATGGGAGGAAACCTTGCAAACACATAGAAAACATACAAACTCCATGCAGATCGGATTTGAGCCCAGGACCCCAGTGCTGCAAGGCACCAGTGCAAATCACTGAGTAACCATGCATATCACAGTTAGTATAATAGGTATTCCCAATAAATGCCTATCAGCATTAAATGGTAAGAACACCATACAATGACATCACTTGTTATTAGTGAAACACTCAACATTTATTTTTTAAACACAAAAAAAAAAAAAAAATATGATAGTACTTTTAGACACTGGCACCACAGAAGCTATTTTACCATGGTGCCTTCTAGCTAATAATGGCTTGACAGTCAAATGCTGGGAAACTGCATCTGCTGTTAAATATAATAGATACAGTAAATCGACTATAACACTTAAGTATTAAAAAGCATTTACAGAGAAAACATTAACAATAATGCATTTAACTACTAGAACAAAATGCTGCTTAGTAAAGCAGATGAGAAAAAGAAAATCTCTATAGAATACACAATAGATGGAGCCAATGACTAGCTGCATTCATTTATTGCTTTTGGCTAGCAAACATAAAATCTCTCCAGCAGAAGAAATCTATTATTCATACATGAACAGCGCTGAGGCAGATCATAAATAAAAAATCTTCCACCAGCCATCATTCATGCCAATGATTTGCATTTAAAGGGATAATATATCCAAAATTAAGACAAATTGTTATATTTAACACAACACTATTGCTTTAGCATAGCTTCATGCCCATTCTAAAGTGTTTGATTTGCCCTTGTATTAAATACTACATGCTTTGTTAGTGACTGCTTGGTTGACCAGTCACATTATTATTCTTTAAACTGGATCATTAAACTGCACAACAGATTAAGGTCAGTCAAACTTGGCACTTTCGGCACACCTAGTTGACAACTAATATATATCGGGGCTTTCTAACTCTCCCGCAATGGCAGACATCGGGAGATCAAAGAACGGCCAATTGGATTTCATTACACTTGATTGTGTTCAGGGAAGATGAGTCACCACTAGAGGAGTTTAGTAGCGGCTTACTCTACTATTGAGAACACATGCATGCTTAGTCAAACTGTGTGTGCATGTGTATGAGGGGGTTGGGAGGAACAGTTATTGGCCATATAGCCACAAAGTTTATGGCCAGCTTTAGTTCCAAGCAGTGGATAACTTCAGTAAGACAATTACAAGCTGACAAAGGCTGAAATGAGAGCTTTTGAGTTTAGCATATATATGGTTCTCATACAATAGACGTGTACTGTACTGTAAATGGAATTACAGTACTGTCTAAATAAAAGTTTTCCAATATGTACTTTGCGAATGTATACTAAAGGGATTGTGTCACCAGAAAATGTTCTGTTTTTTAAACCAACTCTTTATTAAATATGTTAAACGTATTTTAAGAATCTTTAAATATATTTTTAACTTTTCTATGTCACTATCTATATTTAAAAAAGTACCATTTATGACACTACCAAGCACACTGACAATAAACACTATTAATAACCATTTATAAGGCTTGGTGAGGGATGGGGAAATAACTGGCATAAACATACTATATTCCCAATGGTTGCTTTGTATCAAAAACGAGACGTTCCTTGGAGAAGAAACTGGAATGTATGCTGAAATGCAACTTAAATTCTTGCATGAAGGCTATATTTTGCCTAAAAGTCAATTTCTAATGGGACTGTCAGACACTGCAATATGCTGCAAATGTGGAGCTCAAGAAGCCGATTTGTTGCATTGCTTATGGAATTGTACTGGAATCAAGAGGTTCTGGAAAAAGGTGCAATCATATTTCAATAGGAAATTATGCATTCCATTTCAGTTGACCTCACAATGGGTGTTATTTGACATTCTTACACAAATCAATGTCTGCACTGTACCCAAACATCAGATGCCTCTTTTACTCATTATTATCGGTTGTATGGAAACCAGTATTACATATGTGGATTTAACATCGATGCCCCACAAATAGATTACCCTCAACAAACTGCATTAGCTTTTCAGAATGAATTGGTCACATGCGGTATACAATAAAGTCGTACACTGGGAAGTTTTTTAGCATTTTGCTAATTTATTGCCGACTTCAACTAAAAGACACACAATGATTTCTACTTGACAGACTGGTACATTAAATAACAGTTGCTTGGCACTACAACCAGGCAGTTAGGGATTTAATTTAAATCAACATAACCGCCTCCACATGGGGTGAAGGGGGGTGGGGGACAAGGGACAACACCACACCACTTAACACCCGTCATTACATCCACTACTGCCTATAGATGATGTCACAGCTTTACAACTGACCCTCCCTGCACAGGGCATGCTCCCAAAGATCTCAGTGAGTTAGCTCTTGACAATTGCTGACCATGGCCATGACTAGATAACAAAATACCCCAAAGGATGGAGAAAAAAGGAAGGATTCTGCACTCAAAGTAGTCCAGAAGAATGTCCTTTATTGACATCCATAAACACTACACGTTTCAGGGAATACAAAGTCCCTTTATCAAGTGTATATAATGGAGAGTAACATACATAGACACATACACCACTCTTTTATATGTAAACAGAAATAAAACACCCCCCTTCCTGGGAGGGACTTTCCAATTAGTATCACAAAAATACATAATAAAGGGGGACGGAGCTTGCCGCAGACTAAGATGGCCGCATAGATTCTCAGTTCCTGCAGTGAGCCTTTGACAGCGACGTTCATAGCCACGATCCTGTGGCTATCTAGGCAGATTCTGGTTGGTGAATACCCGCTGGCTCCGGGGATGCCAAAAAAAAAAGGAAAACGGCCGTCAAACCACAGAAAATTTTGGATTTTTATTTCCCACACTGGGTGAGGGAGGGGGGGGTAGGTGGAGGCCCAAGATGGCGCTGGTTTCTGTGCGGGCGCAGGATACGGGGCCTCGACTCCCTCGCATACCTTCCCCGATGAGCCACTTACCTTATCTGGACACCGGTGAACCCTTTCCGCTCCACCGTTGCCGCAGATGATGACACAGTTACGGAGCCACGAAGTGCTGCATTGCCTCCAATAGGGGTTGTGGCCTGCTCGGAATGGTCGTCCTCCCAAGATGGCGCCGAGGAGATGCGCGCGTCTGGCTCTCCTTCCACAACGGCAGCACCATGGTCTCCTACTGCCAGCCCAGCTAAATTGAGACCCCGACTTCATGATGCTGCAGTCTCTGATGGAGAGGTGAGCCATGACACACAATCTAAAACACCTTGTGTTGATTTTTTTGCTGATATACCGGCATCAGAGAATTTACTGACTGAGGCCACTATGAAAGTTATGTTGACAGCCTTCTGTAAATCAATGAAAGCTGATATGTCTCTTAAGATCACACCACTTGAGCGAGATATTCAAGATCTGAAAAGTCGCACTGTACATATAGACTCTAAGATGGCGGAATTTCCTACATCCCATAATGACCTTATAGATGCCCATTATGATGTGGAAAATGATGTGACCTTTTTGAAAGCTAAAATAGCTGATTTGGAAGATCGGTCCAGAAGGAATAACTTGAAATTCAGGGGCATTCCGGAGACGGTTGCTACAGGAGAACTGCCCACTTTCCTTCAGGATCTGATGCGTGCCTTACTGCCTGACCACCAGTCTATAGATTTAACTATCGACAGAGCACATAGGAGTACCCAGACCCTCACATTTGGATGAATCAATTCCAAGAGATGTTCTGGCGAGGATTCACTTTTTTCGCACTAAAGATTTGGTGTTATTAGCAGCTCGTAAACTAGACCGCCTCCCTGAACCGTTTCACAAGATCTCCATTTTCTGAGATTTGTCGGCTGCAACTTTACAACTACAACGTCAGCTAGTCCCCATTACAGCAGCACTTCGTCAACATTGTATCCTGTACAAGTGGGGATTCCCAGTCCGAGTGATGATAACCCTAGATAATCTTACACATGTGATCAGGAATTTAGAAGAAGGAAAACGATTGTTAAGTAAATGGAACATTCCTATTGTTGATCTCCCACGTGCGAAAACGCCTGGCCACCTGTCTAACGGTTGGCATCCAGCGAAGACCCGAAGACTTCCAGCCACAGGAATCAAACGCTGAAGGCTCTTTCTCCATTTCCCTAGGAAATTCCTATGTCTGCTGCTGCTGAACTTATCCCCCTGAGATCACAACAGCTGCTGGTCCGCTGTACTATGTTACTTGTTATTTTCAGCTTGACCGTTGTTGAGCTCTATGGTTTGGCTGATTTATTTCTTAGAGGTTCTGGCACCTTGGTCGAAACGGCTTTCTGGCATGGAGACAACCTCCTACTTCTGTGCTTAAGTATTATTTCAATGTGTACTAGTCTATATGTGGCGATTCTTATAGCTCTTTTAGATTTGCAGGATGGTTCTTATGTCCATGAATGTTAGGGGGTTGAATACCCCTCAAAAACGAGCTAATTTGTGGGGTGAGGTTCAGGTTCAGGGTTGTGACATAATAGCAGTACAGGAGACACACCTTTTGAAGAAGGACGCCACCCGCGTTAAACACCCATCATATCCTCATATGTTCCATGCTCATTACTCCAAAACGCAGGGGAGTGCTGATCGGGATCAGAGATTCAGTTGCGTTTCAGCTACTCTCCCAATACTCAGGCCCTGGGGGACGTTTCATTATATTGGTGTGTCTCATCAACAATGTCACTTACACGTTGGTGTCAGTTTACGCTCCCAATAAGAGACAGGTAGCATTCTTCAGAAGACTTGTGAAGGCGATTGAAAAAAGAAATCAGGGTTGCTTACTGTTGATGGGAGACTTTAACATAGCACCTGATCCTTTGGTAGATACCACATCTGGCCTCTCACAGCGACTCCCTTTTTCACAGGCTCTGTGGCACCATAATTTGTTTGACGCTTGGCGGAGCCTGCATAGCACTGAGCTAAACTATACTTTTTTCTCAACCGCACATAATAGCTACTCTCATATTGACCTATTTTTAGTGGACCAATGCACTGTCCCTCTTGTTATGCAGTCCGCCATCTCGCAAATAACATGGTCCGACCACGCGACGGTTACGCTTCTCATATCGAGGAAATATGACTGTCCTAGGTCGCATGTATGGCGATGTAATGAATTCTTGATGTCACACCTGAAATTTAAGGCAACTTTGGAGAGTGAACTGAAGGAATTTTTTTCAGATTAATACTCCATCGGTATCTAGCCCTGAAGTATTGTGGAACTCCCATAAGGCTTTCATTAGGGGTACCTTTATACGTCTTGGCCACATTGAAAAGAAAACTAGAATAGCAGAGATAGACCGGTTTATAAGTCAAATAAAAATCTTAGATACTGACAATAAAAAGTCCCCTATTTCCTCAAATACAGTTAAACTGGTAGAACTACGCCGACAACTTGCTACTTGTTTGTTACATAAGCATGAAAAGAACTTAAAGCGGGTGAGAGCTACCTATTACTCTCAGTCAATAAAGCGGGGAAACTGCTAGCCTCTAAACTTAAACAGAGACATGTTAAATCCAGGATCCCGTTCCTCCATAGTAAGGACGGAACATATAAAATTTATGACCCTAAAGGTATAGGGGATGCATTTAGGTCCTTTTATGCGGATCTTTATAATATTGCAGACGACCCCTCGGTGGCCCCCCTCCCAAGCAGATATTGATTCATTCTTAACCTCGGCCCATATGCCCCGACTTACTGAAGATCAACTAGCGTCCTTAAATGCTCCTATAACTGCTTTGGAGTTGTCTGCAATTATTAAGTCGTTGCCCTCCCGTAAATCTCCGGGTCCAGACAGTCTTACTAAAGAATATAATAAAACGTTTTCCCAGATTCTGCTGGACCCGCTGTAGTCATTTATAAGGGTTGAGTCTAAAGCATTTCCTAGGGAAAATCAAGAGGCATTGGTGGTTACTTTGCCTAAACCTGGTAAGGCCCCGACCTCGCCCCAGAATTTTAGACCCATTTCCCTGTTAAATTCCGATTTAAAAATTTATGCTAAGCTTCTTGCGACGCGCCTAGCAGACTGCCTCCCGAGCTTAATAAATTATGACCAAGTAGGATTTGTTAAGGGGCATCAAGCCTACAAAAATACCAGGCGGGTCTTGAATTTGGTTCAACGGGTCGGTTTGGGGGGCATGGGGGCGGTGCTGCTTGCTCTGGATGCCGAGAAGGCGTTTGATCGCATTTGCTGGTCGTATGCCTTCTTGGCTCTTAGGACTATGGGATTCTGGGGAATGATTTTGGGGGCCATAAAGGCGCTCTACTCAGCACCCTCTGCAAAAATTTTTACAAATGGTACAGTGTCAGACCCTTTCATAATTACTAATGGGACTAGGTAGGGATGCCCATTGTCACCCTTGATATTTGTCCTCTCCATGGAGCCGCTGGCCCAGCATCTAAGATTAGATCCTGCTGTACAGGGCGTCACTATAAAAGATAGAGTCCATCTTATATCGCTATATGCTGACGATATTCTTCTTACGTTAACCAACCCGGGGGTGTCTCTCCCACGTCTTATGGGTATTATTCAGACTTTCGTTCAGCTGTCCTATTATAAATTGAACTTGTAAAAATCACAGGCCCTTCCCTTCGATGTTCCCACTTCCATGCTGAGATCCTTACAGTCAGCATATAATTTTGACTGGAGGAAGGATAGCATTCAATATTTGGGTATACATGTGTCTTCCACTCCTTGGTCTCTTTATCAACAAAATTATTTGCCAATGATAAAAACTCTGCGAGACGAAACTAAACGCATGCTACTAACAGATGTTTCCTGGATTGGGCGAGTGGCCACTTTTAAGATGCTACTATTGCCTAGACTTCTATACTTGTTCCGCAGGCTGCCGATTCCACACCCTGCTTCATTTTTTTAATCTATACAGAGAGTGATTTTGAAATACATATGGGGTGGTAGAAGGCCTAGAATTAATAGAAGTTTCCTGTTTAAACATAAACTGGCTGGAGGACTGGGTGTTCCCATTGTGTGTAACTACAGTCATGGCCAAAAGTTTTGAGAATGATACAAATATTAATTTTTACAAAGTCTACTGCTTCAGTTTTTCTAATGGCAATTTGCATATACTCCAGAATGTTATAAAGAGTGATCAGCTTAACAGCAATTACTTGCAAAGTCAATATTTGCCTAGAAAATGAACTTTATCCCCCAAAACACATTTCAACATCATTGCAGCCCTGCCTTAAAAGGACCACCTAACATCGTTTCAGTGATTGCTCCATTAACACAGGTGTGGGTGTTGATGAGGACAGGGCTGGAGATCAATCTGTCATGATTAAGTAAGAATGACACCACTGGACACTTTAAAAGGAGGCTGGTGCTTGCCATCATTGTTTCTCTTCTGTTAACCATGGTTATCTCTAAAGAAACACGTGCAGTCATCATTGCACTGCACAAAAATGGCCTAACTGGGAAGAGTATTGCAACTAGAAAGATTGCACCTCAGTCAACAATCTATCGCATCATCAAGAACTTCAAGGAGAGAGGTTCCATTGGTGCCAAAAAGGCTCCAGGGCGCCCAAGAAAGACCAGCAAGCGGCAGGACCGTCTCTTAAAAGTGTTTCAGCTGCGGGATCGGACTACCTGCAGTGCAGAGCTTGCTGAGGAATGGCAGCAGGCAGGTGTGAGTGCATCTGCATGCACTGTGAGGTGGAGACTCTTGGAGCAAGGCCTGGTCTCAAGGAGGGCAGCAAAGAAGCCACTTCTCTCCAGAAAAAACATCAGGGACAGACTGATATTCTGCAAAAGGTACAGGGAGAGGACTGCTGAAAAGTCATTTTCTCTGATGAATCCCCTTTTCGATTGTTTGGAACATCTGGAAAACAGCTTATTCGGAGAAGAAGAGGTGAGCGCTACCACCTGTCTTGTCTCATGCCAACTGTAAAGCATCCTGAAACCATTCATGTGTGGGGTTGCTTCTCAGCCAAGGGAATCGGCTCTCTCACAGTCTTGCCTAAAAACACAGCCATGAATAAAGAATGGTACCAGAATGTCCTCCAAGAGCAACTTCTCCCAACCGTCCAAGAGCAGTTTGGCTCTCAACAATGCCTTTTCCAGCATGATGGAGCACCTTGCCATAAAGCAAAGGTGATAACTAAATGGCTCAGGGAACAAAACAGAGATTTTGGGTCCATGGCCTGGAAACTCCCCAGATCTTAATCCCATTGAGAACTTGTGGTCAATCATCAAGAGACGGTTGGACAAACAAAAACCAACAAATTCAGACAAAATTAAAGCATTGATTCTGCAAGAATGGACTGCTATCAGTCAGGATTTGGTCCAGAAGTTGATTGAGAGCATGCCAGGGAGAATTGCAGAGGTCCTGAAGAAGAAGGGTCAACACTGCAAATATTGACTTGCTGCATTAACTCATTCTAACTGTCAATATAAGCTTCTGTTACTCATAATATTAATGCAATTATATTTCTGTATGTGATAAAAACATCTGCCAAACACACATAAAAACCAGAGGGCAACAGATCATGTGAAAATATAATATTTGTGTCATTCTCAAAACTTTTGGCCATGACTGTATTATCTTGCCTCCCTTGCTGTCCAATGCATTGGATGGTGGTCCATGGATGTGTCGGCTCCCTGGCTGCACATGGAGCACTCTTTTGTAGCGCCTTTGAGGCTTTGTATTTGCCCTTTTGGAACATCACACCGTCCTTGTTCTTTTAAATATGTAAAAACCTTCAATAAAAATTATTGAAACTAAAAATACATAAAACCCACATTAGATTCTTAATTTTTTTTTTTATGCTTACTTGTATAGCGCCATCATATTTCACAGCACTTTATAGACATTGTCAGTCACTGTCCCATATAGGGCTCACAATCTATATTCCCCATCAGTATGTCTTTGGAGTGTAATTCTTAAGCCTTTGTCCCAATGGCAAAAAAAACAGTTTCTTTGTGATATACCTACTGTTTGGACGAAAGGTACATACATAACATACATTACATATATATTGTAAGGACCATCAGTGTTCGCCAATTTCTACTGTGCATGCATCTGGCAGAATTCCCGCGCATGTGCAATGGGAAATTTTACATGTCAGGTTGAATAACCTATGCGCATGTGAAGGGAAGGAAGGGAAATAGCGGCAGTAGTTATATACTGGCTGTAAAGAGATTGAATTTCTTTCAGGGTAACCATAGGTAATATTAAAAGCTAAGAAGAAAAAAATAAAAATAAATAAATATATATATATATATATATATATATATATATACACACACATATACATACACACACACACACACACACACACACACACATACATATCTACAAATGGGACCACATAATGCTGTAAAAACACATAAAATATACAGAATAATAAAAGAGCATGTATGGACATATGATTATAAACTATAAAAACTTATATGGATGTAAGCAAGAAATGGTTAATTCATAACCGCACAATACATTATATCGTTAACAGAACTTTATATCCTATACAAATAATGCAAATGAATGTCTAAAGGCGTTAGAACTGCCTAGAAATATATAAGAATAACTAAATAATACACATAACACATAAATAAATAATAACTATCAATATAAAATATATATATACACACACACACACACACACACACGTCAAAATAATTTTCGAGTGCTTCATTTAAACCAATAGGCATAAGGGTATTTCATTTATAAATCCAAAACATTTCCCATTTACGGAGACTTTCAAATCAAATTAGTTTGACTAATTGGTATTTGGTCTATAGGAATAACCGTAAACCCTTTAAAACTGCACTCGTGATTTGATTGAGCATGGCGAGAAACACTGTTTTTTGTACCCATTAATGGCATTTGAGCGATGTTTGTTTACTTTTTTCCGGAGGCACAAGGGCACTCCAAGACAGATTACAAAAGATCACTGTGCTACAGCGATGGTTAATAGTTTGGCAGCATTTGCACCTAGAATGGTTGCAATGAAAACTCTCCTTTAAAGTTTTCATTCTTCTATACGTCACTCCTAGTTGACTAGGTATGTTATTTTTGAGAAAAGAATCGTTTAATAACATGTACCAGTGTTTGGATAAAATGGACCAAATCTTATGTGCGGAATTGTAGGTGGTTTCTTTGGGATTAGGTTATCAGTTTGTTTCAGACTCCTCACTCTAGTATGTGCTGCTTGAATCAAGCTTTTAGGATACGATTTGTCTTGAAACCATTTCAGAATGATTTTACTCTGGATTTCAAAGTCTATATCATCTGTACAATTTCACCGAATTCTCTGAGGCTGGCCAAAGGGGACATTGTCCTTCCATTTGCTATGATGATCATCTGAGATAAATCAATAAATGAAGATGGCTAGATAGTCTTGTGCTGCTACATTGTCATAACAGTCTGAATAGCTATAAAGTTGACTATAATATTGTTGAAAAACATCAAGTATTTTGGTATTTGCCTTTAGCCAAGTTGGCCAAAATGCATCCTGCCTTATTGCTATGTCAAAATAATCTTGCCTCATAAAGAGAGTGGTGAAAACATTCCTTATATTCTACTGATGTCTCAAGATTGTCCCTTGTGCTTTTCTATACATCAAGAGTCAATGGGGATGAGTGTCGTAGGTAAGCTGTATATGCATTTCTGAGAGCCCTGCTACTGGTGTCGTACTGTTCTCTTGCTGCCTTTTTGAACTGCACAACATAAGCTTTTTGTCCTCTTATGACAGTATTAGGTATATCCCAATATAAGGTTGGCCTATTCTTGTGGATCTCATTATGGTACTCATTCAGTCCACCAATTATTTAGTAGTAGAAGAAAGGTATCATCCTTCGCCAAGTATGAGGGAAATCTCCACATATAGGCAGTGACCCTTTTGTGCCCATCACTGAATGTCAGAGTGACTGGGGCATGATCTGACATGAGTAATTGTTAAATACCAGAGCTCTCAGCATGACGCACAAGCGATCATCCCACAAAAATATAACCAGTTCTGGACCAGGACCAGCACGCATGTGAATAGTGGGTACATTCCCTAATATAAGGGTGGTGAGGGAACCAAATATCAATGAGACCATGATCCTCAGCAATGGCAGCCAGTATGGAGTCAGTAAAGTGTGGATTGCAGACCTTTCTGTCTTTTTCCTATCCTCAGAGAAGAAAGTGACTAAATCTATATCTCCAACTACCACTTTGTTAGGGGAAGGGTCGGTGGCTAGGGAGATTCCCACCGTGCGAAAAAAATTCCCCAGAGTGGTCGTTTGGGAAGCAGCAGTATGGTATGTGATTTTTAACTTTCACCTGTTTCCCACTGAGTACTAGGACCCTTTCCCTGCCATTAACTGTGGCAGAGCCAACCACCTCGCCAACCCACTGCCTCTTCATTCTAAAAATATCTCCTGACCGGAGATGGGTCTCCTGCAAAAGGGCAAAGTATATTTTGAGTTTGAGGAGGTGGGTGAGAACCATGGATCTTTTATTTTGGGACTGGAGTCCCTTGACGTTCTAAGTAACTATTTTCATAATGTGCATAGTCAAGTTGTTTGTATGGCCACCGGTCCTGGGCCATTAGATCTACCAAATTTGACAAATACATCATGACAACAGTATGAGTGTGATGACATTTGTGGCCACGCGGTAAGGTAAAAGTTTTTGTGGGGAGTCAGGCACACATCACAGTGTGATCAGATTCATAGTGATGTGTGTCTAACTGGTAATAAAGGAGTGTGGGGTGATGGAGCCCTACTTTCGAGTCATGTCTCAGTCTGTGTTGCAGAAGTGGCAAGCAGCTCAGTTGGCGACGATGATCTTAGGGCAGCAGTTCTGGTGATCTGCGAGGATCCTTGTGAGGTTTCAGGGTCTTTGGGAGGAAGAAGGAGGCTATTGCCTGTTGTGGACGCTCCGCAATCCCTGAATGCTGTTGAGAAGGCGGATGTCTAGGTCTTTACAGGCCTATACAATGCGTGTGCTCCACTTTGTATGGTCCATTAAGGCTCAACAGAATGGGAAATTGTATGGAGAAAATGTGAGGTAATGCACTGGCGGGGAACAACTCTGGAAGACCCACCAGGGACAGGTTGCTCTGTCTGGAACGATTTTCCAAATTGTCTATTTTGTCAAGTAGTTTTGTTTGGGTTTTAGTCAAGTCTTTGACAGGGGTGATAGTTCCTGCCAGATCATCCTCCAGAGCTGAAATTCGCTTTTCTGGTGTACAAAGAGATCTCACTCTGCATAGACTTCAGGGTGTTGACGATGGTGGCTTCTACAGCATCTTGGATACTGGGTGTGTTCTTTTTGCCATTTCCCTGGCTAGTTTCTTGTGGCTAAGCTGTAGCTTCTGGTAAATGGCATCGGATTCTCTCAGCTCATCCTATGAGAGGTTGTCCTGCACTACTTGTGCTGCCGCCATCTTTTTTCCCCATTTATGCATAGAAGAAAGATGCAAAATGGCCACAAAGACATCTGCAGAGCCTTGTCAGTGGTATGTTCGGTGCCACGATATTAAGACTGCCTTATCTCTCGTTGAGTTTAAAGATTTGAGAATCGGGTGGACAGCAGAGGGGAGAAAGCTTGTAACTACCAGCGGAGCTTCTCTCCATGTGTGTTCTCATTCTGGGGTTGGAATCCGAAGTGACCATCAATTTTTTAATTGAATAGTCAAAAAGTAGATAGGGATGTTTTTATTTCAATAAAAACATTTTTTTATGTTTGTAGTTTTTTAATACTTTATTACCGCTTTAATAATGGACGGCTGTCTGACATTACTAAGGTGAGGTTTAGTGTTAGCCTTTAAAAAAGGTTACCACTAGACTCCCATTATTATATGAGTAACCACTGGGGTGCTGGAAAGAGCCGGTTTGCACCAGTACCTAACAATCTGATGTTGTAGTAGAACACTGTGGTGGCCGCAGATTGGTATTATCAGGCTGGGAAAGATATCAAACTATGTGGGCCTTTCAACCCTATTATTGCTAGGCTAAGACAGCTTGTTGTATCTGCCTAGTTATAAAATAAAAAAGGAAATGACCCCATGTTTTCAACTTTTTCAAGACACATTGAACAATACAGCAATCTTAATAAAGGTCCTGACTAGCACTGAATGCACCTGAATTATTAAGAGGTACTAGCCAGGCACTGTTGGCCAGGGAGCATCAGGGTGCTGTCATTGTTGCTGGGAGGGAAACACCCCAAACACATTGTTACTTAAAATTGGCAGTGATTTTTTTAATGCAGTATGTGGATGGGATTTAAATCTCATCCACTACACCACTACTGTACATTGTAGTGGGCTAGCCGACGGCAATTCCACCGGAGGCTAAAAGTAGGCCAATGAACTGGAGTAAAACCTGACTGTATCATTTAAAGCTGCCAATAACAGACTTAAGCTATAATGGTCTAATGGTCAGTTTTATTGTGGAAGCAAGTTACTTCTGATGAATGACCATGAATAACTCTTCTTAGTGGAGGGACTCTGCACTTCTGAAAGAGTCCCCACACTAGCTGTGCACGAAAGGTTCACCACAATTGACAATAATATTATTATTATTTATTATTAACTGTGGTGCATCTACAGCTAGTGCAGAGACTCAACCAGGGACTGCCGTATATAGATTGGGTGGGGGGAGTTCAGGGCCTGGATGCATGTTGGGTGCTGTTGCATCCCCCTTCAAGCATTAGTCAGTGTTCAATGCAGTTTAAAGAGATACAGCACCACATATCCAGTGAGCAAGACAGAAAAAACTGCAGGTCTGGCACCACATGGCGGAATGGATCCAATAGAAAACTACAGGATCCGTACTCACTTCAGTTTTCTCTGCTCCATGCTGGAAGGAAAATGAAACTGATTTCATTTGCACCCTAAGACACTACCGTTATTAATGCAATTTGACAATAATGACATTAACTGTAGCACAGTAATGGACACAAAAGGAGCCCCCTCCATTTGTATCCAAAACAACATGATGGGTGCGGTCTTCCATAAATTTTGTTTACTTATTGTGGCAGTTAATGTCCAATGCTTTCGTCCTGTCACAGATGAGAGCAATGGACATTAAATAAAGGTAGTGTGAACCTAGCCTGGTAAATAAAGAATTAAAAGAAGTAAAAACACAAGTACATCAAGTCTGATCTATAATATTTAGGATGAAGTAAGGCAGGACAAAATAGACTGCTGGAGTCTATAGCAAATGAGGGACCTAAAAGGTACTCATGACCTGTCTACAGGATAAGTCATCATTATGTGATCTGTAGGAGTTCCGACACCCGAACCCCACAAAAATTAGCTGTTCTGACAGCCTCCAGATACCGGAAACTTCTGCAGTGTACAAGGAGCAGCACCATCTACTGTATAACGGTGATGCCGGGGAAATGCAGCTCCACTCCTATTATTAGAAAAGGAGCATACTGCTTCTGCTTCTTGTCCACTGCAGTAGCTTTTAGTGGCTATAGGCTTCGGGAACAGCTGATCTGTGCAAGGTCTGAGTGACAGACTCCCACAGATCAGATACTGATGACCTATCCTGTAAGTGAAAAATGCATTTGGGGCCGGAAAACCCCTTGGACTGTATCATAGACATAACCTACATCTTTTTGAAACACTATGTAAATCCATGGCTGAATCGGGAGCACTGTCTGATAACTAGAGCTGTGGAGTCGTCAGGCCAAACCACCAACTCAGATTCCTCTATGTTTCCACAGCCTAACTCGGGACTCATGCTCTAACTCCTTCATAAATGGCTGACAGCCATGGTTAGAGAGAAGCAGTAAAGATCTTTTAATTCATGAAAAAAATCCAGTGATTGAAAACCTATAAAAATTACATATGAAACAAGCTCTGCATCTAATTAATTATATAATATTGATAATTGTATAATACAAGCCAACCCCTTCCCCCTGGAGGCATTTTTGATTTTTGTTTGTGACTTCCGCCATTCAAATCCCATCACTTTTTTATTTTTCCATTCACAGAGCCATATGAGGGTACTTTTGATTATTTTTCCCACTACACCATTCACTGTACGGGAAAAATATTTTTTATAACTTTGTAGACATGGCGTTTTCAGACACAGGGATACCTAATATGTATGTGTTTCACTTTTATATGTGTTCTAGGGAAAGCAAAGACGTATAATATACTAAAACATAACTTTTAATAAATACAAATAAAAAATATACCACTTCTCAAAAAAACATTCAAAGGTACCAAGATAGATACCACCAATAACATTACATATAGATCTCTAATTCACCGACTCCTTATGTAAAAAAAGGTATAATTAAATACCATATATCTTATATCTCACACCAAACATATTAACATTAGCAGAGAATAGTGAACTTTTAAAAAAAAAAAAAATGAATAAATCAGTTTGATCTCACCACTCCGCTGGTTCATGTAATTCGCCTGTATATCAGGTGGTCAGTCAGAATGGGTGCTGGGTCCCGTGCATACCCTAACTTACCCTCAATTCTCTCCTCTAACCCCCATAACTCCCGCCCTAACAAGGGCAGTACCAATGTAACTGTCCCTAAAAAAGGTTGTTCCTACGTACGTTTCACGGTGGAGAAACCGTTCATCAGGGGACCTATCTCCTAAGGAACTAATAGAAAAATCTATATAGGGTAAATCTCAATACTCCCATAGTGGAGGAGAATACATACTGGTCATCATTACATATAGACCATTTCACAGACAAAAGACAGCAGCCTCCTGATCAATACAGTGGTAAGGTCAGCAGTTAAGCTACTCTAATTCTAAAAAACATTGGTGGTAAAGTTACCTGTCATCTGACATGTTTAAATACACCCCCTTATAAATTAACTACTGTACACATGCAGGTTCCACAGGTTAGATGGGGAGTGAGTGGTAATATCCACCCATGTGTATATGATGCCGGCGTCCATAGTTTCCAATAGCGCATGAACCAGCGGAGTGGTGAGATCAAACCGATTTATTCGTTTTTTTAAAAAAAAGCTTACTATTCTCTGCTAATGTTAATATGTTTGGTATGAGATATAAGATATATGGTATTTAATTATGCCTTTTTTACATAAGGATCCGGTGAATTAGAGATCTATATGTAATGTTATTGGTGGTATTTATCTTGGTACCTTTGAATGTTTTCTTGAGAAGTGGTATATTTTTTATTTATTATTTATTAAAAGTTATGTTTTAGTATATTATACGTCTTTGCTGGTAATATATTTCTTTTTGGACGTTTTATGCTGACACAGTATCGTATCAGCTGTTTTGCTTGATTGTGTTATTTTTTTTTATACTTTATTAGACCCCCTAGGGCAGGGGGCGGCAACCACCGTCACGCGTTCCAAGAGTGGCACGTGTGGCATATCTTGCTGGCACAGCATGCAGCAGGGGACCTGCAAGGGAACTCCCCCTTCTCTTGCAAGAGAGTGGTGAGGAAAGCCCAGGAAGAGGAGCTCACACTGTGCAGCAACAGAAGAGGAGGAGAGAAGAGCTCCATACAGCAAAGTGAAAGTAAAAAACACCAGGTACATGCTGGGGTTACTAATCTTATTAATGTCAGGCATTTGGGTTTATTAATTTAGTTTTAGTAACTCCATGTGCCTCACATTAATAGCAATTAACCCCATCATGTTCCTAACATTAACCCCCGTGTGCTTTACATAAGAGTTTCCATAGCTCCCAACCGTCCCGCATCTGGCAGGACAGTCCCGATTTTACACTGCTGTCCCGCATAGCTTACAGTTTGTCCCGCTATTCCCCTGAAGTGTTTTGCTGTTAACAAACTTTATTATGTTAGGGTAAAGGCTAAATGGTAGATGCTAAATCGTAATGGCTAAAGGACCTTTGATGACGTCATGAACATGTGATCAGACTCGTGTGGGCGGAGCTATTCTGGATACTGTGGGACACACTGTGATGGTACACAGAAAGCTGGGAACAGAGAGTGATCGAAGATAAGTAGGAGAGAAGAGAGCATGTGTGAGCAAGAGGGGGGAACTGGGAGCAGATGAATGGGCAATTAAACTGAAGGCAGATTAAGGGGGCAATTAAACTGGTGGCAAATAAAGAGGACCTTAAGCTGGTGGCAGATAAAGGGGGACATTAAATTGGTGGCAGATAAAGGGGGACATTAAATTGGTGGTAGATGGAGGGGGCAATTAAACTGGGGCAGATGAAGGGGGGCATTAAGCTGGTGGCAGATGAAGGGGGACATTTAATTGGTGGCAGATAAAGGGGGACGTGAAGCTGGTGGCAGATGGAGGGGGGACATTAAACTGAGGGGGCAGATGGTGGGTGACATTAAACTGGGGGCAACTGGAGGAGGACATTAAACCATGGGGGATAGCTGGAGGGGGGACATGTCTGCCTCTAGTTGCTCCCAGTTTAATGTCCCCCTCCAACTACACCCACTGTTTAATGTCACCCTCCAGCTGCCCCATAGTTTAATGTCCCCCAACTACCCGCACTGTTTAATGTCACCCTTCAGCTGCCCCATAGTTTAATGTCAACCTCCAGCTGCCCCATAGTTTAATGTCCCCCTCCAGCTGCCCTAGTTTAATGTCCCCCTCTAGTTTCCGCCAGTTTAAACTGGGGCACGAGGAGAGGGACTTAGTACTGTGGGGAAATTGGAGGGGACCAATATAATGTGGGGGCATATAATGTTAAGGTGACTGTAGGAGCATTATACTGTGTGGGGGCACATGGAAAAATAGATGAGAATGGGCGAAGTCAATATAGAAGTGTGTGGAGCTAAATTTGCCGCGGTGCGCATAGCGCTCCGCATATTTTGTCCCTCTTTCTGTCCTTTGAAAGTTGGGAGGTATGGAGTTTCTAATATGCGAGACATATATAGGGAGGTTCTAATAAAGGACCTTAATGATGAAGATACTTAATTATTACCTCCATGTCTCTCACATATCAGTAACCTTTATGTAAAGCACACAGGGTTTAATGTGAGGGACATGATAGGGTTAACTGCTATTAATATGAGGCACATGGAGTTACTAAACTGTAATGCACATGACTATACTTTTTATCTACAATTGTGGATAAAATTATGGACTATTATATTTCAATGGGCCCATACACACAGCCATTGTATTTGCGGCCATGTGTCTGGGCCAAATTGAAGAGCTGCAAATTATGGAGCAGGTCCTATATCTGTCCTATACATACCCTATATCTGTCTGCATTTGTACTCTGTCAATTCATTTTTAATGTATAGGTCAGTGAAAACCACATCCGTGCCATTTGTGTGCAGGAAGGCCTAAGGCTGAGGCCCCACGTTACGGAAACGCAACTTTTTTTGTTGCAGATTTCGCTGCGGCTTTTTGAGTCAAAGCCAGGAATGGATTGAGCAGAAGGTAGTAGTATAAGTGCTTTCTATACATTTCCCATTTCTTTTGTAGCCATTCTTGGCTTTGGCTCAAAAAAATGCAGCAAATTGTGCACCAAAAAAAGCCGCGTTTCTGCAACGTGGCGCCTCAGCCTAAGGATGTTTCTTTTTGGGTGGTAACACTGTGTACCCAGGTGCGGCTATAGCCAAATCCAGTTCCCGGGCACCAGTGTTGTCACTTTGGGGTAAGTGTGATACCCATTAATTCCTGGCTGGGGTTTTGCTGTTACCGCACTGCCAGGAATTAAATGTGGCTGAAATTAATCCGCGTTTCATTTACAGAAAAGTGAAAGTACTGGCGGCTTGGGATGCAGCATCCAGGTACATAGTGTGTCACTATCCTACAGGTGTTACCTCACTCTGCTCCCAGTCATATACATTTACCACTAATTGTGGGTTACACATGTACTTACGTTGCTTCTAATGGAAAAGTACAGGTGTATCAAGACAAAGAGCGGTAAACACACATGACTGGGTGCACAGTATGACAGCAACCCTGTGTTATGGTTTGCGGGATATAACTTTAGAATAGGGGTCATCAGCCTTACAATTATTGCTCGGCACTCCGAGAACCTAATCTTTGATTTTTTTTTTTATTTAAAACGGCACACCGAACAAAAAAGGTTGCCTACCCCTGCCCTAGGGGTACTGAACCCTGATCGGTAAGAATTCATCTGCCAGCACCACCACGAGCAGCTGGTATCAGCAGACACCAGCTGGTTTGAGAATCTATATATTTGACTGTAAAACTCCTTTAATTTGTTTAACTGCAATTCAAATCATTCTCTGCATAAGAATATTGGTTAGTGAGCCTCTACTACTCATCTGCTAAACTATACCATTTTCTTAACCCAAGGTATCAACAGTGTACAATAAGCATTCCAGTAAAGCAGTTTCCTCTAAAATCTTCTCAGATGGGTTTAGCAATTTTTCGTTTGCGGCCTTTTTTATGCAAATCCAAATGAGATAAAGGCAAGCAAAAACTGATTTCTGTGAAAATTCTGTCTGCATTAGAAAAACAAAACAAAAAAACACACTCAAAAAAGCTTAGAAACAATGTATCTGTACTTTGGGAAATGTTATTCATCATTGTCACCCATGACTGTGATTTAACTCCCCCACTGAGATAAAACTAGTGAACTGTAGAGTGAAAACAAAAGAAAAGCTGAAAACTAAAGACAGAACTAAGGAAGTCATTACTATTTTAATGGTATACATAGAAACTACTTAGATGAATTAACCCTCAAATGTACTGACTCCAGTCACCACAATGGTTCTCTAGGTTTAAAAGTTCCTTTAAACTCTGTACATAGAAACTTTTTAGACAATCTATTTAGGAAAAAATGTAAATGTTAGAAAAGCAAAATTATATCTACAGAAATTTACCTATAAAATAAAGCAGATGTGTGTGTAGATTATTATTAAGGTCATCTATATTCTGACATTTCTAAGGGTCCTTTTACACAGACAGGTCATCATTTGGTGCTCCTTAAGGGCACAAAACCTATGAAGCCGATCAGCGCTCATACTTTATTTCAGTTTCACTGTACAAAAACGGGAAGCCCCTTGTCTCATTTATATTATATGAGGCAATATGTTGCCGACAAACGATTACGGTTATGCCCAACATAATCTGGGCGATCAGCTGACACGTTTTTGCTGATTTGTGGGCATGTACGTATATGATCATTCATACAAACATTAGTTCAGCCAATCTTTGGGCCATGTAAATAGTCCTTTACTTATTGCCTGACTTTCAGGCCAGTCACATGGTCTTTTTGAAAACCTTTTAAAACATTCCATGATAGAGCTTATTCTCATACAAAGATACATTTAAGGTGGAGGGACATGTCATTTGAATGACGATCTAAAAAAAATCTAACATTATATGCTACAAAAAAAAAAAAGCTTTTAAGAGCATACCTTAAAGCCTCTTGATGCTGCAATATGTGCAGCTGTCCATCCCTCACTGTCTGAACTATTGATCAGTGTTGCCGAAATGACAGGTTCGAGACTACTACTTTCTTTGTTCTTTAAATCATAACGTCTCACATCAAATTCCTTACGAGAATCACAATGGCTTTGACTTCCATAATACATGAGGAGTGTGAGACAATCTGTATTTCCAGAATCTGCTGCAGCATGAAATGGTGTCCAGCCAGTCTAGAAAAGCAGAAACCATTGCATTTATATTACTAAGAACTATTCAGAATCAATATAGACTTTACCAGAGTGGAAAATAATGATCTCAACACTCAGCAAAATAAATTGCAAACAAAGTAAATCTCAGATCATCTTCCACATGCAGCTGAAATCTGATTAGATGGCTACCAAAGTTAGAAAAAAAGCAATCTATCCACACTTCTAAGGCTAGGTTCACATCTGTTCACGGGTCTCCATTGTTCAGGTCCACTGGGGGACCCAAATGAGAGAAAGCCGGACAGCTAAAACAGTGATTACCTGCGGACCCTATAGACTATAAAAGTCCTTGTGGATTCAGTGCAGATGTGAACCTGACCTATATCTATATTTATCTGTCTATTTATATACACATATATCTAGCTATATTATACGTATATATTATAAATATCTCGCCATACTATTGGCTATTTAGACATTCTATTTGGAAGCATTTACAAGGTCATACCTACATTTGTCATAATATTTCGATTGGCACCAGAGTCCAGTAAAAGTTTAACAGTTTCACAGTTTCCATTTTTACAAGCTAGATATAATGGGGTTTGTCCTCCACCAACAGCGTTGATATCAGCATTGTATGCAAGCAATTCCTCTGCACATCTAAAGAAAATACCAGAGCAAGGATAATATTAAATTACAGTTACATTTTATGCTTATACATTTACAAAGTGTCAAGAGTTATTTTGTGTCATCTTTGCATCATACTGTACAGTCATGGCCAAAAGTTTTGAGAATGACACAAATATTATATTTTCACATGATCTGCTGCCCTCTGGTTTTTATGTGTGTTTGGCAGATGTTTTTATCACATACAGAAATATAATTGCATTCATATTATGAGTAACAGAAGCTTATATTGACAATTAGAATGAGTTAATGCAGCAAGTCAATATTTGCAGTGTTGACCCTTCTTCTTCAGGACCTCTGCAATTCTCCCTGGCATGCTCTCAATCAACTTCTGGACCAAATCCTGACTGATAGCAGTCCATTCTTGCAGAATCAATGCTTTAATTTTGTCTGAATTTGTTGGTTTTTGTTTGTCCACCCGTCTCTTGATGATTGACCACAAGTTCTCAATGGGATTAAGATCTGGGGAGTTTCCAGGCCATGGACCCAAAATCTCTATGTTTTGTTCCCTGAGCCATTTAGTTATCACCTTTGCTTTATGGCAAGGTGCTCCATCATGCTGGAAAAGGCATTGTTGAGCGCCAAACTGCTCTTGGACGGTTGGGAGAAGTTGCTCTTGGAGGACATTCTGGTACCATTCTTTATTCATGGCTGTGTTTTTAGGCAAGACTGTGAGAGAGCCGATTCCCTTGGCTGAGAAGCAACCCCACACATGAATGGTTTCAGGATGCTTTACAGTTGGCATGAGACAAGACTGGTGGTAGCGCTCACCTCTTCTTCTCCGAATAAGCTGTTTTCCAGATGTTCCAAACAATCGAAAAGGGGATTCATCAGAGAAAATGACTTTACCCCAGTCCTCAGCAGTCCACTCCCTGTACCTTTTGCAGAATATCAGTCTGTCCCTGATGTTTTTTCTGGAGAGAAGTGGCTTCTTTGCTGCCCTCCTTGAGACCAGGCCTTGCTCCAAGAGTCTCCGCCTCACAGTGCGTGCAGATGCACTCACACCTGCCTGCTGCCATTCCTCAGCAAGCTCTGCACTGCTGGTAGCCCGATCCCGCAGCTGAAACACTTTTAAGAGACGGTCCTGCCGCTTGCTGGTCTTTCTTGGACGCCCTGGAGCCTTTTTGGCACCAATGGAACCTCTCTCCTTGAAGTTCTTGATGATGCGATAGATTGTTGACTAAGGTGCAATCTTTCTAGCTGCAATACTCTTCCCAGTTAGGCCATTTTTGTGCAGTGCAATGATGACTGCACGTGTTTCTTTAGAGATAACCATGGTTAACAGAAGAGAAACAATGATGGCAAGCACCAGCCTCCTTTTAAAGTGTCCAGTGGTGTCATTCTTACTTAATCATGACAGATTGATCTCCAGCCCTGTCCTCATCAACACCCACACCTGTGTTAATGGAGCAATCACTGAAACGATGTTAGGTGGTCCTTTTAAGGCAGGGCTGCAATGATGTTGAAATGTGTTTTGGGGGATAAAGTTCATTTTCTAGGCAAATATTGACTTTGCAAGTAATTGCTGTTAAACTGATCACTCTTTATAACATTCTGGAGTATATGCAAATTGCCATTAGAAAAACTGAAGCAGTAGACTTTGTAAAAATTAATATTTGTATCATTCTCAAAACTTTTGGCCATGACTGTATAAATTCATAACATGAAGACCAGAGTTCTCAAAGCTTAACATAGTTTTTAGCTACCACTGACCACAAGCAAATAACTTTTCAAGCACTATGAATGCATCATGGGAACCTTTCTAATGGGCTAATGAGTACATCTGACCTCAACAACCAGCAGCCTACAGGGCTACCATTTAGGTTGCAATTCCATGTTCAGGTTTTGATGAGGTTTTTTGCTTTTGTTTGTGAAGCCAAAACCCTCCTTATGATCTACACCTAACAATAATAATAATAATAGTTATTTATATAGTGCCAACATATTCCACGTCACTTTACAAATCAGAGGGTACATGAACAGACAATATTATTAGACATCACAGTGTGACAAAATAATTAACATATCAAACAATAGGAGTGGGGCCAGTGGGGCTTGCAAGAACATACAGCCTATGAGGAAATAGGGGGGACATAAGATAAACAAAACAAAAAAACTGAGCATGGAAACCAAGCAGTGAGATGGTGGGTAGGTATAAAATCTAAAAGGCGTTTCCCTTGTGTCTTTCTGATTGAGTCCCAAGAGTAAGACTAAATACAGTGATAATGTCCAAAATGACTGAGCACCGAGGTAATCAAAAATGAGGATGATCGTAAAATATTACAGGGGGATCTAAGGAAGCTGGAAGCATGGGCAGAGACTTGGCAAATTAAGTTTAATGTTGACAAATGTAAGGTTATGCATTTTGGTTGAAAAAAATAAAATGTATGATTATGTACTTAATAATAAATTACTGGGTAAGACTGCCACTGAAAAAGACTTGGGTAGACAGCTACTGCCAAGGCAAATAAAATTATGTGATGCCTCAAAAGAGGTATAGATTCTCATGACAACAACATAGTTATCCCTTTATACAAATTACTGTTACGGCCACATATAGACTATTGCGCGCAATTGTGGGCTCCATTGTACAAGGAGGACATAATCGAACTAGAGAGAATGCAGAGGAGGACGACCAAGATTATTGGAGGAATGGGTGGATTGGAGTACAACAATAGATTAACAAATTTACAGGGAGACCTAATAAAAATGTACAAATGCATGAAGAGACAGAACAAAGAACTTTCTAATTATTTTTTCACTCCTAGGCCAGTGACAGTGACCGGGTGACATTACGGGTTATGGGTTTTATATTTTGGCAAGGACAATTTGATCCAGGGATTTATACTGGATTGCCAAATTTGGAGTCGGCAACAAATTCTTTTAACCTGACATGGGGCAGTTGACATTCATTTAGCCTCATCTACTATGTAACTTAATGTGATTTCCTAAATCCTGATCATAACATTTAATAATTTAATGAGTATAGTCAGCTTTAAGTTAACACTGTTTTCATTGGGTCTGTCCAACGTGTACATGGGTATATGAGTTGGGGTGGAAAGAAGAAAAATAAATTGACGGATCTTATTTTCCTCGACATTAGACAGTCCTACAGAAAACAAAGGATTTGGCCAATATTAAGAAGGATCAGGCTGTTGGATTTCAACATGCTTGATATTTTTGTTCTAAGCATAAAATAAGCACCACCAGAGGGTTCTAGCAGAGACTTATTCCCATCTCCCCATTTTGAAACACAGCATGTCTATGGCGGTTCAGCCGAATGAACTTCTGTTCAACAGCTATTCAATGACTACGGCCACACTTACTGCTACCTAGGGGTTTAGCTCTGTGTTTGTAAGCTATATGCCTAACATAAAGGGGGTTATCCAGTTACAGATAAATATTAAGAGACAAATGCTATTGCTTGTATAATGAAAAGTTATATAATTTTTCAATATACTTTCTGTATCAATTCCTCACGGTTTTCTAGATCTCCGCTTGTTATCACTCATTCTGATTAGATCCAGTGTATAAAAATCAGTCCATGGTCATGTGATGGACACACAGGTGCACAGCTCGTCATAGTAACAGCACAGTAATCAGACATCTGCCTGGTAACGAGCCGTGCACCTGTGTGTCCATCACATGACCATGGACTGTACATCACATGACCATGGACTAACTTTTATACACTGGAAGTTAGTAGAATGAATGACAGCAAGCAGAGATCTAGGAAACTGAGGAGCAGATACAGAAGCATATTGGAAAATTGTAGAACTTTTCATTATACAAACAACAACATTAGTCACTCAATATTTGTCTGAAACTGGACAACCCCTTTTAAGCTCTATTGAACATACCACATAAAATGACATGGGAAATGAAGGCTACACTTGCACAGTGTTCTGCTCCTTACTTTGAATGTCCCTGAGCAGCTGCTGTGCATAAGGCAGTGAAGCCATTTGAAACAGTAGCATCTACTCGTGCTCCTGACGTCAGCAGCAACTTTACACAGTCTGCAAGTGAACAAAAATAGAGCATGAGAATGCAAAATAAAAGAAGAAAAGTACAAGAAATGAGTTGTGGGGGTAGAAGTGGATACAATACCTGCAATAAACATATGAACAGTATATACATAAATATAGAAAACTATTTACAAAATATGACAACTTGAGCTGCAGTTCAAGCTAATAAATACATTTATGCAACTTTATGTAACAAAACAGTGTAACAGATTTAATAATACATTGTATTTGTATTAAATTTGATTTGCGCATTGATAATTGGAGATGTTGCTACAGTATAATTTTCTTTTGGGATTAATAAAGTCTTTTATCATATTATATTCTATTCTAAATTACGGCTACCACAAACATGAGATTTCTCAATGGTGTTGAAGAGATAGGAATTATGTATAAAATAAACACAACAATATTGTAAGGCTGTGTTCACATTTGCATGAGCAGTCCTGCACATAGCCTTCATTGCATATCCCATTAAAGAGAATCTATCAATCTGGGACACTAAACCACCCACACGTCCATATGGACCTGGGGTTTAGTGTCCCAAAGCACCCTGTTATAACGCAATCCATGGCCACATTAAAAATAAAAAAACTTTATGCTCACCCTGCCGCTGTACTCCCCGCACCTGCGCAGTTCTTCAATGAAGCCAGAGGAGTACCCCTTGGCTTCAGTGCGCATGCCCCGCAATTACGTAGTGAAGCCGGGGTGTCTATCTTTGGCTTCACTGAAGAATAGCGTAGGCGCTGGGAGGCGTGCCAACAAAGAAGCTCATGAATAAGCCAGACTGTTCTCACCAAACACCGTCAATCGGAGTCTTCTCTAGGTAAGTATAAAGGTTTTTTATGTTTAATGCGCCTGCGGATTGTATTACAACAGGGCAATTTGGGACACTAAACCCCAAGTCTATAAGGACCTGTGGGTCGTTTAGTGTCCCAGATTGACCTGATAGATTCCCTTTAAATTTGAGGGGAGAATAGCGCACCAAGCAGCTCTAGTCTTCCCATCAAATTAACGGAAACCATTATGGAGTCCATTAAAGATCAATGGGTTCATTGGCACTGGGTAGATCGGTCATATCACTGTATTGCAGTTTTATTATAACCAGAGACCACTGCAGATGTAAACACAGCCTAATGCAATCGATATACTTAAGATAGCTGTTGGTCAAAATATTGATCGCCTGACATCTATCACTCAAAATTTCCCCATACACATTCACACCTGGCTGGGGAGAAGGGATAAAACAGCTACCAGACTCCTCTGACAGCAGCTTATCACCCTAAGAACAAAGGATCGGGCACTTGAAATCCAACTCCCTGATCCTTATCTCTCCAGATATCTGGGGGTTTACTGAGTTTCATTCATCAGAAGAAATTATTCTGAGGACCTCCAAGACCAAGCTTAAAACACAAACAATGGTCATTATCTCCAGGTAACATAACACACTGGCTTGTCTCTTACCTGTATGTCCATTGGCAGCAGCAGAATACAAGGCAGTATGGCCATCTTTACATAAGTTATTTATATCCAGTCCTTCTTCATTAAGCAGCATTGACAATAAAGTGACATTTCCCTGGGCAGCAGCTTGGTGAAGAAGGGTGGACCTGTCTGCCAGGGGAACAGGACCACCGCTTGTTAACAAAGGAGTTAAGGAGGGTGACCAGCCTGTGAGTCAAAGTAATAGATGATAAGGGGAATACAGATATAAGTCGGGAAACAACACAGGTTAATTGTAATAGCAGGATCTGGAATTAACTCATGCACGCGAATTGTGAGGTATTTGAAAGACTGTCTTACTAGAAATTATATAAATTTATTTGTTCACACACAGCAAATATATATATACACATATATACATACACACACACACACACACACACACACATATATATATATATATTTACACACACAAAACAAAGCATATGGTAGGCTTCTTTGCCTAATGGGCTAGATTTACTTTACACAGCTACATGTTGCCAGTAGTTATTTGGTTGGGAATTTTATCACCAGTACACCAAGACTGCTCATAATTTTTATGCAATAAAAATGCTAATTTTTTTTACCAGTTTGTGAATATGCAGCGTTTTGGCTGTGGCATAAACGCCACAGCAAAAAAACACTGCATATTATAGTACCTGCAAAGTGGATGGGATTCTGGCTTATCCCATCCACACACTACTGAAAAAAAATCCAAAGCGGAAATGCTGCAATTTAAAAAAAAAAACAAAAAAAAACAAAACGTGTTTTTGTAAATCACAGCATGTCAGTTATACCTACGGAAACACTAGCGGTTTCTGTATAGGTATAATAGGATACTGTTGTACCATGTTAGCCATTGAAAGTAGTGGAAGAGCAAAGAAGGTATCGCCTGATTTCTTCACTCTTCCACTTGGTATAATAGGGACAGTAAGTACGCAGAGGAAAACTCGGCGGACTTTCTGTGAAAAGCGCCGCAGGGTTTTCCCTCAATGTGGAGATTATCATTCAAGCAGAGCATGGTATAAATGCTACCTGCACATTTTTCACCCCATACCTTTTAGCGTTGATATATGTAACTTACAATACAGTACATTCAGTAGCATTCACAAGCATATAACTATTACTATTGCAGCTGTTGTGTTTTAAAATGTCATTGTGAAGTTAATGCATCTCAATGGAGCAAGCATACCAACTAATTTTCATATGACAATATATACATTTTTATGCACTGTCCACTTTGGTAAAGTTTTGCCAAATACATGCACTGAAATAAACATAGACATAGCTGCATATTGTCATGTGACAAAATATTATAGCTTAGGAAATATAGTGAAAACCACATGATCATATTATGCAGCGGTTAAAAGTACAATATGTGAACACTGAGGCTTGCGTCGATACGGAAAAAGAGCTGAACTGCAGAAGCTATACATTTTAAGCTGGATAACTTTTTAATACATTTTGTGATATACTTTATTAAGAGATTTTGGTTTCCTCCCCAAAATCCTGCTCTGAAATTCACTTTTTTATTCTTTCCTCTGTTTCTCAGCAGTTTGTGTGGGCTGATAAATAATTATATTTTGGGCATTATAAAACTCAGCGGTTCTGGTGTCATATGAAAGATAAGAATCTTAGATTCTCACCAAGAATGCAGTCTTACCTGTATTGTTTTTTTGGGAATGTCACCAGTTGAAAAACAGTCATACTATATATATATATATTTTTTTTTTTTTTTTTATTACAACATTTTATTACAACATTTCCAGACACTAAGTAGTTAACATTAATCTTCTAGAAATAGCAGACAATGCCTGAAGAACTATACACTGCTATATTCATGCTGTAAGACCTAATGGCTCTATCTTAGTGGCAGGTGACAAATGGTTACTAAAGTGTACAGCAAACTTACAGCTATAAAATCTACCTGCAGTATGTGCAAACTAACTAAAATGGTACACGGATTTTAAGTTTAATAAAAGTTTAAGATTAGCGCAGTAAGTAAACTTTCTATAAAAAAAAATAAAGATAAAAGTATAGAAAACCAACAAAATGTGCGGCCATTTAGTAAATCTAACCCATTAAGCCATTTTAAAAGTTTTATGGGGAATTTGGTGGAATCCAGCAAGTTTGCTAAGGAAACCTCTGAACATTTTGTTAACTCTGCCACTGCCAAAAGACTGGGAAAACAAATAAAAAAGAAATTTGTAATAACAATACAGGATGAGAAGACAGATGTAACATATAGTATTGTTTGCTGTGCAAAACATTTTTGTACATAGTCTGTTGGGGAAAACAGCAAAAAGTGAATGCCATAAACACAAAATAAATTTTGCTATATTAGCAAAATTTTTCTTACCATTTAACATTTACATGTCTAATTTACTTTTCAAGGAAGGTACAAATCATTTAAGAAGCAAAAGAAAAATGTGTCATACAAAAGAAGCCAACAAGTGAAGCATTTGCTTAAGCCGGAAAAACATGCAGTAATGGAAAAGGGAGTAGGAATAGAAGAACAGCTTCTGGCATCAGCTTCAGAATGTGGAGATGGTTAATTTGAGAGCCAAAATCAATATTTCAATCTTTTTGCCCTACTTTCAAGCCAAATCCCATTCATTTGAAAAATTATTGCATCTTAAGGAGGTGAAGACAGTGATTTCACAATTTGAAGAAAAATAATTGCAGTTTAAATACAAAATAAATATCATGGGGTATGAAAATCTATGAGCTTAAAATTAACCAATAACTCAAATGCATCATGCTGGAAATAATAAAAAATGAGTCATCCAAAAGCAAACTATAGTCAAAAGGGCTGCATGTCTTTTATAGCTGCTGCAATTTGCCAAAAAGAAAGTATATATATATATATATATATATATATATATATATATTATTGTTTAGAAGTATTGTTGTTTGTCATTTACCTGCTGTTATACACGTTTCAAAAAAAATAAATAAAAAATCTAAAAGACTAAATGCACCTAAAACACATTCTTATTAAAGAACCAACCAACCAACCACTAAAAGTGCGAATAAGGGAGTATGTGACCAAAATACCATAGCTACACTCAATAGTGCATACCAAACACAGAAAAAGAGTGCAGACAGCCACAAGGTACAAGAATATATATATATCTAACCTTTATTAGTATGGTAACATAAAACCGACCGGACCACTGGAGATCCAGGCATAATACTGCACACTATATATTTTGTAACTTGTGGCTCAAACACTCATATTCTGTGCTTGGTATGTATTCTTATTAAAGAGCTACTAACAGGGATAAAACATGTGCAAGAAATCTCATCATGTGACTTTACAAACAGGTATAAACTACTGGCGTCCATAAAAAAGGATCTTATAGCTGACCACAAAGAACTAGATTATTCTGCAAGAGCTCAGAACTAGGATGTCAAACCTAACCACACCCTTAGCCAAGCCATACACATGCTGCAGGCTCTATTGTGACCTGTGTCTGTGTCCAAAATATGACTACATGTAGACTGGTAGTCATGTTAAAAATGCTTTCTCCATTCTCTTGTACCTCAAGATTGACAAGGGTTGCTTCTAACATTTTTGTTCCAAGAGCTGATCATAAAGCTGCATTACTGGACTTGGTATTGCAGCCAATAGTCTTAATTCCACCTGTGGGAAGCACAACTGTCTTAAAACAGATGTACCCTGACCCTGTTCATTATGGTGAGATGGCCTTTCAGTGGCTGGGATTAGGGAAACAACATAGCACTGCTTTTATAACTCCAAACCACTTCTATGGGTGCTATGGAAAGCACAGCAAGCTTGGTTGTTTTGTTTGATGCAGGGTTTTTGTAACCCTGCCCCCCTCTGCACTCAATAGCAGCTTAGTCGGCAGACCTCTAGAAATAGATGCAGGTCTCAGAGCTGGGACCCAAATCTATCATTCATGGCAAATTTGTTGTACGAACAATTTTTACATAGATCAGGTTTATACTCTAGGGCCTTGTATCAACAGATATTAGCTGTTCAATATATTAGTATTATGTTAGTAGCTCTTTATACATACCAACTAGAATTTTAGGTTTGCTGGTTCTTTTGATTATTCTACCTTCTATTAAAAGGGGTTATACAAACTTACGACATTGGTGGCAAATGTGCTCACAGTTTAACATCATGCCAAAATCCTGTCCTCAGGACAATATTTTGTAAGCCACTGCAATATCCTGTTTATCATTTTAAAGGGACCAGCAAAATTACAAACCATTTATATACTGTTATAGGGTCAGTTAGTGACATAGGGCAATCCTGCTGCAGAAAAAAGTCAACTTGAAGGCCGGGGCCCCACTTGGTGCAATTGCAGTGGTGGAAGCGCTGTAGCAAAAACCGCTGCGTTTTACAGTCCCTGCAAAGTGAATGGGATTCGCTATATTGCAGAAACATAACCGCAGCAGAAATGCTGTGATTTCCAAAACCATCACGTTTTTGGAAGTTGTAGCATTTTTCCTATAGGTATAATTGAATCAGAAAGTCTGCAGAGGTTTTTTCACTGCAGCCCACTACATGGGGTCTTAGCCTTAATCAGTATGCTAAGGACCAGTTTGATGTTCCTGCTGCATGGCCACATCTGCCAAATCACCGGAACATCATGAACTGTCAAGCTTTGTGTTAGGTAACATCATTGGGTGGTGTCGCCATGTCCTCTGCGCACCGAATATGCATACAGATTAAGGTCGTAGCATAAGCGGCACGATTTTGCCACGGTGGAAATTCTGTGGCAAAAACTGCGGTATTTTAAAGTACCTGCAAAGTGGATGGGATTCTGGCTAATCCCATCCACACATTGCAGAAAAATATCCGCAGTGGACATGCTTTGATTTCAAATCGATTTGGAAATCGCAGCATGTCAATTATATCTACGGAAACGCTGGCATTTTCGGTATAGGTTTACTTGAAAACTCATCGTACTTTCTGTGAAAATCGCTGCAGGAAAAACCGTGATGCGTTTCCGCTGCCTTTTTAGGTTTCCGGTTCACTACGTGGGGCTTTAGTCTAAAAGTTGATTTTCTTGGCAACAAGATTACACTGTGACACAAAGAGTATGTTTATTATGCGTACAACAACATATAAGTGGTTTAGAAGCCATCTTGGTGGTGACAGACTGCTTTAGAAGAGAATTTGTCACCAAGTACAAAATACTAAATGCTATACATCATTTGATTGGTGCTGTGCTCTTGAACAATTTGGCTTTTTTTTTTTTTTTTTTTTTTTTTAAAGAGAAAATAAACTGTTACAGGACATATTTGCAGAATAGGTGGCAGATTTATAAAAAAAAAAAAAAAGCGCAAATTGATCAGGTGCACAAGAATAAAATGAGATATGTTAATCAGAATTTCGTACTTGGTGACAGGTCCTCTTTAAACACAATTGATTTATATTAATGCACCACAGATACTGAACATTATGTACACAGTGCATCCATATACACTAGAATATCAAGGACTAAGCAAAGCAAGGCAATCTTACAGCCTCAGTTCCTAAGTTTCAAGATCAGGGTCAGAATTCCGAGATGATTTAAACTGCAAACTGAGAGCACATATAGAGCTATGTTGCAAGAATAACTTTATAAATCTGTAGAACCCCTGAAATATAGAGCTGTTAACAGTTACAGGTTTAAGAAGTGTGATAAAACATATTCCTAAGCAAACAGAGAAGAAATACTAGGAATTATGACAAGAGGCTCCACAGAGTCTCTGATAAAGTCAGTTTTGGCAATATTACATTAAGAAAGTGGTTACAGTTACTGACCTAACTTCTATCAAGGCAAACGCTTGTGAATTTTTATGTGAAGCTGGGCCTCCTAATTGGCAGAATGTTCTGCTTTTTTCAAAACTGCATGAACAAGTGCAGAGCACAGTAAGCCAAGACTGTTTGATGGAAAATGGCAAATCTAGGAATAAGAAGAAAAGGCAACTTTAGTCCAAACACAATTTATATGTAGCTTAAATTTCATGAGCAGCTCATCCACACTTATACAGAGACTGCCACCATATGTCAATGGGATCCGTCATACTGGCTACTTAAAAGCACAACAGAACATCACAAGATATATACAGTCAAGTGCTTGACAAGAATGTAAAATTATCGGAGCAGGACCCCTGTAATAGCTACAGAAAAGCTATGTATAGCTGCCAATTATTTCACTTTCTAGGCCAGATCAAGATTTTCATAAAAATACTGTGAATTGCGATAGCAGGACAGTATAAGAATATATCTCACGCTGCAGTAACACTATGGGGGAGGGGGAGTCAAGGTAATGATTTGCTGTCATAAAAAGGCTGGCATTGTGAAGTATGAAAGTGAACCTTACAGATTGTTCAGTTCTGTGAGTATAACGTGTTCCATTTACCATAATGGAAATGGACAGCTACAGCAATACAGAAAGAGCCTGTGTGAATGTGACAACTGGAGCCATAATACAATATCTAGTCTAACAAAACACATAAATATCTATATGCCCATTTCGCAAATTTTACAGATTATAAAAGACCTCCAACAATAACCCAGGTCTAGCGCACATACTTTTGACTTGCAGTTCACACTATGATTTTGTTCTTCCAGGTTACATGCTCACACGTATTGTTGACTTCCTTTCAGAATCATTTTTGGTGAAGACCACTTTGAAAAATCAGTTCAGAAAAGGAAGTGAAGGAGTGCAAGCTGTATGAATATTATAACATAACAGATTCTCATACCCCATGTATGAAAAGAGAATACAATGTGCTATGAAAAGGCTGTATTGAAGAATGAAAGGTAAGAAACAGGAAATCACAGACTGATATAATTGGCAGAGTAAACGGTGCAAAGCTGATATCCCATTACCTGATGCTGTTACCAGGAGGCTGTCTGAATCACATGGTCTACAGGATGAGGCACTAACAGGGTGTATGGAGGAGTTACAGGCAATGGTTGTGGGAATGACAAGGGAACTTTCTGAACATGCAGGTTCGGTCCATCCAGGGGACTGGGAAGGCCAAGCACCCACCTGTGATGTGCCTATGGCTGGTATGACACAGCCTGCAGATGCCACAGGTATATCTATAGATGGTTTTGGTGGCAGCTGAGGTGAAGACTTAGATACAGTTTCCTCGTTTACCCTGAATCCATGTGCTGAAGTGGTAGGAGCAGATGTAATGGGCTTATGCTCACTTTTCACCCCAATATTTGGTGGTGTCTTTAATGGAGGATGTGGTGCAGATGGAGTCTGGGAAAGTCCAGGTTTTTTTGGAGGAATAGGTGGAGGATTTCCTCTATCAACTCTTGAAACTGAAGTAGATTTTAAAGCCAGCGATGGATGTCCAGTTCGTCCAGCAACTGGTGGATATGTACCGGTTTCCATTGCATGTGAGAACCCAGGTCTCAGTTGTGTGTTCCCCTGAGGACTAGTAAACCTAGAAAGGACTTGGGTCACAGTATTCCTAGCCATTTGTTTTGCAACCATAGTTTCACGGCTGTTGGGAGACAATTCTCTTGTCTGAGGATTTTGAGTCGTGTTTCCATTTTGGTCATGCTCATTGGCATTTGCCTGAAACTTAAACTTGGCAGCCTGGATACGAGGACTAAGACCTGAATTTATAGTTGTGTTAGGACTAGGTGAATGTAAACTCTGCATAGACTGAGACAGGTAGCTTGGTGAAGCTGGTGTGGGGCAAAATGGAATGTTAGGGTGAGCAGAGGAACTTGTCTGTTCTGATGAGCAGCCATTCTCTTCTGTTCGGCTAAAACTTGTAGATACTCCATGGTTTGTAGGAAGACTTGTTAATGTATCATTTGTATGTCTATCTGTAATAGGTTTTGCAAATGCAGAATTTGTGCAAACATTAACCTTTGCATTGCCTGCTATAACATGATTAACTATGGATGGCTTGGCTGGTATAGTCAATGGAGACTTCTTTACACTTTCAGTGTCACCATCTACCACTAATGTATTTGTCTGGCAAGAAACAGAACGTGATCCAGGACCTGCAGCTAGAGAGTGCTTATCTTTATTCTTGCGAAGAAGAGATATATTTGCTTTATTATCTTCTTCTCTAGACAATTTCAGCTGCTCAATGATTTTCTTCATCCTGTCTATTTCATCTTGAAGTTCTTTGGTGTGTGCTTCTTCTTGTGAGAGCTTGGCACGGAGATGCTCTCTTTCAGTATCAAATTCTGAAAGTTGTTTCTCGACTTGAGCCTCCATCTGTGCTTCCATTTGGGACCTGATCTGTTTTTCAGCAGCTAGAGCTTCTTCTAGCTCAGAACCCCTCTTCTTTTCCAATTCTAGTTTTGACACTACATCATCAAACTTTTGAGCTTCTTCCACTAGTTTATTAGACAAAAGTTTACATTCTTTAACTAGGATCAGTACAACATGTTTATTTTTGGCACGTTCTTCCTCTAGACGAGACAATAGCTTTTTGTGCTCTTGTTCTATAGCTTGAAGCTGACTTTTCTCTGCCTCGAGCTGCATTAAAAAAAAAAAGCATGCCACATTATTCTAATGCTAGAAAAAATAATAATCTTACATTCAGCAGTTATCTTGAACTTGATATTCAAGTGATATTTACTATGTCCTATAATCCCCTATTATTATCCACTAAATATTGCACACAAGGTAGGTAAAGGCATACATTAAAAATCTTTTAAAGCATCCACAAGATGCCAAAGTCTTTGTTCACATGGGTATCATGGTTTCTGTTACATGCAACAGATCTAAAAGGGACACTTCCGGACCACTTTAACATACTATATAACATTCAGGCTAAGGCCCCACATAGCGGGCCGCAGCAAAAAAGCACTGGGGGTAAAAAATGTTTTTTCCTGCAGCGCTTTTCACTTCAAGTCTGTAAAGGTTTCCTCTGCGGACTTTCTGCTTCCATTATAACTATAAGGAAACTGCCTGCATTTCCGTAGGTATAATTGACATGCTGCAATTTCCAAAACCGCGACAGTTTTGGAAACCGCAGTGTGTCTGCTGCGTGTATTTTTCCGCAATGTGTGGATGGGATTCGCTACTTTGCAGGGACTGTAAAACACAGCTGTGTTTACACCATGTAGGGCCCCAGCCTTAGAGAGACTGAGTTTATCAGGTGATACAAAACGTAAATCAGTAATATAAACAACACATGAGAATCTAGGATAAGGAGGCAGACTAAAGCCCAAGATTCATTTTACAGTTGTGCTAAAAAGTTTACATACCCCGGCAGATTTTTTGTTTTTTTTGGCCTTTTTTCAGAGAATATGAATGATAACACAAAAACTTTTTCTCCACTCATGGTTAGTGGTTGGTTGAAGCCATTTATTGTCTCTTTTTAAATCATAATGACAACCAAAAACATCAAAATGACCCTGTTCAAAAGTTCACATACCCTGGTGATTTTGGCCTGATAACATTTCCAGAAGTTTGAATGGCTACTAAAGGTAACATCCTCACCTGTGACCTGTTTGCTTGTAATCAGTGTGTGTGCATAAAAGCTGAGTGAGTTTCTGGGATCCAGACAGACTGTTGCATTTTTCTTCCAGCCACTGACGTTTCTGGATTGTGAGTCAAGGGGAAAGCAAAAGAATTGTCCACGGATCTACGGGAAAAGGTAGTTGAACTGTATAAAACAGGAAAGGGATACAAAAAGATATCCAAGGAATTGATAATGCCAATCAGCAGTGTTCAAACTGTGATTAACAAATGGAAACTCAGGGGCTCTGTAAAAACCAAACCACGGTCAGGTAGATCAACCAAAATTTCGGCCACAACTGCCCGGAAAATTGTACAGGATGCAAAGAAAAACCCACATATAACATCAGCTGAAATACAGGACTCTCTGAAAACTATCGGTATGGCTGTGTGTGAAGAAAAATGGGCTGCATGGTCGAGTTGCCAGAAGAAAGCCATTACTGCGCAAATGCAACAAAGAATCTCGCCTTCAATGCGCCAAACAGGGTAATTTGGAGTGAGGAGACAAAAATCGAACTTTTTGGCCACAACCATAAACGTTACATTTGGAGAGGTGTCAACAAGGCCTATGATGAAAGGAACACCATTCCTACTGTAAAGCACGGAGGTGGATCACTGATGATGTGGGGATGTGTGAGCTTCAAAGGCACAGGAAACTTGGTCAAAGATGAAGGAAAGATGAATGCAGCACATTATCAGCAAATACTGAAGGCAAATTTGCACTCATCAGTCAGGAAGCTGCGCATGGGACGTACTTGGACGTTCCAACATGACAACGATCCAAAACACAAGGCCAAGTCGACCTGTCATTGACTACAGCAGAAGAAAGTGAAGTGTTATGTTTGTCCCTGAACCGAATGAAAAATAAACAAACATGCAAAATAAACTGGTTTATTGAAGAAAGATGAAACAAACAAAGGGCAGTCAAAATAACTGAATAAGTAAAACAGAGTAGGCAGGAGAAAACAACATTAGCAATCACCCTGCGATCCGCCCTGACTGATCCTGCCTGACGCCAGAGTTTTCCTCTTAAAAGAAGACACCTCACAGGAACCTTACTAGAATCCCTGGGAGCTGACCCTGAAAGTAAAAACATAATAAACCAGCAGTCCCCTGCACTGACCCCCAGACAACTAATCCAAGAGTTAACATACACAGTGAGAAGCATACAAAACCTGAGATCAAGACCCAACAGCACAGGTATGGCTGGACACACAAGTATAACCAGCAGAGTGAAAGTGTGAAGCCCAAGTTTATATAGCACCACAGAGGGTGGGGCAGAGGCACAGGAAAAAACCCCTCCCCAAGGCAGAAAGTACAGGCAGACAAGAATTAACCCCTGCCCGTCTGGACCAACTACCTAACATGAAGGTTCTGGAGTGGCCATCTCAGTCTCCTGACCTCAATATCATTGAGCCACTCTGGGGAGATCTCAAGCGCACAGCACATGCATGACAGCCCAGGAATTTACTGGAACTGAAACTTTTTGCCAAGAAGAATGGGCAGTTTTACCATATGAAAAAATAAAGAGCCTCATCCACAACTACCACAAAAAACTTCAAGCTGTCATTGATGTTAGAGGGGGCAATACACGGTATTAAGAATTGGGGTATGTAAACTTTTGAACAGGATCATTTTGATGTTTTTGGTTGTCATTATGATTTAAAGAGAGAAAATACAGAAGTTTGACAATAAATGGGTTCAAACAACCACTAACCATGAGTGGAGAAAAAGTTTTTGTGTTATCATTCATATTCTCTGAAAAAAGGCCAAAAAAAAACAAAAAATCTGCTGGGGTATGTAAACTTTTTAGCTCAACTGTATGATAGTTTAATGGCCTCCCTGTAAACCTAGCGCAAACATGTATGTGTGCATCTACATCTGTGAGCAGGGCAGGGCCCTCTATCCCACTGTGCCAGTTGGTCACTGTTAGCATTATCTGTTTTGTGCATCTTGTGTACCATATGTAAATCCTCAAAGGTAAAGCACCATGGAATTAATGGTGCTATATAAATAAACAATAATAATAAAAAAAGATATGGGCATTAGATTATAAGCCTCAATGGCAAAAGACTAATATATAATGCGTTATTTAAAGGGACACTCCCCCTTCTTTTTTCTAGAATGGATCACTGTGTAAACAAGAGGTCTCTCTCTGCTCCTTGTATTTACCATTAAAAACTACCATGTAACCTCAAAATCATCAATATCCCAGCTCCCTCTGTTCCTGCCCTAGCTCTTCTGCATCGCTACTCCTCCTCAGCCTCTTACATAATCAATTCTATATAGCCTCCTCTCTCACATACTGCCCCCCTTTCTAACAGTCTGATCAACATGCCCCCATTAAATTATCCAGTGTTATTGACAGCAGTTTGTGCAGCCTTCAGGATCTGTGGTCACATCATCCTAACAGTTTAAGGTCGTGGCAGGTATACATTATTATGATCTCTGTATTGTTTTGCAGAAACAGAAAATAGACATAGGAACAGTTAGTAGACATGGGTGCAGGTGCTAGACATGGGTGCCAGCATCAGCAACAGCAAATTTTAAAACTACTTTGATGAAAACCTTGGACAACCTTACATAGCTAAAAAAAAAAATGCTGGAGTGTCACTTTAATTGCACAGGAAATCATATATTGTTTTAGTGCATATTCATTGTACTTTTGCAGAGGGAAAAATATTATGTTATTATATTATGGCCAGTAATCTCTATAACGGAGTAGCAAAACACTAACATTAACTTCCTTTGAGTTTACTGGTAAATTAGTAGCTTGGGACAAAAAGATCTTATAATTACCATAATATTACTATGCACAGCTATGTTAATTTTACAATTAACATACAGCTAAATCCATGAGAATATCATAAGTAACTGGTATTGTACAAATGACCTTATAGAGTACAAGTTCAATCTTCCTTTGGTTTGTGCTACTGAATTAACAGAGCAGGTGGTTAATCTACTGGTTAATAATTTATTTACTTGGAAGACAACAAACTAATCTCCAAGTTAAAAACCAACACAACAGAGCAGATGCTGCTGATAATACATTCCTCTTTCCTTTGTCATAGTCTAAGTTTATCTGTTGTGTGCTTACACTGTCCTATTATGCAAACACTGTTCAGATAACACCCCACATTTTATACTATGGATCTGGTTACATTTTGTCATAAAGCAGGAAAAGTTAAATCTACACATGAATCGTTTGTTGGTTCTCCTCCTGTGGTATATGTAACTAGACTACCCAGTGATGGAAGACTTTCTCATTCTTGTATCATTCTCTTTTCTATCACTGCAGGTACCATTACTTGTTAAGACTAGCCTAGCAGCTTATATTTACTATAAATTCTCTACCAAAGGTACCATTATTCTGTGACCCAGCAATCATGTATAGCATAAGCACACCACCATGTTTCCCAATGTAGGTTGTAGCACTTTATTGGTTCAGTCACATGTAGCAGGGTTCAATTCTGACCAAAGGAGTTTGTATGTTCTTCCCATGTTTGCCTGGGTTTCCAGTTTCTTCCCACATATACGGATAGGGAATTTAGATTGTGAGACCTATATGGGGACAGTGTAATGAGCTGCAGAATATGTCGGTGCTATATAAGTAAGAGAAATAAATAAACAAACAAAACAGTCTCTAAATAAGTTTTTGGTTTCTTTACCTTCCCCGGACTCCTTGTGCGAAAAAAAAAAAAAAATTATACTGGACAACCCCTTTAATAAAATTTATGATCTAGATTAGCAAATTTTGTCTGCTTTCTGTGAAATCCTGCATTTCTTTATTCCTTCCCTAGTTTTTCTAATGAGTGCTGTACGTGGATATAGTTGAGCTGTGATTGAATGCCATGGACGGCACATGGATGACATCCGTGTGCAGCCCATGCCTCCATGGCCCCATTTACTGATCTCAGTGTATACAGGCCACAAGACGGATAAGAATATAATTTCATGTAGTATAATGTGACACAGTGGCCCCTTCACACTGCATTATGTTCCATAGTGGCCCCTATGGCGATTGTTGCAAATATTTTGGGTTTGGCAGAACTCAAAATTTTGGGGGTACACCACCCATGAACTATTATCATCAGCATAATGATTGGAGGCCCACGGGAGGAGAAAAACATAAAAACCAGTGGTACTCACCTCTCCTGGGCTCCGGGGGTGACTCCACGTCATTATGCATTGTGTGAGCATTAGGGACTGTTATAGAGCAAATTCTCCTATACTCGCTGTATGCCGTGTATGGGAGCTGGTCTCAACCGACTAGTTTAGTGAGAACCTCGATTTCCATATTCATTATGCAATGGGTAAAAGCTGAAGAAGATCTGATATGTACTAATATGAATATAATGTTTTAGTTGTTTCTATTCAGCTAACGCCTCAGACTAAGCCTGTGTTCATTCTGTTATCTACTGCTGACTCCTCACCATAGACTTCTACAGACATGAGTCACCTGAGTGATGTGACCTACAATCCACCTCCATGCACAGAGAAAAGTGATTTTCAGACTGTCAGTCAGTATTATAGCAGAAGGAGGCGGAGCAGTGAAAAAACACGATAATAGCAGAAAGAGGTATTTCAAGATATATTAAAAATTTTCTTATAATCACCTATACTATTCATATAGGCAAAGTTTGTTGAAACAACACAGCCTATTTAAATACAATACAAAGTTGTGGGTAATAATTGTAACCCTGTTTATAAGCCTAACTAATTTTATAAATAAGATACTTGACCCAGGCAAATTGGATAGGTTTATTGTTAAAACATTCTGCCAGATTTTTATTTTCTACTGCGTTTGGTTACCAATATCACCACTTTTGACCAAGCGCCACAGTTAAGTGTTATACAGCGAACATTAAGCTATAGAGCTGTAATTAAAGGGGTTGTCCAGTGAGTATTAATTTACTTACCTGGTCCTGGGGATGCTGGTGATAAACCCAAGAGTTCTGAAGAGTCAGGAACCCTGGGTCATGTGACCAGAGGCAGTGTTCAGCCCCCCAGGATCCTCTGCCCCCCCCCCCACCTCCACAATCCTACATACCTGTGCTATGGGGGTTGGCTTTACTATAGTCAGTCCGCCTTCACAGCACAGTTAATTAAAGGAACCTTTAAAAGGCATCTAATCTGTTATAGAGCAGGAGGAACTGAGCAGATTGATGTATAGTTTTGTGGGAAAGGATTCAGTAGAACCTGTCATTTATAACATTTATTTCTCTGTTCTTTCTATGCTTGGCAGAAGCAATTGAGTCCAGTGGACGATCCTAACAGTGATTGTACATACATAGATAGCTGTCAGACACTGTCTGGCAGTGATTTATATCACAAGGAAATCAAGCACTGGGCATACTGAATACCAATATGATGACTACTTCTTTCCACTCTGATACACTGCATGCTGTTTTGAGGAAAGCAAAGAGGCCTCCATATACATTAGAACATCGTCTGATTTCTGCAAAACCTCTGTGTCTGTGTGTGTGGATGACTTTTATCTCCTGTGCATTGACATGTAATGTTGACAGACAGTGTTAGCTCTGTTTTTACTAGAAGTAATAAGCATATAAGTTTGATGCTCCTTTCTTTTTGATCATATTTACTTGCAGTCCTAAAGTTAGGTATTTCTGTAGAGAATAAAAGTATAAGTTACTGGAGAGTAAAAAAGTAAAAAAGATGTTTTAATTGATAAAAACATTGGTCTTTTAGGAACTGCCGCAGCTGAGTTAAAATACTAACAGATGCTAGGAGGAGGAGTATATCTAGCATTTAACAGGTGTTAGGCAACATGCCAACCATTTAGCAAGTAAATTCTTACTCTTTCCAGTAAATAGCGTAACTTAAATGTATCTGACAGAAGATAAAAACTATTACTCTGCATAGTAACATGAAAACTAAGTTGAGAAATATGCGCACATATTTCTCTGTGAGTAAAGCTGGCCATACACATTATATATCTGTCTGCAGATCCATTTTATTCTAGTAGCATCTGCTATTAGTTGTATACCATTAAATTCTCAGTAGATGTCACCAAATTTAGCTAAATGTGCAAAATGTCGGCAGATAAATAGATCTTGTGTATGGCCAACTTAAATTCTCTTCCTGACCTTTGGGTGATCTGGTACACATAAATGCCAGTTCTCCGTACTGGAAATACTAATTGAATATTTATAGCTTCTGATAGAGAGAAAGCATTTTTAAACAAAGGGTGCTATATCTGACTTTATACAATGGCTGGTTCTTGGCTCGATCATCACATTGGTCCAGGTATAGAATATTTTAGTCAAAAAGACAGAAAGATGGACAGACATTGTGCAAGTGTTAAAGCTTAGGATATAAATTAAGGAAAAATAGAAACACTTGCCTTTCTTTGCCTTCTTTCAGCAGAAGCAAGTTGAGCAGTCATCCGCTCTTGCATCTTCCTGCAATGTGCCATGACAGCTTCTAAGATCGTAAGAGGGTTGCTACAAATTGGTTTCCTCTCTTTGTCAAAAGCACCTGTTTCACAGTCTCTTTGAAGAGCAAGGAACGGGTCGCCAAGATTAAATCTTCCATATCTTTCTTGCACAAAAACTTCCTTTCTTCGTGCCTTAAAAATAGAATACATGGCATTAAATTAAATCCTGTATACCATATATATTTAAGTACAATCAGTATTTAGTTTATGGAAACAGATTTCTGTAAAACCATCATTAGTCAAGTCCTTTAGTCTGTGTTTGCCTCCACCGCATTCAGACAGACATCCAGATAACAGCCAATGAAAGTGAGGCCCTCACAGCCCTAAACTGACACCAACACCACAACAATTTATAGTCAGCCATTTTGCTTTTTGTATTATAGAAAAAGGTTTATATTACCATATACAACATATTTAGTTTTTAGGTCATTCAATTCAAAATAGGCCAGGAAATGACTGTAATCAAAAATAAAGAGCATCTGTCACCAAAATCATGTTTTTCTGTGCCTCTGGAACATTCTTTATAGAATCACAATATAAATATATTCCGTACTATGTGACTCATGGTGTGTCATGGTGGGAAGAGTGGTATATTTTCAATTCTGCCAATCTTTTTCTGCAGAATATAGCGTGGTACGGCTGCTACTTAGATTTCATTATTAACTGGATATCTGATGTAGCAGTCGTGCCGCTCTTCATAAAACACCAATTCTTTGGATTACTCACTGTTAGGAAAAAAAGAAAAAAAGGTCCTTTCCGGATCTAATTTTGATGGGAGATACTGTCACAGGTGCTATTGTCACACAGCCATATAGGAAACCCACAGTACATACAATACAGTGGTTGTATGCCTGTCACCCAATGCACACTATTAGAGGTCTTTCTGTGGGAGAACTAACATGCACACGTAACTGCTCTACAGAGTTAGGGTTTCAACACAAAACAACAAGAGCCATTTACAAGATTACATATGAAAGGGTATCTGAATTGGACATTATATAAAGCAGATCAGATTGTCAGAAGAAAAACACACACACCCTATTTCCTCCAGTCCTCCAAAGTATTATGATGAACATAATAAACCTTTATTTGTGACTACTTATAACAGAGAAAATAATACAGTCAACAAATTATTAACAAATATATGCCAGTATTACTACAAGATGATATTTTCTTGTGGTATAATAGGATAGGGATATAATTTTTCCAGATGTAAGCGTCCCAATCCTGGGCAATACAGTTTAGCTCCGGGCTGGTGCACACAAGCTGGAGGGAAACTGATGCCAGAACAAATCCCATAGTTCTCTATGGGATCGGTTCTACCACAAGAAGCATCAGTTCTGGCGCGGGATTTGAGCCTCAGGCGGATGGAAAACCACTATCTGCAGCGTTTTTCCATTTGTCTATCTTAAAATTCCTGCAGAGCTGGATGCACACCGGGAGATGCCTGAAGATAGATGCAGTGTCCTGCAGAGGAGTGCTAGAACAGCTTCCTCCACAGTCCATCTATCAACCCCTTAATGCTCTGCTCCGTACAGTTACATCATGCTGAGCGTATAGTTAACGCTCAGTGCTGTAATAGTATGGTGCTGTAATGCTGCAGGCACAGGAGATGTGCATGAGGCATTACTTCCGGCTCTCTCGGCTACGTTACACAGCCAAGGGCCAGGAGCGGCCGGGGTTTTCCAACTCCAGAAATTAAAATTAAAATAAAAAAATTGCTGTATAAATTGTAAGCTCTTATGGGCAGGAACCATTCTCCTTTCGTCTCATATTTTATTCATTTGCTTTATTTCTCATTTTACTTGTCTGTTACTTCCACAAGTGTAAAGTGCTGCAGAATGTGTTAGTGCCATTAAAGATTATTTTTTTTGCCGATTTAGAATGTCTAGAAATGATGCAATTTCACATTTTTCGCAACTAAATTAAAACTGTGGTGTCCCACAGTTTTTTTACATGTTATAAATTGCCCTGAAGAGAGACAAAAAAAAGCAAAAAAAAAAAAGCTTTGCTCGTAATAACCAGAACTGAAAATTAACCTAAAAACAGCCATTGACTGACAAACTTCACACCTTCTTCATGGAGAATTTGAGCTGCCTCGTGTATCAATATAGTCTCAGAGAATAGTAAATGAGACATTGTTGTCTATAGCAAAAATTTATTGGCAACATTTCCAGTGTATTCCAGAAAATGGAAGCTTAAAAGTATATTCCCTTCACAGAAAGTCAAGGCATATTGCTTTAGTATACTTTTTAACTGGTGAAGATTTCACTGGCAGGAACCCGCCCAGTGCAGGACCCAGCAGGGACTCCTGCCAACAGTTTGTGATTGGAAAGCCACCGTTAGGCTAGGTTCACATTTGCATCAGAGTCTCAGTTGGAGACTCCGCAGAAGAAACCACCAAAAATCAATAGAGAGATAAGTCCTGCATGGAGGACTTTTCTCTCCATCAGTTATAGTATGAAAACGACGGAAACCCAATGGACACCCGATGGACCCCATTATACCCGGCGGACCCGAAAGACAGAGAGCCCAGCGCAAGTGTGAACCTAGCCTAAGTCACATTGATTGCTGCTTTGTCTAGGACAGTTTCAATACATAAAGCCTTATGTTTGGTATGGGAGTTTATTTTTCAGAATATGGACTTTAGAAAATAAAGATTTCCAAATGTATCATTATAATTCTTCTGTGAGATGACAAATGTACTGCTTATATAACACAGTACTCTGTGCGAGCTCAGTTCTTCTTATATTTTATCCACAGACTATTTGCAAATGAAAAAGAGAAAATAATGATTAGTTACCTATATGACATATGAAGTAGTGCCTTGAGTTACCACCATGGCACTGTAATGTAATTATTTGTATACTATATAACTTATATTTCTGCTTTCAAGTACAAATGGGTTGCCTGTTCCAGTATTCCTGCAAGAGTAATAGGGAGTGACATAATTCATGTCAAGTACTAGTCAAATGTCTTTCTTCTTTAGGAATACATTCATGTTATCTGCTGATCCAACCCTTTAAAACAGACCTTAAAACTTAAAACCTCTGACAAGCATCATAGTTAATCATCTTGAGTTTCGCACAGAAAGAGGACAACATATTTGGGGAGCTTTTATCAGGTTGCTCACATGTGACTTTATGTCCAGAGTTAAATTATTGGGGACATTTTTTTTTTACTAAATACATCCTTTATGTTTATCCATGGAAACTCTTTAGTCTCCAAAAACACAAATCTTCAAGAACTATCAGAGAATGCTAAGAAATATGCAAAGCTTGTTTCAATGAATACTTATGAAACTACAGTAAAAAAAAAAATACAAAAATAAATTACAAACAAGCAGCTCACATCTGGACTCAATCAAAACCAGTTAGCTACAGAAAGATTAATCAAGACAGCGCTGCATAATCTTCCCCAGCACACAATTCTTGCCACAAGGAATAAGATCTGAAAGTTCCAAGCAGCTATGCGAAGTGTACATGGAAGACAAGACAAAACTATATACGGTACCTCCTCTACAGACCCTCACATACAACCATATTTGGCTTTGTGGAATTGCTATATTCCTAAACATAAACACTGAGGACAAGACTCTGCAGCTCTCAAAACTGTGAATGCACAAGTTAGAGATTCAGATACCAACAACCAAAATTATTCAGTTTAATGTAACAGAGGAGATTAGGGGCTATTATAGAAGATGTAGCTGCTGTTGCCACAGCTGGCTTCGAAGCCGGAGGGGGCAAAATGGGAATACTTGTAATATAATTTGCAGAGTCTGTTACAGAATTTGTATTGGGGTCCTTTTAGTTATGCCTCAAAAAATCTGAACAAAAAGATACATGTTGCTACATCAAAGGTGTAGTTTATCTACAAGGGTAAAAGAGTAATCAGTTGCCCAGCATCTTTATGGAACCACATTTTGTATGGAAATCATATTTTGACTAGTTTAGTGAACCTGAAGTTATTCATTTAGTCCTTTTTTGATTTTAAGGAATAACTATATGGTAAAGAACCTGGTAAAGAAACAGTCAGAAATGTGATTTAGAACTGGTGTATGTATAGAGAATCTCAGCTGTCACATAACACCAGAACCACTGTTGTAGGTTGTATAAAACCGGAAAAACTGTTATTTAAAGTGAACCCCGCCCCCTTTGGCAACTGCTACATCTATACATAATGGCAATGCACTGTGTGTATTGAGAACAGGGAGAACTTTAGGCCAAGGCCCCACGTTGCAGAACATAGCTAAAAAAAATAAAAAATAAAAAAAATATATATTGCGGAAAAAAACCCAGTGGAAACCTTTTTTTGCCGCGCTTTCCTTTATGGTTTTTCTTCCTCTAATAAATATACCGGGAAAACGCAAGCGTTTCTGCAGGTAAAATTGACATTCTGTATTTTTCAGAAACAGCTTTTCCAGACAGAATTAGTCAGAATCTCACTCACTTTGCTGGTACTGTAAAAAGCAGCTTTTTATTTTTGCTGCTTATCCTTAAAAAGTTTTTTTTTTACCAAAAGGTAGTGAAATTGGTTACAGGAGTTTTCCACTCCCAAATGCATTTCTCATACTGATGACTTCTCCACAGGATAGATCATCAGTATCTAATCTGTGGAGGTCTGACACCCAGAACCCACACAGATCAGCTGATCTTGCTGGCTCCATGCACTTGAAGGTATAGCAGTGGATGGATAGCAGAAGCAGTCTGCTATTATTCAAGTAATCTGAGCAGAGCTGCAATTCCCTGACTCCACCACTATTCAGACAGTTACACGTTAAAAATAAACTCATATTGGTGTAACATATTACTAAAATGCTATAGTCTTATTTAAAGGTGAATAAGCAATGCTATTCCCAGATCCGTTATGAAAAAAATTTCAGTACTGTGAAACCTCCTGGAGAGGGGCGAGTTTCACTTAAAGCTGCACCTGATAGATACGTTGCATCCAATTTCAATAGTATTGAAGCACAGACCCCTGCTGCAAATCAGATGGAGGGCAGAGTGGTTCAGTGAGAAGATTTCTCTCTAAGGAACTGGCAAGCCTGTTAGAGAGGCTGCTGGCTATGGAAGCAGGCTTCAGAGCAGCATCAGCCAGCTATTGCCAGATGCAAGTGGCCCTTCTCCGGCAGAGAGGCAGATGGTGGAGTTCAGTAGCTCAGCCAGTTCAGTTTAATGCAGGGAAAATAAGGGTGGGGAGAGTCACTTCAAACATTTATATCTCTGGCATTATAAAACATAGAAACATGCTTCGGCGTTGTATGAAAGAGGAGATTCTCAAGTTGCAGTTATCTGCATTATTTCCAGACATATCATCACTTGAAAACACAATCGGGATTTTGGCATTTCATGCAGTTGCTTTCAATCCTGACTATGTGTTCAGTCAGCGTTATCTCTGGAAATAATACAAGTAATACTAAAATATTATCTCCTCTTTCATGCAACACCAGAAGCATGTTTCTATGCTTTATAAATGTCCAAGACATAATTGTTTAACGTGTCCCTTCCCACCTTACAGCTCTCAAAAAAGCAGCAAGGGAAAGAATAAAGAAAATGAAGGATTTCACAGAAAGGAACCAAAATTTGTTAGTTAATAAGGTATATTACAACATTTAATAAAATAACCCAAATGCCGCCACGTTTGATTCCAAGCCAACTGAAAAAAATTACAATTAAATAAAATTATTTCTTTATATGTTGAAGCTTTTATGGGCAGAAACTGTCTCCTTTTGTCTCATATTTTATTAATTTGCTTTGATTATTTGTCAGAGAGGCAGATGATGGAGCTCATTAATCTTCAGAAGTACAGAAAGAAATGAGAGGTGTCAGATCTGGGACTTCCTGTGCCGTATGGATGAAGCTTCCATTCATAAGAGACATGGGATGTTGGTGTTTGGTGGCTCTCTCGCCAACAAATACTTGCATTCCCCATAATATAACAATCCTGGAACATCTATTTCTCCTAGAAACTCACAACTAAATTAACACCTGGGTGTTACCAATTGAAGGTATTCCCTTAAATAGTCTAGCACTGTCCAGCCCTTCAAGAAGTCAAATTCGAGTCCTTTGAGTAGTCCAATTTTTCTAGATTTTCATGCGGAATAACACAGGAATCACACAAGGCAGAATTCTGAGTAAAGATGCTACAGAATTGTTCTTGCATGGGGAACACATAAGCTAACTGTGAATATCCAACATTTCCAGTTTCCTACGGAGTTTTACAAACTAAACAGTGACATTTACAAGCATCTCTTCAATGCTATGGAATGACTTTAATAATAATACATAACGGTAGCGTGTATGGGTCTGCGAGCAAATCTCAGGACAAATCCTATTTCCGTCCATTTTACGGTCCGTGCTCACTGACCTCTGTGAACAGGGCTGTAGAGGCATGGGTGGCACATGGATGTCATCCATGTGCCGTTTAATCACAGCCCGACAACATGCGCACGGTCATGTTTAACTCACTTTACTTGCTTCTTTGCAGTTCTTAGTCAGTTCTCAGTCAAATAAGTTGGATGCTATAATTGTGTTACATTAAGTTTTATGAAGTGATCATAAGCTCTTGTATGTATTTATAACCTAACTTGCTTACCACTTACTTACAAGGAAACACAACCCTAAATGTCATTGGATTAATGATGACAGTTCTAAAGAGGCCTCCAAAGACATGTGATAACTGTAAATGGATGGAAAATTAGTTAGCTCAAAACTAACCTCATAACTTGTTCTTAATAGTGTCTGCAAGTAAAAAAAAAAAATAAACTGCATCAAACACCAAATACAACAAATTCAAGAACTGTAGAATTTGTGTAATGTTTTCCATCCTAGAATCTCATATTTCCTTACTGACTCTGCTTTCAGCCAAGCTGCTGATGTAAAACTCCAAGCCTTAGAGTGTTCTGTTACCATGATAACATGATCATTCGGTGTAAAGATATTCATACTTTGAAAGCAAATCATGCCCAATATGTTGTTTAAGCCTCATCCTCTAAACACAGATAACACGTAACTCATGTTGTTGTTGCCTCCTTTTCTTTCATAGTTTCACCTTGGACAACTGTTCACTTTAAATTACTAAATCACTAAAATTAAACAGTTATCGAAGATGGAGATGTCATATAATTTATCATTCATAGAATTACTAGTGAACATTTGTATTAAAATGGTCACCATACAGACAGCAAGGCAGACACTTCAGCCTGCAAAACACATTAAAGGGAGTCTATCATTGTCCAAGCATCTTTTTAACTGAAGCCACGTTGGAATAGCCTTTATAAAGGCTATTCTACTCATACCTTTATTTGTCTTCTCCTTGCCGCCATTTTTGCAAAAAAACATTTTCTGCCTATATGCAAATGATACTCAGGGAGCACAGGGGGCATATACCCCCTGTGCTCCGAGCACACCATCGTCATCCCCTGTTCGCCGCCTCCAGTGCTTCTTATTCACGCCCCCCACGTCTTCTGCTCTTCCTCTTCGCTGCGTAAACAGTCAACGCTCCGTCGCTTCCTCTTGTAGGAAGCTAAAGAAAAATGGCCGACAGAGCATGCCCGAACCTGAAGTGGCAGGACCAACAGCGCATGCACAGGACTTTGACCCCGATGAACACAGCGTCGACTGCTTACTCAGCGAAGAGGAAGAGCAGAAGATGCGGGGGCGTGAATAAGAAGCACTGGAGGCGAAGAACATGGGATGACGATGATGTGCTTGGAGCACAGGGGGAACGCCGCCTGTTCTCCCTGGCCATCATTTGCATATGGGCATTGTGAAAGATACCACTTTGCCAAGCCGATTGGCCTACCTGTGGTCATCCCTCTTACCTTCCACTCACAACCTGTGAGTGCCAGAGTTCGTAGGATAATATGAAATGAGCTTTATAAATTTGATATATTTATTAACCCGAGTGGGTCGGTACTAGCCACTAACGTATAACGGAATACACATCAGAGGATGGTCAAGCAAATACAGGTAAAAACAAGGAATACAGTTCATTTGTTCGCTGAGGCCCCACTGCTAGGCCCCAGGGCACTTCCTTAAGTCAGCAACACGACATGTGTTTTCACAATTCTCCCAGGATAAGAACTGCCCCTCTCCCTGGTCTGAGACCATATAACTATCCTAGTCTCCTCCCTGTGTGATGTCACCAGGAGAAGAGGCCCAGCCCTAATTCCTGAGACCAGAAAAGTATGTACAACCATAACTCCTCACCAAATGACGGGCGAGGGGTATGACTTGGTTCGTGGCGATGTTCCCATGGCGTAGACACTAGGAATGACCTCCCAGAGCCCCTTGGGTAGAGAGTTCAATGTCTGGACCAAACACAATACCGTGTTTGGACTTGGTGTGTTCGGTCCAGTCTTGCGCAGCCGAGGAATTTATCGGTGCGACTGTAGAATGCTCCCCTCGGAAAATATCATCATAAAACCATATTTCCTTTTAAGTTCTATCCGGAGCCAGTTCGTCTGCTTAGACACATTAGAATACACATACTCTAGGCTCTCCCCTGCTAAGTTAACGAGTTTGACACTTGAATACAAAGCGGGCTGTGTGGGTGACTGAAGACATTGAGTCTGGGAGAGTCTGGTGAGCAAAGGGTGTGATAACAATCAGCCACAACTGGAATCCATATCTAAAATTAATCCCCCTGGGCTGGTCCTGTATCACAGGCATAAAACGTTTTTTTGCAAAAACGGCAGTAAGGAGAAGACAAATAAAGTTATCAGTAGAATAGCCTTTATAAACGTGGTTTCAGTTAAAAAGGTGTTTGGGCAATGATAGACTCCCTTTAAGGGCAAAATGCAAGTCTTACAGATTCTGTATAGGTATATAAGGCTGACTATACTATCCTTTATGTGCAGAGAATTAAATGGATTGGTTAGCTGGTTCAAACTACTTAACCAATTAAAAAAAGGACTTGTGAAAGTCCAGGAGGAGAACCGTGTCATATCACAGCCATCTTTCATAGGTACAACTAGATGACTTTAAATGGGCACTAACGTTACAGACAATGTAGTCTCAATTAATAGAGCAGGTGATGGAACAAAATGCAATATACTCCATTTAAAAATATTACTGTATTCTGCCTGAAACAACTCTCTAATCTTTCTGCCACTAGGTGTCTCCCTACACGATAATTTGTTGTTCACTCCCCATTACTAGGGAAGGTCCTTCTTTAGAAACCAACAGGCTCAAGAAAGAACACAGAAAGTGGAGTGGGGGTGGTATGTCTCTCTTCACAGACTCTGCAAGCAGCTTTCCCAGTTGTACTCATACCTTTCTTTTTCTGTGTCAGGGATTTTTTTAGGTGCATCATAACAAGGATTTTGAGTCTAGTATCCCTGGATCTCCCATATTATGTTCACTTGGCCTTTTCTCAGCTATGTGGCAAAACAACACATAAATAAAGCAGTGATAGTAATAATGGTGGGGTGGAGTGGCCAGCTACTTTAAATGTAATTTGGAGTACAGTAAATATGCAGCTTCTCTATACTGAAAGTACAGGTTCTCCATTTTTTATGAAATCTCCAGTAGAAGTAAAGACATAGCTATCTTAAAAATGCCACATAACAGGGCCATGCATGACATGTGAATAAAATGGGTGCAGTCACTGAATAACTCTTGGCACAAGTTTAAAAAAAACATAGGTGCTAACAATGCAGATCAACACCCTTCTGCTAGAAGGCCAGCTTGTTTTGCCTAAACTGATAAAGCTCGCTTTTGCTTATAATGATAACATTCATACACAGCAGCTTACATTGTAGGCTAACAATCTAAGAGTCTTAATGAGAACATCAGGATTCACCTGTGGAAGTCTAGAATATTTTTATCTTTTAAGTAATAGGTAACTTTTTTACTTTTATAAAAATATGAAATTGTTGCAAATTTGATGCACCACAATGAGACGTTTTCTGAATCTGTGTAATGAAATTCAAACCCAGTTCATTGTGATTTTAACTATGTCCTTCTGGACTACTGCAAAAACTTGAGTAGGACTGGCTCTGCTCCAGGACATGGGCATTATTTATGTGTTAAGCTTTGGAAATTGCCCACTTGAGCTTGTCATCATACTTTACAAACTGTCTGTGGCTTTAGATGATCCCAAAATAGTGACAAATAAGTTGTGAAATTCACAATAGATCTTCAATAGGCATAGCTACTAATTCCTCTGTTCTAAGGAGATGGCTCTCACCAGGAAAAGTGTTAACTTTTACAGACATAACCGAAATGATTCAGAGGGTGATGATGATAGGGTTTCTAAAAGAAGATTAAAATCCCAGATTTATACTCAGTTGTATATTTGTGAGGGGGAAAGAACACTTTTCCTTGGTCAAGGGCAGCCTTGTAAAAAGATCAAATAACATCAAACTGCTCAGCTTCAAAAACCCCCGGGAAGAAGCTGCTCTGCAGATATTCTCTTACTAGTACAAAGTCCCTGAAAGATTGCTTCCTGCAGTGTGAATATCTTGTATATTTAAGATAATAAAGTCGTGGATTATTAATAGCCTCCCACTAGCCTTAAACAGGGGACAGGAAGAAGCAGACACCATGGAAATAATAAGGCCTGAGGACTAGATCAAGCTTTGCACATTCTTGGATTATTCAATTGGCTTTTTTCAGATAAAAATATTGTATTGGGTATATAATAGCTATAAATTTCTATAACTGAAGTTGTTTACAGTTTATCTGTAATTGCCTGCAAACATATTAGAGTTGTTCAGAAGTGCTTTAAAAAGCATACTAGACCTAAAGATGACTGAAACAGTAACAAGAATATATAATGTTGGCACTTAATTTACAGCCCCAAATACAAAAATGTTGGTATGCTGTGTGAAATGTAAAGAAAACAGGAATGCTATGATTTGGAAATCTCATAACCATTATCTTATTCACAACAGAACACATATCAGAAGTTCAAAATTAGACATTTTGCCATTTTGTTTTTTCAATTATCTCATTTACAAATTTATGGCCGCAACAGATCTCAAAGTGGGAACAGGGTTAACAAAAAGCCAGAATAGTAAGTGGTACTAATGAAAATAACAGCTGGACTGTCAATTTTCAAGTCACATGACTGTATATAATAAGACCATGTTAGAGAGACAGAGTCTCTCAGAAGCAAAGATGGTCAGAGGTTCACCAAACTGTGAAAAACTGTATCTTACAATTATGGAGCAATTTCAAAAAAATAGTACTCAACCTAAAACTGCAAAAACTATGAATATACCAATATCCACAGTACTAATATCATCAAAAAATTCTGAGAATTTGAAGAAATCCATGTGGAAAGGAACAAGGCTGAGAGTCAAAATTGGATGCTGCCTTCAAAACAGGCCTGAATTGATAATACAAATCAGTGCATGGGCTCAGGAATACAGTCATATGAAAAAGTTTGGGCACCCCTATTAATCTGAATCATTTTTAGTTCTAAATATTTGGGTGTTTGCAACAGCCATTTCAATTTGATATATCTAATAACTGATGGACACAGTAATATTTCAGGATTGAAATGAGGTTTATTGTACTAACAGAAAATGTGCAATATGCATTAAACCAAAATTTGATCGGTGCAAAAGTATGGGCACCTCAACAGAAAAGTGACATTAATATTTAGTAGATCCTCATTTTGCAAAAATAACAGCCTCTAGTCGCTTCCTGTAGCTTTTAATCAGTTCCTGGATCCTGGATGAAGGTATTTTTGACCATTCCTCTTTACCAAACAATTCCAGTTCAGTTAAGTTTGATGGGCGCCGAGCATGGACAGCCCGCTTCAAATTATCCCACAGATGTTCAATGATATTCAGGTCTGGGGACTGGGATGGCCATTCCAGAACATTGTAATTGTTCCTCTGCATGAATGCCTGAGTAGATTTGGAGCTGTGTTTTGGATCATTGTCTTGCTGAAATATCCATCCCCGGTGTAACTTCAAATTCGTCACTGATTCTTGTACATTATTCTCAAGAATCTGCTGATACTGAGTTGAATCCATGCAACCCTCAACTTTAACAAGATTCCCGGTGTCGGCACTGGCCACACAGCCCCAAAGCATTATGGAACCTCCACCAAATTTTACAGTGGGTAGCAAGTGTTTTTCTTGGAATGCTGTGTTTTTTTGACGCCATGCATAACGCCTTTTTGTATGACCAAACAACTCAATCTTTGTTTCATCAGTCCACAGGACCTTCTTCCAAAATGAAGCTGGCTTGTCCAAATGTGCTTTTGCATACCTCAGGCGACTCTGTGGCGTGCTTTCAGAAACAGCTTCTTTCGCATCATTCTCCCATACAGCTTCTCCTTGTGCAAAGTGTGCTGTATTGTTGGCCGATGCACAGTGACACCATCTGCAGCAAGATGATGCTGCAGCTCTTTGAAGGTGGTCTGTGGATTGTCCTTGACTGTTCTCACCATTCTTCTTCTCTGCCTTTCTGATATTTTTCTTGGTCTGCCACTTCTGGGTTTAACAAGAACTGTCCCTGTGGTCTTCCATTTCCTTACTATGTTCCTCACAGTGGAAACTGACAGGTTAAATCTCTGAGACAACTTTTTGTATCCTTCCCCTGAACAACTATGTTGAACAATCTTTGTTTTCAGATCATTTGAGAGTTGTTTTGAGGAGCCCATGATGCCACTCTTCAGAGGAGATTCAAATAGGAGAACAACTTGCAATTGGCCACCTTAAATACCTTTTCTCATGATTGGATACACCTGGCTATGAAGTTCAAAGCTCAGTGAGGTTACAAAACCAATTTTGTGCTTCAGTAAGTCAGTAAAAAGTAGTTAGGAGTATTCAAATTAATAAAATGGTCAAATTTTGATTTAATGCATATTGCACATTTTCTGTTAGTACAATAAACCTCATTTCAATCCTGAAATATTACTGTGTCCATCAGTTATTAGATATATCAAATTGAAATGGCTGTTGCAAACACCCAAATATTTAGAACTAAAAATGATTCAGATTAATAGGGGTGCCCAAACTTTTTCATATGACTGTACTTCCAGAAATCATTGTCTGTAAACACAGTTCGCTGTGTAGTCCACAAATGCAAGTTAAAGGGGTATTCCCATGAACATAATCATATTTGTAGATAATTAAAAGTTAAACATGTTTGCAAATATAAGTAGTTAAAAATTCTGCAGAGTTTAAAAATATTTCTCTAACCTTCTTAGTGGTGACAGTCTGTTGTCGTGATCGGTTGCCAATGGATATGACCACAAATGCAGAAACTTTGTATGGTCTGGGACTTGCCAGGAACCCAGCTATGATTTTCTTATTATAGCTGGGTTATCAGGCAGGGACACTACATGTATCACAAGATATCCCGGCCACAATAAGGAAATCATGGCTGATTTTCTGACCTTAGAAAGGTCCTGCATTCATGGTCGTATCCATTGGCAACCGATCAAGACAACAAATTATGGCCACAAGATATTTAGAGAAAATCTGTAAAACGCTGCAAAATGTTAAATTAATTATATTTGCAAAAATGTTTAAGTTTTAATTATCTACAAATATAAAAATGGTTATGTTTGTGGGAATATCCCTTTAAAGCTGTATCATTGAAAGAAGCAGCAACATACCAATATAATCCAGAAACGTTGCTGTCTTCTCTGGGTTAAAGATTATTTAAAATGGAGTCAAAATAGAAAACTGTTCTGGGGTCAGATGAATCAAAATTTGAACTACGTTATGAAAACCAAGTCCTGTGGACTCAAGATGAGAGGAACCATCCAATGCTCTGATGCTATGCGGTTGCATTAGTGTCTATGGCATGGGCAACTTACACATTTTGAAAGGTACCATCCATGCTTAGCATTATATAGAGGTCTTAAAACAGCATATGCTCTTATCCAGACAATGTCTCTTTCAGAGAAGGCCTTGCATATTTCAGCAAGACAATGCAAACTACATCCATCACAACAGTATGGCTTCACAGAAGAAGATGCCTGCCTGCAGTCCAGACCTTTTACCAATGTAAGATATTTGCCACATTATGAAAAAAAAATCCAGCAAACACAACCCAGGACTGTTGAGCAACTAGAATCCTACATTAGACAAGAATGGGACAACATTCATCTTCCAAGACTCCAGCAACTGGTCTCTTCACTTCCTAGATGTTTACTAATTGCTGTCAAAAAGAAGAGGGGGTGCTACACAATGGGAGACATGGTCCTATCACAACTTTTTTTGAGATGTTTTGCTGTCTTCTCTAAATGAGATAAGGAAAAACGTACGTTGTGTTGAGCGTGTACAGAGCCTTAATAGTACAGCGCTGTAATGTCGCTAGCACAGGATCAGTGCCTGCGGCATTACTTCAGGCACTCGGCTGTAAAGCACAGCATCCTCCGACTCAGCGTATTAACCTCAATAGCAATCATGGCAACCAGGAGGTCAAGGGTAAGAGCGCCACCCCTCAGATTCCTGGCGATAAGATCACAGGGTCCAAGGAGTTGCCGTGGCAACCAGGAGGTCAGTGCACCTATGCCCACACATAGTGAGCCTATGTACGAAGTGTTACAATATTGTGTATTGCAGTACATTACACTGGGAATCAGAGATCCCAGGTTCAAGTCCCCCTTGTGGGACAGATAAAAAGTATAAAAAAAATAAACAAATAAAACTTGTTAGGTATCCCCATGTGTGTATAAGTCCTCACTATAAAAAAAATAGGGCTACTTATCCTGTACAGTGAATGCTCTAAAAATATATATATACTACAATGCGCAAATATTTTGGTCACCTTGCTTTCACCAAAAATAGCAATAAAAAGTGTTCAAAAAGTCATATGTACTAAACATTTTTACCAATTATAAGTACAACTTGCCCTGCAAATAAAGAGCCTTTACATATTTCCGTCAACAAAACAGTAAAAAAAGTTATAGGTGTCAGAATGAGGTGACCCCAGGAAAATCCTTCATTTTCAAAAAATTACATTTTATTTGTAAAAGCTGTAACACATATGTTCATAATATGCTCATATGCGCCAAACACAAGTGTATAAAGTACAGTTTTGTGCCAGTCCCTCGCCAGGACTGGCAAATGAACGTCCCACTGCTGTGATGTTATCACCTGCTCGATTAAATCTTGCGCATGTGCAGTATGCATTTGTAGTGTTCGGTGTATATGAGCTTACAGCTCATATGTAGCTATGCATTGCAGCATCTTTACCAGATGATGATATCACAGCAGCTGGACTATTGTTTCTACTGGCCAGGGGGTGTTACTCCTCTTCTACTGTTGTAACACTGAATTTACCAGACAGCGTTTCTGCACTGTTAACATGTCATCTTCATCTTTACTGACCCTGAAGTGATGTGGCACCTGTGAGAAAGGTATGTCTCCTAGTCAGAATCTTCTTCTTCCCTTTTTTGATAAGTTGGATGAGAACAGGGAGCAGAGGAGATAAACGTGAAAGAATAATTTGGGGGGCGTGCAAGATTCCCATGGCCATGATGAGTCAGCAAAAAAGTGGAACAGATGATGTCTTTGCCCTTGATAGGTCTGTTGCAGACAGAACCTGGCAACCAGTTCAGGGTACTAAGGTGACATCAGAGGAAGAGAGTGGTGGCAACGGTAATAGTAATGATTCCAGTCAATGTGCAGGTCCAACATGAAAATTTGCTGTGGCCGTGCAGAAACAAATATAGGAACTACATCTCTGTGTACTCACATGAATAGACATTACCAGATGATTTCAGAAAATAGAAATCGGCAGTTGCACTGGCAGGGAAAATGAAAAAGACCATCCTACTACTCCTCTCTGTGATCTTCCTCATAATTTGGTTGCAACCACACCTAGCACATGGTTGTCATTGTCATCACTGTCTGCTTCCCCTCCACCTCCATTCTATCAGGCATGCATAAGAAATGGAAACAGGAAATATGTGCCCAGTCATCCAGCCGTTATAACTTGCACCTGGCCAAGTTGTTGGCGGTGCAGTCCTTGTCGTGCCGTATCACTTTGTGGATTCCACTGCTTATCGCCAACTGATGGCTCAGCCTCAAAGGAGGACACCAAGCTGCTAATATTTCTCTATGAAAGCGGTCACAGTTTATATTGTCATTTGTGAGCCTCTCCTTGAAACTGTAACAGTGGTAAAAGGTGCATGCCACCATCGACATTTGGAGCAGAAAATATGGGCAGGCATAATACATGGCATTCATGGCCCACTGTTTTAAGGCCACAGTCCAGAAGAACAACAAGGCCAGGTACTAGCACTGACACCACCTCATTTGTGAAGGCCCGGTTCCAACATCAGGTAGGGCCCATGTGTTTCATCTGATTTCTCCTCACCGAAACCCTTCCCACCCCCAACTTCACTAGGGCAAGCTGTTGGTCCCACTCCTCATTCCATGTTTTATGGGAGTAAGGTGAATCGTACATGGAATGGCACATGCCAGAGTGTCTTTGTAAGCAGGAGGAGGCCACCAAAATTGTCAGCAGGGACAACCGTACCTTCAGTGAGGTCATCCTTTTAATATATATGCTACAGGAAACAAACTCATGCAATAAAAGGATGGAAGAACAACTTCCACCACTTGGTCAAAGTCACTACCCTGGGGTGGTGCAAGAGAAATTTGAGGAGAATGAAGGACTGCGTCTGGGTCATTGTGGTAGAGGACTCAGGACTTCTATATTAGAGATCAAGAAAGAGGAGCAGGCTAACCCTTATTTATTTCAAGATGATGATGATCATGATGATGACGACAAGGATCATAATGGCTAAGAGGGCCAACAATGGCAGGTGCCTAGATCTGTGCACACCCTGTATGCTTTGTTGCTCGTATAGTAGAAAACATATTATTGGATTTCTGTGCTTTTATAATGTGTATATAGCAAAATGTGAGCATTTTCCCTGATTTCCAAAGAGAGGCAAAATTGACATATTATCGAGACAGACTTTATACCCAGCTTGACTGACAGTGTGCCACAAATTTTTCATGAAATTCTGTAATTGTCACTCATCCAACACAAAGTTTATTTAAAAGCCTATTGTTCTCTTTCCAACTGGCAGGCAGTTCAGGTATGCTGACAATTTGCTACTGTATCTGTAGTTGCCCGTGCCATAATAACAAAATAAAACAAAAAATCCCCACTATTGCTTCTCCCAATAAGAAAGCCATGTTGGTGCAGCATTCTGCTCCCATAAAGGGAAAATTTGTGGTCTTTTTTTTTTTCACTTCTTCATCACTTTTCAACCAGGCACCCTGCCACAATTTTTTCTTCATAATAACAAACCTGTTGCACTAAACTGGCTAATTTTCGTATAAAATATAACCACCATGTGTATGAAAAGAAAAAAACAGGGGAGAATCATTCCCCAAAACTAACAGCTAATTTTCGGAGTGTTTCAAATGTTACGAAGTATAAAAAAGTGGCAGAGCAGTGTTTGACTAAACTAGCAGTTTGTATCCAGTGCTTACCATCTTTTTTCCCATAGACATACAAGTCGCTGTCACTTTGACATAACTTTGGCTGTATTTGCCTTAGAGAGCTAGAAATTGGTTAGATAGAGTCCTAGGAGCCCTGACAGTGTCATACACTATGTTATAAGACATTATAAACTCTGATATGTGACAAACTAATGTGACCCAAAACAAATCCTTGTACCAAATCACCCAAACCTGAAACTAAACAAATCTTCAAAGGTTCACCCATCTCTACTTGTAATTATTGGTAGACTCCCTCCCAAAGAAGGATTATCTAATGTATTTAGGGTAGTGCTTTATGTTTGGCACTCCATTGTCATCAAAATATTAGATAAAAGGCGCAGGGGCCCTTATAAATGTTCGTGGACAAGGTCCAGCATTGCCTGTTTATGCCTCTGTGGTCAGTCATACACAAACACAAAACCACTGAATGTGTTAGTAACATTAGTAATTGTCAATTCTGACATTTCGTAAAGTAGTACCTAACAAATTTTTCATCCGCTACTCATTAAAATGTGTAGTGCATTATTAAAAACAAGCGAACATGAGAAATAAAACTTACCCTTAAGGCTTCTATCACGAGGTCCCTTGCTTCTAACTCTCCTTCTAATATACTTAAAAGGAAACGCAGTTCCGGCTTGCTCAAATTTTCCATATTAAAATCTTTCGTCTATAAATTAAAAAAAAGAAGTTGTTATGAAATCAGCTTATTATTCGATTCTGTCTGACATGTTTTGAACAAAGGCAGAGATTTATCAAAACTGGGAAAAGTGGAGGAGTCGCTTAGTAAACCAAATTAAGTGTGAGAACAGGGATATCATTAGTTACCAATCTCAATCAAAGCAAATGTTCAGCTTGTATAATCACAGTTTTGTGACTATTCCTATATGTATTCAGTAAGTAACTAAAGACACTGCATTGATTCATGCCTTCTATAGCACAACATATTAAGACAAGAGGCATGGGCTGAAAATGCCATCTGCATGACAGTAGAGCAAAAGTGGCTATTGATGCTGTTGTGAGACAGATGTCTGTGTGTAGCTCTGACTATAGAAAGGCATAATACTAGTCAAATTCACCAACTTCAGCAAATAAATCTAAATAGTAACTCATAAAATTAGAAATATTACATCACACATCTGCAGACATTGTTAAATTGTCACTATCTTTTCAGACAACTTAGTGATTCTGGTACAAAATGTTGCTGCTTTCTGCATGAAAAACCTCTCTAAAGTTCCTGCCACTGGGTGTCTCCTTTCTTTGCTGTTCCCTCCCTGTTATTAAGTAAGATTGGTCTATAGATTCATCTGGCTTAAGACAGCTTCATAGTGAATGGAAGGAGAAGGCACTGTTCCATCTTCACATAATGAATCAATGGAGAGAGGCAATTTTTCTTCTCGCAAACTGCTTTCTCTGTGCACAGCAGGCACAGAGAATTCAATATAGTTGCAAGAATAATGTAAGATGACGTATGTACTTCTATATTCTTGTGACTAGCTATTTGTGACAATGCAGGTGGGATATTATCCACAGACAGTAAGTAGCTTTTATTGTGCTCAGATTTATCTTTTCCTGTGCCTGGGATGTTTTTGGCTGCATCATGTCCTGTATTTGCAGTCCAGTGTTCCTGAATCTCCTATATTAGGTTATATTGGGCTTTTCAGCTGGTTGTTTGCAATTTTACAGTTACTCCTGGCACAATTACATGTAAATAAGCCAGAAGTAGTTATAATGGATAAGAGAAAGGGACAGACTGTTCCTTATTGTACACAATCACAGCCTTAGACAGAAATGCAAAATGTGCTGCAGCCATAATGGGGTTTTTAGCCACACAAAAACTGATAGGACGCCATGTAGGAAGGCTATGCAGCCAGAGAACATATTGTCCAGCAAGACTCTGCACATATTTCATCTTTTAATTAAAACTCAAGTACCCTTTAAGGCTAAGTTCACATGACTATCCTTTCAGTCTGTTGCTCTCCTGCTCGTTGTAGGAGGAGAGCAACAGACTTAAATGGTGATAGAGCACCCTCCATCTGTATTGTAAGAAGCAAGCAAGTCTATTACACATTTGTGGCCAAGCTGCAGTAAACGCACATAAATTATTACCAATTGTCACATTGCACCTGTATTTGAAACTCGAAGCCGCGGCAAGTGCAGGTGCAGCATGGCAACTAGCAGTAAGGTTCACATCTACGTCACAGAGTCTGTTGAAAATCAGCAGAGGACTTTTTTCTCCACTGCTTTCAGTTTCAAAATGACAGACACGTGACACCCCATTTTAACCGTTGTTTTAGCAGTCTGCCACTCCGTGTTTGGGTCCCCCTATTGACCCAAACAATGGAGAGCCAGTCAGTGGTAGTGTGAACCTAGCTTAATTCACCTTTGGTTGATGCTGTTGGGCTATAAATGTGTAATAACACCTTTAGAAATCATGTAGAGTGCAGCAGTTTGCGAAGACCAGAAAATCTGTATTGCTATAGACATTATAAGCCTCCATAATGATTGTCAGATTATTAACAATTGGTCAGGTTATGTGTGAGATGGAACAAACTCGTTTGCAGGAGTTGTAAAGTGAAAGGGACTCCCATGCCTCTGTACAGCATATCTACACTCCTTTTTGTATAAAGTATGCTGGCTGCCTGGGCTGCATACTGTGGGTGGGAACCCTACGGCATCTGGCCTGTGTAGAAGAAGCATAGGGAAAGTGCACAAAGAGGCAAAATAATTTGGGGTATAATTTGAGTGAGAAGTTACAAGTTTGCTCTGGAGTCCATCAGGCTCTAGTTACATCACTAAGGATTAATTTTTAGTAATGGAAGAGATCCCCTGTAAAATATGTACTGTATAACTTAAAGGCGACGACACCTGGAACGCCCACTGATCAGGTATTTAAAGAGAGCACTGTCTCTTCACTGAATACAAAGCACATTACTAGACACTGCGTAGGGGCTGTACTTGGTATTTTAGTTCAGCCCCAATAATTTGAATAGGACTGAGCGACAAACAGGCCTTGAGACAAATTAACTCATATGGCGTGACTGGCCTGTGAAGCAGAAGCACAGCTGTCATTTCGATCAGTTCATCTGTGGGATCTCACTCGTTGAAACACCTACAAGCAGATATTGATGACCTAACTTAACCATAGGTCATCAGCAATGATGTCACTTTAATCAGTTCATCTGTGGAGGTCTCAGGTGACGAAATCCCCAAGCAGGTATTCATGACCTATCATAGGAATAGGTCATCGATATGAAATTATTCTTTGTATCAGACCCCAAAATTTTATGTACAACTAGAGGATGTACAATGTGCGTGTCAAAGCCATATTTTGTAGTATCTGTTTAACCTTATAAAACTTTAACTTCATATGAATAATAAAATCACATTTTATAATAAAGTTTACAGTCCTGGAAAAGATCTTGCAAGCGGCCTAAATCTACAGCAAATAGAATGAAAATGTTACATCTGTATGGATAGCAATAGCGCATCATGGAAACAGCTTATTGACTTTCCTTTCTGCTTATAGGACCAACATAACCCCATGTTTAAATATTGACATTTCGCTGCAGTCATCACAATTATTCACCACATAGTATGCTTCTCCTGATACTAACCAAGCCCTACATCTACACATTCTGTATATATTAAAATATTGGCTGTGTTCCCAAGAATAACAAGCACCAACCTTCCAAACACTTCTCTTTCATGGGAGACAAGATGATATAGTAATCCAGCCTTAAAGACGTATAACCCAAACACAGCTTCATTATTATTTGACAGACAAAGAAAGTATGCATTTGTCTACAGAAACTTAGAAAAATACATTTTCCCAATGTTCCTGCTTGAAGGAACCGTTGTTTTATCTCCACAGCATCTTGCTGTTAGAGTCAACTTTTGTCAGCTTTTGCTGTGCTGTGAAACAGTGTACTGAATACTAGTAGGCTGCAGATCAATCTACAATATAAATCTCTGATATACTACAGGTATATACTACTGGAATAATAACTACAAGGTACAAGGAAATTACTGTTTGTTTCCATTGTTTTCTTTAACTGCCCAACCGTCATCCCTGGCTCAGAATTAGAGGTCACATGACAATTAGAAAATAATGACTGTACCGGGAGAGTGTATTGTTACAGGAAATAAAGGGGATGAAGTCATCTGGATTTCCCCACAATAATAATTATATATAAAGAAATATCCTGAATCATGAATTAGCAATGCTTAGTAAACAGTCTACAGCTTATTATACTGCAGTCTTATACTTACAATAAGTATCAAAATAAAGGCAGTATCTCGCACGGTTGCCTCTACACTTTCCAAAGATGCCTTTCTTATTCTGCATTGGAGGCTTCAAAATCCTGCAAAGTGGAACCTTCAAATAGATGATGGTCAGAGATGCCGAGTGTTAGAACACAACTGAGCTGATATTGATGATCTATATTAAGTACAGGTCATCAGAATTTTAGTACTGGAAAACCTCCTTGAGGCTAAGGCCCCACATAGCAGGCTGTAGCAAAAAAGCACTGTGGTAAAAAAAAATGCAGCGGCAATGCACCGCGGCTTTTCCAGCAGCGCTTTTCACAGAAAGTCCGCAGAGGTTTCCTCTGCATTTCCACCTTTGGGTAATCTGTTTTTACAAATCCCTCAATCATGAATCTATTGAGGGATCTGTGAAACTGGCCCAAAAAAATATCATGTTATTTTCGTGGACCATTCGCACGAACAGTTATAACAATGGTCGTGTGAATTGATCCATTAAAGTCTATGGGATCCGTGAATCCTGTTGTGTGAATGAGCCCTAAAGGGAGTCTTGTTAGGTTCAAAATGCCTCCCAAACCAATAATAATGCCATGTAGTGACCTTTAATAGAAGCAGAAGCTTACCTTAGTGGCGACAAACTGGTGACGCAATAATAAGACAGTAATTTTTTTTTGTGGATATGCAAATCTGCTTGCAAGTGCACCAGCAGAAGACCTTGATTTACCAGATTTACTACAGACTACAGTCATGCAGGCAGATGCTGAAAAATGTCAATCATGACTTACAAGGAGACACTGAGGAGAGAGGAGAGTTGGAGCCCTTGCACCTGTCTGTAGGCAAATCAGGCTCTAGTCCTGGTGCACTTGCAGGCTAATTTGCATATACATAATAAGATGATTATCACTGCCTTGCTGCATCAGTTTGTGGCCAAAAAGGTATGCTTCTGCACCTATTGAAGGCCCCTACAAAGCACTATTATTGGAACGCATTTTAAACCTGACACACTTCCTTTAAATGCAATAGGGGTTGGGGGGGCCAGTCAATGTGTCATTTGATCGAACAGAAAACCCCAATGGGACTCCTACTTTTGCAATGAAGCAATATGGTAATGCAGCAAATGCAATCACCAATCAATAAAGGTACTTTACAAAGGGGGGCTTTACTATCTTGTACTGATCCTCAGTTTCTGCCACCCCAGAACTGTACTGCTTAATCAATTTGTGGCCACAAAAGTATGTTTTTATACATCTTAAAGGCTTCTACACTGAACTATTATTGGTTTGGGAGGCATTTTGGATCTCACAGACTCCCTTTAAACGATGCACGGGTCAGGTGGCCAGTCTACGGGCCATTTGATCTAACAGAAGTCCCCAGTGAAATTCCTAATTTTTCAATGAAGCAATCACCAATCTTTATTGATCCACAGTTGCAGACACCCTAGAACTGTACTGGCAATTAAATAGGCTTTAGAGCTGAAATCTTCCAGCACTTCTTGATGATTTAATAGCCGTTGCTTCATCGTTCAAGTCCACATAGGAACCCAAACGACAGAAAGCCTGTCTGCTTAAATAGCAGTTACCCGAGGACACTCACAGACCGCATAGACTATTTCCGTCCTTGCAGGACTTTTGTCTTTGCTGATTTTAGGCAGAATCTGCAGCGGAGTCTCCTATGAATGTGAATCTAGACTAAAAATAACATATTTTGCACCAATTAAATTAAAACACACATGCATCTTAATAAATCTGGTGCATTAGGAATTATATGACTGTTCGAGTTTCTTTTTATGCCTGCCAGTCCCAGTATATTCGCAGCACTCATTTTTCAACCTTTGCTTTTGGTAGGCAAGTTTACTGTATGACAACACCTTTTTCTTCTTCTTTTCAAAATTTTCTCACCAATTTTCTTTAGGCGCAATAATTTGCATAATTTATTATTTGATGTTTTTAACCTGTGCAATTTTGGTTAGACTCAGGTATAAACTGAATAATAAATATGGGCAAATAGCTCACTCTGGTAAACTGTATTCCAGTGTAATCTTAACACATACAGTGCAGCGGCCACAAATGATTGCACATTTATACTGTATAACTGTCGATTATTGGCGAGTTTATGCAGCCAGGGTTTCAGCCACTTGTTGCTGTGGCACTTTGAGCATAGACCCTAAGGCTAAGGCCCTACATAGTGAACTGCAGCAGAAAAAAAAAAAAAACACAGCGGAAACACTTTTTTTCATTGCATTTTTCTTTCCCTTATTAAATCTATTTGGAAAATGGTAGTGTTTCCGCAGGTAAAATTGACATGATGCGTTTTTGAAAAATTAAGCTTTTCCACAGTGCTTTCTTTTCTACAATGCGTGGATGGGATTAGTCAGAATCTCAATCACTTTGCTGGAACTGAAAAGTGCAGAAATAAAAAAAAAAAAATGCTATGGAAAAGCTGCGTTTTTGAAAAATGCAGCATATGAATTATACCTGCCCCACATAGCGTAGACGCCGCAATTTTTTCCGCAGCGTTTTACAGTAACTGCATAGTCAGGCTAATCCCACACCTTGCAGGAAAATATCCGCAGCGGACATGCTGCAATAACAAAAACCGTCGTGTTTTTGTAAATCACAGCATATCAAATACCTAGTGTGAAAAGCGAGTTTCCACCACAGTTTTTCCTACAGCACTTTTTGGCTGTGGCTCGCTACATGGGGCCTTAGCCTAATAATGGAAGAAAATCCGCAGAGAAAAATTTCGCAAATACCGTTGAGAGAAAAAAAAAAAAAAAAAAAAAAAAGGGGATGAGTTTCCGCTGCGTTTTTTTCCGCAGTATTTTTTATCTGCGTTCCGCAACATGGCAACATTGGGCCTGAACCTAAGGCTGATTTTGCACAGTGTAGCTGGGTGCAAATAAAACTGCATGCAGTTTCAATATCATTGTTAGCAAAGTTTATTAAATAAATGCATTTTACTTGTAAAATTAACGTGTTTCACCTGTAAAAATAAGAAACTGCACCAAAAACAGCATCAAAACCGCAAACATTTTTTCTGACGCAGTTTAGATGAAGCTTTAACTGTTTCCAAATGCACACCAACTTTCCAAATGTACCACATTAGAGGCCGTGCTATGAATGTATAATAACAATAACAAGTGTCAATAACACTGCACTTTCCATTAGCAAACAAAAGGGAGCATCCTTGCAATGTGTATCTCCTATAGGTGCTGAGATCATTAACGACTGCACCATCTAAAGAGTTAAATCACCAGGTAAAGCACCTTTGATGAATCATGCAAGGGAGTGTGACTGGCAATCACATTTACTTAACCCCTTATACAGTTGCACGTACATATAAGTCCAAAGGTGCAAAGGTAGACATGGTAAATAGAAAAGAAAAAAAAAAAAATCATCATTCTTTGCAAAAGTAGACTAGAAAGTTACACTACCACTCTGCTATTCTTGATTTAGGCCTATGTGACACTGCCACAAATATGGACAGTCCTAGTCAGCACAGTCACTTTAAGATCTATTTTCATATACACATGCCTATGTTTACAATCAATATCGTAGGCCTCAGCATAGAGATCACTACTTAAAGAGGACCTTTCACGTCCTCATGTATATGCGGTTTTACATACCGCTAGAAAGCCGACAGCGCACTGAATTCAGCGCACTGCCGGCTTTCCCGTTATGTGCCCCGGGGCTGGAGATATCTGGGGTCTTAGTTTCACGGTTCACCGTCAGAAGAGCGTTTCTGACAGTCTAGCTGCGCTGTGAGGAACGCCCTCCCTGACAGTATTCCTGACTGTACTGAAGGGGGGGGGGGGCGTTCCTCACAGCTCAGCATCATCGCTGGGCGGTAAGGAACGCCCCCTCTGACAGTACAGGGCTATGGACGAGTACTGTCAGGGGGGGGCGTTCCTCACAGCGCAGCTAGACTGTCAGGAACGCGATTCTGATGGTGAACCATGAAACTAAGACCCCGGATATCTCCAGCCACTGTCAGCTTTCTAGCGGTATGTAAAACCGCATATACATGAGGACGTGAAAGGTCCTCTTTAAGGATCCATAGTTATCTTAGCTTTTTATTGTCAATGGGTATTTAGTAGACTAAATATTATCCCCTTACAGACCAAGTTAATTTTTATTTTTGCGTATCTGTTTTTTCCTCCCCAAGAGCCTTTTTTTTTTTTTTTTCAGTTCAGACTCACATGACTTATTGTTTGCGAGACAAAATTAACTTTGTAATGGAACCATTCAATATCCTGTACAATGTATGGGGGAGCTGGAGAAAAAATTAGAATGAGGTGGAATTGGAAAAAAAAACACATTTGCGTCAATTTCTTATGGGTTTAATTTTTACGGCATTCACTGTGTGGTATAAATGACATGTTACCTGTATTCTGTGGGTCAGTACGATCATGGTGATAGTATTTGTAACATTTTAATATCTTTTAAAAGATTAAAAACTTGCAAAATGAAAAAAAAAATTTTTGAGTCGCCTGTGTTCTGACACCTATAACTTTTTCATATTTACATGTATGGAGCTGGGTAAGGCATCTTTTTATGCGGGACAAGATGTAGTCTTTATTGATACCTTTCGGGTCTGATGGTTCGATCACTTTTTATTCAATTTTTTTTAGGAGGCAAAGTGTTGAAAAAAAAAAAAAATCACCATTTGGCTATTTTGATTTTTTTTTTCTAGCGACGACATTCACTGTTTGGGTTAAATATTCTTATATTTTAATAGTTTGAGTTTTTTTGAGCCTAAATTGTTTATTCCCCTTACGTCCGACAGCAGCACAATATGGGGTATCTCTGGCCCTGTGTGTTGTTTAGGACAGGTGGAACCTTTAATTAGCACCAAAAAGGTGCCTCCTACTAGCCCTATAAGAGGGCACAAGAGACCTCCCTCCACTGTGTTTTTTTCTGTCCTGTGTGGAACAGGTGGACGGAGGTCTCTTGTGACCTCCCGTTGCTAGGGGTTTTTATTTACTCCAGGCTTACCTTTATGGGGTACCTCGGTCCCAAAGAAAAAACCTCCGGGCCTTCGCCCCGCAGCACAGCGTTATCCGGCATCCATCTGCAGGCAGCGCGATCCCGGAAGTAAGCGGGGAACCTCCTCGGCCGGAACTTTTCTCCGGTCCCATGTTCCCAGGGGAAGGAAGCCTTTGCGCACCACCGCGCCCTACTTCCGGTTTTCTCGGAAAAAGTGCGGTAAGTTTGGAAATTTAAAATTTAAAGGCAAAATATAGATTTGATTTTTGCTGCTTGTATTTTGAGCCTCTGGCTTAGGCTTATGTTCCATTATGGCGTTTGACTTGTTTTGGTGCTGTATAAATGTTTCTTTGTTGGCTTCCTCCCCTCGCTGCTGGATTACATTTAAAAGGTCTGATTGCAGTCCTTTATTTGTTGAGTGAGTGGTTTCTAGCTCCTCTGCTGCGGGTTGCGGTGGCTGGTTTTTTTCTGACGGTTTTTTTCTCTCTTCAAGTGACCGATTTAAAATAAAAAAAAAGAAAAAAAAAAGAGGTACCCCTTGGTTTTTTATGCGATGCTTGGCGATCTTCCCTGTTTCAGTGTCACGTGGCTGTTTGATGTTTCAGATGTCATCTTCTGCATCATGTAATGGCGATGCGCTTAGGAGGAAAAATTCCTCTAAACTTGAACACCTAACGTGTTTGGATTGCAATACCCCTTTACCTGACGGCTATGATTTTACCCGCTGTCACCAGGGTCGCGGACCTCCGCTGGAAGAACCTTCTATAAGAGGTTGTTACTTGGGTAAAGGACTATATGAGGAGTCTCTTAAGGAGATTCGTTCTTCCATCGCCCAGATTGCCAAGAGACCGCAGATTGAGACACAATCTTCCTTACGGATCTCTGATGAAGATTATCAGATAGTGGACGAGTTGCCTCTTCCCAGGGGAAGAGCAGTCTAAATCCGGTCAGATAACATGACCACAGTGCTGTACGTGAACAGACAGGGAGGCACCAGATCACCAACCCTCCTTAGGAAGGCAGATCTGATATTTACATGGGCAGAGAAAAATCTAACCCATTTATCCGCAGTTCACATCAAGGGCTCCCTGAACATAGTAGCGGATCGGTTGAGTCGGGGTTATGCCGTATCAGGAGAATGGTCACTCAATCCAGAAGTCTTTCATCAGATTACCCTGAACAGGGGTCTTCCAGAAATAGACCTCATGGCAACCCGACTCAACGCCAAGGTGGAGAAGTTCTGTTCCCTTTACCAGGAGGACAATCCCTTGGCAGTGGATGCCCTGTCCATCCCTTGGAGGTCCAGGCTGGCATACATCTTCCCTCCAATTCCAATAATACCAAAGGTATTAATGAAAATCAGACAGGACCAAGTCTCTGTGATAGCCATCATTCCATTCTGGCCAAAAAGAGCTTGGTTTTTCCCAACTCATGGAGATGAGTCGAGGGATATATTGGAGGCTTCCCCCCATCCAGAACCTGGTTTCCCAAGGATCTCTGAAGTGCCAGGATCTCTGGAGATTCAACCTGACAGCCTGGAGGTTGAGCAGTCCCTACAGCAGGATAGAGGACTGTCAGAGGCCGTCCTGAAGACCCTTTCTACTGCAAGAGCAGAATCTACCAATAAGAACTACCAGAGGACAGCCAAGATTTTCATGGAGTGGTGCTCCAAGAAGGGTATTAATAATCTAGAACCTTCAACGACTGATATTTTAAATTTTCTTCAGGACGGTTTGGATAAGGGCCTTGCCCCTGCCACTTTGAAAGTGCAGATTGCGGCCCTCTCCGCTTATTTGAACAGACGTCTGTCTCAGGATCCTCTGGTTGCAAGGTTCCTTAAAGGGGCAATGAGGCTAAAGCCATCAGTATCATCCCCAGTGGGACCTTGCGGTAGTCATTACAGGCCTGTGCGGTCCTCCATTTGGACCCTTGGAGACTACGGAGATACAATATTTAGCCTACAAAACCACTTTTTTGTTGGCTAGTATATCTGCCAAAGAGTAGGGGTACTCCAGGCCCTCTCTTCTAGAGAACCGTACATTTTGTTTTTGCAGATAGGGTACACCTTAGGTTTGCCTGGGTTTATCCCTAAGGTCCCCTCATACTATAATAGCAATCAGCTAATTTCGTTACCTGTGTTTTTCCCCTCTCCAACCTCTGAGGAGGAAGAAAAGCTCAACACCTTAGATGTGGTAAGGTGTCTGTGGATTTACCTATTCCACACTCAACCGCTTAAGAAGGCCGAAAGCCTACTAATTGATATGCAGGGTAAAAACAGAGGCCTCAAGGCTTCCAAGCCTACTCTATCCACATGGATCAAGGAGACAATTAAGTCTTCCTTTCTTATTCAGGAGTTATTCCCTCCAGACTTTCTACGGCCACTCGACCTGGGTTGTCGACTTCTTTGGCTGAGTATCGGTCCTTACCATTGGACCAGATTTGTGCGGCTGCATCATGGTCATCTCAGTTGACCTTTTGTTAAACATTATCATTGGACATCCGCAGTTTCCAGACAACTGCCTTTGGTTAGTCAGTCCTTGACGTTGTAAGGCGAGGAAACCCTCCCTAGGGGAATTACTTGCTATCTCCCCATATTGTGCTGCTGTCGGACGTAAGGGGAATCGTTGATTGTAATGTCAATCTGTATTCCATTAGTCCAGACAGCAGCACAAGGCTTCCCTCCCTAGAAGCTTGTTTCCTCTTACTTTATAATTTACACAGTGGAGGGAGGTCTCTTGTGCCCTCTTATAGGGCTAGTAGGAGGCACCTTTTTGGTGCTAATTAAAGGTTCCACCTGTCCTAAACAACACACAGGGGCAGAGATACCCCATATTGTGCTGCTGTCTGGACTAAGGGAATACAGATTGACATTACAATCAACGATTTATCTTTATATGTAAGGAAAGGGGGGTGATTTGAATTATAGTATTTTTTGTGGGGGTTTTTTTTTTTTATACTTTTAAAAACATTTTTTCCTTTTACTTTTAGACCCCCTAGGGACCTTGAACCCTAGGTGGTCTGATTGCTTATACAGTAAAATCCATGCACTTCTTTTGCACGCTGCCCATGGCTCCCGGCTGTCATGGCAACCGATCGCCACCCTCCGATTACTTTCCAGACGGAGGCAATAGGTAAAAGATGGAGGCGCTTGCGCACTTTAGATGCCATGGTCGCATTTAACTGTGGTATCTAAAGTGTTAACAGCTGCGATCGTTGTCTGCACCTGAGCCCTCTCCATACAGCCTCTTGCAACCAATAACGTACAGCTACATCATTGACCGTTAAGGGGTTAAATATATATTTAGTAGATACAGTATTAAGAGTAAATATAAGACTTCACCACAATCACACAGCTTCCATTTGGCTACAGAAGATCTTCTATTTTTTTTCCTGTTGCTTACATAGTGCCAACACATTCTGTAGTGCTGTACAGAGATAACCACTGTACACACTGGAGCTCACAATCTAAATTTCCTATTTCTAACATTCACATACTAGGGCTAAATTTGTAGAATGCCAATTAACTTGTCCGTATTCTTTTTCAGAGAGTGGGAGGAAACTCCAAGCAGATGTTGCCCTTGGTTGGCTTCTAATCTAAGACTGAAGACAAGAACTTGTTACCAGGCTAATAACTGAACCACCCTTGCTCCTATGATAGAACTGATTCCCCTGTTTTTCATTTGACTCACAACATATGTGCATGCCTTATCCATGCTGAACCCTTTAGGGAATGAATGATTTTGAAATAGCAACAAATTGAGACATTATCTAGCAGTGTCACTTAGTCATGTCACCTTACCAATCTATGATAACCATGTTGCCTAGCAACACATTAGCATTTAGGAAGCAGAAAGCCTATAGCTAAAGCATATCAATGCTCTGAAACCCACCCCCCAACATACTGTATGGACATAATGCACAATTATTCATGTAGTAATTCCCGTCTTCCAGCTTGAAACTGTACACCCAAAGGTATCCATTACATTCTCTGTTCTGTGCTGGAGAAGGGCCACCCTGTAAAGGTCACCACGGACTTGATCTCACTGAAACTCCTACACTAGTCCAGTAGCCTAATAGGGGAAATTCATTATGTAAGCAAGTCTGTGGGAGTATTCTCTATAAGGCAGCCAACAATCACATCAATACTGCAATGCATATGTCTGCTTAAGTTATTTACCAAGCAAATTCAATAAGAAAACAGGAACAACTGGTTATTAGTTTCCCAAATCCAAATATTATGCGCTAGCCTATTTATGAAATAGTAGGTGTGCATCTGTCTATATACTACATATCACTCCACCAGGACATGAAGGAATTCATTGTAAATAATGCAACATACATACATTGGCCTAATTGATCTTGTGAACTCCAGTCTAAGTCAGGTTGCACACGACTGTGTGCTAACCGTCTGCCGTGAACGATGTCATCCATGTGCCACCCATGCACCGACCGTGCTTCCGCGGTTCCTTTCGTTCAATGAATAGGAGCCGTGGAAGCATGGCCGCTAAATCAGACAGGAATTGGACCTGTTCCATATTTTGCAGTCCTGACTGTTGGCCCGCATACGTGACCATGTAATTCACGGTCATATGAATGGACCCACACGGATAGCCCACTGACCTTTCATATGGTCGTCTGCAAGAGGCTTAAGTGCTACCTCCACAATGTACATTCTACAGAGTATAAAAGTCAACAATATTATACTTCACTCTACAGAACTGAACACTAATAGAAGAAAATACAAAATTATCAGACAAACACACATAGGGGCAGACAGACCTCCACAACACAACATTATCATAATTATACCTCTAATTATGTAAATGATGGTGCTAAGAGGGCAGCTTCTCTATTATGTGAGCTGGGGACACTGGCAAACCATAATGCTGCGTTCATTTGTAGTTAAGGTGTGAAAACACTTTTCCGTACATGTCAATTTTTGTATGATGTATACAGTTATGTGGCATACATCATTACTGTGCATTTAGTGTATATGTCAGGTGAAGTTAAAATGTGCTATGAACAAAGTCAAATTATTGGCCACGCTTGATGATGTTGTATGGCATTAAGTTCCACAGGCTTCGCAAAGCCGAAACATTAAGTGATAACAATGGCCACAGCTCAGAAACTTTGGAATCCAATATGTGTATGACTCATTTCTCTTTCACAGCTGATAAACTACAAGTACTGTGTTTTTCAAGAAGCAGACTCACAGTTCAGCTAAAATGGCAGACGCAGCTGATACAGAAAATAATGCAATCTCTAAGCTACACACCAATTGAACGCACTCAGCTGTTTATATACTGTATCTTTTGTAGAGAATAATGGAGAGTTCCCACACAGGCAACTGGGAATGAAGTGCCCTGTTCTAAGGAGTTGATAGGGTTCCACTTGTCAGACCCCCACCAATCCAATATTTATGTTATATTCTCCGGTTTAAAAAAACCTGTTAAGACCATGGATAGAATAGGCAGGGGTAGCAGTCCTACACTCGAGATAGGCCTTTATTAGTCAGAATAGAGCAGGGAGCTGCCTCAACATGTGGCTGCCCCTCAGGAGAACCAGACTTGTCAACTTTCTGGAGCTAGAGTACATGGGAAAAATGAAGGTTGAACTCAGGTTTCTATTGGCAAACAGAACACCATCTCGGAGACAGTTCTGAAAACGTCACCTTATAAATTTACTGCAGAATGTGGATATTGATTAGTGGTGGATATCAATCTTCATTGCTATAGCTACAAGATCAGGATAATTCCCATTGAAATCTATAAAATGCAGTTTGTGGGTGAATGGAATAGAGTTGTTGCAGAATTACTGCGGCGTACACATGTAAAAGTGTTTGATATGTATTTTCCCACACCAAAATCCGCATGTGGAAGTGAACTTTGTTCTAGATTTTGATGCCAATTTCACCCCTTTCATTGAAAAAGATGAGAAGATGAGATTGCAAGAGAAAATCTGCACCAAGAATTAACATGCTGCAGAATTTAAAATCCACACTATGGGGAAATTTATTAAGACAGGCGTTTTGTATGCCAGTTTAATTCATTTCCCCCACTGGCACCAACTGCCCCTGAATTTTCAACAGGCTCCAGCCTCTTAATAATTTAAGTGCACTCCCATGCGCCAGAACTGATTTCAAGTATAACTCACACCAGCACTCACACTCACTACGTGAGTTAGAGTAAATTAGTCCCTACTCATGTTCATTACAACTGGCAAGCAGGGCACAGAATTAACAATTTGGCACATACTTGTGCAACAAAGATGTACCACATTTAATCCTACCTATGGTGTAGATGGGTTAGTATATCCCCCAATATGTCAATTGTCAGGCAGAAAAATCTGCATGTGTTCATGTAAGATCTTATTGACTTAAATGCTATAGTATTATGCTGCAGATTTTCTGCACATAAATCCGTGCAAAAAATCTGCAATGTGTGCAAACAGTCTAAAGCCTCTTCAGACACCTGCAATATGGATTTATTCCGTATCGACTGCAAGTCAAATCACCTAAGCTAGCAACATCATAGAAATCTATGTTGTTATAAGTTGGAGTCATTAGACCTGCGGTCAAGATCGGATTTCCGGATGTAATATGGACTGTAAAATACATCTGTATTATAGCCATCTGCATTAGTCCTTAGGGGAAGCATAGCAAAAATTAGATGCACATCTGAAATTCCTGCCTGCATGATGCATAGAAAAATACTCTTCCAGTTTATGACTATATGCCGATATTCTCACAAAGCTTGTTGTTATGTTAGGTTCACACTTTCAATTTTTGCAGTTTTTTTTTTCTCTGGCACACTGAGGCTCCTTACCATGTTTACTGGCTTTATCTAAAGGATAGATTTGGATAGAACAAAAGTATCCAAATGTATAATGATGGCTATCATGTGCCTAAGGGTCAAATATGTGCCTTTTTGGCATTCATATTTCTTAGAGGTAACATAGACTTCTATTGCATTCAATACAGCAAACAAAATGTATCTGTTACAGTGTATTTATTTTTTTCAAATACAAGTCAATAGGAGACATATGGCATACAATTGCATGTTTCTATCCCCAAAGCAGAGTATGATTGTTACTGGAGAAAAAAAAAACATACTGCAAAAAATGTAAGTGTGAACCAAGCGCCTGTGTCAGCAGTCTAGTGAGAGAGAATAGGCTGCTGGAATGTGTATTCTGCTGATGGTTCCTGCAGATCAACAACATGGCAAATAAAGACCCTGCAAACCTGCACATTGATTATTGGATGACTCCTGCTGGGAAAGGAATAATGGCATTATACGGTATTGCAGGATAGCACTGTCCAGTATTTGGAAATATTAGACAGTTTTAGGGAATAATATTTCACAGTACTACAGAATAATATTATGCAATATTAGAGAGTATTATATTACACATTGTACTAGGAAATAACAGTTTTAGGGAATAATAAAAAACTCAGAATTAGAGAAAAATATTACACAACATACTAGGGACTAGGAAACTTGAGATTTACTCAGGTCGACAAAGCAGCTTCAAACTGGAGATTCCTTTAACAAACCTGCACAATATATACATATAACAAAAGTGTATTTTTATCTAAGCAGTTCATCATGACCAGCTAAGATATATAGATCTATATATGACCTTTCTATTTATAAGGCAATATGACAGATAAATGATAACCATCTATGTGACTGACATCTGCACATAGCACTTCTGTTTCACAGTACAACAATGCAGAATTCTTGGTGACATGAATGCAGGCGATGATGTCCCAGTAGTGTTTCATGTCAGTAGTGCAGAGCTGACAGCTACAGTATCTCTGATAGAAGAGATGTCATAACAAGCCCAGTGTCAGGACAGAGCTCACAGACCAGACCTCCATACCCTGGCACATGTCCACTATTTATACTCCAGCGGCACGCCATTTACTGCCTGCCTGCCTGAACTATGTAGAAATATAGCAGAGCTCAGTATGTCACTATCGCCTGGGGGCTGCGTCGTCTTAGCACGATGCCCTGATTTTAGGCAAAAAACACTAGGCTTATCTGCAGACCTATGTAAAATCCACAGATAAGAAACACATCATATGATATCACAATTCGCTATGTGCAATGACAAACTCAGCACAACTACATGTGCATTTTTCTATTAGACCTATAGCATTCTGAAATGCCAGTCCACAGCCCAAGCAATTCTGCACAATATTCTAGCACTGGATGAATATAGAGGACCCTGTCACTGACAGCACTGACACCAAGCACTGTGTGATGGATGGGAAGACTGTAGGAGCACAGGACAGCAGTCACGGGAGGTGACCTGCGACTAGTCACGGTGGTCACTGTGGTCATGGACAGAGCCTTGTACAGCTGTATGGAGCTGACAGCCACTACTGCACTGCACATAGCACGCACTGCAGAGCACACTGCACTACCAAGCAGCTCTGCAGACCCATTCATCATCAGCACAGCCCCCATGAGCGCCCCCCCCTCACCACAGCCTCCTTACATTGTCCGTCTCCCCATGGTCAGAGGAAAACGACTGCTCCCCGCTCTCTCCAACTGTCGCCATCTTCGTGCAGTAACAGACTGAGAGTGAATAGAGTCGGAGGAGAGCAGAGACAGTGGAGGACAGCCCCCACAACTAGCATACCATTACCCACAGCCTGCCTGCTCCTCCCCCTACCTGCTGCCTGCCATAGCTCTGTTAACTCTGTGTGGACCTGCTGCATGGAATAACTGCTAACCCTTTCCTGCCTGTAGCCTTCATACTGTACATATCAGCCATAGGGGAATCAGCTTCCTGTGACTGGGGTGGAGGGAACATGGCAGCAGTACCACAGCCCTGAGCTCTGGAGCCTAGTGAAAGCTTCCACAGGGACACCCTAAAGGCAATGGCAGTGTAAATATGTATAAAGAAAGAGTTGTGTGAAAAATACATCATTACCAGCTCCCCTAAACTGGAATGTCACCTTGTCTTTGTAGGAAATGGAAACTAAACTGCATTAGCAACAGGGTAAAACCACTGCTTGTTCACCAAATCTCCCCCAAACCATATTGGATGCTTTGTGTGTGGACTCCCTATTCCTGACTTTGACAACCTTGCTGAAATTTTATGGAATGACAAAATTGTTGCTTTTCTGTAACTTTGGCCGGTCTCAAAAGAATCACATGATATTCCAGTATCCCCCACTATACTATTGCATCTTTCCTCCCATACACTGCATCTGTCCTGGATTGTATCTAGTTTACACAGTTACTCTTCATGAATATTCAAGATGTACGCTACCCTCAGCCAACCCTCTTAACTGCTTTCTGCCGCAGCCATTTTTTGATTTTTGTTTTTTTGATCCTGCCTTCCAAAAGCCATAACTTTATTTAATTTTCTCGTTCGCAGAGACATACGAGGACTTCATTTTTGCAGGACAAATTCTACTTCATAATCGTACCATTTGATAATCTGTACGATGCACTGGGAAACTGGAAAGAAATTCAGGTTTGACCAAGTGATCAGAACAGTTAGGCCGGGGGCCCCACTTAGCGTAAAGGCTTCGGCTTGGCGTTTTACAGTCACAGCAAAGTGGATGGGATTCTAGCAAATCCCATGCCCACTTTGCGGGAAAATACGCAGTGATTTCGCAGCATGTCAATTATATCTACCCAGATGGCGGCGGTTTCCCTATAGATATAATTGAAGCAGAAAGTCTGCAGAGAAACTTTCTGTGTAAAGCACTGCGGGAAGAACCGCGATGTGTTGCCACCGCGATGTGTTGCCGCCGCAGCTTTTCCTTCAGCGTTGTTTTGCTGTGGAACGCCACGTGGGGCCTTAGCCTTAAAGGGGTTATCCCGTAATGGACATTTATCCCCTATCCACAGGATAGGTGATAAGTGAGGATGGGGGACTCAGAGTCCCCCTAAGGCTTTCTTATGAATGGAGCACTAGTGCACTTGTGTGACCTGTGCTCCATTCACTCATATGGGGCTGCAGGCGCTACGGGAGATTACAGTTCGGGCAGCCCCATACAAGTGAATGGCGCACCGATCATGAGAGTACACTGGCACTCCATTGGCAAGGAGGCCTTAAGGGTTCTTTCGGTCCCCCATCCTCCTCATACCTGTGACAGGTCCACTTTAAAAGTGTCTTGCGCAACGGGTTTTGAACCTACAGCAGTTCAGTTTCTTGCTTCAGGTCCAGCGCGGTTTTCTGTAACGACTGAAAACTGGCCCAGCCACAGGAGTGAAACCACAGTGAAAACCTGCCAGTTTTTGCCTCAGATGGGTCCACTGTATTATATCCCACTGCGGTTGTCCCTCAATGTGACCACTGTGTGTGGACCAGACCTTAGGATTGGTTTTGCAGAAACATTTTGTTTGTCGGTTTTAACTATGTTTTTTACCATGAAAAACACTGTTAGGCTAAGGCCCCACGTAGCAAACCTATAAGGAAAACGCCAGCGTTTCCGTAGGTATAATTGACATACTTCGATTTACAAAAACACAACGATTTTTTGAAATCGCAGCATTTCTGCTGCGGATATTTTTTTCTGCAATGGATGGATGGGATTAGCCAGTATCCCATCCACTTTGCAGGTACTGTAAAACGCCATGTCCAAATTGTTGCGTATTTGCAACATTGGGCCCTGGCCTTAAAAACACAGAATTATTAAACAGCATGTTTTCTTTGTCTTCTTTTTTTTTACATTTCTTGATGTTTTTTGCCTGTTTGGCATATTTTATTTTAATTTTTTTCTGGTGTTTTCTATTGATTTCAAAAACGTTTGTGAAGGTAGTCTAACTTATCCCCTATCCACAGGACTGTTCCATAGACCTCAATGGAGCACTGGCCACGCAAGCGTACTTGCCCTTCATTAACAGGTAAACTTCCAGTCCTCCTTTATCCTGATTCCTGAGGTTCCCAGCAAGTGTCAGACTAGGGTGCCTAGGGCCTATCGCTAGAATTATTTCTGGGGGCCCACTTTATAGCTAAATGGAAATATTACCTGCCCCCTTGCTTTAGACTAGGGCCCCCTTAGCTCAGTGTGCAACATGATTGGTGGAGGCAGGGCTCAGGAGGGAGGATAGTGGTCAGACTGACTCTGTGCTTAGATGTCATTTCAGTCAACCAATGCATCTATAAATAATAAACTGGGTAGTGTGATAAATATTCTACCCAGTTCATTATACGGGCGTATAGGCTGCATGAGATGCTGTATGGTGCCTATCTGTATGTGCAGTTAGTGTACTATGGCACTTTGGCAGCGGTTGGGGGACTGAGGGCCCACTAGCCCCCATGGGTCAGGGGCCCATCGGATATTCACCTGTCCTCTGTGTGCCACTCTGTACCTGGTCCCAGTGGTCGGACCACCAGCAATCTGACACTTATCCCCTATCCCATGGATAGGGAATAAGTGTCTTTAATGACATAACCCCTTTTCAGTTTTAAGAAAAATTGTTTGCACACAATACATAGTATGGAGTGCATTGGTTACATAAACTCATCTAAAACAACATTTTTGGCCGTTTGCATGTAAACTGGAGGAACTTCATCAAGCCCTGCACTACAGAATTCTGGAGTAAATCCAGTAAGGGAGGGGCAAAGAAAGTGAAGAAACCTTTGAGGACAGAAGTGTTATGCAGGGTTCACACTAATGTTGGATATCCATTATGATAGTTAAAAAAAACAGCCACATTAGCATTAGTTATTGTCTATTTTAATATTGTACGTTTTTTTGCTTTTTTTTTTGTTTCTGCTTTCTGACCAGGCACAGAAAAGAAAACGGACAGTATAATGTACACCCGTCTGTTACTGTCCATTACCCATAGACTTTATTGTTAAAAAATAACGAACGCTTGACGTCCGTCATTAAACTTTTTTTTTTTTTAATTGACACAAAAGTCCTGCATGTAGGATTTTTTTTGTCCGTGAAAAAAATGGACATGTGACGGATTGGGTATATAACGGACACTAACAGTCACTAACAGACACAAGATAAAATCCCATTGAAATGAATGAAACGTTTAACGGATTTCTGACGGTTCAGCTAGTGTCCGTTGCTAAAATCTTGTAATGGACAATAGCAACGGACACTATTGACGGTCACCAGTGGTAGTGTGAACGCCCCCTAAGACTTCAATATGCACCAAATTTATCAAACATTTAATAAATATGGTGCAAATTACAGCAATGCAGACTCTAGTAAAACTGACTTTACAAATTACCCTCATGATAAATTCCCCCTTCTGAGGCCCTGACTTCAATTTCAGCAACATGAAGTGGGATCAAGTCTGGTTATTGTGGAATGACAGTGTATTGAACATTAGAGTGCAGGACTGTGTAGAAAAAGATACATAAAAAACCCTATGTGATAATGTAATGCTGTCAGAAAAGAAAAAAATATTTGCATTATGTAAAATCCCATCAAAGGATGGCTAGTAAACATTCATTATGAATTTGTTTAGAGATATTCACTACATCATTGCATGCGATTTGGCTATACTAGGCCTCATTCACACATCCACATTTGCGGATATGTGAGGTCTGTGTGATTCACGGACTATTCTCTATTCACACTACCCTGCATTGTGGGTGGTATGCTGTCTGTGGTTGATCCGCTTTTCACATCTAGCAAAAGCAGAGTCACTTTTTTCTGTTTAATTTTCTATACTTTGTATGTCTCTAGGTTTGTGTTAGGTGGGGGTCCCAGCAATTGAACCCCCATTGATCAGATTACTATCACCTATCCTGTTAATACTGAGATTAAAGGATTGTACCAAGTTGTAATCTTATCACCTACCCTGTTGTTTTGAACCCAGCATCAATGCCCAAGATCTCAGATCCTTCTTTGATCACAGGCATTAACCCTTCAGATTTGACCAAGGCATCTGATCACCGGCAGGGTGTGGGTGCTGCCATGTTCTTTCCGATCCATTTCCATTTGAAGGCAGCCTGCAATTGAAGTTAATAGCTTTCTCAATACACTGCAATATATTGGTAATGCACAATATTGTACTGGTGACTAGACCCCCTAGGGATGAAGTCCCTAGGGGGTCTAAAAATAAAAGTAAAAAAAACATAAAATTTGATTTGATTTCAAATATATGCAGTACAGACCAAAAGTTTGGACACACCTTCTCATTCCAAGAGTTTTCTGTATTTTCATGACTATAAAAATTGTAGATTCACACTGAAGGCATCAAAACTATGAATTAACACATGTGGAATTATATACTTAACAAAAAAGTGTGAAACAACTGAAAGTATGTCTTATATTCTAGGTTCTTCAAAGTAGCCACCTTTTGCATTGATTACTGCTTTGCACACTCTTGGCATTCTCTTGATGAGCTTCAAGAGGTAGTCACCTGAAATGGTTTTGACTTCACAGGTGTGCCCTGTCAGGTTTAATAAGTGGGATTTCTTGCCTTATAAATGGGGTTGGGACCATCAGTTGTGTTGTTCAGAAGTCAGGTGGATACACAGCTGATAGTCCTACTGAATGGAGTGTTAGAATTTGTATTATGGCAAGAAAAAAGCAGCTAAGTAAAGAAAAACGAGTGTCCATCATTACTTTAAGAAATGAAGGTCAGTCAGTCCGAAAAATTGTGAAAACTTTGAAAGTGTCCCCAAGTGCAGTGGCCAAAACCATCAAGCGCTACAAAGAACTTGGCTCACATGAGGACCGTCCCAGGAAAGGAAGACCAAGAGTCACCTCTGCTGCGGAGGATAAGTTCATCCGAGTCACCAGCCTCAGAAATCGCAGGTTAACAGCAGCTCAGATTAGAGACCAGGTCAATGCCACACAGAGTTCTAGCAGCAGACACATCTCTACAACAACTGTTAAGAGGAGACAGTGTGCAGCAGGCCTTCATGGTAAAATAGCTGCTAGGAAACCACTGCTAAGGACAGGCAACAAGCAGAAGAGACTTGTTTGGGCTAAAGAACACAAGGAATGGACATTAGACCTGAGGAAATCTGTGCTTTGGTCTGATGAGTCCAAATTTGAGATCTTTGGTTCCAACCACCGTGTCTTTGTGCGACGCAGAAAAGGTGAACGAATGGACTCTACATGCCTGGTTCCCACCGTGAAGCATGGAGGAGGAGGTGTGATGGTGTGGGGGTGCTTTGCTGGTGACACTGTTGGGGATTTATTCAAAATTGAAGGAATACTGAACCAGCATGGTTACCACAGCATCTTGCAGCGGCATGCTATTACATCCGGTTTGCGTTTAGTTGGACCATCATTTATTTTTCAACAGGACAATGACCCCAAACACACCTCCAGACTGTGTAAGGGCTATTTGACCAAGAAGGAGAGTGATGGGGTGCTACGCCAGATGACCTGGCCTCCACAGTCACCAGACCTGAACCCAATCGAGATGGTTTGGGGTGAGCTGGACTGCAGAGTGAAGGCAAAAGGGCCAACAAGTGCTAAGCATCTCTGGGAACTCCTTCAAGACTGTTGGAAGACCATTTCAGGTGACTACCTCTTGAAGCTCATCAAGAGAATGCCAAGAGTGTGCAAAGCAGTAATCAAAGCAAAAGGCGGCTACTTTGAAGAACCTAGAATATAAGACATATTTTCAATTGTTTCACACTTTTTTGTTAAGTATATAATTCCACATGAGTTAATTCATAGTTTTGATGCCTTCAGTGTGAATCTACAATTTTTATAATCATGAAAATACAGAAAACTCTTGGAATGAGAAGGTGTGTCCAAACTTTTGGTCTGTACTGTATATATAGCTATATCATATATATATATATATCTATATATAGATATATATAGATATATATGTATATATATCTATATATATAGATATATATTTGAAATCACGTCAAAATATCACACAGTCCCCAAAATGGTAAAATAAAAAGTACATGTTCTCCTGCAAAAAAGAAGTATTACACAGGGTGTCAGAATATGGTAACTCAAATTTTTTTCATTTTTGAAAATTCTGCATATATATTGTAAGTATGGGAGCCAGAGGGCGCTGTTGAGCGACCCAGGCCAGGCCAGAAAAGGCCCTCAGCCACGCCTTTGGGTTGTGGCACGCAACTCCAGAGGGGCTGGAGCATCCTGCAGGAAGCAGGAAGTAGTGGACCAGCGAGGACGGAGAGAGAGGCTCAGTCCCAGAGGGCTGGCGTCCACAGGAGTGGACCAGCGAGGACAGAGGGAGCGGCTCTGTCCCAAAAGGGCTGGCGTCCACAGGAGTGGACCAGCTAGGACAGAGAGAAAGGCTCTGTCCCACAGGGCTGGCGTCCACGGAGGACTGTTGCTGCAGCTGAGCAATAGTCAGGACAGTTAGGGGCTCAAGGAGTGAGTTAGGCTCTAACTGTGGCATAGGTTTTTTGTTGTTTTGCTGTGTTGCAGTTACGCTGAATAAAGCCACTTTTATTTACACTTGGACCGTCTGAAAGCTATCTTTCCGGCGCCCAGTACCATGAACCAACACTGTCCGGACCAGGAAAAGCCGCCATTTTGAGTCTAATTCCCCCAAATTATCACAATATTTATATATATATACAGTACAGACCAAAAGTTTGGACACACCTTCTCATTCCAAGAGTTTTCTGTATTTTCATGATTATAAAAATTGTAGATTCACACTGAAGGCATCAAAACTATGAATTAACACATGTGGAATTATATACTTAACAAAAAAGTGTGAAACAACTGAAAATATGTCTTATATTCTAGGTTCTTCAAAGTAGCCACCTTTTGCTTTGATTACTGCTTTGTACACTCTTGGCATTCTCTTGATGAGCTTCAAGAGGTAGTCACCTGAAATGATCTTCCAACAGTCTTGAAGGAGTTCCCAGAGATGCTTAGCACTTGTTGGCCCTTTTGCCTTCACTCTGCAGTCCAGCTCACCCCAAACCATCTCGATTGGGTTCAGGTGTGGTGACTGTGGAGGCCAGGTCATCTGGCGTAGCACCCCATCACTCTCCTTCTTGGTCAAATAGCCCTTACACAGTCTGGAGGTGTGTTTGGGGTCATTGTCCTGTTGAAAAATAAATGATGGTCCAACTAAAAGCAAACCGGATGTAATAGCATGCCGCTGCAAGATGCTGTGGTAACCATGCTGGTTCAGTATTCCTTCAATTTTGAATAAATCCCCAACAGTGTCACCAGCAAAGCACCCCCACACCATCACACCTCCTCCTCCATGCTTCACGGTGGGAACCAGGCATGTAGAGTCCATTCGTTCACCTTTTCTGCGTCGCACAAAGACACGGTGGTTGGAACCAAAGATCTCAAATTTGGACTCATCAGACCAAAGCACAGATTTCCTCAGGTCTAATGTCCATTCCTTGTGTTCTTTAGCCCAAACAAGTCTCTTCTGCTTGTTGCCTGTCCTTAGCAGTGGTTTCCTAGCAGCTATTTTACCATGAAGACCTGCTGCACACAGTCTCCTCTTAACAGTTGTTGTAGAGATGTGTCTGCTGCTAGAACTCTTTGTGGCATTACCTGGTCTCTAATCTGAGCTGCTGGTAACATGCGATTTCTGAGGCTGGTGACTCGGATGAACTTTCCTGGGGGCGGTCCTCATGTGAGCCAGTTTCTTTGTAGCGCTTGATGGTTTTGGCCACTGCACTTGGGGACGCTTCCAAAGTTTTCCCAATTTTTCGGACTGACTGACCTTCATTTCTTAAAGTAATGATGGACACTCGTTTTTCTTTACTTAGCTGCTTTTTTCTTGCCATAATACAAATTCTAACACTCCATTCAGTAGGACTATCAGCTGTGTATCCACCTTCTGAACACCACAACTGATGGTCCCAACCCCATTTATAAGGCAAGAAATCCCACTTATTAAACCTGACAGGGCACACCTGTGAAGTGAAAACCATTTCAGGTGACTACCTCTACCTCTTGAAGCTCATCAAGAGAATGCCAAGAGTGTGCAAAGCAGTAATCAAAGCAAAAGGTGGCTACTTTGAAGAACCTAGAATATAAGACATATTTTCAGTTGTTTCACACTTTTTTGTTAAGTATATAATTCCACATGTGTTAATTCATAGTTTTGATGCCTTCAGTGTGAATCTACAATTTTTATAGTCATGAAAATACAGAGAACTCTTGGAATGAGAAGGTGTGTCCAAACTTTTGGTCTGTACTGTACCTACAAGGATGCATATGTATTACACATATATACAGTGCTGGCCAAAAGTATTGTCACCCCTGCAATTCTGTCAGATAATACGCAATTTCTTCCAGAAAATGATTGTAATCACAAATGCTTTGGTAATAATATCTTCATTTAATTTGTCTTCAATGGAAAACCACAAAAAGAATTGTCAAAAAGCCAAATTGGATATAATTCCACACCAAACATAAAAAAGGGGGTGGACAAAAGTATTGGCACCCTTTGAAAAATCAGGTGATGCTTCTCTAATTTGTGTAATTAACAGCACCTGTTACTTACCTGTGGCACATAACAGGTGGTGGCAATAACTAAATCACACTTGCAGCCAGTTGAAATGGATTAAAGTTGACTCAACCTCTGTCCTGTGTCCTTGTGTGTACCACATTGAGCATGGAGAAAAGAAAGAAGACCAAAGAACTGTCTGAGGACTTGAGAAGCAAAATTGTGAGGAAGCAGGAGCAATCTCAAGGCTACAAGTCCATCTCCAAAGACCTGAATGTTCCTGTGTCTACTGTGCGCAGTGTCATCAAGAAGTTTAAAGCCCATGGCACTGTGGCTAACCTCCCTAGATGTGGACAGAAAAGAAAAATTGACGAGAGATTTCAACGAAAGATTGTGCGGATGGTGGCTAAAGAACCTCGACTAACATCCAAACAAGTTCTAGCTGCCCTGCAGTCCGAGGGTACAACAGTGTCGACCTGTACTATCTGTCGGCATCTGAATGAAAAGGGACTCTATGGTAGGATACCCAGGAAGACCCCACTTCTGACCCAAAGACATAAAAAAGCCAGGCTGGAGTTTGCCAAAACTTACCTGAGAAAGCCAAAAACTTTTTGGAAGAATGTTCTCTGGTCAGATGAGACAAAAGTAGAGCTTTTTGGGAAAAGGCATCAACATAGAGTTTACAGGAAAAAAAAAGAGGCCTTCAAAGAAAAGAACACGGTCCCTACAGTCAAACATGGCGGAGGTTCCCTGATGTTTTGGGGTTGCTTTGGACTGCTTGACCGTGTGCATGGCATTATGAAGTCTGAAGACTACCAACAAATTTTGCAGCATAATGTAGGGCCCAGTGTGAGAAAGCTGGGTCTCCCTCAGAGGTCATGGGTCTTCCAGCAGGACAATGACCCAAAACACACTTCAAAAAGCACAAGAAAATGGTTTGAGAGAAAGCACTGGAGACTTCTAAAGTGGCCAGCAATGAGTCCAGACCTGAATCCCATAGAACACTTGTGGAGAGATCTCAAAATGGCAGTTTGGAGAAGGCACCCTTCAAATCTCAGGGACCTGGAGAAATTTGCCAAAGAAGAATGGTCTAAAATTCCAGCAGAGCATTGTAAGAAACTCATTGATGGTTACCGGAAGCGGTTGTTCGCAGTTATTTTGTCTAAAGGTTGTGCTACCAAGTATTAGGCTGAGAGTGCCAATACTTTTGTCCGGCCCATTTTTGGAGTTTTGTGTAAAATGATCAATGATTTGACTTTTTTTTTCATTTTTTGTGTTTTTTCATTGCAAGCAAAATAAATGAAGATATTATTACTAAAGCATTTGTGATTGCAATCATTTTCTGGAAGAAATTGAGTATTATCTGACAGAATTGCAGGGGTGCCAATACTTTTGTCCAGCACTGTATATATATATATATATATATATATATATATACACACACACACACTCTACTCTAACCTGTTGTAAGGGAATTGCTAGTTGTGCAATTCCCTAGTGCTGCTGCTGAAACAAAGAAAGAAGGGAAGACAGAGACAGTGAGTCCTAAACTCGACCCAGCCCCTGTCCCTACCTAATTGCCACAACTGTCCTAATGACAGGGACAACTGGGCGGCAATCCCTTCAGTGAATAAGTGTACACAGAACAAGACAAGTCAAACAACACGGAAGCAGAGTCAGCAAGCCGAGGTCAAACCAGATAGACAAACAGTACCAAATCGAAATCCAAGAGAATAGCCAAAGGGTAAGCCAGAGGTCAGAAAAATGAATACAGGTAACAAACAGCAAGAGAAGCGCTTAGCAAGGACAAAGTCTCAATAGCCAGCAAACATGTGTGGGCAGATGACCAGTTTATAGGAAGTCCAGAACCCGCCCAAGACTTGATTGGGAGATAGCCTGTCAATCACAAAGGCAAGTCTAAGATTAACTGTTTGAGGAGCGGAGGGAAACAACGGTGCAGGAGATTCAATTACAGTGAAGAGGTAATAGAGCGTTGTTCAGACAGAGCAACAAGAAACCTAAGCGAATTGAACACGCCTCCTGCGCCGCAGCGTGCGAGTGGAGGATGGCCCGAACAGGCAGAGACGTTACACCTGTCTTGCAGATACGATAGTTGGAATCTCATGCAGATAGTCTTGAGCACAGAAGAAGCCAGAAAACATAGGGGACTTTATGCTGAGCACAGTTGTACCTTTAGATAATCCGAAAGATGCACTATTTCCTCGGAAAAGCCATTTTATATATATGCAGATGAGGCTCAAGTGCTATGAGGCATATTAGAGTGTCCGGCTTTCAAATCAGAATACAGAGCCCTTGCAGGCTTTGACATGCCCCCTACTCCTCATTTACGTATTAATAAAAATAACTTTTTCAATGAAATGGTGCAGCTATTGGAAAATCTAAATTAATGATGATTCTTAGTATAATGTCCCCTATGAATGAAACTAGAACAACTGCCCTGCATGCCAAGTGAGGAAAAACAGTTAACCAACTGTTGCTGCCTCATATTGAGGAAAGCAGAAACTTAAAAGGGTTTTCGTGAAGTTAAATATTGATGACCTTTCCTTAGCATAGGCCATCAATAGATGATCATTGGGGGTCCTATATTCCTACAGATCATCTGCTCAAAGTGGCAACACCACCACTTCACACGCCAGTGATATCACATTCATTCATCATGTGGCCTGTGTGCAAAACAATTGTGTTGTATGAGAAATAGCAGCACTGAAAAACACATTGGACTCACAGAGTACAATGTATTTATGAGGGGAGCACTTCCAGGTTTTCTCCACCTCTCCCTGCCCCTCTTTGCAATGACTCACTACTACAGGCAGGTAACACTGGTGTCCATCAGTAGGGATAGAGGAAAGTGTTGGGCTTTCTACTATGAATGGAAGCCACAACCTGAATGAGCCCTAAATTGTGACATTTTCATAAATTATATAGGTTATAGTAAGTAAAGTTATAATCTATAATATTGGACAAAATGACCATGTCCTACACATAGGAATGGTGAAAAGGCAAAAATGATTGTCTTAGTTTTAAACCATACAGTATAAAAGAAATTACCAGTTAAAGATTTTCTTCTCAGATTGAATAGTGACCATTGCTCAAACATTAAGTCATTGTTGAGCTGGGTTATATTTACCTAATACCACGTGTCAAAAGAGTGATGGCATTGCCTCTAGTTAGGATTTGCAGGCATAGTCAAAACAAGGAGACAGTATATGGTGACTGTGACTTGGGCAACTTTCCTGTTGTGGCTAGCTATTTTCACTTAAGTCATAAGAGAGATTACATCTTCATTCTCTTTACAGTAGTGAATTTCAGGGTGAAATGATGTTATCAGTATTGCAGTATCAGATTGAGCAGAAGATACATGTCTTTACATTTACTGATTGAAAGTAATAAAGCAACCTGTATTTTCTCTTTGAAAGAGACATTTCAGATCTTATACATTTACTCTACAGTAGTAAATCAGAAATTTAGTAAAGTTTAGTGGCATTTCAAAATACTTTACTGAATTTGGAATTATTCTGTAATAGTTTCACCAGTTCTTTGAGGGAGCATTTAATGCTCAAAAATAACCGTATTATGGTGTGCCCTTAAAGGAGTATTCTCATGAATGTAACCATATTTAAAATGGTAAACAAATAAATGTTAAACATTTTTTTAAATATAAATAATTAAATATTGTCTAGAGTTTTAAAGAGGATCTTTCACCACCTTCACCAATTCTAGTTCTTAGCATATGTTAATAGGAGATACTTCACTGATTCCAGCACAGTTGGAGTTTTTTCTCTAGCCTCCACCGTTTCAAGTGTAGTTAGTTTTGGTGCCTGATGTGTTATTTAAGCTCTGTAATGTCAAAAGGGCAGTGTCAGGCAGGGGCCGTGATTCAGAGCTCCAATTAGAGGCAGCCAGTGTCAGAGCTCAGAATCACTCCCCCTTGCCTGCCCCTACCTGACACTGCCTTTCTGACAGTACAGAGCCTAAGTAGTATCTTGGCACCAAAAATAACAGCATTGATTGCTTAGGAACAGTGGGAGCTACAGAAGACATTCCAACTGCGCCAGAATCAGTGAAGCTGCGCCTATTAACAGATGCTAAGAACTAGAGTTGGTGGAGGCGGTGAAAGGTCCTCTTTAACCCCTTCCTGACATACTCTGTAATAGTACGGCGGACGTCAGGTATTTAAATATGGCAGCTGCTCAGCTTTTGCATTCTATAGCAGAGACCTGATGCTAACGCCCGCAATCAGTGCCTGCACTGATTGCGATCATTAAGGCCTCCATCACTTCGCTGGCCCCCCGAAGCGAGATCCAGGGCCAGGGCCATTCATTTGTATGGCATTCTGCTTTATGCACAAGTCCCACACCATTGAAAGTTATAGCGTTTGTGTTAATTTTCATTGGCAACCAATCAAGACAACATACTGTCACCACTAAAATTCTGGAAAATATTTAATTTTTTATATTTACAAAAAAATGCTTCACTTTTAATTGTCTACAGATATAAATATGGTTATGTTCATGGGAAAATGCTTTTAGGCTAAGGCCTCATGTAGCAAACCTCAGCTAAAAAACGCAGTGAAAAAAATGCAATGGAAATGCATCGTTTTTTTCCACAGCATTTTTCATTGCGTTTTTGCTGCATTTTTCTGTGCATTTTTTCTTCTCTTATTAAATCTATTGGGAAAATGCTTGCCTTTCCACAGGTAAAACTGAAATGCTATGTTTTTCAAAAATACAGCTTTTCCGCAGTGTTTTTTTTTTAACACAATGTGTGCATGGAATTAGCCAGGATCTTATTCACTATGCTGGTACTGTAAAAAGCAACGGTTTTTTTCTGTTGTGTTTCCACAGCAGCCAGGTACGCTGCATTTCGCTAAGTGGGGCCTTAGCATTAAAGCAGTTATAAGAGGGAAATATATCCAATTAACCTCACAGTTGAAAAAAAGGAAAGTCCTAGTCCTAGATTTTGAAGCTAGTAGAACGTCTTGAGGAGAAACACACACTAAGACCGGTTGAAGACAACCGTGTGCTTGCACCTGGCCATGAATTACAGGCACGGGTGGCGCACGGGGGACACGCGGAAGTCAACGGTGTGCCGCCCGTACATCGGCCATGCTTCTGCAGCCCCTTTCGTTAAATGAATAGAAGCCACAGAAGCATAGGGCCTGTTCTATATTTTGCGGCCCAGACTGTCGGCCCACACACGTGACAGTCATGTGTACAGGCCCATAGAAATGAATGGGTCAGTGTGCTGTCCGTGAAAAACATGGATAGCACACTGATCTCGGCCACGGTCGTCTGCAAGGGGCCTAACATTGTCAACACTGTATTGTATAAGCTGAACTATGTTTGCACTAGAATTAAGTCTTTCCTTCTGGAGGATTATGTGGACGATCTTCAGAGATCTAATGCTTAGTTTTATGAGATGGGAGATAGAACAAGTAATGTTCTGAGTAATCAAAAAAGGATCTCCTCAATTAGTGGGAACCCATACAGCAATACACTATTTACCCAAAACTATGGACACACCCATATTAATAAAAAATATAACAATGCTTTATTAGAAATTAATACATACAAAATAAATATAGTATAAAATGAGAGACTATAGCATGGGTGTCAGATGGTAAAATAACACCCTAGATACCTAGCTCCTTCTACCAGGTGCACAAGGAGGAATTCCCTATAAGCATATATTCGCTATACAATGTCAAATACTACAGTTACGTCCATAAATATTTGGACAGAGACAACATTTTTGTAATTTTGGTTCTGTACATTACCACAATGAATTTTGAACAAAACAATTCAGATGCAGTTGAAGTTCAGACTTTCATCTTTAATTCAGTGGGTTGAACTAATTAATTGCATAAAAACGTGAGGAACTAAAGCATTTATTACACACAATCCCTTCATTTCAGGGGCTCATAAGTAATTGGACAAATTAAATCATTGTAAATCAAATGTTAATTTCTAATACTTGGTTGTTCAAACTTTGTTGGCACTGACTGCCTGAAGTCTTGAACTCATGGACATCACCAGACGCCGCAGTGTTTCCTCCTTTTTAATGATCTGCCAGGCCTTTTCTGCAGCGGTTTTCAGTTGCTGTTTGTTTGTGGGCCTTTCTGTCTGAAGTTTATTCTTTAACAAGTGAAATGCAAGCTCAATTGGGTTGAGATCAGGTGACTGACTTGGCCATTCAAGAATATTCCACTTCTTTGCTTTAATAAACTCCTGGGTTGCTTTGGCTTTATGTTTTGGGTCATTGTCCATCTGTATTATGAAACGTCGACCAATCAGTTTGGCTGCATTTGGCTGGATTTGAGCACACAGTATGTCTTTGAATACCTCAGAATTTATCCGTCTGCTTCTGTCCTGTGTCACATCATCAATAAACACTAGTGACCCAGTGCCACTGGCAGCCATGCATGCCCAAGCCATCACACTGCATCCGCTGTTTTTTACAGATGATGTGGTATGCTTTGGATCATGAGCTGTACCATGCCTTCGCCATACTTTTTTCTTTCCATCATTCTGGTAGAGGTTGATCTTGGTTTCATCTGTCCAAAGAATGTTCTTCCAGAACTGTGCTGGCTTTTTTAGATGTTTTTTAGCAAAGTCCAATCTAGCCTTCTTATTCTTGAGGCTTATGAGTAGCTTGCACTGTGCAGTGAACCCTCTGTATTTACTTTCATGCAGTCTTCTCTTTACGTTAGATTTGGATGTTGATACAACTACATCCTGGAGAGTGTTGTTCCCTTGGTTGGCTGTTGTTAAGGGGTTTCTCTTCACCATGAAAATTATTCTGTGATCATCCACCACTGTTGTCTTCCGTGGATGTCCAGGTCTTTTTGCATTGATGAGTTTACCAGTGCTTTCTTTCTTTCTCAGGATGTACCAAACTGTAGATTTTGCCACTCCTAATATTGTAGCAATTTCTCGGATGTTTTTTTATTCTGTTTTTGCAGCTTAAAGATGGCTTGTTTCACCTGCACGGAGAGCTCCTTTGACCGCATGTTTTCTTTACAACAAAATCTTCCAAATGCAAGCACCACACCTCAAATCAACTCCAGGCCTTTTATCTTCTTAATTGAGAGTGACATAACAAAGGAATTGCCCACACCTGCCCATGAAACAGCCTTTGAGTCTATTGTCCAATTACTTTTGGTCCCTTTAAAAACAGGGTGGCACATGTTAAGGAGCTGAAACTCCTAAACCCTTCATCTAATTTTAATTTGGATACCCTCAAATGCAAGCTGAAAGTCTGGACTTTATGTCCATGTCCATTATATAATCATAACTTGAAAATGTTTCAGGAAACAGGTAAAAAAAAACAAAATTTGTGTCAGTGTCCAAATATATATGGACCTAACTGTATATTGTTAATAAGCTAGGCACAGTATGATATACAAAATGACTATCAATCTCTGCGGAGATTGACAAATGCATATATCTTCACATTTGGATCAATGCACACTATGTAAATAATAACAGCTCCCCCGAAAGCATATACAGTATGCACTAGCAATACTGGCAATTCATTGACACGGACAGATCACCACTAATAGAAAATCATTGTAGCAAATTTACCAAACAAACCATGAGCCATGACTATGAAAGGGGGAAAACCACAATAGAGCCCTGGGAGAGGATGAAACACGCCCCAACGTTTGTTTTGCCACCAAACTGCTTTGTTAGGAGGCTTCTTAGGTTTTGGGTAATCACCTGAGACTGTCAAGGGTTAAAAGTAATATACCATATTTGAAAAACAAACAGGAGAATTAGTTTACTTGCCTCAATGAATTGTTATTGCTTTTAGTGCTTATTATAAAAATCTGTATAACTTTTAAGAGGTTGTTCAAGCAATCAATTATTTTTAAAATAGGCCCGGGGAGGTGGAAAATTTTTTAAAAAAAGTCATACTCATCTGTCCCCGGAGCTCCAGTGTCCTCCCAGGGTGGTCCAGTCTGGCAGCTCAGCTGTCTTCTTGCTGTGGAATTTTTCGCTGCCTGTTACGTACTGGTTCCCTTCCGCTGAAGCCGCTGATTGGCCTAAGACGGTCACGTGACCGCTGAGGCCAATAAGTGGCCTGAGGAAGGGAATCAGGGACGTCCCAGCCTTGAATATTTGACCAATGAATACCTGGAAGTGTTTGCTGACATTTTAGCTCCTTGCATGCTTCAGGTATAACAATAATCCTTTTATAGTGGAAATGTTGGAGGCCACAATTATAAAAATTTCTAAGGGTGGCAAATCATCATCCTGAGGGATATAGGCCAGTATCCTTGCTAAATGGACATCGTAAAGTATTTGCCAGTATTCTGTCTAGTAGACTTAACCTACATTCACACAACCGTGGTGCAAAATGATCATCATTACAGTGTATGGAGGGATCAGTGAAAACAGACAAAAATAGAGCATGACTTATATTTTGACAGTCCAAGACAATGGACAATCAAAATACAGTATTGGTCATGTGAATAGCTCCCATTCACAGACAGTAAATTTAATGCAGCAGTCTGACGTTGTGTAAATGTAAGCTAAGGGAGGTAATTGCAGACCTGATTTCAGTGGATCAATATGGTTTTATACCTTTTATCTTTAACCTACCAATAGAGTCCATAGTAACTGTCCTTAGGAATTATGTTAATATAGGTGGCATTGCTGTGAAAGATAATCATCAGCCGACTATATACTGTATGCAGATAACATAACTGTTTCTTGTATTAATCATTGTATTAATTTGATTATGGCTAAGGCCCCACATAGTTCCCAAAAAGTGCTGCGGAAAAGACAGCAGCGAAAACGTGTTGCATTTTTTTCCACAGCACTTTTCATACAGAGTCCAGAGAGGTTTTCTCTGCTGGATTTCTATCCCTATTATACCTATACAGAAAATGCCAGCATTTCCGTAGGTATAATTGGCATGAAAACATTTTTTTAAATCGCAGCATTTCTGATGCGGATATTTTCCTGCATTGTGTGGATGGGATTAGCTAGAACCCTATTCACTTTGCAGGTACAGTAAAATGCTGTGGCAAAATCACAGTGTTTTCACAATGTGGGGCCCCGGCCTATGGAGAGTTTTTTTCTGAAGTTTGAATATACAGTATAAGCTGAATGATCATCAAGTCTCATATTTTGCCTCTTAATTTATTTATTACCCCTTGAGAGAGGCTCATGCATATTAGCTGAAACATCGTATTGTTTCTGGGTTAATAAAGTACCCACACCTTTTTTTCACTATTTTGGAGTGCAGCCCAATTTGTATTGGATATTGCTTGGAACTATAGACTGTAACCATAACTGCAACCAATACTGTCTATGGATTTTTACAAAATATCTTTTAAATGTATTGTACCCTTATTTAAGGAATATAGGTTATGAACAATCTGAGTAGCGCCAGTTTTGGTGTATTTTACTTACCTAGTAAACTTGAAATCCCATAGGTTATAGATAAGTTCTTATAGACTGCCCCCTTATTAAGTTTTTTTTTTTTTTTTTTTTTTTTGGTTTGTTTGTTTTTGTTCATGCCGTAACTAAACAGAAATGTGACAATAAAAAAACAAGATTGCCATTCTTTAGTCGCTGCCTTAATTTCTGACATAAAATATATACAGTCATATGAAAAAGTTTGGGCACCCCTATTAATCTTAATCATTTTTAGTTCTAAATATTTGGTTGTTTGCAACAGCCATTTCAATTTGATATACCTAATAACTGATGGACACAGTAATATTTCAGGATTGAAATGAGGTTTATTGTACTAACAGAAAATGTGCAATATGCATTAAACCAAAATTTGACCGGTGCAAAAATTTGGGTACCCTTATCATTTTATTGATTTGAATACTCCTAACTACTTTTTACTGACTTACTGAAGCACAAAATTGGTTTTGTAACCTCACTGAGCTTTGAACTTCATAGCCAGGTGTATCCAATCACGAGAAAAGGTATTTAAGGTGGCCAATTGCAAGTTGTTCTCCTATTTGAATCTCCTCTGAAGAGTGGCATCATGGGCTCCTCAAAACAACTCTCAAATGATCTGAAAACAAAGATTGTTTAACATAGTTGTTCAGGGGAAAGATACAAAAAGTTGTCTCAGAGATTTAACCTGTCAGTTTCCACTGTGAGGAACATAGTAAGGAAATGGAAGACCACAGGGACAGTTCTTGTTAAGCCCAGAAGTGGCAGGCCAAGAAAAATATCAGAAAGGCAGAGAAGAAGAATGGTGAGAACAGTCAAGGACAATCCACAGACCACCTCCAAAGAGCTGCAGCATCATCTTGCTGCAGATGGTGTCACTGTGCATCGGTCAACAATACAGCACACTTTGCACAAGGAGAAGCTGTATGGGAGAGTGATGCGAAAGAAGCCGTTTCTGAAAGCACGCCACAAACAGAGTCGCCTGAGGTATGCAAAAGCACATTTGGACAAGCCAGCTTCATTTTGGAAGAAGGTCCTGTGGACTGATGAAACAAAGATTAAGTTGTTTGGTCATACAAAAAGGCGTTATGCATGGCGTCCAAAAAACACAGCATTCCAAGAAAAACACTTGCTACCCACTGTAAAATTTGGTGGAGGTTCCATCATGCTTTGGGGCTGTGTGGCCAATGCCGGCACCGGGAATCTTGTTAAAGTTGAGGGTCGCATGGATTCAACTCAGTATCAGCAGATTCTTGAGAATAATGTACAAGAATCAGTGACGAATTTGAAGTTACGCCGGGGATGGATATTTCAGCAAGACAACGATCCAAAACACAGCTCCAAATCTACTCAGGCATTCATGCAGAGGAACAATTACAATGTTCTGGAATGGCCATCCCAGTCCCCAGACCTGAATATCATTGAACATCTGTGGGATAATTTGAAGCGGGCTGTCCATGCTCGGCGACCATTAACCCCTTAACGACCTTGGACGTACTATTACGTCCTGGGCGCTAGGTACTTCGCGCACCAGGACGTAATACTACGCCCAAGGCCGGCCGCCCGCTCACTATCTGAGCGGGCGGTATCGGAACCGGGTGTTAGCTGTATCTGACAGCTAACACCCTGCTCCATAACCCCCGGTCAGCCATAACTTCCGATCGGCGGTTTTAACCCCTTGGATGCCGCGGTCAAACATGACCGCAGCATCCAAGGGGTTCCGCCGTCTTGCCGACCCCCCCCTGGCACCCCCCGCGGCGAGATCGGGGGGTGCCGATATCTCTAATCTGCAGCCCGGGGTCTGCCAAGTGACCCCAGGCTGCCTGGAGCCCCCAGTACCTGGTTGATCCTGCCGAGACATCAGGAAGTCAGCGCTGTGTTTCCATAGCGCTGACTTCCTGTATAGGCTGCAAGACACGTGTATGCTCGTGTCTTGCAGTCTATAGTGCTGAGCCAGCAATCAAAGCATTGCTGGCTCAGGTGTCCTAATGGGACACAAGAAAAAGTAAAAAAAAGTGAAAAAAAAAATAATAAAGTATGTGAAAAAAAATTAATAAAAGAATAAAGCCCCAAAAATTCCCTTTTCCTATATAAAATGAATTATATAAAAAATAAACCTAAAAATTAATAAAAACAATACATATTTGGTATCGTTGCGTCCATAACAACCTGTACAATAAAACTGAAACCATATTTAATGTACACGGTGAAAGTCGGGGAAAAAAAACGGAAAAAACCCGCCAAAAGTAACGATTTTTCGCCATCTCACCTTACAAAATATGCCATAAAAAGTGATCAAAAAGTCATATGTACCCCAAAACAGTACCAATAAAAAGCACAGGTTGTACCGCAAAAAATAAGCCCTAAACCAACTCTCTAAACTGAAAAATAAAAATGCTACGCATCTTAGAAGATGGCGATGCAAAAAAAATTAATTTATGTCCCCAAATGGGTTTTTGTTCTGCAAAATTGGTATTGCATAAAAAAACAGTATAAATGAGGTATCGCCGTAATCGTACCGACCCGCAGAATACAGATAACATGTTACTTATGCTCTACGCTGCATGGTGAAAAATTTAAAAGATAAAACGCAGTGCCAGAATTGATGGGGTTGTTTTTTAATCCACCAAGAAAGAGTTAATAAAATTTATTTAATAAGTTGTAAGCACCTAAAAATGATGTCATTAAAAAATACATCTCACCCTGAAAACAACAAGCCCTCATATGGCTACATCACCAGAGAAATAAAGAAAATATAACTCGTACAATGTGAAGACAAAAACCCCAAAAATCGCCAAATCATTAGAGCATAACTGGCTGCGGCAGGAAGGGAATGTATAAGCTGTGCGAGCGTATATTAGGGTACACCCCAGATTTAGAGCTTACGAGGGATAATAAACCAGAAGTGACCCCCAGAGTGACCCCCCAATAATAGGAACTACTGGGGAAATAGTAGGGAATTTAGTGTACCCAATGTACTACGCACAGATTACATATTCACTTTTCCCCATCCACTGTGCAGTCACGTCTGGGATACTAATACTCGCTACACCCCTTGATAAATTCTTTGAGGGGTGCAGTTTTCAAAATGGGGTCATTCCCTAGGGGATTCCACTTTACTGGACTTTAGAGGCTCTGCAAACATGACATGGCATCCAGATCCCAAACATCTGAATCTGCGCTCCAAAAGCCATATAGCGCTCCTTCCCTTCTGTGCCCTACTGTGTGCCCAAACCGCAGTTTATACCCACATGTATGACACTGGTGTACCCAGGATAAGGTACTTAATGTGATATATGGGTATAAACTCCTGTTTGGGCACAGCCGGGCACAGAAGGGAAGGAGCGCTATTTGGTTTTTGGACGCCATTGCACTTTTGCAGAGCTTAAATGCCAATACAGTGGAATCCCCGGACATGTCACCCCATTTTGGAAACTGCACCCCTGAAGGAATTTATCCAGGGGTACAGTGAGCATTTTTAACCCCCAAGTGTTGCTATAATTTATTATCCGTAAATGAATAGGCAGCTGATGATGAAAGGTGAAAATGACAATTATTCCAGGAATAGAACATTTCTGTGCGTAATATGTTGTGCCCGGCTTGTATCAGAGATGAACGCTCCAAAAGCTGTTGTGCCCGGGATCCCCGATCACCAGTTTTTGGAGTGTGTGTCTGTGCAGACATAAGCTGGGCACAACATATCGGGCACTGAAATGGCGTATCTATAGAAAAATTTCATTTTTAACTTTTCATTATCAGCTGCGCATTCATTTTTGGAAATTAAAAGAATGCAACACTTAAGGGTTAATAATGCTCGCTACCCCACTTGATAAATCCCTTGAAGGGTATAGTTTCCAAAATGGGGTGACATGTCTGCGGATTCCACTTTACTGACAATTCATGGTCTCTGCAAAAGTGGCATGGTGTCCAAAAAGCAAACTGTGCTCTAAAAACCAAAATAGCGCTCTTTCTCTTCTGTGCCTGGCTGTGCCCAAACAGCAGTTTATACCCACATATGGCATTGTTAAGTACGTTATCCTGGGTACACCAGTGTCATACGTGTGGGCATAAACTGTCATTTGGGCACACAGCAGGGCGCAAATGTGAAGGAGCGCTATGTGCTTTTGGAGCGCATATTTAGATTGTTGTTTTTTTGGACGCCATGTCACATTTGCAGAGACCCTAAAATTGCCCCTACAAAATGGGGGTCACTTCTTGGGGAATTCCAATTTACTGGCACCTCCAGGGCTCTGCAAAAATATCATGGCGACCAGAAAGTCCCTCTAAGTCTGTACTCCAAAAGCTAAAAAAAACCACAGTGCTCCTTCCTTTCTGAGCCCTGCTGTGTGCCCAAGCAGTAGTTTATACCCACATATATAATTTTTTGGTCCCTGGGATAGCCCACTTAATAGTTTTAGGAGTGCATGTCTCTGATGCCACAAAGTGGCCGCAACGTATTAGGCACTGAAATTGGATATTTCTTTAAAAACTTTAATTTTCACTTTGTACATTAATTTTTGGGAAGCATTTTTAGGCTCTAAATGCTAATACCCATTGATACATTCCTTGAGGGGTGTAGTTTCTAAAATGGGGTCACTTTTGAGAGGTTTCCATTATATTGGTACTTTAGGGGTTCTGCAAATGCGACATGGCATCCAAAAACTATTCCAGCAAAATCTGTCCTCCAAAAGCTAAATAGCACTCTTTCCATTTTTAGCCCTGCCATTTACCCATGCAGCAGATTACAACCACATATGGGGCATTTCTGTGTTCAGGAGAAATTGTGTAACGAACTTTGGGGTGCTTTTTCTCCTTTGTCCTCTTGTGAAAATGAAAAATTTGGGGCTAAATTGACGGTTTATTGGAAAAAAAGTAATTTTTCATTTTAATGTCCCAATGTTAATAAAATCTGTGAAACAGCTGTGAGGTCAAAATGTTCACCATACCCCTAGATAAATTCTATAAGGGGTGTAGTTTCCAAAATGGGGTCACTTTTTGGGGGTTTGTATTATATTGGTACTTTAGGGGCTCTGCAAATGCGACATGGCATCCGAAAACTATTCCAGCAAAATCTGCCCTCCAAAAGCTAAATAGCGCTCTTTCCATTTTGAGCCCTGCCATGTACCCATGCAGCAGATTACAACCACATATGGGGCATTTCTGTGTTCAGGAGAAATTGTGTAACGAACTTTGGGGTGCTTTTTCTCCTTTGTCCTCTTGTGAAAATGAAAAATTTGGGGCTAAATTGACGGTTTATTGGAAAAAAAGTAATTTTTCATTTTAATGTCCCAATGTTAATAAAATCTGTGAAACAGCTGTAGGGTCAAAATGCTCATTATGTCCCTTGATATGTTCTGTGAGGGGTGTAGTTTCTAAAATGGGGTCACTTTTAGGGGGTTTCCACTGTATTGGTACTTTGGGGGCTCTGCAAATGCGACATGGTACCTGAAAACTATTCCAGCAAAATCTGCTCTCCAAAAGCTAAATAGCGCTCTTTCAATTCTGAGCCCTGCCATGTACCCATACAGCAGATTACGACCACATATGGGGTATTGCTGTGTTTAGGAGCAATTATTTTGCAAACTGTGGGGTGCTTTTTCTCCTTTAACCCATTGTGAAAATGAAAACTTTGGGGATAAAGTGACATTTTAGTAATGTTTCATTTATACATCCCAGTGTTAGCAAAATCTGTGAAACGAATGTAAGGTCAAAATGCTCACTATACCCCTATATGAATTCTGTGAGGGGTGTAGTTTGCAAAATGGGGTCACTTTTTGGGGTTTTCCTTTGTATTGGTACTCTAGGGGCTTTGCAAATGAGACATGGCACCTGAAAACTATTCCAGCAAAATCTGCTTTTCAGATGCCCAGTGTCGCTCCTTCCCTTCCGTGCGCTGTCATTCGCCCAAACATCAGTTTACACCCACTTGTGGGGTATTTCCGTGCTCGGGAGAAATTGCATAACAACATGCATTTTTTCCTTTAACCCTTTGTGAATGTGTTAATTTTAGGGCTAAATTAAGGAATTAGTGGGAAAAAATTAAATGTCTAAATTTCACCTCCATATTGTTTTAATTCCAGTGAAATTCTTAAAGGGTTAACAAACTTCCCAAATGTTATTTTGAATTATTTGAGGGGTGCAGTTTTGAAAATGGGGTGATTTATGGGGGTTTCTAATATATAGGTCTTTATAATCCTCTTCAGAACTGAAGTGGTCCCTAAAAAATTAGTTTGGGAAATTTTCTTGTAAATCTGCAAAATCGCTGTTACACTTGTAAGCCTTCTAACATCCAAAATAAATTACAGGACGATTAAAAGATGATGCCGATATAAAGCAGAGATATGGTAGATAATATGTATTAATGTATTTGGGTGGTATGACTATCTATCTGAAAAGCAGAGCATTTCACATTTTGAAAATTGCGATTTTTTTCAAAATTTCCATCAAATTTCCTATTTTTCTATAAATAAATACAAAAATATTCATTAGTGTTTACCACTAACATGAAGTACAATGTGTCACGAAAAAAAATCAATCTCAAAATCACTTGTGTAAGTTAAGACGTCTCAAAGTTATTGCCATATAAAGTGACACATGTCAGTTTTGAAAAACGAGGCCTGGTTCTTAACGCACTTTTGGGCTGGGTCCTTAAGGGGTTAAACTTAACTGAACTGGAATTGTTTTGTAAAGAGGAATGGTCAAAAATACCTTCATCCAGGATCCAGGAACTGATTAAAAGCTACAGGAAGCGACTAGAGGCTGTTATTTTTGCAAAAGGAGGATCTACTAAATATTAATGTCACTTTTCTGTTGAGGTGCCCATACTTTTGCACCGGTCAAATTTTGGTTTAATGCATATTGCACATTTTCTGTTAGTACAATAAACCTCATTTCAATCCATTTCAGTTAGATATATCAAATTGAAATGGCTGTTGCAAACACCCAAATATTTAGAACTAAAAATGATTAAGATTAATAGGGGTGCCCAAACTTTTTCATATGACTGTGTGTTTATATATATATATATATATATATATATATATATATATATATATATGCTGTATATATATATAAAGTCATAGCCATAAGTATTGGCACCCCTGAAGTTTTTCCACAAAATGAAGTATGTCTCCCAGGAAATTATTTCAGTTACACATGTTTTATTATACTCATGTTTATTTCCTTCGTGTGTATTGAAACAACACAAAAAAACTGAGGAAAAAAAAAGCCAAAAATGATATAATTTCACGCAAAACTCCAAAAATGGGCCAGACAAAATTACTGGCACCATCAACTTAATATTTGGTTGCACTCCCTTTGGAAAAAGTAATTGAAGTCAATCGCTTCCTACAACAAGCTTTTTACACCTCTCAACTGGAATTTTAGACCACACTTCTTTTGCAAACTGCTCCAGATCTCTCATATTTGAAGGGTGCCTTCTCCCAATAGCAATTTTAAGATCACTCCAAAGGTATTCAATGGGATTTAGATCTGGACTCATTGCTGGCCACTTCTGAACTCTCCAACGCTTTGCTTCTATCCATTTCTGGGTGCTTTTTGAAGTATGTTTTGGGGTCATTGTCCATAACCTAGGATGCAAATCCAGCTTTCTGACACTGGGCCCTACATTGAGACCAAAAATTATTTGGTAATCTTCAGATTACATGATGCCTTGCACACAGTCAAGGTACCCAGTGCCGGAGGCAGCAAAACAACCCCATAACATCTTTGAACCTCCACCATATTTGACTGTTGGTACTGTGCTCTTTACTTTGTAGGCCTCGTTCAGTTTTCGGTAAACAGTAGAATGATGTGCATTACCAAAAAGCTCTATCTTGGTCTCATCTGACCACAAGACGTTTTCCCAGAAGGATTTTGGCTTACTCACGTACATTTTGGCAAACTGCATTCTAGCTTTTTTATGTCTCTGTGTCAGCAGTGGGGTCCTCCTGGGTATCCTGCCATAGTGTTTCATTTCATTCAAATGTTGATGGATAGCTCACACTGACACTGATACACCCTGAGCCTGTAGGACAGCTTGAATTTCTTTGGCACTTGATTGGGGGTGCTTATCCACCATCCAGACTATCCTGTGTAGCAACCTTTCATTAATTTTTCTCTTCCGTCTGCATCCTAGGAAATTATCTACAGTGCCATGGGTTATAAACCTCTTGATTATGTTGCATACCTTGGACAAAGGAACATCAAGATCTCTGGAGATGGACTTGTAACCTTTAGATTGTTGATATTTTTCCACAATTTTGATTCTTAAGTCCTCAGACAGTTCTCTTCACCTCTTTCTGTTCTTCATGCTTAGTGTGGCACACACAAAGACACAATGCACAGATTGAGTCAACTTCTCTCCTTTTTTATCTGGTTTCAAGTGTGATTTTTATATTGCCCATACCTGTTACTTTCTACAGGTGAAATACAGTACTGTGTATATTTATTCATTCAAGTTTGGTGCAAATTTAACCCCTTTCCAATGCAGTGACTTTCCAATTCTGTGTTTTTGTTTTTCCTCCCCAACTTCCAAAGGCAGAATTTTTGTATTTTTATAAGGTACATAAGACTGGTAGGCTTTAAAAGAAGATTTATAATGGCAGGGCTGGGAGCCAACCCGGAAAAACGTATTGCAATGTTTATATTTTATTTTGTTTACATTGTGGCCAGTGGGTGACAAATGCCACTATTTGACTATACAGGCATATACGTCAGAGATATATTATGGGTAATACACCTGATCTATATCTCCAGTGTATATTCATAAACAATGTGAGTGTTTCTGCAAATCTGGATCTACTTTAAATGTTATGCTCTTAACACAACTGAATGTAAAGTTCAGCATACAATTTCTTCTCGGAATTCACCAGGATTAATAAAAAAACAAATTGAATGTGTACAGTCCCCTTGAATAGTTATAATTTCCAGTGTAAATTGGAATTAAAAAGTGCATTCATTGAGTTTTTGCCAAATTATATTTGGAACTGCTTGGTTCCTGCTCATTCTAAATTGTTGGATTATTTTGTGCTCTTCAAAGCCTTATGGAGCACTGAAAAACAAAATGTTCACACTTCCTTACCAGTGGGAACATGAGTCTATTTGTCAGCATGAAGAATTTATAAGAAGATCTCAAACATAAAGACAATCATTTAGTTTAAAAGGTATTCATTGAATAATAATAGTAACAGAATGTATAAAAGACATCAATACACTCATAAAAATGGTGTAAAAACGCAAGGAAGTATAATCACAAGTGAGAGTAACTGCTACACAAGAAAAGTTAATATGCATAGAAATAGAAGGCAAGGGGTAAAAAGGGATAAAACCATAAACCAACATAAAGGGTGTAAGGGGATGGAGGGTACCGCTGGTGGTACAGGGGGTCAAAGTACGTGTCAATAAAAGATCCTGCCTGAGTAAACGGGAGTGGAGGAGCAAATTCGATTTTATCACCCAATCAGAACACAGCTGAAGACAGTATGGCAGACCTGGGATGTGCGATCAGTTGATCCAGGGCGTCCAGACTTTGTCAAAGATCGGACGGGTGTCCAAGATAGTGGCATGGATTTTTTCATGAAGAATCACAGTAAAAATCGCCGAATTACATCAGTCAACGAGAGGAAGGGTTTCTTCCAGTTGAAGGCGACGTGAATCCGGGCAGACATCAGTATATACTGAAAAAAAATTAAATTGAGCATATTTAAGGCCAGCAGGCTTAAGATTTAGAAGAAAGATGGGGTTCAACAATGGAAGTGACTGTCCAAAGAGCCGTTGTGCCATTCTATGAACAGCCAGCCAAAAGCAGTGGGCATGAGGGCAGGTCCAGCAAATATGGAAGGTAGTGCCTAAGGCATTGCTTCCCCTAAAACAAAGTGGTGAGACTGTAGGATATATGCTATGTAACCAATGAGTGGCTAGATAAGTCCTATGAAGGATCTTCAGAGATGGTTCCAACTGCCTTTGCTAATTGAAGTAGAACACAGTCCATTGAGCTGAGGTCAGGGTAGATTCAAGGTCCTGCTCCCAGGCTGCCATAAAGTGAAGCTTACTGTATTATCGGTAGGTGGGGTGTTCAGCAGGCTATATATGAAAGAAAAGAGCCTATATCAGCTGCTCTATAAAGGCATAGTCTTTAGAAGACAGTAGGGGAAATTTCTTGATTGAATACTGTGAGTGAACAAAGAAAATGGAATACCTGTGTAGTCCTAAATGTCTCCTAGGGAGGCAGAGAGTAAGTAGAAGTAAAATATTCCTTGGTGAAGATCCACCTGTTACAGAGGAAGTCATTAAGGTGATGAAACTGAGTGTGCCTCCACCCAGTGAATACCTTGGGGGATAGGCCAGGAGGAAAGAGAGGGTTGTAAAATAGTGGTATTAGAGATAGGGCTTTGTTGTCCACACTTAAAACGAACTCTTGCCACAATTGCAGCATTTAATCGGTTACCTTGGGAGCTGCAGGGATGGCGTGAGCTGCTGATCTTGGGGCCCACAGCAGGGCCTGCAGAGAGGAAGGGGCTACCAGTGTCGACACTAATGCAACGCATTGTGGATGGTCGGTTAGGTTATGGATAGAACTTAATTGGGATAGCCTAGCAGCAACATTCGATTTATAATGACGAGGTACTGATAACCCTGATGTGTCTGTGAATATGTGGCCATTTATAGGCCCAAATGAAATAAAAAAAAATTCTTTCTGAAGGGGGCTAAGGAGGAGGAGGTCACCAGGGTTGGAAGGGTGCGGGAGTAATATAGAATACAGGGCGTGGTAACTATCATGACCGAATGGACTCTACATATCCAAGAGAGGATGGGGCAGTGCGAAGCAATAAGATCTTATAAAAGCTTTGGGAGCAGTGTGGCATAGTTCCATTTGAAATGGACATCTAAAGAATTTCAGAGGTTGATGCCTAGATAGGGCAAATATTTATTCCTAGTCTGTAAGCCAAAATTTAAAGTAATCAGCTTGGCATTGGCCAGGGGGAATATTACAGTGTAGTATTTCCGATTTAGATGTATTAAGCTTAAAGTTGTTGTCCGGCCTAAAATTTTATTTATTAATTAGGCCAGGGGACGTGAAAAAAATAAAAGAAAACCACTCACCTGTCTCTAGTGTTCCGGCGCCTCTCCACGTGGTCTGGTCCTTCACCTCCATTGTTGTCTTCCGGTGGAAGTACTCAGGGGTGCACCTCTAATGAGGGGAGGGGGAGGCGGCCGCCTCAGGCGGCACTATCGGAGGGGCGGCATTTTTATTTATTTATTTATTTTTTTACTATTCTTTATCCTAAACCAGCCCAAGACAGGCCGCTCTGAAAACAAAGCTGAGCGGTACCTGTCCGGGGCTGGCTTAGGAGACCTCTGTATCTCAGCGCAGACAGCGCTGCTATGACATCATCATGCCTCCTGCGCTGAGACACAGACATCTGCGCCGGTGAAGCAGAGGCGGTGGCTCCATCAAGGGATCGCAGGTAGGTGAGGATAATTTATTTATTTATAAATAAGCCTGTTACCTGCTGGAGTAACCCCGGCAGGTAACGGCCTATTTACTTACCTATCCCCGCTCCTGCTCATGGCCGCCCCCCAGAGGCGTAGCTAGCGGGGGGGGGGGGGACAGAGGGGGCGGTTTCCCCAGGCCTACTGATTCTGTAGGGGCCCACCCCGGGGTCGCCATTAATGATTTACTTTAAGTAGATCGGTGTCCGCAGACACCGATCTAGTTAAAACCCATCCTGTATTGTAAACCGCAAGCCACTTCAGGCCTGCGGTTTACAAGACACCGAGACCAGGCCGGCGCGATGATGTAATAGCATTGCACCGCTTGTACGTGGACCCTGCGCATCATAGAGCAGAGGAGAAGAGGAGGTGGCGGCAGCTCCATTCACCAAAGGATGGCAGGTAGGTGAGTATAACCCTTTTTTTTTTTTTTTTTTTTTTTTTTTAACGCAGTCGTGGGTGTTTTAATAGTATAAGGGGTTTTTAGGAGGGGGAAATATAAGGGAGGATTCATTAGGGGGCTTTATGATGATAGGGGGTTCATTTATATAAGGACTATTAGGAGGCATTACAAGGAGGGAGGTCATTTATATAAGGGGTCATTAGGGGTGCAGTATTTATCTCAGGGGGAATCAGGGGCATAATATAAGGGGGCAATTCATTTAATTAAGGTGGCACTTGGGCTTTATTAAAGCTAAGGCCCCACGTAGCGGGCAGCAGCAAAAAAGCGCTGCAGGAAAAACTGCAGCGGTAATGAATTGCAGTTTTTCCCGCAGGGCTTTTCACAGAAAGTCCGCAGAGGTTTCCTTTCTGCGTCCATTATACCTATTGGGAAACTGCCGGTGTTTCCGTAGGTATAATTGACATGCTGCGATTTCCAAAACTGTAACGGCCTAATGATAAAATATAGTTTAGCCTGGACAACCTCTTTAAGGCCGGCATGTAAAATGGGTGCCTATCAGATTCGGTAATGAAACTAAAGTTTGTGATAGTTAACTGCAAAGACAATCATTTAAAATACTTACTATCGTACTGCATTACAAACTAGGTCAAAGTGCAGATTAAGTGCATGCTGTATGGTATAGCAAGAATACATCAGATGGTACTCATTCTGACACTGAGTCCTGAGCCAATTACCAGAGGATAAACCTTATTTCTATCTCTCTCCGTCTCTGGAAATACACCATTTGAATTTGGGCCTTTTGCAAAATGTCAGTGATACAGTGCACTAGTTGCTAGGCAACACAAAGAGCAAATGATATGGTATTAATTAGTGCTCTTTTCTAACTATGATGTTTGTAAATAATTATGGGAGAAAAGAACAGAACAAAAAGAGCAAGCATTTCAATACCATGGATAACACACACATGCACACATATATATATACACACACAAAATATATATATATATATATATATATATATATATATACACACATACACATCTATCAGAATGATCTGATGTTCACTTTTCAAACGTGCAAAAAGAGTGTATAATAATGAGTATTAAATGGTCTACAGTTTACTAAGTACTGTGAAATGTAAAAGTCTGTGGGAATTTTGACCTTGTCATAACCTTTAGTGGTGGTAAATCTACTGATTTTTGGAACATGTAGGCATGAAGACTCCAAGGATACCAGTCATAGGTTCAGGCATGTTAATGATGAAATCAGCAGTGCACAAAAGTCTATGTAGGCTCTTTATGTATATATATACACATAGCAACAAAATAAAGCCATTAACTGCTATTAATTAGATTGTCTTTAGAATCAAATGATATTTTGTAAAATATAATACTATTGTCATATTGTATACATATTAACACATTCTTTTTTTTCATGTAAAACTTATAAATATTGGGCATTTGCAAGAAAATCATGAAGTAACTCTTGCATAGAACAGATGACAGATGTGAAACGCACAGGATAGGCCATTCTTTGAGGATGCAGATTTTGTTTGTGCCAATATTAATAAAAAAGAACCTTCTGTAAACTGTAATGAAAGAGTTTGCAGGTATAGGATTACTCATGTCTCAAGTGGAAATTGTCAGCACATTAACACATACAGTGTCAAATCACTCCTTATTTCCATATAATCTGGTTATGTTTTGCTTGTGAGCAGTTAGTTCAGTTATGTACACTGGGGCACATTTATTGGAACTAGAGTAAGTTGAAATTTTCATGGGGTTTTTGGTTGGGACTATACTAAAAATGCAAAAAATGAAGACTGGTAATTCTCAACCTTTAAGTACCCCCTTGTGAAAAAAAGTTTCAACCAAGTACCCCAGTGGACACTGTTCATGTGACAGAACCTACTCCCAATCTCAAATGTGAAAGAAAAACTGGCACTCACAGGGTGGCAAGCAAATCCTTTTGCTTGTGGGGGCACACACTAAAAATTCTGTGTTTTTTTTTTTTTAGCTTCCCACCAGCTTTTAGCTCATCAGATCATAGATCAGAAGCTGACTGTCTATTCAGCGCAGACTATCTCCTTCTGTAGAAAAGACCTGACCCAATGTTGGACTCTGCTTGACACCCACTGTGATTTAGGATTTGAAGATGATGGGTGATTTGGGCAGCACTAGCCCACCAGCAGCACGGAACCTGAGCACTCACTAAATCTGCCACTTCCAGAGCAGTGGTTCTCAGACATGGCCTGTACCCCCTGAGACTGCTTGATGTACCCCTTGAGGCACACATACCACAGGTTGAGAACCACTGATCTACATGATATGTTAGTAGTAGATAGATGTGCATCGATGATACCGCCATGGAATTTGTATAATAAACATCATTATGTTGGACCTAAAATACTGAACCTTATAGATTCAGTTATTCCTTAAAATGTATGTTTACATAATTTGCCTTTAAACACAAAACAAAATTTGTATAAAGTTATAACTCATACATGTTAGTCAGAAGCACTTTCAACTATATACTGTAAATCTTAGTCATCAGACGTTCAGTGGTATATGCAATGTATTTTCCACTGATAGTCCATATTTCAGTGACACCTGTCCTCGTAGACCAGTCAGATATATGTGCAAATAATGAAAACGCTTATTACCTGTATACAATATTTGTGTGAGTTTTGTCATTTTTAAAACAACTTTTCATAAATGAATGGTACAGTACGTGTGAATATAGAATACTTTATAAAATATCTTTTTAAGGAAATATTTGTCCTTCTCCACATTTTAGACTGATCTCCTCCTCCTTATCGGTTTGTTTACATAGAATCTGTATCCGTACCCATGTCACACACAGAACTCTATTAAGAGGGGAGGTGGAGGAGAAGGCAGTTAATTAATCTATTGCATCATTCTGTCCACTAGTAGACTCTTATCTTGAATCATAGCAGTGTTAAGAGTGCTCCCTGAGTCACAGAGTAGCATAGAGTAGCAGCTACAATTGTGTGTGTTTTTCAGCAACCTCCTCCCCCCTCCCCTTTCCAGGTACTAAGTTTCTTATATGCACTTGTACTATTCATTTATGAAAAGTTGTTTTTATAATTGGAGGTATGATTTAAACTGTCTACATGCCAGTAAATTGATAAGTGGGTGGGGGAGTTAAATAGACCCGATATGACGCTTTACTTTAGGGTAGAGGGAACCTGGAGTGATCTGTTCTAGAATAGGTGGCGTGGGCTGCAGAGTAAAATGAGAAGCCCTGACTTGTCAGATTATGATTCCTCCACATGTCTGTCAAGTCACAACTGTTAAGAAACTTAGCCAACTGTATGCTGGCTTTAGAGGGAGATTGTAACCGAGAGGAGGTCGGATTTGTTTTATCCAAGGCATGGTCGAGAACTAGCTTAGAGTCATCACCCAAAATTAGCGAGCCTTCCATGTGGGGAAAAAGTGCAGTCACCATGCTACAAAAAATGAATACTTGATGGTGTTGGGTGCATAACAAGAAACAGTCCCTATAACCATAATAAAGCGGCCTTCCTCATCTTAGATTGTATTATGGTGTATTAAATGGTTATGAGCCTAAAAACAGATAGCGACGCAGCTTTTTCTCTGAGGCTGATGCCACAAAATAGGTGGAGAACCGTCTATGCAAATAAGAGGGAGCAGAGGATAATGCAAAGTAAGAGGAGCACTAATCCTCCTGTAAGAGGAGCACTTCTGCCTTCAAAGCATGATAATGCATGAAAACTTTCCAACGTTTTAGGGGGGAGTTAAAACATTGGGCTTTATGTGAGATAATCAGAATAGGGACCCCAACATAGGAACAGTTGCCATGGTCATTAAATGTACAGCAATTGGAGTAATTGAAGATAACCCACTGCACACCTGTGTAACCACCATTCCAGGAGGCCCAGGGAAAAAGGGAAACGGAGACACCAGACAACACTGAAACATGAGGGTGGGGGCGCCTTAGCTGCCTCAATGAAATGTGAGTACTTAACCTAGTGCCATTAATAGTAAACAAGTAATAAAATGATTAACACACTAACAATCTATTTATTGGGAAACCCTAAGCACCAAAGAGTACAGAAACTTACTTTGATCTGAGAAACTGGTTAACTAAATAATGCCCTATAGCAATATTGGATGATCACAAGAGACCTATTCAGTCAAATCAGTCACAGAAGCAGTAACGTTCCAAGGATCCAGTTGCAACTCATCCAACGTTGTGCTAGTGGACATAGAGAGTTCAGAGGAGACTATAGCTTTTGGGTGACTCGGCGTTCCTAGGGTTTTTTCCACAAGGGGGAAAGCTGCGGTTGCAGTGTTGATTGGGAGAACATGGTGGAGCCTTTCTTGGAGAGGAGATGGAATTTCTCTAACAGCCATATGATTTTGGTAAGACAGACGAAAAGGAAAGCCCCATCGGTATCTGATGTTGTGACGGACGGGTACTGCCAACAGAGGCTTGAGAGCTCTTCGGTGCTGGATGATGAAATTTTTATCTCGTGACAACCTATTTTAATCGACTCTGTGGCCCTTGCTTCTGCCTGAACCAGCTTCTCCTTTGTCTTTTAAAAGGTCCATCTTGACAATGGTGTCACGTGGCAATTCATCCTAACTTAGTCCTGTCAAGGCACAGTGAATGCGACCTGTGTCATAGTACATATGAGACATTCCCGGTATTAGATTTCTGTAGAGTTCCTTGAGAACCACTTCCAAATCAGTGACTGACTCTGGTAAGACACAAGTTCAACCTCCAAAATCTATTTTCTGTGTCCTCTAATTTTGCGTTTGTGTCCAGGTGAGAGTGAAGATCAGCTATGCTGTCCAAATTGTGACTTTGGCCACAGTGCTGTCAATTTTAGATTCCATAGAGTCGATGCAATGTCCCAGAACCTTAAATCACAACTTCATTTCGGCAGATAGCTTACAGCAGGTCTTTTCTGGTTCCTGTTGAGACATTGAGAAAACTGGGACATGAGGACCCCAGAATGTGTCCCCAGAATAGGATGGCAGGGTGGAGGTTTTGCTAAGCCCAGTTCATAGGCCTGAGAGGCCGTTTCAGCCATTGCTAAGTCCATAAATGACCTGGGTGAAGGAGTGGAATCAAAGAGATCAGATTGAGGGCTCTGGGGAGCCATAGGTTTTGCAGCAACCTCAGAGTCTGAGATGTTGCCAGATTGCACTTCAACCATGTGCTCAGGGTTAGTGGGGGTGTTGGTCTACCTGTTGTGACTTTTTCACTTGGCCCTTCACCATAGCAGATACAGAGATACAGAGCGGATAACAGGGAACAGGAAGCAAAAATAAGGAACGTGTTACTCACCTGAGATAATGCCAGGTCTGTACAGGGATCCTTATCACATTATATAGGTATTACTTTGAGGTGACCAGTGCTCCAGCACAAGTATTAGAGATGACAGCTAGAGTGAAGCTGTCCAAAGGTTCAAGGAGTGCAGATGGAGGTGCAAGTCAGCCTAGCTGTGGTGCTGCTGACAAGATTGTCACTGTGGGGCCAGCCCTTAGCGGCAGAGTAGTTGTAGTGGTGCTCCCCCTTCTTGCTGATGCACCCCTGAGGATCATTGCCCTGAGAAACTGCCCCCTACTGCTGCCACAATCTAGGTATAACTGAGGGCTGCTGCACAGCAAGGAAGGTGTAGGCCGCGAGCTCGCTTCTGGTGGCCGTGTTCCAAAATGAGGTCTAGGCCTCCAAACCAGGAGCACCCACATTGCTGTCCTGTGACTCACGGAGTTCCGAAGAAGCACAGGGGAGCTAACGGAGGACAAAGAGACTCTGTGGGACTGAGGCAGCAGCTGCAGTGGTGTGCAACTGCTCAGAACCCTGCGTGGCCACGTTCTCCTCTTTTTTGATTTTGAGAGGTGAGATGAACAGAAAACATCAGTTCTGGCATCTAAATTTTAGGTGTTATGGCCTTCATGTAGGATAAATAATTAGCTATTTTTATTTCATGGTTTGTTATTAGGGAATGGTGAACCTCTCAAGATTTGTTTTGGTTTCAGCTGGCTCGGGTCCAAGATTTGTTTCGAGTCAAGCAAGTTTGGTACGAACCACACCTTAAATTGGCTTAAAACATAGTGTACAATATTCTCATGACTCCTAGGAACCTATCTATCCAACTTCTAGCTCTCTAAGCCAAGCATAGTGGAAGTTAAGTTATGGAAAAACGGAAGCTAAGCAGTAGATACAAACTCTGAGTTTGACCATACATTGTGCTGCCACTCACTTTTACACATTTTAACATATAAAATGCTCCAGAAATTAACCTTTTATTGGGAAAGGTGCCTGATTTTTTAGACACATATATTGTAAAAATCTATATTATAAGCTATAAGCTATATTGTAAAAATATAAACTATATTGTAAAAATCAATGGTTTTGCAGAAAAAAATTAGCCCAATTTGATGACTTGTAAGTTCTACAAGCTGCTTGTTTTTTTTTTTGGAGAGAAATTTGTGGCTGTTAGCCACTAGAAAAGCAATGAAGAACTGGCTTTTCATAAAAAAGGACCAAAAATTATCCCTTTATAAGGGAAGAATGCCACACCAACATTGCGTTAGTTTTGGAAGAAACAATGGTGGGGTTGTTTGTTTTATTTTCTTTTTATTATGCCAACAGAGTGGCAGTTGCACGTGGCACTACCAACTATAGAATCGTAAAAAAATTTGGGACACACTATCAGCGTGCCTGGCCTGCCAGCTGAAAAAGCTAGAATATCTACTGAAATGAAAATTATTCTAATGACCATTTGAACAACTTGGAGTATCGTGCCTGTTATCCCTGTATGAGACCAAATGCCGCATCAACATTGGAGTTGCAGTTTACAAAATTTCAAGTAAAATTTTGGATACACTATCAGCATGTGCCTGGCCTGGCTGCTGAAAAAGCTAGAATATCTTCTGAAATGGAAATTATTCTAATGACCATGTGAACAACGTGGAGTATTGTGCCAGTTATCCCTGTATGGGACCAAATGCCACATCAACATTGAAGTTGCAGTTTACAAAATTTCAAGTAAAATTTGGGGCACACTATCAGCACGTTCCTGGCCTGGCTGCTGAAAAAGCTGGACAGTCTTCTAAAACCAAAACTGATCATCATGATTCATGATTGAGTTAGATACTGTTCTTCTTCTCACAAACCAGTTATTATCCGCTCCATTGTGTCTGTGGTTTGCTGCATGCATTAATCATATACTGCTGCTCAAACTAACGCTACAGTATATGTAACAGTGCTTCACCTTACAACCATGAAATGAGTGAGGGGAGTGTAAGAAATGGCTAGCCCTGGTGAACTTGTGGGTTTGAAATAGTCCAGCAGGGAGGAATTGGTGGAGGCAGATGGGTCCCACCTTGTGTTGAAACTTTGCCTGCCCTGCACCCATGAGGTGATGTCAGTAAGTAGTACTAGAAAAGCACCAGGCCTTGCTGCTTTTCTATACTGTGACCTTTGATGCTCAAAACATTGATTTAGTGGGCCGTGACAGCTCTGTATTGTCCCTGCCGAAGTGCCCAGAAATGCTGCTCCACATATTGACAGTGGTATGCACCTTTTTTTCCATTCTTACCATTGGTAAAGAAGTCATGGTTGACAGTAAAGGAAGACAGTATGGTAAATTACATGTTGAGGAGGAACACACAGAACCCTTACTCAATATTTGTGATTCACTGCTTTAAAAAAAAGTCTTTAATATTGGAGATTCTTATTTTAGATCGACGGAGGCTGCAATACTGTATATACAGCGACACGTACACGCTGTATGTACAGCAAAAATAAACGCTTAAGATATATAACAACACACTGTTAAAAAACATTTTTAAAAGTATAAAATACAACCCACAAAAAATATAAAACATAAAATCATCCCCTTTCCCTAGATCGCATCTACAAATAAATAAACAAAAATAAACACAAACACTTTAGATATCCCCACATTTAAAAAGGAACCTAAAAGGGGCATTATTACCGTTTGTGGGTATGGAATACAAAAAGTGGCACTATTACTTTGGTGGGGCACAAAAGGGGCAGGTTTACTATGTGGTGTTCTATAACAATTTAGGGTACAACTAATGTCTGTGTACAATATGAGGCACTATTTTTGGGGAAGCACTATCTGGCAATATTGTTTAGGGACGTCGTTTGTGTGGCACTTTGGGGGAATAACAGCAATATTTGGGACTTTCATAATGGTATTATTGATCTGTTAGCAGTTTGAAGGTCATTAAAGGGGTTTTCTTTTTTATTAAAAGCACCCTAATGCTATATTGTTCTTCCTTATATATCCTTGGTCCTTTCTTCCTACCATTCCAGCAAAGTTTGCACTGGGGACTATAGGAGTCTTGTTAAGACACTGGATGTTGCACCTAGATTTTGGCCATTTTTTCTGACTACCTAAACAAGAGTGCATGTCTTAGACTTAGATGTAAAGGACCGTGGCTTAAGATGTGACAAGGTGCATCCTAATTGCGCCTAATAGTTGCTACAAATAAACTTAGACTAGACAGCCTAAAGATGCGTCAAATTTATTATCCAGCATCAGCCACTGTATTAAATGGTGCATTTTATACAGTTTGAGTATAAGTAAATGTAGATTATTGCATTTCATGTACCAAGGAACATGCACTTTAGAGAAAATGGGAATTTTTTGTATTACTGAGCAATGGAAACTAACACTAAATGTGCCCCCTCAGGCATCCTGAAACTGACACCATATTTTCCATTGAATTATTAGGAACTGGTCACTGCATATATACAAGTTCTTATAATAACAGGGCATGGAATATAGAGATTATTGTGCAGCATCCCAGAGTGCTACAGCTTTAATTGTTTGTCTTTTGTGCCTCTTGGCTATGTTGGTATGTCCCGTCTTCTATGTTCTATGTCACTTATATATACTGTTTGCCAGCTTTTCCTATTGTTTTTCTCCTGTGGTTCACCCAGTGTTCAAACCTTAAGCCTTGGTACAGCCCTGGCCTATCACAGGTCACTGGGCGGGGTTTGAGGAGACTTTTGTATCCCGGACAACCTTTGAGGGCTCAGCCTAGTTGCAGTTGAGATACTGTGCAGTTCTAGTCTAGACTGTGCAGAGAAGTGCAAGCCAGCACTGAGACTGGACTTCACCGGTCATCCGTACAGCCTCTAGGAGGAGAATACTGCCCAAGGCTCATCGGACAGAGCCCTGAGAAAGGGAGTTTGGCTGTCAGGAGTTTGCCAGGAGGAGCAGTGGAGCCCTGTTGACAGGAGGAGTTGGCTCGACACCTTATCTAAAGGTAACCAGATCCCTGTCAGGACTACCCTGCACTGCAGTCCACAGTATCTACAGCTGGGAGTGGTGCATGAGAGGATTTGTAGTTGGAGTGGAGCTATCCTTAGAGCCTTCAACATCCCAGGGCACCCTCCTAAGACCAAGGCTGGCGAGTTGGACACTGAGAGACTACTACTCCTATTTTAAAAGCTGCTTGTTGTACTTACACAGTTGTAGAGTAAGGTGTTTCACTGCACAACTGGCTGCTTGAGTCATTCCTGCTTTACCATCAGGGCCGTTCCAAACACCATCACACCAGCTCCAACTGGAAGTGCCCCAGGGAAAACTATTACCACCATCAGGTAGTGCTGCAGGACCCCCCTCAGCAGTGTCCGGCCCAGGAGCAGAGCTGGGAAGCGTGGTTGAGTGTGCTCGGCCTAGCTGGTGGCACGTCATCCGCCACTTTTACTCCCATCCTCCGGTTCCCTCCATCTGGGTTGCAGCAATTGTTTTTTACAAGTTAATTCTTCCAACCTGCTAATTTGAGGATGTTTATTATTAGCATCATGACAGTAATATGAATACAAGTTATTCTTGCTTTTGTGGGGCCATAAAGTTCATCTATTACTAATATGATTATTTGTTCACACTGCCATCAGTTGATTCCATGACAGCTACTTGTCACCAGTAGTACGCCCCTGGTGAAAACCAGCAAAGCTAAAAAAAAAAAAAAATTACTCCACAATTATATTACATAAATGTCATACAGAACTTTGCGTGCAATTCAAACCCTTTCTTAAAATATTAGCTGCCAACATTAATATGAATATGGGAGATTTTTGTCAAACTAAACATGGTAAATTACATGTGCATTGTAAATCCTAGCTTGTCATTAAGGAAGAAGGCAATGTGACAGTTGCCTGGGGCTCATCAAACTATATGCCAGATTGTCTTCATATTAGTTGCAGAAGCTTTTTCAAGAAGATGAATTTTAGCAGTGGATTGTGAATGACAGGAGAGAAGTAATGTCTAAGCATGGCAAAGTAATAAAAGAATTCAATGTAAACAATGTAGATATCTGTAATCATAATTATGCTGAAAGTCATAAATAGGAATATATTTTGGTAGTAAGCAAAGATTTTCTCTTTACCAATAACAACACAAGCCACATGCAGAAATTATTTTTTTTTTTCTCCTTCTGCTCTTCAAGGCAGAACATTAACTGAACACCTATACATAAGAAGGTTGTTTACTATGAAGGCATGATACGGTGTATGGCAAATTACATTTTTATCAAATTGCAGCATGGTTTCTGCCTATGGCATAGGAATACAGAGCATGATGGCATAATTTACTAATATAATATGAGTTTGATGAAAGAAAACTATTCCTAATTTATATATCAAGGCTGAGGCCCCACGGCCTGTGCGGAAACAAACACAGATTTTTTGTTGCAGATTTTGCTGCGTTTTTTTGAGCCAAAGCCAGGAGTGGAATGAGCAGAAAGTATAAGAGCTTCATAGATATTTCCCATTCCTTCTGTAGCTATTCTTGCCTTTGGCTAAAAAAAAATGCAGCAAAATCTTCAACAAAAAAAGCTGCACTTCCGGAACATGGGTCCTCAGGCTAAGGCCCCACTTAGCAAGACACAGCAAACACACTGCAAAAAAAAAAATATGACGGAAACGCATTGCGTTTTTTTACGCATCAATTTCACAAAGTCCGCAGAGTTTTCCTATACGGACTTTCTGCCCCTATTATACCTATACGGAAAATGCCAGCATTTCCATAAGTAAAATGAACATGGGGAGATTTTCAAAAACGCAGCTTTTCCACTGATATTTTTCTGCAGTGTGTGGATGGGATTAGCCACTTTGCAGGTAATGTAAAAAGCTGCGTTTTTTGCAACATGGGGCTCCCGCCTCAAGGGGTATTCTTACCTCAAACTTTCACAAAAGAGATGAAAATACCCATGTCTCCCACCACCTGAAGTGATTGGTATTTACGAAACAACTGAATGCAAATGTTCTATGGTCTTTCCATAGGACCCATCAAAGTGAAAAGGAGTTACGCAAACAGTGTAGCACAACAAGCTGTTATGTTACCGTAACTTTTATGAGTTATGTATGGCTGACATTGGAATACACCTTTAACAAAATTGTTTGAGACAGACTATTCCATGAGATGAAGTGGCAGAGAGAGTAATATTCCGGACTTTTCTGTGGTGTACGTATTATCTGATGATCACTTGACACCTGTAATTCAGTTTATTTCATTTGCAGTAGTTCTTGATGCTTGAAACATTTAGAAACATCCTGCTGTATATTGCCTGTATATTGTCTTTCCCCTATTTCTTGCTAACCCCTACATTTAATTTAGCAAGGATTAGGGGACAGATGGAAGGTATACTGCAGGAACAGACTGAACTGTTTGTTTGTAATCTGTTACCACTGAGAAACATACCCTGCACAGGAAATGCAGACACAAAATGGTAGGCTATTTGTAATTAAAGGTATGTTCACACTACGGTTACCACAGTCTGTTGCTGTCATCTATCATAGATTGAGAGCAATGGACATTAATGGAAGTATAGCGAAAGACACAGATGGAGCCCCCTCCTTCTGCGTTCCTTCCCACTGACTATAATTTAAAAACATGACGGACAGTGTCTTCCATTATTTTTGTTTACTTTGGTAATGGAAGAAAAAGTCCTGCATGAAGAACTTTTTCTTTTGTCAGAGAATTAAAAAAACATGACGGAAGAAAGATTCCATCAAGTGTGTTACACAGGGGGTGAATACAAATGGACAGATGAAGGGGCTTCCGTCTGTAACTGGCGTTTAATGTCCTGTAATGGATGAGAGTTACAGATATTAAAGGGGTTGTCCAGGCAAAAATGGACAAACCGTTTAAGTATTATATAGTCAGGGGGCAATGAAAAGAAATAAAAAAAATGTGCTGACATGTGGTGGACCTGTTACATCACAGGTCTCATCCTGAGGTCTGCTGAGGCCGCTGATTCAGCGGAAGAGATGTGTGATGTCACAGCCAGTGAACAATTTCACTTTGAGAAGACGCCGGAGCATCGCATCGGGGAAAAGTGAGTAGGATTTTTTTTTTTTTTTCACCTCCCCTGGTTGTCCAGACAATAAAAAAAATGCCTGGACAACCTCTTCAAGTAATGGTAGTATGAACCCATCCTGGGGCTAAGGCCCCACCTAGTGAGCCACAGCAAAAAAATTCCTCTGCGGACTTTCTGCCCCTATTATACCTATATGGAAAACGCCAGCATTTCCGTAGGTGTAATTGATATGCTGTTATTTTCAAAAACACTAGTGTTTTTGAAGTCTGAGCATTTCCGCTGCAGATTTTGTTCTGCAATGTGTGGATAGGATTAACCAGAATCCCATCCACTTTGCAGGTAATGTAAAGCGAAGCGTTTTCGCTAACGTGGGGCCCCAGCCTAAGACCTACAATGATCAATGTTTGGTTAACTAAGTTATTATTTTAGATGCATTGGAGCAATAAAAGTTACTCACCTGTGTACATACTCTTTAATCCTTGCATGCCCCAGAACATATTGTGGCTCCTGCTTAGGAGCTGAGCATAGCTGCCAGGTCTGTATTGCTGATCATAGTCCATTAACCCCTTAGGTGACATGGTAAAATGAAACCACAGCATCTGAATGGTTATCTTTACTTTTGCTGTCATTCTAGGCATTTCCTGGGGAGATTGCAGGCGACTTTCCATTGCTATAGGAGCCAGGAAACGTCTGAAGACATACCAATGGTGTTTGACTTTTGATGTCCACCTGTGGCAGGGTTTAATAGTAATCTACCAATTTCACAATAAACTGCAATACAGCATTACTGCAGTCTATTGTATAAATAATACAGTATAAATATATATATTGAAATATTAGATGGTGCCATTTGAAAGTACAATCTGTCCCCCCCCCAATATAAACGCTCATTTAGCTATATTGACAGAGAAATTAAAAAGTTATAACACGGAAATGCAAAAGAAAATATTGTCCCTATCCTGAAGGGGTTAAGTCTAAGGGCCATAGTGAAAAAGCGCTGCGGGAAAAAAATGCAGCAGAAATGCATTGCGCTTTTGCCCACAGCACATTTCACAGCACTTTCTGCTTCCATTATACCTATAGGGAAACCGCCGGCGTTTCCGTAGGTATAATTGACATGCAGCATTTTCCAAAATCGCAACGGTTTTGTAAATCGCAGCGTTTACACTGTGTGTATTTTTCTGCAATGTGTGGATGGGATTTACTACGTTTGCACCACTTGTGGCCCCGGCCTAAAGTAGTCAAAAAAGCTTCAAGTGGAACAAATACAATATACTGCCTGTTCTTGTTTTCTTGTTTCACAGTAAACAGATACATTACTCAAAGTCAGGTTTAGAAGATAACTGCAATGTGATGTCCTTAGTCTCCAGCACCCAGCAAGCATGTCGCTTTCCAGCACAAAGACTTGAAACGTATCTAATGTCACACATTTTATTTCCTTAATTAATTAATTTTACTATTGTGAGTATGTGAACCCAGAGGGCGCTATTGAGCGACCCAAGGCCAGCCTGAAAAGGCCCTCAGCCACACCTGTGGGTGGGGGGCGTAACTCCAAGGGGAGTGGTTACAGCGGCAATGCTGCCGTCGAGTCCTGCTGGATGCAGGAACTGTGGAACCAACCAAGGACAGAGAGGCAGTCTGTCCCAATAGGGCTGGGGTCCACAGGGGACTTTTGGCTCAAGTGGAGCAAAAGTCAGGCTGCTAGATCCCCCTAGGATAGATAGGGGTCAAGCAGTGAGTTAGGGCCTATGCGTGGCCTAGGTTTTTTTGTTTTGTTATGTTGCACCTAAGCTGAATAAAGCCAGTTTATTTTACACTTGGACTGTCTGAATGCTGTCTATCCAGCGCCCAGTACCACGAACCACTGCTGTCCGGACCAGGAGTCTGCCGCCATTTGAGACTAATTCCCCCCCAAATTGTCACACTATTAATATTTTAATACTATATGCTCATGTGTTTATTTTGTATTATGTATTTCTCCAGCTGCAATATATGAGAGAATATTATTTTTGTTCACAGGCAAAGTGAATGAACAGTAGTAACATTGTATGGATGTGAGCAGTAGTATGATATGCATCAATATTTTTTCACTAGTGTAAATGAATGAGTAAATAAACATTAACATTTTTTAACTTTTAAGGGGTTGTCCAGGAACGCACCACAGGTGTAAAGACCACCCACAGTGATGCTGCTTCTCCTGGACTGACGCTGTGGCTATGGAGTACTCACTGATTCCGCCAATGCTCACTTCACAGCCCATGGATAAGCTAGTGATTTGAAGATGAGAGCTGTGTTCACATACTGTCCAATGCCACAGATAACACAATGATAACCTTCTGAGGTTTTCAGGATGGCCACTTTTGATGGGAAGTGGCCCAACTCTCTAACAGTCCAATCAGCAGCCACTGAGGCTTAGAGGGAACATTGTTCACTAACTTTGCATGAATCAATAGAATAAACAACTATAGGAAGCTTTGTAATGTATATTATCAAAGAAAAGTACAGTACAAGATATTTGAGTGCTCATCTATCTCCAGTGCCCTCATTAAAATGAATGGAGTAGGGCTGTGGTTTGACTGCCGAGCTGCATGACTGCACATCACCTGAGCTCCTCTTCACCCCAGCGACTTCACAGCATCACTACCTCAACCTTTTGTATTTAGTGCCTCACCTGATTCCTGACGTACATTGGAGATGGTGAGAAAAAGATAGATTGCACCTGGACTGAGCAAACTGCTTGATTTCTTATTTACCCAGACTCTGGATGCATCCCAAGATGGTGCCCCATCTCAAACCTCAGAAACTAGTGAACATTCTCCCGTTTCTGCAGAGATTACCTCACTTAGACGTTCTAGCCCAATACCGCTACTTCCCTTTCTTCTTTGCAGATAAAACTCTCCCGACAGCCACCTCTCGGATGGAGAAGAACTCCCAGACACTTCTCCTTCATACCAGGCCCTGAGCCAAGATCATTGAGAGAACTAAGACTTGCTCAGTGTTCCTCACGCTGGATGCAGAGAAGGCATTCAACAGCATTCAATTGGTCATTTTTTTGCTATGGGCGCATTGTGCTCAGACCCGCCTGAGCATAAAGTCTTTGTCAATGGAGACTTATTGAAAAAGTTTATAATCACAAATGGCACTTGGCAAGGATGCCCACTATCTCCCCTAATATTTATTCTATAGAGCCCCTAGAACAGGCAAACTGCTTTTTTTACTTGGTCAACAAAATACTTTTGCAATTTATATGGGCCGGTCACAAACCTCAGATAATTTTAACTAGAGATAGAACAGCGGGTGGTCTGGCAAATCCCCAACATTGATAGCAAATCTCGCTGAATTCTCACTTATGGCATAGAGAATGTGACATTCATTGGGCACATATGGAAGCCTCATACTTTCACACATCTAATGTACAGGTGGTATTATTTTCTTCCTTGTGGCTCACCACACTAGCTACAGATATATCCCCTCTAACTGAATACTCAGTGTCCACATGGAAATATATTCACAATAACATGGTCTTCCCTCTCCCTTTGGATATATTACATATCCCATTGGAGATTTTCTCTATCATGATTTCATCCTTAAAGCTAGATAGCTGGATATGTAAAAGTATTACAAATGTCTCTAGGCTATTTATTTATGATACACTGAAGAGTTTTGAGTCCCTTGCTCAAGAATTTGGTTTGTCACTTACAGATTTCTATAATTATCTTCAGATGCATCACTGCTTGCAAACCCACAACTATTTTAACATATTTTGCAATATCTCTATATTGTCTTCTCTAAAGTCTAGAAGGAAAGGGTTAAAGTATATATACAGTCATATGAAAAAGTTTGGGCACCCCTATTAATCTTAATCATTTTTAGTTCTAAACATTTGGGTGTTTGCAACAGTCATTTCAATTTGATATATCTAATAACTGATGGACACAGTAATATTTCAGGATTGAAATGAGGTTTATTGTACTAACAGAAAATGCGCAATATGCATTAAACCAAAATTTGATCGGTGCAAAAGTATGGGCGCCTCAACAGAAAAGTGACATTAATATTTAGTAGATCCTCCTTTTGCAAAAATAACAGCCTCTAGTCGCTTCCTGTAGCTTTTAATCAGTTCCTGGATCCTGGATGAAGGTATTTTTGACCATTCCTCTTTACAAAACAATTCCAGTTCAGTTGAGTTTGATGGTCGCCGAGCATGGACAGCCCGCTTCAAATTATCCCACAGATGTTCAATGATATTCAGGTCTGGGGACTGGGATGGCCATTCCAGAACATTGTAATTGTTCCTCTGCATGAATGCCTGAGTAGATTTGGAGCTGTGTTTTGGATCATTGTCTTGCTGAAATATCCATCCCCAGCGTAACTTCAAATTCGTCACTGATTCTTGTACATTATTCTCAAGAATCTGCTGATACTGAGTTGAATCCATGCGACCCTCAACTTTAACAAGATTCCCGGTGCCGGCATTGGCCACACAGCCCCAAAGCATGATGGAACCTCCACCAAATTTTACAGTGGGTAGCAAGTGTTTTTCTTGGAATGCTGTGTTTTTTTGACGCCATGCATAACGCCTTTTTGTATGACCAAACAACTCAATCTTTGTTTCATCAGTCCACAGGACCTTCTTCCAAAATGAAGCTGGCTTGTCCAAATGTGCTTTTGCATACCTCAGGCGACTCTGTTTGTGGCGTGCTTTCAGAAACGGCTTCTTTCGCATCACTCTCCCATACAGCTTCTCCTTGTGCAAAGTGTGCTGTATTGTTGACCGATGCACAGTGACACCATCTGCAGCAAGATGATGCTGCAGCTCTTTGGAGGTGGTCTGTGGATTGTCCTTGAATGTTCTCACCATTCTTCTTCTCTGCCTTTCTGATATTTTTCTTGGCCTGCCACTTCTGGGCTTAACAAGAACTGTCCCTGTGGTCTTCCATTTCCTTACTATGTTCCTCACAGTGGAAACTGACAGGTTAAATCTCTGAGACAACTTTTTGTATCCTTCCCCTGAACAACTATGTTGAACAATCTTTGTTTTCAGATCATTTGAGAGTTGTTTTGAGGAGCCCATGATGCCACTCTTCAGAGGAGATTCAAATAGGAGAACAACTTGCAATTGGCCACCTTAAATACCTTTTCTCATGATTGGATACACCTGGCTATGAAGTTCAAAGCTCAGTGAGGTTACAAAACCAATTTTGTGCTTCAGTAAGTCAGTAAAAAGTAGTTAGGAGTATTCAAATCAATAAAATGATAAGGGTACCCAAATTTTTGCACCGGTCAAATTTTGGTTTAATGCATATTGCACATTTTCTGTTAGTACAATAAACCTCATTTCAATCCTGAAATATTACTGTGTCCATCAGTTATTAGATATATCAAATTGAAATGGCTGTTGCAAACACCCAAATATTTAGAACTAAAAATGATTAAGATTAATAGGGGTGCCCAAACTTTTTCATATGACTGTATCTCAATATTGACCCACGTTCAGCATGTTTAAGGTGGAGTTCGACTGGGTTGGAACATTGCAGTTAAGGTGGTGCAAAGGCAGACTGTTTTGTCACATCAAATCAAGCAGGGTTTTTTGTGACATAAGAACAGCTGAAAACCTCAGACACTTTTCTGGCCATGAGGAGTAGGAGTACCCCTTTTAAGCCACTATACATCTTAATAAAGTGGTGCACCACTAGATTCAGCACATGTGCCATACAGGGACCATGTGTTATTCGACCCAATCAAAAACGTTATCTTCATTCTCAGGAACTGCAGCAATCCTGCAGCTACTGCCAGTGCCAACAAAACCAAAAGTAGTGTTGCTGTTGCCACCCACTTTATTAGTACTTAGTAAGGGTGTTTCCTGCTCCCCCTCCTTTATTCTGTCCCCTGTCATTTTGCTGCACAAAGCATAATTCAAGATTGAGATTTTTTTGGATTAGCACAGGCTGTGAGACAGTTTATTGGGTGAGCAAAAAACACCCCAAAAACCCTTAAACAGAGCACAGATGGAATCAGTGTTTTGCTGTTAGAACAGCAGTTTGTATGTATTTAACTAAAAAAATGTAAACTCGTTAACTAACTGGATTGACTTTGTCAGTAAAAACAATGTAAAACATTCTGTGGACATTCACAGCTCAGTCTTCTCTTTTGCAAAACAGACAAAATTAAATTATTGGCAACGACAGGGTTCACTGTCCTTTGTCTGTACTATTGCAGCAGACTTGCTCACACAATACAGATGTTCTCCCTCACTCCTATCAATGATTTCTATCACTATCTGCCTTTAATTGATTAAATCTGCCTGGACTTTGTTCTGTTTCTCCTACTCTTATGATTCTCTAGCTCTATTACAAGTTTTCCTGTTCTGTGTTGCTGAAGAGAATTGAGTAATTGCTTTGGATAATGCAATTATGAACAACACATCTATCCCTTACTTCCACCATAAATAAAATGTTTTGTGTTCCTGCACACAGCATCTTATATACTGTAGGTGACATCAAAACTGTAAGGTATCCACCTACCATAGACTATTGGCTGAGAGGCTGTCAGGTGATATCAGGTGACAAGACATCACAGTGATGCACTGACACATGTATCTCTTGTATTTTCACTGCAAAATGTATGTTGCAGTGGCCATTTTAGTAAGTCCGAGACAACATCTCCATTTATTCAAAAAAACGGACAATTTGGAGTATTTGGGTCAGACTTGGCTCAGAACAAATTGATTCTCCATACAACACACAGTGATCCCACCCCTAAAAAAACTGCAGTAGAAGAGATTTAAAAAGATTGGTGTTCTTAACTGGCATTTTTCATTGCTGGCATAGTTTTCCAACATTATCACCACCGTTTCCGGAGGGTGGCATGGGTGGTGGAAAATGCCAGTTGTGACTAGTGTTTAAAAATTAGGATAGAACTGTGATAGCGGACAGTGAGTACCCAAACTGCAACCCAAAACCCACTAATTTATCGCAAAGTGCCAACACGCCAATTTACCCTTAACACTGTGCGGATCCACAATTGTGGACAGTTATGGACTTGCTAAATACGGTCGTGTAGATGGGGATTTACAGAGCTTTCAATGATGTAAACAACTTTATACTGAGAGGTAATAGTTTGCATTTGGTATACTTTTGAACAATTAATGTTCATTATTTATATCACACAGGATTTGTTTTATAGTGACCGTGTAATGTTATTACAGCCTGTAATAATATCACATGTGTGCTATAAAACAGATACTGTGTAATATAAATAGTGAGGGACCCCCACACAGTCCAATCTGCTCCATGGTGGCCTCCACACAGTCCAATCTGCTCCACAGTGGCCCCCACACAGTCCAATCTTCTCCACGGTGGCCCCCACCAATCCAACTTGCATCACGGTGGCCCCCACACAGTACAATATACTCCACATTGGCCCCCACTCAGTAAAATATACACCACAGTGGCCCCCACACAGTATAATATGCTCCTGTACTTACCTGCACTCTCGCAGGGCGACCTCCTTTTTTCCACCGCAAAGCAGGTGCTGATGAATGACCTCAGAGGTTATAATCTTCTGTCAGTGTAAGCCGTAGTCCCGCGGTCTACACTGACAGTTTTCAGGTGTATGTGCATTTGCACATACAACTGAAAGAAGTGCTGGATCACTTGCTGGGGGATCTGGGACAACTGTCCCGGATTCCCTGTTAGCGAGTGATGGAGGAGCCTGGCTGGGGCGAAGGCGCACGTGCCCACAAGAGAGGGCTCTGAGTGCCTCCTCTGGCACATGTGCCATAGGTCCGCCACCACGGGGATAGAATAATAAATCTCCCCCATTGTTACCTCCCACTTGTTACCTCCCAATTATGTATGCCAATGGGCTTTCCAGAAATCCTCTTTAACTGATCAGGGTAGAGAAAATTGCCAGTGTGAACTTAACCTCAGCCTAACAGTGATTTGCAACTATTCTACAGCTTGATATACCATGTTCATGTTTGCTAAACATTTGTACTTTTGCCAATCATCCACACTCACAGTTATAATTTAATTCAATTGATTTCCTATTATAGCAGCCTCTAGTGATCATCATCAAAGCTTTAGTTCCCTTCCAAGCTTTCAGTGTGACTGACCTAATTAAAGAGCTAATATTAAATTCATTAACACAATTAACATTTTCTAAACCAAATGGTATTAGCTGTTAAATCACTTTTGTATGTGAATTTATTAAAACGTGGTTTCTATCAATTTGCAATGCAATTTAGTATATTTATAATTTTCATAGACATTGCATTTCAAGGTACAAATTCATAACGTTGCTTTCCTCTACTGCACATTTCAGTTTTGCTCAAAACATGGACTGATCTCCTCAATGAGGCTGGAATTAGACCCTGGATAGATAGTTAAATTTTATAAGTTTTGATGCAAGACCAGGACTTCCTACTAATGTCAAAGGTTGATCCCTTGGAAACATAATGTGATCCAAGTATTGGATGGTGTATTGGATGTTGGTGTTGTAATATGTATTGTGGGAAATTAGCTTGGTAGCAACAGTGGAGCGGACCCAAACAGTCAGAGACAGGGACACAGTACCTGGTGAAGACAGGGTTTTGCCCCTGAGTTTTTATTTTGAAAAAATAAACAAATACAAATACAGCCTTAACTTCAGGCAAAAATACAAACATAAACCTGCTCTTCTGAGCTCTAACTAAACAAAAACTTCCCTCACTATACGAGTGGCTTCCTACCAGCCACTCGGGAAAACAAAACATAAACAGCAGCAAGTTTTTCTCATCAGACTCTCAGTGTTCTGCACCCAGACCTCCTGTCTCTCCCAGGGTCTGCCCAGAAGTGCAGGTTCTACCCAGAAGTGCAGACTCTGCAGACTTTTAATGCCCAGTAACAAGCTAAGCCCTCACACCTGGACTGAGGTATACTGAAAACCTGGACCAGATTGTTTATTACCATACAGGGGTATGAGGAACCTGGGGGAAATATAGCAACTTTTCAGCACTCTGACTGCCACTTTCTCACAGTAAATAAGACATGTCAGGCTGAAAACCTATATGCAGTTATTGCTGCAGCTTGAGGTGTAGTTTGTGATGCAGTTTTATAAACACTTAGCACTCCATGATGACTATATCTGTCATAAGTAGGTGGTAGTTTGTGACATCATGAATAGAGATGAGCAAATCGAAGCTGCAGAAGTGGAATTTGATCCGATTTTCAGGAAATATTCGATTCGCATCAAATCCGAATTTCCTCACGCTTCATGGTAACGATTCGCATTTAGTTCAAATGACTGCTCTACATGGGGCAAGGAACTCTGGGAACGCGGGATTACCCACAATGCCATGCGTGCAGCCAATCAGCAGCCAGCCCTGTGATGTCACATCCCTTTAACCCCTTCGCGAGCGCATATGGCATGTTTGACCGCTGCATCCAAGGTGTTAAATCCCCCCGATCGGTTATGGAGCAGGGTGTTAGCTGTAACTGACACCTAACACCCTGCTCCATAACAGATCCAGGTTTTAACAACTTGGATGCCGCGGTCAAACATGACTGCAGCATCCAAGGGTTTACGCCATTTTGCTGGCCAGCCACCCACCCCGGCTCTCTGCAGCCAATAAATAGCTGTTTTTGGTACACGATTTGCCGCGATTTAATTTGGATCGAATAGAATCATATCGTGAAATTCGACGAAGTTGCCGAATCGAATTTTTGAATACTTCGCTCGTCTCTAATCATGAAGATCCAGCAGATACTGACATGAACCTGCATGATCAACTGCAGGATTCTTGCTGTTACTGTCAGTAATCTAAATATCCAGAATCCTACTTTTTCACCAAGAAGTCATCATTCTCTTATGTGCAATGATGTTGGGAGAGATTCTGTACAGCATCTGTATTTGTTATATGGCCTTTATGTTTTATGCCATGTTAGGTTGCCACGCCTAACAGACAAATTTTGGCTCGGTTTGTTCAGCAAGTTAGTGGTTTAAGATGTGGAGCCAATTAGAGTGCTGCCTTACCATTGATTCCAGAGCTGAGGTGGGGTATTTAACCTAGTTCTAGTTCTCAGTTACTGCCTGTGATTTTTTCATGTATCTGGGCTCCCAGTGTTCCTGAGCTTATTCCCTGTGCCTCTCACCCTGTTTTCAGGTAATCTCTTCTTTACTTATTTTAGCTTGCTTTCCTGGTTTTCTTGCTGATTTGGCTTTGTTACCTACTGGACTTGACCTGGATTTTTGGTATTGCTCTTGCTACTGTTTTAACTATTGCTGTACTCTCCTGGTTCCGACCCCAGTGTATGTATGACTCTTTGCCTGGTCTGATCTTTAGCATGCAAGTACACCTGTTTTTGTCCCCTTGTTCTGGAGTTCCAACCTGGAATCCATACCACAAAGTCCAGCCTGCATTTTTCCACCCTCCCCCGGAAAGAAATAATAAATGTTAGTCAATAAAATGGTGTCATTGAAAAATACAATTCCATCCCCATAAAAAACAAGCTACTTTGACAGAAATATAAAAGAAAAGGAGGAAAATTAAAAAAAAAAAAAAAGCTTGATCCTTAAATGGTCATTAACCTTTAAGACAACGTAGTCTGATATCATAGAACATGTTATTCTGGACCAAAATGTAATGTACTTTAATTAAAAATGTGGCTACTTTGTGCCTGAAAACCCTCTCTAAAGTCTGTGTCACAAAGTGGCAGTTCATTCTTTTGTTACTAAGGAAGTCCTTCCCAAGATACATTCCATTTCCTCTAGCTTATCTCAGTGAGTGTAAGGAGCCTCCTTTTCTCTCTTCACACAGTTAATGGAGGGGGGAGGGGGTGATTCTGCTCACAGCCTGCACAGACATTTCTGCAAACTGTTGCTGTGTGCAAAAGACCGAGGATCCTGCAAAACTCTGCTTACAATGTAAGAAAAGTCTTCTATGTACTTCAGCCTACTTCTGGCTGCTTGTGTGATTACAAATGGGATATTATTCACAGATAGCAGCAGCTTTGAGTGTTTTTTTTTTCTTGTGCTTTATCTGCTTGGTTACATGTATTTGACATTTATTTGCCCTGTATTTACAGTCCAGTGGCCGTGGATCTCCTATATTATGGTCACTTTGGCTTTTCTAAGGTATTTGTTTGCAATTATATGGTTACTCCTGGCGGAATGGAAGAACATTATCAGCAATGGGTGGAAGAAGGGGGCAGAATGCTCCTTATTGTACATGCCCCCTGGCTGAGGCACTCTGTTTCATCTATAATTTGATTATTAGCAGCAGAAAAACTGATAGGACATCATTTATGAAGGCTTATACAGTCATAGAACAGACTGCCCAGCAAGACCCTGGACATATTTTAATGTTTCATGAAAACTCAGGTACCCTTTAAGGCTAAACAGGGTTGCTTGTTTAGTGGGTAGGTTAAAGTTGATCTATCAGAAGGGAGTAGTGAACTAAAGTCCTTTCTTTATATTTACTATCCCTTTCAATCCACTCCTAGCTTTGGCCATTTTCATATGTGTCTACTCCATCACATGTAGAGGCCAATGTTAAAAAACCATAACCTGTGGGTACATTTAATGTATGCACTGGGGACTTTCTTGGCACATACAACAAGCATGTAGCAATAACATAGTATGAAAGGTGCCTAAAACAGTGTCTTTGAGAAACAGATGAAATACAGATGACATTCTGATGAAATACAGATCACATACTTACGCATCCATATTTTAATCAGTCTCAGTGGACTTTAATGGGTGTTTTTTCTTCATAGAATCCCATTAGCTCCATAGTATGGGCATAGAAAATAATAGGATGCTGATGAAAATATACACTTGTGTAAAAGCAGGCTGAGCCCCCACGTTATGGAAATGCTGCTTTTTTTGTCGCAGATTTTGTTGCGATTTTTTGGGCCAAAGCCAAGAATGCCTTCAAAAGGAATAGGAAATATATAGAAAGCGCTTATACTTCTCCCTTCTGCTCAATCCACTACTGGCTTTAGAGCCAACTAAAAACTGCAGCAAAATCTGCAACAAAAAAAGCAGCATTTCCGCAACGTGGGGCCTCAGCCTAAGGCTAAGGCCCCACATAGTGAAACGCAGCAATAAAAAAAAAAAAAAAAAACGCTGCAGAGCAAAAACACGGCGAAAACACATCAGCGTTTTTCATTGCTTTTTCGCAGCGTTTTCCTCTGCGGACTTTCTGCCCCTATTATACTGTATCTATACGGAAAATGCCAGTGTATCATCCTGCGATTTTCCGCTGCAGATTTTTTTTTCTGCAATGTGTGGATGAGATTAGCTAGAATCCTATTCAGATTGCAGGTACTATACAACACAACATTTTTTTCTGTCGTGTTTCCGCCGTTGGAAAAACGCCGCATTTTCACAATGTGGTGCTTCAGCCTAAAGGAGATTTACCATCACAGCAACTTATGCCTTATCCACAGGGGATAGGGAATAAGCAAATTGTGGAGGTCTGTTTGGAGTCTGGACCCCCAACAATTAGAAGAATAGTGGTGCTTTGATCTCCAGTCTGAATGTGGCGGTGGTTGGAAAAGCACACCCTCACATTATTTATGTCAATGAAGTCCAGCACTCCGTGAATTCCCACTGCAATGAATAGATCTTTCTGATCATTGCTGCATTCACACTGGGGAACAAAACACCCCCATTCTCATGATCAGTGGATAATGGAATACCCCATTAAGGCCTCTTTACACAGGCCATTAGACATGGAGCTGAATCTGCTCTGATCCTATTCAAGTGGACATCCACACATCCACAAATCAGATACTAATGACCTATCATGTGAATGAGTCATCAGTATAAAACATGGTGGAAAACCCTTTTAGGGCAGCAACACACGACTGTGTTTCACCTGTGAAACACGGCCCATGTGCTAGCCAGATGTACCTGCTTGAACTTCATGCTGGGAGCGGGACTTCTAGCATCCAAGTTATCTATGACGCTAGAAGTCCCTGCCTACCAGCGACATACTGCCCCGTACTGTAATTGATATGGAACAGTATGTTGCTGGGAGGCAGGGACTCCTAGATAACTAGTACGCTAGGATTCCCGCTCCCAGCATGAAGTTCAAGCCGGTACATCTTGCTAGCACATGGGTAAAACACGGTCATGTGCTGCTGCTCTTAGGCTGAGAACCCACATAGCAGGCCTCAGCGAAAAATTGCTACAGGAAAAACTGCAGCGGAAGCGAATCGCAGTTTTTCCCACAGCGATTTTCACAGATTTCCTCTGTGGACTTTCTGCTTCAATTATACATACAGGGAAACCGCTGGCGTTTCTGTATAATTCCTGCAATGTTTGGCTGGGATTCACTAGAGGGAAACTGTAAAACGCTGTGGTTTTTGCCTAAAGCCCCACATTGTGAAGACACAGTGTTTTTTGCCATAGCGGAATTCCACAGAAAAAAATGCAGCGTTTTACAGTACCAGCAAAGCGATTGAGATTCTGGCTAACCCCATCCACACATTTCAGAAAAAAATGCAGCATGTCAATTGTACCTGTATAAACGCTTGCATTTTTTCTATAGGTTTAATAAGGTAAGAAAATCCACAGAGAAAAACTCAGCAAAAATGCAATGAAAAATGCTGGATTTTTTTTCCACAGAATTTTTTAGCTTTGTTCCGCAACGTGGGGCCTTAAACTGTAGTAATTCTGTCACAGATTCGATTTCTATGTTGTGTTTTTTTCCCACCTTATTTCTGTATTTTAGTGTTTGTGTATCTAATTTGAATGTTTTAACTTGGTAGGAATCTTAAAATGTAAATTTTCAGTAAACATGCAAATTGTTGTTGATTAAAGTATCAGTTATGCACCTGAAGATTATTGGTGATAATGGAGAGCTAAATTAAAAAGACTGCAAATTTTCTGAGCACTGTCTCCCCCCATCTCTATATAAAAATCCAATTACTAGTTGATTTGTTGAGGTATGTCTCAGGGCTTATTAACACATCTGAATTTTGCGGACATGTGATGGCCCTGATAACCACAGACAGCACTGCTTATTTTCAGGTTGTGTTCTGTCTGTGATTGATCCATTTTTCACACCTCCATTGCTTTCTCTTTTCAGTAATACTAGGTTCACATTAGTGTTGGCCTATCTGTTGGTTTGGTCTGTCGGTAATAGTGGTCCCCATAGATTATAATGGAGTCCATCAGTTTTAAAACTGAAACCAATGGCGGAAAAAGTCCTCCTTGCAGAACTTTTTCATCTGCGGATTTCAGGCATACATTGTGACAGTCTCCAACGGTTTACAGAGACTCTGGCGTAGATGTGAACTAAGCCTGTATAATTTCAGCTTTTGTCTCAGCGATTTTCAGGCCTTTTCAGGGAAGAGGCGAAGGTGGTGCAGAAGTAAAGAATTCACAATTTTGTTGCAGCAAACACCAACTTGCACAAAAATAATTGTGACTTTTTATGTCTTCTACACCAGAAGACTGTTGTACAAGGCATAATAAATCTGTACCACTATATACCTGGATGTAGTTATAAGTGCACTCAGTTCTGGGGTCACAGGTACTTTTCCTTATAAGGAAGTGACACACTGATTAATTCCAGGCTATTTCTTATTACTGAGGGGGTGACACACTATGTACCTGGATGTAGTTATAAGTGCACTCAATTCTGGGGTCACAGGTACTTTTCCTTATAAGTAAGTGACACACTAAATAATTCCAGGCTATTTCTCATTACTTAGGGGGTGACACACTATGTACCTAGATGTAGTTATAAGTGCACTCAGTTCTGGGGTCACAGGTGCTTTTCCTTATAAGTAATCGACACACTGATTAATTCCAGGCTATTTCTCATTACTTAGGGGGTGACACACTATGTACCTGGATGTAGTTATACCTGCACTCAGTTCTGGGGTCACAGGTGCTTTCCCTTACAGCACAGGTGTCAAACACAAGGCCCACGGGCCGAATCCGGCCTGCTGCCTTCTGTTATCCGGCCTGGCACTTAGCTGGCCCGCAGGGCCGCAGCATTTTTTATTGTCTATGTACATTATGTAATGTAAACCAGCCCAGGACAGGCCGCTTAAAAAAAAAAAAAAACAAAGCTACGCGATACCTGTCCTGGGCTGGTTTACAAGACCTCTGCATGTCAGCGCAGGCGGCGATACAATGACGTCATCGCGCCTCCTACGCTGACACGCAAACAAGAAGAGGCGGCGGCTGCATCAAGGCATCGCAGGTAGGTGAAGATAAGTTTTTTTTATATATATAAATAGGCCGTTGCCTGCAGGAGTATCCCCGGCACATAACGGCCTATTTACTTACCGATCCCCGCTGCTGGTCGTGGCCGCCCCCGCTTCCCCTTCTGCTATGGGACGCAGAAGCGGCTGTGTGCAGGAGCAGGGATGGTGAGTGAGGCCGCGGCCGGCGAACCCCGTCAAATACTATTATTATACTCCGGGGGCTTTTCAGACCCTGGAGTATAATAATCGGAGACCCCGGGGAGGTGATAAACATAAAAACCTGTGTTACTCACCTCTCCGGCGATCCGATGCTGCTCCCAGCCGGCTTCGGCCTTCTTTGGTGACGTCCCAGGCGTCACGTGAGCCAGGCCGACGTCATTATGTCGCGACGCTGGTCTGTGCGACATTGAAGAAGGCCGAACGCAGGGAGCGCACCGGGGCCCAGGTAAGTAACACTGATTTTTATGTTTGTCACCACCTGGGTCTCCGATCATTATACTCTGGGGTCTGAAAAGACCCCAGAGTATAATAATAGTTCATGGGTGGGGGGGTGGCACTATGGGGCATAATACCATGTGCAGGGGCCACTATGGGGCATAATACCAATGCAGGGGCCACTAAGGAGCATAATAACGTGTGCAGTGGCCACTATGGAGCATAATACCGTGTGCAGGGGCAACTATGGAGCATAATACCGTGTGCAGGGGCCGCTGTGGGGCGTAATACCGTGGGCAGAGGCAACTATAGAGCATAATACCGTTTGCAGGGGTAAACAGTATTTGTATAGTGCTTAATTTTTGATATATTCAGAAAAGGATGAGGATAGTATGTAACATGCCAATGTCTTAGGTTTTAACAATACATTATGTTCTTCCTGGTTGACCTCAAAGGGCTGATTGTAACAGTAGTAATGTACAAATGTAACTACTGCTTAATAGCTCGCTTATCTGTTAAGGAGAAGTTACTTTTATACATGTGTAAAATAATCTTGGCCCTTCAAGGTACCCCGTGAGGCTGAAGTGGCCCCCGGAGAAAATGAGTTTGACACCCCTGCCTTACAGTATAAGTGACACACTGATTAATTCCAGGATATTTCTCACCTCTCTCAGTAATGAAATATAGCTTAGAATTAATCAGTGTGTCACTACTAATAAGGGAAAGCACCTGTAACCCCAGAAGTAATAACTACATCAAGGTATATAGTGTGTCACCCCCCCCCCCCCCCAGCCTAGTTAGGAGAAACAACCTGGATTTGTAAGAGACAGCCAATGTTGTCCTAAGCTTCATTTGTCTGTACTGAATGTGACATGTATTAATGTGTTAATGCTATTTCGGTGAATTCTGTGCCTTTAAGACAGCAGCCATTGTAATTGTGACATGATGCTGGAGTGAGACCCCCCCCCCTTTTATGTCAGCCTGCCTGTTCTGCAGACAGAGTGTGAGCAGAGCAGCAGGAAGTGACGAGACAGAGAGCAGCAGCCATCTTGGCAAGTGTTGTATTGAACTGGTGTGGAGATTTTTCTGTACAGCTAAGCTGTATCTTGGTCCAGAGACAAACAGAGTGTAAAGAGACAACAGGACTAGTGAGTCCATGTGAAAGGAACTGTGCTCAGTGGCTGATCAGTGAGACTGACATTGTGACTGTGTATATGGATACCACAGATAGAGACTCGCAGTGCTGTTGATGTACTGGACAGCACCTGCTAAACCCCGGCTTACAACCCAGCTCAGTGTATGGATTCGGCAGGACTGTCAGTGTGCTGAGTGGAATCTGCTGTTGGATTACATTGCATTCATTGGGTTTCCCTGTTAAAGAGGACTTCATTTCTCCCAAGATCCTGATAACAGTGAGGAGAGGACGCTTCACTATAAAAGAAAGGACCGACTTTGGGCCCCACCGCGCGCTTCTACGGACTGTAAGCGGTCCACCTGGACCACTGGGGAAAAGGGGGTGCACCCAAATGTGATGTCAGTGTCAGTTAGGGATAGTTTTGAGTATATTGTTCATTCAGTGTCCATACTGCAGAAGTGGACAGAGTAAAAGTAGAAACCATTGCAGAATTTGCCTTGAAATTGTTCATGCTATATTGTATATTTTGCTTGTCTTTATCCCTGTCATTTTACCTTCAAATAGCCTTTATTAACTTATAGTAAATATATATTCTTTTCTTGAACTACCGCGTGTGCGTTCATTTCTGGTTGCGGAGTCCAAACCACCTGCCTTGCTCTCGGTTCACAAATTGGCGTAGTCGGCAGGATCCGCTTACCAGAATGGACGGTGACGCACCCGTTCGGGAGAATGGTGCTGGAGGAAGAATGCCAGCAGGGGCTATAATAAGTCAGTTAGCTAAATTTGATGGCAATAATATGTCAGTGAGTATGTGGGTGGAACAGATACGAATGATACAGCGAATGTACCAGACCGCACCAGAAGTACTAGTAGAGCTAGCAATATTGACATTACAAGGGGATGCTAAGACCACGGTGATATTGAGGCCATTTGAACAAAGGCAGACATTTGAGCAAGTAGTCCAGATTCTAGAAACCATTTATGGAGAAACTGCATTGCTGGGGTCTCTGCAGGCTCGGTTCTTCCAGAGGGTACAACAGGAGAATGAAAGCCTTCCCCAATATGCAAATGCCCTACAAGAACTGCTCCGAGATATTCAAGTGAAGGAAAGAGGGGGCTCGCCAGCCTTCTGTAAGCCTGATCGGACTCTCCGTGACCAGTTTGTCCTGGGGATACGTGACGGCAGTTTAACTGTGACTATGCAGGATTTTATACGACGAGAGACTGATGCTAAATTCCATGATGTACAGGTAGAGGCCATCTCCCGTGCCAATAGTATGTTCCCGAAGCCCCAGACCGCAGTTGGAGTTACTTTGTCACAGGGGGCTAGTTCTGGCTCAGAGACAGTAGAAAAGGGGACGGTTAAAGAAATTCTCACAGTAATGCAGAAACTGCAAGAGCAAATGGAACACTTGCACACCCGTTGTGATGAACATTCTATGAAAATTGCAGACTTCCAGAAAACTGGAGGTGAAAGGGTGAGCCGTCCATACCCAGAAAATCAGAATCACCCACCACCCCGCTGGAGGGATGAGGATAGGACCTACCGAAGGGGTCCAAATCAGTTAATGCAGTGCTCAGGAGAAATCGAAGGGGCTTACCGAAGGGGCCCAAACAGATGGCCAGAACGACGGGAGATACGCTGCTGGGAGTGTGGACGGATGGGCCACGTTGCTGCTAGATGTCCAGAGCAGCGACAAACTTATGAGAGACCGCCGTTAAACTGAAGTCCCCTGCTGCTGTAGGGCGTGTAGTAGGGGAGACTGACAAGGAGACTATGTAGGGGGAATGCCCTAATGATGACCTGATCGCTGCAAGTCCTGTTATACAGGTGGAAATGGAGGGTATGCCGGTTACCGGGATGATTGACACGGGTTCCCAAGTAACGACCTTGAGTAGAGACTGTTATGAACGGTACTTCCAGCAACATGTGAAATATGATCCCCATACATTCGTACGAGTGGTCGCAGCTAACCAGTTACCAGTTCCAGTCGTGGGAGTGGCCTGGATGAATGTCCGGGTATGTGGCCAAGATCTAGGTAGGAAAGGCATTGTGGTGGTACAGGAGTCACATGAAGTAAAGGTCCCTGTCATTTTGGGGATGAATGTGTTAAAAGAATTAGATCAGATCCTCTTTGAAAAGAAAGGTCACGGTTATTGGAAAGAAACCACCACCCATCGGCCTATTCAAACAGCTTTCCAGCGGCTGATCCGGACATGTGGCTTACAGAAAAGTTCAGATGCACAGCGTCCTCTGGCTCGAATTTCAGTTCCTTTGCATACAAAAGTTACACTGCCACCCAGTCGGGAGACAATAGTGTCCATGCCCATAGGCACCTGTCGGAAACTAGAGGGCATAGCTGTGTTGGTAGAACCACTGCAGGCAGCCGAAGGAGGTGTTGATCCGCTAGTGGCCCGTTCCTTGGCAATAGTTCGCAATGGAAGAGTACCACTTCGATGTGTAAACACTCAGGACCAGAGTGTGGACCTGACCCCAGGGAGGCAGCTGGCTAACATCTATGTGACTCCGGAGGAAGTAAGGAAAGTAACTCCAATGCAGCTGAAGCCGACTGAAAGGGATGAGTGGACCGTAACTGTGTCCATGGGAGAAGATGAGGAACCCACCTCTGAATGGAATGGCCGTGCAATTCGAGAACAGATGAAGATGGATGCAAGTTCATGTTCTCTGGAATGGGTGCAGAAGGTAGATGAACTGTTGTGGGAGAACCGAGCCGCCTTTTCACGGTATGCTGAAGATTTTGGATGTACCACAGGGATCTACCATGAGATTCCCACAGGAGACACCCCTCTAATTAGAGAGCGCTACCGACAAATTCCTCCACAGTTGTATCAGGAAGTAAAAGAACTGTTAGCTAAGATGCTACAGGGTGGGATCATCCAAGAAAGCCAGAGTCCCTGGGCAGCTCCTGTGGTGTTAGTAAGAAAAAAAGATGGGTCCATCCGATTTTGCGTAGACTATCGGAAGTTAAACGCTTGCACCGTACGAGATTCCTACCCCTTGCCACGGATTGAGGAGTCCCTCTCAGCGCTGGGGAGAGCCCGGTACTTCTCCTCACTAGATCTGGCTAGTGGGTATTGGCAGGTGCCGATGGCCACAAAAGACAAGGAGAAGACGGCATTCATCTTGCCCATGGGACTATACGAATTTAACCGGATGCCCTTCGGGTTGACAAATGCACCCGGAACGTTTCAGCGGTTGATGGAGAAATGTCTCGGTGACTTCAACTTTGAGTTCACTCTCATCTACTTGGATGACATTATAGTGTATTCTGCGACCTTTGAAGACCATCTCCACCAGTTGGGGCAAGTATTTCGAAGATTGCGGGAACATGGGCTCAAATTGAAACCCAGTAAATGTCGGTTGTTCCAATCTGAAATTGATTACTTGGGTCACCGCGTATCAGGAGAAGGGGTGAGACCATCAAGAGACAAGATAGCGGCTGTTCAAGATTGGCCAATACCGACTACCCTGCGAGAAGTGAGGGCGTTCCTTGGAGTAGCCGGTTACTATCGACGGTTTATTAAGGATTTCGCCAAGGTAGCAGCACCACTTAATGCTCTCCTACGAGGCACATCCGGTGGTCCAAAGAACCGGTCCGTGAAGTGGGGACTTGAACAGGAACAAGCCTTCCAGGCATTAAAGGATGCACTGACAACAGCCCCAATCTTGGCATATGCTGATTACCACTTGCCGTTCCAGCTGTATACGGATGCAAGCCTGTATGGTCTTGGAGCAGTGCTTTCCCAGCTTCAGGATGGCCAGGAGAGGGTCATAGCGTACGGCAGCCGGTCTTTGAGAGATTCTGAAAGAAACCCCGAGAATTATAGTTCATTTAAGTTGGAGCTGTTGGCACTGGTATGGGCCATGACCGAGAAATTCTCTGAATATTTGACCGGTGCTGAAGTTTTAGTACTGACTGACAACAACCCACTAGCTCACCTGGAAAATGCCAAGCTCGGGGCATTAGAGCAGAGGTGGATAGCCCGAATGACTAAGTTCAATTACCGCATTAAGTATCGGTCCAAGACAGAGAACCAGAATGCTGACGGGCTTTCTAGGGTAACCGCCCAGACCCCCACAGTAGACGTGGATCATGAGTTGGAGCATGTGGAGGTGCCCGACTTCAGCAGATTTTCACAGGCCTTGGCCGCCGCTAATCAGTTTGAGATGGAGGGGACTGAAACGGCTCCTTTCTTTGGTCCCTCACGACAGGAATGGGCACAGATACAACAGACCCATGAGGGGCTGGCACAGATGATCAAGTGTGTTGAGAAAGGCCAGAAGCCCTGTAGAGAGGAAAGAGAACGACTGACACGTGAGATATTATCTGTTCTGAGTCAGTGGGAAAAGTTGGAGATGAAAAATGGAGTGCTATGCCGAAAGGTCTATTTACCTTCTGAGATCGACATTCGATACCAAATTGTGGTGCCTAGTGAACTGGCTCGCTCGTTGGCAGTTGAGGCTCATAATAAGAATGGACATTTTGGTCATGAGAAGACCTTTCGTTGGTTACAGCGACTGATTTACTGCCCTGGTCTTCGTCAAATGGTCGAAGAAGTATGCCGCAGCTGTCGAACTTGTGAGATCCATAAGGCAATAGAACAGAGAGCTCCCCTGCAAACCATCGTGACCCAGGAACCTTTAGAAATCGTCATGATAGACTATCTAATGGTGGGCCCATCCAATAGCGGACACCAGTATTGCCTCGTAATGGTGGATCACTTCACCAAATTTGCGGTGGTAACCGCCACCAAGGACCAGACAGCTGAGTCAGCAGCTCGTGCTCTGTGCCAAGATTTCATTCGAGTATATGGGTGCCCTAAACGCATCCACTCCGACCAGGGTGCCTGCTTTGAGGGACACGTAATGAAAGAAGTTCAACGTATCTACGGGATAAAGAAGTCGCACACGACTCCATACCACCCTCAGGGAAATGGGGCCTGTGAAAGATTCAACAGAACTCTGCTACAGATGCTGCGGACTCTGGAGGAAGACAAGAAGTTACAGTGGCCTCAGTTCTTGTCTGAAATGGTGTGGGCCTATAACAATCAGGTCCATTCTACAACGGGGTACTCTCCTTATACACTTCTCTTTGGGCGGTCTGGGCGAAGTATAGGAGAATTACAGTTGGATGATGTGGATGGGTTCCCTCCGAGGGATCCAACCTCTTGGGTGCGGGCGCACCGGCAGAGACTTGAGACGATCCATCGATTGGTGCGGCAGCGCCTGCAAGAACATCCCCATCCTGATAAGACCCCAGTGCAAGAAGCACCATTGCAACCAGGCGACCTGGTGCTAGTTCGTGTCAAGAAACCCCAAGGGAAATTGGAAAGCCGATGGGAGGCTTTGCCGTATCGTGTTGTTGGCCGCAAGTATGCGAATGGGCCAGTGTACCAGGTCCAGAAAGAAGGAACTGATTGTGTTCGAGTACTTCACCGAAATATGTTGCGCCTGTGTCATTCTGAAGGGACAAATCATGATGGGCCTGCCAATGTGAATGAGCTCCCACAGTCAGAGAATGGAGGTGCGGAATGGGCCTCAGACGAGGAGGATGATTGTTGGCCGATCCCTGCTCCTGGGGATGTTCCACCTGTGACTACTGTATCTCCGGCCTGTGCCCCCTCAGGTGCGGAATCCGCTGGTCCTTCTCAGCCCATAGCTGCAGCACCCCATAATATACCACCGGTCCTCAGACGGACCACTAGGCCAAATGCTGGTATTCCCCCTGTTCGGTATGCGCAGGATGAGTTTGTTTGTCCTGCCATACATCGGTATACTACCACCCTGTGCATAAAAGTACAACCCTCTGGATATACAGTCATAGGCAGGGACTGCCAATCTTAAAGTGGGGGGAATATGTAAGAGACAGCCAATGTTGTCCTAAGCTTCATTTGTCTGTATAAACTGTTAATGTTGAATGTATTTCTGTGATTCTGTTCCTTTAAGACAGCAGCCATTGTAATTGTGACATGATGCTGGAGTGAGACCCCCCCCCCTTTTATGTCAGCCTGCCTGTTCTGCAGACAGAGTGTGAGCAGAGCAGCAGGAAGTGACGAGACAGAGAGCAGCAGCCATCTTGGCAAGTGTTGTATTGAACTGGTGTGGAGATTTTTCTGTACAGCTAAGCTGTATCTTGGTCCAGAGACAAACAGAGTGTAAAGAGACAACAGGACTAGTGAGTCCATGTGAAAGGAACTGTGCTCAGTGGCTGATCAGTGAGACTGACATTGTGACTGTGTATATGGATACCACAGATAGAGACTCGCAGTGCTGTTGATGTACTGGACAGCACCTGCTAAACCCCGGCTTACAACCCAGCTCAGTGTATGGATTCGGCAGGACTGTCAGTGTGCTGAGTGGAATCTGCTGTTGGATTACATTGCATTCATTGGGTTTCCCTGTTAAAGAGGACTTCATTTCTCCCAAGATCCTGATAACAGTGAGGAGAGGACGCTTCACTATAAAAGAAAGGACCGACTTTGGGCCCCACCGCGCGCTTCTACGGACTGTAAGCGGTCCACCTGGACCACTGGGGAAAAGGGGGTGCACCCAAATGTGATGTCAGGGTCAGTTAGGGATAGTTTTGAGTATATTGTTCATTCAGTGTCCATACTGCAGAAGTGGACAGAGTAAAAGTAGAAACCATTGCAGAATTTGCCTTGAAATTGTTCATGCTATATTGTATATTTTGCTTGTCTTTATCCCTGTCATTTTACCTTCAAATAGCCTTTATTAACTTATAGTAAATATATATTCTTTTCTTGAACTACCGCGTGTGCGTTCATTTCTGGTTGCGGAGTCCAAACCACCTGCCTTGCTCTCGGTTCACAGATTTAATCAGTGTGTTTACAAATGAGGCCACATGTTATGGTAAAGCTGCATTTTTTGTTGCAGATTTGCTTGTTTTTACAGCCAAAGCTAGAAGTGGATTGAGCAGAAGGTAGAAGTATAAGAACTTCCTATATATTCTCCATTCCTTTTGTAGCCATTCTTGGCTTTGGCTCAAAAAACCACAACAAAATCTGCAACAAAAAAAGCTGCATTTCCGCAACGTGGGGCCTCAGCTTAAGTGTTTTCTTTATATTTTCCATTCCCTTTCAAGTGTTGGCTTTGGCTCACAAAACACAGCAAGATCTGCAACAAATGTGTTAAAGCTGATAACACATGTGGTATGCAATATATACACTGTTCCAATAATTTCTGTCTCAATCTTAAAGATGACCTTTCACCACCTTTGCTGAATCCAGCTCTTTGCATCATTTAATAGCCACTGCTCCACTGATTCCAGCACAGTTGGAAATTTTTCTGTACAGCCTACCGTTCTCAAGCAATAAGTGCAACTAGTTTTGGTACCTGAAATGCCATTTAGACTCTTTAATGTCAGGTTGGTGGTGTCAGGCAGGAACAGGAAAGGGGTGTGATTCAGATCTCTGACACTGTCCACCTCTGATTGGGGTTCTGAATCATGCCCCCTGCCTATTCCTGCCTCGCATTGCCAACCTGAGAGCCTAAGTAGTATATCAGGTACCAAAATTGACAGCACTTATAGTACAGGAATAGTGGGGGCTAGAAAAAAAATTCTAACTGTGCTGGAATCAGTGGAGCAGTGCCTTTAAAGGTTGCTAAGAACTGGAGTTGGTGGAGATGGTGAAAGGTCCTTTTTAAACCCCCAACAGTCACATTAAGGCTAAGGCCCCACATATATATACATACATGTATAACGCAGCTAAAAAAAAACACTGCAGAAAAAAAAACGCAGTGCATCGCTTTTTTTCCGCAGCATTTTTCATTGTGTTTTTGCTGTTTTTCCCTGCATACAAGCGTTTTCAGAGGTAAAATTGACATGCTGCGATTTTCAAAAACACATGCTTTTTTGAAAACGCTTCTTTTCTACAGCATTTTTTTTTTTTTTTTTTACACAATGTGTGGATAGGATTAGCTAGGATCTCATTCACTTTGCTGGTACTGCAAAACACAGCATTTTTTTTTCTGCTGCGTTTCCGCAACATGGGACCTTAGCCTAAAATAGCAAAAACCGTCCCAAAAATGTAAATTCTTTTTTTTTGCAAATTTTCAATTTATGACTTAAATAAATATTGTTGGCACATATAACTCCAGTGCCTTATGTACATTTTAACTATTTAGTGATCTAACACATTTTTGCCTTCCAGCGTTCATAACTTTTACATTGTATTTCAATGTAGCTTAAGACAACTTTTTTTTTTTGTGGGTACATAAGACTTTTTGATCATTTTCTATTACTTTTTGTTTTTGAGAGGTGAGATAAACGGAAAACAAGAATTTTAGCATCTTAAATTTAAGGTACTAATTTTAATTTAGGGGCTTTTATGGATGTGGTGATACCAATTTTATGTTTTGTTTCTTTCATTAACAAGGTTAGTGGGAGTGATATCATGAACCATGGTATTCCCTCCTCTCCCCTGCAGACTGTCAGCTGCACGTTTTCACCTGCACACTAGTTAAAGTGAAAGCTGCGAGTATATGCAACTCCGCTTTAACTAGTGATATCTCAAAATATAGGTAGGCTACAGACAAGATTCTTGACCCTAAAACAAGACCAAGATTGCATCTCTGGCTTCTGCGGCTCCAGAGTTAGAGCTGTTTAAAGTGACTTCCATATCTGCAGTTCTCCTGGAAGTATCCTGCTTTAACTGTAAAATACTTTGCTCATACCCTGAGCAGGGTTTGTCCAGAACTGTGTGTGTGTGTGTGTGTGGTTAATGCCACTTGCCTTGTTTGTGCCCACACTGTCCCACCTCTTAAACTATACCTCCCAACTTTCAAAGATGTGAAAGAGGGACAAAACATGCAGAAACAGTTGTTACCCTACTTTCTGCAGTAATTGTCAGTCCTAAACCTTTTAAAATGGTTGTCCAGGATTAATACTACATGGCAGCTTTCTACCAAAAACAGAACCTATGTCTATGGGAGTCAGACTGAAGCTCCAAAAGACTTGCATTGATAGTTATACCTCTTGTTCATACAGGAAGCGCTGGCCCAGATGTACTAATAGTTCGACAGTGTAAACTTAGGCTGAAAATATACCACATTTTTCACAGGGTCTGATGCTGGATGTCAAAGAAAGTGTGTCAGCTGTAAACTGCTGTTTTATTTATATGCAAAAAAGTGGGGGTGTTTGGCTTCGGAATATAGAGCAGAGACCAAAGTTCAGGCAAGCTAAGGAATGTCCCAACACATTTTGCTCTCATTTGCAAATAAATATAATGTTGATTTATATGAAAATGAGCCTTCAAAGCTGAACAACAGAGGCATATTTGGAAACTGCAGAATCACCTCTGCAAGGTACTGTGATTGAGGTTATAACTAATTTACTGCTGACAGACTCCGTTCATATCTGACATATCTTTAGACTACCTAGCCTAAGCCTTTTTCTTGGCTTACTTGGAGCCAGAATTTTATGACACAAGTTTGGGGCAACATGGCGCATCTTAAGCCACACCCCATTTTCTGAAAATCCACACTTATGTCTAGCAAGTGAAAAAGTTTTAGCCCAAACTAAATGCACCACATTGCTCCCACTTTCCTAAACCTGATATTTTTCTTACATTTTTAGTGGTATTCTCCCTAATTAGGTCGGGGCCCCAACGTGGTGTAAACGCCGCGATTCGCCCGCGGCGGAAACGCCATGGAAAAAATCGCGGCATTTTACAGTCATAGCAAAGTGGATGGGATTCTAGCGAATCCCATGCCCACTTTGCGGTAAAATCCGCGATGCAGACATGTGACCAGCGAGGTTCTGGAAATCGCAGCATGTCAATTATACCTACGGAAATGCCGTCGGTTTTCCCATAGGTATAATTGAAACAATAAGTCCGCATTGTAAATAACATCGCAATGCTTTTTCTCAAAGAAGTAGGCCTAAGAAATTGTCGTAGTAAAATTTCTTTAAAAGTAGAAAATGCATCCAGAATGTGAATAGAAACTGCATGCATCTGAGAAACGCATGACTTTAAAATTTAAAAATGAATGCATTTTTTGAGCAAAAACATGTGTGAATCTAGCCTAAGATCTCCTACACATGACCACCTGCTATATTATGAACACAGTGGCTCATGAGAAGAAACAAACCTTCCTCTGCTTTTGCAAGGGACATCAAGACTGGTGTATAATATGCTGGCCTTGATGAATTCCCCCTTTTAAATTTTAGCCTACATACAAAGTTGCTCTGTGTAAGGCTAGGTTCACACCTGCGCCTGCACTCCGCCTGGGGATTCCATTCCCATTCCACTTTAAAAATGCAGAGAGAAAAGTCTTGCAAGCAGCGCTTTTCTCTTTGCATTTTTTGCCCTTTTCGGGCAGAAACCGGGCAGACCCCATTATAGTCTTTCCGCGGGTAACTGCTTTTTTTAAGCGGATTAGGTCTCTATTCGGGAGGTCCCCAAGCGGACCCCCGAACGGAAACCCGAATGCAGGTGTGAACCTAGAGTAAAGCTGGCTTTAGCCTTCTGTTGTTCTGCCATCATTTGGTAGCCATGAGAAAGTTTAGGATGAAACCCAGTTAGCAATTTTATGACATTGTGAGAGGCCACATAAATAGTGAATTTACATTACCTTGGGAAGATATATTGTTATTTTGTAGAAACATAAGTGGATTATCATTTGCAAGCAATGCAGCATATGGAACTGCACACTATATGTCCTCCTGGCACTTGTTACTTGGACCAGATTTGCAACAGATTTTTGCTGGCATCTAATGCCTGAAGATAACCTGTCATTGTTTCTTGGATTTATTCATGCTAATGATGTCATCTTGGATTCTAATTGTTCCTATTATCTGAGACCTTTGATTTTTCATATAAAAGAAGTGCATAGCACAGACGTGAATAATCTTTGTAAATACTATAGAAAAGTGGAAATCATACAGTAGGGTTTACAAAGCAAAATCTTTACTTTCATGACTCCCAGCTGTGATTTGGAAAGATTAGATCCCAAGTGAAGCTGTTGCTTGCTGCATAATGTATTATTCCTCTTGTTTGATTTTTTTTTCTTGTTTCATGTTTTCAGACAAGGTGTTGAAAATTAAAATTTCCCCTTTCTTCTGTTCTCAAGATAAAAGAGAATACTTTAATCTCTTCTTTTTTTGTAATAACAGACTGGACACTTCATAAGCCTATAATTATCACAATGTTTGCTGTAGAAGACAAGAAATTCTAATGACCGCACTTTGCACAATTTTTATGACCTTTTAGGCAGCCTGAAGAAAAATAGGCTACTAAACCTTTTGTGATATTCTACAATTTCGTGACTATTTTCTGTATTTAAGTGTATTTGGGGATATTCTCTGCATGCAACAGATTCATGAACAGGGCTCATACTCTGTTTACAACCCTGCCATTGGTGTAAAACAATGGCAGTTTGTCAACACTTCTTAATAGAAAGAGTATGGCAGAATGGTTAAATGATTCATGCCTATCTTTGAAGCCTATCCATGAAAACACAGACACCATGCATCTCAAACACGTATATAACTTAATTGTATAATTAAATATATAAAACACAAGACAAGGTAAGTGGATGAACAAAGGTTGTGGTACTTTATTCTGGGTTACCTTAATAATAAGCAATTAATTAATGAGTAAATAACAAATAAATAACTCATAAACATAACAACTCATTTAGTAATAACAACTCAAGCCAAATAGTCCATTAAAACTTCAGTCCATTAAATGCCATAATCCACCCATCCAAATGGACAACACCCCACCAGCCATGGTAGCCTAAGACTGGACTTGTGTTGAATTTATGCCCAAGATATCACCACAAAAACTGGTACAAGAAATAAACGCTCCACAAACTGAAGTCAAATCAGAAATCATGATACCTTACAAGTCAGATCAGAATGAGGATGATAAATCAGAAAAGTGAATGCCAAGCCAAGAGTCAGTTGGTGAGGTAACAGAGCCAAAATCAAAAGACATGCTGAAAGTCAGATTAGAGCAGTCCAGTACACACTATCAGGATATAACAGATACAATAGGTACAACCAAATAGCAGGCACCTGGGTGAGGAGGAAGAGGGTTTAAATATGCCTCCTCAGTTGCTAATTGGTTAAGCGTAAGAGAACTCTGAACACTGCTGAAGCTTCCCAGGTTGGCATGGTAACCTTAAAGCAACAATAGCTAAACTGAGATTTCTGACAGGTACCTTGTTCAAAATTTTCATAACCACATCCTTCCACTTCATGCCTCTAACACTAACCAAAAGTTAAAACTTCCCTTCCTCAAAAGATAGGTTGCCTGAATAAATCCACTCCAGTACCCGATTCCGAGCCCCCCCAAAAAACGAGTGTCCAACTATACATACATGTATCTTCTGCAGACCTAAAATAAATCAGCAGAATAAAATTAAATCAGGCCTAATACATAGCCTAAATCTTTCAGAGGTGACCTGCTGATCATCTGAATAACCAAATCAGAAAGGCTTCTATTAGCTGATTCTGTCACAGCACCTTTGTGAAATCAGTGTGAAGACAGCTTAACAGATTCTAAATCTAACAAATTCAAGCATTTCTTAAAAGCAGAGCAATCCTCATTTATAAGAAGCAAACTTGAAGTTTGCGCCCTAATATCAAGAAAATGCAATAGATTCAACCTAGGACAAAGAATGGAGTCCTACTATTAATTCTAACCATACAAGCCTTACCCACTTGGTCTGTCTTGGATCTGTTGATCACTAAAGTAAAGAAGTCAAACAACAAAAGAGAAATTGGACTATTTTTTTTTATTATTGAAGGTTAGTTCACTAACTCTTAGAGCACCAAAGAAAGCAAGCAAAAATGCTGTCCTAAACAACTGTGTTTCATAACCAGAATAACAAACCTCTGGTAAGATCAAAATAAACCTTCTAACAACTCAAACGTAACTGGACATCAGGAATCTTTGGTTCGTGAAGAAGACCTATAGCCCGTAAGAAACTGCCTTACCTGGTAATTGGTCTAACTTTATTCCATTTTTGCTAAATACTAAAATACCAGATATATAACTAGCAAAATTATTGTTTTTTATTCAAACCTGAAACAAAAAAGACAAACATAAACTATACTCTGCATTCATTTCATTCACATCCATTGATTGCAGAAAGCAATTCAATCTCTCCACACAAAGCAATAATTATGCCACGTCTTAGGAGCGACAGATCTTGAAACTATCGAATCCCCTTCACATCTGCTGATGGAACTATCTCTCGAACCTGTGGAACTGACGACGTGACAAAGCATCAGCCATGAAATTTCTCCTTCCACTCAAATATTTTGCTTTTATCCAAATATTTTTGTTGCAGATTTTGCTGTAGATTTTTCAGCCAAAGTCAAGAGTGGCTTGAAAAGGAATGTGATATATAAAGGAAGCTCTTATGCTTCTCCTTTCTGTTAAATCAACTACTGGATTTGGCGCAAAAAATCATAGCAAAATCTGCAACAAAAAAAAAGTAGCTTTTCTGTGATGTGGGGCCTTAGCCTAACTTTGCAACCGGCAATTGAAATTCCATCAGGACTGTATCTCTTGTAATTCCTAAAAACTCCAGACACATACAAAGCAAAACAGTCTTTTTGTCCACTAAAGGTATACCAAAAAAGCTTGCAACTGAACAAAAACAATTCAAAATCTGTAAATCTGATGAATCTGCATGACCTAGGAATAAAAAGTCATCCATAGTGTAAAACACCATCTCATGGAGAGTCTCTATATACAACCCATTCTACAAAAGGCAAAAAAAAAAACTCAAAGTAAAAGCAAGATAAGGAAAACCCCATTGGGAGACATAAAAATCAAATTTACCCTCAAACTGGAACCCAAGTGAATTAAACCCAGCAGGGGAGACAGGAAGAACTCTAAAAGCACATTTTATGTCTGCCTTTGCTAATGTAACAACTTTGGGGTTCTTGGCTCTTCTCAAGACAGAGAGTATTATGGGAAGGGCCAACACCTCATTTATAGAGCCCTCCACCTGACTGCTAATTAACCCTAAATAACATCATTTGTGTGCAGATCCACATGAACCACCCAGCTTTTCCAGACTTTTCTCTTCCACCTTGCTTTCCCAAGGTGAAATATAGATTTTTTTTGTAACTCTAGTACCATAAATATGCCACTCCAGCAGTCACACTGCCACAAGAACCATGTCCAAAACTACACAAACGTGATAAAGTATCATCAATAAAGCTATTCTTAATTGGTGACAATGATTTGTCAATGCAGTCGATCAATGAACCCTCCTTTAGAAACAATAAGTGATGAATCAATCTAAAACTATTAGGTTCTTTCTTAGGAACCAAGCCTAACAGTGAGAGACAAAAGTTTTCAAAAGGAGGGGCATTGAACAATTCATTGAACACGTCTGTAAGGGAATCGCTAGAGGAGCGATTCCCCAGTAGCTGCTGGAGAACCCTGGGGGGAGGGGCACAACAAGACAGTGAGCCCTGAAGCTGAACCCCCCCCCCCCTCACTGGCCCTGCCTCTTGCCTGACTGTCCTAGGTGACAGCCGACAACTCGGAGCCGGTCCCTACACTGAACACAGAACACAGACAGAACAAACAAACAAAGCGAGGTCAGCTAGCCAAGGAGTCGGTAACAGTCGAGCAATGCAGTACAAAATTACAATCCAAGAGAATAGTCACAGACAAACCAGAGGTCAGGAATAGGAATACAGGAAACAGCAAAAAAGAAGCTAGCAGGGACAAGTCACAAGACAGAATCAATAGCCAGTGAGCATGTGAGGGCTAACAACCTGTTTATAGAAGGTCAGGACCTGCCCCAGACTGGATTGGTAGACAGACTGTCAATCACACAGGCAAGGCTGAGATAAACTATTAGAGGAACAGGGAGAAACAAATATGCAGGAGATGGGTGTGGCAGAAATTCAATTATAGACAGGAGGTATTAGGACAGTGTTCAGACTGAGCAACAAGAAACCTACGCAAGGAATCAAACTGAACACGCCTCCTTCACCGCAGCGTGCGAGCGGAGGGTGGCGCAGAGACCCGAACAGGCAGAGACATTACAACATCCTTCTAAGATTTCCTTCTCTATTTTTGAACGAACAACATCTCATGAACCGACTTAAATTTTTTTTGTCATACTGACAACTTGTTCCGCCAAACTCTGGAACATGAAAACCATCAACAAAACCGAAATTAAGTATGTCTGCTCTCAGCCTGTCTAAGGTAAGGTAACATTCTTAAGAGCCTCACTGGCATCATTGCTCTTGACCACAAATTAGTTTGTGAAGGGTTGTTGTTGAAGTTGTCTGATTGGCTTTTTTGAAACATCTTGCCATAGCGTGATATCCTCAACGGTAAAAACATTCATGCCAATAACAGCAATTGTTGAGCCACTTTCAATTGCTTTTGTTGAAGACAAGACATTCGACTTTGTGAAAAATACCCTGATTCGATGAAGAAGAAGACTGTTGTTGCCTGAAATTAGCAGGAGATCTCTGTGGAAGCATAAGATTAACATTGGACCCACTAGCTACAGGATATAATGGAGATGCTGGGGCCTCAGCTGAACAGCGGTGCAACCATTTTTCACCTGCTCTGCTTTCAAAATAAGCTGTCTGAGGAGAGTCTCCATTGTCACAGCACTGCTCCTGGTTCTGTGAGGTAACAAGACACTGCAGACCTGCCGGAATCAGCTTTTGAAGACACCTCACTTTCCCACCTCAGCACACAGGATCAATCACAGATGACCTTGTGCTGATTCTAGAAAAATTCCATGTTCTGCCCAAGAACAAGAAGACCTCAGGATAAATTTAGAAACAGGTAAGAACTAACAAACCTCATTTTGGCGGGGGGGGGGGGGGGACACAAACCATTATGTAAATAAATATAGAACCAGCGTTGTGTTCCCATGTGGCCCTGTCCCTGAAAGCTCAGTTGGCCTGACCATGTGTGCTGTACTGTAATATGCTGCAGGTCTACAGTATGTAATCCGCACAAATTCTGCAACATATCCACCATGTTTGAACTTACCCTAATAGATTGACCTTATTGCCCATAGCAACAAATCACATGTCAACATTCATTTTTCAAGATCAGTTTAAGAAATGAAGGCTGCAAACAAATTGGTTGCTATGGACAAAAGATTTTCTGTTACACGACTTTGATGAATGAAGCCCTTAGTTTCTTTTTTTTTGGATCTAGTCCTAGTTTTCTCTTACATTTTAGCAACAACACTGTTTTTTTATTTATAGCAAAAAAAGTGCTTAATAATAAATAAGAAAACACAGGGACTTAATAGATTGCCTAGTCAAACATTTTTTTAGAATCTGCTTGCAGCACTGTCAAGAAAGGAAAATAGCAAGATTAAACTAGCCCAAAGTCTGTATCTGCTATCTCTATTCATCAAATAATGTTACACTGATGACAGGTCTGTAGTACACTAGAAATTATGGGACTAGACGTAAAAGATAGAAATCCCTTTTGAAAAATGTTTTATTGTAGTGAAAGTGTTTCCTACTTTGAAAAAACCCTGTCTATTCAGAAGGGTACTTCAAGGATAAACTGATCAACAACTTATGCTGTACCCCCAGCCATCAGTTATAAACTATGAAGGAACTGGGCAACAAGTGTTCATTTTCCCTACAGTGCCACCTCAGAGAAAATGAAGCATATCACAGTTTGCATTGGAATCAATAGCCTATTCATGCAATGCACAGAGGCACTGGGTCCTTCAAAGGGAAAATACTATGTTGCCAATCTCCGATAAGGTTTATAGATGAAGGTCCTGGATAGGAGAACCCTCCACTATTAACTCTAAGAATTCTCTAGCATACTCTTTGCAAATCAGACAGTTCCTTTAACCCTTTCCGAACATCCGCTGTAATAGTACGGCGGATGCCGGGTGCTTAAATATGGCGGCCAATCGGGACCCGAGCAGCCGCCATAGTCGCCGGGTTTCTGCTGTGTTATACAGCAGACACCTGGAGCTAATGCCCGCGATCAGTGCCCGCAATGATCGCGGGCATTAATCCCTCTGGCACCTCGGTCAAAGCTGATTGAGGCGCCATTTTACCGGTGGCGCGCATGTGTCGCCATTTTGCCAGAGATCGCCGGTACCCGGATCAAGCTCCAGGGCCGGCATCCCGTTACTATGACAGCTGGGAGCCTTGTGAAGGTTCCCAGGCCTGTCTTTCATTAACTTCTATTGCGGGCTACTCTATGTAGCCTGCAAAAGAAGCGCCGTTTTTTTGTAATGCATTGCAATGCATTAGCATTGTAATTCATTGCATTAGTGATCAGACCCTCTGGGGATCAAGACCCCTAGGGGGTCTAATAAATGCAAAAAAATAAAAATAAAAAAAAAGTAAAAAAATATATTAAAAAAAAATATTAAAAGTTCAAATCAACCCCTTTCCCTAGAACACATATAAAAGTAGTTAAATACTGTGAAACACATACACATTAGGTATCCCTGTGTCCGAAAACACCCGGTCTACAAATCTATAAAAATATTTTTCCCATACGGTAAACACCGTAGCGGGAAAAAAAAATTCAGAAGTGCCAAACCGCCGTTTTTTCATTGTTTTGCCTCTGATAAAAATTTGAATAAAAAGCGATCAAAGCAATAGTAATTCCCCAAAATTGTATAACTAAAAAGTACACCTGGTCCCGCAAAAAAAGATGCCCTATGCATCTCCGTATACAGAAGTATGAAAAAGTTACGGGTGTCAGAATATGGCGACTTTTAAAAAAAATATATTTTTGCACAGTTTTGGATTTTTGTTAAGGGGTTAAAATGTAAATAAAACCATATAAATTTGGTATCCCTGGAATCGTACCGAAACATAGAATACAGATGACATGTCATTTTGACTGCAGAGCGAACGCTGTAAAAACGAAACCCGTAAGTCAGTCACACAAATGCACTTTTTCTTCAAATCCACCCCATTCTGAATTTTTTTCCAGCTTCCCAGTACATTATACAGAATAATAAATGATAGCATCATGAAAAAAAAAATTGTCCCGCAAACATTAAGACCTCATATGGCTCTGAGAACGGAAAAATAAAAAAGTTATTGGGTTTGGAAGGGAGGGAGTCAAAAATGAAAAACGAAATCGAAAAATGTCACCGGCGAGAAGGGATTAAATGCCATGACAGATATTTTACAGCTTTCATTTTCTACATATTTTCTCAGCCCAGGAGGAACTAAGAGTACACCTGCATATTAAAAATAGGTGATAGAACCTGCTACTTTGGAGCTCATGTCCTTTCAATATCTCACCTATACCATGGGCCTCACTGGCATGCAGTGGCTCTGCTATCAGCGGACCTCCCATTTTGTTTGCATCCTCTATGGTCCCCTGACAATCTCCTCCCCCACTTTGTTTGAGAAAATGTATTAAGCAGGTACGTCCACAAGGGGTTTAATCTCCTCCATCTATCAGATCCTCTCTTCTCCGGAAGATCAGGCTCCCCCAACCGATAGGTACATGTTTAGATGGGAAGAGGCAATGGGGAAGTCTCTATACCCTCGGCAATAGCAGATTATATGGTCCCGTGCTATGAAGTCCTCCATGTGTGTAACGTCCAAAGAGGCCCAGTACAAGATCCTGATGCCCCAGATTTACTCCATTCTCTAAATCATCCTGAATCTTCCTCACCCCTGAAAATACAAAGATGCTAGTCCATGCCCTCATAATCTCCCACTTAGATTACTGTAACACCCTTCTCCATAGCCTCCCATCAAACAATCTCGCCCCGCTCCAGTCCACCCTAAATTGTGCTGCTCACTTAATACACCTCTCCCCCTGTTCTTCATCAGCCGCTCTCCTTTGCCAATCCCTTCACTGACTACCCGTTGCCCAGCGAATAGAGTTCAAAATGCTAACTCTGACATACAAAGCCATCCACAACCTGTCCCCTCCATATATCTCTGACCTAATCTCCCGCTACCTGCCCACATGTAACCTCCGATCCTCCAAAGACCTCCTACTCTGCTGTGCTCTTATCCACGCTTCACACAACCATCTCCAAGACTTCTCCCGTGCATCCCTCATACTCTGGAACTCATTACCAAGACACATAAGACTGACCCCCACAATCACAAGCTTCAAGAAGGCCCTGAAGACTGACCTATTCAGGAAGGCCTATAACCTCCAATAACCCTACTGTTTCCACACCACCACCTGTACAGCCTCTCCCCTCACCTTCTGTCTCTATCCCTCTTCCCTCATAGATTGTAAGCCCTCACGGGCAGGGCCCTCTATCCCAGTATGCCAGTTGGTCACTGTTAGTATTATATTTGTTTTGTATATTTTGTGTACAGTGTGTAAACCCTCAAATGTAAAGCACCATGGAATTAATGGTGCTATATAAATAAATAATAATAATAATAATTTTCTGGGAGTGCCCCCTAATAGGGGGGCTTTTGGAAGGAAGTGAAATTACTGATTGACGCCCTCTTCCTTTAGGGTGTTCACCTAGACCCACTGCTCTATCTGTTGAAACTGCCCCCCAGACACTTAGGCAAAAAGATGTCTAGACTTTTCCTTTATTAGTGAACTGCAGCAAAGACTCTTAGGCAGGATTCACACTACCGTTGGATTCTGTTATGAAGGTGTCCATTAACAAAAAAAAAAAAACGGACATCTATCATAACAGACATTAACGGACACTAACTGATGTTAATTTTATCCATTTTTTTAACTGATCCAATTAATGAATCAGTTAAAAAAAAAGGACACATTAGCATCAGTTAGCATCAGTTAGTGTCCGTTTTTTAACACTGTCCGTTTTTTTTTTGTCTTTTGTTTCTGCTTTCTGAGCATGCGCAGAAAAAAATGAACATAAAATAACGGACAGTAACTGAAGGCTATCAGTTACTGTCCGTTATAAGTCCATTACCCATAGACTTCAATGTTAAAAAAATAACGGACACTTGCTGTCCGTCAAGAATCCGTTTTTCCAAACGGGCAAAAAAGTCCTACATGTAGGATTTTTTGTCCACGGAAAAAAAAATGGACTTCTAACGGACTGGGTGTAAACGGACACAAAAGGACACTAACGGACACTAATGGATACAATATAAAAACCCATTGAAATGAATGGATTAACAGATTTTAACGGATTTCTGTCGGTTCAGCTAGTGTCCGATGCTAAAATCTTGTAACTGACAATAACAACGGACACTACTGACAGTCACCAACGGTAGTGTGAATACCCCCTTATTGCTAAGTACTAGAGGCGTGCTGCTCCCCTTCCCCCAGCCCCCTCTGGTCCTGATCTGGTGGCTAGGATGAAGGATGTCCTCAGCCTTGAATTCCTCACTGCAACTTTAAATAACCACCACCTTTTTATTTTCTCCCCCCTACCTCTTTTTCCCCTTAGTGTTTTCCCTCGTCTCTTGTTCATACTGTTGTTTGGTTTTTTCATCAATAGTATTTTGTCTATGCCTTGTTTTGCCTTCTGACACAGTTTATCACTGTCTTCTTGATTTTCTATTTTGTAACCTTTCAAAAATTTCTAATAAACATTATAGTTAAAAAAAAAAAAGAAATAGGTGATAAATCTCATTGTTTCTACAATGTCATAGCAAAATCTTTAGAGATTTAAGATAGGAATACATAGAAACATTCATTCATTTTCTTGACTGTAGTTTTCCATTAAATTTGCAGAGGTTTGTGGTTTATCCCCCAGTTCTTAACTTCCATCGATGTTTTGATGTATGCTCATGCTCCTGGTCATGGGACTTTCTTCTCTGATCAATAACCTGTGTTGTTGTGTACTACTCTCTAGATCAGTATAAATGTCTTGTGGCTTATTCTTACTGTTTCTTGTAAACTTCAGTAGGTAAGTTTGTTACTTCTTTTTGTTGACCCAGCTGGACACATTTTTCTTTAACATTAATACTTTATAAAAAAGTATATTAATTGAATTATGATATCTTTAAGCAAAGAATTGAAAATTACACTTTTGCAAAACCTTATTTTAACCCTACTAAATTTATACAATACATCATGCTATCACTGTGTGATACAGGATATGAATTTAAAATGTGATAAAACTAATACCAATGCCATTAGGCAAAGCCATAATCTATTTAGAAACCATTATCAAAATTCAGCCCTAGCATTGAAATAGAGAAGTGTTCTTATTGTACACAAACCATAGGTGCATCAGTCAATGTTCTTTGCATTGTGATTACTCAGGAGTTTTGAGGGTACATTGAAATTAGATACTGGATGCTTTCATTATCATAATGATAGCAGAACCCTGCAAGCTGCCTGCATGCACATTATTTCCCACAAGAACCAGTTTGCAATCATTTGCTATTAGATGTGTTACAATCTAATAAGTGGGACAAGCTGAAAAGCCGAAGCATAAGAATGTAAAAGCGCCTAAGGGAAAGACTAAGTAAGAAGCTAGAATCTGGTGGTTTTCTTCTGGGAAACAAAACTGATTTCCAAACCCACCTCATTATGCTAACTCTCTAGTTATATTCTTATATATACTCTATATCTTACCACAAGCTTTAGAGGTCACATGTGTATCAGTGAAGATTCCTTATTTTCTTCTTCTTGTTTTGTGCTGCATATAAAAGCATCTGTTCTGTAGTACTTGGTTATATTCAAATGGTAACATTGAGAAAAAATGCAGCTGATATGGAAAAATGAGTCATTGCTGGATTATCTATTCTCAGTGATTTGTATTGCTAAGTGTACATTGTGAGACAAGTGGTGCTTAGTATGAGCGCGGTAGTATTTAAGAGCACAGTTAGATTTGTAAGAGCACAGATAGTATCTTAAATGACAGATCTTATTGACTTATTGTTTAATTTCATAATAGTTTATGGTTGGTTTTAGGATGTTGATGCTGAGGGTGAGGACTGGATTCTAGTTTATGCTGTTGTCTTTTGTAGCTATATAGTGTAGGGACTGATAGAATGCTTAGGTTCTACTCACATTACCATTATTCATTTTCAGCTTTACATTTCTCTGCTCTTTTCCCTATGGTCCAAACACTGGAAAAAGCATACAGTGGCTTGCAAAAGTATTTATACCCCTTGAACTTTTTCACATTTTGTCACCTTACAACTACAAACTTAAATATATTTTATTGAGATTTTAAGTGATAGACCAACACAAAGTAGCAGATAATTGTGAAGTCGAACGAAAATGATACATGGTTTTCAAAATTTTAATCAAATAAAAATCTGAAATGTGTGACATGCAAAAGTATTCAGCCCCCTGTACACTGATACCCCTAAACAAAATCCAGTGCAATCAATTGCCTTCAGAAGTCACTCAATTAGTTAAAGGGATTGTCCGGCATAAACTCAAACTTTAACACTAAGCTAAACCCCCTCCCCCCACCTAAATTCTAATTTACTCCCTTTAAAAAAAAATGTATATTTACCCATATGCTTGGGGCGGTCATGTGACCGCCCCAGGCACATTTTCTGATTTCCTGGTGACGTTCCGTTTTGCTGTTTCCGGAGACGGGAGGTCGCCAGTACTCCTCTCTCCCCACCCCCGTCCCCATCATAATCACCAATACTCACGTCCTCTTCTTCTGCTGCGCGTCGCTTCCTTCAGAAGGGATCCTGTGCAATAGAATGCCGGTAGAAGTGGAGAGAAGCAGCGTTCTATTGCACATGCGAGGTAGGCCTGCTGCTTCTCTTTGCTTCTGCTGGCATACTATTGTACAGGCGCCAGCTCCCAGATGTGGGCAGAAGAGGGGACAGCATCACCGACGAAAGTCATCTCCAGGATAAGAAGACAGGTAAGTATGATGGCGTGGGGAGGGGGTTGGGGGACTGAGTTAGTTAGCTAGGTAGGTAGGGCTAGTAGTCCGCGGGCTAGCTAGGGAAACAGGGGGGTTGTGAGGGAGGAAGTGAGAGGGGGGATCTGAGTGAACTGTAATGCATCATGGTAGTTGTAGGCTAAGACAGGAAGCTACCCATATAAACAAATACAGAGGATACCAGGAGCTCTCATAGAAAGCCAGAAATCACTCAAAACACTGCTAAAGGTATTTGGGTGCACTTAATAACCCATTAATAGCACTAACAGACCTTTTTTAAAAATATTTTTTTGTCCGGAAAACCCCTTCAATAGAGTCCAGCTGTGTGTAATTTAGTCTAGTATAAATACACTTCTTCTATGAGGGCCTCAGTGGTTTGTTAGAGAACACTAGTAAACAAACAGCATCATGAAGACCAAGGGACTCACCAGACAGGTCAGAGATAAAGTTGTGGAGAAGTTTAAAGCAGGATTTGGTTATAAAACATATCCCAAGCTTTTGCGCATTCCAAGAAGCACTGTTCAATCCATCATCCAAAAATGGAAAAAGTATTCTACAACTGCAAACTTGCCAAGACATGGCCATCCACCTAAACTGACAGATCGAGCAAGGAGAGCACTGGTCAGAGAAGTTGCCAAGAGGCCCATGGTCTCTCTGGAGGAGCTGCAGAAATCCACAGCTCTGTGGGAGAATCTGTCCACAGGACAACTGTAAGTCGTGCACTCTACAAATCTGGCCTTTATGGAAGAGTGGCAAGAAGAAAACCATTGTTGAAAGAAAGACATAAGAAATGCCGTTTGCAGTTTGCCACAAGCCATATAGGGGAAACAGCAAACATGTGGAAGAAGGTGCTCTGGTCAGATGAGACAAAAGTTTAACTTTTTTGCCTAAATACAAAGAGCTATGTGTCGAGGAAAAGTAACACTGCTCATCACCCTGAACACACCATCCCCACTGTGAATCATGGTGGTGACAGCATCATGCTGTGGGGATGCTTTTCTTCAGCAGGGACAGGGAAGCTGGTCAGAGTTGATGGGAAGATTGATAGAGCTAACTACAGGGCAGTCCTGGAAGAAAATCTGTTGGACGCTGCAAAATACTTGAGAATGGGAAGGAGATTCACCTTCCAGCAAAAAATGATCCTAAACATACAGCCAAAATAAATATTCATGTGTTACAATGGCCCAGTCAAAGTCTAGACCTAAATCCATTGAGCATGTTTGGCAAGACATGAAAATTGCTGTTCACAGACGCTCTCCATCCAATCTGGCTGAGCTTGAGCTACTTTGCAAAGAAGAATGGGCAAAAATCTCAGTTGCTAGATGCGCAAAGCTGGTAGAGACATACCCCAAAAGACTTGCAGCTGAAATTGCAGCGAAAGGTGGCTCTACAAAGTATTGATATAGGGAGGATGAATACTTTTGCACGTCACACTTTTCAGATTTTTATTTGATAAAAATTTTGAAAACCATTTATCATTTTCATTCCACTTCACAATTATCGGCTACTTTGTGCTGGTCTATCACTTAAAATTTCAATAAAATACATTTAAGATTGTGGTTGTAAGGTGACAAAATTTGAAAGAGTTCAAGGGGTATGAATACTTCTGCAAGACACTGTATAAAATAGAGCAAAGAAGAAGGGTACTGGTTCTGACCCATATTGGACATGCACTAGGACAGGAAAGGGACTTGGCCTCTTTGGATGTAGCTAAGACTTTTGGAGCCAAGTTCTAATTAGGTGTGGCTTTGACCCTATTTTTTTTTTCTTGGATAAAAAAATTGGCCCAGATTTATTATTTCGTGGCAGTTATCTAGAGTACAAGGCATAAAAAGTAGAAATTTTTGTGCCTTAGCAGGGTCGTTTCCCCTGCCAGATTTATTGTCTGGTGTAAATGGTGTGGGAAATCGTAGCTGGCGTACATTTCCCCCTGAACAGCCCAGAAAAGGGTGAATTTAATTTATGAGAAGGCTCCGGGGTGCTCCTCATTGCAGCAATGGGGGGGGGGGGGGTGGCGCCATCATTCGCCACCCCTGATCTTCGGCAGTATAGCACTATGAGCAGGAAAACAATATCAAAGAGTTGCATAGGGGAAGGCCTCCTATATAACAATGGAGATCATTGTAGTCAATAGTGTTAGCCAATCTGAACGAAATCTCGTCCATGCACAAGATTTGGTTCTTTCTGACAGGAGAAAGAAGGAAAGAGGCAGAGGAGGCGTTAACAAGAAGGGGGCGGCAATACAGGGAGAGGGTGATGATGCAGGGGGTGCTCGGAGCACAGGGGGGAACGCCGTGGAAGCTAATTTATATATCAAGAAAAAGGCTTTTTCTGAAAAACGGCAGCAAATGCCAGGAAATAAAAGGTATGCCTACAATAGCCTTTATAAGGGCTACATGAATATAGCCTTAGCTAAAAACTGAAAATCTCTATGATATACTCCCTTTAAGACTAAGGCCCCAAGTAGCGTTTTTTGGCAGTGGTCTGCCTTAGCCTTAGAAGGTTTTGTGTTTTAATTGATGGCAAACTTCACCAAAAGTAAAAGATGTATATGTATATACATGGTATATGGTATATATATATTTTCTTTTTTTTTTTCTTCAATTGATAGTACTTTTTTTAAAATTTGTAAACTGACACTAAAATGTCATCCTCTCTTTTCCCACTTTATGGTTCTTCCTGACCATGAGTGCTGTGTTCCAGTCCTTGACTGTAGGGCACACTGGCCCTTTATCAAACTCCTAACTCCTTCTCACACAAGATTCTCCTCCTGCCCTGACCACAGCTCATGCCTGACTGCTCCTCTGTCTGATCCCTGTGTTACATACTGTTTTCCTTTGACCAGTCTAGGTTAGTTGTTACCTACACCAGGATGACTCCTAGAGGTATCAACCTGGTGGTTGCTTGCATGTCCAGATCCCTATATAAAGGGTGAAAACCACCATGGGACCACTTAGACAATGGCCTCAGGAGTAGCCCAAAGCCAAGCCTAGTAGGTGTCACAGTGGGTCCACATTGTGTTTACAGTGTGGAAGAACTTGACTGGCCTGCACACACTCCAAAATCTTGTAGAAAGCCTTCCCAGAAGAGTAGAAGCTGTTTCAGCTGCAAACAAGGGGGTAACTCCATATTAATGCTTATGGATTTGTAATGGGATGTCATCACAGCTCCTGTAGGTGTAGTGTATAGGTGTACTGTTACTTTTGTCCATACTGTGTATGTAGTGAATAAAGATGATTAAATTGAATCCTCATTAGAATAAAGAATAAAAGTGCTTTTTTTATGCATCCCTGGGGCTCAGGAACATCAAGTTATCATTTTTATTCTGCTAACAGCATCTACAGCACTATGGGAGCGGTTTAAAGTAGCTGGGGCAGTGATAGACTCCCTTTAAGCTTACAATTATCTTTTGTTAGCTCTTTTATATACTGTCTGTGGATAAAATATGCTGTTCTAATACACATACAATACAGCAATATAGTTGTTTAGAAAATGTAAATAAATAAAGAGCAGGCAAAATTGGTTAAGAATCACATAAAAACATTGCACTTGGGAATTGTGAGTGAAAAAACATGTTATCTATTTATTTGCATCATCTATTTTTCTTACTGATACACTGGCATATAAAAAACATCACTTTATAGTATTAATAGAGAAGTGCGATTCAGCAACATAAATGAGTACAAAAGGATAATTACAGAAGCAAATACTATCAAGCTTAAAAAGAAGGTCAGTGCATAAAGTATAGAGGCAAAGTAGGTCAGGCCTGCGCCAACAATACAAACAGATGTATTTGAAGTCTACTATGATGAAGAGTCGTAGCCAGAAGCTGTAGTGAATGACCAAAGGAGCTAAATAAAGGGCAAAAAGGAGCAGGGGAAGGGCTGGCCAAAAAAAAAAGACTTAACAGATGAACCTAACTGGGCAATATTGAGAACACATTGCAGACCAACAAAGGCAGAATATGATAGGCTAGCCAGCATTTGGTGTAAATAAAACCAAACATTAATACAGACTATGAACATAGCAATGGTTCTGATTAAAGTAGGTGATAATCACTGCTAAGTAACAGAATAAAGCTTAACATGCCTTATAAATGTTATAAATGTTCATATGGTAGGTGCAATGCACTTGCACATTTGCATCCTCAAGCTTCAGCTGATGTTTTCAAAGGGTTTCATTTTGAAAGGTTCTCCATGTCAGCTTTATAGTGGATAATGCAAAAATTCTAGTTTCACCAACGACAAAAGCCAACATATAAAAGGTGTACCTGGCACACAAACAATGAAATGTCAGGACTTGAGTGACTGTTGGGCAATTCTCATCCTGTTTGGCAAGGAAGTGATGACTTTTGGCTAGCTTTAGTTAAACCTTTAAGGGTGTTATTTGCATAGTTACGCATTCTGTAATTACCTACATCCATTATTCTAAGAAATGACCAGATCCAGTAGAGCATCTCCTCTTGTGGGATCTTCTACAAACTGGACAATAAAATTGTCCTGCAATAAGTTGAGGAATTTCTCCCCTTAGCAGATGATACAGAACCATGACCCCAGTCTATATATGAATATTTAAAATGTCCTACTAAGACCACTCAATTTGCTAATTGTGTCAGTTTTGCAAGGTAATTTTTGGCCAATTTTCTGCACAGCACAGACTTTGTGCCAGGAGGAGAGAAGGAGTCCCATCTGCCAGGGACTGTTTTCCGGGACCTACTTCACAAGCTTTCTGGGCCCAAGAGACTTCCTTGCTGCCAGCCTTCAGAACCATCTACTGGCTGAGGCTAGGCTTAACTTCTAAGTTGTTGGAGTGGAGAACAAGGCACTATTATATCATTTGGTTTGGGTATCTGTCATCCCAAAGCTTGTGTGAACATAACAGTTGGGAGACTACTACCCCCATTGGGAAGCTGCAATGGTTCACAGTTTACAGTTGCACAAGTAAAGTTATTCTGTTTCACTGCATCACTGCCTCCGTTCCTGCTATTACCATCAGGGCCCTTCCAAACACCATCACACCGGCTCAGGGTAAGAGATGACCCTCTTCAACTGGAAACGCCCTGGGGGAACTACTACCACCACCACCCGGTAGCACACAGGCCCCCCTAGTTGGTGTCCAGCCCAGGAAGTGTGATGGGGGAGACTGGTTGAGGGCACTTGACACAGTTATTGCCACTACTACTCCCATCCTCTGGTTCTGTCCATCTCGGTTGTGCAGCCATAGGCTACGTTCACGTCAGCTAAATTTCATTCCATTGGTCTGATCAGAACAGCAGACTGAAAAATGAATATGATGGATGCAAATGGAACACAGTCTGTCTGCATCCTTCATCATTCACTGCAATGTATAAAACAAGATGGAAGCTTTCTTCCATCTGATGGATGCAGGCAGAATGTGCTCCATCTGCATTTATCTTTATATTAGTTTTTAATACCTCTCAATCATCTTCCTGGTTTTTGGGTGCTGTTCTGGGCAGTGGGAGGTTTGTCCTGTCTCTGCATTCTCTGGAAAAAGATGACTTGAGTACACTAGTGAAGCAGGAGGCCTCAGTTTGGAAGCAGACAGGGATGATGTAGCGATGTTACTATGGTACTTCGCTCCCGGCTGCTCCCTGAAGCTGCCAGCAGCAGTAACCAGAATGTACGCTGCAGGAACAGGGCAAGGTATTAGTTTTATTTTTTTGTGCATTCTTTCTGTGCAGGACATTATACTCTGGAGGCCACAACGAGGGGGACATTATATTTTGGTGACCACATTGAGGGGCACAATATATTGCGGTGGCCATAATGACCACCACAGTGAGAGGGGAATTATATTGTAGGGGCTACAAGGGTGCATTATACTGTTTGGGGACCACAGGGAGCATGATACCGTGTCAGTCAGGACCACAAAAGGGGCATTGTACTGTGCGGGAGCATAAAGAAATATGGTTGCAAATGGGTGGGGCCAACATGGGCATGGGCAGAACTGGAGATGTTGCTTTCAATACCTAAATTGGGAATGGCACACTACATACGCCACATATTTTTCCTTCTTTTGATCCTTTGAAAGTTCACAATAATGCTTTTCAGTCCAGTGCACTGATCCTATGACAGATTAGAGCAACAGATTAAAATTAAATTTATGTGTACTTAGCCTTACATGCTAGTGACTGTGTGAGGTGAGTAGCTACAAAATACTGACTTCTGGACTGTTGAGGTAATCCTACACAGAGAGCTTGAAGTGTTTTCATACTTTACACTGAGTGATCCTGAGGACAGCTGCACCTCATTAATCTTATTTAGAGGTGGAATGAAGAAGTCATGGAAGATATTTCAATGTGTTATAATGACTAGTGTTAATTACACTTCCTCTTAAGAAGCTTGTAACCATAATAGAGGACAGAGGTCATATTGTATACAGCTCCACCTAACTGCTAAATCATAGATAGATACGATAGATAGATAGATAGATAGATAGATATTTTTCCAGTTTGTCCATTGGCAGCACACAATTGGGTTAATATCCCCCTGGGTACAATAAGAAGAGGCAGGTTAATAAGCAGTAATTAAGAACAATAGATTAATTACCTGTGGGCCAACTATAAAAGGTTGCAGAGACCACACCACATATGAAATTTTTATTTTTCTTCAGGTCTTAAAAGAGTACAGATGAAACTTCTGTGGAGTTTCTTATTTATCTTTTTTTCCTTTTATTTCCTTTTTATTTTTTTGACTATTTTTCACCATTTTGGGCTGTATATCAGAAGAGTTTCTGGTCCCTCATCTGAAAGATCCACTTTACCTTCTTTTTTATTTTCTTTTAATTTATATCATGTGGCTGAGCATGCGCTTGCTGAACTTTTTTTGTGTCCTTCTGAGCACTTCAACACACAATATAATATATTCACTCTTGTCCTGCAGGTAGTAGTCATACCTGGTGTTTGTGCTGCATGCACTTCTAATGGGAATAGTGCCTCAGAAATACTGGTGATAAGTCTGAACTGGTCCCCCATATCAGAGGTTAGCAATGCCTTAAGGCAGCAATGTTTGATCTGGAACTCTCAAAATGGGGCCATCTTAGGCCATCATCTACTCCTCTGTAAGACTGCGTTCTCACCTGATCTCAGAAATCCAAGGATATTTTAAATCTGGTGCCAGAGACACAGTGCATCATTGCCTGGACAGCTGAATCCTCAGTCCTACAATGGAAGTTAGTCTGCATACGGCTTAAGGATACTGCTGGCATGAGTTTGTAATTTGTATCATTACAGTCCTAGGCTTATACTATGCTTGTATTGGTGTATTATCCATATATAATATTCTGCCATTTCATGCAGTCATCACCAACACTGCTATACATCTCATTATTGTTGCCATGCATGTGTATTAACTAGCATACTGTAGATATTCTTCACACTGTTCATCCTCATTACTATTCAACGGTGGTTGTTGTGGCCATTTTTGGCAGTCATCACTATTTATTTGTTGATGTTTCTAGGCATAAACATTGTTATCTGCATAGTATAGCTATGGTTGGTGATCACCAATATTGCTATATGTCTGTTGATGTTTCCATGACTCTTTAATATAGTAGCCTCTACTAAAATGGCTGCCTAGGAAGAAATGGGCATGAACAAAGTCTTGTGATAGCAAGAAGAGGCACAGGGATGGACAATGTGGGCTAGATTCTTAAGTCTCAACCATGATGTGGGATCATATCACAACAAGCCTTCCCCCACTCCTAGGTCTCAGAAGAATATGTGAAATTCACTGAATCTCACAAAACCTTGCACCAGATAGTGCTTTAAAGCACAGGAATTTATGGCCCCTCTTCTAGGCAATAGACCCTTCTGCCAGTTAATTACCTATTTCTTTAATCAAGTTTTATGTTAAACATAGTTTTAAAAGATTTTTGGTGAGGTTTTTAAAATGTTATATATATTATTATTATCTATATTTAGTGTGCCAATTTGGGGAATTAGACTCAAAATGGCGGCAGACTCCTGGTCCGGACAGCGGCGGTTCGTGGTACTGGGCGCCGGAAAGATAGCTTTCAGACGATCCAAGTGTAAAATAAAAGTGGCTTTATTCAGCTTAACTGCAACATAGCGAAACAACAAAAAAAACCTAGACCACAGTTAGGGCCTAACTCACTCCTTGAGCCCCTAACTGTCCTGACTATTGCTCCGCTCCAGCAACAGCCTATCTCTCTGTCCTAGCTGGTCCACCCCTGTGGACCCCAGCCCTTCTGGGACAGAGCCTCTCTCTCTGTCCTAGCTGGTCCACCATTTCCTGCAGGACACTCCAACCCTTCTGGAGTTACGTGCCACCACCCAAAGGCGTGGCTGAGAGCCTTTTCTGGCCTGGCCTGGGTCGCTCAACAGCGCCCTCTGGCTCACATACTTACATTAGTTATCTATATTTTCAAAAATTCCTAAAAATCCTGTAGTTCTATCTCTGGCCAATTAGCCAAATAATATGCTGAGACTTCTTGTATTCTGTAGAATTCTTTTCAGCAGCCACCTCACTGTCCAGCACACTGATGTTCACAGCTGTCATGTAGATCTAGATAAGACACAGAATCTACCAGTCGCAATAGGTTCACTGCTTATCTACTCCTCTTCTGTGCAGTGACCTCTACATAGGTCACATAGAATGCCTAGAAAACTCTCCCACAGAAGTCAATAGGGTCTGCTCCAGACCATTGTGTCTATGGCCCATGGTCCATCTCCAGGTGACAAAGTCACAAACTATTTTAAATATACCACAAAGACTAGAGCCCAGTTTGGTGTTTAGGAAACAATCTAGTATCTATTTGTCAATTACCACCAAGGCATAAATTCCCACTTAGTACCAATCCCCCATAATAAAAATGAACTTTTAATTATATTTTTAAAAGGATTCCATATTTCACGAATAGATAGAACAAAGAGACTATTCTTCATGTGTATGTCTAACTAAATAAAGACTGACTAACTATATCTTTAACCCCTTCCCACTCAGAGCCCACTGCTGCTTTTCCCTATTGCAAATAGGGATATTACTAAAAAATAGGGTAAAAAATAAATAATTAAAAGTTTAAAAAAACCCACTTTATAATTTACAAAATACATAATGTAAACAAAATAAAGTAAACAAACATGTTAGATATTCCCATTTGCGTATAAGTCCAGACTATTCAAATATAGTGTGACTTGTCCTGTACGGTGAATGCTGTAGAAAAAAAATACTGCAATGCGCAAATTAACCGGTTAAGGACCGGGCCTAAAAGTGCCTTATGGACCAGGCCTCATTTTTTAAAACTGACATGTGTCACTTTATATGGCAATAACTTTGAGATGCTATAACTTACACAAGTGATTTTGAGATTGTTTTTTCATGACGCATTGTACTTCATGTTAGTGGTAAACATTGATCAATATTTTTGTATTTATTTATAAAAAAAATTAGGAAATTTGATGGAAATTTGGAAAAAAATTGTAATTTTCAAAATGTGAAATGCTCTGCTTTTCACACAGATAGTCATACCACCAAAATACATGAATACATATTATCTACCATATCTCTGCTATATATCGGCATCATCTTTTAATCGTCCTTTAATTTATTTTGGATGTTAGAAGGTTTACAAGTGTAACAGCGATTTTCCAGATTTAGAAAAAAAATTTCACAAACTCATTTTTTAGGGACCACTTCAGTTCTGTAGGGGACTATAAAGACCTATATATTAGAAACCCCCATAAATCACCCCATTTTCAAAACTGCACCCCTCAAATAATTCAAAACAGCATTTGGGAAGTTTGTTAACCCTTTAAGCATTTCACAAGAATTAAAACAATATGGAGGTGACATTTAGACATTTCATTTTTATTCAATAATACATTCATTTATCCCTAAAATTAACACATTCACAAAGGGTTGAAGGAGAAAATACATCTCACAGTTTGTTGTGCAATATCTCCCGAGCACAGAAATACCCCACATGTGGGTGCAAAATGATTTTTGGGCACACAGCAGCAACACTTGGAATTTGAAAAGCAGATTTTGCTGGAATAGTTTTCAGGTACCATGTCTCATTTGCAGAGCCCCTAGAGTACCGGTATATTGGAAACCACCCAAAAGTGACCCCATTTTGGAAACTACACCCCTGACAGAATTTATAAAGGGGTATACTGAGCATACAGCCCCACAGCCGTTTCACAGATTTTATTAACATTGGGATGTGTAAATGAAAAATTTCTAAAACATCACTTTATCCCCAAAGTTTTCATATTCACAAGGGGTTAAAGGAGAAAAAGCACCCCACAGTTTGTTAAACAATTGCTCCTGAACACGGCAATACCCCATATGTGGTCATAATCTGCTGTATGGGTACATGGCGGGGCTTGAAATGGAAAGAGTGCTATTTGGCTTTTGAAGGGTAGGTTTTGCTGGAATAGTATTCAGGTGCCATGTCACATTTGCTGAGCCCCTAGAGTACCAATATAATGGAAACCCCCAAAAGTGACATTTTGGAAAATACACCCCTCACAGAACATATCAAGGGGTATAGTGAGCATTTTGACCCCACAGCTGTTTCACAGATTTTATTAACATTGGGACATGAAAATGAAAAATTACTTTCTTTCCAATAAACCATCAATTTAGCCCCAAATTTTTAATTTTCACAAGAGGATAAAGGAGAAAAAGTGCCCCAAAGTTTGTTACACAATTTCTCCTGAATACAGGAATACTCCCCATGTGGTTGTAATCTGCTGTATGGGTATATGATGGGGCTCAGAATTAAAAGTGCGCTATTTGGCTTTTGGAGAGAAGATTTTGCTGGAATAGTTTTCAGGTGCCATGTCGCATTTGCAGAGCCCCTAGAGTATCAATACAATGTAAACTCCTCAAAAGTGACCCCATTTTAGAAACTAAACCCCTCAAGGAATGTATCAAGGAGTATTATCATTTTGAGCCTAAAAATGCTTCCCAAAAATTAATGTACAAAGTGAAAATTGAATTTTTTAAATAAATATGCCATTTTGGTGCCCAATACGTTGTACCCACTTTGAGTCATCAGAGACATGCACTCCAAAAACTATTAAGTGGGCTAACCCGGGTACAAAAAAAATTATATATGTGAGTGTAAACTGCTCCTTGGGCACACAGCAGGGCTCAGAAGGGAAGGAGCAGTGCGCTTTTTAGCTTTTGGAGTACAGATTTAGGGGGACTTTCTGGACGCCATGTTGTTTTTGCAGAGCTCTAGAGGTGCCAGTAAACTGGAATTCCCCAAGAAGTGACCCCATTTTGTAGGGGCAATTTTAGGGTCTTTGCCAATATGACATGATGTCCAAAATCCAACAATCTAAATCTATGCTCCAAAAGCCACATAGTGCTCCTTCACATCTGCCACTGGTGTACCCAGGATAATGTACTTACTGCCATATGTAGGTATAAACTGCTGTTTGGGCACAGCCGGGCACAGAAGGGAAGGAGTGCTATTTTGGTTTTTGAAGCACAGTTTGGTTTTTGAACACCATGCCACTTTTGCAGAGCCCCTGAATTACCAGTAAAGTGGAATCCGCAGACTTGTGACCCCATTTTGGGAACTACACCTCTGAGGAATTTTTCAAGAGGGGTGGTGAGCATTCTTAAGTCTTAAGTGTTGCATTCATTTAATTTCAATAAATGAATGCGCAGCTGATAATGAAAAGGGAAAATTTAAATTTTTCCAGAGATACGCCATTTCAGTGCCCGATATTTTGTGCCCAGCTTATGTCAGCAGGCACAAACACTCTAAAAACTGTTAAGTGGGTATTCCGGGCACAACAGCTTTTGGAGCATTCATATCTGATACAAACCGGGCACAATGTATTATGCATTGAAATTATATATTCTTGGAAAAATTGCCATTTTCATCTTTCACAATCAGCTGCGTATTCATCTCTGGAAAATAAATTATAGCAACACTTGGAGGTTAAAAACGCTCACTGTACCCCTGGATAAATTCCTTCAGGGGTGCAGTTTCCAAAATGGGGTCACATGTCAGGGGATTCCACTTTACTGGCATTTTAGGAGCTCTGCAAGTGTGTCATGATGTCCAAAAGCTAAACTGTCTAAATTTGTGCTCCAAAAACCAAATATCACTCATTCCATTATGTGCCCGGCTGTGCCCAAACAGCAGTTTATACCACATATGACATTAAGTACGTTATCCTGGGTACACCAGTGTCATACATGTGGGCATATACTGCAGTTTGGGCACACATCAGGGCACAAAAGGGAAGGAGCGCTATGTGGCTTTTGGAGTGCAGATTCAGATGTTTGGTATCTGGACGCCATGTCATTTTTGCAGAGCCTCTAATGTACCAGAAAAGTGGACTCTCCTAGGGAGTGACCCCATTTTGAAAACTGCACCCCTCAAAAATTTTTTTCAGGGGGTGTAATAAGCATTAGTATCCCAGACATGAATGCACAGCGCATGGTGAAGAGTGAATATGTAAGCTGTGCGGAGTACATGGGGAACACGAAATTCCCTACTATATCCCCAGTAGTTCCTATGATTGGGGGGGGTCACTCTGGGGGACACTTTTAGTTTATTTTCCCTTGAAAGCTCTAAAATTGGAGTGTCCCCTGATATACGCTCGCACAACTTATACATTCCCTTCCTGCCGCAGCCAGTTGTGTTCTAACGATTTGGTGATTTTTGAATAAATGATATTAACTCTTTCTGGGTGGATTAAAAAAAACATCAATTCTGGTAATGGTTTTTACCTTTTAATTTTTTTGCCATGCAGCGTACAGCATAAGTAAGATACAAACAAAAAGCATGGTATAAAGAATGGGCATGACAATAAGTTACATGAATTGACCTATGTAGCCCAAAAAGTAAAGCTGGCCTCCATAATACAACGTCTCTTAAATACCAATTTAGAACACCAAAAACATGAAAAATGGAAAAGACACTCAGCATAAACAAAATTTAAAAATGGATAAGTTTAATAAACTCATTAAAAGATTACATAAATAACAATATGACAAGACGACAATACAAAGGTGTCAGACATAGGGAAAAGACCATAGTTACAAAAAAATACAATCATACAAATAAGTAATAAACTAGCAATGTACCACTAACATACAAAGATAAATAAATAATGTGTTTAAACATTCAGTAGTATATTAGGTTTGTAATTTAGGACAAACAAATGTCATTCTACATATCTCAATGTTAATACAATACAATGTTGATATATCAAAAAATACCCATGCAAAATCTATACCTATGCCAAATAGCATACTGGTGAATAATCAAAATGAGGCCTAATAGTACATACCCATGGTTACGTGGTACACTATACAAACGGTCCGTACCCAGCTGACACCACCCGACGCGCGTTTGGATATATATAGGCAGTGTATGAGTAATAAAGTTCCCCATGTGTGTCAAATATTCATAGCATTTTGCATATAATAATGCATTAAAAAATGCATCCCCCTCTCAAGATGGCGCATAACGTGTCTGACGGCGTCACCGGTCCCATGACCGGGACCGCGGACGCCCAATGATGACGCGGGCGCCAGATGAAATAAAAAACATTAAAGAGTAACAACAATGCATATTGTACACCAACCAATGGTAACATAACATAATATCGACGACAAATATTCAGAGAATCTAGAGGTGAACATCTGTGTTGACAACCTGAGGATAAGCAATTATGCAGCTCATAAACTAATGTGGACAGGAATTATAAATTTGAAATATAACAAAAAGAATAATATAAATTATCACAATACAAACAACAAACAAAAATGTTAAAATGCAACCCACGAACCACCAAAGATACCCAAAGGAGGGGGGGTTACTTATCCAAGCAATACAGGAACCACAACAACAGGTGTACAAAAATACCCCAAAATTCAAGGATTCGTTTAAACCCTTCGGGGCAAGGGAACCCAAGATCCATATCCACCTAGCCTCACAATGGGCCAAACGTTGTTTAATGTTCCCGCCACGCACATAGATACTATGCAATCAATTCCACGAACCAATAGTTGAGATGGATCACTCGAATGACACTGTAGGAAATGTCTAGCTATAGGTTTAAGATTATCAAGGCTGCTCTCATTCTTGGCAGCTAAAATGTCCCTTACGTGTTCCCGTACTCTAACTTTAATCTCTCTAGATGTAAGGCCTATATGTATTAGAGGACAGGGACAGATTGCGTAGTAAGTAACACCTTTTGTATTACAAATAATATGATGTTTAATGCAAAAGGTCCTATCGCCCTTTGCATTAGAGAAATGACTCGCACGTTGAATGTTTGGGCATGCCACGCAACGTCCACATGGCATACAACCATATTTGGGACCACTACTGCCAAAGATGTTCCTAGATCTTACCTCATAATGGCTACGTACAAATGTATCCCTCAAATTCTATGTAAGACGAGCTACCACACTGGGATAAGGGGTAATATAACGTTCCAAAGTCGGTTTACCCTGTAAGATGGGACAAAATGTATTCAAAGCTCTGTACATTTCCTGCCAGTGTGAGTGATATTGGGTAATATACCATACCATATTAGGGTCTTGACGTATTGGTGTAGTCTTATGCATCAGTTCTAATCTAGGTGTATTTTTCGCTCTTGAATAAGCTTTTTTAATTTGTCTATGACTATAGCCTCTATCCACAAATCGCTGTTTGAAGTCCTGGGCCTGGCATTCAAAATTTTCATCCGAAGAACAAATATGTCTTAGGCGTAAAAATTGCCCAGTAGGAACTGCATTGATCGTCTGTCGTGGATGGGAAGAGGACGCAAGTAAAAGGGAATTAACCGATGTCTCTTTCCTAAAAATTTCAGTTTGCAAAATGTGACCTTCATCTCTGTAGAGACAAACGTCCAAAAAATCAATTTGATGTGAATCCGATTTGCATGTCAAATGTATATTAATATCATTATGATTGATATCTTCAATAAACAATGTGAGTTGCTGTTGTGTACCGCCCCAGATGATCAGGATATCGTCGATGTACCGCATCCAGGTATGGATACGGCCCATCGACACACTCTGATCATCTAGGGCAAGATCCCTCTTCCACAGCCCCAGGAACAAGTTAACATAAGAGGGGGGCGCAAGCCACCCACATAGCCGTGCCCTGGAGCTGTAGGTAGAAGGATCCTTTAAAAATGAAAAAATTATGCGTCAGAACATATTCTAGAAGAGTGAGAAGTAGTTGACTGAGTTTATCGGGAATGTAACTCGTTTCAAGAAAGAAACGAACAGCTCTCAATCCATCCTTGTGAGGATGGTGTCTTCATCTAAAGGTAAACCATCAACCCTAGTCAAAAGTTCGCTCGTATCTTTAAGATACGAGGGAAGTGTCTCCACTAACTTTTTCAGGTGAAAATCAATAAATTTACACACATTTTCAAAAGGGCTATTCTTACCCGAAATTATAGGTCGTCCTGGGGGAACTGTACTGTTCTTATGTATTTTTGTTAATAAATATACAGTTGGAATCGTTGTTTCCTCCACTTTTAAAGCATTAAAGAGATCCCTAGTAATGACATCCTCACTCAATGCCTTCAGAAGGATCTCCTCCAGTCCCCTACTATAAAAAGAAAGGGGATTGAAGTTAGTTTCCGATAACAGTGTGGATCTCGTAACTGTCTGAAAGCCTCAGTTTCATACATGTCACAGGGCCAGATGACAACATTACCGCCTTTATCGGCAGGTTTGATGACTATATCAGTCATCTGGCTAAGTGATGTGAGACTCTCTCTCCTGACACGACAAATTATCTCTCCTCACCATAGTTGGAATTTTTTAAAATTCTTTAGTAGTGAGTTTGACAAATAAATCAGCTTCTGGACAAATAGTCGAGGAAAATGTTTGGAATGTGGACGGATCACCGATGGTACTGCTGTTATAGAAGTATCCATCTTTTGTTCCTCGCTTAATTCCTCCAAAACATGTATAGCAACCTGTTCCTCCTCTGTAGGGAAAATTTCCTCAAGGGAAGAGTCAGGTACACATTCACCTTTGTGAAACAGTTTTTTCAAAATCAAAGATCTGCCAAAAATATGTAGATCTTTGATAGTTGTAAACATATCAAACTGAGAACTGGGAGAAAATTTCAATCCTCTTTCCAACACAGATATGTCAGTGGAGGAGAGGACATGTTTAGAGAGGTTGATTACCTGTAGTTGATTCTGACGTTGGAAATTTCTCGTGTCAGGACGGCGTTTGGCAGACACTTTAGATTGAATCCTTTTGCGTTTGTTTGTAGAATTGATTCTTGTATGTAACTCATAACATGTTACTTTTATTCTGTGGGTCGGTACGATTATGGTGATACCTCATTTATATTGTTTTTTTATGCGTTACTAATTCTGCAGAACAAAAACCCATTTGTGGACAAGACATCAATTGTTTTTGCATCACCATCTTCTGAGATGCGTAACATTTTTATTTTTCGGTTGACAAACTTGGTTTAGGGCTTTTTTTTTTTTGCGGGAGGACATGTGCTTTTTATTGGTATTGTTTTGAGGTACATATGAGTTTTTGATCACTTTTTATAGCATTTTTTTGTAAGCGAGATCGCCTAAAATCATTACTTCCAGCGTTTTTTTTTCCATTTTTTTTTTTTCAACGTTCACCGTGTACGTTAAATATTGTTTCAGTTTTATTGTACAGGTTGTTACGGATGTGGCGATACCAAATATGTTTTGTTTTTATTCATTTTTATGTTTTTTTTTTATATAATTCATTTTATATAGAAAAAGGGATTTTTGGGGGCTTTATAACTTTATTAATTTTTTTTTCTACACACTTTATTTTTTTTTAACTTTTTTTTTTTTTACATTTTTTGACTTCTTGACATCCTGGCAAGATCAACCAGATAGTGGGGGCTTCAGGCAGCCTGGGGTCACTGGCCAGACCCCGGGCTGCAGAAAATAGATATCGGCACCCCCCGATCTCGCCGCGGGGGGTGCCGTGGGGGGGGGGGGGGCAACATGGTGGAACCCCTTGGATGTTTGACCGCGGCATCCAAGGGTTTAAAACCTCCGATCAGAACTCAATTCTGACCGGGGGTTATGGAGCAAGGTGTTAGCTGTCTAACACCCACTCCCGATCCGGCTCACAGTGTCTCTGAAGTGACGGCCGTAAATTTACAATTAGCCGGACTTCAGAGACCAGGACCGGTTAATATATTTTGGTCACTTCACCTCTCCCAAAATACCAATAAAAAGTGACCAAAAGTCATACATACCAAAAATTGGTACCAATAAAAACTAAAATTTGCCCTGCAAATAAAGAGCCCTGACAAAGCAGTAAAAAAGTTATATTACGTCAGAATATGGTGGCCTCAGGCAAATTGTTTATTTCAGAAAAATGACATGGCAGCCAGACAAAGCTGCCATGTCATTTTTAATGCAGAGCAAATGCTGTAGAAACAAAACACAGACCCTGCAAAAATGTTAATATAAGCTAATCTGCACATTATATGTACCCCAAAATGGTGCCAAAACAAAGTACAACTCGCCGCACAATGAAAAAGCCCTTATATAGCTATGTCAACAAAACAATAAAAAGTTAAGAATTTTGTGGAACATGAAAAAAGTTGCTGAGAATTAACATCCAAACTATCCTGCGTCTTTAAGAGATTAAATCAGTCCCCCTGGCTAAGGCCCCACGTAATGAGCCGCAGCCAAAAAACACTGCATTTGTTTCCTGCAGCACTTTTCACAGAAAGTTTGTAGTATTTTCCTCTGCAGACTTTCTGTCCTCTGTCTCCCGAGCGACCGCCATATTTAAATATGGGAGGAGGTTAAAGTAAGATGCCTCATATCCATACTTACCTGCTGCATGCCTTGCATATACTGATGATATTAGCTGTTGTTCCCCAGTTAAGCTCTGTTCTCTGCTCTCAAATATCACACTAGTTTAGGGGTAGAGGAAGCATGACACCTGTGCCAGGCAGCAGATCCTTCTGCCAGTTAAGGCAAACCAATGGACATCAACATCATGATGCTCGTTGAGCCTCATGTGACTGCTGAGGCCTGTGATTGGGACGCGTGATGTTGTCCAGGAGGCAGGAACACAGACTCAGAGACAGCACTGAACCCCAGAGTATAATAATTTCACTTCTGGTTCTATTTGAACAAGTTTGGCGAAACAAATCTTTGGGCTGAACTGTCCGAATCAAAAATGAATCTTCAGACGTTCTCCCATCTGTAAAGCTGACCCTTGCTCATTTTGTCCTCTCCTGCTAAATTGCAATCTCTTTGTTGAAATGGACATAAAGAAGCAGAAAGATACCAAGAGCTGCTCTCTTTCCAGAGAGTCATATTGTCCTGGTCTAAGGTCAAACGCCTCAACAATTCTGCAATCCACATTTGGGCACTCGTAGCCTGAAATCTGATATGTTGAGCCACAGTGACCTTCACTCTGTAGAATGGAGTCTGAATCTTCTGGTTTTCCATCAAATTATCAAAATGGAGCTTCTTGATCTCCTTATAATGGGAACCCAAGTACATGAACAATGAACTTTTGCTTCCTATCTCTGTGATGTACTCCATGTGTCATCCGTGTGCCGTGCGTGTAAGCTCCAAGGGGTTTTGCAGCACAGTACTGCAAAATCCTAGCACATGGTTTCCTGCAGGGGATTTCCCAGCAGGTTCTCAGCAGCGGGAGTTTGTACACCACACTCACACACACACTGCTCCTAGTGCACACAGATTTATCCAAGTAGTCATAACCAGGGTGTGGACAGAAAATCTAATTTGTCTTGTGCAAGACAGACCCATCATATGGGATAAGAGGGAAGAGACCTACCATGACCGCTTTAGAAAGGATCATGTGGTGCAGGAGCTTCATCTTGCAGATTGGGAGAGAGCCAAAAAGGAACAGAGGACCAAGCTTGGTAAATTATACCCCTGATGTCTCATTACAATTTATACAGCAGTCCCCTTTTTATACGTTTAAAAAATGCTATTTGTCACCAATCCATTTAGCAGCACTATTATTACATTACCTGACCATCACTAATCTGTAGTTATTTCACTATTGTTATGTACTTTTGTGACTAGTTTTATAATTTTACATTATCAACCCTTTCATCCCTGTTTTTTTTTCCCCAGTAAAAATGGCAAAAACAAGATGGAACTCTTGCCGGGATCAGTTGTGCCGTGAATTGCAGGAACAGGATGTGAAGGATGCCGCTTTGCCAAGCCGCTTGGCCTACCTGCGATCACCCCTCTTACCTTCCATTCACCCCCCGTGAGTGCCTGGGTTCATAGGAAAAGGAGCTTCCTGTTCCTAGGAATCTATAAAAAAAAACAAAAAACAAACAATTCCTACTGTACCCTGAATACATGGAGGCATGAGGTAAAAGGGGGACAATCATTGCCTCAGAATAAGCTGCTCCGCAGAAATGCACCGTCTCATGTTGGTGTCCTGGAAGGTGAGTCCAGGACGCAGTTCCTACAGAAGACGATCAAAAGCTGGCATAGACATGCGGCAGTAGTTCTGAAACTTATCCACGTCCTGACGCAAGTCCTGATACAGGGTGTGGAAGCTTGCTTTGGAAACAATAAGGTGAACCTAAAATCTCCTGCTCTTTCTCTGTGGCTCTTCTTTCACTATTGTTGCTTACTGTCCAAAGCACCGTGAGACCAGCCAGTAAAGGAATACATCATCTGTAGGATCCAAAGACATTTTTGCAGTGAGAAACCACAAAAAATACTGCAAGATCAGCAGAGGACTATCAAACAGCTCTGCACAGAGCAAAAATACCAAGAAAATGGCAGCCAAGTGATCAGGTGAGCTTTTTTTATAGGCAGGGATAGGGACAGGGGACAGGGACAAGTTAGGGACATCATTAGATATCTCCTGTGTTTTGTTTTGTTTTTGTTTTTTTGGGTGGATTCGCAAACTAAGACCACACACTGATCACACACTGATGACACACTGTTCATTTTTGCGGACATACAGCACTGATGCTGAAGACACACTGATGACACACTGTCCGCAAAAAAGGAACACTGATTACTAGTTTCTGGACCGCAACATACACACAGTCGTCTGCAACCAGACTTAAGTCAAATCTCTTTGGACCAGTTCTGCAGAACAGCGAACAGGTGTCACCTTCTATAATTATAGAGTGGATATCCTGGCATGGAATTTCAGTTACAGACAGTATAGTCCTATGAAAAGCTTCTCATATCTTGCTCAAATGGTCATTGCTTTACAAATCCCATTGGTGTACAGCTGAGAGATGAACAGGATTGGTTAAATTTGCTTACCGGATTTTTCATTTCCGGGAGTCTGGAGGCAGCACAACTATCCCCAGCCTTTTATACGTGGCCCACAGTTAATTGATTTATTGCTCTTTATTACTGCTTATTAACCTGTCTCTTCTAATTGTACCCAGGGAGATATTACCCATTGGTGTGCTGCCTCCACACTCCAGGAAATGTAAATTTCAGTAAGCAAATTTTACCTATATAGCCCTTTTAGGTTTACAGCTATATACTGTAATATATATATATAATAATCTTACCTGTAATCTGGCCGCTTTGCCAATCCAACTGATGAGTCAGTTGACCCAGGTGTGTAAATACCAGGGTAGCAGCGGTAGCGGCTGACACAGGGCCCGGGACATTAAGGGGCCCGGAACCCTGTGACAGCCGCTACTACGAACCCCACAAACACTGTTATTATTATACTTGGGGGTCTTTTCAGACCCCGGAGTATAACGACCGGGGGCCCAGGGGAGGTGAGCGAACATAAAAAACAACATTACTTACCTCTCTGTCTCTCCGGCAGGCTTCGGGCCTGTTTGGTGACATCCCAGATGTCAGCCGACGTCATTATGCATCGTGACGCCGGCCTAGCTCACGCGAGATCTGGTCCAACATTGAAGATGGCCAAAGTAGCGGGGAGTGCATCGGAGCCAGGGAGAGGTAAGTAGCATTGTTTTTTATGTTTGTATCCTCCCCTGGGTCTCCGATCATTATACTCTGGGGTCTGAGACCCCAAAGTATAATAATCTTTCATGGGTGGTCCACAATGGGGCATAATACTGTGTGAAGGGGCCACTATGCTGCATAATACTGTGTGCAGGGACCACTATGCTGCATAATACTGTGTGCAGGGGCCACTATGGGGCATGATACTGTGTGCAGAGGCCACTATGCTGCATAATACTGTGTGCAGGGGCCACTATGGGGCATAATACTGTGTGCAGGGGCCACTATGGGGCATAATACTGTGTGCAGGGGCCACTATGGGGCATAATACTGTGTGCAGGGGCCACTATGGGGCATAATACTGTGTGCAAGGGCCACTATGGGGCATAATAGTGTGCACAGGAATGCGGTTTCTGCGGGGGGGGGTGTTGGAGGGGGCGGTCCGGGGGGAGGGCGGTTACGCCACTGAGTTGACCAATCTGAGTGCTTAGTTCTCTATTTGATTCTGCTCTGCACTCTTGTATATGACAGTTGTTGTCTTTTGCAACCTGATCATGTTTGACTGTTTACTCTCTTTTCTGACCGAGGTTTGATTTTGATATTTCTACTGTATGATTTGTGTTTTGGATCCCAGACTATCGCTATTCTGAGATGACTGGCTAATTCTACAGCTGGATTTTTACTCTTCTATGTCTCTCCCCTGCAATTATCATATTATAGAAGGGCTTGCTTCTTGGACATCATTTTAATCTTCAAGAAAATTTGCAACAAAAAATTAGTTTCATCAGTTGTTGGACATAAAAATATCACAAATCACTCAATTACCGTTCTATGTATTCCTCTATTCATTTCCAAGTGAATGCTGATACTGTAGCTACAGCGTGTAATAGAACACTGTATATCCATTCCAGAGCAGACTTTGTAAGGGAGTGGGTCAGACTTGTAGGGCTAGTATGCTGAATAATTCTGCTTAACTAGATGGTCTTTATACAGGACTCTTTACAACAGGTTTGTTACAGGAGTTTCCTAGTTTTTTCAGCACTCCTTTTTATTAGTGTTCTATCTATGCTACTAAAATTTGGCACCATGGTATGTGGAGAAACAATTTATTGTTAGCCTGACTACAAACAAAACAGCAACAGAAACACCTACAAATGTATCGCCATCAAAAAATATACAATAAATTCCATATATCACAGATAAATACAAAAATCTTAATTATAAATTGTCATGGCTAGCCCAAAATATAACAGTTAATACAAACAGGACCAAGACTGCAAGTTAGGCCAGGGACATACTGCGAGTTTTTTTTAGCCCTACTGATTGATTTTAACTATTTTGTGACAGCTGCAACACACAAAATTGCACACAATCAATGCATTCAATTAAACTGCAGCTATCAAATAGCCAATTATGTAGTAAGAGCCCCTGGTAGATAATTCAAAGAATATGAAAAAAAATCTGTGCACTAAAATAGAACTTTTAATAAATCTAAAAATTACCTAAATTTGTCATCACACATAGATTAACCACTTCAGTACCAGGCCAATTTATGGGTCAGGACCAGACTCATTTTTGGGTATTCTGTATGTGCGGTTTTGAGGGCTATAACATTTTTGTCATTTGGGTTATTCAACTAATATCTGCGTCTTTTTTTCGTTGACACATAGGGCTTTATTTTTATGCTGTTTTTATTTTTTCATGTATTTTAATTTTTTTTATATCCAGGAAAATATAAACAACAGAGGAGGCAAAACGTGTCTGTTTTTCACTTTTCATTTTTTTTTATTTAGTAGCACAAAGTGCTATTAAAAAACTTTTTAACCCCTTAACGACCCAGGGCGTAATAGTACGTCCTGAGTCGCATAACGATGTATGGAGCGCGTTCAGGAGCCGAGCGCTCTCCATACACCGCGGGTGCCCGCTGTATAATACAGCCAGGACCCGCCGCTAACAGCCAAATAGCATTTTTTTCAACACTTTGCCTCCTATAAAAAATTTTATAAAAAATGATCAAACCATCAGATCTTTCCCCAAATGGTATCAATAAAAACGTCATGTTGTCCTGCATAAAAAGACACCTTACCCAGCTCCATACATGTAAATATGAAAAAGTTACAGGTGACACAATATGGCGACGCAAAAATTTTCTTCTATTTAGCAAAGTTTTTAATTTTTTAAAAGGTATCCAAACATTACAAATACTATATAAATTTGGTATCGCCGTGTTCGTACTGACCCGCAGAATACAGGTAACATGTCATTTTTACCACACAGTGAATGCTGTAAACATTAAACCCATATGAATTTGGCGCAAATGCAGTTTTTCTCCAATTGCACCTCATTCTGAATTGTTTTCCAGCTTCACAGTACATTGAACAGCATATTGAATGATACCATTACAAAGTACAATTTGTTTCGCAAACAATAAGCCATCATGTGACTCTGTGAATTGAAAAATGAAAAAGTTATGGCTCTTGGAATATGGGGAGGGAAAAATGAAAATGCAAAAACAAAAAATGGCCCGGTCATTAAGGGGTTAAAATAGTTTTTCCTCTCCGTTATGGTAATTTTGAAATTCTATGGTGTCATCAGGGGTGGGTTAAAACCTGTAATAAGGGTGTTTTATTGGCGTATTGTTTTATGTATTTTTTAAATTATTTTATTTACTTTACGCTGGGGTCAGAGGCGAGCCGCAACATGGTGGCACTCATAGCTGTGTATGCAGCACTCATTGAGTGCTGTGTACACAGTGATCAGGGAAGGCAGGGATGGTAATAAACCGTCCCTGCCTTCTCTATTGGAGCTCCAGCTGTAGTTACAGCCGGTTCCCCATTTCAGCAGCTGCACTATATTGGTACGTCCTTGCAGAACAAGGCAATTACTTCTGGGCGTATATAGTCTATGGGCAGTCCGGAAGTGGTTAAAAAAAAGACTAGTTTAACATGTGTATAATTCATACCACTAGTGTCAAGAACCTAAGCCTACTAAATTGGTGCTGGCTAAAATGTGTAATGCCACACAACACCTGTTTTAGGTTTATTTTATTTGTTCTAGTATGCACCGGGTACACAGAATTACTTATGGACAAACAGTCCACATATGTATACAGTAAAGAGATGTCTGTAGATGCAACAGAAATCACAGCAAGCCACACTACCTTTAACCCAGGACACACCCCATACATTGTCCTGCTAGCCAAATCTACAGGGCTTAGTATAATCACTCACTGCCCACAAGTGCAGATTGTCCGCAAACAGGATCTGAGTGATAAATCTAAATATATATTAGAGCTCCCTACATATACCAGGTATCACATGCCTATGAGATTAATGGACAAGTCCTTTCTACAGTGTTTTTTGGCTGCGGCTCACTACATGGGGCTTTAGCCTAAAGGGCCTTTATTGGTCCTAAAAGGATTTTGCATACTGATGATCTATCCACTGTTACAGCAGTGAACAAGGAGTGAATGCAGCGATTCAAGTAATAAGAGCAAAGCTAAAATTCCTCGGAATCACCACTATGCAGTGTACCAGGCTGCAGCATTGCTCCTATTTCATAAATAGGAATATCTGCATGCGCTCCCTATCCATAGCTCTAACTTCTGGTACCCGGATGTTACTAGAACAGCTGATCTGTGCGGACCGCTACAGATCACATACTGATGAGTTATCCTGCGGATAAATTTTCAGTATAAAAAAATCTTTTTGGGGCCGAACAACCCCTTTGACAGTACTACAATACAATTGCCACAATATTACCACCTGACATACTTAAAAAAATGCCAATTTACAGTATCCATATAACAGTATAGTGCTCTTATAATTGATTGTGCTCAAAGTAAGTATCAGACACGTAGATACCTACATATTAAAAAAAAAAAACCTGCATTAATTTTTTTGTCCTATCCATTTGAAAAAACCCTCTTACAAGGAACATTATTGTGAAATTATATTCTTCCCTCTGAATTATTGACCACCCTCTGTGCTTCTCTATTGCACACAGTGTTTCCTGTATGGACAGAAAGACAAACTGTCATTGCAAGTCTATGGGGAGTCAGATCAAATTTCTAATATCACAAGGCATTATGGGAAAAGAGCTGGGGAGCTCATGCGCCCTCTATTGGATGTAACAGATCCTCAATTTGCTTTTGACTCACCGAGCCTTGAGACAGCAAAAGGGATCTTAGCCAAGCCAATTTCACTTATCTGCATACAGCGCTGTTTCCGGATTGTTGTCTTTCATCAGTACAGAGCAAAGTGAATTGGCTGGCTTAGTGGGAGGCAATGAGTGGGTTAGGGACAAGAATCTCTCACGTTGAGGAGAGCACCAGTGAAGGTGTGTAGAGATTTTAATTGCCTTTTGCCCTCTACTTAGCATCTACATATCACAAGGCATTATGGGAAAAGAGCTGGGGAGCTCATGCGCCCTCTATTGGATGTAACAGATCCTCAATTTGCTTTTGACTCACCGAGCCTTGAGACAGCAAAAGGGATCTTAGCCAAGCCAATTTCACTTATCTGCATACAGCGCTGTATGCAGATAAGTGAAATTGGCTTGGCTAAGATCCCTTTTGCTGTCTCAAGGCTCGGTGAGTCAAAAGCAAATTGAGGATCTGTTACATCCAATAGAGGGCGCATGAGCTCCCCAGCTCTTTTCCCATAATGCCTTGTGATATGTAGATGCTAAGTAGAGGGCAAAAGGCAATTAAAATCTCTACACACCTTCACTGGTGCTCTCCTCAACGTGAGAGATTCTTGTCCCCAAATTTCTAATAGACTTGAATTGTAAGTTTGACCTCCACAGGAAAAACTATGTGCATCAGAGGAGCAGATAAGAGGTGAGTGCTGCAGAGGGGAGAACATAACTTCACAATAAAACTATCAAGCAGGTTATCTATCAACAGTGTACTACACACAGGCTCATGTTTAAACAGAGTGCTTATTTAATATCCTAGTATTATGTACCAGTCAAAGCTATAGTACTAGTTATAGTACACATATATATTTATATGTCTAAACAAAGACAGCACTGGTTACTGCAATGAGTGACAGTCTCATGGTACACACTATAGTCCCAATCAATATCCTATATACACTAGGCAGCGCTCAAAAAATAGTGAAAGGTTGGATACTTTACTAACACAAAAACAATACATTTTAGCTCATGCTTATGCATTGCATTGTTTTTGGATTAATAAAGTACCCACACTTTTTTCACTGTTTTGGAGTGCTGTTTAGTTCATAATGTACATATATATCTGTGTGTATGTTATATATATATATATATATATATATATATATTTATGTACAGTGGGGAAAACTAACGCCTGTGAGAGCGAGAATTCTTGCTGGTTGGTAGGCAATAAAATGCAAATTAATTATATAAAAATAATACAATGTGATTTTCTGGATTTTTTTCAGATTCTGTCTCACAGTTGAAGTGTACGTATGATAAAAATCACAGACCTCTCCATTCTTTGTAGGTGGGAAAACTTGCAAAATCACCAGTGTATCAAATACTTATTTTCCTCACTGTATATATTCCACTCATAATGCATATATAAGAACATCAGCTGTATTGCTGATGTAATAAAGCCAGTCATAATGCATACATAGTAGTGTAAGCATGGCGAATATATAAAGTGATAACTGTAGTACACATATATCAACAATTACGGTATGCTTTGATACAGTTCCCACATAATACAAGCTACAGTGCCATAATAATAGTAGAAATCCAGCCTCCAAAGAAGACAAAATAGTTCTCTTTAATATGAGCTGTAGTGAATAGAGATGAGAGAATCAAAGCTGACGAAGTGGAATTCATTCCGAATTTCAGGAATTATTTGATTCGCATCGAATACGGATTTCCTCACGCTTCGTGGTAACGAATCACATTTTTTCCTAAAATGGCTGCTGCACATGTTAGGACATGGGGCAAGGAACTCTGGGAACACAGCAGCACCCACAATGCCATGCATGCAGCCAATCATCAGCCAGCCAGCCCTGTGATGTCACAGCCCTATAAATACCCTCCGCCATCTTGGATTCAGATATTTTCCAGTGTACTTACTGCAGGCGCTAGAGGAAGTGGTAGAAAAGACTTGAAAATTGATATTAGTGGGAGAAAAAATAATTGGCTTATTTGCCGTTGTGTGTTGAAGGGTGAAAATTACAGGCATTTTTAGCCGTGGATTAGTGGCAAAAGAAAAGGATTGTTATCCATTAATCTCCGTAGTTATCTGTTATAACGCCTTTTCTTGGCGTTTATTAGTGGGGAAAAAGTAAGTGGCTTGTTGAAGGGAGAAAATTACAAGCCTTTTTGCCCTGTATTAATTTACTTTTCATTTACTTATTTGATTTAACAGTATGTCAGACAGAGAAGCGACAGGTCCTGCACAGGGGAGGCGCACAGGCCTAAATATTTCTGGCGCAGACACAGGTCGCAGCAGAGTAAGGGGGCCTGAGCTCCCAGTGTCAGCTAGCGGTTGTGTCTTGACCAGCAACCCAGTGGTTCTAGAATGGTTGACTTGATCATCCATTTCATCCCAAGTCACATCAGACACCCCCAGCTAAGAATCGGTGGGCTCGTCAGACACAACCCTTAGTTGGCATGGCCCAGGAGCAGGCCCTGTGCCCTCACCTGTCCTCAACCTGCCTTTGTCCTTTTCTGTTCCCTCAGCCAGAGAAGTACTCTATGCTGTGGGCTCAGCTCCACTATACAGCGAGGACAAGCTACTAGAGGACAGTCAGCAGCTACTGCCCAGCCAAGATCTGGAGGAGACATCCACTTCCTTTGGTAGGTGGGCAAGTAGTGATGAGGAGAGTGGTGTGGGAGCTGGTGTTGCGAGCAGTCAGGCTCCTGGCTCAGAGACCGTTGAGGAGGACATCAGTGACGTGCAGACAGTACTCGATGATGATGTAGCCGATTGCAATTGGGAGCCAGGTGATGAAGGGGCTTCATCATCATCGGGAGAAGAGGGCGGCAGCTTACGCATGAGGCAGCGGATGAGCCAGCAAGTCAGTAGCATGGCCGGGAGTCAGCAGGGTGGAAGCAGTGCGAGGTCAGGAACCAAACGTGCCCAGGGTAGACCACACGCTTCGCAGGAGGCTACCTGCCTGGAAAGCAGTGGTGCAGGGGTTCATGGAGGCAGTGGCAGTAGCAGTAAATCAGTGCGGAGTGTTGGGGGTAAAATCACCTACTCGGCGGTGTGGCAGTTTTTTGTTAAGCTGCCGGGGGGAGTTGAACATGGCCATATGTTGAATCTGTGGGAAGAAGGTGAAGCGTGGCCAGGGTGCCAATGAAGTGCTCCTTCTTACAGCCACCATCGTCAGCAGGTACTGTTTGTGCTACCCACCTCCCCACTCTGTCTCTGGGTCACTCTATGGCCTCCTCATGCTGCTGCCACCTCCACATTATGTCACCTTGCCTCTCTGTGGCCTATTCATGTTGCTGCTACTTCCACATTATGTCAACTTGCCACTCTGTGGTCCCCTCATGCTGCTGCTTCCTCCACATTATGTCACCTTTCCACTCTGTGGCCTCCTCATGCTGCTGCTACCTCAACACTATGTCACTTCTCATGCTGTTCCGACCCTCCCCACTCCATGACTCGGCCACTACTTTGCCTTTTTGGCCTGGTTGACATCATCATTTATTTGACCCTTCTTCTGATCTTCACAGAAGGAAGGAAAAATGAGACGCACAACGGATCCTGTCTGTGTAGCAGCTGTTAGGCCTGTATGGCCCCATCAGAATTGGCTTATGATTTGGTAGCCTAAAGCAGGAGTGGGTACAAAACACAGAAGACATGCAAATATTCCATTCACGTGTCATCTCTGTTTTGGATGCACTCCTGTTTTTTTTTTTTTTTTTTGGCATCAGCAATACCGATGGATTACTGACCAAATCCTGACTGAGTGAAGGTGGATTCTCAACAGACAGGATCCATTTTTGGGGGGTTATTGTTCTGACGGATCAGAGGAAGGGCAAAATAATCAGTGACGTCAACACAAACTTACTGCTGACACCCTCTCCACTCTGTCAGGGGGGCTCTACTTGTATAAGTGTTTAATAGAATAGTTTCTGTAGACATCTCTGTGGAATTAGCAGATGACAGTGTAAAAGGAGTACAGTAGGATCTTGGGCCTCTGCATGATTATTTATACCTGGCACTAACATCAACCTGTAAGCCTGAGTTTACACTTGAGTTAGTTGGTCAGTTTTGGCCCTGTAACTGACCAAATAAGTGAAGTGTGCAGTGGTTCTACGAGCGACGCCTGTCATGTGGGTGTCATACTGACTCACAGTATTGTTTCACTACTACAGCAGACTCCCTATGCGTGTTACTGCAAAATACAGTGTTCTACACCACTATACAGGCTCTCTGCTGTTTTTTAACGCGATTCACCACAAATTAATTTGGATTGAATCGTTTAGGAAAATTCGGCGAATTGACCAAATCAAATTTTTTTAAAATTCGCTCATCTCTAGTAGTGACATTCCCAAAGCATCTCAAAATACCAACTAAAATATGCTCATGTTTCCTTCCCCTCCACCCAAGAATGATTCTCTTTTATACAAGTACATATGCTAGGTTCACAGTAACATCACCTCTCCATTGTTCAGGTTCGTCAGGCGATCACGTGGAGTCCAACAGACCCCATTGACTGTAACGGGGTCGATTGGGTGTTCGTCCAACAGAAAATCCCCCGCAGATGTTAACGTGGCCTTACATCTCTGTAAATATAAAACAAGATCAAGACAGTAACATTGTTGTTGTGCTGGGCTTCCAATAAATAGATTTTTTATATTAGCCCAAAAACACGTTTATATACTGTAAAACACGCTTTTTATATACTGTAAAAGACAAGTACTTAAGTTATGTACTAGATGGATACATTGTAATGTACTAAAAGATGACAGGAAAAAATATCAGTCATTCTTAGGGGTGGTTCACACTACCGTTGGTGACAGTCAGTAGTGTCCGTTGCTAGTGTCTGTTACAAGATTTTAGCAACAGATACTAGCAGAACCGTCACAAATCCGTTAAAAATTCAATTGATTTTATCTAGTGACCGTTAGTGTCCATCACATGTCCATTATTTTTCGCAGATGCAAAAATCCAGGGTGCAGGACTTTTGTGTCCATGAAAAATAACGGTTTCATGATGGACGTCAAGCGTTCTTTATTTTTTAACATTAAAGTCTATGGGTAATGGACAGTAATGGACGGACGTCCATTATACTGTTCGTTATTACTGTCCGTTTTTACTGCACATGCTCAGAGAGCAGAAACAACAACAACAAAAAAAAAAACGGACAGTATAAAAACACACTAACTGATGCTAATGTGTCCGTTTTTTTAACTGATCCATTAAATGGATCAGTTAAAAAAACAGACACATTAGCATCAGTTAGTGTCCGTTAATGATTGTTATGATAGGTGTCCGTTTATTTTTTTTTAACGGACAATATCATAACAGATATCCAGCAGTAGTGTGAATCCACCCTTAATGAAGATTGTAAAACCCTTTCGCCCCCCAGTATTCACTTAAGGTCAAGTAGACTGCTAAATGTATTTTCATTTTATGTCTATATCAAAGATTTTATTATCTTCCTTATACAGTAATACTGTACAATACACCCTTAGAAGAATTGCAGAAAATCACAGAGGAATTGAGAAAATCACTTTCATGTTGAATACTGCTAGTCTCATTATAAACCATGTGAGAAAATACTCATCAACAAAGCAAGGAAGGTCATGGAAAGGACAGAAGAATTCTATTGTATTTATTAAACTAAATTAAATTGCCTTTTACACTACTAATCTCAGTAGAGTACTTATATGCAATAAAGGTATCAGTAAGCCTGTGTTCAGACTTGGACAGTGACTTCCGTGTTTACGAAATCCACGAAGATCCATTTGATGGGCCACGATAGATTGGGAGCTTTTTTTTTTTTTTTAAATTTCATTGCCCTAAAGGGGTAGATTCACATGCAGCATATGCTGAATGTCCATGTTTTGACAGAAAACACATTGGGTGGCATTTACTAACTCATCTACAAAAGTTTTCTGACATTGTTGGGTGTAAATGCAGTGCATCTCTGGCACACGGCCCTTTCTTGCGTCAAAGATGCGCCACATTGTTCCTTCTGTTCCCTATTTACCAATTTTGAATAAAGTGGGAGGAGTAGGGCAGAGACCAAGGTGGGCCAGGGCAAGAATGCCTACGCCAGTAAATCAGCATGAGTTGTACCTGAAATCTATGTCAGTTCCTGAAAAGTCCTCGCGTGTGAACAGGGCCTTACATTTAAAACATTTGAATTAGACAAAATAATTTTTATCTGTATACCTAGTTCAGAGACTATGGAGGAGATTAGCACTAAACTCTAATACCACTCACAAAGTCAGTGGCTCTGCAACCATCCAACAGTTCACCAGCACTTATAAGCGTGGGAGCCTTTGCCCACTGAAGCAGGGGCTGCAGTGGCTTGTGGGAATTATAGTTTCTAGGTCTAGAAGAGAGGTCATTGGCCAGTTTCCACAGTAAATCAAGCAAGCGAAAAAGAGGAACCAAAGTGTGAAAACAATGAAGAAAAATAACTTGGTAAGTGTCTGAGGGCATTTTACAGCATGCATTCAAAACAGCTGATTATGTGGTACCCCTTTAGGCTAAAGCTCCATGTAGCGGGCCGCAGCGAAAAAGCGCTGTTGCTGTCCTCTGTGGACGTTCAGCTTCAATTATACCTATAGAGAAACTGCCGCCTTTTCCGTAGGTATAATTGACAAACTGCCATTTCCAAAGACTAAATGGTTTTGGAAATCGCAGCATTTCCACTGCGGGTATTTTTCTGCAATGTGTGGATGGGATACGCCAGAGACTGTAAAAAAAAAAACTGTGTGTTTATGCCACGTGGGGCCCCGACCTTAAAAGACAAAAGCTGTCCATTAAGTGCATTCTAAGAGCCAACAATACACACCTGTATATTTTTTCACCGTATAAATTACAATGTTGTCAGGACAGCATATTGTGAGGCACATTTATCTGAATGGCAGATGCGATGTTCACAGCCATGTACAAAGACATATAAACATACAGTACATAGACAAAAAAAGGAAACACAACATACACACATGCTTATATGTATATATATATATATATATATATATATATATATATATATATATATATATATATATATATATTTATACAGTACAGACCAAAAGTTTGGACACACCTTCTCATTCCAAGAGTTTTCTGTATTTTCATGACTATAAAAATTGTAGATTCACACTGAAGGCATCAAAACTATGAATTAACACATGTGGAATTATATACGTAACAAAAATGTGTGAAACAACTGAAAATATGTCTTATATTCTAGGTTCTTCAAAGTAGCCACCTTTTGCTTTGATTACTGCTTTGCACACTCTTGGCATTCTCTTGATGAGCTTCAAGAGGTAGTCACCTGAAATGGTCTTCCAACAGTCTTGAAGGAGTTCCCAGAGATGCCTAGCACTTGTTGGCCCTTTTGCCTTCACTCTGGGGTCCAGCTCACCCCAAACCATCTCGATTGGGTTCAGGTCTGGTGACTGTGGAGGCCAGGTCATCTGGCGTAGCACCCCATCACTCTCCTTCTTGGTCAAATAGCCCTTACACAGTCTGGAGGTGTGTTTGGGGTCATTGTCCTGTTGAAAAATAAATGATGGTCCAACTAAATGCAAACCGGATGTAATAGCATGCCGCTGCAAGATGCTGTGGTAACCATGCTGGTTCAGTATTCCTTCAATTTTGAATAAATTCCCAACAGTGTCACCAGCAAAGCACCCCCACACCATCACACCTCCTCCTCCATGCTTCACGGTGGGAACCAGGCATGTAGAGTCCATTCGTTCACCTTTTCTGTGTCGCACAAAGACACGGTGGTTGGAACCAAAGATCTCAAATTTGGACTCATCAGACCAAAGCACAGATTTCCACAGGTCTAATGTCCATTCCTTGTGTTCTTTAGCTCAAACAAGTCTCTTCTGCTTGTTGCCTGTCCTTAGCAGTGGTTTCCTAGCAGCTATTTTACCATGAAGGCCTGCTGCACACAGTCTCCTCTTAACAGTTGTTGTAGAGATGTGTCTGCTGCTAGAACTCTGTGTGGCATTGACCTGGTCTCTAATCTGAGCTGCTGTTAACCTGCGATTTCTGAGGCTGGTGACTCGGATGAACTTATCCTTCGCAGCAGAGGTGACTCTTGGTCTTCCTTTCCTGGGGCAGTTCTCATGTGAGCCAGTTTCTTTGTAGCACTTGATGGTTTTGGCCACTGCACTTGGGGACACTTTCAAAGTTTTCACAATTTTTCGGACTGACTGACCTTCATTTCTTAAAGTAATGATGGCCACTCGTTTTTCTTTACTTAGCTGCTTTTTTTCTTGCCATAATACAAATTCTAACACTCCATTCAGTAGGACTATCAGCTGTGTATCCACTTGATTTCTGAACAACACAACTGATGTTCCCAACCCCATTTATAAGGCAAGAAATCCCACTTATTAAACCTGACAGGGCACACCTGTGAAGTGAAAACCATTTCAGATGACTACCTCTTGAAGCTCATCAAGAGAATGCCAAGAGTGTGCAAAGTAGTAATCAAAGCAAAAGGTGGCTACTTTGAAGAACCTAGAATATAAGACATATTTTCAGTTGTTTCACACTTTTTTGTTAAGTATATAATTCCACATGTGTTAATTCATAGTTTTGATGCCTTCAGTGTGAATCTACAATTTTTATAGTCATGAAAATACAGAAAACTCTTGGAATGAGAAGATGTGTCCAAACTTTTGATCTGTACTGTATATATACAGTGCTGGCCAAAAGTATTGGCACCCCTGCAATTCTGTCAGATAATACTCAATTTCTTCCAGAAAATTATTGCAATCACAAATGCTTTGGTAATAATATTTTCATTTATTTTGCTTGCAATGAAAAAACACAAAAGAGAATGAAAAAAAAAGTCAAATCATTGATCATTTTACACAAAACTCCAAAAATGGGCCGGACAAAAGTATTGGCACCCTCAGCCTAATACTTGGTAGCACAACCTTTAGACAAAATAACTGCGAACAACCGCTTCCGGTAACCATCAATGAGTTTCTTACAATGCTCTGCTGGAATTTTAGAGCATTCTTCTTTGGCAAATTTCTCCAGGTCCCTGAGATTTGAAGGGTGCCTTCTCCAAACTGCCATTTTGAGATCTCTCCACAGGTGTTCTATGGGATTCAGGTCTGGACTCATTGCTGGCCACTTTAGAAGTCTCCAGTGCTTTCTCTCAAACCATTTTCTAGTGCTTTTTGAAGTGTGTTTTGGGTCATTGTCCTGCTGGAAGACCCATGACCTCTGAGGGAGACCCAGCTTTCTCACACTGGGCCCTACATTATGCTGCAAAATTTCTTGGTAGTCTTCATACTTCATAATGCCATGCACACGGTCAAGCAGTCCAGTGCCAGAGGCAGCAAAGCAACCCCAAAACATCAGGGAACCTCCGCCATGTTTGACTGTAGGGACCGTGTTCTTTTCTTTGAAGGCCTCTTTTTTTTCCTGTAAACTCTATGTTGATGCCTTTTCCCAAAAAGCTCTACTTTTGTCTCATCTGACCAGAGAACATTCTTCCAAAAAGTTTTTGGCTTTCTCAGGTAAGTTTTGGCAAACTCCAGCCTGGCTTTTTTATGTCTCTGGGTCAGTAGTGGGGTCTTCCTGGGTATCCTACCATAGAGTCCCTTTTCATTCAGACGCCGACGGATAGTACGGGTTGACACTGTTGTACCCTCGGACTGCAGGGCAGCTAGAACTTGTTTGGATGTTAGTCGAGGTTCTTTAGCCACCATCCGCACAATCTTTCGTTGAAATTTCTCGTCAATTTTTCTTTTCCGTCCACATCTAGGGAGGTTAGCCACAGTGCCATGGGCTTTAAACTAACTGATGACACTGCACACAGTAGACACAGGAACATTCAGGTCTTTGGAGATGGATTTGTAGCCTTGAGATTGCTCATGCTTCCTCACAATTTTGCTTCTCAAGTCCTCAGACAGTTCTTTGGTCTTCTTTCTTTTCTCCATGCTCAATGTGGTACACACAAGGACACAGGACAGAGGTTGAGTCAACTTTAATCCATTTCAACTGGCTGCAAGTGTGATTTAGTTATTGCCACCACCTGTTATGTGCCACAGGTAAGTAACAGGTGCTGTTAATTACACAAATTAGAGAAGCATCACATGATTTTTCAAAGGGTGCCAATACTTTTTTCCACCCCCTTTTTTATGTTTGGTGTGGAATTATATCAAATTTGGCTTTTTGACAATTCTTTTAGTGGTTTTCCATTGACGACAAATTAAATGAAAATATTATTACCAAAGCATTTGTGATTGCAATCATTTTCTGGAAGAAATTGAGTATTATCTGACAGAATTGCAGGGGTGCCAATGCTTTTGGCCAGCATTGTGTGTGTTATATATATATATATATATATATATATATATATATATATATATATGATGTAACACACATTTGCACATACAGGTGCATCTCAATAAATTAGAATATCTTTGAAACATTTATTTATTTCAGTAAATAAAAATTTAATTAAAAAAGTGACGACCTATATTTTCTAGATTCTTTACACACAGAGTGTTCTTTTTCAAGTATTTTATTTCTGTAAATGTTGATTATGGATTACAGGCAATGAAAACCAAAATCTAAGAAAATTAGAATATTGTAAAAAAGTTCATTATTGTAAGTTCAGTGTGTCACCTGCCAAGGTTTCCTAAGCCTTTAAATGGTCCCTCAGTCTGGTTCAGTAGGACACACAATCATGGAAGACGCTGATTATGAATTGTATTACTGAATTACTGAAATGAACGTTTCAAAAATATTCTGATTTATTGAGATGCACCTGTACCTGTAACAGAGAAGATGAGGCAGAATCCCTCTTATACTAAACAGAAAGTGAAAGCCACAATTTCAAGTGAACGGAAGTGGAATGCCACATTTAAAGTGACAGGCAACCATAAATTGCAAGGCTGGTGCATTGACTCTGGAGCAACCAGTCACATGACAAGTGGTAGAAGTTTTTTCACAGAACTTCCTCGCAGATGGAAGTAAAATATGTGCAGAAGGATATGGGAATGGAACCCTTGTATGCCCCAATGATGCGGGAAACAATTTAGCAATACCAGTAAAAGATGTACTGTATGTTCCTGATCTAGAAGGAGGACTCTTATCTGTGAAGCGTCTGACAAGAAAAGGACTCACTGTAAAATTCCAAGGTGACAAGTGTTCTATCCTAGGGGGCAAGCTGATGATAGCAAGTGCCAAGTTGGATGATCATCTATATCACCTCAACACAGTGAAGGAGCAGGTGAGACTATGCACAAATAAGCACAAAGACTGTATACATGTGTGGCCCAGGCGTTTAGGTCACAGACACCCAGAATGCATACAGGAACTACAAAAGAAGAATCTGACAAAGGATCTAACAATATCCCCTTCTTCAGTTATTGTTAAATGTGAATGTTGCATCAAATCCAAAGCTACAAGAGCAACACTTCCTAAAGTAAGTCACAATAGAGCTTCAAGACCTCTTGATCTAGTTCACAGTGATGTATGTGGTCCCCTAAACCCACCTACACCTGGAGGCAACAGGTACATAGTGACATTCATAGATGACTATTCAAGATACACAGTCACTTACCTAATGCAACACAAGAGTGAAGTTTCTGACAAATTACAGGACTATGTAATAAGGGCAAGTAACAAGTTTCAGAGAAAACCTCTCATACTTCGAAGTGACAATGGAGGTGAATTCACAGGACATAAAATCCAAGAGTACTTAAAGCAGAATGGAATAGAGCATCAAAAGACAGTCCCCTACACACCAGAGCAAAATGGGGTAGCTGAAAGAAAGAACAGAACTCTGACTGAAATGATCAGATGCATGCTGACAGACTCTGGATTACCACAAAAATATTGGGGTGAAGCAGCAATGACAGCCACTTATTTGCAAAACAGACTCTTCTCTAGAACAATGGAGAAAACTCCATATGAACTGTGGAAAAATGAGAAGCCGAGTGTAAAACATCTAAGAGTTTTTGGATGCAAGGTGTTCATCTACATTCCAGAAGAAAAACACACCAAACTTCAAAACAGAGAATTTGAAGGCGTCTTTGTTGGATACAGTGACAATGTTAAGGGTTACAGAATCCTAAATCCCAAAACTGACAAGGTTACCATTAGCAACAGCATAACTTTTGTTGAAGATCTGAGAAACAATGTAATGACAACAGAGAAAACTGACACTGATCAGTCAACATCTGTAACTTCTGAACAAACAGTTGAAGTGAGCGCAGAATCCATCAGTAATGAAGAACAGACACAACCAAGCTCACACACAGAACCAAGACGCTCAATGAGAGAGAATAAAGGTAAACCACCTGTACGTCTCTTATACAAGGTAAGCACTGCCAGTTCTAATGAACCTGCAACTTGGGAAGACATATCTCAGCTTTCAGAAGGGGAAGCCAGTAAATGGATAAAGGCTGCAAAGGAAGAGATAAAATCCATGCATGACACTAAAACATGGACACTTACAGAACTACCACCTGGAAGGAAATCCATAGGTTGTAAATGGACTTTAAAAGTAAAATACAATGCAGATGGTACAGTGGAGCGATACAAAGCAAGACTCGTAGCCAAGGGATATTCTCAAAAATATGGAGAGGACTATGATGAGACATTTGCGGCAGTAGTCAAACATGCTACAATAAGAACTTTGCTACAATAAGACATTAGCCGCAATAAGGAAAATGCAAGTAAGACACTTTGATGTAAAAACAGCGTTTCTACATGGTGAGTTAGCAGAAGATATCTACATGGAACAACCACCAGGATTCAAAGATGAGCAAAGGCCAGACCTAGTATGCAAACTACAGAGGAGTATATATGGTCTAAAGCAAGCCGCCAGAGCATGGGATATGAGAATAAATGAAGTGCTTACACAGGAGGACTTTCAGAGGAGTAAAGCAGACCCCTGTTTATACACAAAGAAATTGGCAGACAGGTGGATCTATGTACTCATTTATGTGGACGATATTCTGATTTGTTTCAAGCAAGGGGATGAAGGAGAAATACTCCAAACCCTAAATCAGCATTTTGAGACCAAAGATCTTGGCAACGTAAATAATTATCTTGGCATTCAGATTAAGAGAGAGGAAGATGGCAGATTCCTCCTGAACCAAAAATACAAGAAAAAATTAAGACATTTGGAATGGAAGATGCAAAACCAGTAAAATCTCCCATGGAAACCAACTACCTGAAGAAGATAGCCAAGATTCGCCACTACCAACTAACACTCAGTACAGGAAAGCAATAGGGAAATTGCTGTACATTAGCACCGCTACAAGGCCTGACATTGCAGCAGCAGTTGGAATCCTATGTAGAAAGACTTCAACACCAATTTAGATGGACTGGAATGCTGTGAAGCGAGTCATTCACTATCTTAAAGGGACTTTACACTACAAGCTAAAGTTACCAGCAAGTGACGAAAGCACCCTGACAGGATATGTGGATGCCGATTGGGCCGGAGATAACCGTGACAGAAAATCTACAAGTGGGGTGGCGGAGCCTAACCGTCGATGCTGATGGACATCTGAGCCTGCAGCTCCGTCAGACACTAAGCCACTACCTGCCTTAAAACGCTCAATTGAGGACAAAAATGGGCAAGACACTGAGAGAAAGAAGCGGGGAACTGCCAGGTACCCCCACGGGCAAGAATAACACAGCGGAGGTGCATAAATTCTTTCGCAAGAAAGTCCAGCGTTCTCCTGCAGTGGCGCGCAAGATGGCGCTGGAAGAGGCCCACTCGGGAGACGCGGCAGAGGACTCAGATCTGGACAGCGCGTCGGGTACTGACCGGACAGACGCTATCTCCGGGATGATTACCAAGTCCTTCCTTCGCAAGGCTCTGGCACAAGCAATCGCCCCAGTGCTCGCAGAGCTCTCTGACATACGGGCCGACATACAATCCGTGGGCAAAAGAGTAGACTCCCTTGAGTCGGCGTGCTCAGCGATTACCCTTCACTCTTCTTTGCTGGCACAGCGTATCGCCGATCATCACACCCACTTGAACAGAACATACGATGCTCTGGAGGATCTGGAGAATCGGAACCGCAGGAGGAACCTGCGCCTTAAGGGCCTTCCGGAACCTCCTGCTTCTGAGGATCTGAGAGAGGTGATGTCGGCCATCTTTGTATCCCTCGTGGGTGCGGAAAAGGCAGCCTCGGTCCACATCGAAAGGGTCCACCGAGCGGTCAGACCTAAACCCTCCCCTGCTGACCCACCGAGGGATGCAATCTGCGGGCTGCTGTCCTCCGCGGACACATCTGCTATACTAGCTGCTGCAAGGGAAAAAAAGACCACTTATGTATGTCCAAACAGAGATCCACCTATACCAAGACCTGGCGCCATCTACCCTGGCAAAGCGTCGGATGTTACGTCCACTGCTGGAGGCACTACGGGAAAAAGGCCTTCAGTATGCATGGCTTTTTCCCTTCGGGTTGTCTGTTCTTAAGCAAGGCCGCAGGATAGTCATACGTTCACCAGAAGATCTCTCCAAAGCCTGGGCCTTGCTCGACATACCCCCTATGGAGATTCCCTCGTGGTTGTCTCTCCCGGAGGAATTATACTCCTGGCCGTCACTGCCCAGCTTTGAACAGGAGGGCCTGCAACAGCGTCTCAGGTCGCCAAGACCTAGGAAACCCTCTTTGAAAAGACACATACAAGAATCCACTTGATGTCGGTAATCTTACCACTGAGCTGTTCCTCTACGTGGAGCTGACTTGTGTGTGAAAGGCACCTCTTGCAAATTCACTGTGGAACCATTCCCTCCCACTGGACTGGCCCAGAAGTGAAGTACCTATGTCTCGCACTCATATCCGGGACTGCTGGCGGTTGAAGGTACCTTCTACCCTGGAGCTATCCTCCCACACCCCCTCATACTTTCCACAACCTCCACTCCCTCATGACCTATCCCAGGAGCTTGCTTTGTGCCCGATGGGCCCTGCAGCACCCACGGTGGGAGTGACTGGCACCCTATGTCGGGAAACGGGTGGTTGGAGCTCTGTCACTCTCTACCATGTTCCCTCCCTTCCCCAGTTCCCTGAGAAGTCCAACTGTTTGAGATGTTTGATATACATGTCTGTGGGTGGGTTTTCTGACTAACAATTGTATCTGTGGGGCCTTCCGCCCCCCGTCCGGGATTTCAGGGCCGGTGATGCGTTTATGGTGCCTTGGAGGAGGAGCAGGCACGTGGGGCCCCGTGGTCTCGGATGGTGGGGGAGCTCAGGTTGGGGAAGAGGTTCATTACTTTAGTAGGGAGTATATTCATTCAGTGAACCAAAATTTTCACGTTGCACTGTGTACACTAGGCATGTCAGGGAACTTGCTAAGTAAGCCTACTTGCTACTAACTACTAACTGCCAATTACTAATCATTACTCACTGTCACTAATCAGTACCTATCGCTAACTCTCAGGGGTTACCACAAAAACCATTACTAACAGCTAACTATTACTAACTACTAACTACTACCAGCGGAATATCGGGGGGGCAGGTTGTTGGGTGGGGGGGCGGGGGCTCACACACGGGTTTGTGGGTTCTTTGGATAGCAGGGTGTAGTGCCGGGATTCCCGATGCCCCGGGAAGTTATGCTGCCCTAATACATAGGGGTGTGTGCACTAACCACCCTAACTATATTGCTGAGATAGACCCCCATAAGGGATTTCGGTATAACCACATTGGAGATGTTTATGTAATCCCGGATTGTATTAATTCTGTTGTTAATGTTGTATAATATGACATGGGCTCATTTCGGCGCAATTATGGCAACTATCCCTGAGCCTATTTGCACTCTCATACTGTCCGCCTCCCGCCCTTCCAGACGGGTCCGTAGGATATCTCTAACTCTCACATCTCTTGTGTACCTTTACATCTTTTACACACTGTTGCCTGTATGTAGTCCCCATTGTTACACGCCTCTGTGCGCAACCACTCCTGTAAGGTATGGTAGTTGGCTGTCACGATTGGGACCATCTCCGTTTCCCCTATCCCTTTTATATTCTGTCTATTGACAGAGTAAGTGTTTCAAGCTTAGCGGCTGTCAGGCGTTGCCGCTAAATATTTGATCTATTGACAGGCGCATTATTTTGGGCCCAACCTAGCTCTTGTACTCTTTCTCCTCTCTATCTCTATCTAAGCTTTCCTCACCTCTCTCTCTTCTCCCTTTCTACCTTCCCCTTCCTCGTCTGGTTGTCTCACTACCCAAACCTTCCCACCTAACCTTTGTTTGTTCAAATACCCCTCCTTTCCCTCTCTCCCTCACCCTTCTTACTCATTGGACTCACATTGTCTCAGAGCCACCATGTCCGAATTAGTTTTTACTTCCTTTAACACCCATGGCCTAAATTCCCCGAATAAGAGATCTCAAATTTTTACCATACTCCGTAAGCTACACACAAATGTGGCGTTCCTTCAAGAAACTCATTTCAAGACTGGGAAAATCCCTCGCCTCCCCACAAAAATTTTCACTACTTGTTTCCACTCCACGAATCCCACTGCTTCCTCTAGGGGTGTTTCTATTCTATTTCATTCCTCAGTGCCTTTCCAGTGTTCTCAAACTTATGAGGACTCCGAGGGCAGAATTCTGCTGCTAAAAGGCACCATCGCTACTTATAAATACACCTTTGCCAATTTCTACGCTCCCAATCAAGGCCAAGTGGCTTGGCTTGTTGAGGCTCTGCGCACACTGGAACTCTTTGCAGAAGGTTCTATAATCCTAGCTGGCGATTTTAACCTCACTCTCAACCCTGCTCTTGATGCCTCTAGAGGGACATCATCTATTCCCCAGAAAGCACTGGGTAGACTCCTGCAAGACCTAAATGACTTGCATTTGATCGATCTTTGGCGTCTGCACAACCCATCCGTGAAGGACTATTCCTTTTTTTCCAATCCTCGGCAATCCTATCAGAGACTGGATTATATTTTTGTCACTAGAGATCTAGCCCCGTATTCTCTGCAATCCCGCATCGACTCTATATCGGTGTCCGATCATGCACCAGTATGGGCTAGGTTAACACTGCGCCAACTGCATCAAAGGGATTGGTGCTGGAGATTAAATGAAGCTTTGATGGATCGCCCAGATCTAGTTGGGACCGTCAGGCAGCAGATGGAGTCGTACTTTGCCATAAATGCTAATGCAGATACTTGTCCCACCATTACTTGGGAGGCACATAAGGCGGTAATTAGGGGAATTTTCATATCCCTGGCCTCCAGAGTCAAGAGGGAAACTCAGGCGGAACTAGACAAAATTCTTTCAGACATAGCGGCAATTGAACGCACACGCAAGGCAAGTAGACAGTTGAATAGAAGCACTGAACTTCAAACTCTGCGAGAAAAGCTAAAAGATGCCATTAACGTCCGAACGGCTAAACATTTTCTTCACTACCAACACAGGCTCTATGCACATGGGGACAAGGGGGGTAAGCTTATGACTTCGCTGATTAAGAAACGAAAGGCCAAGTGCTTTATTTCGGTTATAAAAGATCAAGCAGGCAACACACACAAATCCACCAAAGACATAACCTCGGCTTTCCTCTCATTTTACACTGGGCTATACAACCTAAACACCAATGACCCTGAGACTGCTACAACAAGCAAAGTAAATAGGATAGAGAAATTCCTTAACTCCCTCTCTCTGCCATCCCTGTCAGCGGAAGACGCTGCGACACTCACGTCCTCAATTTCTTTGGAAGAAATTAAATGTGTCCTAAATAGCTTCCCTAAAGGGAAAAGCCCAGGTCCAGATGGCTTCCCCTTACAATACTATAAAGTATTCCAATCAGAATTACTACCGCATCTTTCTAGATCCTGTAATGCCCTGCTTTCTGGGAAAAAACTCCCCTGCCAAGCACAAGAAGCACATATTACGTTGCTTCCTAAAGAAGGGAAAGATCCCCTCTCCTGTGGTAGCTATAGGCCTATCTCTCTCCTTAATCTCGATCTTAAATTGTGGGCGAAAATATTGGCCACTAGAATGAAACATCTTCTACCTTCCTTACTACACCCTGATAAAGCTGGTTTTGTTCTGGGCAGAGAGGGAAAGGATAACTCCCATCGCTTACTCCACGTTATCACCCATGCTAGGAAAACACGCTCGATCCTGGTTTTGCTGGGAGTAGACGCTGAAAAAGCGTTTGATAGAGTGGACTGGTTATTTATGAAAGCCATGCTAAAAAAAATTTAACTTCCCCCTTCAATATATAGAAGCGATCTTCACTCTCTATGGTTCCCCTTACGCTCGCTTGAAGATTAATGACACACTTTCCCCCAGCTTCAATATTACGAATGGGACCAGACAGGGTTGCCCTCTTTCCCCCTCCCTGTTCATTTTAGTATTAGAATCTCTATTACAGGCGGTTCGTGCTCACCCAGACATATCAGGATTTAAAATAGGAACACAAACTATGCATTCCGCCGCCTTTGCAGACGACGTTCTGTTTATGGTGTCCAACCCCGAGAAAGGGCTCCCTGCCATTGTAGAACTCCTCTCTCGCTATGGCTCAGTCTCCGCATATAAAGCCAATCTAGATAAATCGGAGGTATTAAATGTCTCTCTCCCCCCTAAAAAATCACTACAAGTATCCGCCTCCACGCCCTTTAAGTGGACCTCAAAATCCATTAAATATTTAGGTGTCCAACTAACAGCAGATCCGTCTCACATCTACACAGAGAATTTTCAGTCACTACTAACGGAAATTCGCACCATGTTAGCTTCTTATCAAGGAATGCCGTTTTCTTGGTTTGGTAGACGAAATCTATTGCAGACTTATGTGCTTCCCAAGATCCTATACCGACTCCATATGTTGCCCATACGCCTCCCCCCGTATTTTTTCAAGTCATTAAGAAGTCTTTTCTCCACTTTCCTCTGGCGTGGCAAACGTCCACGGCTCTCTAAGTTTCTTGATGAAGAAGAAGGTGGCGGGTGGCATGGGCATGCCAGATGTCTTGGGTTATTACAAAGCAATACAATTGAAGCGTTGGATTGAGCTCACTTCCTCGGATCCACCCTCACTATTCCATAAACTTTCTGTCTGCACATTTGGGCCGACCTGCCAAGTAGACCTGTGGCTGTATGGCTCCCCAAGTCGCAGCTCCCAATCAATTGATCAAATCCTGTTAGGCGCCTGTGAAACATGGCGGGAATTGAAAGAAACACTGGCACCTTCCCCTTCGCCTCTAAGCCCTATAGGCATTGTACCAGATTGGCTGGGAAGGTCGAAGGTATCCTGTTCAGACATGTGGCATCGCCTGACTTCACACCGACTGCTGGAGGCTGTTGGTGAGAAAGCAGAGGTGAACTTTACAAAACTGGAATCGCTGGTCTCTGACAAACCGCTGTCCTTTCTACATAAACACCACCTGCATAAATATATGCGGGACTGGCTGACAGCTAACACAATACGAGTCGATCTCACTCCCTTCGAAAGAAGCCTCATAGCTCGAAATAAATTTTTGTCCAAGACATCATATGTCCTGTCCACTTTTGTCAGTCCTGTTCGGATACACAAACCGGCTTTCCTAACTTCTTGGGAAATGGAGTTGGGTGTGGTCCTCTCAGAGAAGCAAGTCAAACAGGTATTACGAAATTCTCATGGCTTTTCCACCTGTGTGCGCCTACAGGAGACTCACTATAAGTTGCTAACCAGATGGTATCATACTCCACAATGGCTCCACAAAATGAATCTATCAGATTCTGACACCTGCTGGAGATGTAAGTCTCAAAGTGGGTCCTTGTTGCACATATGGTGGCAGTGCCCAGTAATTAGTCCGTTTTGGAATGATATTCAATCAGTGATTAGACAACTTTCTTCTCCGACCTTTAAGCTCAGCCCAACTATGGTCCTGATCTCACTACAATCGGCATACTATACCCCATCGAGAAATAATCTTATCTCACTCCTCTTATCGGCTGCCAATTCACTTATTCCTCGCAAATGGCTAAGTACTGATCCCCCATCAAAAATGGAATGGGTGGAAAAAGTTAATCAGATCTCACGCTTCGAAGAACTGTCAAGCTGGAAATCCAGGACACATGCCCGTTTCCTTAAGACCTGGGCAAAGTGGAAGGAGCTGAGACTGTGAGTCCCCCCCCCTTCCCCCCTTCTCCTCCCCTCCCCCCTTCTCCTCCCCTCCCCCATCCTCCTCCCTAGCTACTCTTTTCCCTCTCCCTCTCTCCACTTATCCCCTCCTGTACTACCTCCTCCCTCCACACATGGGGCTACATTATCTACCCTATATCATCCCGCTACCCTACTCGATATCATTAATGTATACCCTATTTTCCCTCCCTTGTTACCCCCCCCCCTCTCCCCCCCCCCTTTTTCCCCATCCTCTCGTTGCTCTCCCTCTTCTTTTCTTATCTATGTCAGACCTCTCTGTCCCTTACCTACCATCTCTTTTCATTCAATGCTCTTCCGTTGTGTATTACAAGCCTAAGCTGCGCTCTATATGGCTCAGTAATACCTAGGATTGATTATTCCATAAATTGAGTTTATTGTCATTATACAGCCTGCACTGATACAAATGTACTATGTTGGATGTACTTTATATGATTTAGTGCACTGCTGCAAAATGTTTGCATGTATCCTCATTTGTTATACGAGAATTAACAATAAAATAAAAATATTATTAATAAAAAAAAAAAAAAAAAAAATCTACAAGTGGGTACCTGTTTCTTCTATCAGGAGGTGTTATCTGTTGGACTAGTAGAAAGCAACTATCTGTTACACTATCATCTACTAAAGCAGAGTATGTTGCAGCAGCGCAGGCAAGTCAAGAAGTCATATGGTTGAGACAACTATTAAAAGACTTGGGTCAACCACAGATGAAACCAACGAGAATCTTTGAGTACAATGAAGGATGTCTTGCACTTGCGCAGATGGAAAGAGTTAACTTGAGAACTAAACACATTGATGTGAAGTACCATTTTCTGAGGGATCTTCAAGAGCAGGGACTTCTTGAGTTACTTTATTGCCCGACTGAGGCTATGACAGCAGACATCCTTACCAAGCCCCTGACCGCTGAAAGACACTCGAGGCTTACAAAGAAGATGGGCCTAACAGGCTAAGCCTTAGCTGTTGAGAAGGGGTGTTGGAGATATGCAACAGCCAGCTTCGTCTCTATATTTGCTGGATTGACTGCAGTTCACATTTATGACACTAGATGTAGCTGTTACTAAATGTTTATCTGTAGACAAGTTTAATGCCCCCCTTCATCTGCCTCGTTTGATGTCCCCTCCATCTGCCCCCAGTTTAATGTCCCCCTTCATCTGCCCCAGCTTCATGTCCACCCCTTCATCTGCCCCCAGCTACATGTCCACCCCTTCATCTGCCCCCAGTTTAATGCCCCCTTCATCTGCCCCAAGTTTACATGACAGTCCATCATTACTTTAAAGTATGAAGGTCAGTCAATCTGGGAAATTTCAAAAACTTTGAAAATATTCTCAAGTGCAGTCATAAAAACCATCAAACTCTATGATGAAACTGTCTCTCATGAGGACTGCCCCAGGAAATGAAAACAAATATTAACTCATTAGAATTACCAACCTCGGAAATTGAAAATAAACAGCACCTCAGATTAGAACCCACATAAATGCTTCTCAGAGATCAAGTACCCTACATATCGCAACATCAACTGTTCAGTGGAAACTGCAGAAATCAGCCTTTATGGTTTATTTGCTGCAAAGAAGCCACTACTGGAAAACAAGAAGAAGGAAAAAATTGCTTGGCCCAAGAAACACAAGGAATGGACATAAAACCAGGAAAATTAAGTAAATAGACAAGACGATCCAGCGGGACACTCTGAAGAAAGAGCTTGTCAGTTTAACCATACACTGTGCTGACATTCGCTTTTACGTATTTCAATATTTAAAACGCTCCAAATATTAACCTTTTTTGGGGAAAAGGTGCTTGCCCATGTTTTTTTATACACAAATGGTGGTCATATTGCAAAAAGCAATGGTTTTATAGAAAAAAAGAGCCTGTTTTGGTGACTTGTAAGTGCTACAGGCTTGTTATTTGGGAGCCAAATATGTGTCTGTAAGGCGAGTTGAAAAGTGATGAACATTTGGCTTTTCAAAACAAAAAGTCATAAAAAAAAATCTCTTCATGTGAGCAGATGCAAATTCAAAATGACATTGGCATTGAAAGATGCAATGGCACAGTTTTTATTGATGTGGGGTCATGTTTTTTTATGTCAACACTGTGGCACCAACAGTGTGGTATAGTAGAATGTGATGGACCAGGCTGCAGGACATGTCTGGCTGAGTGGTGGCAATAGTGGTAGCTGTGGCAACATGCAGTTCAGTATGGATTAATATGATGGACCAGGCTGCAGAACATACAGTCATATGAAAAAGTTTGGGAACCCCTATTAATCTTAATCATTTTTAGTTCTAAATATTTGGGTGTTTGCAACAGCCATTTCAATTTGATATATCTAATAACTGATGGACACAGTAATATTTCAGGATTGAAATGAGGTTTATTGTACTAACAGAAAATGTGCAATATGCATTAAACCAAAATTTGACCGGTGCAAAAGTATGGGCACCTCAACAGAAAAGTGACATTAATATTTAGTAGATCCTCCTTTTGCAAAAATAACAGCCTCTAGTCGCTTCCTGTAGTTTTTAATCAGTTCCTGGATCCTGGATGAAGGTATTTTTGACCATTCCTCTTTACAAAACAATTCCAGTTCAGTTGAGTTTGATGGTCGCCAAGCATGGACAGCCCGCTTCAAATTATCCCACAGATGTTCAATGATATTCAGGTCTGGGGACTGGGATGGCCATTCCAGAACATTGTAATTGTTCCTCTGCATGAATACCTGAGTAGATTTGGAGCTGTGTTTTGGATCATTGTCTTGCTGAAATATCCATCCCCGGCGTAACTTCAAATTCGTCACTGATTCTTGCACATTATTCTGCTGATACTGAGTTGAATCCATGCGACCCTCAACTTTAACAAGATTCCCGGTGCCGGCATTGGCCACACAGCCCCAAAGCATGATGGAACCTCCACCAAATTTTACAGTGGGTAGCAAGTGTTTTTCTTGGAATGCTGTGTTTTTTTGACGCCATGCATAACGCCTTTTTGTATGACCAAACAACTCAATCTTTGTTTCATCAGTCCACAGGACCTTCTTCCAAAATGAAGCTGGCTTGTCCAAATGTGCTTTTGCATACCTCAGGCGACTCTGTTTGTGGCGTGCTTTCAGAAACGGCTTCTTTCGCATCACTCTCCCATACAGCTTCTCCTTGTGCAAAGTGTGCTGTATTGTTGACCGATGCACAGTGACACCATCTGCAGCAAGATGATGCTGCAGCTCTTTGGAGGTGGTCTGTGGATTGTCCTTGACTGTTCTCACCATTCTTCTTCTCTGCCTTTCTGATATTTTTCTTGGCCTGCCACTTCTGGGCTTAACAAGAACTGTCCCTGTGGTCTTCCATTTCCTTACTATGTTCCTCACAGTGGAAACTGACAGGTTAAATCTCTGAGACAACTTTTTGTATCCTTCCCCTGAACAACTATGTTGAACAATCTTTGTTTTCAGATCATTTGAGAGTTGTTTTGAGGAGCCCATGATGCCACTCTTCAGAGGAGATTCAAATAGGAGAACAACTTGCAATTGGCCACCTTAAATACCTTTTCTCATGATTGGATACACCTGGCTATGAAGTGCAAAGCTCAGTGAGGTTACAAAACCAATTGTGTGCTTCAGTAAGTCAGTAAAAAGTAGTTAGGAGTATTCAAATCAATAAAATGATAAGGGTACCCAAATTTTTGCACTGGTCAAATTTTGGTTTAATGCATATTGCACATTTTCTGTTAGTACAATAAACCTCATTTCAATCCTGAAATATTACTGTGTCCATCAGTTATTAGATATATCAAATTGAAATGGATGTTGCAAACACCCAAATATTTAGAACTAAAAATGATTAAGATTAATAGGGGTGCCCAAACTTTTTCATATGACTGTATCTGGCTGAGTGATGGCAGTTGTGTTAGCTGTGGCAGCATGTGTGGCATGGAGTAATATGATGGACCAGGCTGCAGTGATTTCTATCACTATCTGCCTGTGGTTGATTAAATCTGACTAAACTTTGTTCTACTTTTTTTATTCCTATGATTCTTCAGCTTCATTGTAAGTTATGCTGCTGTCAGTGCTGTGTATTGAAGAAGAAAATGGAGTAATTGCTTTGGATCATACAGTTATCAACACATCCATCCCCTAGTCCACAGCATGTTATATACTCTATGTGACATCAGCACTGTTAGGTGTCCATTTACCACTGACTATTGGCCAAGAGGTTGTCAGGTGATGACAGGACGTCACAGTCACGTTTCACTTCTGTATTTTCACTATGCAATGCATGTCACGGTGGACATTTTAGTTTATCTGAGACACAGTAAAAAATATTTGGAATATTCGGGTTGTACCTGTGTCAGAACGGATTGGTTCGCCCATCTCTACTTAGCTGTGGTCTGGGTACCTTGTATGCCACAGTCCTGAAGTAGCTTACAGCCTATACAGTGCCTTGCAAAAGTTTTCTTACACCTTGACCTTTTTCACATTTTGTCACCTTACAACCACAAACTTAAATGTATTTTAGTGAGATTTTAAGTGATAGACCAACACAAAGTAGCCGATAATTGTGAAGTGGAATGAAAGTGATATATGGTTTTTACATTATAGTCAAATAAAAATCTGAAAATGGTGTCTCTATTAGCTTTGCACATCTAGAGACTGAGATTTTTGCCCATTCTTCTTTGCAAAATAGCTCAAGCTCAGCCAGATTGGATGGAGAGCGTCTGTGAACAGCAATTTTCATTTCTTGCCACAGATGCTCAATGGGATTTAGGTCTGGACTTTGACTGGGCCATTCTAACACATGAATATTATTTTATGTAAACCATTTCACTGTAACTCTGGCTGTATGTTTAGAGTCATTGTCTTGCTGGAAGGTGAATATCCTTCCCAGTCTCAAGTCTTTTGCAGCCTCCAATAGGTTTTCTTCCAGGATTGCCCTGTATTTAGCTCCATCCATCTTCCGATCAACTCTCACCAGCTTCACTGTTATTGCTGAAGAAAAGCCTCCCCCCATCATGATGCAGCCACCACCATATTTCACAGTGGGGATGGTGTGTTCAGGGTGATGAGCAGTGTTACTTTTCCTGCACACATAGTGCTTTGTATTTAGGCCAAAAAGCTCAACTTTGGTGTAATCTGACCAGAGCATCTTCTTCCACATTTTTGGCTTGTAGCAAACTGCAACCGGCACTTTCTTTCAACAATGGTTTTCTTCTTGCCACTCTTCTTAAGGCCAGATTTGTGAAGTGAACGACTTATAGTTGTCCTGTAGACAGATTCTCCAACCTGAGCTATGGATTTCTGCAGCTTCTCCAGAGTGACCATGGGCCTCTTGGCTGCTTCCCTGACCAGTGCTCTCCTTGCTCGATCTGTCAGTTTAGATGGATGGCAATGTCTTGGTAAGCTTGCAGTTGTAGAATACTTTTTCCATTTTTGGAGTGCTCCTTGGGATGCTCAAAGCTTGGGATATGTTTTTATAACCTAACCTTGCTTTAAACATCTCCACAACTTTATCTATGACCTGTCTGGTGAGTTCCTTGGTCTTCACGTTGCTGTTTGTTCACTAGTGTACTCTAACAAACCACTGAGGCCTTAACAGAACAGGTGTATTCATACTGAGACTAAATTACACACAGCTGGACTCTATTAACTAATTAAGTGACTTCTGAAGGCAATTGATTTATTTAGGGTATCAGAGTACAGGGGGCTAAATACTTTTGCATGTCACACTTTTCAGATTTTTATTAGATTAAAATTTTGAAAACCATGTATCATTTTTGTTTCACTTCACAATTATGTGCTACTTTGTGTTGGTCTATCACTTAAAATCTCAATAAAATTAATTTAAGTTTGTGGTTGTAAGGTGACAAAATATGAAAAAGTTCAAAGGGTAGGAATAATAGGATAGAGCAGCCAATAGTTTCCTCCTCTACAATGTATTTTAACTGTATTAGGGTCCTTCATACTAGTTGCACTTCAGGTCTGGACAGTACAATAGATGAGCTATTGACAGACTGATCAGCACTTTCCCATCACAAACAAGGATGTGCTGATTGGTAATGAGGAGTTAAGTTGTTAAAGATCACTGGGCCCCCCCTAACCCATGGCCCCACAGCAGTAGTGTGGTCTGCCTCCACTGGAGATAAACCACTGGAGTTGGCCAGAGGTAAGCGTAGTGCTGCAGACTGGTATGTCATTCTGTTAATAATACCTAAATTAAAAGAATGAAAAAACTGAAATGGGTCAGATTTAGATACAATACATGTAGCCATGCTTAAGACGAGAAATTAAGGGATCCCTCTGGTTCTGGCATTAATGTTATAAAGGACTTGTGATACTACATCATTTTTTTGGCTGAAATGTTCCTTTATATTATATGCTTAAGAATATAATTTTATACAGAATAATTTTATATTTGGCAAAATTTGTTAAACAACAAACCAGATTAAAGTCATAACTAACTAATTCCATGGTTATACATCTAGGATATGTTTTCTTTTAAATCTCTAACTATAATAACAAAACAAGACTATATATATATATATATATATATATATATACACACACACACACACACGTGGACAAAATTGTTGGTACCCCTCATTTAATGAAAGAAAAACCCACAATGGTCACAGAAATAACTTGAATCTGATAGACTGTAATTTGCCAAACTACATGTTGACAAGCCACAAAGCTTCTGGGAGAATGTCCTATGGACAGATGAGACAAAAATCGAAATTTTGGCAAGGCACATCAGCTCTGTGTTCACAGACGGAAAAATGAAGCATATCTTGAAAAGAACACTGTCTCTACTGTGAAACATGGAGGAGGCTCTGTTATGTTCTGGGGCTGCTTTGCTGCATCTGGCACAGGGTGTCTTGTATCTGTGCAGGGTACAATGAAATCTCAAGACTATCAAGGGATTCTAGAGAGAAATGCGCTGCCCAGTGTCAGATAGCTTGGTCCCAGTTGCAGGTCATGGGTCTTGTAACAGGATAATGACCCAAAACACACAGCTAAAAACACCCAAGAATGGCTAAGAGGAAAACATTAGACTATTCTGAAGTGGCCTTCTATGAGCCCTGACCTAAATTCTATTGAGAATCTTTGGAAGGAGCTGAAACATGCCATCTGGAAAAGGCACCCTTCAAACCCGAGACAGCTGGAGCAGTTTGTTCATGAGGAGTGGGCCAAAATACCTGTTGAGAGGTGCAGAAGTCTCATTGACAGTTACAGGAATTATTTGATTGCAGTGATTGCCTCAAAAGGTTGTGCAACTAAATATTAGGTTAGGGGTACCATCATTTGTGTCAAGGCCTGTTTCATGAGTTTTCTTTTTTAAAAATTCAGTTGAAGCATAGTTGAAAAGCAATGTCTGACTTTCATTTGTTCACTTTCATAGAATTTTTTATATATTATTACTTTTGTCAGATTCAAGTTATTTCTGTTACCATTGTGGGTTTTTCTTTCATTAAACGAGGGGTACCAACAATTTTGTCCACGTGTGTATATATACAATATATACATTGTACAATATTATGCTTAATATGGCGTCTCAGTATTCAGTATTGTGATTGTAACTGGTACTACAGCTTTTTTTTTAACTTCAACATATTTTGGAGGCTATTTCTGACTCCAGATCATGTAACAGCTGAGTTTCTATAGTACTTCCATGCTAAGTACAGAAAGTGCAAGCCTGACATAGTTCCTAGACTGGCTCTTGCACGTCTTTAGTATGTATCACTATATTGAAATTTAGATTTTTTTTTTTTTGTACAATGTATACAGTTTCTCTACCATATTACAATTAAGAATATTTTAAAACAGTAGATGGCTTGTGTAAACTAGCAAATCATGCATCTTGTGGTTTCATAGGAAAGTATAGGGTTCTTCAAAAGTTCTAAATATGTTTCAAAGCCCATTCCCGCAAAATTATTTCCTGTATTGTAAGTATGTATGTACGTACTAGTTAATGCTCATTCACAGTTGTACTGTCAACCATAGAAGTCCACCAGTGAATCACTGTAGAATTGTAGAAACCTCCCAGCCCTTTAAATTTACTTTTGCAGCTTTCTATGCTCAGTGACTGTCAATCCTTGCAACATGATCAGTGGGTTTCACATTTTTTATAGGCAACTTGGGACCTGTGACATTGACTGTTAGGGCATAAGTAAAGGAAATGTCTCATGTATTTAATTTTAGCTTCCTTAAGACTTGAAGAGAAATAATGTTTTATATATATATATATATATACAGTACAGACCAAAAGTTTGGACACACCTTCTCATTCCAAGAGTTTTCTGTATTTTCATGACTATAAAAATTGTAGATTCACACTGAGGGCATCAAAACTATGAATTAACACATGTGGAATTATATACTTAACAAAAAAGTGTGAAACAAATGAAAATTATTATTATATAATCTTATATTCTAGGTTCTTCAAAGTAGCCACCTTTTGCTTTGATTACTGCTTTGCACACTCTTGGCATTCTCTTGATGAGCTTCAAGAGGTAGTCACCTGAAATGGTCTTCCAACAGTCTTGAAGGAGTTCCCAGAGATGCTTAGCACTTGTTGGCCCTTTTGCCTTCACTCTGCGGTCCAGCTCACCCCAAACCATCTCGATTGGGTTCAGGTCTGGTGACTGTGGAGGCCAGGTCATCTGGCGTAGCACCCCATCACTCTCCTTCTTGGTCAAATAGCCCTTACACAGTCTGGAGGTGTGTTTGAGGTCATTGTCCTGTTGAAAAATAAATGATGGTCCAACTAAACGCAAACCGGATGGAATAGCATGCCGCTGCAAGATGCTGTGGTAACCATGCTGGTTCAGTATTCCTTCAATTTTGAATAAATCCCCAACAGTGTCACCAGCAAAGCACCCCCACACCACCACACCTCCTCCTCCATGCTTCACGGTGGGAACCAGGCATGTAGAGTCCATTCGTTCACCTTTTCTGCGTCGCACAAAGACACAGTGGTTGGAACCAAAGATCTCAAATTTGGACTCATCAGACCAAAGCACAGATTTCCACAGGTCTAATGTCCATTCCTTGTGTTCTTTAGCCCAAACAAGTCTCTTCTGCTTGTTCCCTGTCCTTAGCAGTGGTTTCCTAGCAGCTATTTTACCATGAAGGCCTGCTGCACACAGTCTCCTCTTAACAGTTGTTGTAGAGATGTGTCTGCTGCTAGAACTCTGTGTGGCATTGACCTGGTCTCTAATCTGAGCTGCTGTTAACCTGCGATTTCTGAGGCTGGTGACTCGGATGAACTTATCCTCCGCAGCAGAGGTGACTCTTGGTCTTCCTTTCCTGGGGCAGTCCTCATGTGAGCCAGTTTCTTTGTAGCGCTTGATGGTTTTGGCCACTGCACTTGGGGACACTTTCAAAGTTTTCACAATTTTTCGGACTGACTGACCTTCATTTCTTAAAGTAATGATGGCCTCTCGTTTTTCTTTTTACTTAGCTGCTTTTTTTCTTGCCATAATACAAATTCTAACACTCCATTCAGTAGGACTATCAGCTGTGTATCCACCTGACTTCTGAACAACACAACTGATGGTCACTTATTAAACCTGACAGGGCACACCTGTGAAGTGAAAACCATTTCAGGTGACTACCTCTTGAAGCTCATCAAGAGAATGCCAAGAGTGTGCAAAGCAGTAATCAAAGCAAAAGGTGGCTACTTTGAAGAACCTAGAATATAAGACATATTTTCAGTTGTTTCACACTTTTTTGTTAAGTATATAATTCCACATGTGTTAATTCATAGTTTTGATGCCTTCAGTGTGAATCTACAATTTTTATAGTCATGAAAATACAGAAAACTCTTGGAATGAGAAGGTGTGTCCAAACTTTTGGTCTGTACTGTGTGTATATATATATATATATATATATATATATATATATATATATATATTGTAGCTATTTTCTAACAACTTTTCTGGAGATTTATCATTCATTTTATGTTTCACAGGAAAAGAGGGGGGGGCAATTCTTATTTATTTATATTACCTTTTTATCTTATTTTTTTTTATTCACCTATGTATTTGAATATGCACTCAATAGATCTTATATATTATACCATGGCATGCAATACTTTAGTTTATGTCAATATTGCCATGTTTCTTCCTAATAAGCTTAAAAGTAACTTTACAATGGCTTGCCTGGGACATTGCATAAGACTCTCTGGCTGTTATGGCAAATGAAAGGCTCCCGCAATCTTGTTTTGGTTACAATTGACTATAGTGGCATTTGATAGGTTAGATACCTATGATCAGAGTTGTCTGCTGATCACAGATCCACTGTCAGTCGATGTCTACTGTGTAAAACAGCAGGCACCCACCGGCCATGGTGCTGGCCCTGCTGCTGAGCCATGAATATATCCTGACATCAACCATATATGTACCGTGGATGTTGAGAATGGGATAAAAAAAAAAAAAATATTTTTAAACAGAAACTGAATTGTAAAGGTCATTTTCTGATAATACATTCACTTTTAAAGACAATGTGTTCCTATAATAGACTGTATATTGCAGTATATTACTGCAATAGATTTATGTTGTTACAATTTTAAAACTTTTTAACATGTGTACAGCGTATGTTCCAGAAATCACACTAAACTATGTACTCTTCTTTCATTACCAGCACATTTTGTATATATGCTGTATTAAACTGGGTGGTAAGAAACCCAAGGAGATTCTACTTTGCAACCAACAACATACTTATTAAACCTGTACTGAAATCAATAAGCAATGAACCAATAATGTAAACTAGAAAAATGTATGCCATCAGTATTTACGTTTTGTTACACACTTGTATTCCACATTAAATAACAATACATTTTTTAGAACTCCACATTACTATTCTCTTATTCCTATTAGACATGAATACTTTGACAACTGGATGTTACTAGTTGGGGTAGTTCTCTTCCAACACTGTCCAATCTCTGCTGACAATATGACCTCTTTGACATAGGAAATGGTAACATCCAGTTGTCAATTTAGGCCTTCTGCAGACGACTGTAGTGGTTTTTACTGTCCACAAATGGTGATCCGTCATATGTCAATATGTCTCATCCGCAAACACTGATTTGTAAAAAGACTTGTATAATCCCCTACACTTGCCTGTGCTGCAAATGTGGACAAATATAGGACATGGTACATAATTTGCAGTCCTTGGAATGGACACTAAGCTCCAAAAACTACAGCCGTATATGTGGCCCACAGAAATGAATGGGTCTGTACTTTTATCCGCAATTGTGGATGTGCAATTGCGAATAAAAACTATGGTCGTGTGCAGGAGCCCTCAGTCATACATTTCTTGGAGGAATAACTGAGGAACTGAATGGTGCACAATTCTAAGAAAAGCTGCCCCAGAATAATTATTTTATGAGGAATACAAGTATTTTCTAAAACAGCCATGTCACTAGAACTGACAGTTTCTCTTAAATTCTACTTTCTAAATTACACACTAATGTATTCACTTTGCACAGTTTAATAATGTCAAAAGACATTTCTTACGGATATGCAAAATAGTTCCCACTCAAAGCACGATTCAAAGTCAAAATGAAAAGTCAAAGCACTGTGCTCCGGCTGTGATAACAGAGACAAATATTAAAAGATCAATACACCATTTCTCTTCATAGAAAACATATCACAGTTGGAGATAGGTACACTATCACACTGTGCACAATAGGCACATTTGTACTTCTATACAGTTTTGTATTTATAGCTTGCAACTAGTTTATTGTTTGACATCAGCTACATAATACTTGGAGATCTATTTATTGGGTTTCCTACTGAAAAGACTCTGAACTACAGGCTTTTATGTGTGCATAGATATTCCCAAACAATTGAAAATGCCATTTATTAAACTATGTTGATATATCTGCATTAAATACATAATAAAATAAAAGAGTATCCATTAATGCTATATTTACCTATAAAAATAAGCTGCATGTGGATAAAATACAAGAATATGAGCAATTATGTTGACACTCCTTACTCCTACTTACAAGCATTTTTAGCTTCTTAAGGATAAGGCCCCACGCAGTGAATCGCTGCAAAAAAATGCTGCGGAAAAGACTGTGGCTGAAACGCATCATGTTTTTTTCTACAGCGTTTTTCACAGAAAGTCTGCAGAGTTTTCCTTAGCTAACTTTCTGCCTCTATTATACCTATAGGGAAATATCCAGCATTTCTGTAGGTATAATTGATATGTTGCGATTTTCAAAAAATTTTCTGCAATGTGTGGATGGGATAAACCACAATCCCATCCACTTTGCAGGTAATGAATAACGGGGTGTTTTTGCAACGTTGGTCCCGCAGCCTAAAGGAGCTGTCTCATAAAGAGAAACTGCTCTTATACTCTATTAGGGGACCATAGAGAGCTTTCCATGGTCAGAACCCCCCTCTATATGCCAAAATACACAGGCACTCTTTCAGAGTGGTTCCAATTTTGGCAGACCCTGCCCATCCAAGCATGCAAAAATGTCTGGCCTGACAAGGCTCACAGAAACTGTACCTTCTTAAATCAGGAGAAAATGGCAAGGGTCAAGCCTAGTCAGTAACAATGAATCCATATGAGAAATGAAAGCAAGGAAGCCAACACCATAGAGTTTTAAGCAAGGACTACTGGAATAGTATTGGTTTAAAATTGCCCCATATTCTGAAATTCTGTTCATGTTCCATGATCTTATGGAAGACTTTGGATCTATGTAATTTCTTTCTCTCATAACTGAGAAGATGCTAAATTGCAGAGAAGTAAAAGGATATTCCTATCTAATAAAGTGATAGCACATTTCGAGGATATGCCATGACTTTATAAGGCCTCTGATCTCTGGGACCCCCACCAATCCTGACAATTAATTGTTGCCTCCAATTCACTGTTTTTCTTCTGCACAGCTGTACCCCACCCTCCCATTGTGCAGGGAACCACAGTGTGGCCTGATTCAAATGGTGTCAGCTGCAGCTCTCTACATAGCCAAGGGGCCCAAAGTTCTGCTGTGAAAGAAAAATTTAGGAGAGAATGCAGAACTAAAGAATGCACCGCCTAGTGCAATGATATTAGTAGAAAAAACTATCAGCACTGATATGTCTGCAATGGGGGAAGATACCGAAAGTGCGCTGAATTCAGCGCACCGCCGACTTTGCTATGGTATACACTGCTCCCTACCTTAGAAGACATGAAAGGTCCTCTTTAACATAAAACTTCAAAACCCTTTTAGGCTAAGGCCCCACATAGCAGGCAGCAGCCAAAAAGCGCTGTGGGAAAAAAGGCAGCAAAAACGCATTACGGTTTTTCCTGCAGCATTTTTCACAGAAAGTCCACAGAGTTTCTGTAGGTATAATTGACATGCTGTGATTTCCAAAAACACAATAGTTTTGTAAATTGCAGCATTTCCGCTGCAGGTATTCTTCTGCAATGTGTGAGTGGTATTTGCACCACGTTGGGCTTCAACCTCAAGGTTAACTCCCCCCTCCTCCCCCATTGTGGAAAAACTGGAGTGGATTTAACAAAAAAGAAAAAAGTATAAATTATAACTTTATATTTCCCATTCCTTTTCCTTTCCACTCTTGACTTTGGATCAAAAAACTGCAGCAAAATTTGCAATAAAACAGTCATCTTTCCCACAATGTGTGGCCTTAGCCTAAGGGTGGGAGTTTTTGTCTCCTTCCACCCTTTAATATCTACATGTAGGTTAGCATTATTTAGATGAAGCTTGTTTCTACAAGGCATTAGAAATGATCCCTATTCCAACAGTTCCACATGCTTTACTAAAGCAGTTATTACTGTTGGGTATGACTACGAGTTATGTCTGTTTTGTAAAAGCTACATTTTGATCTTATAATGGTGCACAATCTAAAAGGGGATTGCTTACAAAAGAAAAAGACATAATCGTAATTAAAAAAAACCATGTAATTGTTGGTTGGTTTTACTCAGAAATTACCTGTAAAAATAAATACCAAAATAACCCTAATAATTAGAATCTTAGCAGTGGAAGGACAAGCCAAGCAAAGAAACCTGAAAAGAAAAATGTTGCATTGTAACATTTTACAAAACAGCAATGCCCTTAATTGAAATATAGTGCATAGATACTAAGGAACTCGTTTCCACAGCAACTGTAACTAGGGGAGGCACTTTGTAACAGAAACACTGTAAGACACAATTTTAGATATTTGACAATTGGGCTCTGAAAGAGCAGGGACAAAACATCATGCATGAATTTAATGAAGCTTCGGAAAGCAGGTCAGATGATGGTCTCCATATGGCAGCACGGCCTGCTCGCTTACTGGGAAAAATCAGGAAGCTGATAAGGAAACTCGGTTTACAATAGCTTTGATGGTATCTGCCATTAAGAAATAGACTGCAGCACTCCAATGCTCCCAGTAAAGAAAATAGTATTTTCTTGTTCATGTGTAGATAGATAGAGCTTTTATCAATACATTGATTTGATTATTATATCCATTGCGTATAAAGTCGCAATATCCACACATTAGAGACAATTTTATGGTATTCTAGTTAGCCTGAAGGAATGTTCTCTTTCATTGCACTTGCACCACAGTATAATATGATAATGTTAACATTTCATAATTACTAGAATTAATCTTACGGCTTTCTTTGTAGGATTTCACTGCTGTATCCAATGTTTGGATGGGGAATATTATTTAATGCAGTGTAAATCTTCTTATCCAAATAAGTCTAAGAACAGTGTTGGACTATGTTGCCTAGGGCCCACCACTTTAAATAATTCTTTGGGTCCACTTTCTAGCGACATGCAAATATTAGCTGAGCCCCTTTCACAAATTCCTAACACTGTGCAGTCGCACAGTTTTTTGCTAGTCTGTCCTTGTCCAGGACTCTTTCTGTCTTGGGGACCTGTCTACAGCCTACTGACTGAGTCTTGCTTTGAATTAGGACCCTAGTGATCCAGGTATGTAAACTAGGGATGCCAGCAGGAGGCAGGCAGCAAGACACTGCAAAGTGATTGGCTAGTTTGTTGAGTAATCTACCTAATTTATTACATGACCACATATTATATGGCTCATTATAATGCTGAATGCTGCCTATGTGTAGTACAGTGAATATACTGTGCTTGCACCTCTGTTGCAGGCTGGCTCAGAAACCCACAAGGGGGATACACCTACTCCCCTGTTGGCCAGTGTGAGCCTGTCTAAGGGAGCGTTCACACTACCGTTGGTGTCCGTCAGTAGTGTCCGTTGCTATTGTCCGTTACAAGATTTTAGCAACGGACATTAGTTGAACCGTCAGAAATCCGTTAAAATTTCCATTCATTTCAATGGGTTTTTATATTTTGTCCGTTAGTGTCCGTTTACACCAAATCCGTCAGAAGTCCGTTATTTTTTCACGGACAAAAAATCCTACATGCAGGACTTTTTGTCCGTTTGAAAAAACGGATTCTTGACGGACAGCAAGTGTCTGTTATTTTTTTAACATTGAAGTCTATGGGTAACAGACTTATAACGGACAGTAAATGATAGCCATCAATTACTGTCCGTTATTTTATGTCCGTTTACTTTTACTTTCCCTGCGCATGCTCAGAAAGGAGAAACAAAAAAAAAAAAAAAAAAACTAGCAGTGTTAGAGGACATTTCATGTCCTCAGGCACATGCGGTTTTACATACCGCTAGAAAGCTGACAGCGCGCTGGAGATATCGGCGGTGTAATGTTTTACTGTTAGAAGGGCGCTGCGAGGAACTCCCTCCCTGACACTTCTCTTTGTTCAGAGACTTGTACTGAGGGGGCATTCCTCACAGCTTGAGCGTCATCGCTGGGCTGTGAGGAACGCCCCCTCTCTCTGTTCTCGTCTATAGTGCTGTACTGTCAGAGGAACGCCCTCCCTGACACTTCTGTTCGTTCATAGCGCTGTACTGAGGGGGCGTTTCTCACAGCTGAGTGTCATCACTGGGCTGTAAGGAACGCCCCCTCTCTCTGTACTGGTCTATAGCCCTGTACTGTCAGAGGGGGCGTTCCTTACTGCCCGGCGATGATGCTTAGCTGTGAGGAACGCCCCCTCAGTACAGCGCTATGGACGAACGAGAAGTGTCAGGGAGGGAGTTCCTCGCAGCGCCCTTCAAACAGTAAGTAAAGTAAAACATGTAACTTACACCGCCGATATCTCCAGCCCCGGGGCACATACCGGGAAAGCCGGCAGTGCGCTGAATTCAGCGCGCTGTCGGCTTTCTAGCGGTATGTGACATTAAAAAATGGACACTACCTGATGCTCATCAGTTAGGGTCCGTTATGATAGGTGTCCGTTTATTTTTTTTTAACGGACACCTTCATAACGGACTCCAACGGTAGTGTGAACCCTGCCTAAGAAGTCTGCAAACATTTTGTATCAAATATACAAATGGGTAGATTTGCCTGTCTACATAACACGCATGTAGCCTTTTTCGTTCTATTAGTTCACTATATGGAATATTAGTGAAGATGTTATTATAGAAATATACAGCAAATTAACAGGAATAGAGACATCATGGGTGTGCACATTTTAGACATGCTTTTTTGAATGGCACAGTTGCTAGGAATCTTTTTATATACAGCCTTTCTTGTGACTACTCAGTACTCACAGTGATGGTGAGATCAAAGCATGAAAACATCTGAACTGAATATAGTTGTTTCACTTTTTTTTTACTATTGTGTATGGGGTATTTGGTAAACATTTTTGTAATATCACCAGGACCCAGCATATCGACCCAGCTCCGCAGATTGATATGTTAGAATCACCTGAATGAAATAGTGTTATCCTATTGTGAATTGGTGCCTCCATTGCAGAGATATCACTGTTTTTTGTAATTATGCAAATTAGCTCTTGGGGGCATTGAGGCTAAGGCCGTTCCTCCAAAGAGGTAAGTGGCAATACCCTTGTTGAGCTCATTTGCATATTGACAAAAGCATCAATAACTCTGCAACAGGGTACCGACACGCAAGGGGAAAACACAGTTTCATTCAGGTGACCCCAACCTATCAATCTGCGGGGATGTGTTGATATCCTGGGCCCTGTTGGCAGACCCATTTTACTTCTTTGACGTAGAAAACAAGCTCTAAATTTCACCCTAGCAACACTCTAGCTAAGCAATGCCAGGGAGGGTCTATCCCCTGGGCCTCCACTTATTATAGAGACTCCAGAGTATAATAATAGATGTTCTGTTTTTGATGTGTTCAGTCCAAATGAAACCTGAGCGAATCTCGCTCAACAAATTCTCTCAGTTCTCTCTTCACACCAAGCTGCTTGCCTATTGCAGATTCAGTCTTCCTAGCCTGGTGCAGGTCTACAATTTTGTTTCTGGTGCCCTTCCACAGCTCTTTGGTCTTCACCATAGTGGAGTTTAGAGTGTGACTGTTTGAGGTTGTGGACAGGTGTCTTTTATACTGATAACAATGTCAAACAGGAGCCATTACTACAGGTAATGAGTGGAGGACAGAGGAGCCTCTTAAAGAAGAAGTTACAGGTCTGTGAGAGCCAGAAATCTTGCTTGTTTGTAGGTGACCAAATACTTATTTTCCACCATAATTTGCAAATAAATTCTTAAAAAATCAGACAATGTGATTTTCTAGATATGTTTTCTCATTTTGTCTCTTATAGTTGAGGTCTAACTATGATGACAATTACAGGCCTCTCTCATCTTTTTAAGTGGGAGAACTTGCACAATTGGTGGCTGACTAAATACTTTCTTTGCCCACTGTATATGGTTTGCAGGAGTTATATAATCTCTTCTACTGTATATAAAGAGCTGTTCCCTGTTCTCAATTGTTCCACTCTGTACATATTAGTATTGGACAAACAAATGAAACTTGGCCGGTTGTATCTGCAAATGTCATGTTGGTTTTCAATTTGTATATGTTGCTGCTAATTCAACAACCTGCCAAACTGGTCAAAATATGATATGAATAGTGCATGTTGTGGCGTGAAAAGAGCTATGAAACAAATATATACTGTATTGGTTACAATCACGATTGTCAACATAATTCTTTGACATTCTTGACAGCCCTTAAAAAAAAGAATCCCAAACAAAGCTATTCAGAAAATGCTGATTGAAATAGTAATCATGTATTTTCTATAAGAAACAATAGCACCATTCATAATGCTGCTTACACAGTCAGTTATATAACACTGTGAGACTTTAAGATAAATTGGAGACAAGCTTATAATAAAAAGCAGCTATTCTACAGTAGAAGTATCTGTTTGTGTTTTCACAAATCAAATCTATCCCTTTGTACCTGTAATTTCTATTCTGCCCCCAATTATTTGGGGACAACTGCAAACATTTCAGTTCAAACTGACAGACTAAACTGTAAAACTGTCCTAAGATACATTAAAAGAAAACTTCTACTGTAATCCAGTTAACCATATTTTCATAAAAACTGCTTATTTGTTAACCTCTGTCCAGGGGTGAACCTAGCCTTTCTGCTGCCTGAGACGACCTCTAGAAAGGCACTACCTTAAAATTAAAATACCCAACACAGCAATCTTTGGTTTTGTGATGAGGCCCTCTTAATTAAAAATGTAGACCAAACCCTCCATTTGCAGAGCAAAAAATCCCCTTATTTGGCCCACACACAGTATGGTGCTCCCTTTACTGCCCCCACAGTAAATAACCCCCTTTATTGACCCCCACAGTGTATTACCCCTTTATTGGTCTTGGCATAGTGAAATTCATGTATCTGTGGGTATCCTTTTTGTAAAATAGGCCAATGGCTCTGGATCATGTAAGTGAATGGATGGAACTGATGTACTAATGCTATATGGTTTCCCGTAGTTTTTTGCTTGGATTAATGTGAATACAGGCTTGATCAAGAATCTTAGTAGGGTAACCTCTTTCCAGGAACTTCTCTCTCATGACATGTAATCTAGAGGTTTGTAAAGCAGGATCGGAGACTATACGATTGATGTGATCAAAATGGGACTTGGGGAGAAAAAGCTTTGTAGCTAAGGGGTGACAACTGGCAAATTGTAGAAGGGTATTTCTGTTATTTGGTTTTGTGTATAAATATGTATGTAGTGTGCCCAGATTATCCTTTTGTACCGTTGTGTCCAGAAAGTGTATTTCTGCAGATTGGTAAATTAAAATGAATGGCAGTTACAGTGTTATTCTGTTCAGATAATGATAAAAGATGTTGAGGGAGTTCAATAGGCCCCTCCATATGCAAAAAATATCATCAATGTATATGTATTTTCTCCAAATCATGGAGTTTTGTTGGAAGAGTCTGTTTGTATACACATGAGTTTCTTCAAACTCAGCCATGTATCAATTTGCATATGGAGGGGACACAATGGACCCCATCGGTGTGCCTTGTATCTGTAGATAAAAGTCATCCTGATAAAGTTCTCCTGGGGAACTAGAGATAGAAGGTCAACACATAAAGGAATAATGCAAGGGTCTGTATCAGAATTTGTGAGTATGTTCATAACTGCCTGAATACCTTTCTTATGCGTGATGGATGTATGAAGGCTTGTCACGTCCCACAAGACCAAGAAAGCATCAGGGGGGATAGTATGTATATCCCGTATAATGTTAAGGAAAGCTCCACTATCTAAGAGAAAAGATTGGGTGTTCTTAATCAAGGGCGTCAAGATCTTCTCAAGTAATATGGCCAAAGGTAATAATATTGTCTGTGGAAGCAACTATAGGGCACCCCGGAGATCTGTCTAGTCTTTTGTATATTTGGGGTAAAATGTAAAATACTGGGGTAATGGGATCATTCTTGGTGAGAAACTTCTTAGTTTTAGTGTCTATAATTCCTAGAGTCAAATAGCGTGACAGAACCTGTTTGATCTTATGGGTGATTTTATCAATGGGGTTACTTGGTAGTTTCTGTTTGTTGTTTTTATTCACCTCCCCTGGGTCACACAGGTCAACCACTGTCTATTCAATTATTCTAACAGGTAGCAGCAGCCAATGTTATACTCATTGATCCCCGCTCCTATCGTGTCTGGTCACTTCAGGGTGCGGATGCTGAAGAACCCTGCAGCGTCCTTTGACTGGAGAAGCGGAAGCCGAACTGGATAGGAGTGGGGATCGATGAGTATGACATCAGCCGCTACATGTTGGAATAAACCAATATGTAACGGCTGATTATAAAAAATGCTGTCCCTCAGATTGTGCCAGAATGCTGTTGCCTGAGGTCGCCTTAAGGCAGGTTTGACCCTGCTTTTGCCCACATTTAGAAACAGTAGATCATTAAGCACTTTATGAAGGTAGTATCCTTTAGACTAGGTTTACACAAAGTTTTTTGCAGACGAATTTTTGAGGCAGAATCTGTCTTAAAAAAGGATTTCCAACACTCCTATTTATTTCATTGGGAGTCAGGCAGATTTTTTTTCTATAGCAGATTTTTTTTCAGCTATAGGGAAAAAAGCATCATGACCTATCTTTGGGTGGATTCTGCCTTGCAAACTCCAAATAAATGAATGGGAGGTGGAGGAAACCTTGACACTTTTTATTTTTGGAAAAACCACTTCAAAAACTGTGTCCTGTTTATTTTTGTCTCTGTGAAAGATCCTCAGTGCGCCAACACCGCTGTGGCCCCACCTGAGTCTTCTTTCATATAAAAACCACACTCACCGCCAGTGAGTGCCGGGTTCACAAGATAAATACAAGACAAGCTTTCTAAATTTTATATATTTATTAACCCCTAAATGGGTCGGTATTAACATCTAACACATGCAGTTCAGAACAGATATGTAGATATATGCAAGCATTAACAGTTACTAGTTACAAGATACAGTACTTAAAATAAAAGGGAATAAAGGTGAAATAATTACTTTACCACGCATCTCCTTGATGTGGCTCTATAATCCAACACTCACACATGCTCTGTCATGTGTGAATACCCAGTGGAGGCTGCTTAGCATTAACTCCTAGCATGTGGCATCACAGTATATTCCAGCCTGCATGCTCTCATCACAGTCTCTCAGTAAACTCTTGTAGTCTCATCCCAATCTCCTCCCATTGCCTCTTACCTCATCTTTTATACCCTTTATGCCACCTCCCAGAATGAGGTCACCGGCGGCAGCAAGTCTGATTGAATCATGCACTCAAGTCCAGATTCTTTGCAAAGAGCTGAGACCAAGTGGAATGATACAATGTTATCAGCCATATCTGATCAACCAGTGCAGGCTGGACAATGCATGTTTGTTTGATCAGCCAGGACTGTGTAGGAATACAATGGAGCCCTGCTGGGATGGATACAAAGCCCTATTGTTCCAGGTTGCTACTACTGCCAATATACACCTAGGCTTATAGCTGCGCACATTATGAACAAATGCAGGTAAGAAGGGAGATACTATACCCAGAGATCAAAATACATCTCTGAGTTATAGCCATATTTAAGCAGAATCATCACAGTCTCCCATTCATTTCAAGCAGGAATCTGCCTAAAGACAGGTTTATGACGTTTTGTTTCACTCTAGATGAAAAAATTAACCAGGGAAAAAAAAATTTGCTACTGACTCCTAATGAATGGGAGTATGGGAGGCGTTTTTTAAGGCCAATTTTTTAGGCCACCTGCAACAACTCTATGTGAACATATCCTTACTGCCTGCACTGGCATTATGTGCATACTGTAACCACTTCAGTGCTACAGTTACTCTGTGCAGCACTGTACAAAAAGGAGATCATCAGCATGACTACCCAGGTTAGCATCATTACTACTATGATAAAAGTGTATGTATATATAATCAAAATGATACTTATAGAGAATACAACTAGTTTCACAGCAAAATAAATTCTTATAACGACCATTGTTTCATTCTGAAGCCCAGAAGTATCCCAAAAGTGCCCTGGTTAAAATCGGGATGGGGAGTTTTGGGGTAGGAGGTTTGTTTATTTGTATGCATCAGTCCATAACAAGTGAGTGAATGGAAACTATAAATCATATCCACAGAGGCATATAAACAATTCATCCCACACCCTTGTTCCCAGATTTCTGCTCCATACTTAAAAGGGAATAAACACTGATGGCCTATCCTTAGGATAGATCAACAGTGAGTTAATGGTGGGTATCTGACCTCTACTGATCAACAGAACAAAGGGATGGTAGTGCTTCATCTGTTCATGGAAAACTTTTTAAAGGGCCACTGTGGTCGGGTCAGGAGGGTGTCCATCAATGTATGATCACTGGAAACCCTTTAATTCTAACAGTTTATTACAGGAAGTGTTACATCTGTTATTTGTGCCAAGCTTATATTAACAAAAATATTGTGGTTTTTGAGTGATGAAATTAATAAAATTTAGTTATAAAGAAGATATTTTATTTTACTGCATAAAAATTGCGAAAGGATGTGGCTCAACGAAGTCATGACTTAGCGAGTTACTAACTTATAAATATATCAGTTCTATTCACAGATTCAGTACTTTAGTGAATGTCTTTCCAAGCTTACAACATCCCAATAATAATCATAATGTAAGAAGGTTACAGAGATTTCAGTGATGTCCCTTTGAGCTGTTGGACTGGAAATTTCACAGCTGTAGATGAAAGTGAATTGGTTTTGGGTTCTATGGCTGGTTATTTTGCATTTTAAAAAAGAATCAGAGGTATGGAAATAGAACAGTCGGAGAAGCTCCTTGGGGGAAACAAGGCCTACATTAATAAATAGTCTTACCATATTAGGGAAGAATACTCAAATTATACTTAATTATAAAGCGGTTTTCTAAAGCTGCTGTTTCACATGAAAATTACCTACAAATTATTACTTCATGCTATATTTATCTGCAGTCATCTGTCAGCTAGGGGCATATCTAATAGGACTATTGCTCAGTGTTTTATCCTGCTCATTCTGCTCTACCAGCTTTTGCTTTAGGGACATTGCAATATGTTAAATAGCAATACTGTATATAAAGTGTCTGTGTATAATGCAGAACTAATAGAATTGTTTCCTTTCTGTTGGCAGTAGTTCTAATAATATGTATATAGACGTAGAGATCCATTTGTGAATCATGACACCAAGTTATATTAACAACAATGCATTAAAACTAAATGATTGTGAGAGCACTAGTACCATTGAAATCCAAAAAGAAATGCTAAAGTAAAATATAGTCCCTCTGACATGCTCTACAATGGTTAAAAAACATATTGCTTAAAGGGATTATGTGGGAAGCGTTCCCTGAACTGGATAAATATTCTCTCTCTATAGATCAAGGTGCCAACCATCTCAATAATTAAATTTGCAGAGCGGTGGTGAAAGTCTTTTTTCTCTGCAACCCCTGCTGACACCCTCTCTTGATCAAATGACCAACTCTGCTGTACTCCATGTAAAAGCAGCAGGAATAGAGTAGAGTCGGTAATATCACAGAGTGTCAGAGCCGAAGCCTGCGGCCAACAAGTCAAAAAGTGGTAAGGCAGGAGGCCTATGGCTTCCTGCTCTACTAGCAATAGAATCAGGGTTGGGGCTCCTCTTCTCCATGGTTCAGCCATCTGGTTGTAATTTTAACAACTGGATTGGCAGAACCAGCTGCATACCACCCCTGAGTAAGATGTGTATCCAGTGAAGGGAATATACTGTGAAAATTTTTCACTCCCAACATAACTCCTTTAACTGGTTTATGAGAAATCATATCTCTTGTAAATGTGTGTTCTGCTCCTGATAATAATGCCTTATGCTTTCAGTGGGAAACCCTGATAAAAAATAATAGTTTAATCATTAATCATTTTTGCATTTAGATTAAGTGATCTTTTGGAAACAAAGAAAGATTATAGATGTCTGTGCCTTTAACTAGTTTAACGGGATCATCAACACTTGGACAGCTATGGATCCACAGCATAGTCCATAAATGTCTGACAGATGCAGGTCCCACCTCTGGCTGGGCTGTTTTTGTGATGCTCATAGCAGTAAATGGAAAAAGCTGTCCGCATAACTTTCCTTTCTTTCTTTGCCTGGATGAGGTAATCATTGGCGTTCTGTAGAGATGGGTACAGATCCCAGAGGAGGAACCTGTATCTGCCAGACTTTTATGGTGTGTCCTGTGGATATACCATGTATGTCTAAAATGAGGCTATCCCTTACATACTGTCATATGGTGTGGTTCTTACATTTTTTTTTTAATTGTGATGACAACCAATCTTTTATTTTATGTTCAAGCCTGCCCTGAATTAAAAGAAAGCTGAAATCTGATCGGCCACTACAGACAACACTGACACTTTTTGTTATGGCTATTGTTATGTGCTTTTATTTCTTACCTTCCTCAAACCAGCTACATAAATTATTATTCATTATTTAAGAGCCATTTATTTGTGTGCTCTTAAGTGGGTAAGTTCCTATGTTCTATATTTGTATGCATCCTGTTATTTCCAGAAGTTATGTTGAAAACTTCAAAACAAAGTAGTGCATGGACTGAATCATTACTTCACCATTTGAAATGTACATTCATATATTTCACATGAATAAATGATGCCCTACGGACTTACTGCAAGAGATTTCCTGACATGTTGCTTCGGCAAGCATTAATTGACAGAGATGAATTTTGTATTGCTTTGGTTAAGTGGCTCAGAACATCATTATCCTCTCGTCAATGTTTGTCACGCAGTGAATACTTCAAGGGAGGGCTGACACTATATGAATTCTTCTATTAACCAATTTCCTTGTTATTTTCAGGATTGTCACAGTAGTTTACATCTGTCAGAACCCAACAGTGTGACCTTATCATGGAAGAGCATAAACTAAATAATTGAGTGCATTTAGAGGCTCAGATTGTTATCTGATTGTCCTGCAATTTCTCACATGCCACCAATGTTACAAACCACATGTGACAAAAAAGGCCATATAGTAACTATAATGTTAGCAGGTGCAGCATTTGTTATAGGACCCTCCAGCTGAGGGAGCCTTCATTACCAAATGGTTATAGGTAAACTAACCAGCCTGCCTAATATATGTAGTTCTAGGCAGCCAAGCCAGTATTACAGTAAACATGGTTTTCAAGAAGGAGGAAAGAGAGAATTATTTTTACTTCCAGGTGTCTCTCAACAGACAGAAAATGCTCATATAGCTCATCGCTGGCCTCAGTGGTGATCACCTCTGTCAATGATTGGCTGATCGAGCATTGTAGGGCATTTCCTATGTATTAAGAGACAACAGGAAATAAAAATCATTGGGAAACAAGCAGCACTGGTCAGGAGCAGCAGGGCAATCAGCAGTATTATTTTGTAACCCATTTTGAGAATTTTTATAGAATGTTTTCAAACCTTGGAAACCCCTTTTGATAATTGACAAAGGTAAGAGAAATTTAAAGAGGACCTATCGCCAAGTACAAAATACTAAATGCTATACATCGTTTCATTCTCACTGTGCCCCTGTGTTATTGGTGACAGATCCTCTTTAATGAAAATTAGGACAAATTTACTTTTGTATTTCTGACTACACTCTGGTGTATTTTACATAAAGAGGATGAGTCTCCGGCACAGTAAAATATGTCCACTTTTTTTATCAAAGCATATAAAATCCAAAGAAATCCACAAAAGTCCACATTGGAAATGTTACAAAGGGGTAGTGGCAGCCATCTATGTGTTTCAGATGCCACCTGCGTCCTTATTCATGGTGTACAATATGGCACATTTTGATGTTGCATCTAGTTAGATATAAAAGTTTCTGACTAGATTTGTGAAACTGCTCCACTGTTTTAGATGGGGTCCTTGTTATGTTACTCCAGTAACCTGCCCTGTATAAGTTTGATTATGATGGTAGGTTCACACTATCATTCGGGTCTCTGTTGTTCAGGTCTGCATGGGGACCCGAAAAACAAAGACCCTGTCCGCTTAAAAGCAGTTACCTGCGGACTCCATTGACTATAATGTGGTTCGCCCATTGAGTCATATTTAAGCAATGTTCTATCACTTGCTGAGTAAGAGAAAGAAAAACATAGCTGTGGTTATGGGTGCTGAAGCTGTGTCCCATAGAGTTGAAAAGAATACAGCTACAGGTGCATCTCAATAAATTAGAATATCTTTGAAACGTTCATTAATTTCAGTAATTCAATTCATAATGAGCGTCTTCCATGATTGTGTGTGTAATGAACCAGACCGAGGGACCATTTAAAGGCTTAGGAAACCTTGGCAGGTGACACACTGAATTTACAATACTGAACTTTTTTACAATATTCTAATTTTCTTAGATTTGGGTTTTCATTACCTGTAATCCATAATCAACATTTACAGAAATAAAACCCTTGAAATAGAACACTCTGTGTGTAAAGAATCTAGAAAATATAGGAGGTCACTTTTTTAATTTAATTACTGAAATAAATAAACGTTTCAAAGATATTCTAATGTATTGAGATGCACCAAATTACCAAAATTATTTATATTTGAAAATACCAGAATAATGAGAGAGAGAGAATTTTAAGGCATTTTTATTACTTTCTGCAAAGTCAAAAGTTTACATACATTTCATTAGTATTTGGTACCATTGCCCTTAAACTGTATGACTTGGGTCAAACGTTTTGGATATCCTTCCACAAGCTTCTCACAATAGTTGGTAGGAATTTGGGCCCATTCCTCCTGACAGAAGTGGTGTAACTGAGCCATGTTTGTAGGCCACCTTGCTCGCACCTGCCTTTTCAGATTTGCCCATAAATTTTCATTAGGATTGAGATCAGGGCTTTGTGATGGCCACTCCAAAACATTGACTTTGTTATCCTTAAGCCACTTTGTAACCAGTTTGGCAGTATGCTTTGGGTCATTGTCCATTTGGAAGACCCATTTGCGCCCAAGTTTTAACTTCCTGGCTGATGTCATCAATAGCAAGGAACTGGAATACCCTTTTAACCCTGCTGTTGTGCTTGGATCTATATGACCCGAAATGAAACTTGAGACCCTGTAGATTATTTTTCATGCAGATCTGAAACTTGTGATTAATTGACTTTAACTCATTTGGGGGGTTCTTACTATGAGTGTTTTTTGTTTTGTTTTTTGTTTACTTTTTGCTACACGTTGATTGTATGACCCGAACAGTTTTACAGGTCACTAATTATTTCTGCCTGCAAAATGTATTTGTTTTCCTGTGTACTTCATCTCATTATTCAAAAGGGTGCATATTGTAAAGTCATTTTTGACTACTGTGCCATGAAGTAAGCTAATGTGTGCCATTGTGACAAAGCAGAGTGAATGTTTGTTTAGGAGGGGGTGTATTCTCACTGCTGTGATATATTGATTGCATAGATGAGCATTGAGTACAGATTTGAACAGGGTCTGTTTCAGGGCCCCATCACACACATACAGATGCACCCTGCGATTGTGATGCTGCAACATCACAAACATGAGGCTCCAGCATCGCAAGCGTAGCAGTCACACTGCACTTTCTTCATCGCTGGTAGAGCGATGGGGCCCTTACTGTAATATATAAGCTCTTTTTGTTGTGAAACTGGTTATAGATCTTTTTCTCTTTTATTGTTATTTATTTATATAGTTAGTTTTTTTTCATAGTGTTGACTATGTTGTGACTGTGCATAATTTCAAAATTTGGATAAAAATGTCTCGAAGACATCTATTGACTGACGCTGAATTGGAAGAGCTTGTCAACGCCTCTGATTCAGATGATATCCCACAGGAAAATGTGTCCGAAGAGGAGGACCACATGAGTGATGGGGAAAGCAATGCTGAAAATTATGATTCTGAAGTGGAATATGAAGAAGAACATGATACCCAGACAACTAGTCAGATGCAAGAAACAAGGATGTAATTTGGAACTTGCAGTCTAGTCATGCTGGTAGATTGCCCACTGAAAATATCATAACAGCTACTCCTGGTCCTATTAGGTACGCTATATCAAGAATATCTGATATAGGATCAACATTCGCATTGTTCCTAAATATGACTATCCTAAATATTCTAATACAAATGACAAACATTGAGGGACAACAAGTTTATGGTGATAAATGGCACAAATTAGATGTGACAGCTCTAAATGCTTATATTGGTTTACTTCTTTTAGCAGGAGTATAAAAATCTTATGGTGAAGCTACTAAAAGTTTATGGAATCCCGAAACCGGTCACCACATATTTAGAGCTACAATGTCTCTTGAAAGGTTTCATGAGATTTCTAGAGTATTGAGGTTTGATAATAAAACAGATCGAAATGAAAGAAGAGCTAAAGATAAACTAGCCCCTATTAGAAATGTTTGGAATAAATGGATAGAGATTCTACCACAATTATATAATGTTGGTGAAGCTGTAACTGTCGATGAACAACTGGTGGCATTCCGAGGTAGGTGCCCGTTCAGACAATACATACCGAGTAAGCCAGCAAAGTACGGCATCAAGGTATGGACACTTTGTGACAGCAAAAGTTCATACGTTCAAAATGCTCAAGTGTATACAGGAAGAAACCCTGGAGAAAGAGCTGAAAAAAAAATCAGGGTATGCGAGTTGTTCTCGATTTGACTCATGGACTAAAAGTCACATGTGACAACATTTTCACATCCCACCAACTGGGCCAGATGTGAAAAAGACAACTTACCATGCTGGGTACTATAAGGAAAAACAAGCCAGAACTGTCGCAAGGTGTCCTTAGTAAAAGAGAAGTGTATAGTTCTACTTTTTACTTTACTGGAGAAACAACAGTTGTGTCTTATGTTCCCCAAAAAAATAAACAGGTAATTCTAATGAGCGCAATGCACCATGACAATGCAATAATTAATCGAGAAGACAAAAAGCCGGACATGATATTAGATTATAATGCCATAAAAGGGGCAGTTGATACACTAGACCAGGGGTCGGCAACCTCTGGCACGCGTGCCACTCTTGGCACGCAAGGCTTATTTCCCTGGCACGGCAGCGGAGTCCTCGCCCAGCAGTTTCGATCGGACCAAACACGGCCGAAACGAAACTGCTATTATTATACTGTGGGGTTTCTTCAGACTACAGAGTATAATAAGCGGAGCCCCGGGGAGGTGATGAAACATAAAAAACAATGTTACTCACTATTCCACGCTCCGCAGCCGCTCTGTAATCTTCGGGCGGTTCTGCCTGAAGTCAGCTGACAGGGCCTCAGGTGTCACGTCTGCGTCTGACGTCATTACGCATAATGACGCGACGTGACCCCTGAGACTCAATGAGCGGTCTAGAAACGCCCGAAGAGAACAGAGCGGCTGCGGAGCGTGGAAGGGTGAGTACATTGTTTTTTTATGTTTGTCACCTCTCTTTGCCCTCTACTTATTATACTCTGTGGTCTGAAGAGACCCCACAGTATAATAATAGCTAGTGAGTGACACAAATTGGAATATTATAAAAGTTAGAATACTATACCGTGTGCAGGAGCCACTATGGAGGATAACACAGTGTGCTGGGGCCACTATGGGACATATACCGTGTGCTGGGGCTGCTATGGGACATATACCGTGTGCAGAGGCCGATATGGGACAAATACCGTGTGCAGAGGCTGCTATGGGACAAATACCGTGTGCAGAGGCCGCTATGGAACAAATACCGTGTGCAGAGGCCACTATGGGACAAATACCGTGTGCAGAGGCCGCTATGGGACATAATACCGAGTGCAGAGGCCGCTATGAGACATATACCATGTGCAGGGGTCGTTATGGGACATAATACCGTGTGCAAGGGCCGCTATGGGATATAATACCGTGTGCAGGAGCTGCTATGGGACATTATACTGTGTGCAGGGACTGCTATGGCTGTGGGACATAATACCATGTGCAGGGACCACTATGAGACATTATTCTGTATAACGGGGTTTTTTTTGTATATTAAGAATGTGTTTTTGCACAGAAAACTCAGGCTTTTTTTTTTTTTGTGCAAAAATGCATCAGTTTTACATCGAAGTAAAAGTTCCAGTGGCCTAAGACTATATCTGCATCCAGATACATAGTGTGTTTTCACCATAAGGATGCTGCCATACGGTGCTCCTGGACACATTTACCACTAATTGCGGGATGCGCATGTACTTTCATTTCTTCTAATCAGAAAGTACAGGAGCGTCCCAGGAAATAGAACTAAACGCATGTGTCCTAAAGCATCTGGTGGCAGCACTTCTGTGTTATGGTTTGTGGTATATGACTTTAGTTTAGGGGTCGTCAGACTTACAATTATTGACCGGCACTCCGATTATCTCATCTTTGATTTTTTTATTAAAATCGGCACGCCGAACAAAAAAGGTTGCCTACCCCTGCACTAGATCAAGCAATATCAACATACACATGCAAATGCAAAACTAATCATTGGCCAATGATAATGTTTTACAACATTCTGGATGTTTCGGCATACAACGCATTTGTTTTATGGAGAGAAATCAACCCCAATTGGAACAGAAATAAGCTGCATAAAAGAAGGATGTTTATTGAAGAATTAGGAAAATCCTTAGTTAGGCCATATATCGAAGCCAGAAAAGTAAACCCCAGAAGTGAAGGAGCAGCCGCCATTGTGAAGAGTGTCCAGGAGCATGCTCAAGAAAGAGACTCCACGGCCTCCACCAGCACAGCTACCAGCCAAAAAAGGAAGAGAATGTAGCTTCTGTCCATCTTCTTGTGACAATAAAACAAATCTGACATGTGCTGGGTGTGCAAAATATCTTTGTATAGGACATGTGTTTTATTATTGTGCTCAATGTAAAAATGAATGAACCTGTTCAAACTTTTTATAGATAAAAAAGAAAAACTGACGTTTTCGTTATTTTTCATTTGTTGTTTTATAAAATATGTTAAGACAAAGTTATATTTAAAATTATAGTAAATTAAAATAAGCATGTTTGTTATTTGTGTGCAGAATGCTATAAAGCGAACATAATTGCAAACAGCCCGTGTAACTTTTTTCTGAAAAAAATAAATAAAAATTAAGTTTTAATTTCATTTTTGATTTGTTTATGATCAACCATGTTCACATACAGCTTAATAAATAGGTATTAAAAAAAAAAACACAGTAGCTACAATCAACATTTTAATATGTCGGGTCATATTGACCTGAAACAGTACAAGTGTATAGTAAATGCGAACAGTACAGCAGGGTTAAAGGGGTTATCCACTGAGGTATCCTCACTCCAACCTGACACCCACAACCACTGTCTCCCTTGTAAAGACAATACATAACTGGCAGCAAAGATCGGCACTCATTTCTGCTGCCTGAAAAGAGCAGTACATTGACTTCTACAGAGGCAGCAGTGATGCCTTTGCAAGGGAGGGCTGTCAGTCTTTCCTTAACTGCTGTCATGTTGTCCCTCTGGGCCTGGTCACTGTCACGCTACCTGCGCCCGCAATTCTAACTCCCCTGCCCCTTTTCTCCATAAAATCAGTTTTGATTTTTTTTTTTTACTTGGGGTAGGCAGTTTCTATACATCTACTCTGTTGGATAAATTCTGGTGAAGAAATGGCTGTGCGCTCTGCATGTCCATGAGTCTGGTTCTTCCTATGGGCTAACCTTCCTGTGAGGGATGAGAAAATATCTATGCAGCCTTATCTATGCTTCTGACTGCAGCTACTGCTACTATTGTAGTTGAATGGAACACCTTTAAACGCAGCCGTAATTCTTTAGTATTAGAATATTACTAACACATGACTGTTAGCACATCTGTCCAGCTCTCACGAGCCATTTTACAGTAGCCGCACAGCTAATTGCTATGAAATTTCACTAGGAACATGGCGACTTCAGCGTCATTCTTCTTTGTCTGGGGAAGGCGGAGCTTGTTTCGGTCGCGGAATGACGACGTTATGAAAGGCGACTCTTCGTCTGGCGGATTCCTTGTATTCCCCGGCCACAACGTGAGGCTGCTGCTTGTTTCCTAAGTGATCAGCGAGATGACGTCAGCGCTAGAGAATTATATCAACCGTATCCTTTGCTAGATTACAGCCAGGGCAGCCATATTCGTGGGCTTTGTATTTATTGTTGGGTGTGCCCGGACACTACTCCTTGCCTAGGTCTTAGTGGTGCAGTATCTCATGTGTGCAGGGGCAGCATGACATCTGCAGCAGTTTGTGTGTCTGTTTAGCTGGCCACTGTTCTGCAGTTCAATAAACTTAAAGGAGGTTTCTCACGAGAGACGTTTCTGCCGTATCCACATATGTCTCATACATGTGGACCCCATCTCTGGAGCCTGTAGCTATTTCTTTGTAGACCCCCCCCGACTCCTTGTCCTACTTCTTGTGTAGCCACGGCCACACTGAGAACACTATCTGCTATGGTCAGGCTTTACAGAGCAGCAAAATCAGATGTGCTACACTGTTTCCACAACTCCCATAGAAGTGAATGGAAGGTAGAGAAATCTAATAGCTCACGGTTCTATGTTGTTTTCATAACTTCTATGGGAGTTACAGCAACAGCATAACTCAGCTGCACTTTAAGACAGGGTTCACACTACCGTTGGATTCCGTTATGAAGGTGTACGTTAACAACAAAAAAAACAGACACCTATTATGACAGACATTAACGGACACTAACTGATGTTAATGTTTCCGTTTTTTTTTTAACTGAGCCAATTAATGCCCCCCCCCCCACCGGCCCGCCAGTGGGCTTGAACCTCCGATCTCAGGATTTTTATTATATACTGTGTGTGCTGTAGACTACCTTAACAGATCTCGCAGGAACGGTTGCAGTTATTACAGCTGATGGGAGGATGATCGTGGTAAGAAATATTGGAATAGCTTGTTGAAATTCTATTCACTTGTATTGATTGTACCTTTGCTATACACACGTGGACAAAATTGTTGGTACCTCTCAATTAATGAAAGAAAAACCCACAATGGTCACAGAAATAACTTGAATCTGACAAAAGTAATAATATATAAAAATTCTATGAAAATGAACAAATGAAAGTCAGACATTGCTTTTCAACCATGCTTCAACAGAATTTTTAAAAAAAGAAAACTCATGAAACAGGCCTGGACAGAAATGATGGTTCCCTTAACTTAATATTTTGTTGCACAACCTTTTGAGGCAATCACTGAAATCAAACGATTCCTGTAACTGTCAATGAGACTTCTGCACCTCTCAACAGGTATTTTGGCCCACTCCTCATGAGCAAACTGCTCCAGTTGTCTCGGGTTTGAAGGGTGCCTTTTCCAGATGGCATGTTTCAGCTCCTTCCAAAGATGCTCAATAGGATTTAGGTCAGGGCTCATAGAAGGCCACTTCAGAATAGTCCAATGTTTTCCTCTTAGCCATTCTTGGGTGTTTTTAGCTGTGTGTTTTGGGTCATTATCCTGTTGCAAGACCCATGACCTGCGACGGAGACCAAGCTTTCTGACACTGGGCAGCGCATTTCTTTCTAGAATCCCTTGATAGTCTTGAGCTTTTATTGTACCCTGCACAGATTCAAGACACCCTGTGCCAGATACAGCAAAGCAGCCCCAGAACAGCCTACTCCATGCTTCACAGTAGAGACAGTGTTCTTTTCAAGATATGCTTCATTTTTCCATCTGTGAACATAGAGCTGATGTGCCTTGCCAAAAATTTTGATTTTTGTCTCATCTGTCCATAGGACATTCTCCCAGAAGCTTTGTGGCTTGTCAACATGTAGTTTGGCAGATTCCAGTCTGTCAGATTCAAGTTATTTCTGTGACCATTTAGGGTTTTTCTTTCATTAAACGAGGGGTACCAACAATTTTGTCCACGTGTGTAGATGCTTTAAAGAAGATGCCCAGCCAAAACTTAAAAAAAAAAAAAAAAAAAAAAAGCGCCAGTCTTCCGCACAAGAAGTGCTGCTTAGTCAAAAGGGCAGCACGGTGGCTCCTTGCAGAGAATCCGATGAAGGGCAACATCTGCATGGAGTTTGTATGTTCTCTCCATGTTTGCATTGTGCTTCTTCTGGGTAATCTGGTTTCTTCCCACATGCCAAAAGTATACTGATAGGTAAATTGTCTTCATTGTTTTCCTGTAAAACAAGTGACTTGTGGGTGTTGGAAATGAGCGTGTGTACAGCAGCCACTAACTCCCCTACTCCACAATGCTTCCTGCATTTTGAGTCTCTTGTGTAAGAAAAGTGTATTATTGATCTTTGTCACATGTGGCCGAGGCAAGTCATCGTTGTGGCCAGTGATTGGCTGAGCAGCATTTCCTGTGTCAGAAGGGTCCAGAAAGCAGAGACTGGCATTATTTTGGGTAATGAATACTAACTTTCAACACTTATTTATATAGGAGTAGCCTACAGGAATCTAGTTGTTAGATGGCTAGTTAACTTGGCTATGCATGCTATGGCTGTAGACTGTTGTGTACCCTTTCTTAATACTGGCATTCTTAATGTTGTGTTGTTTGTTTGTTTTTTTTTGTTTTTTTTTTACTTTAGGGAACACTTAAAGGTTTTGATCAGACCATTAACCTAATTTTAGATGAGAGTCATGAGCGAGTATTTAGTTCCTCACAAGGAGTAGAACAAGTAGTGCTGGGACTGTACATTGTAAGAGGAGACAATGTGTAAGTATCATTTTGTCTTAATGTTATAGAATATGTCTGAATGTAGAAGAATACTACACGTATGGTACAAGTATGTGTATCCCCAAAAGGCAATACTGTGTCACACAAGTGAACACAATGATATGTATCAATAATCTTTCCAAGGAGTGTTTTTTGTTTTTAAAAAGGTTTAATTTATGCTTTTCAAATAAAAAAAAGGCATCACCAACAACTGCTGCGGCATTACATGGGATAGAAAGAGCAGGGAAAACAGCACATCATATATAGGGCCAGGAGGCAAAATATAAAGCGGTGAAGAGTACAACAGGGTATACCAGTTTCAGCCTCTGCAATATATACAACCACACATTGGCTAACCATTTATATTGCCTCACATAGTGATGCACTTTTTTGGGCCAAAGCCAGATGTGGATACAGCAGGATGGTTAAGTATAAGGCCTTCTTTATATTTACCATTTCTTCTGAATCCACCTAAAAATGCAACACAAATTGTGTATTTAAAGGGGGTTCGACACCTGGGACACCCATAGATCATTGGTACAGAGGTAGCTTGGCTCTCCTGCGTTGGCCTTGGACCACTGAAGATCTAATATTGATGGCCTATCTGAATCTGTTAAGTTAATCTACAAGAATCAAGTGCATCTCATTTATAGTCCTTGGGATAAAAAGGGTTATAGATAAGAGAACAGTGGTCTTAAAATATGCATGCTTCATGCAGGAGCTAGCTGCTTGCAAATTGCTTGAAAAAAGTACTGTAGCTGCTGTATACGTGGTGGGCAATCTTGGAATACTGTTGTGGACATCATTGAGATGTGCCAAGATTGGCCATTGCTGTCTTGTGAATGTGTCATGTTGCTTCACTATGAAGCCATGTGTAAAAAGCTCTCTAGGCGGGGGGCCCATGTTGCAAAAACAGCGTTTTGACTGCTGTGAAAACGCCAAGGCAAAAAAATGCTACATTTAAATTATCTGCAAAGTGGATGGGATTCTGGCTAACCCCATCCACACATTGCAGGAGAAAATCCACAGCGGAAAAGCTGCGTTTTCAAAAACGCTGTGGAAAAAACCAGTGCGTTTCCACTGCGGTCTTTTTCACAAGTGCCTCGCTACGTGAGGCCTTAGCCTTAAGAGTCTTTGCAGTGAAGCAAAGTATGTAACAAACATACAGTGGGGAAAGAAAGTATTTAGTCAGCCACCAATTGTGCAAGTTCTCCCACTTAAAACGATGAGAGAGGCCTGTAATTGTCATCATAGGTAGACCTCAACTATAAGAGACAAAATGAGAAAACCTATTCAGAAAATTACATTGTCTGATTTTTAAAGAATTTATTTGCAAATTATGGTGGAAAATAAGTATTTGGTCAATAACAAAAGTTCATCTCAATACTTTGTTATATATCCTTTGTTGGCAATGACAGAGGTCAAACGTTTTCTGTAAGTCTTCACAAGGTTGGCACACACTGTTGCTGGTATGTTGGCCCATTCCTCCATGCAGATCTCCTCTAGAGCAGTGATGTTTTGGTGCTGTTGCTTGGCAACACGGACTTTCAACTCACTCCAAAGGTTTTCTATGGGGTTGAGATCTGGAGACTGGCTGGGCCACTCCAGGACCTTGAAATGCTTCTTACGAAGCCACTCCTTCGTTGCCCTGGCGGTGTGCTTGGGATCATTGTCATGCTGAAAGACCCAGCCATGTTTCATCTTCAATTCCCTTGCTGATGGAAGGAGGTTTGCACTCAAAATCTCACGATACATGGCCCCATTCATTCTTTCATGTACACAGATCAGTCGTCCTGGTCCCTTTGCAGAGAAACAGCCCCAAAGCATGATGTTGCCACCCCCATGCTTCACAGTACAGTCATGGCCAAAAGTTTTGAGAATGATACACATATTAATTTTTACAAAGTCTACTGCTTCAGTTTTTCTAATGGCAATTTGCATATACTCCAGAATGTTATAAAGAGTGATCAGCTTAACAGCAATTACTTGCAAAGTCAATATTTGCCTAGAAAATGAATTTTATCTCCCAAAACACATTTCAACATCATTGCAGCCCTGCCTTAAAAGGACCACCTAACATCGTTTCAGTGATTGCTCCATTAACACAGGTGTGGGTGTTGATGAGGACAGGGCTGGAGAGCAATCTGTCATGATTGAGTAAGAATGACACCACTGGACACTTTAAAAGGAGGCTGGTGCTTGCCATCATTGTTTCTCTTCTGTTAACCATGGTTATCTCTAAAGAAACACGTGCAGTCATCATTGCACTGCACAAAAATGGCCTAACTGGGAAGAGTATTGCAGCTAGAAAGATTGCACCTCAGTCAACAATCTATCGCATCATCAAGAACTTCAAGGAGAGAGGTTCCATTGGTGCCAAAAAGGCTCCAGGGCGCCCAAGAAAGACCAGCAAGCGGCAGGACCGTCTCTTAAAAGTGTTTCAGCTGCGGGATCGGGCTACCAGCAGTGCAGAGCTTGCTGAGGAATGGCAGCAGGCAGGTGTGAGTGCATCTGCACGCACTGTGAGGCGGAGACTCTTGGAGCAAGGCCTGGTCTCAAGGAGGGCAGCAAAGAAGCCACTTCTCTCCAGAAAAAACATCAGGGACAGACTGATATTCTGCAAAAGGTACAGGGAGTGGACTGCTGAGGACTGGGGTAAAGTCATTTTCTCTGATGAATCCCCTTTTCGATTGTTTGGAACATCTGGAAAACAGCTTATTCGGAGAAGAAGAGGTGAGCGCTACCACCAGTCTTGTCTCATGCCAACTGTAAAGCATCCTGAAACCATTCATGTGTGGGGTTGCTTCTCAGCCAAGGGAATCGGCTCTCTCACAGTCTTGCCTAAAAACACAGCCATGAATAAAGAATGGTACCAGAATGTCCTCCAAGAGCAACTTCTCCCAACCGTCCAAGAGCAGTTTGGCGCTCAACAATGCCTTTTCCAGCATGATGGAGCACCTTGCCATAAAGCAAAGGTGATAACTAAATGGCTCAGGGAACAAAACATAGAGATTTTGGGTCCATGACCTGGAAACTCCCCAGATCTTAATCCCATTGAGAACTTGTGGTCAATCATCAAGAGACGGGTGGACAAACAAAAACCAACAAATTCAGACAAAATTAAAGCATTGATTCTGCAAGAATGGACTGCTATCAGTCAGGATTTGGTCCAGAAGTTGATTGAGAGCATGCCAGGGAGAATTGCAGAGGTCCTGAAGAAGAAGGGTCAACACTGCAAATATTGACTTGCTGCATTAACTCATTCTAACTGTCATTATAAGCTTCTGTTACTCATAATATGAATGCAATTCTATTTCTGTATGTGATAAAAACATCTGACAAACACACATAAAAACCAGAGGGCAGCAGATCATGTGAAAATATAATATTTGTGTCATTCTCAAAACTTTTGGCCATGACTGTAGGTATGGTGTTCTTTGGATGCAACTCAGCATTCACTATGCTCCAAACACGACGAGTTGTTTCTACCAAACAGTACTACTTTGGTTTCATCTGACCATATGACATTCTCCCAATACTCTTCTGGAACATCCAAATGCTCTCTAGCAAACTTCAGACGGCCCCGGATATGTACTGGCTTAAGCAGGGGGACACGTCTGGCACTGCAGGATCTGAGTCCCTGGTGGCGTAGTGTGTTACTGACGGTAACCTTTATGTTTGTCCCAGCTTTCTGCAGGTCATTCACTAGGTCTCCCCGTGTGGTTCTGGGATTTTTGCTCACCATTCTTGTGATCATTTTGACCCCATGGGGTGAGATCTTGCGTGGAGCCCCTGATCGAGGGAGATTATCAGTGGTCTTGTATGTCTTCCATTTTCTAATTATTGCTCCCACAGTTGATTTCTTCACACCAAGCTGCTTGCCTAATGCAGATTCAGTCTTCCCAGCCTGGTGCAGGTCTACAATTTTGTTTCTGGTGTCCTTCCACAGCTCTTTGGTCTTCACCATAGTGGAGTTTGGAGTGTGACTGTTTGAGGTTGTGGACAGGTGTCTTTTATACTGATAACAATGTCAAACAGGAGCCATTACTACAGGTAATGAGTGGAGGACAGAGGAGCCTCTTAAAGAAGAAGTTACAGGTCTGTGAGAGCCAGAAATCTTGCTTGTTTGTAGGTGACCAAATACTTATTTTCCACCATAATTTGCAAATAAAGTCTTAAAAAAATCAGACAGTGTGATTTTCTAGATATGTTTGTTTTCTCATTTTGTCTCTCATAGTTGAGGTCTACCTATGATGTCAGTTACGGGCCTCTCTCATCTTTTTAAGTGGGAGTACTTGCACAATTGGTGGCTGACTAAATACTTTTTTTCCCCACTGTATTAGGTTATGATCAGACATGGCAAAATTCTAGAAAATCTGCAGCATGCCTTACACATGTTCGGTTTTTTTCCCCTGGCACTTGTGCGGACAGATGCTTTGTGTAGTGTGGATATACTTGTATTATTTTTTTCCCCTCCAGAAATTTGTGCATTCTCTTTTCTTGGAAAACCTTTTTTTAATACAATTATCCATGAGTAATTATCATAAGTTCAGTAGGTAGCACAAATGCGTTATATTCTCAACAATGACCAGTACCAGTTCTACAATACAAGGTTATGAAAACTTTTGTCTCTGCAGGGCTGTTATTGGAGAGATAGATGAAGAGACAGACTCTGCACTGGACTTGGGGAATATCAGAGCAGAACCTCTGAACTCTGTTGTAAATTGAACAGATGTGAAGAAGCATTTAGAGCTGTACATGGATTTTTTAATGAATACTTTTGAATGAATGTTATATTCCATTTCTTTTTGTTGTGAGAGTGTTCTACCTTATTTTGTAAATTAAAATGTTTATAAGTTTTTATGTTCTGTAATGTTACTTTACGCTTTTCTTGATTTGGTCATAAAGAGAATTGACTCTCAGCAATTAATATGGTGGAAAGAAAATAAATATGGCGTCACCTAGTGCAGTATACCCAACATCATGTGGTGGAAGAGGCCAGATGTCAGTCTTTACAAAATTCACTGACATAACACTAAACTCAGGTACTGTAAATATACTGCTGCTCCCTCCTGAGCAGACAATAGCCATACACCTCCACTGGATATGCACATAGTGAATGAAATTTGGAACCTTGTGCTGATAATAATGGTCCAGAGCGTGAAAGGTACAGTGAAAGATTAGTGATTAATATGGGTTATGTGGTTTAAAGTGGTTGTCTGGGATAAATGAATATTTCAAGCATATGCCCCACCCAGGTACTCTTGTCAGCTGTACCTGGTTCTACATTTCTTCATTCAATGTGTGCAGTTAATGTAGGCTGGAGTAGTACATGCATTTTTATTTTTTTTTTAATCAAAGTAGTAAGAATATTGAAAGCCTGGTTTCTTTACTATCCTTTTATGTCAATTCCTGTATTTGACTTAAAGGATTACTAAACCCAGAATCCAAACTTAAAAAGACAAAAAAAATTATTTCCTATATGACACCGCACACTAATTTTTTTTATATTTTGCTCTTTTGTCTTATATAGTCATTCAGAGCATGAAACTAAAGTGGAAAAGCGGTGCATTCTTTGCTATGGGAGCGGCCATGTTTTCCCCCCTCTCTAATGCTAGTGCACTTGAGCCAGGAAGTTTAGGAGCAGAGGATTGGGTTTAGGCTGCACACTGAGTGTAGCCATTTTGTTGGAATCTCTTAACTGACTGTGTGAAATGGATACGGTAAGAGTGCACCTCTATCAGCAGTAGCGTACACATAGTGACACCAGCTGGCTACCTCACTTAAGTCGCACTGAAAACAATACAACTTCACAGGGAAAGTCACCCAACTTTCTAAAACTGCTGAATAGCAAATATGTACTGTTATGCTTTAATTCCCCTTTCTTCTGTGACCCTACAATATTATACATATCTGCCTTTCAGGAACTTTGGGAGGATAAGTAACAACCAATGGATAGGTATTCTGAATACAAGACTTCATTATTGCCCTGATACAATATGTATAGGTACTAAATAGTGCGGTATACTATGCCATATCTGCTTTTCACGGTCCTGGGAAAGGTACCAGGTAATACTGTAACAGACTGGTGAATAATCGGTTATATAAAATTATCCTCCCTTCTTACTCGAGCTTGCTGGAATTGTTGTCTTGATTTCTGGGAAAGCTGGGTAACTTAGCATGCGAAACTGTAATAAGGAAAATTGAATTTACCTAAATAAATCTACCTCCTTGAACTATAATCATACCGTAGCTTGGCAGGACTTCCTGTTCTGGGACAACATACCAGGTACTGCAGTAATAGGGATTGCTGAATACTAAATATACCTAATAAATTACCAGCTTGCGTCAGACTTCTGGGAAAGTTGGAAAGCCTATTATGTTGAGCTGCATTAAGTGAATACTATACATAAATACCTCATTGCTATATAACTGCCATATCATGTCAGAAGCACTTTGCAATGCAATGGGGACTTCTGGAATACTGAGTATACTAATATACTGTAAAATGCCCTTATTGCTCCAAAATCATGTCAGGACTTGCTGGATTTGTCTTTCAGGGTTCGGGGAAAGCTGGATAATATATAAAATGCTATAATATGGACTGCTGGGTACCAAATATAGTAAATTCTTCTTGCTCTGTAGTAATTCCTTAATTTGACAGATATAATACTCTGCTTTCCTGGGATCCTGAAAGGCTTATCTGTTAGTACTGTAATCTGGACTGCTGAAACAAAATTTCTGTATAAAACCCCTTAGTTATGACACAACTAGCTTGTTGTTTGCACAAGGTAGATGTAAACAAAAAAAATATAATCCTTACCCCTCCATGGTGTAACTCAAGCCCTGGAGCTGCAGAATTTGCATTGCACTCCAGTACAGTAATATAGTGAATGGAAGTTAAGCCCTACCCCCCTCCCAAACTTCCTGGGATGTTGTGCTCATTGCCAGTCACCAGCCAAAATTGTGCAACGTCAGCTAAACTGCTCCGCACAACAGTTTAGCAGTTAATCCTCCAGATAGTTTCTCTCTAGTTCTATTGAAGAAAACAAAAACAAAAAAAAAAAAAAACACGCACTCCAAAAATATCAAAAGGTATCAAACGCCTTTATTTCATATCAATTAAAATCCATTTCAGTCAAGTGCATACATTTTGGATTGAGATTCCTTATTCATCACCTCAAAGATAAACCATATCATGCGTCTTTTGTTTTTATCTAAACTCTTTTATACCAGTGTAATACAAGTTTGGTCTACCCTACTCAAGTGGACCCCCCGTATGCAGGTGTGAACCTAGCGTCAGTTACACAGGTATAATGTTGCATCATTTTAGTGTTCATATTGTAACTGCAATAACCTTTCATCCAGCCACAGTTCTACTGGATACTATGGTGATCTAACCCTTGCTGTCTAATGTGGAAAATCTGTGTACCTGTGGCCATAATATAGATCCACAGTGTGCCTGTACCATGACTGTCCAGAAGGGACCAAAGCCTGAGGCTACATGGAGACATTTTGAAGAAGCAATCCAGCATCTTGGGGCATCTTCATACACTTCACCACCACAGATGCAACACTGATTGTCTCCTGGTTGTCTCATCCTGTTGTCTTCTGTTCCTACATTTCCGAGACTTTCCCCTGTGACGTGTACAAACTGAGGCGAGGTCAGCACACTATTTGTATGGGCCACTGTCTTCCCCAACACGCTGTAGCCCCCATACATTTTGAGATATCACTGGTCAAAGCGGTGGTGCATATACTCTCACTTTTGGTTTAATCAGTGTTCAAGAGAATATGAATGAACAGCTGACAGTGCAGGGTGAGGAGAAAATGATTTTATTATTCTCCTTCTTATCAGATAACCCCACGGGAGGGTACCATGGACTTTAGTTCATGATCTACCCCCCCCCCCCATTATCAGTCAGAAGCAAACTTAAATACATCAATGATTCATCATACATCAATGCTGACTGCAGCACCTAAGTCGTTTTACAGAGAGAAAGTAAAATAAGCCTTATTCCCCTTGTTAATAATAATCAATAAAAAAACACACAAATGGTATCACCACATCCAAAACAACCCCCTAAAATAAAATTAGTATGTTATTTATTCTACATGTTAAACCTTAACGTTCAGATTCTAGAATTGATGTTTTCTGATCATCTCGCCTCTCAAAAACTGATCAAAAATTTTATGTACCCACAAAATACAAGGTCTGGTAAAGCTACATTGAAATAAAATGTAAAAAGTTATGAAAGCGGGAATACAGAGAGGGATAAAAGGTTACTATTTCAGCAATAAATTCAAAATCTGCAATAAAAATGTGACGATTATGGGAGGGTTGACAGAGAGCCTGTCTGCTTAAAAATGGTTACCTGAAGACACCTGCAGGCCCCATAGACTATAATGGTGTCCGTTTACGCCTTAGGGGTTAACGTGAATTCATTGGTGAATTTCTATAAAAGACTCAACAATGGGAAGGGATTTATATAAATATTTATTTGGTGTGATGTTTACAGGAGTTTCCTTTTGTAGTAACTGAAAATAGAATAATTTGACATAAAACATTACAGTCTTGTATAAAGAAAATACAGAAAGATTCCTATAGCAGTGAATATGTACAGTAAGTAAACATCCTGCTTACAGAAGTAGCATTAGATCTATGCTAAAAGGGTTCATTGGATAGATCCTAAAAATTCAACATGCTTTCCATTGACATGCTGTCAAGAAAATAACAATCCACTGAAGAATTATGACATTGACCTATATAGTATAGTAGCAATGTTCATGTCCACCTCATGAGCTGAGTGCTGGGGAACACACATGCTCAGACACTTCTCTACAGTCAGGTGTATTATTTCTGGTCTATACAATGATAAATGGTGGGACAACCGTGGCAAACCCTTATTAAGCATAGATAACAAAAAGAGATATGACTGGGTCTAATGTAGCCCAGTGGTTTTGTAATGACACTAAACAGAGTTGTCAAGGAAATACAGAAAAGCTCTTCAAAATGGACTCCTGTAACATTGCTGTCTGTTAACAGATCTAGCTTACCTTGGGTGGTTGTTTTACTTTTTCACACTGTAAAATATGCTAAAGGAATTTTATTGTAGAACTCCTTTAAGAAGAACAAAGAGATTGTCTAAAATCTAAAAAAAAAATGGCCTGCATTTTCCCCCCAAAAACAGCACCTCCCTTGCAACTTGCCCCATTCAACTGTAAATCATAATCGTTTTTCTAATACAGATTATACCAAATTTTTAACTCCACAGGATAGGTGATAATTGCCTGATTTGTAGGGTTCCTGGGACTCCTGTCGGAATGGAGTGGCAGGTTGAGCATGGACCCTCACTGATCAGGCAGGTTCCATATGGGTAGGTCAAGTTGAAATCTTGGCACAACCCTTTAAATAAATGACTTATGACTATTCTAAAAATGAAATTAAAGATGTTGTCAGGGCAAAAAATGTATTATTTAAATAGGTAGGGGGAGGTGGGAAAAAAAAAAATAAAAAATCACCTATCCCTGGTGCTCCGGTGTCCTCCCAGAATGGTTCAGTTCTGCTGCTCAGCTGTCTTCTTGAAGTGAAATTCCTCGCCGGCTGTGACGTCCCGGGTCGCTTCTGCTGAAGCAGCTGATTGGCCTCAGTGGTCACGTGACCGATGAGGTCAATCGGCGACCTCAGGGGCCTTAGGAAGAGACCCGAGATGTCACAAGTAGTGACATCACGTGTCCTTCACTGAAGCAGCTGACTGGCCCCTCGGCAGTCACATGCGGTGGGGACTTCCACCAGAAGATAACGAACCAGCAGAATCGGATCACACTGGGAGGCACCAGAGCACCGGGAAAAAGTGAGATGATTTTTAAATTTTTATTTATTTTTTTTTTTTTTACATTTTTTTCACCTCCCCCGACCTATTTAAAAAATAACACTTTTGCCCGGACAACCCCTTTAAATATTATTATTGGTCATTTAAGGACCAGCCATAACACTTTTGGCAGCTGATATATTCACTATGTACCAGTAACTGTTAGCAGTATCAGGATTCACATTAAGAGCATATCTGAGTAAACTAAAATAAATTGAGGCAGTCTAGAAATGTGTTCTGGTCAAGAGAGGTACTTAAAATATTTCTTGTCCCATCTTAATATAGTGAGGAAATAATTTGTACTTTATTATTGTCAGCAGCATTGTAAAAATCTTTACAAAAATACATTCTGAAACTTTCTTGGCACTAACACTTTAAGTAAATACTGTCAACAAAGTGAATAAAAAAAATAGTATGAAAGGGCATGGCGTACCTGTAATTCATAATACATATAACAAATGTGGACAGATGAATTATAAAATAAGCAGCATACATAGCACTATGTTACATACATACAATCAAATGCAGTGGTCATGGACACAGGAATGGATACAGAAAATAAATAAATAAAAAAACAGAGTTAGAATATTGTCTTGTAATGTGCAAAATGCAAGACACCTATGGAAACCAGAAAACTGCTTCAAGAAAATGATTACATTATTTTCATAATGATAACCTTAAAAGGGGTAATCCTATTTTAACTAAAGTCTGTCTGGTTCAAAATAGCTCACAAAACATATAATAGTGCTATGTAGGCCTTTATAGGAGCAGAAACATACCTTTATGGCAACAAGCCGATGAAGCAGTGCAAAGATAGCCATCTTTTTATGGATAAGCAAATCAACGTGCAAGTGCACTGGGGGCGGGGCCTGACTTACAAGATATGTTTACAGACAACTGTTATGCAGACAAATAATGTCAATTACAGCTAAGGAGAGAAACTGTGCATTTCATAAGTAGAGCTACAGCATTTGCAACTGTCTGTAGGCAAATCTGGCTCACCTCTGCACTTGCAGGCTGATTTATTTACATATCCATAAAAAGATGATTATCTCTGCATGGTATCATTGTTTTGTGGCCACAGAGGTATGTTTCTGCTACTATTAAGAGCCCCTACACGGCACAATTATTGGTTTGAGAAGCATTTTGGAACCGACTGACTCCCTTCAAACATTAATAGCATCTCCACAGGATATCCCATAAATGTCATGTACATGTGGGTCCCACAGCCGACCACAATCCTGCTGCTGCTCTGAATCGAGTGCATGTGGCAGTTACAAAAACAGCAAGAAGCAGGCAGAACTCCCCTGGAGGTGAATGGCTATTTCTAGATTCACAGCAGCTAAACCTGACCTCTGTTTTTGAAACAGACACCCCCCCATAGGTGAGACATCTACAGGATATGCTATGAATGTATGAGATGGTAAAACCCCTTTAACCATTTCAAGTAAACATCAGTTTAAATCATGTAGTTTTTCTTCAAAACCTCTAGATATTGCTGTGTCGCTCTTGAAACTGGATCTTGGTCTGTGTTCAGGTTTCTAAGGGAACCAGCTATTGAGCCAACAGGGGAGATTCTGGTACATCCAGCTTCCAGCTCAGCATTAGCTAAAAATAAAAAAGAAATAGAACAATAAGACAGCTTATATTGTATACACTATAGTTATAGCAGGGAGCCTAAAATCTTTACATGCAGCTTTTTAGTACATTATATGACAAAAAGCAAGCCTATTTTTATAATACAAGGGTGGACAGACCTGATGAGTGGACAGACAGGTGGAAGTTCCATGTTGGGGCTACAACAATGAGTAGCAGAAGCCTCAGTTTTGAATGCATAGATCCATGTGCTGCAACACATACCGGCCACATCTGCAAGCCTGGCTATAATCTTACACAATGCTCTACTTTCTCACTGCCATCAGCTAGTGACAACAAGGGTGCACCAGAGCTGTTCTACACTGCTCCAAATAATTACATTACGCCCAAAAAACTGTTCTTATGTTCTACAGTGTGGTACCTATACAGCAATGTACATTAGGCCAAATAACAGCCACACACAAACGCCAAAACCTTCATGCTGATCGCATAAAAATAACAATATAATTTTCTGTCACATAACAGTAATCATAAAATAATCATATTGAAATGCCCACAGAATAGTTTTTTTTTATACAGCAGTACCCATACTGATACATAAAAAGGCTCATGATCCACACTGTGGTCATCTGTACAAGGTTATACCACAACAGGCACAGTAGGAACACTGACACATTAGGTTAGATGTTATTGTCACATACCTTGATCTAGTTCTTTAGCAATATTTTTTTCTAGCTCCTGCTGCATCTGAAACAGTTTTGAGATTCAATATATTAGACACACAAGGAAGCTGATCAACCAGGTAAATGAAGGTTATACAACAAAGGATGTTCTCCAAGTAAAGGTGCCCATAGCTGTCGGCCAAACGCTTCTTCAACTGCCAGCTATTCCTTCCCCATATACACGACTGAACATTGATATTGCAACTATAAGAAGTAAAAGTCTTCAAATCATATGAACATATTGATATGGCAGTGATATGACAATATTCAAAACTTCTGAGCTTATTCAGTTTCAAGTACAAGCACCACACACCAAAATACATGTACTTACACACCTTGGCATGCTAACAATGAGGTTATTAATGGTTATCTGTGGAATGTTATGCCATGCTGAATGCACCTGGACACACAAATCATCAAGATTGGCTGCTGGCAGCCCCGCTTGGAATTGGCAAACCAATGACGTCACAGATGTGCTCAATGCAGGCCATGGTGGCAGGTTTAGGCTAAGCAAGTTGTTCACACTAGCACGAGCAACATGCTGCCTGTTATTGCCCTGTTGAAAAATGGCTCCACAACCAAATCAATGTCAAGTGTACTTCAAATGAAGACTAGTTGGACTGCACTTGATGTGATTTTTGAGGTTTCATGTGACTTTTAGGCTAAGGCCCCATGCTGCAGAAAAGCAGCTTTATTGTTGCAGTTTTTTTTTAAGCCAAAACCAGGGGTGGATTGAGCAGAAGTAGAATAGCTTCCTATATATTTCCTATTCCTTTTGTAGCCATTCTTGGCTTTGGCTCAAAAAAACACTGAAAACAAAAAAAAAAAAGCTGCTTTTCCACAATCTGGGGCCTTAGCCTTAATCGGACTTTTATGCTCCTCCCACATGCCACAGATTGGAGCTAGATGCTTGAAAATTTGATCATTTGCACATCTTTGAGACACCTGTTACTTCCTTAATTTGCATAGCCTTATGGCATGGTGTAACAATTTCAATGTTGAAGAGAGGACATGTGTTTTTTGTAGAAAGAACAGTAAGTTCCTGCCACCTCTGGTGTTAGTGAAATGTGAAGTGTTGAAATTTAACATGCCCATTCCATCTTTTCCCTAACACCATATATCAGAGGAGAGTCAGTAAGCTTCCCATACAAGTTATGCTAGGTTCACACCTGCGTTCGGGTTTCCGTTTGGGAGGTCCGCTTGGGGACCACCTGAACGGAAACCTAATCCACTTTACAAAAGCGGTTACCAGTGGAAACCCGGGGACCCCATAGAGTATAATGGGGTCTGCCGGATTTCACCCAAAAAATGCGAAGAGAAAAGAGCTGCCTGCAGAGCTTTTCTCTCCGCATTTTTCAAGCGGAATGGGGAAACGGAATCCCCTAGCGGTCACCCAGCGCAGGTGTGAACCTAGCCTTATATATTTGGCCAGTCCCACCAAAGTCTTTAACTTAATCTTTTCTTTAATTTATATAGGGGTCTTTATACTGCATCTCTACATTTATGTCTCAACAATAAAGTAAAAGTTTCTGCTCCATTTTGTTTTAGAATATTTTTGTTAAGGAGTAACCATTGTTTCAATTTTTTTGTACAGTAAATAATTAGTTTAGGTGAATATAAAGCAGGGTTCACACTACCGTTGGATTCCGTTATGAAGGTGTCTGTTAACAAAAAAAAACAAAAACGGACACCTATCATAACAGACATTAATGGACACTAGCTGATGTTAATGTGTCCGTTTTTTTAACTGATCCAATTAATGGATCAGTTAAAAAACGGATGCATCAGTTAGTGTCCGTTTTTTGTTTTTTTCTGAGAATGAGCAGAAACAAGACGGACATAAAATAAAGGACAGTAACTGATGGCTATCTGTTACTGTCCGTTATAAGTCAGTTACCCATAGACTTCAATGTTAAATAAATAACAGACACTTGCTGTCCGTCAAGAATCCGTTTTTCCAAACGGACAAAAAAGTCCTGCATGTAGGATTTTTTGTCCGCGGAAAAAAAACGGACTTCTGTCGGATTGGGTGTAAACGGACACAAATGGACAATAACGGACACAATATAAAAACCAATTGAAATGAATGGAAATTTTAACGGATTTCTGACGGTTCAGCTAGTGTCCGATGCTAAAATCTTGTAAAGTACAATAGCTACGGACACTACTGACGGTAACCAACGGTAGTGTGAATGCCCCCTAAGAATAAACGAATATAAGAACAAATAAAATAAGTCTCAGGGAAAAAAACAACTTCTATTTCATGTTGCCAGCTCCTCGCCAGCCTGCTAAACTGCTCAATTCACTGCCAGATCAGTTTTCACTGATAATAGGCTACAATTCATAGAATTAATATTGTCTGCAACACAAATAGTGAATCAACACTGAACCTATCGCCTCACACATAAATATGTAGGCACCAAGAAAACAACAGCTATAAATAATTTTGTTGCTACATGAGCTAGTCCTATTTATATACTGATCTGACTTTATATATGTAAGTACTTTCAATACATGCACCTGTACTTTTATATAAATGAATTTATTGTTATTTATTGATTACTAAGTAGGACGGTTTGGTGCCTGTATCCTGGAGTATATTCCAGTTTGTTCCTGTGGTATTTTCATCTTGCCAGACAGGTTTTTTTTTCTCATGTTATTCTGTGTAATGTGATATTTTTGTATATGTAATAAATTAGATAACACATTTTTACAAGGGATTAGTTGTTGGTTACCTTTTTTGACAATTTATAGAAGTCTATGGAAAGGGGAGTGGGAGGAAGTAGAGGAATGATTGAGAAGCAGAGAGACATGGACATCCTGGAGTAGATAATAGCCAGATGCCTATTTCACCAGAGCTTTATTCACATCTAAACTGCTCAGTTCTGCTAAAATCTTCTGGAAAAATTAATTATAATGCTACGTTTTGGTCAAAGAAGTAAAAAAAAAAAAACAAGGCAAAACACAATGAAAAACACAAGTAGAATGTGTTTTATTGCACTGCATTTTCCGCTGCGTTCCGTAATGTGTAGCCTTAGCCTACAAGAGATGTCTATGTAACCTGATCTGCCTGTGAGCTGTAGCCTATCTTCAGTGAAAATGGCTCTGAGCAGTGAATTAAGCAGATCAGCAGAGAGGAGAGGGCTAGTAAGGGGAGATATATATCTTATCAGTGGATAATGCTTCTAACAAACTCTTATATTTACCTGAACTATTTATTTACAAAAAAATTCAGACAACAGTTATTCTTTAAGTGCATAAATGAATGTATATCTTAAAAAAAAATAAAATAAATTACTTATTGAGCTTGGGTGTTTTTAAGCTCTGCTCCATTAGGACAGAAATAGGATTAGAATTTCTTAAACTAGGCATACATATTAGAATAAGGTCTGTGGATCCCACAACAATCCAATGCGCATCGAGTTTCCCTGATTGTTACTATACAGCAGATGCAGAAAATAAAGATTGGACATGTTGGATTTTAAGATGTCCTGTTCCTTTGTTCTACCAGGATATAAGATATGGCTAATGGTTTATTTTCCCAGTGAAATGAGCATCCAAGCTAACCTGAAGAAATGTAATTAACAAGCAACGCTGAAGAAAAGGAATTTTGAGGTCAGATATGAAAATCAAATGCTGCAGATGAGAGATGAATCGCAGGTCACCCCTTTAAAATTGGTCGAGGTTCCATAAGAATGCCAGCTCTGCAGTTACATAACTTGTGATTTGAACAGGTAGTGGTTTTATCATGAAAGAGCTGGATGACATTACATGGATGAATGACTGCATCAAATACTCAAATCTAGTTAAGTACACATTCACACGACAGAGTTTCAGCCATTAAATTCGGTCAGGGTGTTGGCCGTATTTACCGACCTGCACCTTATGCCTCCAAGCGACATACTTTCCTGTACCGATTTCACACTTGGTTGTGTGAATGTAACCTAAGGATTTTCCAGGATCAGGATCTTGGTGGCTGTTGTTAGGATACACTATTAATATCAGATCAGTGGAGGTCTGAGTCTTAACCAAAAACATACAAAAAGGATAATGTGGTATTTGTACAGGGAATGTCTAAACCACAAAAAAGAATAGTGTACACTATTTCTTTTTTGAGGTTTGAGTCTTGCCTCCCATGCAAGCACTCGGGTGAGTGGTGTGAAGTTTTCACTGCTTAACTTGCTCTGTCTACCTGCATATACATACAGTAGCAGCAGAGCATTGTATTTCAACTTTGCTCTGTTCAGTTGCCTGAGAGAAAACTGCAATACTTTGCAACGATTCTACTAAGCAGACATCATGCTTGTAGCCAGACTGAGATAAACACTGAAGAGGCTATAGTGCTCACACAAGAGCCAGGGCTCCTACAGTCAAGTGTTGAATATTCTTTTGATTTAGTTACTGTTAAAAGAAAGAACACGGTCTATGAACAAGTACAACTGACCTTGGTAAAGTAAGACTCCACTTGATTTGCAGCGAGAGTATTCCCAACTGTATTAAGCAAGCCTCCACTAAGTCCCAAACTCCTGTTGAATGGCAGGCTGCTGCTGAGACGTGCCAGATGACTCGTGTCTACTACAGGACTGGCACCCATGCTTCCATTTAGAAAAGTACTTGCAATTAATGACTTGTTCCTCTGCCTCTCATTAAGAAGTTTGCTGTTGGTTTCTGCAAGTCTTTCATTAGCTCTGTGAACAGAAAGATGCAAAATGTTTGATGCAGATAGTCCATACCTGTTCCATTGCATGTCAACAAATATTACTTACCTTTCTAGTTTTGATGTCAGAGATTTTCTCGTCTTCTGCTCTTCAGCATATAACTCCTTCAGTCTGTATAAGTCCTGCTTAGTGGAGTCCTTCTCACTCATGTTTTCTTGTTGGGCACCCTTAAGCCTGTGGAGTTCAGACTCTAAGTCTTGAATTCGATGCTCCATCTGACTCCTGACAGAAGCATCATTTTCAGCTCTCATTTGTTCTAGCTTGTCCTGTGAAGCTGCATGTGCCTGGAAAGAAAGATATAATACTAATTAGAAACCACTCTGAAAGAGTAGGAGACTGCCTGTGGTGACCTTAATGTACCACTGTCATTTGACATGCGTGGCACTTGTGGAATGCAACCATCTGTAAGATGTTCACACCAAGTTAGGACAGTGAGCATAGAGCCACTAGAATGTTTTTCACTATTGATCAGAGCAGAGTCCGACTTATAGGGCTATCAAGTGTTGTCCCCTGTGCACCAACTGCTTCAATTGCATAAGACTTTAAGGCTAAGGCCCCACATTGCGGAAAGGCAGCTTATTTTGTTGCAGATTTTGTTGCGTTTTTTTGAGCCAAAGCCAAGAATGGCTACAAAAGGAATTGGACATATATAGGAAGTTCTTATACTTCTACCTTCTGCTCAATCCACTCCTGTGTTTGGCTCAAAAAACCGCAGCAAAACCTGTAACAAAAAAAGCTGCGTTTCTGCAACAAATCTACAAAAGTAGAATATATAAAAAGGTATGTTGTTTATCACTGTAATGTGTTCTATAACATGGTGGAGAAAAATTTAAATGCTTTAAAGGGAAGGGGTTATCTGGGACCTGAAAATAAATGTCTCATCTTTAGGATATTAGAGCAGTGGGGGTCCAACTCCTGGCACCTGTGTCAGCTGCTTGAAGGAGTTGCAATGCTCTAGCATCCTTTCATTGTATACTAAGTACAGCTCGGTTTTAGTATTAGCTGTTCCTAGTAAACAATGAATGGGACAAAGCTCCTTTTAACAGCTGATTGTGAAGGTGCTGAGAGATGGACCTCCACTGATCTAATACTGATAGCCTCTAAGGAGAGGACATCAAGTTTAAGTTTATAGATATCCCCTTTAATGCAAATACATTAAAGTGATGCACCATATATCTCTTCATAACATAAATGTGCTTTGTTACAAATATCTCACCGAATATATAACATAAGATCCAAAAAAAGCAAGAAAATTCATACCTGTAGGAAGAGATTGACCTCCTCCAGTTGCTGTCTTAATTCTTGTCTGCCCCTCTCATCTACTTCCTTTTTATACATGTCTAGATAACTTTGACTCATCTTGCTTGAGTCAATACATCTTTTCAGTTCAGCCAATTCCTCCTCTAGCTGTCTTTTGCCTCTTTCTAACCTCTCAATATTCTTGTATAATTTCTTGTTTGTGGACACTTCTTCTTGCATGTCACGGTTTATAGATTCTAATTCCATATATCTGCGGGATTCTTTTTCCATTTGCGAAGACAGTTCCTCAATCTGTGTTGTTCAGGGAATTTGTAAGACAAAAGGTCAGACAAGTAAAAATCCTCATACTATTCTTTATAATTTAATTTTCAACACATTATACAATTTTAAACTCTTCTGCATGTCTGGTATAAAAATAGTTTAAGAACTAAAAAAAAAAAAAAAAAAATCTGTGACTGGTACCAGCGCAGCTTAAAAGGGTAATGTGCAAACAGATAGAGATTGACAGGTAGAGATGCTGATGTACAATTCTTTACACCACCGAGCTGTAAACTCAACAAATGCTTTTCAGGTCCTCTATCCACAAAATAGCTGGAAGTTTCCGCATTGCAAATACATCAGATGTAAACACCTTGTCATATTTCCTGTTCCCAGATAAAACTAAATATTTTACATACCTAGGAGAACTTATCAAGTACAAAGCCAGTATGTTCAGCAGAAACATAAGTTACTTAAGGGCACAGTGAGCAGAGTTGGCATTAGGGGTGTGCAACCTGTGCTTATCATAGGTTCACATCTGTTTTGGAGGCTCCATTACTCAAATTTGGTCTTTGTTATTTTTACTGGAGAAAAAAAACGGACTCGATGAAGGAAACCCAATGTGCCCATTTATAATTATAAATAAATTATAAATCAATGGGAGTGGGAAGGGATGACCTGTTTTCTGAGGTTTATTGCCATACTTCTAATTTATTAAAAAGAAGCACAATGTAGTATAAATGTTGTGAAAATTCACCTAATTTTTTTACGCTGCCCATGTAGCATAGTATAGTTGCACTTTTTTTGTTTTTGCTCCTCTTTAAAGCAAAAAAGGTGCACATTATAAATACATTGTAAAATGTTACACCACATATTACTTCCCAATTATAAAAAACAAAGTGATGAGCCTTTTGTAAAAGTCTGAAGATATATTTTGCACCTAAGTCTTGTGCTTAAAATATTAAAGAGGTTGTCCACGCTAAAACCATACTCATCTGTCCCCGGGGCTCCGGTGTCCTCCCAGTGCAGTCCAATCCTGCTGTTCGACTGTCTTCTTTTGCCAGCTGTGACGTCTCGAGTCCCTACTGCTGAGGCCACTGATAGGCCAATCAGCGGCCTAAGGAAGGGACCCGTTTCTTTTGCTGAATCCGCTGAATGGCCTTAGCAGTCATGTGCGTCAGGGACTTCTGCTGGAAGAAAACACTGGAGTGGCAGAAACGGACCCCGGTGGGAGACACTGGAGCATCGGGGACAGGTATGGGGTTTTTTTTTCCCACCTCCCCGGGCCTAACTAGAAAAACATTTTTAGCCTGGACAACTCCTTTAAAAATAGGTGCAAAAGGCTTCATAATTCCCCTATAAAAGTTTTGTTGAGCACTGTTGCTGTCCATCATGTGATTACTTTAGGTTTCTGTGTCCCTTTTAACAGAACAGGAAAACAGAAATATGAGGAGTGTAGACGTGAAACTAGCCTAAATCTACAACTTTCTAATAAGCTTTATCTTTGAATTCTTCACCATTTGAGCTATGCTCATGTGATGTTACACATCTACATTTTTAATCACATTAACCCATGCACTTTTATAAACCACACACTTGTATTGCATTTTTGATCAGTAAAGAGGAAAATGAGGAAGAAAAAACTGGGAAAATTTGAGAGCGCTGCTGAACAATAAGGACTTGCATTAAAGTAAATGCGTTTCATTGGTTCCAGTAGGACATACAGAGGCAAAAGTGCAACACTTTTCAACGCCAAACTGGCGTATTCATCAGGTCAGGGCCGTGGTGTCCTACGATTTACGTAGGTCCCTGGGTAAGAGCTGCAGCTGACTTTTACGGCTTCCCATTCTGAATCAATCATTCCAACTACGGGCGCCAGGTTATACATTTTTTTTTCTCTTGTGTCCTTCACATTTTTGATCAGCATTAGTCATTTTCATTTGTGTAGAAAAAACAGCACACACATTAACATGCATAAAAATAGCACAGAAGCTACTACATGGGCTGCTTTTACTCGTGTTAATGCATACACTGTTATTTCTACACCAATGAAAATGACTAACACTGATCAAAAATGCAAAACAAATGTAGAGATTCTCCATCCACTAGCTCGGGAACAACTAAGAACTAGAGAAAGAGCCTGCAAAGAGAAAAATGGTGGAATAATGCCATATAAATAGCCAGTCTTCGTGTACTACAGTAGTCTTCATGTACTACACAAATACACACCAGCATATTCATTTATCTGAAATGACAGGGATGCATTAAAAAAAATGCAACCCTAACTATCTTACATGCAATGGCTAAGCATTTAGAACTCTCCTGCTTCTTAACACAGAGCTTTCCTGGCTAGCATTTCATCACCTCTATCCAAAGAATCTAATATTACAATTTGCATTTAATCTTTTATTTTTTTTTAATGACCCACCTTTTCTTTCATTTTCAGAACTTCACTATCTGTTTCATAGTTTCTGGATCCTTCTCTCAAAGTACTTCTTTGTTCAGTGCCTTCATAGTCTTTGAGTTTCTTTTTGGCAGTTTTTAAAAGTTTCTTTAGCCTGCGCAAAACAATGGAAGAAAATTATGGTATAGATAAACAATCTCCAACATATTACAGTCCCAGCATAATGGATGACATTTTAGCAATTCTCATCTACATACTGTGGAATAAAAAGCAAAATGTATGTTGTGGATTTTCACTGCATATTTCAACGTTTGCAAGGCACAAGGTGAAACCTGCTCCAAAATCCACAGCTAAATCTGCATGCGAAATAAACATTTAAAATGTTAACTGTAAACTACACATTTCTTCTGCTGCAAATTCCATTCCACGTGGACATATTCTTACAGTATGCCTTCAGTTAGGAGTCCATGTGCGCTCTCATGCCAAAATGGATGGCAGTAGACAAAGCCATGAGAGTAGCCAGTTCAGTTGTCAAAAGTTGTTTACATGCATCTAGACCAGCACTTGTAACTGGAGGTATACTTTAAAATGTAAAGGAGAAAATGTTTGCTATTAGAATCCAACGTTTTGCTTCAAAAGGTCTGGCATCATACGTTAAAAACCTCAAAGATTCTGGTACTTAAAAGAGTATATTCCATCTGATATATTTCATAAGTGTGTCAGTTGGCAATACTCCTTTAATGTTGAAATTAATAACCAGCTTTCTAGTTAATAACACAAGCAGGGGACAAAAAGTGTCATTGTCAAATGTAGCATTTCACTGTATATCAAGTGACACTTAAGATTTTTCTATGAGTGTGGTGATCCAGCAGTGCCTTCTACTGACCTTGGTTGCTACTTCCTAAACAATGGCCCAAACGTATTGAGGTAATTTAGTAACAAGCAGCAGGAGTGTGGAAAAAGGGACTACTTTTTTATTTAAAATGGGAGAACACCACTTTATCCATACCAGGTTTTCATTTCTCATAGGCCCCATGCAGACGACTGTGTGTGTAGTGAGTAGTGGGCCGAGTTTGCAGTGGTATACAGTCAGTTGATACTAAGAGTCACATCCAAGTGCATTCTGTGATGTATACAAGTCTATGGAGGCTTCCAATCCGTTGCAATGACAGTGACGATTATAGAGCAGGTCTAATCCTGATCCGTGACATCAGAACGGATCGGAAGCCCCCATAAATGTATCACGAAATGCACTCGGATGACACACAGAGTAATATACAGCGTATTGCAGTTGTAGTACAGTTGTATTGCAATCTATGGGACTTGCAATCAAATTATTGCAGGTTCAAGCCCCCTGGGAGGGGGGGGGTCTAATAAAATAGTAAAATAGTTAAAAAAAAAAAAAAAAAATTTTTTAAATATATATAAAAAAAATAAAAAATGAAAAAGTTCTAAATCACCCCCTTTCCCTAGAATACATATAAAAGTAGAAAATTACTGTGAAACACATACACATTAGGTATCCCTGTGTCTGAAAATGCCTGGTCTACAAACTTATAAAAATAGTTTTCCAATAGGGTGAACATCATAGCGGGAAAAAGTATCAAGTAAGTGCCGAACTGCCGTTTATTTCACTGTTTCGCCTCTGATTTCAATAAAAAGTGATCAAAGCAATAGACATTCCCCAAAATGGTACAACTAAAAAGTACACCTGACCCCACAAAAAGAGATGCCCTATGCATCCCCGTACAGCTGCAGGACCACCTGTCAATGTGGTCTTGCAGCTGTTGCAAAACTACAACTCCCATATATTAAATATTTTACCACATTTTTTGCTTCAAAATTTTTTTCCCTATTTCCCTCCTCTAAGACCTAGGTGCGTCTTATGGTCCGGTATGTCTTATAGTTGAAAAAATACGGTATCTGAAAGGTAGGTCATCTGCAATATTTTTTAATGTATTAGGTAACAAAGCAATACAATTAGTATTGTTATAGTTTTAAGCTGTATCTTGTCTAAACTAATGTTTTACCATTTTGAGGGCATACTGTTTTATTTGTTCACACACAGAACTGCACTTTTTATAAATGTTTAGTCTTACGTAGGATACATTCAAAGTGATTAAAATGGCTGATAAAAAAATAGCTCTGATGTGGAGACATTGTAGCATGGTAACCATGCTAGTCTCTGGGGGCTGGGCTTGTTGTTAAGCAGTCATCTAATTTTAACTGGGTGTTCCCTAGCAAAAGCTCAACTATTTTATGGTCTATTCATTTGGATATTTTAAAACATATCTTTATAAAAATAAAATAAAATAGAATAAAAAATGTACTTACCCAGTCACTTCTTGCTGCATTTTATTACTCCTCTTCATTTCTTGATCAAATCTTTCCTCTATTGATTTCTTTTGATCTGCCAATTTCTTCAGTTTCTTTTTCTCAACTGCAAGCTTAGTGAGACATCATAACTATAAATGACTAAACTTTAAAAATCATTGCAATGACATAAGCAAGAATTACAAGTAGATATGAAGGACAAATCTGAATTAAGTAAAATATTTAGACTAAGGCACTATGGGATTAGCCAGAATCCCATCCACTTTGCAGGTACTGTAAAACGCTGTGGCAAAATTTGCTGCATTTACACTATGTGGGGCCCCGGCCTTAAAAGGATTTGTGCACCTACGTGACTATATCCATCCATAGAATATGCCATAAATGCTGAGATGGGAATATCCCTTTAAAACACTCTCTAACATGTAAGGAAGACATGTCAGAAAATGTGGGTGTCTCTGAAAAAGACCCACACCCAGAGACGTATTCCTTAGCTGTGAACAAATATACTTTAAGTATAACTGGTAGATTTGTGACCTTTTACCACAGCTAAAGTCCGAAGTAAATGATATTTTAGAAAAGGTGTGGTTGGTGTTTTTTCACAACCACGGCGTACCTTGTACTTGCAAAAATGTTTTTTCTATATTTTATTCCCACTAATGGAAAATATGACCGAGCACTAAATTGTCATGAGTTTAGAAATAAAATCAATTTGTTAAGATAAAACTTACCTGGTCTGATAAGTTAGCATTTAATCCTTCAAGTTCTGCCAAGCGGACACCTATTTGCGATCTTGATTTCAGCTCCGCCTCCCAAAGGTTGTGCGAGTCTTGTGCATTTTGAGATAAAGTGGATTGTTTATGCACCTGGATGATAAAACAGACATTATTATAATTTGGGAAACATTATACTTGTCTACTATGATTATGGCCTACACAGAATATCTAACTGCAAGAATTTTTCTCATATTACAAGACAGGGTTCACTGAATATTACTGCTGCAGTCACCTTACAAAACAAACATTTTTCATGAAAGGATATTTAAAAGTTACGCTAGGGTCATACTAGCGTTCGGCTTTCCGTTCTTCGGGTCCGCTTGGGAACCCAAAAAACGGAAAGCTAACCTGCTTAAAAAGGGGGACGGAAACCACCTAAGCCTTATTATTCTATATCGTAATTCATTTTCTAAGTAAGCATATAAGTTAGCTATGACCAAGAAAAGAAAAAAATTGCGACCCAAATATAAAGAATTTACAGAATTGACTTCGGGTGAATGGTCAGTTTTATACATTCAAGGTCATTCTATGTTCAAACCTCTTCAAACGCAGATACTCTGAATGATTTGCTTTAATTTGATCCTGCTGATACTGGCAAGACTAAAATATGCCTATGTCATTTTTGCATAAGCCTCACATTTGAAATTAACTAGAATAAAATGTGTGCATTTGTTAACATGATAGACCAAATTTCACATGATCTATATATAAACTCTGGCCATTGACTATCCCATAAGGAGTAATTATAATGTAATGGGTGCCTCATGAGTTTAACAAAGCTGTGGCAGTAGTGGTTCTCATTCTCAGACCCTTACCAAACGCCAGAACCTGTGCCAAGCTTATTGCAATGCCCCACTGGCCCCTGTCAGCTGTCCACAGAAGTTTGACTGTACATAGCACAATGCTTTAGACAGTGTATCAGCAGGCTTTATCAAGGAGGAAAGCTGTTGGAGATCAAAGAGGCGCATTACTCAGCAGAGCAATTGCTGAAGATGTCAGGATCAGAATTCCCAACAGTCACAACTTCTCTCTATGACCTGTCAAAAATTTGCTGAAATGATAACCACACTTTAAGTAAAACATAAATTAAGGCGTAGACATTTTATTTTAACACACTCATCAAAATGCAAGAGAAAGGAAAAATGTATGACAAAATATGCAAAAAAAAAAGCCAAACCTACCTGCTGGTTTAACTTATCTTCTAAACCGATTTTGGTTGACTGCAAATTTGTAATCAAATCCTCAAGCCGATTGCGCATCTATAAGATTTAGTAAATTATCTGAATCATGTATACAAATGTCAACATTTAAGCATAATGAAACTATTTTGGTCCCAAAATAAAGTCATAGTTATACTTTGTTTTGACTTACAGATGGCTATTCCTGTGGTAGCTGATTTAAAGGGGAATTCTGATTATTTTAGGTTACCCCTATCCACAGGATAGGAGGTAATTTGCTGATCGGTAGGGGTACAACCATTGGGACCCAGGTGTCCTGTCTGACTGTCTGAATGGAGCAGAAGGTCAATAATGCGCGCTCGTGTTCCAGTCATTCTTTATGGGATAATCAAAGATAGCTGAGTGTTGTACCCAGCTATCTCTATAAGTCTTATAAAAAGTAAAAGGAACAGCGGTTGCATGTACAACCAGCCACTCGATTTATTTGAGTACGCAAGGAACCTTCATTCTCTTGATCCTCTGGATAGAGAATAACTTGAAATAACTGAAATTCCTCTTTAAGTATTTAATTATATGATGTATATTATATGTGATGTAACCAAATATAATGAACATATTTTGGAGATGGTTTTGTATATATATTTCATACATGGATGACTTACTGAAACGGATTCATGTAGCTCTTTCTGAAGACTTTCAATCTGCCCTGCTTGCTGTTTTGCAGTTGCCTCAATTTTGGCATTTTCAATTTCAAGTCTGAAACAACAACAAAAAAAAATCCACTTACTAACACAATACTAGTAAAAAAAACAATGGACTTTCTTTGGCCTGGAAAAAAAAAAACCCAGTCATGATTTCCTTATTGTGGCCGGATTATGTGCATATAGTGTCCCTGCCCAATAACCTGACTACAATAAGGTAATAATGACTGAGTTTCTTATAAGTGCCAGACCATAGAAAATTCCTTCATTCATGGTCGTATCTCTTGGCAACCGATCAAGACAAGATTGTCACCACTAGGATGGAGAAAATCTTTAAACTTCTTAAAAATGTTTTGCAAAAAATGTTAAGTGTCTACAAATTTAAATATGGTTAAGTTTATGGGAAACCTCTTCAGGCTAAGGCCCCATGTTGTGGAAGAGCTGCTTTTTTTATTGCAGATTTTTTTAAAGTCAAGAATGGCTTGGAAAGAAATGGGACATACAAAAGAGGCATTTAAACTTTTCCTGCATTAAATCCACTTTGGCTCAAAATACTGCAGCAAAATCTGCAACAAAAAAGCAGCTCTTCCGCATCATGGGGCATTAAGCCTTCAACTTACTTTTGGACGTGTTCTTCCAGCTGTTTAATCGCCTTTTCAGCCCCATTGGCTGCAGTAGAAAATTCTTGAACTTTCTGAATTGCATTGATCATTTCTCTATCTTTATCATCTAAAGCATTCTTCAGCTGGTGGTTACATCTTTCTGACTGAACAAACTGGTCCTCGAGATCCTGAAGCTGAAAAATAAAACCCAAAATAAAAGCATAGAAACATAAAAATATAGCAAAAAAATAGTTATTAAAATTATTAAATTGTAAAACCACATTTCATACCTTATTTCTGAACTTTTCTAGTTCTCTTTGAAGTTGTTGCTTCTCCTCTTCGAGGTCATTTCGATAACGTGTTATTACTTCAAGAGAGGCCTCAGACATAGACAACTTCTTCAAAGCATCAGCAAGCTCCTGCTGAAGCTGCCTAATAGTGCTCTAGGGGGGAAACATTTGCTTGTGAAGGGATTAATCACTAGCAGCAGGAAGTTTATTTGCAATATTAAAGAGGACCTTTCATGTCCTCAGGCACATGCGGTTTTATATACCGCTAGAAATCCGACATCGGCTTTCCTGTTATGTGCCCCGAAGCTGGAGATATCGGTTAGTTTTGGCACCGATTTCTGCCCACTGTCAGAAGGGCGTTCCTGACAGTCTAGCTGGGCTTGTGAAGAACGCCCCTTCCTGACAGTACTCGTCCATAGACTGGTACTGGGGCGGCGTTCCTCACAGCTCAGCATCATTGCTGGGTGGTAACGCCCCCTCTGACAGTACAGGGTTATGGATGAGTACAGTCGGGGGGGGGGGGCGCGTTCCTCACAGCCCAGCTAGACTGTCAGGAACTCCCTTCTGACAGTGGGCAGAAATCTGTGCCGAAAATAACGGCACCGATATCTCCAGCCCGGGGGCACATAACGGGAAAGCCGACAGTGCTCTAAATTCACGATCTCTGCCCACTGTCAGAAGGGCATTCCTGACAGTCCTAGCTGGACTGTCAGGAATGCCCCCCTGACAGTACTCGTCCATAGCTCAGTACTGTCAGAGAGGGCATTCCTTAGCACCCAGCGATGACGCTGAGCTGTGAGAAACGCCCCCCCAGTACCAGTCTATGGACGAGTACTGTCGGGGAAGGGGGCCTTCCTCACAGCCCAGCTAGACTGTCAGGAACGCCCTTCTGACAGTGGGCAGACATTGGTTCCGGAACTAACGGCACCAATATCTCCAGTCCCGGTACACATAACGGGAATTCAGCGCACTGTCAGCTTTCTAGTGGTATATAAAACCGCATGTGCCTGAGGACATGAAAGGTCCTCTTTAAGGACATGCGGGCCAACTGTTTTACGACATGTCATGTTTTCACATAAATTACATGATCATGGCGTGAAGAGAATCTGTCATGTCAAACATGATGTCCCATATCTGGATGATATGTTATAGAATAGGAGGAGCTGAGCAGATAACATAGCTTATAATTTATTCATGTAGATGTGATTGACAACTTTCCCCATAGAGATAGCTTTCAATCACTGTTTAGCTCAGAAACAAAAACCAAGAAGAACAGGACTGCTGCCAATCTGGGGTACAATGGTGGTGTGAAGAATGAAGCTTTATTTAGGACAACGCATTTCGTTCTTCCTTCACCACGTCCAATATGTATTCAATAAGTTTCCGTAGTATAAAAAAAACAAAACGTGTCAATATAAGACTACAACATATACATTTTTTGCTAACTACATGTTTTTAAAGGGGTTTCCTAAATAAAGATTTATTCTTCTCGCCATTGTTGTACCTGTCACTGACAAAAAGATTTACTCCTGTTTTTCAGTTTGTCCACGTGTCCGGTCATCCCCAACACAGGCTACTGGAGGAAACAGCAGCCAATCCCAGTTGTGCCTATCCTAACACAACCCAAATAGATGAACATTTCCATTATCCCTGCCTTTTCACCTATTTTGCACTTACCACTCTATGGTGCACCATGTCTTCTTATTTTACAGTCACCAATTAGGACCACCCATTGGACTCCTATGCTCAGACTGAGCAGGAATTAAGTGAATATATTATATTGAATATTTTCCCAAAAAACTTTAGATTAACCTGTTTAGTTCTTCTTGGTCCAAAACATTGTCCTTATAGATCAAACTGCTTGTTTCACTTTAAATGGATCTTTTTTTTTCTTTTGTTTTACAGAAACAATGCCACTTTTATCAGTAGGCTGTATCTGGTATTGCATACTGGCACGTCCCATTGATAAAAATGATTCTGGTTCAGACAAACAGACCCCTTTTCTAATCTCTTAATACCTTAAATTTTACAAATGAGGTGACTCTTACCTCACGATCCACTTTTTCAGTTTCAAGTTTATAAAGTTGTTCCCTTAGCTCATTCGATTTTGTAATCAAATCTTTATTTCTCTCTTCGACTATGTGAACTTGTCTTTCTGTGTCAGCCCGTAGCTTACTGAATATGTCAGTAAAACGGTCCTGGACATCACTAACAGCCTTTTCTTTGATGATTCCCTTATTCTGCACATCTTCCAGCTGCTGACGAAGTTGCATGTTCTCACTAGTAATCTGGGCCAGTCTCTCCTGCATTGACTCTTGCTTCACAGAGTTTTTGTTATTATGGTCTTTTTCCACCTGGAGAGCTTGTTCAAGGTCTTTAATTTTGGACTGGGCTTGTGACAAGTCTCTTTGTGCATTATCTAAAAGGAGGGTTTTATCTTGTACAGATAAACCTGTTCTATGAAGTTCATTTTCCAATCCATTTAACTTTGATTCTGCTCTGCTAAGCTGCTGGGACAAGTGGTTGTGGCTTTCACGCAGGTTGGACAACTCATGATTTAATTTGTCTTTAGAACGCAACCACTCATCACGCTCTCTTTGTAGTGTGCGCTCAGTGTCGGTTTTTAAAGCTTGACTTCTTTCAAGATCCTGTATAGTAGAGTTCATGCGAGAACGAACCGCCTCCAATTCAGTTTCTAGCCTTTCTTTGCTTTGCTTCTCATGCTCTATTTTGGAGCACATCATGGCTGTCTCAGTCTTCAGGGCATTGAGCTGTCCATTGTACTGAATCACAGTTTGGGTTAACGTTTCCTCGTTCATTTTTAGATCTTTTCTTAGATCTTCGATTTTTTCTTTTAACATTTCATTCTCATCCATATATCTGCTCTCCTCTTCTTGATAATGGGAACGCATATTTTCCATTTCTACTTTAAGAGTTTTTGCTTCTTCTTGTAATGTTATGTTTCTCATGGCTAAATCTTTCTCCTTCTCATTTGTTTCAGAAGGCTGGTTGAGCATCTGCTGACAAAAGTAAATTATAAATTTCTGTCACTTTTCTGTATGACACAAATGTAGTAAAAAAAAATAACACTTGTGCCAGTGTAAATGAAACTATGATTGCTGAATTTTTTGTATTCCATTTGTAACTTACGTCTAACATGTAGTAGTTTATATGTATAACTTGGAATCCATTTATTTGTCGTTTTTGCATATTATGACAAAGAGAACTCCTTTTTCAAAGGAAGTATAATGAAATATTGTAAATCATAAATATAGGCCCAAAGCCTTGACACTTGATAATTATAAAGCCACATAAACTCACAGAGGGCATGTGCTGTATATTCATAAAATGCATCATCTAACAGAATGATACAAATATTTCTGAAAATATAACTAGCAAAAAAGCAACAACATGGGCGTGTACCATTAGGGTATGTTCACACGTCTGAATTTGCTGCGGATTTCGCTCACGAATCTGGGGCAGATTCCGCCCGGAATCCGCCTCCCATTGTTTTCAATAGGAGGCAGAGATTGCAGCAGGACGCGGAAAAAAGAAGCCTCCTGCTTGATCTTGCCGCGGATTCCATGGCTAATTCAGCCACAGAGTCCGCGACTCGAGACTCCATTCATCTGGGCCTAATCAGAAGCGGGAAGTCGTGACGGAATGCCGATGCACTGCATCAGCATCCCTTCGCGGCTGGACCACAGGGACGAAAATGCCGGTGGCAGAAAATGAAGAGGAATTTCTCTTCATTTTCCGCCATGTGAACATAGCCTTAAAAACACATCCCTTGGGAGCCACTGGTCAGCACATACAAATAATAAGTACAAACAAATAATTAAGAACACCATTGTGGTAAGGAACACAAGAAGAATTCAAACAATAAACATACCACAACATTTTTAAAGTTTTGTTTTCAACCATTCCAGAAAATCCCTTGAAATAAAAGTAATCTGTCAGTATATATATTGATATCAACCTAAATGTTGTTGCCATTACAGATATTAGAAAAAAACTTTTGTCTAAGTTATCTAAAATAATGTATTATCAAGCTACCAGATTACCTCTTCATGTTTATTTTTGAGTTTTTTTGCTTCTTCCTCTTCATTCTTTTTCTTTAAATTATTTAAAGTACTTTCATTGAGTACTCTGGCATTGAGTTCTTGGGTATATAACCGTTGTGCGTCATTCCGTTCTTCTTCAACCTTTAAAATAAAAACAATACATCAAGTAACTATCTGAGGCTAGGTTCACATCTGCGCTGGGCTCATTGTCTTTCGGGTTTACTGGGGGACCCGAACGACGGAGAGCCCAACTGCCAAAACAGCTGTTACCAGGAGACCCCATAGACTATAATGGTGTCCGCTGTTTTTTTTATACTGAAACTGGCGGAGAGAAAAGTCCTCCGTACAGGACTTTTCTCTCCACCAATTTTTGGTGGTTTCTGTACTACTTCCGGTTTCTACATTACTTCCATGACCTTTTACATGACATATGCTTCCACATAAATCAGGTGCATCCTCTGCCAGGTGCCTGCACTGAAAACTATACCTGCGTGTAGCCGGCAAATATTTCAGGGATCCTTTACACCAGTAAATTGGCACAAATAGTCATAAATATTGCAGAACCGGTAGCACCACGCCACACGAGGACAGTGCAAAAGTGAAAAAAGTCACAAATTTTTGTGGGAACATTTAGTACTTTTTCATTTTTTTGTATCCCAGAAAAGTGGCATATAAGGCATGATAAACCTCCCCAATATATAAGGCATGATAAATCTCCCCAATGTGTAGCACAGTAATTATTCACTCAAAACACAAACATGATCTATTCTACTAAAGTATTATCAACTAAGAAATTTTTTTTTATGAGGAGGGGGGGGGGGGTCCATGAAAACAGCATAAACTGATATTTGGATGTACATTTTTGGGTTGTGCGCCCCGAAATAATGTTCCACAGGCCACTGTTGTCCCATCCTGCACTTTTTCTAATCATCATAATCCTCTACTTGATCTACAAAGAAGTATGGGAAAATAAATATCCTGTAGAAGATGTAAGGGACCATACTTTTTATCTTCTAGATCTATGTTGTGTATTTAAGACTGCTGGTCACTAAATAGTCCTTTACACTCTTTTAAGGGGGTTTCCCACATAACCACAGAATATGCCATAAATGTCTGATAGATGTGGGTCCCACCTATGGGAGCTGCACCTATCTGTAAAATGAGCACCCCCCAACCTCCATGCCCTGCTATGTACCTAGCCACAACCTAGCTGAGAAGACTTTAAACTATTCCACAGGGGACCCTAACATTTACACTCTCCAGTGCTCTCAAGCACTCAAAGCTCAAACATTAGAAAAGCTATGGCCTTATTAGCACATACAAGAACTAAACATATTAGTTTTAATATAAAAAGTTGCAGTGCTTTCACAAACAGGTAAACCCCCCCCCCACAAAATAACAATAACATACAAACAACAAAACAGTTATAAAATATATGGAAGAAAATAACAGAAAATCTATCACTTACAACTATAGTCTTTTCTGCTACCTTAAGGATAAGAGAAACAATGGTCTAATTTGATATTTCCCAGCTACACATAGAATTTCCAAACTATAAAAGTCTCAAAAAATGGAGATTAAAAAACACTGAAGGAGATCTATCAAGTTTGGCATTTCTGAAAGTTGGAGTGAGATGTGCCTAATTTAATAAGTGCCAGAACTCAACATAAAATTTTGGTAATGGATATCTTCAGAAATATCCCCATTATTTTGCTTAAAAGTTAAAGATGACACAAGAAAACAAAATCAAAACTGTTTAGTATGTATACCTGTTTCATATTGTTCTTCAGGCTCCTCATTTCAAGCTCTAAATTCCTTAAGGTCAATTCAAGATGTTGCTTTTCCTCCATTTCTTTGCAACACTGATCCTCTTTCTTTCTTAGTTGTTCTTTACTCTTATCATACAGCATTTCTGCACTTTTCCGTTTTTCCTCCTCTTGTTTGAGAGTAAGTCTAACTCAAAATCAAGATATGTTAAGTTTAGATTATACATTGTAGCACAAAGCATATAAAATAGAACTATTTGGCCCATTATAAAGGTATGATGTAAATTTAGTAAAGGTAATCTCCTTACAGGTTGCAGTATGTGTGAAGTTATTCATTCCCTACTGGTCCTCAGCTGAGTCATGTGACCAGTAATAAGACTCTCCACCTTATACAGGTGGACAGGGAACCAGTTTTCTTTTTCATTCCTATGAGAGCCTCGAAGTCAGTGTCAAAGGATTGAATAAGACAGATAACTTTCACTCCACACATAAGACACTATGCCAATTGTAGGGTCAGATAACCTTTACTACAGTTTACATCATGTACCTTTCTAACAGTCCATAGAATAACAATTTACATGGGACTACTTTAATTGCATACAGCAAATAAACCCTTCATAAAATCAGGGCTGGACTAAACGATATCACCAAGTGGAAATCAGCTCTGCATTTTGTTCCACCTTGGGCCAAATGCGCGTAAGCTATATGCTGTCACTGACAGCATCAAGCTTGATTCTTCCTGAGACAAAAACCAGAAACCAGGCAGAGACCATATAGTGGTGGTCATACAATAACTAAGTTGTGGCCTCCACTTTCATTGGTCTTTATTAGCGGAGACAGATACAGGAATATATATGTAGCAACTGGCATCAGACTGTTTGCATGTTGTTACAAGCTAGCAGATGGTTCACTAAGGGAACATGAAGGATTTGATGGTGGTCTTACTGTTACTGCTTGTTAAGGAGAAGAGGGTTTGTGACCCATCTGTGACCATGAATGGAAGTGAGGGCTGCTATGATTAGTGAAAAGGAGAAAAGTGCCTACTGGGGAAGATGGGGACCTGCCCATCTATCTTTTTAGACTTCTGAAAAACAGACAATGTCAAAAGGTCCTGCTCATCAAAGTTAGGAACCCAATGTAAGATAATTATAAAGAATAAGTCAAAGAAGATGGATAAAAACAATATTCTAACCTTAAATTGTTGAGGTCACTTTCCCATTCTACTTTGTGATGTTCTAACAAAAACCTGAGTTCTCTATTTTCTTCCATGATTTGTTGCACTTCTTTTCGTTCCCTTCGCAGTTTCTTTACCTCATGTGACAGAAGTGCACGTCGTCCCTTTTCTTTTTCTATTACTCGTTCATACTCATGTATAATATTTTGGATTTTCAAGCACTTCAATGAATCTAAAAAAAAGAACATACTTGGTTCATCCAAGGACAATAAGAATGTAATGCTGACAATTCAGACGAATGACTGACAATGTTAAGAAATGAAAGCTGCGCTCTGGTTGCTATTGGTAGATACAGTAGAATATACTCAAGGCTAATATAGCACTTCTCCACACTTACTGCTTAATAATTTATGAATAATATGTAAGATTTGTTTTTTTCTATTATTTGGAATTTGCTTGTGATATTGAAAATCATTTACACCACTGATCTGTAATGTTCTTTTTGCACCAATTGCAGCTAATGCAGGAAAGAATTAAAGCGTAACTAAACTTGATTTTCTGGTATAGTCATTAATAAATGTTGTAATATACTTTATGAAGAGATTTTGACTCCTCTCTGTAAAATCCAGCATTTATTATACTTCCCCTTGCTTCTCTAGTAAGAGCTACACCCTGATTCTCACTGTGTACAGTGTATGGACTTGTGTGTAATGCAGGGAAAATATGGCCCTGTTCACATGATTGAATTTGCCGCTGATTTTGGGGTGGATTCTGCCCCAAAATCAGCAGCAGATTTCCCCTTGATTTTGCCTTCCATTGTTTTCAATGAGTGGCAGAGATCTCAGCAGGGCACGGAAAAAACCAAAAGCCTCCTACTCGATCTCACTGTGAAGTCTATGGCTCGAGACTCCCGCTGATTTGGCCCATTCATCTGGGCCTAATTAGTAGTGGAAAGCTGTGGTGAAATGCTGAGTCTCTGCATTGGCCTTCAGCTGCAGGAGGATGCCAAAAATGAAGAGGAATCCAAAGCGGATGTCCGCCTCAAATTCCTCTCCATTTTCTGATGTGTGAACGAGGCCTCAGGGTGAGGGCAGGGGATTTACTGCAAACAGTTATATCTTGGGCATTATAAAATGTAGAAACTTGCCTTTTGTGATATGAAAGGGGAGATTCTCATTGTTCATATGACATTAAGTTCTACCTGTATTGTTTGCAGAGATATCACTGGTTTAAAATGCAGCCGGGACTGGAAGCAGCTACAACAACAAATAAATATTCTATTTCGACTGTGCTTTCAACCAGTGTTATAATGCCAGAGATATAACTGTTTGAAGTTACCCTCCCCACGCTTACATTCCTTGCTTTACATACACAAGCCCATACACCGAACAAAGTAAAGAATAAATAAATGCAGGATTTCACAGAAATAAAGCTAGTTAATAAAGTATATTGCAAAATAATGCACAAATACTGCCAGAACATCAAAAGTTGTGTTACACTTTAAGACTAATAATTTAAGAATGATGTTCTCACACATACAGTATATGGTATAACACAGAGACGTATTTTCACCTACATATTATTCTGGTTAAGAGACCATGATGCATATAGTAGGATAGTTGTAAATTTATTATATCTTTAGAATTTTTCTATTACCTTGGCCTTCAAGGTTGAGTTGTTTGATCAGTAACCTGGCATTCATGGAAGCTGAAGTAGGCAATTCAGAATCTTCAGTGGCAGTGTCAGAAGACTGAGAATAATCTGCTACATCTTCACTCATCTGTTGAGGCCAAACAATTCATTTCGTTACATATAAATACATATTCTGTATATTCCTGTATACAGTATTTCACCCTACAATTAAAGAACACCAGTGAAGATTTAATCTCAGGTTATACACTTTGGACAATTGACTAAAAATTAACATTAAAAATATAAATTTACCCTTTGTTTATCTGTGCGTTTACCCAATGACCTGAAAAAAATGAAACAAACAGCCAATTAAAACAAACCTTCTGTTATATACCATTATATTTTTGGCACATTTGTGCTGGGGTAAATTTAAGCTGTTATCTGAAGGAGACATCTATCTCCCCTAAATAAACATACACACAGGCAAAAAAGATTTCAAAATATATATATATATATATATATATATATATATATATATATATATATACACACACACAGTATGTTTATTTATATACACACACATATACATACATACAGTACATATACATAAACACAGCATTTCCGCAGCAGGAAAAATGCTGCATTTCCGCAAAAAGGGGCCTTAAAGAGGACCTTTCATGTCCTCTTGCATATGTGGTTTTATATACTGCAAGAAAGCCGACATTGCGCTGAATTCAGTTATGTGCCCATGGGGCTGGAGATATCGGTGCCGTTCGTTTCAGGAAAAACTTTGCAAAATTGAAAAAAAAAAATTGTGTCGCCATATTGTGTCACCTGTAACTTTTTCATATTTACATGTATGGAGCTGGGTATGGCGTCTTTTTATGCAGGACTAGATGATGTTTTTACTGATACCATTTGGTGAAAGATCTGATTGTTTGATCACTTTTTATTAAATTTTTTATAGTAGGTAAAGTGTTGAAAAAAACGCTATTTGGCTATTTTGATTTTTTTTCGTCGCTACACTGTTCATCGTATGGGATAAATATTTTAATAGTTCGGGCATTTTGGAGCGGGGGGATACCTAATGTGTTTATGTTTACTTTTCTTTAATTACTTTTATATCTGATCTAGGGAAAGGGGGGTGATTTGAACCTTTATTTTTTTTTTTTTTATATACTTTTAAAAACTTTTTTTTTTTCTTCTTTTATTTTTATGATCAGACCCCCTAGGGACCTTGAAACAAAAACAAAAATAGTTAAAATTAAAATAAAGACCAGGCCGATGTTCTGCTTGAAGGACACCAGAAATTACTACAAAGCACAGTTGAAACAATAAAGAAGTCTAAACACTAATGGTGAATACTGTATGTTAAGGAGGTTTTCAGGGCCCCAACAGAATTTTGTATTTTGATGACCTATCCACAGAATAGGCCATCAGTATATGATCGGTGGGTGTCCAACACCCGGAACCTGCACCAGTCAGCTCCTCTGGCCGCCTCCACAAGTAAAAGGCACAGAGCTGCAATTCCATCTTCCTATCCAGTCCAAAGCAATAGATTTCAGCTTCTGTAAATATCTGCAACAGCTGACTATTGTGGGGTCCATGCTGGACCTCCACTGGTCAGATACTGAGGACCCATACTGTAGATAGGCCAACAGTATTAAAAACCAGTGTAGAGGTGGTTCTACAGTTCCCAACTATGTCTCTTATTCAGTTTTGGAGACCCATTTTCATGTAAATCACAGTTTTATTCACAATCAAATGAAGGGAAAATGAAACTAGAGCTGAGATAGAAACACAAGCAAGCTAAGACCCTCGACCAAAGTACTTCCCCCTGATTTGCATATGAATAAAATGGCAATTTACATGGAAATGGGGCTCCAAAGCAGAATAAGAGACATATTTGGAAACTGTAGAATCTGCTCTACAAAGGACTGTGATTAGGTTTATAACCAATTTACTGCTGACAGACTCCCTTTAAAGGGTTTTTCCACGACCATAACCATCATAACCACATTTAAATTTGTAGACAATTAAAAGTAAAAATAGTTTTAAAGATTTTCTTGAACTATCTTAGTGATGATAGTCTTTTGGTAGGTTGCCAATGGATATGACCATAAATGCATGTGCCTTCTAGGGTCTAGGTATCCAGTTAGAACACAGCCTGGCCACAATAAGGAAATTATGGCTATCTTCTCATCCATGCACTGCTCCTGCCTGTTTCTGTGTTCCTGAATGAGAAGATAAAAGGAAACCATGGCTGGACAAGTTCCAGACCATAGAAAGCTCCTGCATTTATGGCCATATTCATTGGCAACCTATTACAACAAAACACAAAAACTGGTTATATATGCAAAAATGTTTAACGTTTGTCTATGTTTTTGGGGAACCCCCTTTAATTTTGTTCCTTCCACGCAGCCTTGCATGAATATGATACTTTACCTTCCATCCCCCTCCTGTGATATTTCACTTAGGCTACTGTCATCAAATACATCAAGTGTGCTGCCATTTGCTAAACGCTTTTCTTTATTAGAAGATGTTTTGTCATCAGTTTGGTTGTAGACAGACTTCTCCACTTCATTATTCCTAAAAGGAAATAATATGCTTAGCATATTGATTACAGAACAACATGACAGCAAAGTTATAAAAGAAATACAAATGTCCCAAAGTTAGTTTGGTGCCTGATATTCAGGCTCTGTACTGTCAGGAGGGCAGTGTCAGACAGGAGCAGACAAGGGGTGTGATTCTGAGCTCTGACACTGGCTGCCTCTGATTGAAGCTTTGAATCACACCCCCTGCCTGACACCGCCCGTCTGACATTATAGAGCCTAAATCAGGCACCAAAGCTCACTGCGCTTGTTGCTCAGTAATGGTGAGAGCTAAAGAAAAAGCTACAGAAGTGAAGAACTTGAATTGGTGGAGGTGGTGAAAGATTCTCTTTAATGACAATGTCAGAGATACCTCAATTAAAAATAGTAGCAATTATATCAAAGACAATGAAATTTCTTACCAATAGCAAACATTTGCATGTAGTGCATTGACCCCACTTGTAGTAGCAATGTGGAAACATCAAAATTTATTTACCCTTTAAGAAAGTTAGCTTTAGATTTTGCTTTCAGCTGAATATTAGGCTCAACCTGCCGATCAGGCTCGTCACCATCTGTTAATTTCTCAGATTGCATCTGTCTGTTTACATTAGGTGCTTTTTCTCTATCGACCTACACAAAGAGAAGTAAACAATAAGTTTTATAGTATAAAACAAAACTGCACAAAAAAGCAAACAGATGAAGGATCGTGAAGGACATAAAGCAAATCGCATGGCAATGGATTTCAACATTTATGAGATTAATGAAAATGATCACACAACAGAAGCCTCCTTTACCAAAGGCGAGCATATATATGAATTATGAGCAGAGTGCAGCACACAATGAAGATGAAAAAGTACCAAAGAACACACCACAGCAAAAGGACAGAGCAATGAAAGTCCTTTTTTATAGGATTAATGACAGATATTTTGGAGGTAAGATGGCACCCAAAGTTTACAATGTAGACTCCAATGAAACCTTCTTCTACAGGAGAAGAAAAACAAACATTAAAGTTCATTTACTGTTCAGAGAGAAGCAGAGACATAAAGTCTGAAGACTGCAAACCTCTACCTCTTTCTGTAGTTGTTCTCTCTCTCTTGTCAAATTCAGGAATACCATTTGTAGCATTCCTACCTCGTTCTTAAATCGTTTCATCTCTTGATCCAGTTGCCTGTCTAGATTCTTGCTAGGATCGCCATACACAAAGTCTTTAGAGACATCTTCAGCTTCCAGATTATTGTGCTGATGCTGGCTATCACTTTTAAATTGGTTCAGTACACTTTCATGCTTCCCGTAGGACGGCTTGCTTTCAGCATGCATATTTCCTAATATTTCTGTGCTTGGATTTGAGAGATTTTTCATTACATTTTCAGGAGATAATGACACTTTATTTACAAAATACTTCTGCATAGAAGGATTAGAATCACTAAACCTATATGATGGGTGATTGTTGTTTTCTACTACAGGAAAAGGCTCATGTTTAACAGTGTAGTGCTCTGGAGAATCTATCCCGGTCTGTTGCTGGATTAAATAATTGCTTCCAGGACCTTTGCTCTCCTGACTAAGAGCCAATGGAGAAGTTACTATGCCTCTAGAGTTTTCATGTTCAGCCGCTAATTGAAGTTTTTCAGAGGATGAAGCATGATCTTTGTGTGCAAAGTGACTGCCTTCATCATCCAGTCCAGATGAACTCCATTCCTGGCTTTTAATGGTCTTTGAATTATTTTTCTTATTACCCATTTCCCCAAACTTTTGTTTCAGTTCAGCAGTAATATCTTTAAAATGAGATTTTACATCCTTTTTCTCACTGTCAACCCAAAGTTGTTCATATTTTTCCTCCCAATCATCAGATTCAGACGAAGACTCCTGACTGTCAAGCGTTTTTGCTAAAGTTCCACTTTCAAACTGCTGTTGTGAGATCACTTCATTAGTATCATTTACCATACCATCTTTTCTGAGGCTCAACTTCATTACCATATGCTCAGTCTCCATTTCACATAAAAATACAAAACAAATTTAGGTAGGACATGCAAAGGTTACAAAACACACACTAACAATGCAAGCAACAAGAAGTATGAAACTATCGATGAAACAAATTCCAAATAAATGGATATAACAGTACTGCAAAATAACTATCTTTGTTAACCAGAAAGAAATTCTTTTTACATACTCATACTCAACTTGTAGTCCAAACATATCCTTTACTATATGTATCATATGATCATTTTTATTGTATTCCTGGCAAAAACATTCCTTGTATGCAGAGAGCCCAAGGGTTGTTATATGGTGACACTTTAATGGTTATAGTTTAACCAACAAATGTAATATTGCCAATGTTTTTACATTTACAATCAAAACTACCATTGGTTATCAGTCAAATGTTCTGCCCCAGCAATGAATGACTTTTTGACATTAATATTTTAAAGTACTGCACTTTAAAGCGCCAGTAAAGACTGGGCTCATGTAAAGATTGGATCCAGCAGCACTCTTTCCCATAAAATCTGTAGCTTTATTAAATCATCATTCTAAAAGTTACAGTGCCAGCAGACAAAAAGTACAGGAGAGACACAACACTGCTGTGCTTGCAACATGTTTGGAATTTGTCACCCTTGATAAAGAACTGTAGCAAGTTAAAAATGCGCCGCAAGCACAGCAATGATGAATTTCCCTTCGTCTACATTATGGCTGCTGGCATTATAACTTTTAGACTGAAGATTTAATAAAGCTACACATTTTATGGGAAAGAGTGCTGGATTCAATCTTTACTTGTGATCAGAGAGGAAACTAAGCACTCTTAATATTTTACAAGCTAGTCTGACCTAGTCTGAGCATTAGCAGTATATATTTGCACTTCCCTTAAAGTGCCAGTGCACATTAAACAAGGTCAGTGCTCCAAAAACAAGAGTTTCAAACCTGTATACTGTGCTTTGCATCCATCTGAAAAGAACATTTGGTTGGAGCAAATTTGCATTTGTCAATCAGTTATTTACAGTCAAGCTGAATGGCTGAGAACAGCTCACAATACCTTTCTGAATGTCCTATTCAATTAAATTGGCAGACATTGTGTAACACTCCTATATTCTGGCTCTGGGAGCTTAGGACCTTCTAGTTTAACCCTTTATGAGCATCTTATAGGTGGTTCTTCTCTAAAGAGCCCCTGGTTAATTAATCATTGCAGTATTTTAAGATGTATAAAACATAGTGTACAAATTAATATTTGTTCTGAAAACTAAATTAAGCGGAGTGATTTTTAACAATGGCACAATTGTCTCCAATTTTACTTTTTTTATTGGTGCAAAATATGCCATTTTTACCAAAAATATGAGCCAATATGCTTTGATTTAGCTAAAAAACAATGGTAATATAAAAAATAAAAAACACAACTTACCAATGTGTTAGTCATGTCATTGTTCATTTGGTTTCCATTTGAAAACCCTGTCATAAAAGCAAAAATGAGTTGAAGATACATTTATACGTAAGCATCTTAACTAAATAATTAGTGTTCACCCATAACAACCTTATGTAAGCAATACCAGCCATAAAGAAAGGGAGCGTGGCAGAAAATATATTACATAGCTCTCTCTCTTTTCTGGTCCACAGCTGTGTCATGTGCATGTGACCAGCAATGAGACTCTTAAACTGATACAGCTTCTCATGTGTGGACAGGAAATCTCTTTCTCCATTCACTCCCATCACAGTCTCAATGCGAGTCTCATAGTAATGAATGTAGAAACTGACTTCCTGTACACACAAAGTCTTATTGTTGGTCACATGACACAGCTGTGGACCAGAAGAGGGGATAACTCACAATATTAGACACCATTAACAAGGGTACCAATCACTACAATTTACATCATGTGCCTTTCTAACAGGACAGAGAATAAAACTTTTGGAGTGGGAGTTCTACTTTAATTTCCATCCAATGTGTCTAAACATTTTCCAAGTTTCAATGAGGGAGATCTTTCTGCTCTGTCTTTGGCATTAAGGGTCAAAGGATCTGCCATTGCCGGAGACTGAAAGAGAGCTCTGCTTAAAAGAGAAAGTTACTGGATATTAAAGCTAAACACTGCTTATTCGATAGGTCTAAACTTCAGGACCAGATTATTTTTTAACTACTGAATGATGGTTATTAGGAGTTTTATGAAATATTTTTATATTTCCAGTGGATTGTGATCAAATCAAGTGGGCCTATATGACATATATGAAATGTGGTTGCACTGGTGGATATTTAGTATGCAAGCCCTTACTTTGACTTCATTTATGTAAAAAGACCCTAACAGGTCTAAAAAGTGTATGTGGAGTGGTTACACCTTTGGTCACTAAGGGTACATTCACATGACAGAGTTTCAGCCGGGAAACTCAGTCCTAGTGTTGTCCGGATTTACAGGACCGCACCTTATGTTGGGAGAGGGACTCCTAGCAGTATAGTTATCTATGCTGCTAGGAGTCACTACCACCCAGTGATATACTGTACCGTACTATTATCGCTACAGGACACTATCGCTGGGAGACAGGGACTCCTAGCCGCATAGATAACTTTACTGCTAGGAGTCCCTCTTCCAGCATAAGGTGCAGGCTGGTAAATCATAGCTGAAACTCAGTCATGTGAATGGGCCATAATACTGCAGTTTTAATGAAGAAAATTAAGTTACAGTCTGAGAGATAGTCACTACCTTTCTACTTCTAGTGAGCTACTGATCGTAAAATGTGATATTCTTTATCAAGAAGCCCACCAATATAGATACATTCTACCAGCAAAAGTGTTTCAATTACACATTTTGGGCTGAGTTGTCCTTATTCTCAATCATTTAACACCTAAAGAATATTACATTTTGGTCTGCCAAGTGCCAGACCTTGTATTCTTGCTACGTTTTCCACAGGATTCCACAGGATCAAAGCATGGTGGGGACAAGCCTGGATTACTATCAAACCTAGGATTTCTGCCAGTGCACAGTGACCACTTATGTGGACACCTACTCTAAGATTGAACAGCAGCTACAGGATGGGAAGCCCAGCAGTATAAACACTAACGTAAAATTGAAGACCAACACCATCCACAGTAAAATCTGTATTATTATGTTCCAGATTAAACACTTTGCTGTCTGTCCTGCTGTCAACTCCCTCCAGCCTCAATATTATCAGTCCCATCTGCTGGGTCTGGGCTTATATTGGTTTCACGATTTGGATTAAAACCAGAATATTGCTAAATTGAAATGGTGAATTCATGGAATTCATTCTATTAAATCACTCAGCCTAACTTTACACCAAGCTTACTTTTACAAAAACGTATCAACTGAACATCCAAAATCTCAGCAGACTCTACAAACATAAATGCAAATCAATCCTCTTACCAGTTTTGGTATTCTGGGGCTGCTCCGACAGATCTTTGGGGACGCTTTGTAAATTATTTTGGTTTGCTTGCAAATGATCTTCACTTTCGTCTTCAGGTACAGAATGCAGAAACACTGGATGCGAGGTAACGTCTTCTTTTGATGTAACTTTATCACTACCTTTCTGTGAGGATGTGGTTTCCTGCAGTTTATGGTGGGGAGAATTCACACTTTGTGAAGTGTGTGTTGTACATTTAAATGAATGGCTGGTTGAGTCCCAGTCTGAAGCATCTAAACAAAGTAGAAAATAACAGTGCTGAACTATAGAAAAGGGTAATACAACATACAAGTGTGTTTTGTACTTTTTTTTATTCATACATGAGCAGCATATGCTGTAAATAGATACTTGCAACCTTAGGCATAATAGAATGTAACAATATCAACCAACATATCCTGCACCACTATACAACTAGAAGTAAAAAAAAAATAAAATGAATAAATAAAACTAAGAAATAAATGAACAAATAATGAAAAGAAAAGGTAGAAAAGCTTACAGTCTAAATGGAATAGGATGTGTATGACAGATGAAATCACATAATTGCGACCCACCTCTCGATAGTGGGTACTGATGTGCATATAAATTTAACTATATATTACCTTCAATATCATCTGCATCATCCAGCCCCAAATCTGCCATTAGGTCTAAAAATGATAAAACGTAATTATGTAAATTGAAGCAAATTTAGCTAACTGTACATCCAGTCTTCAGTTACGTGAATTTGGACTACCTGGCTTATTTTTTTCAGAAGTCGACTTAAAAAAATTAGAAGTGGAGCTTTTATTAGTTTGCAAAAACAGATCCTGGAAAAGAGAAAAAAAAAGTACTATGAAATCTGTAGTTTACCAATAAAAGCAGATCAGACAGAGTTCTACATTGAAGTACATAAAAACATAAGAATATAGCAAGTGAAAATAACTGATTTTATCATGACTAATCTATATCGGTTGTCGACAGCTAATACCTTTTTTATATCCACTGCTTTCACAGCTGTACTGTTGTCAGAAGCCTCTGCAGATAACAGAAAAAAATTATATCAGCTCATCTGCCTAATAAAATTCAAAACAAATGCAAAAACATTTGGCACAGAAAAAAAAGACTTGAAAATAAGCAGATCGAGGAAGTTAGTACCGCAGAAATCCAGAATCAGTTATTGCTGAAATACATCTTATGGTTTTGTGCAAAGCTTATCATACCCCTTTGCCTAAAGTGCCAGCCCTCATCTGGAATGTTACAGCTTCTGGATTGTTTTGGAAAAGATGGACAATAATACATCTCTAGTAAAGGAATAAAATGGACAGCTCAAATAACGGCTATTAAAACAGTCCATATACACGAGTTCAAGATGATGCTTTTGTGTCATAACTAATAATTTATATTTAAAAGAATATTATTTTTACAATTTATTTATAACCACAGTTGAAAATGTACTCGACATTGAAGCCTGCAACCATTTTACATATTACGTTAGGTAACTTAAAGGGAGTCTGTCAGCACGAAAATCAGTATCAGACTAATGACAGTAACTTGTAGGACGACTTCTAGACTTTACAAAGATGTCTTTCTTATTCTGTATTGAAGCTCCATTTTCATGAAAATCATTGTTATATTCTTATGTAAATTAGCTGAAAAGAACTTTAGGGGCGTGTCTTCTCCTGCTGGGACTTCAATCTTTGCTCCAGATAATCTCCACTAACTGCTGCCCAGTTCCATTGCTTCAGTGACATCTCCCACTTTGCCTGCAGGTATGGGCGGTTATCTTGGGTGGAGAGGGAAGCCATGGTAGAAGAAATGCCACTAAAGCCCTTTTCAGCTAAATTGCATAAGAATAAAATCCTGATTTTCATGAAAATTGAGTGCAGAATAGGAAAGGTATCTCTGTAAAGCATACCCTATAAGGTACTGAAATTAGTCTGATACCATTTTCCTGCTTGATAAACTCCTTTAATTATCAACAATGTTGATACATAGAGGCACATTTACTATTACAGTTCAGAGTCATAAAACTCATCTATGTCCCAAAATTCTAAAACTTGAAAATGGGTGTTTCTGAAGCGTGTCTTGTAAAATTAGACAAATTTATGAAGCTTTCTAATTACGAATATAGCACATTTCACAGTCACAATTTAGACCAATGTGTCTCGATAATAAATGTATCATAAATCTAGACATGCAAATAGGAAATTAGATGTTGCAAAATTAGACATGTTGTAAAACGTGTTCCATTAGGTTATGGTGCTCCAGGAACACAAACTTTAATGGCACACTTGTTACTACAATACCATTTACGGCCACTACACAATGTATGAAGCTGTGTCTCTTTATGAAGAGCCACAGCCCCTTCAAATAGTTGATCAGTGGAGGTGCTGATTTTTACACTGATGACCTATCCTAAAGATTCTGGAAAATCTCTTTAAATAGGACCTTTCATGTCCTCAGGCACATGCGGTTTTACATACCACTAGAAAGTCGACAGCGTGCTAAATTCAGAGCACTGCCGGCTTTCCTGGTATGTGCCCCGGGGCTGGAGATATCGGTGGTGTAAGTTTCACGGTTTACTGTCAGAAAGGCGTTCCTTACAGTCTAGCTGTGCTGTGAGGAACGCCCTCCCCGACAGTTCTCGTTCATAGACTTGTACTGAGGGGCGTTCCTCACAGCTAAGCGTCATCACCGGGCAGTAAGGAACGCCCTCTCTGACAGTACAGGGCTATAGACCAGTACAGAGAGAGGGGGCGTTCCTTACAGCCCGGCGATGACGCTGAGCTGTGAGGAACGCCCCCCCCAGTACAAGTATTATTATTATTATATACCGCTAGAAAGCTGTTGAATTCAGCGCACTGTCCGCTTTCTTGGTATGAGCCCGGGTGCACTAATATCACTGTCGGGGGGGGGGGAGGGGCATTCCTCACAGCCCAGCGATGACATTAGGCTATCCATCTATAAGGACATGAAAAGTCCTCTTTAAGTTGCTTTTGGTTGAAGCGTCGCTTTACACACATGTAAAATAAATACTTCACATTGTATTATGTTAAAATGCATTTATAATGAAAAATAAAATAAAGATATTCTTACCTTCATTTGATTCCTCAGAAATGCATTGCATATGGGCCTGAGCAGAAGGTGGAACTACATCACTGGCAGATTGCTTTTGTGGGCTCTCTGAAGCAGACTATTGATTAAAAAAAAAAAAAAAAAGTAGAAACTTAAATAAAAAAAATATACAGGTTATATGTCATCATTATAACATGCATTTTTTTAATAGGTAGAAAAACTGTAAAAATATAAGGGCAGATTAATGAAAAACGGTCTTGCCCATAGCAACCAATCACAGCACTGCTTTATTTTTTTTTTTATAGTGCTATTGAAAAATTAAATCTTTGATTGGTTACTATGAGCAGCTTAGAGTTTTCATAAATCTGTCCCAATATATTTTAACTTGTCTAATTCAATAGAAATTAAACCTTTAACAATGGTTTCACTTCAATTTATTTGGTTTTATATGCCAGTTTCCAAACATTTTAGTCAACAGGTTTTTTTTTGTGTTCTCCTTGGCAACAGGCTAAAAAGTATCATTCAGTATTTGTTATAATAAAAAAGATAAAAAAGTAGTCTGTGTGTGAATCTCAGCGAGTCTGAGCATATAAAATTTTTTTGTACTTACATTTTAGTTTCTAGTTTTCCTAAGTAACAAAATAGATGCAGACATGTTGACATGTCCATAAGTGCCCTCCATTGAAAAAGACTACAGGTGGGAAAATAGGACACGCACAGTGAGCAGCTACTGTTAAATGTGTGGCATCACATGACACTCCATCAATGGCCATGTTTATCATGTCAGTGTCATGCAGGCAGTGGAGAAGACTGTACAAACTTGAGGGCAGAGCTTTAGGGTAAATTCACACTGCGACTTTTGGAGAACATTTTGAAGTGGTCTTATGCCTGAAAAACTTTCTCCAAAAACGCCCTGTAGAAACCACAGCAAAAAGCTGAGTCTGAGGTTTCTTCCACGGTTTTCCACATTGATTAGACTCAAACAATAAAGCTATTCAGTATGAGGCCATGCACCATGGTTTCAGCAGTAACTCTGACACAGAAACCGCAGCAAGATCGGGCATGACACTTCTCTTTTACACTGCACTGAAAAAAGAAGTGTCCATCACTGACTCAGAGTGAAAACACATTTCCGGCCTTGTGCATATTGTGGTGGAAAGCTGAAACAGAGCTTCTGCTTTTTGCCATGGCTTTGCTCGCTGAAGAGACACAATATGGCTAATAAGACTAGATTCCACAGCAAGATCAAGCAGATTCTTCTTTTTTCAGCATCCTGAAAAAAAAAGTGACCATCGCGGTCTCAGAATCCACCTCAAAATCAGTTGCAAATTCAGCTGTGTGAACATACCTTTACAAAACAACACATTGGTGCCAAACTGCTTGAAACATATTATTAAAGGGAGACTGTCAGCAGGAAAGTTGGCAGACTAACGGACAGTATCTTGTAGGGCTGCTTCTACACTTTCCAAAGATGCCTTTCTTATTCTGAATTGCAGCTCTATTTTCAAGAAAATCAGGATTTTATTCTTATGCAAATTAGCTGAAAAGGACTTGGGGCGTTTCTTCTCCTGCCAGGGCTTTGCTCTCCGCTCTAGATAACCACCCCTAACTGCAAGCAAAGCATAACAAAGTGGCAGGTGTCACTCAAGCAATTGGGGGGGAGGGGAGCTGGGCGTAAGATGAGAGCAATTATCTTGAACAGTGACTGAAACCTCAATAGGAGAAGAAACACCCCTAAAGCCCTTTTCAGCTAATTATAAAATCATGATTTTCATGAAAATGGAACTGTAATGCAAAATAAGAAAGGAAGGTGTTGAGGTAGCCCTACAAGATACCACCATTAGTTTGATTCCGATTTTCCTTCCAACAGACTCCCATTAAGTGGCATAAAGTGTTGACTCGAGCACATTTGTGAAAATAAACAGAAAAGGGCCAAATCAGTAAATCCAGTACAAACTGTACCTTGGACCAGAAGGAAAAGCTAAAAAAGGGAAAACATATTTTCTATATAATTCTACTATAAGATTGGAAAAGAAAATATCTGGAAAATGAAACCCCTTTAATTGACAGATTAAATTCTGTATAGAACAAGAAACTTCTTTTTGTTATTTTAGTAGATGAGTTGCTGCTATACCATTTAGCTGTTACTTGCATTAAGTAACACTGCATAAAGTGGCGGATATGGTCAGATCACACATTCAGAGTTTTAAAATAATCCAAGGCAATTTACAAGCATTAAATAAACATAACAAAATTGGAGAGAATTATGTAACCATTACAATCCTACCTCGGAATCCCAAGGTGATTCGACATCATCATCTTCAAAGCCTAGTTCTGTCATTAATGCAACTACAGACATAAAAATTCATGCATCAGAACTGTTCACAGTTTATGCATTTTTTTCTGAACTGTACTTCAAATGTAACACCTGATTCAAACCAATGTTGTTGGCTAACTGTAGGGTTTTGGTAGAAAGGAAGACAACTTATAAGTACCAATACAAGTTAGACACGGTGCACATACTCCCAAAATGGAATTATGTCTAATCACTTCCCAGTAAATCCAATAGCGAATCTCAAGCTTGCCTTTAACAGCAGCCTCTGGTCTGAGACTGGGAAGCCAACATCCAAAATGACATAAAGGAAACCTCTAGAAATAAGTGTGAAATTCTATGGTATATCTGAAATAAATTGGCATATATTAACCCAAGGATTTACAGCAGATGTACAACAGAGGTCACATCTAGAATAGGTAAAATTCATGGCAACATCTGAAACAAATCTACAGCAGATTAAAACATGTACCATGTTCTGAAATCTGCAAAAATAAGTTTTCCTGAGTACTGTATGTATGAATAGGTTTTTCTGAACCAAATTCACTTTCTTTGTGTTGTATTTGCCATTATGTTGTTTTTGTGTGAATACCATTAACAAGTTCTCTAAAACTGAATGCAAAATCCATTAATTTTGCAGCAAAGAGATCATACTAAATTAAAAAAAAAAATACTACAGGATTAAAAGTCCAGCAGTATGCTATGTCTGTATATAATGTGAGAAACTGAGAATGTTCACTGTTGCTGCTTCGCTTGTTCACCTGCTTTATGAAGATCTAGAAGATGTGCCATGCAGGGTGCACTCTTCCCAACTGAACGGAACACAGCAGCTTTGTTCACATGCATGATGCCAAATGTTCCCTACCCTTCCAGCTGCACACCCTGCAACTGCGATTGTTATGCCCTATTCCTTAAGGACTGTGCTGAATGGCCAAGCATGAGCTTTGTTGCACACAAACCACCCACAGTGTTGCCTCTATGGTAGAATGTCCACAGAATAAACTATATACACAGAGTAAAACATTTGGGTCTGAGTCAAGTCTTTTTAATCATAGTATGCAATACAAACCCTTTCTGCCAACGCCATCTCCACTAGGTTGTACTTTTTCTGTCTGAGCAGTCTCTGTCCTGTTTGACTGTTTAGCACTTTCATCAACTTCATCACCAGAAAAAGACTCATCCTAAAAAAAAAAAAAAAAAAAAAAAAAAAAGCAGTCAATAATAATAAAAAAACAAACAAAAAAAACCTTCTACAAGCTGAAAAACTGTATGTAGGATTAGTCAATTGAAATTTAGAATAACAAATATTATCTCATATTTTATTAATAAAACATATACATGTCTGGTTTTAGCCGTACAATTTTTATATATTTTAAGTACTACAAATGTAAAAAGTACTTTAAATTCAGTTGTTGCAGTAGCCTCCCAGTGTCGGAAGCTTCTACAGTGGATGGGCGACGCATGCAACATCCCTCATATTCAGGTAATAGGATCAACGATGCACATTAGCAGCTTCCGGCACCCAGAGAATGCTACAACAGCTGATCTGTTTAGGTTATCTGATGACCTCAAGATAACCTATCCTGCAGAGATGAAAAATCGATTTGGGCTTGGAAAACCCAAAAATCAAATATGGAAGCTAGTAAACTTTTCTTTAAAAAAAAAAAAAAAAAAAAGGGAGAAAATAATACAGATGTCAAGTTTCTATGCAATTTTTAGAAAAACTAGATGTTTCAATGATAAAGCTAAAACACACAAACTATATCACAAAGGACAGAAGTGAGACTGGCACAACACATTCACTAGGAAATATAACCTATGGAAAGAACACACTACATCTCTAGAGAATTCTCTACGGCACAGCCGTTTACTCACATGCTTTCTGAATACACTTGTATGTGTGCCTTTCACACCTGCTGTATTGTTCACTCTAATAGTGGAATCTAACTGTTCAATTACTTCACAGGAGTATTGAGAAATGTTATTTTGTGTTTGGTCATGAATGTCTTCACTGTTTGTTAGATTGTCAACAGCAATGCATGGCAGGACACATTTGTTTGTTGCAGAACATTCTGCTACGGTATTGGTAAAAGTAACCTGTTTATTGGTTTGTATATTTGATTTAAAGCAGCTTTTTAATGTAGCCACTTCGCTTTCCATTGGGGAAGCTCTGTTCTCATTATCATCATCTTCAAGTAGCCCCAATATTAATGACACGGGAACCTCATTAGCATCTGGACAAGCTTGAGCATCTTCACTGTCCTTAACAGAATTTTCTACATAACTGTGATTGTCACTGGGTAGTGCATTATTATATGAGCTTTGTTGCTTTTCTTTCTTAATTTCTTTATCATTCGACGTAGTAACATTGCCAGCTCCAGAAGTACATTCAACACCTTCTGGAACATCAACAGCTGCACTTTGATTTTCATGTTTCATACAGGTTTCACCATCTTCAACAACACTTTTATCACATTCTTTTTCTGAACTATCACTATGACTTTCTGATATGCCATCCTTATCTTCTTCCAACTGCTCTTCTTCATCATCCTCTTCATCCTGTTCAACTTTGCAGTCATCTTCATCCCCCTCCTCACAATCTTTAGATTCTTCTTCATCTTCCTCATCATCCTCACACTCTTCATCATCATTCTGCACTACTTCATCCTCATCCTCTTCATCTTCACCCTCTTCATCATCATTCTGCATCTCTTCATCCTCACCCTCTTCATCATCACTCTGCATGACTTCATCCTCAACCTCTTCATCATCATTCTGCGTCTTTTCATCCTCACATTCTTCACCACCATTCTGCGTCTGTTTTACTTGCTTCCTAGTACAGTCTTTATTCCCCCCTGAGTTTGACTTTTTCCTCTCTGATTTGCCATTTCCTGATGAATTTCAAGAGTCCACAAGCAGGCAGAAAAAAAGCAAAGTAACATAAATTAATAAAAGCAGTAAGTGAGTTGGTGATAAACATTTTACCTTATTTACTCCGAGCAGGGAGACAGAAGCCAGCTGGGAAGGTTTTGCAAGAGAACCAGGTTTAATGCACACAGGATGAGGAAAGGAGTAGGCCTGGGGGAAAGGCTTAGGAGGGGACTGAATGTCTGCACCTTCATCTTCACTATCATGAACAGAGTCTTCTTCACTATCTGATTTACTGTCCAGTGTTAACCCTTTAGGTTGTACTGAGGAAAAACTACCCTTCTCAATAACTACATCAAAAGAAACAAACACAAGTCAGTTATTCACTACAAGTCACAATTCCACTTTACATTGGTCTTAATAATTTGCTATTTACTTACTATTCTTCTTTGTATGCAGGAGTTGTGTCAAACTTGGTTTTGTAGTTTTCTGCAAAAAAAACAACCAAAGAAACAAAACAATAATATAGATCATAAAATATATTAACTATATAATAAGTGTGTAGAATATTATAGGGACAAACTTTGAGATAAAATAAACAAACATTCTAGCCATAGCCAAGTTCAATGTTTCTACATATTGCCTGATCATTCTCTTTTTTTTAAAAAATCTACAATGTACAGTTCACCTAACATATCAACCACTTGCAACCTGAACATTCACCCCTAGCGTCTAGAGGGCATACATTTTTCTATAAATAGTAATCAATGACTTTGGTTTAGATCAGGTCCTGGTTTGGGATTCCCAAATACAAATGGGATTAGAGGGACTGAAGATTCAAGAAAAAAACAGGAAACAAGTGATCAGATAACAAGGGACATGCTTCCAGACTGATGCAAAAGCATCCCTGGTTGCTGCCAATTGAAGCTAGTTAAGAAAATACCAAGAGTGTGACCCAAGCTATTGTCAAGAAAAGACTTTTTTGAAACTTTTGCATTAGATTACCTATTTTTGGTCAGTATACAATTTTATTTGTATTACTTTTTAGATCCAAAGATTTTACTATTGTTACTAAGTAGGTGTATGCAAAATTTTGTAATATAATAAAATAAATTCCACACATATCATAATTGTAAAAATACAATTTATTAAATATAAAACAAGTAATGACAACAATTACTTATATGGGGGACACAAAAATATATCCACATAGAGTATTAACATGGTAGTAGGACTTCGTCCCTGGATAATAACATAGATAGAATGTGGCCTATATATTCACTATAAGAAAGTCATATGTCTGAACAATGACCAAATAAAACGCTATGAGATATAAAGTAATCCTCCCAAATAGGAGATGTAAACACTAGTGATAACATAATGTGTAATATAAGGAAAGAGCAACTGGTCACTGTATATATAAAAGTATGAAAAAACATAGCCAAAACAACATCTCAGCCCTAAAAATAAAGAAAGGGGATTGAGCTACATACCACGTTGGAACGCGCCCCAATGCCCCCTCACGAAGCCATTTCTGCCAAAACGTGCATCGGGGCGCGTTCCAATGTGGTATGTAGCTCAATCCCCTTTCTTTATTTTGGGCTGGGATGTTATTTTGGCTATGTTTTTTCATACTTTTATATATACAGTGACCAGTTGCTCTTTCCTTATATTACATATTATGTTATCACTAGTGTTTACATCTCCTATTTAGGAGGATTACTTTATACCTCATAGAGAGAGTTTTATTTGGTCACTGTTCAGACATATGACTTTCTTATAGTGAATATATAGGCCACATTCTATCTATGTTATTATCCAGGGACGGAGTCCTAGTACCATGTTAATACTCTATGTGAATATATTTTTGTGTCCCCCATATATGTAATTGTTGTCATTACTTGTTTTATATTTAATAAATTATATTTTTAAAATTACGCTATAGAATTTATTTTGTTATATTATTAAATTGTTCCACCAATTTTCTATGCTGATTTAAGTTATTGGTCCATTTTTTGTTGTTCACTAAATTTTTACTTGGGACAGAGCTTGGGTTCTGTATTTATATTAGTTTTTTTTTTTCATATACACAAAACGTTGTACACATTACAACTACTCTGTTTGCAGGCAGGATTTTTTTATGAACAAACTATTCTTTGTAGATTGAAGTAATACCTTCGGACTGAAATCTAAGTCATCTTCATCAGAAGAAGGCCAAGAATCAGCTTCTTCAGAGGCATGGCTAAGAGAAAAAAAAAAGTTCAGAAAATATTGTTCTGAGAACTTTACTGCTTACACAAATTCTTATATAAAAGTGTCAACTATTACAAAGCATCTGTAAAATCCTCCATAATCAAGACCAATATTTTAGGGACCAATTTAACTTATATGGATCAAAAGCAAAATAATAAAAAAGAAGAATGTAAATTTCCCTAGCATGCCTGTATAACTGATTAATTACTGGGTAAAAGTCGGAGATGTCAGTTAGGTGCCTGAAGGTCAATTTTGTTCATTCTGTATAGGTTCGTCTGAGCATAGGTCAAAGAACAAGAAGGAACACTCCTGCACAGCTACTGCTCTCTCTCCCCCCCCCTCTAGCTTTTGAGCCAAGAAGTAGCATGAATTGGCACTTCTCTCTAAAGTAAAAAGAGTTCAGCTGCTCGCCACTTGGAGTTGTGTTGACACCTACAGTGGTCGATTGTTATGAGGAATTATGATTGGCACATAAGAAGGAACTGTGGATAGACTTATTGCACTTTTAACTGGGGCACATAAACATTCAGGCTTGTTTACATGCTGGAATGTCAAATGAATCCTGGTGGCAAATATGGCCAGTTAAACAAGCCTTATACGTGTATATGCCTGCTTTCTGCACCAGACCTAGCTGAACCTTGTGTGTAGCCATCTAAGGGACTCAACGGCTGCAAGTGAAGTAGTTGACCACCACTAAAATAATTTCTGGAAGGCAGAGTGCTGAGCGTAATAATCCCAATATGATAATGTTGTGTGCCAGATGAATCAAAAAGATATAAAAAATAACAAAAAACAGATATTTAAATATTCTTACCTAGATTCAGATTCAGCTTGAGAAAGTTCATCAGCTCCTACATAAGAGCCACAATTCAGTTTTCAAGGTTATGTGACGTTTAGGTAATCAATACATATTCTGCTTATTACTTAATACCTATTACTGAATGGAATGAAAGGAATCCTATAGACCACTTCCACATATAATTATTTGCATCAGCATATGTAAACCAAGACCAAAAGTGAAGCCTACACAGATGAATTACAGTGAAAATGCTTACACCTCTTTCTATGTTTTTGACCCATTTCTTGAAAAAAAAAAAAAGGGCTCCAGCCACAGGTAAAAGGACCTTCAACATTAATAAATTACATGGAATCCAGATAAGACATGACACCAGCAAGACTTGCTTACACATTTCAGATTTACAGCAAACCCTTTTTCATAGCATGGCATTTATTAGCTACCATCTACAATAAGTAGGAATGACTGGCATATCAATACATTTGTCAGCCTATTATCTACCTCTCAGGTGAAGCAGTGACGTAGTTAATTACACTTCACAAAAAGTGTAATTATCTACCTCTCAGGTGAAGCAGTGACGTAGTTAATTACACTTCACAAAAAAGATAAAAACTACAAAAGTAAAACAAAAGAAATAATAACCAATAAGAACTGCAACAATGATTAAAAATATAAACAGCATGAGAAAAAAAAAACCAATAAAAAACATTCCTGGATTTGGCTTAAAAATGCTAATGCAAAATACTGCCATGTAAAAAAGAATGTAAGGGGTTGTCCTATTGGGTGGCATCTTTTTCAAGTTAAGCTATTCTAGTGATCAACCAATTCCCGTGAGTGCAAATTCTCTACCCATCAGCAATTAGCTGTTATCACCAGGGAAAACTGTTTGCTGGCACTGCAGGGGTGATGTAATGTTACGTAGCTTTGATGCAAATGAATGGCCGACTGTATAATACATTGACCTGTAGAGTTTGATAAATTAGGAGCTCTGGTTTGTAGACCGGATCCTGAACACTAAACACACCTCTACGACTTGAAACTACAACCCTTTTCATAATGCTGATCGGTAGGAGTTCCTAGGATTGGACACTCACAGGTCGTGCATGCTAGCCTAGGGATAGGTCATTAAGACTCTTCTTTACCCAGAAAACATCTATGCTGAATACATTTTTAATATACCTTTATTATATTAAGCATTTTAATTTCTGATAGTATTCCAAATCCCATACATTTTTTAAAAAACTACAAGATTTAATATTAAACTCATCCTGTGTCAGAAATAACCCACTACATGATTACATATTAATTTATATAGTAATAAATATTGTAACATTCTATAGTCTTTTAATGCTATGGAGTCCATTATTAAAACTGCACAGAGCCAAACTAAGTTGAATCTGCACAAAACTATTAGAGATTATCTTTTTTTTACATGCACGGTACTGAACATGGAAACTATGCTAAGCAACTAGTTAATAAAAAAAAAAGTGCAGACACAGCTTAATGTCAGTCAGGATCTGGGTAATAAGAGCTAATGCGCTCACTAACATAACCTTCTAATCTCCTAAACCTAAATCTTAGCACAAGTTCAATATAGCTTACTACTATGAACTGCACTTCAGTTTGGTGCGGTTTGTTCTCCAGAGCACGGTTTTCCCTTTTGTACATGCCATCATGTCAGGTTTTTCACAGTGAAATCAAATTGCCACACTAGTTAGTGCAAACACTAATTTTGCTTTTTTTTTTCAGTGCATATTAATACAACTGAGCTGATAGTCGACTGTGTGTTTCATGGATCAGTGTGGGGTCCATTTATATTAGACCGGTTAAAAAAGCAGAGCAAATCCTATTTCTTTCACAGATACCACATGGCTGAGAAACTCAGTTGTTTAAATAAAGTTGGGCCAGGTTCACACACAGTTTGGGCTCTATCTTCAGGGTATAGTCCAAGAAATTGTCAGAAGATATAAGTGTATCATGCACATAGACTGCTAATAGCTAGATGTATGCTGTAGTAGAAAAATGTAGCCCTGACCACTATGAACATATATCAAGAAATTAATCATAAAAGACTATTAGACCTATAGTATATAAGTATTAAAGGGGTATTCCCATCTCATGCTTTCATGGGCTGAATGTGAATTATGGAAACAGCATAGCACAGCATGCTATTCTGTTTCTTTAACTCAGGTTTATGGAAACAGCAATATGCAGGCATACTGTTTATTCACTTGCTTTTAGCTCTTTCAACCAGTTCTAGGGTTGGTAAGCAAATGAGGACTAATTTGAAAGCTCATAAAAATAACACTGAAAAACTAAAATGACGTAAAATCTACATAACCCTTGCCTTCTTTATCCATAGCTGGACTTCCTAGTGTAAATTTGCCATCCATGGCGTTCTTAGGACTGCCAAACATTGATGTTGCCTTCTTTTTACTGGGTCCACCATAAGGAGAAGAATTCTGCTTAGTCTTTGAGCCATATTCAAAAATTAACTGTGAACATCTGCAAGAGAGAATGCAAGATGGCAAACAAAAAATAAAATTAATCTAAACGGGTAAGTGAAACTCAACACAATAGCAGCCATGTAGACAATTGCACAAAAATGGTATACAAATAGAAGGGCTGGGAAATTATGACCAAAATCATTTTACCTGGATTACCATTAATGCCAATTATTTAGGTCATACCTCTTTTATAGTATAAGTATGTGTTGGGCGAACCTTTTAAGATTCGCCTTACGAGGTTAGCCTGGCGTTTTCGTTCGGACTGAACATAGCCAAACCAAAATCGGTATTATACTCCTATATAATAGCAGTTTCAGTTTGGATGTGTTCGGTCCAAACGAAACTGCAGGTGGAACCTTGCAGTTATCTGTGTTGATGTTTGGTTTCTGTTATTTTTTAATTAATCACCCAGCCCTATATAGTATAGAAATCAAAAAATCAAATACATTTTTCAAAAAATACTGATTTATAGGCACTAAATAATATACATATTTGGCAACCATAACAATCCATTCAATAATTAAAACTATTTAGCATAATTAGTGAAAGGCCCAACAGAAAAATATTAAAAAATTACATCATGGATGAAAATCCAACCAAAGTTAAAATTTATAATTAATAAAAAAACAAACAACACCCATAAAACAGAAGATAGAAAACTTACGCGTGATGGCCGTCATTAATCGCATAATCATCAGCAGTCCAACCAGTCAGATCTTTTATGGAACTATCAGCATTGTTTTGAAGTAGATACTTCACTAAACTGATGTGACCATTGCCTGCTGCAATCATTAAAGATGTCCTGTAATAAAAATGTTACTGTGATGAGTATACCGTGTTTCTCCAAAAATAAGACCTACCACGAAAATAAGCCCTAGCTAGATTTTCCAGGTTTTTTGGAGCAGGCTTGAAATATAAGCCCTACTCCAAAAATAAGCCCTAGCTAATTTAACCCCTTCCCGACATCTGCCGTGCGATTACAGCGGATGCTGGGTCCTTAAAGATGGCGGCTTCTCTGCTGCAGAGCGGCTGCCATAGCTGCCGTACCGGGTCTCCGCGGAGACCTGGAGCTAATGCCTGCAATCAGGGTCTACCCTGTTCACGGGCATTGTTGAGCGTGACCCCCCCATCTTCCCACCAAAGTAGCACAACCACCGGAGTTAATGCCCGCTATCACAGTGGACTCTGATCGCAGGCATTGCTAAGTGTGACCTCCCTCCCCCTCCCGCAGTCCCTAGGGTCGGTCCCAACCCCCTATAGCTACTATACCAGATCTCTGTTGTACTGGAGACCCACAGTTAATGCCCGTGATCAGAGTCAACTGATTGCGGGCATTGTTGGGTGTGCCAGTCCGTGACCCCCCCCCCTCCAAATCGACCCCCCAAAGCAGAGAAACTATCCCCAGGGCCGGTCCCCACCGGCCCCATACCTTATGAAGGCTCCCAGGCCTGTCATTGGAATATTACTATTGAGGCTGGTCTATGACCAGCCTCACTAGTAATGAAGATAATACGTTGTATTGCAGTCTATGAGATGATTACAGGTTCAAGCCCCCTAGGAGGGGTTAATAGTGTAAAAAAACAAAAAACAAAACAATAAAAGTTCAAGCCCCCTCCCACTTTCACTAGAATACATATAAAAATAAAACATTACTGTGAAACAGTAAACACCCGGTCTACAAACTTATAAAAATATTTCACCTCTATGGTGAATGACGTAGCGGAAAAATAAAATCAAAACCGCCGAACTGCTGTTTTTTCACTGTTTCACCTCTAATAAAAGTTGAAATAAAAAGTGATCAAATGTGTGATTGTTGTTCATGGAAAAAATTAAGACCTACCCCGAAAATAAGCCCTAGCCCTTTTTTTCAGAGAAAAAAATAATATAAGACCCGGTCTTATTTTTTGGAGAAACACGGCAGCTAGCAATTGCTAGATCACAAATCAGAGTTACAGAGGGTATAGTCTTTGGATATATGTTTTCCATATGCCCTAATCAGGTAATAAAAGCGGCCACGTGATCACTAGCCCTCTATACTAAAATCAGCTCTCTGGAGGAAACCTTATGAAAACAGCAAACTTTTTTCAATGACACTGTGTAATTCTTCATTTCCACTGCAGCATTCACTTTGGAGAATTGGGGCAGCACTTACATTTCCCCATTTTATCAATGGAAACATTGATAGTTGTGAAGGGGGAGTTTTACCTTCCATTGCTGTCCCTTGAATTTATATCAGCTCCCTCTTTGATTAAAAGCTCAACCATTTCTTGATGATTTTCAGTAACAGCAAGAATTAGTGGTGTACAGCCATCCTAAAAGAAAAAAAGGACATGGATTTACAAGGGCACTCTGAACATACACAGCCATAGTAAGGACAATGGGATATTTATAAAATCTAGAGCAAATAAATGACTGATGTTGGTGAAAGTGATCTACTAGATTACTACTTTCACCTCATACTGGAATATCATGGATTGCATGTCCTTATACAGCATTACAACCTCCTGTTCCAAATCACTTTTACCTTCTACGGCCATTGGGGTTGAAGAATGTGGAAAATCATAACAACAATTTTATGGTCTTCAGAGAAGCCAACCATGTGAAGATGCTATGTTAATCCCTGTATTGACCCAACAGGAGAGTGGAAGGTGTTTAACGGAGTTAAAAAATTAATTTTGTTTTTTTGTAAATAGGAAGAGCTATATGACATAAGTATATGTTCCAATACAAAGCTTAGATTGCTGTAGCAACTTTTTAGGGTACTTGCACAGTATAAGGATTACATGTGGATTTCCCCATGTGGATTTCAAGGCAGAAAAATCGCATCATAATCCACTAGAATTAAAATCAACAAGAAATCCTATTTCTTATGTACATAATGTAGATTTTTTCTGTGTATTAAAGAGGACCTTTTAGGTCCTCAGGCACATGCTGTTTTATATACCGCTAGAAAGCCGTCTGTACTCATCCATAGACTTGAACTGAGGGGCGTTCCTCACCACATGAGGACATGAAAGGTCCTCTTAAATTGACCTATAGTGCAGATTTTAAAATCCACAGCGTGTCAATTTATTTACTTTTTTTTGGCGTAGATTAAAAAAAAAAAAAAAAAAAAAAGGCATGTAAGTGTATTAAAATCCCCATCAAAATTCAGCCAGTGGGTGCAGATTTTCTGTGTACATTTATGTGCTTATACATGCAGATTTTCTGCAATTTAGTCCTGATCATTTACCTGTACCCTAAAGACGTTGTCCTATAATGGACATTCATTTAGGTGGGAAATGTCTGATCGTGAGGTTGCAACCTACTGGAACGCCCATGGATCACCATAATAACCCAAGCTCATTGTCTCTTCCTCATTCCACAACTGCAGTGAGGAGAAGTTTGAATGGAGCAGAGGATAAGCCTGGCTGCTGCGGCTCCATTCAAACTCTATGGGGCCAACAGAAAGCAGAGTTAATAAATCTTGGCTTTTTCCATCAGTCCCATAGATATTGTTTATATCAAGGTAGCTTATTATGTTGCATTTGTTTTTATAGGCAATTTGTGACTATCCCTATCATCAGCAGTAAAATTAAAGCAGACTGCCAACCTGTATTCCAAAATAGCATTTCAAAGGCAGGTGGTACGTGTCTCAAGGTGGAAATCTATTAGGGAACCAAATAAACCTAAAGAATTTTTTCTAAACCAAAGCTAAATCCTATAATGTAAAACCTAATTTGCAAGCAACAATTTTCATATTTCATGAGCTCTATCTTTGGGATATAAAATACAACACATTGCTCACCTTATTTATTGCATTGATGTTGGCACCGTGTTCAAGCAGCTGAACTGCTATGGGCATTGATGGTATAAGAGCAGCAAGATGAAGGGCAGCGTTTTCATTGACATCTACAACATTAGGATCAGCTTGATGTTCTAACAAAATGGTTGCACACGGTTCATGTTGACACTGTATAGCCTGATAAAAGATAAGAACCTTAAAACATTTCCAGTTCTCATAATAGAAGGCGCACCATTTGCCTTCAGATAAACCCATACCTTCATTAGTGGAGACCGATTAGCGTTGTCACAGACATTTAGCTTTGCCTTGCTTTCTGCTAAGAGTTTCACCACATCAAGATGCCCATTTGCACAAGCAAGATGCAAAGGTGTCCTAAAGAAATCAAAATAGAATATTTACTCTGGATAACAAAAAAGAAAACAAGCAGCTAGGATGTCATGTCGTCCAACTTAGTGACAGAAATAAGGTACAATAATCACACCAAATGCACAGCTATCCTGTGGGTTACATGAAACTGCAACAACACACAGGAATAATAAGAAAGGATTGCCATAATAATAAGTATTGCCATACAAACCACAAAGGATGACGCACCCTTCTGTGTTGTATATTTATATTTATGTACTTTTATTAATTTTCAATAAAGAAGTATATGTTTTCTTATTATTCCTGTGTGTTGTAATATCTTCAGTGGTACAGAAATAAGGTAAAGCACTGGAGAGGTGATACATATCTAATTGCTGGAGACCCTACTTCTGTGACCCCCACAGGTCACTAGAATGGAGGTCCTGTGCCCTGTTCTGTCTGTTTTTACTATGACGTGGATTTAGTGAAAACCCCTATGAGAACACTGATCCATAGGGTTACAGGACAGGAAGTGTCTGAATCTTGGATATGGATTACTTTCTATAATGCAGCCTGAATCTTATATCGAATGACAGAAATAGGCTACTAACACATTTTATCACTAATATAACAGACTAAAGACAATTTTCTATGCCTCTAGCTGGTGTTTTCCTGTGCCAGTCCTGAAACTGTTGTAGTTGTATGGAGGCAAAAGACATATTCAGGCAATAGTTCAGAAGATGTATACCAATGCAGATCACTGAAAGACAATCAAGGTGAAGGGTTCTTATGTCAGAGTGGTGCTCCTGACATGCATTAGGTTTCTATAACAACCATGTTACACGGCTCTGCAAACCAGAAACAAGACACAAGCAGCAGCTGATATATCTGGAGCATATGAAGCAGGATATGTGTTGTCTGGGTGCACACACAAAATAAATGTCATATATAAATAATGTTGGTGCTAAATGGGCTGTCATATTGTTGCAGGTTTTCCTTATTTGACTTTTAATGCACTGAAGGTAGGCAGGAGGGGGGTTGTTGGATAGACAATCCCTGTTTGTAGGGAGAGGGATGCGATCAGTTGTTATTGCCGGGTAAAGTAGGCGCCAAGTTTTTATTCCTGTCCAGCTGTTATTTTTTATTCTAAATAGGCACAAGTGATATAACAAAATAAAAAATAGATACTCACCGATGGCCATGCTTCCTCAGTACCGATGCTGCCAGGGTCCCCACTTGTCTTTTCTTCCTCTATGTCTCACTCCAATCACTGGCTGCAGCACTGACCCACCATTTACTGGTTAAGAATGTATTCTCAGACATTTCCTCAGTGACTATGAAGTAAAGACCAATGGGGATCCTGACAGCATTGTAACTAGACAAGCATATCCATTTTTTATCTTCTCATACCACCCTGAACCTATTTAAAACATAAAAATAACATATGGACAATCCTTTCAAACTTGTTATGTCATAATAATATGTGGCAAATAGCTAGTGAGTTAGCTATGTAGAAAGTGAAGAGCAACTGTGCATCCCATGGTTGGAAGCCAAATCAAATCAGAGCTTCTGAATACCCTCAGACACAAGGTGAAAAATCAGCTGTAGTTCCATGGCAAGATCGAGAAGGACGCTTATTTTTTTTCAGCATCCTGAAAAAATGGAAACATCTGTCACTGCTTCCCATTGAGAAGAATGGAAGGCAGATTCAAAATCAGCTCCAAATTCCTGTGTGAACACACATTTAGGCCTCATAAGCACTACCATGTGTGCAGGCTGAGTCTCTTCCTTTTGGAGGGTCAATGCTATGTTCCACTGACAGGTTCTATCCTGCTCCGTGGCACTAGAACATTGACTTCAATGGCGGACAGATGGCACTCAGATGTCAACCGAGTGCTTTCCGCTGTGATATTAGTTCCCCCTTGGCGTGCACACTCGATTGTGTACATTTCAATGCTTCAGTGCACCATGTTTTGTGGGTAAAGACTGTAAAAACAAAAAACATTCTGCTCTAATGGGCAGGATCAGGGACAACACAGGCCTTTTAACACCTTAGATGCTGTGGTCAATAGGGAACAAGACATGCAAGTAGTCTAATGCAGGGAGCCTCTACCTGTCAGCCCATCAGCACTCTTAGTATAGCAGTAGATATTCCATGGTCCCTAAGTATGCCATATCTATAGCTAGGATGCTGCCAGAGGCTATTTGAAAAAGAAACAAAAAAAAAATCCATGCCAAATAAATAAATAAATAAAATACCCCCATTGTAAGACAAAATTTATTTTAGTTTGTAAAAAGAGTGAACCATAAAAATACACATATTTTATTGCTGCAATTGTAAGAACCTGTACAATACAGAATTTATATTACTGATAGCACACAGTGAATGTCATTGAAAGAATGTCATATTTACTATTTTTATCTGTTCCCTCCAATTTTTTTAATACACATCAGTCAATAAAGTTCTCTGTAATACAAAGTGGTGTCAATATAAACTACAATGTCAACTAAAAAAAATAAAATAGTTCTAGTGATTGTGAGAGGAGACACAAGAATGATATTTTCTTTAAACTGAGATGAAACTTTAAGATGAAATATAATACTGCTAGATCTATTATCTGGTGGACACCAATCATGCCATATGAACCCCACGGATCACATTCGTTAAGATTTCTCATAGAGTCCATCATTTCATGATTTTTAATGGACTCTGTAAAACCTGTCCGGCATGGTGTATAGTACACTGGAATGTGAACATGTCAAATAAGACAATCAACTATTGAACTAGACAGGCAATGGCAGATAAACCAGCATCTTGAACAATGAACAAAAGTTTGGAAGGGATTACCATGGTGATGTATACAATGAAGATGCGGGAGAACTGTGTACTGTGAAGAGGATGTTAGTAGTGACAACTTGTAGCCATATTGTGATAGGATAACAAAGTAATCGGATTCCAATTTACTAGGACTTATTAGCAGAAGGGCCTAACCTAATTCCTACACCACTAAGGCAAATAAGGAATCCTGGAGCTTGGCTAAACAATTAAAGTTTGGGGACAATATAGCGCAGTCATTGTGCAATGTAGAGCTCAGCGACTTTGTACTCTATCAGCAGGGCATTTGCTATTTCCTCTGTGACACAAAGCTGGCATAGATGGGTGTACATGTGGCACATGTTTTTGTTCCAAAGACATCACTTAACTCTTTTTGGACAAGCTTGCCACTTTTCATGAAAGTGAACAAAGGTTTGTGTGCTATGCTGTAAAGGTATTCACACCAGTTTTTGTCGCAATTGTTTTTGTAAATGTTATAAAATTTTCTTCAAGGCTCCATGCACACAAACATGAAAAATGGAAATGTAATGGATGTTTTCTTAATGTCTGTTACACGTCTGTTTTCAGGACAATGGTAGTCAAAGGGGGCATAGACGTTTGTTTCTTTTACAGACCATTTTCTTGGACAGACGGACAAATACAAGTCAATGGGTCTGGTTTTAACGTACGTCAAAACTGATCTGCAACCATTTGATGGCCGATAAAAGTGGATGAATGGGATGCGTTAAAAAAATAAATAAATAAATAAAAAATAGACCAATGAAGTTCATTAATTTTTAACTGACATTTAAAAACAAAAGTCAAACTGATGCAGAACAGACCTTAAAACCGACAGACAAAAAAAAAACCCACATATTGAGCATTTAATCTGGCCAAGCATGACTGCTGTTGAGTACCCAAATGGCTCTTCCTAAACAGGGAACGGTGGGTGACAACAAATCGGTGAACTCTGAGTATGCTGAAACTTATGGTTCTTGCACTGTTATAAAGCATGCATTGTGAGTGATGGGTTACAGGCTGATGCATGACAGCTTGTTTACCTGTTCTCCTTGTCCACCTGGTTGATGTCCTGCTTGGGCAGCAGCTGCCTGATCTTGGCCACATCTCCAGAGGAGGCAGCTCGATGGAACTTGCTCAGGTCTTTCTCCTTCAGCTCATAGCCCGCAGACAGTATGCTGCCGGTGTCCGATGTGCTGGAGGAGGGACCGCTCTTCTTCTTCCTACCGAACCCGAATAGCTTCTTCATCTCCCCGTTTAGTCGGACAATCTAGTGAGGGGAGAAGTGCAGGTAGCAGGACAGGACACTGATCTGCTTGATAGCGCACACTCAAACGTAGCTAAGTACACACGAATGATCCATGCTGAGAGGATGAACCCAAGGAGCCCAGAACACAACTACACCCCATGGACTCCACCGTGCCCACCCCAGGGCACACAGCCCAGCGACCAGTTGCTAAGTCCCGCCCCTCCCCCAAGCGTCGCACGGTTACTATAGACAAGAACCAATGAGGAGCAGTTCGAGAAAACCGACGCAGCGCATAGTCAGAGCTCCGCCCATTGAGCTCGAAGGGTTGCAGCGAGGTTGGGGTGGTCATGTGACCGGCTTGGAAGGCAATTGACTTCTTCCGTGTCGAGAGCGCAGGCGCAACGGTTGCTGGCACTATTAGGGGGTGGCTTTGTGGTGAGGAGGTTTCATTGTAATGCTGGTTGTTAGGCTTGTGGATGGTTCAGATTGTAAGGAATTGTGAGGAAGAACGGATGGGGTGGGGGGACATGTAAAGCGGCACGGTACAGAACAGGAGGAGCTGAACACAATGACATATAGTTTTGTGGGGAAAGATTCAGTAGAACTTTTTTCTTCATTAGTGACTGGACTGTTTTGGGCCATGAAGGATTATTCTGGTAACAGAACGTTACCCCCTATCCAAATAAGAGGTGGAGCTCGCCAGTCAGTGGGGTCCAGCTATTGGGACCTCAACAAATAAGGCCATCTCAAAAGCTGATTTCAAACGGTTCGTTTTAAAACCTATTGATCTCAATGGGTTGTAACACCCATTCACAGGTGTGCGTTAGGAGCATTTCGGCACCATCTGGTATCTGCTCTTTTGGGGGGAGGAAAAACTCGGACTTGCAGGACTTTTTCTCTATTCAGAAAATAAGGATATCTGTTTTTTTTTTTGTTTGTTTGTTTTTAACATTGAGGTGTATGGAAAGCGGTTTACAAACTGATAGCAATCAGTTTGTGTCTGTTTTGTAATCCGTTTTTCTTTTTGCGAATGCTCAGAATAAAGAAGGGGAACAAAAAAAAAAAAACGGATTGGTCAAAAACTGACACAAATGGTCAATTGTTTTGAATGGACACCCAATGGACTAATCCATCTAAAAGAACAAATTCGGGTATCAGCTGTGTAACCATTTGGAATCCTTTTTGTATCAAACGTGTGTTTTTTTTTTTTTTGTTTTTTTTTAAACGGTTTACAAGCGGACAGATACCAGGTAGAAGTGTGAACCTAGCATAAGGAGAGCGGGGCAGGCAGTGCCGTTCCATACCTTGAAATGGGATTGCTGCAGTCGGCTATCTCCAGTGGTTATATTGAAATAACTGGAGTGGCGCATGCAGGCACAGGTCTTGTGTTCGGCGTGGTTTACCTGATAATTTTGTCTTACCACAGTGCCATTTTTTACATGCTAAGAGACATAACTTATTTCTTTCTTGTGAATGTAGTTTTATGAGGGCTTGTGTTTTTTGGGCCAAGTTGCAATATGATTACATTGATACCAAGTTAATAGGTTTTATTTTTAATTTGCTGAGGACTTATTTGTTTCGGATTTATTGGTTCCACTTTGGGATAGATAACATTTTTTGTTTGCAATTTATAACATTTAACCCATGTCACATGATGGCTTATTGATTGCGGACGCTGGGAAGCTGGACGAAAAGTCAGAAAGAGGTGGAATTGGGAAAAAAAAAACACATTTGTGCTAATTTCATATGGGTTTAATTTTTGTGGCGTTCACAGTGTGGTAAAAATGACATGTTACCTGTATTCTGTAGGTCTGTGTGATCACAACAATACCAAATTTATATAGTATTTGTAATGTTTTGATACCTTTTTAAAAAATGAAAAACTTTGCAAAATAGAACAACTGTAACTTTTTCATATTTACAAGTATAGAGCTGGGTATGGTGTCTTTTTATTTGGGACAAGATGACGTTTTTGTTGATACCATTTAGGGGAAGGTCTGATGGTTTGATCACTTTTTATTCAATTTTTTTTTAGGATGCAAAGTGTTGAAAAGAAAATGCTATTTTGATTTTTTTCCCCCGCTACGCCATTCACCTTATGGAAAAAAAATTTTGAGCGTAGGGATACCTAAAGTGTTTGTCTACTTTTGTTTATATTTATATGTGATTTAGTGAAAGGGGGAGATTTGAACTTTTCTTTTTTTTTTAAATTCTTGAAAAAAGTTTATTTTTTTTTAATGATCAGACCCCCCCCTTGGAACCTTGAACCCTAGGGGGCCTGATCGCGCATACTATTTACCGCAATACTAATGTATTTAAGTGAATAGTAAAATCCCTTGACCTCTATTACATGCTGCCTAAGGGGTTAATTAAGGAAGGGAATCTCTCTCCTTGTGGAGAGCACCAGTGAAGGTGTGTAGAGTTTTGAATTGCCTTTTTGCCCTCTACTAAGCATCTGCATCCCAGCTCCTTTTCCCATAATGCCTTGTGATAGGGGGTTAAGTAGCAGTTATTTTAATTATTTTTTAATGGCATTAACCATGTGGCAGAAGTGCAATTAGGGGTTCAGCATGTTGGGGGGGGGGGAATCCATCCAAGTGGGTCCAATTATAAACTATATAATAAAATCTTCTGGAAATAAGCAATACCCCCATGTGCCTTTATTAAATTTAATAATACTCCTATGTGCCTCCATTTACTAATAGAGTTTATTAAAGTATATATATATATATATATATATATATATATATATATATATAAAAATATATATATATACACTGTATATGTATGTGTCACAACACATGCAACAGTCCAAGAAGCATATATATCATATCATGCAAAATGCACAAAACAATTACTGGACAAATGCATATATATGGCACATCAGAAGCACCTCCACTTGTCTGAACTCTCTCCACCGACTATGAAAATTAGTAATCAGCCTAACCTCTGTTTTCTCAGAATCATGTTTTTTAACCTCTTAACGACCTTGGACGTACTATTACGTCCTGGGCGCTAGCTACTTTGCGCACCAGGGCGTAATACTACGCCGGAGGCCGGCCGCCTGCTCGCTATCTGAGCGGGCGGCATCGGAACCGAGTGTTAACTGTAACTGACAGCTAACACCCTACTCCATAACCCCCGGTCGGAACCGAGTTCCGATCGGAGGTTTTAACCTCTTGGATGCCATGATCAAACATGACCGCGGCATCCAAGGGGTTCCGCTATCTTGTCGCACCCCCTGCGGCGAGATCGGGGGGTGCCGGTATCGATAATCTGCAGCCCGGGGTCTGCCCAGTGACCCCAGGCTGCCTGGAGACCCCACTACCTGGTTGATCCTGCCGAGACCTGCGGAAGTCAGCGCTATGCTTCCATAGCGATGACTTCCTCTATAGACTGCAAGACACTTGCATGCTCGTGTCTTGCAGTCTATAGTACTGAGCCAGAGATGAAAGCATCTCTGGCTCAGGTGTCCTTATGGGACACATGAAAAAGTAAAAAAAGTGAAAAAAAAAAAAAATAAAGTATGTGAAAAAAATTAATAAAAGAATAAAGCCCCCAAAATTCCCTTTTCCTACATAAAATGAATTATATAAAAAATAAACCTAAAAATTAATAAAAACAATATATATTTGGTATCGCTGCGTCTGTAACAACCTGTACAATAAACTGAAACCATATTTAATGTACACGGTGAACGTCGGGGAAAAAAAAACGGAAAAAAACCCGCCAAAAGTAATGATTTTTCGCCATCTCACCTTACAAAATATGCCATAAAAAGTGATCAAAAAGTCATATGTACCCCAAAACAGTATCAATAAAAAGCACAGAGTGTCCCACAAAAAATAAGCCCTAAACCAACTCTCTAAACTGAAAAATAAAAATGCTACGCATCTTAGAAGATGGCGATTTAAAAAAATTGATTTATGTCCCCAAATGGGTTTTTGTTCTGCAAAATTGGTATCGCATAAAAAAACAGTATAAATGAGATATCGCCGTAATCGTACTGACCCGCAGAATAAAGGTAACATGTTACTTACGCTCTACGCTGCATGGTGAAAAATTTAAAAGGTAAAACGCAGTTCCAGAATTGATGGGGTTGTTTTTTAAGCCACCAAGAAAGAGTTAATAAAATTTATGTAAAAAGTTGTAAGCACCTAAAAATGATGTCATTAAAAAATACATCTCACCCCGCAAACAAGCAGCCCTCATATGGCTACATCACCAGAGAAATAAAAAAAATATAGCTCGTACAATAAAATCGCCAAATCATTAGAACGTAACTGGCTGCGGCAGGAAGGGAATGTATACGCTGTGCGAGCGTATATCGGGACAAACCAGATTTAGAGCTTACGAGGGATAATAAACCAGAAGTGACCCCCCCCACCCAATAATAGGAACTACTGGGGAAATAGTAGGGAATTTAGTGTACCCAATGTACTCCGCAAAGCTTACATATTCACTTTTCCCCATCCGCTGTGCAGTCACGTCTGGGATACTAATGCTCACTAAACCCCTTGTTAAATTCTTTGAGGGGTGCACTTTTCAAAATGGGGTCATTCCCTAGGGGATTCTACTTTACTGGTACTTTAGAGGCTCGGCAAACATGACATGGCATCCAGATCCCAAACATCTGAATCTGCGCTCCAAAAGCCACATAGCACTCCTTCCCTTCTGCGCCCTACCCACATGTATTACACTTGTCGTACCCAGAATAACGTACTTAATGTCATATGTGGGTATAAACTGCTGTTTGGGCACAGCCGAGCACAGAAGGGAAGGAGCGCTATTTGGTTTTTGGAGCACAGACTTGGACGGTTTGGTTTTTGGACGCCATTACACTTTTGCAGAGCTGAAATGCCAGTACAGTGGAATCCCCTGACATGTCACCCCATTTTGGAAACTGCACCCCTGAAGGAATTTATCCAGGGGTACAGTGAGCATTTTTAACCCCCAAGTGTTGCTATAATTTATTATCCATAAATGAATACGCAGCTGATGGTGAAAGGTGAAAATGACAGTTATTCCAGGAGTACGTCATTTCAGTGCGTAATATGTTGTGCCCGGCTTGTATCAGAGATGAACACTCCAAAAGCTGTTGTGCCCGGGATCCCTGCTCACCAGTTTTTGGAGTGTGTGTCTGTGCAGACATAAACTGGGCACAACATATTGGGCACTGAAATGGCGTATCTATAGAAAAATTTCATTTTTAACTTTTCATTATCAGCTGCGCATTCATTTTTGGAAATTAAAAGAATGCAACACTTAAGGGTTAATAATGCTCGCTACCCCACTTGATAAAGCCCTTGAAGGGTATAGTTTCCAAAATGGGGTGACATGTCTGCGGATTCCACTTTACTGGCAATTCATGGGCTCTGCAAAAGTGGCAAGGTGTCCAAAAAGCAAACTGTGCTCCAAAAACCAAAATAGCGCTCCTTCCCTTCTGTGCCCGGCTGTTCCCAAACAGCAGTTTATACCCACATATGGCATTAAGTACCTTATCCTGGGTACACCAGTGTCATACATGTGGGCATAAACTGTCAGGGCGCAAATGTGAAGGAGCGCTACGTGCTTTTGGAGCGCATATTTAGATTGTTGTTTTTTTGGACGCTGTGTCACATTTGCAGAGACCCTAAAATTGCCCCTACAAAATGGGGGTCACTTCTTGGGGAATTCCAATTTACTGGCACCTCCAGGGCTCTGCAGAAATAACATGGCGACCAGAAAGTACACAAAAAAACACAGTGCTCCTTCCCTTCTGAGCCCTGCTGTGTGCCCAAGCAGCAGTTTATACCCACATATATAATTTTTTTGTCCCCGGGATAGCCCACTTAATAGTTTTAGGAGTGCATGTCTCTGATGCCACAAAGTGGCCGCAACGTATTAGGCACTGAAATTGGATATTTCTTTAAAAACTTTAATTTTCACTTTGTACATTAATTTTTGGGAAGCATTTTAGGCTCAAAATGATAATACCCCTTGATACATTCCTTAAGGGGTGTAGTTTCTAAAATGGGGTCACTTTTGAGAGGTTTCCATTTTATTGGTACTTTAGGCGCTCTTTCCATTCTGAGCCCCACCATGTACCCCTACAGCAGTTTATGACCACATATGGGGCATTTCTGTTTTCAGAAGAAATTGTGTAACAAACTGTGGGGTGTTTTTTCTTCTTTACTTGCAAAAATTAAAAATATGTCACTAAATGGATGGTTTATTGGAAAAAAGTAATTTTTAATTTTTACGTCCCTAAGTCAATAAAATCTGTGAAACAGCTGTGAGGTCAAAATGCTCACTATACCCCTAGATAAATTCTATGAGGGGTGTAGTTTTCAAAATGGGGTCACTTTTTGGGGGTTTGTATTGTATTGGTACTTTAGGGGCTCTGCAATTGCGACATGGCACCTGAAAACTATTCCAGCAAAAGCTAAATAGCGCTCTTTCCATTTTGAGCCCTGCCATTTACCCATGCAGCAGATTACAACCACATATGGGGTATTTCTGTGTTCAGGAGAAATTGTGTAACGAACTTTGGGGAGCTTTTTCTCGTTTGTCCTCTTGTGAAAATGAAAATTTTGGGGCTAAATTGACGGTTTATTGGAAAAAAAAAGTAATTTTTCATTTTAATGTCCCAATGTTAATAAAATCTGTGAAACAGCTGTAGGGTAAAAATTCTCACTATACCCCTTGATATGTTCTGTGAGGGGTGTAGTTTCCAAAATGGGGTCACTTTTAGGGGGTTTCCACTGTATTAGTACTTTGGGGGCTCTGCAAATGCGACATGGAACCTGAAAACTATTCCAGCAAAATCTGTTCTCCAAAAGCCAAATAGCTCTCTTATCATTCTGAGCCCTGCCATGTACCCATACAGCAGATTATGACCACATATGGGGTATTGCCGTGTTCAGGAGCAATTGTTTTGCAAACTGTGGGGTGCTTTTTCTCCTTTATCCCCTTGTGAAAATGAAAACTTTGGGGATAAAGTGATATTTTAGTAATGTTTCATTTATACATCCCAGTGTTAGCAAAATCTGTGAAACGGCTGTAAGGTCAAAATGCTCACTATACCCCTTGATGAATTCTGTGAGGGGTGTAGTTTCCAAAATGGGGTCACTTTTAGGGGGTTTCCATTGTATTCACTATGCAACACAAATTTTGTTCCCAGCTTTTAAATGTTATATTCCAATTGCTTATGTCTAAAACAAATTAAAAATTGCTTACATTCATCATAAACTTCGCTTTTGTGACCACGGCAACGAAAATTATGCATTTTTACTATAGAAACAGACGATTTTGCATCTTCTCATTTATACAGTCAGACTAAGAACACTATATGCATTGCAAATTTACACAGATTACCAAAAACTGTTCAGCAGTGTGCGGTTTTCCGAGATTTACGACTATTCTGCAAATCAGTTTCACGAATCAATCCCCAAACATAGTCGCCCCTTAATGTTTTCGTTATATTGTCCTTGGTAACGGCGTTCAAAGTTCATAATGTCCTGGTGAAAGCTCTCGCCTTGCTCCTCTGAATAAGCTCCCATGTTCTCTTTGAACTTATCAAGATGAGCATCAAGGATATGGATTTTGAGTGACATCCTGCAGCCCATTGCAGCATAGTTCTTTATCAGAGTCTGAACCAGTTGTACATAGTTTTCATCTTTATGATTGCCTAGGAAGCCGCGAACCACTGCGACAAAACTGTTCCAAGCTGCTCTCTCCTTCCTATTCAGCTTCTTGGGAAATTCATTGCACTCTATGATCTTCTTGATTTGTGGTCCGACGAAGACACCAGCTTTGATCTTTGCTTCAGACAGCTTAGGTCCGTGATGGCGAACCTATGGCACGCGTGCCAGAGAGGGCACGCAGAGCCCTCTCAGTTGGCTCGCGCGCCGTCGCTATGATCGCTCACTAACGGGGAATCCAGTACAGGATTCCCCGTTAGTAAGCGATCGCTTCTTTCAGCTGTATGTGCAAATGCGCATACCGCTGAAAACTGTCAGTGTAGGCCGCGGTCCGCAGGATCGCTGCTTACACGGTAGATGCTACATCAGTAAAGGCTAAATACTGTACTCCGGAAGGACCTTCTGACGTCATAAAGTCACATGACAGGGTAGGCGTGTCTTTACTTGCAAGAAGGTCCTTCTACATAAAGAAAAGTTGTATCCTGAGCAGTGGAGGAACATGAAGAGATGTGGGGTGCGGGGTGTAGTGTGGGGGGAGAGATGTGGGGTGCAGGGTGTAGTGTGGGGGGAGAGATGTGGGGTGCAGGGTGTAGAGTGGGGGGAGAGATGTGGGGTGCAGGGTGTAGTGTGGGGGAGAGATGTGGGGTGTAGTGTGGGGGGGCAGAGATATGGGGTGCAGGGTGTAGAGTGGGGGAGATGTGGGGTGCAGGGTGTAGTGTGGGGGGGGAGATGTGAGGTGCAGGGTGTAGTGTGGGGGGAGAGATGTGGGGTGCAGGGTGTAGTGTGGGGGGAGATGTGGGGTGCAGGGTGTAGTGTGGGGGGGAGATGTGGGGTGCAGGGTGTAGTGTGGGGGGAGAGATGTGGGGTGCAGGGTGTAGTGGGGGGAGATGTGGGGTACAGGGTGTAGTGTGGGGGGAGAGATGTGGGGTGCAGGGTGTAGTGTGGGGGGGGAGATGTGGGGTACAGGGTGTAGTGTGGGGGGAGAGATGTGGGGTGCAGGGTGTAGTGTGGGGGGGGAGAGATGGGTGTAGTGGGGGGGGAGAGATGTGGGGTGTAGTGTGTGGGGGGAGAAATGTAGGGTACAGGCTGTAGTGTGGGGGGAGAGATGTGGGGTGCAGGGTGTAGAGTGGGGGGAGAGATGTGGGGTGCAGGGTGTAGTGTGGGGGAGAGATGTGGGGTGCAGGGTGTAGTGTGGGGGGGAGAGATGTGGGGTGTAGTGTGGGGGAGATGTGGGGTGCAGGGTGTAGTGTGGGGGTCAGAGATATGGGGTGCAGGGTGTAGAGGGGGAGAGATGTGAGGTGCAGGGTGTAGTGTGGGGGGAGAGATGTGGGGTGCAGGGTGTAGTGTGGGGGGGAGATGTGAGGTGCAGGGTGTAATGTGGGGGGAGAGATGTGGGGTGCAGGGTGTAGTGTGGGGGGGGAGAGATGTGGGGTGCAGTGTGTAGAGTGGGGGGAGAGATGTGGGGTGCAGGGTGTAGTGTGGGGGGGGATATGTGGGGTGCAGGGTGTAGTGTGGGGTGGAGATGTGGGGTGCAGGGTGTAGTGTGGGGGGGAGATGTGGGGTGCAGGGTGTAGTGTGGTGGGGAGAGATGCGGGGTGCAGGCTGCATGCAAGAGGGGGGAATGGGGGAGGCAGGTTAATTTAAGGTGTTGCTGTGTTGGCACTTTGCAATAATTTAGTGGGCTTTGAGTTGCAGTTTGGGCACTCGGCCTCTAAAAGGTTCGCCATCACTGGCTTAGGTAAAAGATCTTGGAGGTAATTGAAAGCTCTCGACTCCTTATCTAGAGCCCTGACAAATTGCTTTATGAACCCCAACTTGATGTGTAGTGGTGGCATCAGCACCTTGCGTGGGTCCACCAGTGGCTCCCACTTTACATTGTTCTTCCCCACAGTGAACTCTGTCCGCTGAGGCCAGTCCCGCCTGTGGTAGTGCGCTTCAGTATCCCGGCTGTCCCAAAGGCAAATAAAGCAAGGATACTTAGTAAAACCACCTTGGAGGCCCATCAGGAATGACACCATTTTGAAATCTCCGATAACTTCCCAGCCGTACTCATCATACTTCAAGGCACTTAGCAACATCTTGACACTGGTGTATTCCTCTTTCAGGTGCACCGAGTGAGCTACAGGAAGAGACGGATACTTGTTCCCATTGTGAAGCAGCACGGCTTTGAGGCTCTTGCATGAGCTGTCTATGAAGAGGCGCCACTCATTCGGGTTACAGGTAATACCTATAGCCTCGAATAGACCGGCCACATTGTTGCAGAAGCACAGTCCATCTTGATGACTGAAGAAGCTGGAAAAAACTTGGTGACGCTTCCTCTGATCTGTGACTTGGACGCTTTCATTTAATAAGTTCCATTGCTTGAGCCTTGATGTCAGAAGCTCAGCGTTGGACTTGGTGAGACCAAGGTCTCTGATCAGATCGTTGAGGTCTTTTTGGTTAGGGTAGTATAGCTTCCGCTCCTCATCTGCATATGAAGAGAAATCGTGATCTTCAACATCTTCGTCGATGTCTGACCTGCTGCTTTCTTTTGAAGGTGGTGTAGCTCTGTCTGGAGGTGTTGGTACAGGAAGTTCAGGGCAGTGTGGTACTGGGGCAATAGATGACGGAATGTCAGGATACATTACAGGCGGTGCATTTTTGCCAGTGCGACGTTTGGAAGGGTCCATCATGCAGAAGTAGCAATTTGTTGAGTGATCAGTCGGTTCACGCCAAATTCTTGGGATAGCAAAATGCATGGCTCTCTTCTTTCCCCTGTACCAACCTATAAGCAAACAAAATAATATTTGGATTGAGAATTTGATTTAGGCCTATTTCACACTAATGACTAGTGATATTTACAATATTAACACAGTTAAGAGAGTAGCATTTATCCACTTACCTTCAAGAGTTTTCTTGCAGTGCTCACATGTGAAATGAGGAGCACATGGTTTGTCTTGGTCACCAACAGGCATGCCGAAGTATGCTTTGTAGGCCTCACACATCTTAGCAGATGCTTCCACAGAGTACTTTTTCGCTCTTGTCTTTATAAACTGGCCACATACGTAGCAAAATGCGTCTGCTGGATGTATGCAACCTCTTGATGCCATCTAAATTGACTAAGTTGCTGTGAACTGTAAGGAAAAAGGATGTCTCTCCAAACTTGATAAAAATGGTCTTTATTCCATGCAGTATTAAAGTTCAAGCGTGTACTGAGGATTCAGCAGAGCAAGATTGATTACCCGGTACCAGAGTAACACACAATATATACATTTACATTCCTAAGCTCCTCCTGTAATGGGTGTGGGGTGAAGTGTGAATACTTACTATGCAATCCCAATCAATTAGATCCTGTCTCTCAGGAAGGGCTATAGTGGCCCTATATAACTGTAGTTATACAGATACCTACAATTCTATACAGTCCCAGAAAGTTCTAGATAATTCTGGGCAGTTCTAGAAACTTCTTGATAGTTCTCAGAATTCCAGAAGCTTCTTAAGTATCTTGAAATATTGCGAATATCCTTAAAAATAGATCAATTTCAAAATATCATTGTGCTGACCACAAAAGCAAAGTTTACAGGGAATAATAACTTTTTTTCTATTCATTTAAGGTACAAACAATCAGGAAAACACACTTAACAACTGGGAACAAATATTTTTTTTGAAAATTGTTACATGGTGATTGGTACTCTAGGGGCTTTGCAAATGAGACATGGCACCTGAAAACTATTCCAGCAAAATCTGCTTTTCAGACGCCCAGTCTTGCTCCTTTCTTTCTGTGCACTGCCGAATGCCCAAACATTGGTTTACACCCACTTGTGGGGTATTTCCGTGCTCGGGAGAAATTGCATAACAAACTGTGAGATGCATTTTCTCCTTGAACCCTTTGTGAATGTGTTAATTTTAGGGCTAAATTAAGGAATTAGTGGGAAAAAATGAAATGTCTAAATTTCACCTCCATATTGTTTTAATCCCCATGAAATACTTAAAGGGTTAACAAACTTCCCAAATGTTATTTTGAATTATTTGAGGGGTGCAGTTTTGAAAATGGGGTGATTTATGGGGGTTTCTAATATATAGGCCTTTATAATCCTCTTCAGAACTGAAGTGGTCCCTAAAAAATTAGTTTGGGAAATTTTCTTGTAAATCTGCAAAATCGCTGTTACACTTGTAAGCCTTCTAACATCCAAAATAAATTACAGGACGATTAAAAGATGATGCCGATATATAGCAGAGATATGGTAGATAATATGTATTAATGTATTTGGGTGGTATGACTATCTGTTTGAAAAGCAGAGCATTTCACATTTTGAAAATTGCGATTTTTTTTTTTTTTTTTTTTTCCAAATTTCCATCAAATTTCCTATTTTTTTTTTATAAATAAATACAAAAATATTCATTAGTGTTTACCACTAACATGAAGTACAATGTGTCACGAAAAAACAATCTCAGAATCACTTGTGTAAGTTAAGACGTCTCAAAGTTATTGCCATATAAAGTGACACATGTCAGTTTTGAAAAACGAGGCCTGGTCCTTAACGCACTTTTGGGCTGGGTCCTTAAGGGGTTAAAATTAGAATTCTTTGCTTTTTGATATCCTTGTTCTATATCGGTCACAGAGTATCCTCTTCGTAAAAACCGTTGTTTCAAGTCTTGAGCCTGTGCCTCAAATTCTGTAAATACAGAAAACTCTTGGAATGAGAAGGTGTGTCCAAACTTTTGGTCTGTACTGTATATAGGCTGAACAAATGCATATCTACTGTAATAACGAGCATATAGATAATACAGGTTCTGTATAAAGAAATCCTGTGCATATGAACAGTACCCAAATGTGGGGAAAACATAGCCCATATACACGTCAATTTAAGCTACAGTGGCTTGCAAAAGTATTCATACCCCTTGAACTTTTTCATGAAGCATCATGAAGACCAAGTAACTCATCAGACAGGTCAGAGATTAAGTTGTGGGGAAGTTTAAAGCAGGGTTAGGTTATAAAAACATATCCCAAGCTTTGAGCATACCAAGGAGCACTGTTCAATCCATCATCCAAAAATGGAAAAAGTATTCTACAACTGCAAACCTACCAAGACATGGCCGTCCACCTAAACTGACAGATCAAGAAAGGAGAACAATGAAAAAGCAGCCAAGAGGCTCCTGGTAACTCTGGAGAAGCTGCAGAAATCCACAGCTCAGGTGGGAGAATCTGTCCACAGGACAACAATAAGTCATGCACTCCACAAATCTTGCCTTTATGGAAGAGTGGCAAGAAGAAAACCATTGTTGAAAGAAAGACATAAAAGTGCCGTTTGCCGCAAGCCATATAGGTCACACAGCAAACATGGAAGAAGGTGCTCTGGTCAGATGAGACCAAAGTTGAACTTTTTGGCCTAAATACAAAGCAGTATGTGTGGTGGAAAAGTAAGAATTCTCATCACTCTTAACACACCATCCCCACTGTGAAGCATCATGCTGTGGGGAGGCTTTTCTTAAGAAGAGACAGGAAAGCTGGTCAGAGGTGATGGGAAGATGGATGGAGCTAAATACAGGGCAGTCCTGGAAGAAAACCTGTTGGAGGCTGCGATAGACTTGAAACTGGGAAGGAGATTCACCTTCCAGAAAGACAATGACCCTAAACATACAGCCAGAGCTACAGTGGAATGGCTTAGATCAAAGAATATTCATGTGTTAGAATGGCCCAGTCAAAGTCCAGACCTAAATCCCATTGAGCATGTGTGGCAAGACATAAAAAGTGCTGTTCACGGACATTCTCCATCCAATCTGGCTGAGCTTGAGCTGACATAAAAAGTGCTGTTCACGGACATTCTCCATCCAATCTGGCTGAGCTTGAGCTATTTTGCAAAGAAGAATGGGCAAAAAAATCTCAGTCTCTAGATGTGCAAAGCTGGTAGAGACATACCCCAATAGACTTGCAGCTGTAATTGCAGCGAAAGTTGGCTCTACAAAGTATTGATATAGGGGGGCTGAAAACTTTTGCACATCCTACTTTTCAGATTTTTGATTAAAATTTTGAAAACCACGTATCATTTTCGTTTCACTTCATAATTATCTGCTAATTTGTGTTTGTCTATTACTTAAAATCTTAATAAAATACATTTAAGTTTGTGTTTGTAAGGTGACAAAACGTGGAAAAGTTCAAGGGGTATGAATACTTTTGCAAGCCACTGTATATGCCAATTCTCCTAATTATCAACAATTGTAAAGCCACATAGGTACCATCAAACAGAAGTGACCCATCAAATGGTATAAAGCTACATACCATGATGCAAACAGTATAAAACCAGTGTAGAGAAAAGTCCAACTTGCAGGACTTTTCTCTCCACTGATTTTAAGCCGATTCTGCACCGGAGTCTCCTCCGTAGACTCCAACGCAAGTGTGAATCCAGCCTTACTGTGTATATATTTACATGACTGTCTGTCTATAGGGGATTTGTAACATGGCTGCCTCTCTCTAGGTGGTGATGTAATATTGTTAATAAAGTTAACAGGAAAAATCAACCAGAGGAGACACAGAAAGAATAAGATCTTCTCCACAGATATGATGAGGTGATTCTGTAGTAATACTGTATGTATTCTGCTCCTCAGTATACTATTTACCTGTCTCTAAATAAATTGGCTTGGCTAAAATCCCATTTGCTGTCTCAAGACTCAGTGAGTCAAAAGCAAATTGAGGATCTGTTACATCCAACAGAGGGCGCATGAGCTTCCCAGCTCCTTTTCCCATAATGCCTTGTGATATCTAAATCCCAGGGATCACATTACTGACAACATATTTAGTCAGTTTCAATTTTGCTACAGATGCATTTCACAAAAACAGACCATACCATATATTTATTTTTGAAAAACTGCACTACTCATTACACAAATACATTTTAACTTAAGTCATGAAAACCGGAATAACACCTTTAAGATAGGCCATCAATTTTAGATCTGTTGGGTCCCCCACAGATCAGCGGTTTTCACTTGACTGTTGCTCCTAAATGGCAGATCTGGGCTACTTTATTAGTGGCTCAGCTACCATGTAATGGCATTGGCACCCACAATTGCATTTGTGAGGATGCCAATGCCTGACAGAGGAAGACATATTCTCTGCAATTGCTTAGATGTTACTGACCCTATTAACTACGGCATCTAAGGTGTTAAACACCCAGGATTTTAGTTTTTCCAATCTTGGGTGTTAAGAGCAGATGCCCAGCTGTGAGTATGCTTTCTGATTGATAATGGGGGGGTTGGGGGTGATGGTGATATTATGAACAAAAGCTCATGGTACCCCCTCCCCTGGGGTCAGCTGAAGTGACGAGGACAGGAGAATAATAAAATATTTTTCCCCTCTCTTCACACTAATTTAAGTGAAGCTACAAGTATATGCAGCACCGCTTTAACCTGTGATCTATTAAAATCTATATTGGCTAAATCAAGACCAAGATAATACCTCTAGCCCCTGTGTCCCTGTAATGCACTTTGCTCAAAGCCTGAGCAGGGTTTGTCTAGAACTGTGTGAAGTTAAAGCCCCTTACTGACCTCCTTAAGGCTGAGGCTCCAAGTTGCGGAAACGCAGCTTTTTTTGTTGCAGATTTTGTTGCGTTTTTTTGAGCCAAAGCTAAGAATAGCTACAAATGGACTGGGAAATATATAGGAAGCTTCTTATACTTCTTCCTTCCCCTCAATCCACTCCTGACTTTGGCTCAAAAAACTGCAACAAAATCTGCAACAAAAAAAAGCTGCATTTCCGCAACGTGAGACTTTAGCCTAAAGAGGACCTTTGATGTCCTTAGGCACATGCGGTTTTATATACCGCTAGAAAGCCGACAGTGCGCTGAATTTAGTGCACTGTTGGCTTTCCCGTTATGTGCCCCGGGGTTGGAGATATCGGTGCCGTTAGTTTTCTGCCCATCGTCAGAAGGGCGCTCCTGACAGTCTGTCGGCTTTCTAGTGGTATATAAAACCGCATGTGCCTGAGGACATGAAAGGTCCTCTTTAAAATGTATATTGACATTCACTAAAAGGTTAAATCTCTGCTCTTTCTATGCATACGCTAGGTTCACACCTGCTTTAGAGTTTCCGATCAGGGTGTTCGCTTGGGGACCCCCTGAACAGAAACCTAATCTGATTAAAAAAGCGGTTGCCCACGAAAACCTGCGGACCCCATAGACTATAACGGGGTCTGCCAGGTTTCTGCCTGAAAAGGACGAAAAATGTGGAGAGAAAAGCGCTGCTTTTTTTTTTTTTTTTTTTTTTTTTTACACACAATTCTCTGACCTCGGAAATTTTTTATTTTTGCCCTGGAAACACTGTTCTTGTTACCATTAAATGCATGTTTTTCTTAACACTTTGGAGGCTTTTTCAGTGTAGTTGCCATCCATTTCACCTCACTGCGCAGTCAGGACTGCGTTTTCAATGTGACAGGTCCCCATTATTGTAAAATAATATGGATTCCAGTGCCAAAGAGAGAAAAAAACTAGAAAATGCAGATGAGAAATATGATACTATGTTTCTATAATAATAATTGGAATCTTTTATTATTCAGTATATTGAGAAAAGAAAACTAGGGCTGCCTTATTTTTGGAATGGATGATAGAAAAAAAGCAAAAATTCAGCACACCAAGCACACTAAAAGCAGCCCCTTGATATTGATTATAGTGGCGCTTGGATGAAGCCTGGGTGGGTACCGGCAGAAATGCACATTAAGGCTAAGGGTCCACGCAGCAGAAATGCATTGCGTTTTTGCTGAGTTTTTCTCTGCAGATTTTCTTCACTTATTAAACCTATAGGGAAAATGCCAACGTTTCCAGAGGTATAAGTGACATGCTACAATTTTCAAAAACGTGGGTGTTTTTGAAAATGCAGCTTTTCCACAGCATTTTTTTTCTGCAATATGTGGATAGGATTAGCCAGAATTTCATTTACTTTGCAGGTACTGTAAAATGCTGCGTTTTTTTCTGTGATGTTTCCACAGTGGAAAAAACGCTGCCTTTCCGCAATGTCTGACTTTAATCTAAGACAAATATAACTAGTAGATCGCTTGAAGAGTTAAAAAAAGATTTTATTTTATGAAGTTTAAAAACCAATGTACATCTTTTCACAATGGACATAAATAGATCCGTACTTTCATTAATTGTGCCTCCACCCACATAGTGTATCTACTGTAGCTGCTTCTTCTGCATGCTGGGTTCAGTATGTAGGTAATGCATGCCGCACTCTCTATAAACATTCAGAGGGATTAATTTGTCTTAACAACAATAACTGTTCAATTCAGCTTTACAATCAGCCTTTTCAATTCATTTGAGAAAAAAAGAATCTAAAGATTTGTTGCAGAAAAACAAAATGTTGAAGTTTTGGTTGCAGTAAAATCATGTATCAAAAAAGGGGAATAAGATTGCAAGTTGTGATGACTGAGAATTAGGACGTTTGTGGGAAAAATGAACTCCATAGGAAAACAATGAGTTTTTTGAAGCAGTTGTCTATAATGTATGACTGTGAATGTCACTGTGAAGCTCTAGCTTTACAGTAAGAGGGTCACTTTTCATTAAATTAAGCAGCGCCCCTTTGTCGTAAAAGTGTCTAAGGCTAAGGTCCCACATAGCGAAACGCAGCAAAAAAAACCTAATTTTTTTTCCACAATGTTTTTCATCACGTTTTCGCAGAGTTTTTATCTGCGGACTTTCTGCCCTTATTATACAGTGGGGAAAATAAGTATTTGATACACTGGCGGTTTTGCAATTTTTCCTACCTACAAAGAATGGAATTTGTATTGTAGGTACACTTCAACTTTGAGAGACAGAATCTAAAAAAAAAAATAAATCCAGAGAATTACATTGTATGATTTTGAAATAATTAATTTGAATTTTATTGCATGAAATAAGTATTTGATACAATAGAAAATCAGAACTTAATATTTGGTAAAGAAACCTTTGTTTCCAGTTACAGAGGTCAGACGTTTCCTCTAGTTCTTGACCAAGTTTGCACACACTGCAACAGGGATTTTGGCCCATCCTTCATACCGATCTTCTCCAGATCTTTCAGGTTTCGGGGCTGTTGCTGGGCTACATTAAAGTTTTAGCTCCCTCGAAAGATTTTCGATTGGGTTCAGGTCTGGAGAACACTCCAGGACCTTGCAATGCTTTTTATGGAGCCACTCCTTAGTTTCACTGGCTGTGTGTTTCGGTCATTGTCATGCTGGAAGACTCAGGCACAACCCATCTTCAGTGCTCTTTCTGAGGGAAGGAGGTTGTTGACCAAAATCTCGCGATACATGGCCTCATCCATTCTCTCTTCAATACAGTGCAGTCGTCCTGTCCCCTTTGCAGAAAAGTACCCCCAAAGTATGATGTTTCCACACCATGCTTCACGGCTGGGATGGTGTTCTTTGGGTTGTACTCATCATTATTTTTCCTCCAAACACAGCAAGTGGAGTTGATACCAAAAAGTTCTATTTTGGTCTCATCTGACCATATGACCTTCTCCCGTGCCTCTTCTGGATCATCCAGATGGTCATTGGCAAACTTCAAATGGGCCTGAACATATACAGGCGTGAGCAGGGAAAACTTGCGTGCCCTGCAGGATTTTAATCCATGAGGGTGTAGTGCGTTACTAATGGTAATCTTGGACACTGTGGTCCCAGCTCTCTTCAGGTCACTGACCAGGTCCTCCTGTTTAGTTCTGGGCTGATTCCTGACCTTTCTCAGAATCTCATCCTTACCCCACGAGGCGAGATCTCGCATGGAGCCCCAGACCAAGGAAGATTGACAGTCATCTTGTGTTTTTTCCATTTTCTAATAATTGCGCCAACAGTTGTTGCCTTCTCACCAAGCTGCTTGTCTATTGTCCTGTAGCCAATCCCAGCTTTGTGCAGGTCTACAATTCTGTCCCTGGTGTCCTTAGACAGCTCTTTGGTCTTGGCCATGGTGGAGAGGTTGGAGTGTGATTGATTGTGTGGACAGGTGTCTTTTATACAGGTAATGAGTTCAAACAGGTGCAATTAATACAGGTAAACTAACAGGTCTGTGACAGACAGAATTCTTGCTGGTTGGAGGATGATCAAATACTTATGTCATGCAATAAAATGCAAATTAATTATTTAAAAATCATACAATGTGATTTTCTGGATTATTTTTTTTAGATTCTGTCTCACACGGGGGAAGTGTACTTACAATAAAAAATACAGACCTCTCCAATCTTTTTAGGTGGAAAAACTTGAAAAATTGCCAGTGTATCAAATACTTATTTTCCCCACTGTACCTATATGGAAAACGCGTTTCCACAGGTACAATTGACATGCTGCAAGCTTTTCTTCTGCAGATTTTTTTCTGCAATGTGTGCCAGAATCCCATTCATGTTGCAGGTACTGTAAAATGCAGCGTTTTTTACCTACAGGATTGCATGCAAATTTTCCACATGGTTTTCAATGTCGTTATATGGTAGTATGAAAAGAAGTTAAAGAGTTAAATTAATTTTACTGTGCTGACAAGTGTCTAATTTTACACAGTTGCATATGTTGTAGTCAATCTCTTCCAGCTATTTCTGTTGTTCATGGTGAAATGTGAGTGATAGTGTTTTTTTGTGTCAAGCTGGGTTCACATCAGTGTTGGAGTTTCTATTGGAGACTCTGTCGCAGAGATGGAAGAAAATTGGCAGAGAAGAAAGTTGTGAAGAGAGGACTTTTTTTCTCTGCCCCTTTTAGTTTCTAAATGGTGGACACCTGACAGACCCCATTGTACTCAATGGGGTCCACTGGGCTCTGTGTGCATGTAAATCCTGATTATGGAAAAAAAAAGTCCTTTCAGTGCAGCAAACTCACTCCAGAAGTTCAGTGAGGATCTCTGAATGATCCAATGTTGTCCTAAATGACTGATGATGAAAAATATAATCCACCTGTGTGTAATCAAGTCTCCGTCTAAATGCACCTGCTCTGTGATAGTCTCAGGGTTCTGTTTAAAGCGCAGAGAGCATCATGAAGACCAAGGAACACACCAGGCAGGTCCATGATACTGTTGTGGAAAAGTTTAAAGCCGGATTTGGATACAAAAAGATTTCCCAAATTTTAAACATCCCAAGGAGCACTGTGCAAGCGATCATATTGAAATGGAAGGAGTATCAGACCACTGCAAATCTACCAAGACCCGGCCGTCCCTCTAAACTTTCATCTCAAACAAGGAGAAGACTGATCAGCGATGAAGCCAAGAGGCCCATGATCACTCTGGATGAACTGCAGAGATCTACAGCTGAGGTGGGAGAGTCTGTCCATAGGACAACAATCAGTCGTACACTGCACAAATCTGGCCTTTATGGAAGAGTGGCAAGAAGAAAGCAATTTCTCAAAGATATCCATAAAAAGTCTCGTTTACAGTTTGCCACAAGCCACCTGGGAGACACACCAAACATGTGGAAGAAGGTGCTCTGATCAGATGAAAGATGAAACCAAAATCGAACTTTTTGGCCACAATGCAAAACGATATGTTTGGCGTAAAAGCAACACAGCTCATCACCCTGAACACACTATCCCCACTGTCAAACATGGTGGTGGCAGCATCATGGTTTGGGCCTGCTTTTCTTCAGCAGGGACAGGGAAGATGGTTAAAATTGATGGGAAGATGGATGGAGCCAAATACAGGACCATTCTGGAAGAAAACCTGTTGGAGTCTGCAAAAGACCTGAGACTGGAACAGATATTTATCTTCCAACAAGACAATGATCCCAAATATAAAGCAAAATCTACAATGGAATGGTTCACAAATAAACGTATCCAGGTGTTAGAATGGCCAAGTCAAAGTCCAGACCTGAATCCAATTGAGAATCTGTGGAAAGAGCTGAAAACTGCTGTTCACAAACGCTCTCCATCCAACCTCACTGAGCTCGAGCTGTTTTCCAAGGAAGAATGGGCAAGAATTTCAGTCTCTCGATGTGCAAAACTGATAGAGACATACCCCAAGCGACTTGCAGCTGTAATCGCAGCAAAAGGTGGCACTACAAAGTATTAACTTAAGGGGGCCGAATAATTTGGCACGCCCCACTTTTCAGTTTTTTATTTTTTACAAAAGCTTAAAATATCCAATAAATTTCATTCCACTTCATGATTGTGTCCCACTTGTTGTTGATTCTTCACCAAAAAAATTAAAATTTTATATCCTTATGCTTGAAGCCTGAAATGTGGCAAAAGGTTGAAAAGTTCAAGGGGGCCGAATACTTTCGCAAGGCACTGTAATTGGAGGTGTATAGGAGACACAAAGAAAAGGGTAAACTTCTCGGTTTAGTTTTAGCCTTTGTGTTCACCTTATAAAAGTGTTGTACTTGTATGTATTGCTAATGGGTCCTGAGAGATCTAGTTAGTTCAGGCACCAATGATTCATATATCTGCAAGCTGTGAGAAGTAGTAATGTAGTCAAAGTGGATGGGGTTAGTTTGAGTATTTCTGCTGGTGGAAAGTCAGTGTTGTGAGTGATTGGGGTGAGAGGGCCATTCATCAGAACAAGCTTGTTCTTAGGGAGGTACATTTGGCAAGAGTTTATAAACTGTGTGGCTATGTAGGGGACCCAAGAACGTATTCTCAATTCTGACCAAGAGGTTAGAGCCATTACCATAGTGTCAATTCAGAATTTGTGAGGCAGCATTAAATGTTTAAAGTTGTCAAACTATTGACTGTCAGTAACAGAACATGTATAGTACTCTACTTTTTTAAAACAGTAGGCAGATCTTAAGACCAGATGTTAACATTCAGTATAAGCTTTGGTTATTTACTTGTGCTTTAGCTTTGTTTTGCCTGGAAGAATTTGCCCGGGCATTTGACATCTTCAGCAATGGAGCCATTATTTACAGTGGGGAAAAAAAAGTATTTAGTCAGCCACCAATTGTGCAAGTTCTCCCACTTAAAAAGATGAGAGAGGCCTGTAATTGACATCATAGGTAGACCTCAACTATGAGAGACAAAATGAGAAAACATATCTAGAAAATCACATTGTCTGATTTTATAAGAATTTATTTGCAAATGATGGTGGAAAATAAGTATTTGGTCAGTCACCTACAAACAAGCAAGATTTCTGGCTCTCACAGACCTGTAACTTCTTCTTTAAGAGGCTCCTCTGCCCTCCACTCATTACCTGTAGTAATGGCACCTGTTTGACATTGTTATCAGTATAAAAGACACCTGTCCACAACCTCAAACAGTCACACTCCAAACTCCACTATGGTGAAGACCAAAGAGCTGTGGAAGGACACCAGAAACAAAATTGTAAACCTGCACCAGGCTGGGAAGACTGAATCTGCAATAGGGAAGCAGCTTGGTGTGAAGAAATCAACTGTGGGAGCAATAATTAGAAAATGGAAGACATACAAGATCACTGATAATCTCCTTCGATCAGGGGCTCCACGCAAGATCTCACCCCGTGGGGTCAAAATGATCACAAGAACGGTGAGCAAAAATCCCAGAACCACACGGGGGGGACCTAGTGAATGACCTGCAGAAAGCTGGGACTAACGTAACAAAGGCTACCATCAGTAACACACTACACCGCCAGGGACTCAGATCCTGCAGTGCCAGACGTGTCCCCCTGCTTAAGCCAGTACATATCCGGGCCCATCTGAAGTTTGCTAGAGAGCATTTGGATGTTCCAGAAGAGTATTGGGAGAATGTCATATGGTCAGAGGAAACCAAAGTAGAAGTGTTTGGTAGAAACACAACTCGTTGTGTTTGGAGGAGAGTGAATGCTGAGTTGCATTCAAAGAACACCATACCTACTGTGAAGAATGGGGGTGGCAACATCATGCTTTGGGGCTGTTTCTCTGCAAAGGGACGACTGATCCGTGTACATGAAAGAATGAATGGGGCCATGTATCGTGAGATTTTGAATGAAAACCTCCTTCCATCAGCAAGGGCATTGAAGATGAAACGTGGCTGGGTCTTTCAGCATGACAATGATCCCAAGCACACCGCCAGGGCAATGAAGGAGTGGCTTCGTAAGAAGCATTTCAAGGTCCTGGAGTGGCCTAGCCAGTCTCCAGATCTCAACCCCATAGAAAACCTTTGGAGGGAGTTGAAAGTCCGTGTTGCCCAGCAATAGCCCCAAAACATCACTGCTCTAGAAGAGATCTGCATGGAGGAATGGGCCAACATACCAGCAACAGTGTGTGCCAACCTTGTGAAGACTTACAGAAAACGTTTGACCTCTGTCATTGCCAACAAAGGATATATAACAAAGTATTGAGATGAACTTTTGTTATTGACCAAATACTTCATTAACACCATAATTTGCAAATAAATTCTTTAAAAATCAGACAATGTGATTTTCTGGATTTGTTTTCTCATTTTGTCTCTTATAGTTGAGGTCTACCTATGATGTCAATTACAGGCCGGCCTCATCTTTTTAAGTGGGAGAACTTGCACAATTGGTGGCTGACTAAATACTTTTTTCCCCACTATATATATATATAAAAGCATTTAAAGCAGTGTCCACTTGGATGCTGCAGGCAGGTCTTTGTCATGTGAGTGAGCAAAAAATGAAGTGTTCTTCAAATACGTTGACCTGTGTGAATTATTATTGCTGCTGACTGCTGTTGTTCTGACACTGAATGTTGAAAATAAAGGGGTTTTCAGGGAACTCTTTGTTACTTAGGCAGGGTTCACACTACCATTGATGTCCGTTCTGATAGTGTCCGTTAAAAAAAAACCAAAACGGACACCTATAACAGACATTAACGGACACTAACTGATGTTAATGTGTCCGTTTTTTTAACTGATCCAATTAATGTATTAGTTAAAAAAACGGACACATTAGCATTAGTTAGCATCAGTTAGTGTCCGTTTTTTAACACTGTCCGTTTTTTTTTTTCTGCTTTCTGAGCATGCGCAGAAAAAAAACGGACATAAAATAACGGACAATAACTGATGGCTATCAGTTACTGTCCATTATAAGTCTGTTACCCATAGACTTCAATGTTTAAAAAATAACGGACACTTGCTGTCCGTCAAGAATCCGTTATTTCAAACGAACAAAAAAAGTCCTGCATGTAGGATTTTTTGTCCGTGAAAAAAAAAAACAAAACGGACTTCTGACGGATTGGGTGTAAACAGACACTAACGGACACAATATAAAAACCCATTGAAATGAATGGAAATTTTAACGGATTTCTGACGGTTCAGCTAGTGTCCGATGCTAAAATCTTGTAACGGACAATAGCAATGGACACTACTGACGGTCACCAACAGTAGTGTGAATGCCCCCTTACTGCCTGGATTGTCTATATGCTGAACCTCAGGCTCCAAGACTGGTTCCGATGGCAGGTTACATGATCACACCCAGCATTCGGCACCCTCCTCACTGCTCTCCGTATTAATTGGTATTATGTGTATATGGGGGCTGTCTTTCCTATACATGTAATACAGGTGCATCTCAATAAATTGGAATATGTTTGAAACGTTTATTTCTTTTCAGTATTTAAATGAAAAAAGTGACCTCCTATATTTTCTAGATTCTTTACACACAGAGTACTCTATTTCAAGTGTTTTATTTCTGTAAATGTTGATTATGGATTACAGGTAATGAAAACCCAAATCTAAGAAAATTAGAATATTGTGAAATAGTTCAGTATTGTACAGTAAATTCAGTGTGTCACCTGCCAAGGTTTCCTAAGCCTTTAAATGGTCTCTCAGTCTGGTTCAGTAGGACACACAATCATGGAAGACGCTGATTATGAATTGTATTACTGAATTACTGAAATGAATGAACGTTTCAAAAATATTCTAATTTATTGAGATGAGCTTGTACCATTGATACCATTGGGAGATGGGTGTTGGAGCCAATCTTGTGACCTGGTGTTGGAAACACCCCAGAAACCAAAGATTCAACACATAAAGAATCCAGGCAATAAGCAGCTAAGAAAGAGTCTCTGGAAAACCCCCTTGTAAGTGATCCTTAAAGTGATGGTACTACCTTTATGACTTATGCTGGGACTTTTTTTAACCACCATTCTGTGTCCCATAGAGAATATAACGTGACATGCAAACTGCAGTTTTGGGTAATGGGGCTGCCACAAGAATCGACAGAGGTTCAGGTCAGATCTTCAAAAGTAATTGGTGCTATCTCATAAGAAATGTTTAGTTGAGGCTGGCTGTGGCAGAGGGTCATAATCCAGAGACCTACAAGAGTAGTATAGGAATGGGAAAAAAAGACAGTCACTTTGACCTCTACCCAATTGTATTGGATCAAATGCAGTATCTTGCATTCCCTGGCCCCATTTAAGGACCGTTTAGAATGTTGTGTGAACAAATCCTAAGGTAGCGTTTGCTAAACAGCTTTCTGCAAATATTTAAGATTTAAAACTAAATTGTAATGTATTTTTCAGCCTGTTGGTGTCACTCTTGCACCATATATTTACACGTTAAAGTCGTCAGCTGTGTATTACTGAAACATAGCATGATCTGAAGTCACCTTAAGTCCCCTGTGCACAATGTACAGACATTAAATTCTGTTCTCTTTGAGGAAAGCATTCATTGTGCATGTAGGCTGGCTCACAGTGCCACCCAAATGCTGTAAGTGCTTTATATTGTAGCAAGAACAAACAATATCCGGTGCAGCTGATAAACATATTTGTATGTCAGCTGTTTCTAAGTATTCTTCCCTTTCTAAATAATAGAGCATTTAACTGAGAGATGTGCATGGATATAAGACATTTCTGACATATATTTATATTTTTTCGCTCACATAGAGAGAATTAATAGTTATTTGAACAAAATTTATTATACTGGATTACAGTATGTACAATGCATTAAGCTTATCTGAGGGTATGTTCACACATAGCAGATAGGTGGCAAAAATTCTTGCAACAAGAAGTCCATTGCATGAATGTCAAGAAATATATATTTTTTTATTTGGCCACATCTGATTTCTACAAGCCCCATTCAAATGAATAGGAGGGTCATGGGAACTTCTACAACAAAGCTGTTATGTTTAATACACCCTAAAGTGTACGTATATATGTTCCTATTTGTTAATGCTATCCCAATTTGTTGAGTTAAAATAGGGTCTTTAGTTTTCCATATTTTTGTATTTTATCCCTTAGTCCTCTTTAATATACATATACTGTACATATATAGGAAAGATCATCCTTGCTTCGCTCTTTCCTTTCTGTTGGGGCACATGCACATTTCCATTTCCAATGTGCAGGTGTCATGAAGACCTATGGTGGATGTGCAGTGTGCCTCTCTAGCCTTTCCCCTAGCAGCCCAGTGTGCAGGTGCCTATTGTGCATCCACGGTGTATGTGCAGTCCGTTTTGATCTTTTCTGAACTGGCAGTGCCTGCATGGTGCCCTCCGCTGCTGTATGTAGGCTGCTGTGTGCCCCAGGTTTCTACAGAAACCTCAAAGCCTTTTTAGACAAAAGCTAAAAAAAAAAAAAAGCAGACAAAATCTAAGTTCATACTTTAGTATAAGACACTAGTCTTATATTAAAATATGAAGTTGGAATTTGTCTGATCTTTTTTTCTTTTTATATGTACAGTGGGTACAGAAAGTATTCAGACCCCTTTAAATTTTTCACTCTTTGTTTCATTGCAGCCATTTGCTAAAAGCAAAAACGTTCATTTTATCCCTCATTAATGTACACTCAGCACCCCATCTTGACAGAAAAAAAAACAGAAATGTAGATATTTTTGCAAATTTATTAAAAAAGAAAAACTGAAATATCACATGGTCATAAGTATTCAGACCCTTTGCTGTGACACTCATACTTAACTCACATGCTGTCCATTTCCTTCTGATCCTCCTTGAGATGGTTCTACTCCTTCATTGGCGTCCAGCTGTGTTTAAGTCAACTGATTGGACTTTAATAGGAAAGGCACACACCTGTCTATATAAGACCTCACAGCTCATAGTGCATGTCAGAGCAAATGAGAATCTTTAGGTCAAAGGAACTGCCCAAGGAGCTCAGAGACAGAATTGTGGCAAGGCAGAGATCTGGCCAAGGTTACAAAAGAATTTCTGCAGCACTCAAGGTTCCGAAGAGCACAGTGGCCTCCATAATCCTTAAATGGAAGAAGTTTGGGACGACCAGAACTCTTCCTAGACCTGGCCTTCCAGCCAAACTGAGGAATCGTGGGAGAAGAGCCTTGGTGTGAGAGGTAAAGAAGAACCCAAAGATCACTGTGGCTGAGCTCCAGAGATGCAGTAGGGAGATGGGAGAAAGTTCCACAAAGTCAACTATCACTGCAGCCCTTCACCAGTCGAGGCTTTATGGCAGAGTGGCCCGAAGGAAGCTTCTCCTCAGTGCAAGACATATGAAGGCCCGCATAGAGTTTTCCAAAAAACACATGAAGGACTCCCAGATTATAAGAAATAAGATTCTCTGGTCTGATGAGACGAAGATTGAACTTTTTGGCGTTAATTCAAAGCGGTAAGTGTGGAGAAAACCAGGCACTGCTCATCACGTGCCCGATACAATCCCAACAGTGAAACATGGTGGTGGCAGCATCATGCTACGGGGGTGTTTTTCAGCTGCAGGGATAGGACGACTGGTTGCAATTGAAGGAAAGATGAATGCGGCCAAGTACAGAGATATCCTGGAAGAAAACCTCTTCCTTAGTGCTCTGGACCTCAGACTGGGACGAAGGTTCACCTTTCAACAAGACAATGACCCTAAGCACACAGCTAAAATAACAAAGGAGTGGCTTCAGAACAACTCAGTGACCATTCTTGACTGGCCCAGCCAGAGCCCTGACCTCAACCCAATTGAGCATCTCTGGATTGACCTGAAAATGGCTGTCCACCAATGTTCACCATCCAACTTGACAGAATTGGAGAGGATCCCCAAATCCAGATGTGAAAAACTTGTTGCATCATTCCCAAGAAGACTCATGTCTGTACTAGCTCAAAAGGGTGCTTCTACTCAATACTGAGCAAAGGGTCTTAATACTTATGACCATGTGATATTTCAGTTTTTCTTTTTTAATAAATTTGCAAAAATATCTACATTTCAGTTTTTTTCTGTCAGGATGGGGTGCTGAGTGTACATTAATGAGAAATAAAATGAACTTTTTTGCTTTTAACAAATGGCTGCAATGAAACAAAGGGTGAGAAATTTAAAGGGGTCTGAATGCTTTCCGTACCCACTGTATATTTGTTATCACTTTTCTGTTTTTGAATACAGTGCCTTGCGAAAGTATTCGGCCCCCTTGAACTTTTCAACCTTTTGCCACATTTCAGGCTTCAAACATAAGCATATAAAATTTAAATTTTTTGGTGAAGAATCAACAACAAGTGGGACACAATCGTGAAGTGGAACAAAATTTATTGGTTATTTTAAACTTTTGTAAAAAATAAAAAACTGAGAAGTGGGGCGTGCCAAATTATTCGGCCCCCTTAAGTTAATATTTTGTAGTGCCACCTATTGCTGCGATTACAGCTGCAAGTTGCTTGGGGTATGTCTCTATCAGTTTTGCACATCGAGAGACTGAAATTCTTGCCCATTCTTCCTTGGAAAACAGCTCGAGCTTAGTGAGGTTGGATGGAGAGCGTTTGTGAACAGCAGTTTTCAGCTCTCTCCATAGATTCTCGATTGGATTCAGGTCTGGACTTTGACTTGGCCATTCTAACACCTGGATACGTTTATTTGTGAACCATTCCATTGTAGATTTTGCTTTATGTTTGGGATCATTGTCTTGTTGGAAGATAAATCTTCGTCTCAGTCTCAGGTTTTTTGCAGACTCCAACAGGTTTTTCTTCCAGAATGGTCCTGTATTTGTCTCCATCCATCTTCCCATCAATTTTAACCATCTTCCCTGTCCCTGCTGAAGAAAAGCAGGCCCAAACCATGATGCTGCCACCACCATGTTTGACAGTGGGGATAGTGTGTTCAGGGTGATGAGCTGTGTTGCTTTTACGCCAAACATATCGTTTTGCATTGTGGCCAAAAAGTTCGATTTTGGTTTCATCTGACCAGAGCACCTTCTTCCACATGTTTGGTGTGTCTCCCAGGTGGCTTGTGGCAAACTCTAAATTAGACTTTTTATGGATATCTTTGAGAAATGGCTTTCTTCTTGCCACTCTTCCATAAAGGCCAGATTTGTGCAGTGTACGACTGATTGTTGTCCTATGGACAGACTCTCCCACCTCAGCTGTAGATCTCTGCAGTTCATCCAGAGTGATCATGGGCCTCTTGGCTGCATCTCTGATCAGTCTTCTCCTTGTTTGAGATGAAAGTTTAGAGGGACAGCCGGGTCTTGGTAGATTTGCAGTGGTCTGATACTCCTTCCATTTCAATATGATCGCTTGTACAGTGCTCCTTGGGATGTTTAAAGTTTGGGAAATCTTTTTGTATCCAAATCCAGCTTTAAACTTCTCCACAACAGTATTACGGACCTGCCTGGTGTGTTCCTTGGTCTTCATGATGCTCTCTGCGCTTTAAACAGAACCCTGAGACTATCACAGAGCAGGTGTATTTATACGGAGACTTGATTACACACAGGTGGATTATATTTATCATCATCAGTCATTTAGGACAACATTGGATCATTCAGAGATCCTCACTGAACTTCTGGAGTGAGTTTGCTGCACTGAAAGTAAAGGGGCCAAATAATATTGCACGCCCCACTTTTCAGTTTTTTTATTTTTTACAAAAGTTTAAAATAACCAATAAATTTTGTTCCACTTCACAATTGTGTCCCATTTGTTGTTGATTCTTCACCAAAAAATTAAAATTTTATATCCTTATGTTTGAAGCCTGAAATGTAGCAAAAGGTTGAAAAGTTCAAGGGGGCCGAATACTTTCGCAAGGCACTGTATATTAGCCTGTCTTTAACTAAACCCACCCATTGAAGGAGGCAGTATTTTTTTTGTATAAATATGTGTTTGACAGGTGGTTATGAGTATACACCTTTGCCTGTAAACTTGAAAAAGGGGTTGTGCCCTTAAACACGCTGCGTGTTGCAGTCTTTAATAAACAGTCCTTTTGTGTGGATTAGAGTTGGCTGCCTCTTTTTCTGGGATATTCCCCTGCACCATATTGATCATTGGCATAACAATGTCTGGATCTTGATACCCAGTTGATTATTCTGCCTGCCAGTATTTGTCTCAATATCCTACTTGTTGTGGGTATCCACAACCTTCAAAGGTAAGAGTCTATCTTATGTTTTTCCCACCACCTACTGTATTTCCATGAATTCAAACTATGTAGTGTATAGTGCTCGGTACTGTTTCTTTCTTTTTTTTTTTTATCCACATTATTTGTGGAAGAAAGGATCCTTTACTCATGTCATAAGTTGGGTAAAAGTGAACTTTCTCTTCAACCCTGTAAAAAAATCACAGTCGAATCATAATCTTACTTTTTGCTTTGTGCACAGTGTCCATACATTGATCACCCAAGGGATTGCTTTACATTAGCCTTTGTGAGATAAGCTAGTACTAGTGCTTTTACACCTTCAAAATGTCCCTGAAAAAAGTGATCTGTGGAAGGTTTCATTGTCATGAACAATGTGCAAAAAATTAATCATATCTCTCAGCAAGACCTGCAAGCAAAGAAGCATGTGGTAATGCTTTTCAATTATACTTGTTTAAATAAGACTGTAGACTTTGAGGTTCTCAGATGAGCTGTTTGACGATAGGTGAGATTTTACCCAATATGATCTAACAAGTAGCAAGAAGATCACAATCACTCGAAAAGAAGTGTAATACATGTGCAGAAGCTCATACAGGTGAGTAGCTACGGAAATAGCTGAACAGGAGTCAATTTGTTCTTATTGTATGCTTTTCTCTGAGTATGAGGATACCAGATCTATTTATTCTTATGTGTAAATAAAAATGATTTAAATTAAAAAGGACCTTTTACTGCATTTCAGCACTCAATATGCTATTAAGGGTCTCTACTGTTAGGTGGAAGGTCCTGGATTGGAGAAGACAGTGATTGCCTACCTGACAGTAGAGAAACTAGGTGCTAAAAACTAACAGTACTGCTTGCTCAGGAATGGTTATGGCTAGAGAAGCTACAGTGGAACAACACCTATTGCAGGATACGAAGAGTTGAATTTGATAGAAGTGATATAAGGTCCCCATTAAAAATTGTGTTAACTATATTTCTTATTTTGTGAAACTATTTTATCTCTTATATATATATAAATGACTTTATGTCCGTCTGTCAGTTCTTTATGCGCGACCAAATGACTGGACTGATCTTCACCAAATTTGGCACACAGGTACATCAGGTGTCCGGGAAGGTTTTAGACTGGGTCTCAGCTCTCTAGGACATACCATTCCTGAGATACAATATTCCCAAAAAAATGACCTGCATTAACCAATAGAAGCCTTCAAGTCTTTCACTCATATTCCAACTGCCATACACACGGTCACATGTCCTTTATCAGTCAATAGAAGCTCGCAGGCGCTTTGCCTCCACATGCGCACAGTTTTACTCCAGGTTTCCATAACAACCCAGCCATTTGTCTTCACTGCTGTAGGTCAGCTTTAAAGGCGCAGGGCACTGTGAATGACACTGTTACACAAGGTCACATACACACAGCTTTACTCCAGGTTTCCATAACAACCAATCGCAGGTTTTTCTTTTTCACTGATATCCAAACTGAGATACACATGATCACATGACGCTTATGAACCAATGGAAACTCGCAGGTTCTTCAGTCTTGACATACACACAACTTTACACCAGGTTTCCATAGCAGCCAAGCTATTTATGATCTGTGTTAGTCAATAGCAGTTCGCAGGTCCTTAAATATTCAGTCGTATGATGTGTATCAGCCAATATATCTTCACATTTAATTTACCAGGTTTCCATAACAACACAGCCATAAATAGACTGTACCTATACTGGACTGCCATACTGGATGTCAGCATTCTTATAAATTGAAACGTATTTAAACTACACATAAATGACATACAAAATAGACCAGTGCCAATTCTTATGGGGCCACTACACAAACAAAAAATGAAATATACCCATGCGAACCTGGGTCCTTCTGCTAGTATAATATAAAGCTAAACTTTAATTTAAACATTTAAAGTGTACATCCAGCTATAAAGAACTTTGCATTAATAAATAGTATAGGCGAATATAAGAAACTTTGAAATATATTTAGTTAAATATGTTACCTTCTCCACTTTTGAGGTTGAGTTACTTTCTACCTGGACCTTGTCTGACAATGAAAATGATGGCATGAAATGGCACCAGTAGAGGACTTCATTTTAGCTTTTTGCTATAGACATCCCTGGTTGCCACTTACTCCAAGATCACCTTTCATCACCTAGATTCAGCTTTAGCACAACCTTCCAATTCTATCTATCAAGCTACAACAGGAGTCCAGAAGAATACTTTTAGTTGCATGCAGCATAGTGCATTCTTGTGAGCTACAACTATCATTTGATTTTTCTAAAAAAGGATAATGTAGAATATAGAGTGTTAATTTACTAAGACCGAAAGGTCATTGACCTTGATATCTTGCTGTCATTTACAGTAATTTATGTACTTTGAAATGTTACCAGAACTTTTCTCTTTAGTGTCTATTTGGTAATTTAAAACCAGAGAATAATGATAAGGTAATATTTTTGTTACTTCAGCAAATCTTAGCTTTTAAAAGAAATGTATTATTTCCTGCTGATGATACTTAGATATCATTTGTCAACTGAACAATCAACTAAATTTACTGTCTCTTAGTGGCTTCAATACATTGTTCAGCTATAATGTACCTGTCAGAGAAGATGATGGTGAGAGGTGAAAGGTCAAAGCTATCAGATAAAATTATTCTTGGTTTTCAGGAAACAAACCGTAGCTAATACTAAGAGGCAACAACATATCAGAACTTATTTTTTTTTCTTTCCCTACAGAATCTTCCATCTCTTCTCTGAAGCCACCACTACCATGTTTTGTAAAGAAGAACCCTCAGTCAGAGGATCACTGTTCAGAAAATATCAGGTTCTGAGTAGAGATATTGAGAGGTTATTGACTGGCTGGATGGGGGGGGGGGATGATTCTCATTACAAAGACCCTGGTGTGTATTGGAGACTCAGTGACAATGCTTCATATGGAAAAGTATGCAACTTAGCTCTCTCCGGGAGGAAGAAAACAGTCTTTCTAGTGCCACCAATTGGAAGTAGCTACCCTGTACATCAATGTCTAAGCAATATCACAAGGAAAAGATTTCTTTCTTCTCAAAAAGAGCTAATGTGCGTACTTTTTACCATGGAAAATTGTCAATCTCGATACATACAGTGGGGAAAAAAAGTATTTAGTCAGCCACCTATTGTGCAAGTACTCCCACTTAAAAAGATGAGAGAGGCCTGTAATTGACATCATAGGTAGACCTCAACTATGAGAGACAAAATGAGAAAACATATCTAGAAAATCACATTGTCTGATTTTTTAAGAATTTATTTGCAAATTATAGTGGAAAATAAGTATTTGGTCACCTACAAACAAGCAAGATTTCTGGCTCTCACAGACCTGTAACTTCTTCTTTAAGAGGCTCCTCTGTCCTCCACTCATTACCTGTAGTAATGGCACCTGTTTGAAATTGTTATCAGTATAAAAGACACCTGTCCACAACCTCAAACAGTCACACTCCAAACTCCACTATGGTGAAGACCAAAGAGCTGTGGAAGGACACCAGAAACAAAATTGTAGACCTGCATCAGGCTGGGAAGACTGAATCTGCAATAGGCAAGCAGCTTGGTGTGAAGAAATCAACTGTGGGAGCAATAATTAGAAAATGGAAGACATACAAGACCACTGATAATCTCCCTCGATCAGGGGCTCCTCGCAAGATCTCACCCCATGGGGTCAAAATGATCACAAGAACGGTGAGCAAAAATCCCAGAACCACACGGGGGGACCTAGTGAATGACCTTCAGAAAGCTGGGACTAACGTGACAAAGGCTACCATCAGTAACACACTACACCGCCAGGGACTCAGATCCTGCAGTGCCAGATCTGTCCCCCTGCTTAAGCCCGTACATATCCAGGCCCATCTGAAGTTTGCTGGAGAGCATTTGGATGTTCCAGAAGAGTATTGGGAGAATGTTATATGGTCAGATGAAACCAAAGTAGAACTGCTTGGTAGAAATACAACTCGTCGTGTTTGGAGGAGAGTGAATGCTGAGTTGCATCCAAAGAACACCATACCTACTGTGAAGCATGGCGGTGGCAAAGTCATGCTTTGGGGCTGTTTCTCTGCAAAGGGACCAGGAAGACTGATCCGTGTACATGAAAGAATGAATGGGGCCATGTATCGTGATATTTTGAGTGCAAACCTCCTTCCATCAGCAAGGGCATTGAAGATGAAACGTGGCTGGGTCTTTCAGCATGACAATGATACCAAGCACACCGCCAGAGCAACGAAGGAGTGGCCTCATAAGAAGCATTTCAAGGTCCTGGAGTGGCCTAGCCAGTCTCCAGATCTCAACCGCATAGAAAACCTTTGGAGGGAGTTGTAAGTCCGTTGTAAGTGCCCAGTGACAGCCCCAAAACATCACTGCTCTAGAGGAGATCTGCATGGAGGAATGGGCCAACATACCAGCAACAGTGTGTGCCAACCTTGTGAAGACTTACAGAAAGTGTTTGACCTCTGTCATTGCCAACAAAGGATATATAACAAAGTATTGAGATGAACTTTTGTTATTGACCAAATACTTATTTTCCACCATAATTTGCAAATAAATTCTTTAAAAATCAGACTGTGATTTTCTAGATATGTTTTCTCATTTTGTCTCTTATAGTTGAGGTCTACCTATGATGTCAATTACAGGCCTCTCTCAGCTTTTTAAGTCGTAAAACTTGCACAATTGGTGGCTGACTAAATACTTTTTTTTCCCACTGTAGATGTGTACCTTAAAGAGGTTGTTCAGGCAAAAATAATATTTTTTAAATCAGCTGAGGGAGGTGAAAAAATGTTAAAAAATCATACTCACCTGTACCTGGTGCTCCAGAGTCCTCTCAGTGCGGTCCAGTCCTGCTGCTCAGCTGTCTTCTTGAAGTGAAATTCCTCACTGGCTGTGATTAGAGATGAGCAAATTTCTCAAAAGTTCGATTTGAAGTTCCAAAAAAATTTGCTTTGATCCAAATTACTTTGCAGCAAATATCGCTAAAAAACATCTAGTGCCTAACTTCAGAGAGCCTGTATAGTGGTGTAGAACACTGTGCCTTGCAGTAACACGCATAGGGAGCCTACTGTGGTAGTCAAACAATACTGTGAGTCAGAATGACATGCACATGACAAGCGTCGCTCTTAGAACCACTGCACACTTCACTTATTTGGACAGTTACGGGGCTAAAACTGACCAACTAACTCAAGTGTGAACCCAGCCTTACAGGTCCATGTTAGTGCTAGAAAGAACCGTGCAGAGACCCAACATCCTACTGTAGAGTGAAAGAGCGCATTCCTTTACAATGTCGTCTGTCGATTCCACATATATGTCTACAGAGTGGCAAGGCGACATAATGTGGAGTTGGCAGCAGCATCAGAAAACCACAGTGTGGCAAGGCGACATAATGTGAAGGTGGCAGCAGCATGAGGAGGCCATACAGTGACCCAGTGGCAGAGGCATGAGGAGGCCATACAGTGACCCAGTGGAAAAGGCATGAGGAGGCCATACAGTGACCCAGTGGCAGCAGCATGAGGAGGGCGCAGAATGACCCAGTGGAAACAGCATGAGGAGCACTTAAAGTGACCCAGTGGCTGTGGCATGAGGAGGCCATACAGTGACCCGGTGGCAGCGGCATGAGGAGGGCATAAAGTGACCCAGTGGCAGCGATATGAGGAGGCCATACAGTGACCTGGTGGGAGCAGCATGAGGAGGGCATACAGTGACCTAGTGGAAACGGCTTGAGGAGGGCATACAGTGACCCGGTGGCTGCGGCATGAGGAGAGCATACAGTGACCCAGTGGCAACAGCTTGAGGAGGATGCAAAGTGACCCAGTGGAAACGGCATGAGGAGGCCATACAGTGACTAAGTGGCAGCAACATGAGGAGGCCATACAGTGACCCAGTGGCAGCGGTATGAGGAGGCCATACAGTGACCCAGTGGCTGCAGCATGAGGAGGACATACAGTGACCCAGTTCCTCCCCTGTGTGACTTTGTTCGCTCAGGCAAACGAGGTGTAGAACAGTGTGACACCACTGTGTCCTGCACATGTGGTATGCTTGAGGAGCCCTGGGAATTGTTCCTGCAGTAGAAGCTGAGGAAACAGTGGAGGATGAGGCGGACATTGTTGCAGGACCAACAGCGTGAGAACGTGGAGGCAGAATCTGCGTCACCTTTCCAAGTTGCTGGTGTGTCTGGGCAGGCACCACATTAACCCAGCAGGCCATAAATGACATATATTGTCCTTGACCATAGTTACAGCTCCACACGTCGGCGCTGCCATGCACTTTGTTAGACACCAACAGGCTCAAGGACTGGCCCACCTTCTCTTCTACATATTTGTACAGGGCTGGTACTGCCTTCTTGGCAAAGGAATGATGGCTTGGGACTCTCCACCTCGGCTCGGCGCAAGCCATCAGTTCTCTGAAAGGTGCAGAGTCCACCAAGTGGAATGGGAGTGACTATAGCACCAGCAATTTGGACAGGAGCACGTTCAGCTTCTGCACTGTTGGATGATTGCATGCATACTGTTGTCTCTGTGATCAATTGCTGACGTGATAACTGACTAGGAGGAGGAGGAGCATCACGTCCTCCTCAACACCATCTCCCATGCCACTCTCCTCATCACTACTTGCCCGCCTACTGCAGGAAGCGGCGGATGTCTCCTCCACATCTTGGCTGAGAAGTAGCTGCTGACTGTCATCTGCTATCTCCTCCTCACTGTACAGTGGATCTGAGCCCACAGCATAGAGTAGTGCTCTAGCTGAGGGAACAGAAAAGGACAGAGGCAAGTTGAGGACAGGTGAGGGCACAGGGCCTGCTGCCATGCCATGCCAACTAAGGGTTGTGTCTGACGAACCCACCGACTCATGGCTGGGGGTATCTGATGTGACTTGGGATGAATTGGTTGACCGAGTCAACCAGTCTACAACCGTTGGGTTACTGGTCAAGACACAAGCGCTACTTGACACTGGGAGCTCAGGCCTCTGTAACTGACCCCTGCTGCCACGCTCCCTTACTCTGCTGCAACCTGTGCATGCACCAGAAAAATTTAAGCCTGCAGCCCTCAGCTGTGCATGGCCTCTCGCTTCTCTGTCTGACATACTGTTCGATGAAAAAACTTAATTGTAAAGGGCAAAAAGGCCTGTTATTTTCTACTTTGAAGAGAACGGCAAATATGCCTCTTATTTCTTCACCCACTAATGAACACCAATAAAACAAGTGTGATAAAGGCAGAGATTTGTGGCTCAGAATTATTGAATTATTGACAATGCTATTGATAAATGGCCAGCAACTTTATACTGGTAGCAAAATAGCGAATATGGTCCTTTTTATGTGTTTTGGCACTAATAAACACCTTTAACCCCTTCATGACCGGGCCATTTTTTGTTTTTGCATTTTCGTTTTTCCCTCCCCACATTCCAAGAGCCATAACTTTTTCATTTTTCAGATCACAGAGTCACATGATGGCTTATTGTTTGCGAAACAAATGGTACTTTATAATGTCCCTATTCAATATGCTGTGCAATGTACTGGGAAGCTGGAAAAAAAATTCAGAATGAGGTGCAATTGGAGAAAAACTGCATTTGCGCCAAATTCATATGGGTTTAATTTTTACAGCATTCACTGTGTGGTAAAAATGACATGTTACCTGTATTCTGCGGGTCAGTACGAACACGAACCAAATTTATATAGTATTTGTAATGTTTTGATACCTTTTAAAAAATGTAAAACTTTGCTAAATAGAAAAAAAAATTTTGCGTTGCCATATTGTGTCTGTAACTTTTTTATATTTACATTTATGGAGCTGGGTAAGGCGTCTTTTTATGCGAGACAACATGACATTTTTATTGATACCATTTGGAGAAAAATCTGATGATTTGATCACTTTTTATTAAATTTTTTGTAGGAGGCAAAGTGTTGAAAAAAACGCTATTTGGCCATTTTGATTTTTTTTCCCTGCTATTCCGTTCACCGTATGGGATAAATATTTTAATATTTTAATAGTTCGGGCATTTTGGAATGCGGGGATACCTAATGTGTTTATGCTTACTTTTGTTTATTTACTTTTATATCTGATCTAGGGAAAGGGGGGTGATTTTGAACTTTTGTGTTTTTTTTTTTTGTTTTTTTTCTTCATACTTTTAAAAACTTTTTTTTTTTCTACTTTTACTTGTATGATCAGACTCCCTAGGGACCTTGAAACTTAGGGGGTCTGATCGTTCATACTATTCACTGCGATACTACTGTATCGCAGTGAATAGCAAAATGCCTTTACTTCTATTAGACGATGCCTCTGGCATCGTGTAATAGATCTAATGTAATCACAGGCCTGGGAGCCTTCAATAGGCTCCCGGCTGTCATGGCAACCAATCGCCGCCCTCCAATGACTTTCTGGAGGGCGGCGATCGGGGAAAAATGGCAGCGCCCGTGGCGGCTGCGCAAGTTAGACCGCGACATCTAAAGGGTTAACAGCCACGAACGCTGCAGGCACCGATCGCTACTGTTAGCGGAGGGTCCTGGCTGTATTATACAGCCGGCACCCGCCGTGTATGGAGAGCGCTCAGCTCCATACATTGTCATGCGACTCAGGACGTACTATTACGCCTTGGGTCCTTAAGGGGTTAAATAAGTAATAACCACTAAGAATTATTGAATTTTTATTGACAATACTGTTTTTAAATATTGCCTGCAACTTTATACTGGTAACAAAATGGCGAATATGGTCCTTTTTATGTGTTTTGGCACTAATAAACACCTTTATATAAGTGATAACCGCTAAGAATTATCGAATTATTATTGAGAATACTGTTTTTAAAAATGGCCTGCAAATTTATACTGGTAACAAAATGGCAAATATGGTCCTTTTTATGTGTTTTGACACTAATGAGCACATTTAAATAAGTGATAACCTGTTATGTCTCTGCCTGTTCGGGTCTCTGCGCCACCATCTGCTCGCACGTTGCGGTGTAGGAGGCATCCTCAGTTTGATTCTTTGCTTAGGATTCTGGATGCTTAGTCTGAACACGGTCCTAGTTTCCTTGTTGTGTAAATGATTCCCAGCCACACCCGTGTTCTGAGCATTGTTTCTCTCTGGACCGCATAGAGTTAATCTTTACCTTGCCTGTGTGATTGACAGCCTGTGGTCTGGGGCTGGGCCCAGACTTTCTTTATAGGGGATGTCAATTTCACAGCAAGTTGCCGGTTATTGCACTGACTTTGCCTGCTTTCTTTGTACCTTTGATTTTTACCTTGCTATTATCTCTAACCTTTGGCTTTCCTTGTGACTACTCTCTTGGATTTCGATTTGGTACCACTTTTGCTTCTCTGGTTGTGACCCCTGGCTTGTTTACCATTCTTCTCTGTTTGTCTTGTTCTGTGTGTCACTTTACTCAGTATAGGGCTCATCTTCGAGTTGTCCTTTTACCGTTTAGGGTAAACTGAGGCAATAGAAAGGGACAGTGGCTGTGGTGAGATTAGGGCTCACTTGTCTCTGTCCTTCCTCCCAGACCCCTGCAGTAGTGTGATGGTATTGCTACGTCTGGAAAGACCCTAACATAACCGCTAAGAATTATTGAATTATTATTGACAATACTGTATTGAAAAATGGTCTGCAACTTTATACTTGTAACAAAATGGCGAATATGGTCATTATCTCTTTCCAAAGGTTAAAGGCCTTTATTACAGATAAGTGCAGATATTATTGGATAATAATTCAGTTTTCTTTGGCACAATAGTACTGAATAATGTTATGCCTTGGAAGAACAGTGAATAAGTCCCTTATAATAAACACCTTCAAAAAGGCTATTTTACAGATACGTACAGATATAGCTTTGGCACAATAGTACTGAATTATGTTATGCCTTGTAAGAACAGTGAATAAGCCCCTTATAATAAACACCTTTAAAAAGGCTTTTTTTACAGATACGTGCAGATATGGCTTTGGCACAATAGTACTGAATAATGTTATGCCTTAGAAGAACAGTGAATAATCCCCTTAAAATAAAAGCCTTTAAAAAGGCTTTTTTTACAGATATGTGTAGATATTAGTGCATGATATTTCACTTTTTTTTGCTGTACTGCACTGCAAAAGGCTTGTTGTGTTCCACCTTGAAGACACAGATATGAGTAATGAGCAGCAGGATAACAGCACTGTTGCAATGTGAATTATGCTGCAAATTCTTTCTGTAAATGATCCTGCAACCACCCCAAAATCTTCTCTCAATTCCTCCCTATGGTTTCCCTACAGTTCTAAGGCTCAGCCTCTTTCCCTGACCTTCTATATGTTTTCTAAGTCTTTCCCTAGCTCCTTCCAACTTCTGTCCCTACAGTAAGAGCGATGTGGAATGACTGTACCTAAAATGGCCAAGGGTTTTTATAGGGCTGTGACATCACAGGTCCTGCTAGCTGCTGATTAGCTGCACGCTTGGCATTGTGGGTCATCCCGCGCTCCCAGAGTCCCTTCCCCCTTGTCCTAACATGTGCGGCGGCCATTTTATAAAAAATGCGATTTGATGCATCGAAGCATGAGGAAATCCGGAATCGTGGCGAATCAAAGATTTCCTGAAATTCAGATCGAATTCCACTTCTGCAGAATCGATTCGCTCATCTCTAGCTGTGATGTTCCGAATCCCATCTGCTGAAGCTGCTGATGAGGAAGGGACCCAGGATGTGACAAGTAGTGATGTCACGTGTCCTTCGCTGAGGCCGCTGATTCGCCTCAGCGGTCACGTGTAGTGGATACTTCAGCCACTGGGAGGCACCAGGGAAAAGGGAGTATGATTTTTTTTTTTTTTTTTCACCTCCCGCGGCCTATTTAAAAAAATAAAATTTTTGCCCGGACAACCCCTTTAAGGTAACCTATATTTAGTCCTGACATTTTCTTTCTATGCATATAGTTACTAGTGTCTTTAGAGTAGTAGGTGACTTTAAATTTAGAATACTACTTCCCAATATGGGTCCTAGTGGAGGTTTTTACCTTTATAGTTTGTATTTATGCCTATTATTAGTCTCCTGAGTTTTCAGCTACACTTATGAGTAGAGTTTCATAAAATGGCTTTCACCACCATGTAACATCACAACACTGCAGTTATTTACTCCAGCAGCAAACGGACTGCTGCATGGTAATACAATCTGTTTTCCCAAGTAGCACTGTACCTACTCTTTTCATATGCAGCACTTGCCATGGAAAACAACCCTTTTACAATACTTGCCTACTTGGCCAGAATATCCTGGTCGCTTCTAGAAAATGTGCGTCTGGATGAACAGGCCAGTTTACCTTTGCTATGTACTTTTCAATGCTCGCCTATTCTCATTCTCAATTTGTTAGAAAGGCGTTTCCATTGTTCCAGAGCTATTAAGAGGCTTCGGTCTATTGATAATTCTAGTACACCATTGGAAGTCTCATAAACCAAAATAGAAATCTATGTAAATCAGGGACTGACATATATTTCAGATGGGTTTAGGTAAGTCTTGTCTGGCATTCAGTTCATATGAAAAATTATGAATTTTTTTTTTTTTTTAATGGCTCTATTTTGGGTACATATAATATGTTGGGGAAGGAATAAAAAGAGGTCATATATGTACACATATATATATATATATATATATATATATATATATATATACATACATAAACAGTTGTGCTAAAAAGTTTACATGCCCCGGCAGATTTTTGGGGTTTTTTGGCCTTTTTTCAGAGAATATGAATGATAATACAAAAATTTTTTATCCACTCATGGTTAGTGGTTGGTTGAAGCCATTTATTGTCAAACTTCTGTGTTTTCTCTTTTTAAATCATAATGACAACAAAAAACATCAAAATTACCCTGTTCAAAAGTTTACATACCCCTGTTCTTAATACCGTGTATTGCCCCTCTAACATCAATGACAGCTTGAAGTCTTTTGTGGTAGTTGAGGATTGAGGTTCTTTATTTTCTCAGATGGTAAAACTGCCCATTCTTCTAGGCAAAAAGTCTCCAGTTCCTATAAATTCCTGGGCTGTCTTGCATGCACTGTGCGCTTGAGATCTCCCCAGAGTGGCTCAATGATATTGAGGTCAGGAGACTGAGATGGCCACTCCAGAACCTTCACTTTCTTCTGCTGTAGCCAATGACAGGTCGACTTGGCCTTGGTGTTTTAGATCGTTGTCATGTTGAAACGTCCAAGTACGTCCCATGCGCAGCTTCCTGGCTGATGAGCGCAAATTTGCTTCCAGTATCTGCTGATAACGTGCTGCATTCATCTTTCCTTCAACTTTGACCAAGTTTCCTGTGCATTTGAAGCTCACACATCCCCACATCATCAGTGATCCACCTCCGTGCTTTACAGTAGGAATGGTGTTCCTTTCATCATAGGCCTTGTTGACACTTCTCCAAATGTAACGTTTATGGTTGTAGTCAAAAAATTCGATTTTTGTCTCATCACTCCAAATTACCTTGTTCCAGAAGTTTTGTAGCTTGTCTCTGTGCTGTTTGGTGTATTGAAGCCGAGATTCTTTGTGGCATTTGCGCAGTAATGCCTTTCTTCTGGCAACTCGACCATGCAGCCCATTTTTCTTTATTCTGCATCTTGAAACAGCCACACCGATAGCTTTCAGAGAGTGCTGTATTTCAGCTGATGTTATGTGTGGGTTTTTCTTTGCATCCTGAACAATTTTCCAGCAGTTGTGGCCAAACTTTTGGTTGGTCTACCTGACCGTGGTTTGGTTTTTACAGAGCCCCTGAGTTTCCATTTGTTAATCACAGTTTGAACACTGCTGATTGGCATTATCAATTCCTTGGATATCTTTTTGTATCCCTTTCCTGTTTTATACAGTTCAACTACCTTTTCCCGTAGATCCGTGGACAATTCTTTTGCTTTCCCCATGACTCACAATCCAGAAACGTCAGTGGCTGGAGGAAAGATGCAACAGTCTGTCTGGATCCCAGAAACTCACTCAGCTTTTATGCACACACAGATTACAAGCAAACAGGTCACAGGTGAGGATGTTACCTTTAGTAGCTATACAAATCCCTTAGTGTCAACTTCTGGGCATGTTATCAGGCCAAAATCACCAGGGTATGTGAACTTTTGAACAGGGTCATTTTGATGTTTTTGGTTGTCATTATGATTTAAAAAGAGAAAACACAGAAGTTTGACAATAAATGGCTTCAACCAGCCACTAGCCATGAGTGGAGAAAAAGTTTCATAGTCTCTGAAAAAAGGCCAAGAAAAAATACAAATCTGCCGGGGTATGTAAACTTTTTAGCAAAACTGTATATAACTGTATATATATATATATATTTACAATATTTTGTTAACACTTTTTTAAAAAATATTTTTTGACCTAGTAGTGAACTTTACCATGTGATCAGATGTTCACTTGTACAATGGCAATATTTCTCTATTGCTGCGTATTATGTCTATAGGAGTAAACCACTTGGATGCCACAGTTAGTACAATAAAGAGCAGTCTTCCTTACTCCCCTATCCATTACTGAATGGATAGCAGAGTAGGGCAGACTGCTCCTTATTGTACACGTTCACAGCCTCAGAGACAAATGCAAAATGGGCAGTCATAATGGGAATATTAGCAGCAGAAAAACTGATAGGACATCATGTATGAGGCTTATCTAGCCATGGAACAGACTGCCAAGCAAGACCCTGCAGATATTTCAACTTTTCATGAAATTCAGATACTCTTTAACCGCTAGGCTACATGCACTGTTTATTACAGCGCAGCTGCCGAGGTCTTATGGCAATGCACCATAATAGTACTGCAGAATGGTTGCCATTTTACTGTGTCCCTATACACGATGGTAAAGGATTGCTGCTGTCTAGGCAACAGACAATCCAGGCGCCATGTCTTGGGTGGAATTGTTCCCCCCAACAATGGCAATCGCTGCTATTGGCCAATCAAATCTGATCGGCCAATAGCAGCTTGCCAGCACAGATCTAATGATACAGTGGGGAAAAAAAGTATTTAGTCAGCCACCAATTGTGCAAGTTCTCCCACTTAAAAAGATGAGAGGCCTGTAATTGTCATCATAGGCAGACCTCAACTATAAGAGACAAAATGAGAAAACAAATCCAGAAAATCACATTGCCTCATTTTTTAAGAATTTATTTGCAAATTATGGTGGAAATGAAGTATTTGGTCAATAAGAAAAGTTCATCTCAATACTTTGTTATATATCCTTTGTTGGCAATGACAGAGGTCAGACGTTTTCTGTAAGTCTTCACAAGGTTGGCACACACAGTTGCTGGTATGTTGGTCCATTCCTCCATGCAGATCTCCTCTAGAGCAGTGATGTTTTGGGGCTGTCGCTGGACATTTACAACGGACTTACAACTCCCTCCAAAGGTTTTCTATGGGCTTGAGATCTGGAGACTGGCTAGGCCACTCCAGGACCTTGAAATGCTTCTTACGAAGCCATTCTTTCGTTGCCCTGGCGGTGTGCTTGGGATCATTGTCATGCTGAAAGACCCAGCTACGTTTCATCTTCAATGTACTTGTTGATGGAAGGAGGTTTGCACTCAAAATCTCACGATACATGGCCCCATTCATTCTTTCATGTACACGAATCAGTCGTCCTGGTCCCTTTGTAGAGAAACAGCTCCAAAGCATGATGTTCCCACCCCCATGCTTCACAGTAGGTATGGTGTTCTTTGTATGCAACTCAGCATTCACTCTCCTCCAAACACGACGAGTTGTGTTTCTACCTTGGTTTCATCTGACCATATGACATTCTCCCAGTACTCTTCTGAAACATGCAAATGCTCTCTAGCAAACTTCAGACGGACCTTGATATGTACTGGCTTAAGCAGGGGGACACGTCTGGCACTACAGGATCTGAGTCCCTGGCAGCGTAGTGTGTTACTAACGGTAGCCTTTGTTACGTTAGTCCCAGCTTTCTGCAGGTCATTCACTAGGTCCCCCCGTGTGGTTCTGGGATTTTTGCTCACCATTCTTGTGATCATTTTGACTCCACAGGGTGAGATCTTGCGTGAAGCCTGATCAAGGGAGATTATCAGTGGTCTTGTATGTCTTCCATTTTCTAATTATTGCTCCCACAGTTGATTTCTTCACACCAAGCTGCTTGCCTATTGAAGATTCAGTCTTCCCAGCCTGATGCAGGTCTACAATTTTGTTTCTGGTGTCCTTCCACAGCTCTTTGGTCTTCACCATAGTGGAGTTTGGAGTGTGACTGTTTGAGGTTATGGACAGGTGTATTTTATACTGATAACAATGCCAAACAGGTGCCATTACTACAGGTAATGAGTGGAGGACAGAGGAGCCTCTCAAAGAATAAGTTACAGGTCTGTGAGAGCCAGAAATCTTGCTTGTTTGTAGGTGACCAAATACTTATTTTCCACCATAATTTGCAAATAAATTCTTAAAAAAATCAGACAATGTGACTCTCTAGATATGTTTTCTCATTTTGTCTATCATAGTTGAGGTCTACCTATGATGTCAATTACAGGCCTCTCTCATCTTTTTAAGTGGGAGAACTTGCACAATTGGTGGCTGACTAAATACTTTTTTCCCCACTGTATGTAAAGGCAAGTAAAAGGAAAAGTCATGTTCCAAATTCTGTGAATCACCTGTAGGGTCCAAATTCTCACTGTGCACCTTTCGAAATTTCTTGAAGGGTCTAGTTTACAAAATGGGGTCATATGTTGAGAGTTTTCATTGTTCTGACACCATGGGAGCTCTGCAAATGAGACATGGTTCCTGAAAACTATTACAACAAAAACTGTTCTGTCCCATCGTATGCCCATACATCAGTTTACATCTACTTATGGGACATTTCCGTATTGATGATAAAATTAGAGTGCATTTTTTTTCTTTTAACCCCTTGTGGAAATGCAAAAATTGGGGTTTTAAGCAACATTTTATATGAAAAAAATGTTGGTTTCCATTTTCACATCCCAATTCTGTGAAACACATGAAAGGTCAAAGTACTCACTATGCCCCTTATTAAATTTCTTCAGGGGTCTTGTTTACAAAATGCGAAAGTGTAAATGGGTGAATATTTTACCACTAAACCAAAGTCATCAAAACCAGTGTAGGAAAAGAGAAAATAAAATCTAACTTTTATTAATAACATATAAAAGCACCAAACAAGTGTTTCCAATCTAGCTAAAATCAGGTAATAGACTGTACGTCTAGGTGGTGGTAGATATTCAGATGTAATTTAGGTTGAACACAGGCTTCCTTTCTGCTTCTCAGAAAGCTCAGCATGGACAGCAAAATGTATAACCATAAAAGGTAGGTATCCTGATACACACTCCAAGCAGTGAGGAGAAAAGTAGTTAGATAAACGCCTCATCATTCCGTGCAGCTGTCCTTATCAGGGAAATAAGGGAGTTAAGAACCATTCGTTCAGGAATGTAGCCTATTGTACTCGATTCTACTGTTCATACATGACTAACTTAACTAAAGGTTACCTACTTTGTGTTCATGGGGGTATGGGTTGGTATCCTGCTTCTGCAGTTTCTCTAAACTGGTCAGATTGTACCCCTGCTATCACCTAGGATTAGGGCCACAGAGGAGCTCTGAAGCTTCAGCTGAAGCTGCAATCCCTGTAGTGAAAACCAGGCCACCTGTTGCAAGTGAGAGAAATAATCTGCCACTCTTGGTGAAGCGTAGCCACACCAGAGACTTGATGTCTGAGTGTGAATAGGAGTGCCATGCCAGAGATGATTGGAGGACTGAGACTGTGATCTAAATTTGTGCACAGGTTATCAGGCAGGGACACTATATGCATGAGAAATAAGGAAATCATAACTGAGTTTAGTATAGAATGTTCTTACATTCATGGTCATATCCTTCGGTAACTTATCAAGACAATAGACTTGAGAAAACTTAAAAAAAATTGGTAAAAATGTTTACTTTAAACTTTTAATTATTTAAAACTTTAAATATTCTTATCTTCATGGTTAAAACCCTTTTTACCTTTGTGATCTATTTACTTTATTTCAAAGCAGTTATAGAGGAAGATGTATCAAAACTTCTGCAAAGAAAGGTTACAGCAAGTTATGTCAACCAGTCACATTTAAGCTCAAATTTTTCAGGACTTCGTAGTTGCAATGGGCAGTTGCTCCACATTTCCTTGGCACTAGTTTTGCTGCTGTATATCCCCTTCATAGTCGTTATAAACTGAGGAGCTATGTGTACCTTTATTACCTTTATTGGTTTGGATTGCAAAAATTGCATAAAATGTCATAAAAATAATCGTCCTTGTATCTTCTGGTTTTGTACATTCAACCTTCTTTTTCACTGAAGATATTTAGCCGGTTTCCCTAAGAGATCTAGTTGATCCCAATGGTCAACTATATTTGAGGTACATAGTATCACCATTGATCATTATTCACTGGAACTCCCACCGCTGAGAACCACATTAATTACTAGAATGGGGACCCTCAGCCTAATCTATGTACGCTGGAAATTCTGAATTAACAAAGGGAGGTTCCATAGATTTATGGAACAACAGCGCATATACTCAACTGCTGCACTCCACAAGATTTCATGCAATTCATTATATTGCTTTGTATTGCAGCTGTAGCTCTATAGTTAAAATCAGTAGCATTACAAAAAGTATCTATGTACAGTAGACCAGGCTTTATTAATACATTTCCATGAGGTACAACAGGTATTTATGAGAACCGGTTTACTATAAATCTAGTAGCTCATAGATGTTCTGATGTTTGTAGACAGTCTCTTTCCTGTCACTACTGAGCACAAACCACTATGATTCTGATGACTGCAAAGTTTGTTGTTGGGATGTCTTTCTACCCTAACTTCTGCACCATGTACCCTAACTTCTATACACATCCTCTATGGCAACACAAATTCATTCAGACTGCAGACCAGACTCCCAAATTACTTAGACTCTGACCAGACCCCGGCATCAATTCAGAACCGAGCCTAGACTCCAGATCAAACTTCATATATTTCACCTCCTTGCTCCTAGGTTCCTCTTTCTAATCTATCTGCCTGATGATTTTCTAAACCAATATTTGAGTAAATAGTTTTACTTTGACAACTTAAATTGTTATTTTGATACAAAGTACAGTTTAAGGTTCCTAAAGTAAAGTTTAAGTTCTGATGAACAACTGAAAAATCTAGCAAAAATGAATAGTTTCATGTGCAAGCAATGTAAAATCAAAGTAGAAAATAATAGAGAAGACATATATTATAAACTTCAGTAAAATATCCTTTTACCCCTTAACCCTATATCACGTACATGTACGTGAATGGGTGTGAAGGGGTATATGGAGAGAGCTCAGGAGCTGAGCTCTCTCCATACAGGGCGGATGCCGGCTGTGTAATACAGCCAGGACCCGCCGCTGTTAACCCTTTAGACGCTGCGATCAAATAGGACTGCGGCATCTAAACTGCGCAGGCACCACTGGCGTCACCATTTTTCACCGATCGCCGCCCTCCTGAATGTCATTGCATTAGATCTATTGCATGCTGTCAGGGACAGCGTGAAATAGAGAGGTAGGCAATTTGCTATTCACTGCGATACTGTAGTATTGCAGTGAATAGTATGAGCGATCAGACCCCCTAGGTTTCAAGGTCCCTAGGGGCTCTGATCATAAAAGTAAAAGAAGAAAAAAAAAAGTTTTTAATAAGTATAAAAAAAATTTAAAAAAACATAAAAGTTCAAATCACCCCCCTTTCCCTAGATCAGATATAAAAGTAAATAAACAAAAGTAAACATAAACACATTAGGTATCCCCCCACTCCAAAATGCCTGAACTATTAAAATATTTATCCCATACGGTGAACATCGTAGCGGCGAAAAAAAAATCAAAATAGCCAATAGTGTTTTCTTCAACACTTTGTCTCCTATAAAAAATTGAATAAAAAGTGATCAAACTATCCGATCTTCCCCCAAATGGTATCAGAAAAAACATCATCTAGTCCCGCATAAAAAGACGCCATACCCAGCTCCATATATGTAAATATGAAAAAGTTACAGGTGTCACAATATGGTGACACAAAAATTTTTTCAATTTTGTAAAGTTTTTCATTTTTTAAAAGGTATCAAAATATTACAAATACTATATAAATTTGGTATTGTCGTGTTTGTACTGACCCGCAGAATACAGGTAACATGTCATTTTTACCACACATTGAACGCCATAAAAATTACACCCATATGAAATTGGCGCAAATGTATTTTTTCTCTAATTGCACCTCATTCTGAATTTTTTTCCAGCTTCCCAGTACATTGCACAGCATATTGAATGGTGCCATTACAAAGTACAATTTATTTCACAAACAATAAGCCATCATGTGACTCTGTGAACTGAAAAATGAAAAAGTTATGGCTCTTGGAATGTGGGGAGGGAAAAACAAAAATGCAAAAACGAAAAATGGCTGTGTCCTTAAGGAGTTAAACAGTAAAAACATGACCTATAGTTATGTATAATTAAAGCATTACAACAATGAACCACAGCACACCTTTTATACAGATCTTATTTAACACCTTCCTGAAACATGAAGTAATAGTACTTCATGGTGTCAGAGAGGGGGTAAATAAGGAGGGCTAAGGAGTTGGTGGGTGCCAACTGTGTCATACAGCAGGTGCCAGTAACAGCCATGGTTGATGAGAGCAGTTATTGTGGCTGGTAACCATTTAGATGCTTTGGTTAAGTTGCAACCATATTGAAGCGAATGCTGCACTAGTGATACATTGTCATGACAGGAGCTTATCAAAGGCTTGCAATCTTGTCACTGTATATATTGTATTGTATTGTACTGTATTGCATTACACTCTGTTAGAGGCAGTGTGTAATGTAGGTGCAGTATATACAGTGGGGAAAAGAAGTATTTAGTCAGCCACCAATTGTGCAAGTTCTCTGACTTAAAAAGATGAGAGAGGCCTGTAATTGACATCATAGGTAGACCTCAACTATGAGAGACAAAATGAGAAAACAAATCCAGAAAATCACATTATCTGATTTTTAAAGAATTTATTTGCAAATTATGGTGGAAAATAAGTATTTGGTCACCTACAAACAAGCAAGATTTCTGGCTCTAACAGACCTGTAACTTCTTCTTTAAGAGGCTCCTCTGTCCTCCACTCATTACCTGTTTGACATTGGCTGGGTCTTTCAGCATGACAATGATCCCAAGCACACCGCCAGGGCAACGAAGGAGTGGCTTCGTAAGAAGCATTTCAAGGTCCTGGAGTGGCCTAGCCAGTCTCCAGATCTCAACCCCATAGAAAACCTTTGGAGGGAGTTGAAAGTCCGTGTTGCCCAGCGACAGCCCCAAAACATCACTGCTCTAGAGGAGATCTGCATGGAGGAATGGGCCAACATACCAGCAACAGTGTGTGCCAACCTTGTGAAGACTTACAGAAAACGTTTGACCTCTGTCATTGCCAACAAAGGATATATAACAAAGTATTGAGATGAACTTTTGTTATTGACCAAATACTTATTTTCCACCATAATTTGCAAATAAATTCTTTAAAAGTCAGACAATGTGATTTTCTGGATTTGTTTTTTCATTTTGTCTCTCATAGTTGAGGTCTACCTATGATGTCAATTACAGGCCGGCCTCATCTTTTTAAGTGGGAGAACTTGCACAATTGGTGGCTGACTAAATACATTTTTTCCCCACTGTATACAATATACTGCAATACAGAAATATTTCAGTATATGAGTCATCAAACTTCTTAGGGCAGGGGTGTCAAATTGAGGGCCACATCAGCATTATGGATGCCTTCAAAGGGCTGTTTGTAATTGTAAGACTGTATAAAATTTATAATCTCTAAATCTAGAGTACTGAAATCTAGTGATGGGATGCAGTTGCAGATGTTTTGAAGGATGTTATGGAGTTTGGCTTTGTGACTGTTAGTGTTTCTCTAGATTTCATATATAAACTGAGGTGCAGAATGTAAACTTACACAAGATGTTTTATGCACCAAGCAGGGTCGGACTGGCCCACCGGGGAATCGGTGAATCCACCGGTGGGCCCCCGAGCCCCGACTATTAGTCCTCATGTCATGGGGGCCCGATCGGGATCCTAACCATCCCGATCGGGCCCCTGACCAGTGGCGTAACGATCGCGGTCGCAGGGTGTGCGGCCGCGACCGGGCTCAGCAGGGTATGGTGCCCGTGGCCAGCTGAAGATGGCCGGGGCCCCAGATCACTATGATAGCGGGCGGGGAAAGCCTGGTTCCCCGACCGCTATACATACTGTTATTGGAAAGGGGCCCTGGGATATTGCAGGCCCCTTTCCAATAGATGGCAGGGCAGGGCACCCAGGGGAGGTGACTGAAAACAATAAATACATATTCTCACCTCTCCTGGGCACAGCGTTCTCTCCGGCGCTCCTCCGTCATGTGACTGAGGCCTGTGATTAGGCCCCAGCGGTCACATGGGGCGCGGCCGCGTAATGACGTCAGTGCGCCCCCACATGACCACTGAGGCCCAATCACAGGCCTCAGCAGCGACGTCGGAAAAGGAACTGAAGACGGCAGGATGGAGCGAGGATGCCAAGGAAAGGTAAGGCAAGGTGAGTATAAGAGTTTGTTATTTTTAATCACCTTCCCTGGGCCTCCGATTATACTCTGGGGTCTGAGGAGACCCCCAGAGTATAGTAATAGCACTGAAGCGGAGGGGGCTATTGGGCGCATATAATACTGTGTGGGGGCCACTGTGGAGCTGATAATACTGTGTGGGGGGCCACTGTATAGCTTATAATACTGTGTGGGGGCCACTGTGGAGCTTATATTCCATACAGTGGCTCCTTCATTTTTTTTTTAATTACGCCGGGGCAGGTGAAAAAAACAAAACAAAAAAAAAAACCCAAACTTTCTCTCCTGTCCCCAGTGTCTCCCAGCGCAGTTCGGTCCTGCAGTTCTGTTGTTTTCTTCCAGCGGAAGTTCCCCCTGCACATGACTACCTGTGATGTCACGTGACCCCTGAGGCCAATCAGCAGCCTAAGGGAAGGGACCTGGGACGTCACAGCCAGTGAGGAATTCCGGCAAAAAGAAGACAGCGGAGCTGCAGGACCGGACCATGCTGGGACACTGGGTACAGGTGAGTTTGTTTAGTATGTTTTTTTTTTTTTTTGGGGGGGGGGGGGGTAGGGGGGATTCACCTCCCCCGGACTAATTATAAAAAAGAAAAAAAATTATACTGGACAACCTCTTTAAAGTGTGGGGCATTAAGGGGCCCTGGGGGGTATATTAAAGGGGTTGTCCAGACATAATTTGTTATGGTTTATCCTCAGGATAGGCCAAAGATACCTGATCTGTAGGGGGCCAACCCCAGCTGTACGGAGCCACTTCTGATGCCCATACTGTACACAATACAGGGCCAGAAGCAGAAAGCTCTGTCCACTGTATATTAGCCGGGCACCTTCACTGTATCTCAGCACTTATTGAAGTCAGTAGGAGCTGAGCTGCAGTGAAGGCGCCGGGCTGCTGTACAGTGGATGGAGCTTTCTGCTTCCAGCCCTGTGTTGTGTACAGAACGGGCTCCGGAAGTGGCTCCGAACAGCTGATGGGGCCGTGTGTCAGCCCTCTACCGATCAGGTATTTATGGCCTATCCTGAGCATAGGCCTTAAAAAAGATTAACCCTGGACAACCCCTTTAATATGCCCCACACAATTTAATGTCAGCCCCCATCACTGCTCCCACACAATATAATGACCCCATCACTGTTCCCCATACAGTATGGGGGACCAGTGAAGTGACCATAGAAAAATTTGGCCCAGACAACCCCTTAAAAGAGGTTGTCCATAAACTGGAGCGACCACTGTGTCGGCTGCCAGGGAGGTGTAAAAATAAGAAAATTAAAAAAAAAAAGCATACTCACCTGTCCCCAGCACCCATCCTTAGGATAGGCCATCAATATTACATCTTCGTTGATACAACAGCCAGGACCTCTGCAGATCAGCTTTTCCAGGACAGTGCAGCTACAGGTAAAGGTAACAATTCTTGGAGCCATGCTGTTCACTTGCCATACAAGGTGTAGCAGTAGGTTTAGGTAGTGCAATGGTGCACATGGTATAGTGGGTGAGCAGCATGGCTCCCGGCATGTTATTACATTTAGCCGCCCTGTCTCAGTACCGCTGATCTGCAGGGGTCCTGATGGTGGGCCCCTAGAAACAATTCCACTGGTGGGCCCTAGACATCCCAGTCCGACACTGGCACCAAGTGTAAGTGTCAGAGCAGGCTTTCTATGGTGTATGTACCTTTTTTCGTGGTTGCTGAAAAAGTAGTTGAAATTGTACCACCACAGATGTTATGGTGTGTCACTTGGTCAGTAAAACACTAAGATGTCATTTAGGACCAGTTCAGATAATAGCTTCCCACCATGGAGGGTGGCTTTGGTGCCTGGGTAGAGCTGACTGAGCTGTTCCACCACCTGTGAGTTACTGAAAAGAGCAGTGTGGAGGTGTGTGCCGGATCTCAGAATCCAAGACTGCGCCCTTTCATTGTGCTGGCGTCAACATCTCTGCGTCCAGACCTCGTGAGCCACATAAAATGATGTGGGAGGGCATATTTGGCCCACGGGCCTTGAGTTTGACGTGTGCCTTAGGGGGAATACAAATAAATGTAAAATAAAGCTAAAAGTAGATTTAAAACATAAAAAAGCAAATAAAATAAAAATCAAATCACCTCCCCTTCTCTACTTTACATATAAACAAAAAAAAAAACAAAAAAACATATAAAGTATCCCAATGACTGAAAATTGCCAAACTATCAATATATAAAAGTACTGATTTAATATGCTGAACACCATAAACAGAAAAAAATAGCAAATTGCCATTTTTGTCTCCCTCTGAGGAACTGGCCAAGTTTTAGCAACAATTATAATAAGAATATAACATTTTGCAATCTGATATTCAGAATAATTTATCTAAAAAGTATCCACGTGATCTTCAGGATCGCCTGAGTAATTGGGTTTACAAATGGAGACGGCTATCAACTAATACCTTGGTTAAACCCAGCTACTTAATCTCAATTAACAGCAGCATCTGACAGTGGTTGGATGTGTTTGAGAAAGGTGAACATGAATTAGGCAGGGATTCCAATAGGATACAGCAATTCTCAAGCTAGGGGAAAGATCCAGGGTAGATGGGTACGGACGCTGGTGAAGAAAGTGATTTTAAGGTAATCTTTCTGACGTGTAACTTACTAATGATCAATGATCTCTGTTATATCCCTGAGACTAACCTTTTGTCCTGCGGCTAATTTTGACAGATTTGTAGCATTAAAAGATGTATTTCTCTTTGTACAGAAATTGCTATTCAAAAAGTATTTTGCTAAGGATAGTATATCATCCTTATTTACAGTCCAAGAAGAATTGGAGTCACTCCAAGTATTAGAAGATTTGTTGTTGGAGCATTCCCTTCTTTCTCAAAGAAAAATTCCACCACATTCCCACTCTTGACTTTGAGTCCTTACATCAAGATCCTTGTTTGAGCCACATGTGAAAATTTGATAGCCCAGCAAAGATATGTTCTTTATTAAATGCATTATATTTATTTTTTATTTATTATGCTTATTTATATAGCATAATTTATGAACTGCATTATATGAGAGAGGTGCTTATTAACCAAGCTGACAAAGATGGCAATGTGCTGGTGTGGCCCACAGAGGCATATGAAAGGGAGGCTTTCTGCCAGTTGAATGATTCTTGCTGTTATAAGAGAAACATTTCAGTTTAACCCCTTCCTGACATCCACTGTAATACTATGGTGGATGTCGAGTCCTTAAAGATGGTGGCCGCTCTGAAGTAGAGTGGCCGTTATGGCCTGGAGCTAATGCCCACAATAAGAGTGAACTCTGTATTGTATTCATTGATGCCTCCCCAAAGTTAAAATAAGTCCCCTGGCCCCGTAACTCTGCCTTTTCAGGATGGCTCCCAGCCCAGAAGTAGTAATATAGCTATTGAGACTGGTCTATGACTATAGCTATGTTAAGAAAGTCCAGTATACTGGAATATCAATTTTGTGACCCTCCTTCACGCTCAGATTAGCTCACTGGGGTATCGGTGAATCTCCAATGCCTTTAGGGGGTGCTACTGGACCCCCAATATTTTTTTCAATAGACAGTGGAGGTCTGGTAATGGCCCAAAGTAACTTGCCTATTCTCGCTCCTGCTCAATGCAATCCTCCTCTGCAACCTCCAGGAGGCTCCCATGCGTCACACATGTGATGTGCAGCGCACACGGTCTATTCAATGCTGAAGGGAGAAGAGAAGGCCATGAGTAGGAGCGGGGATTGGTAAGTGATGCAGCCAGTTCTGCCGATCCAGTTGTTAAAAATACAAATAGATTGCAGAAATGGGGGTGGGTGGGGGAAGTGGCGTCCTGATCCAGTTATGCTACTGGTAGAACAGGAAGCCGCAGGCACCCATTTTCTCAGATCCCCCATATCTTTTAGTGTATGGAGGGATCCGTGAAAACGGCCAAAAATAGGACATGGCCTGTGACAAAGGACCATCAATAACAGTCATATGAATAGTCCCCATTCATTGACGCTGAAATAAATGCTGCCGTGTGATGTACATTAAAAAAAAAACAGATGTCACACGGCCATTATTCACTGCTGTTTGAATGTAACCTAAGGATGTGTTCACATGGTGCGTTTTTTGCTAACAAACAAAAAAAAAAAAATGCAGTTTATGAGATAACTACATGCATTTTTAAAACCTGCACTTGCGTTTTTAGGACCCATGCGCATTTTTCAAAAACACATGCGTTTTTTTTTTTATTTTTGGGCAAAAACACATTGTGTGAACACAGCCTGAGCAGGACCCTTCTTGATGCTGATGATCAACCATTCACATCTATTGCAGGGGAGAGGAATACCTGTTGCTCATCTCCTTCACTCTCCCTATGCATCTACCATGCTACCAGCCCGTCAAAGTCCATAAAACTCATGGAAGAATGCCTGTCTGAAAGAGGTGGGGAGAGGCTTGAACAGTTAAAAAAAATATACATATGTTTCTTTGCCTGTCTCTTCTGCTGCTTGAGATCATCTAGATGTGTGAAGCAGGAGCCAGCTTCTCAGGTGATCCGGATAGTCCCCGCCTCATCCCGGCTGCTCTGCCAGTCAATAAAGTTTAGACAAATGCTGCTATCATCAGTAAAGACTTCACATTCATGGTGGACATGGCTAAAAACTGAAGTCATGTGCACAAAAGACATCACATGATCAGGACCAGTAACAGGGACTGTTGCTCACACAATTCTGCAAAAGGTTATGGACAATTTTATGTTGACTTAGCACATTTTTTGTCTATCTTGCAAAGTTTTAAAGCTTTTCTATAACCATCTTAGTGGTGATAGTCTTGTTTTGATTGATTGCCAATAGACACGACCATGAATTCAAGAACTTTCAATGGTCTGGGAATTGTCAGAATCTCTGTCATGATTTTCTTACTGTGGACAGATTCAGACAAGGACATTACATCCATAAGAAGATAACCTGACCTGACAACTGATCAAGACAAAAGACTGTCACCACTAAGATGATTAGATAAAATCTTAAAAACTTTGTTTTAAAAGATTTAAAGGTAAAAATGTTTAACTAATTAAGGATGCAGGCTAGTTTGTACATTAATGCTCTGTAACTTTTTTCATATTTTCCTTCCCCTGCCATCTAAAACTCTTTATTCAACTTTATTATTTTTCTGTTGACATAACGACAAGTGAGGGCTTATTCTTTGTGTGACAAGTTGAACTTGTATTTTGCAATATTTTGGGGTACATATAATGTTTTGATTAGCTTTTATTAAAATTTTTTGGGGGTCCGTGTAAAAAAAAAAAAACACAATTCTATCATAATTTTTTGCATTTCATTTTTAAGGTGTTCACTCTGCATTAAAAATGACATGGTAACTTTGTCTGGAAGGTCATTACGATTACGACAATACCATATTTATATTGGTTTTATTAGGTTTTACTGCTTTTACAAATAAAACATCACTTTTTGGAAATGACCGATTTTCCTGAGGTCACCATTAGAGATGAACGAAGTATTCAAAAATTTGATTTGGTAACTTTGCCGAATTTCGTGATATGATTCTATTCAATCCGAATTAAATCGCAGCGAATCGCATACCAAAAACAGCTATTTATTGGCTACAGATAGCCAGGGTGGGCGGCAAAATGGCGGAACCCCTTGGATGCCGCAGTCATGTTTGACTGCGGCATCGAAGTTGTTAAAACCCCGGATTGGTTATGGAGCAGGGTGTTAGCTGCTCCATAACCGATCGGGGGGATTTAACACCTTGGATGCAGCGGTCAAACATGCCGTGTGTGCTCGCGAAGGGGTTAAAGGGATGTGACATCACAGGGCTGGCTGCTGATTGGCTGCATGCATGGCATTGTGGGTGATCCCCCGTTCTCAGAGTTCCTTGCCCCATGTAGAGCAGCCATTTTTAACTAAATGCGAATCGTTACCACGAAGCATGAGGAAATTCGGATTCGATGCAAATCGAATATTTCCTGAAATTCGGATCGAATTCCACTTCTGCAGCTTCAATTCGCTTATCTCTAGTCACCATATTCTGATGATTATAACTTTTTTGGTGTTTTGTTAACAGATATGTAAGGGCTCTTTATTTGTGGGGCAAATTGTACTTTTTATTGGTACAAATTTTTGGTATGTATGACTTTTTGATCACTTTTTATTGCTATTTTTTGGGGAAAGCAAAGTGATCAAAATACGTTTCATACTGCATTCACTGTTCAGGATAAATAACTCTATTTTTGGATAGTGGGGATTTATAGGTAGGTTTTATGAACTTTTTATTTATTTTTTTTTTTTTTAACTTTTTATACTTTATTTTCTTTTTTTTTACTTTTTCCCTGTCCCACAAGGGGACTTATGCCTGGAATCTCTGATCCCCAGTGCAGTGTACTGCAGTACATAGTATTGCAGAACATTGCACGTAAGTTCCCTATGGGGAATGTGCATAGGCATTCAGGAGGCCGTTGCCTGGCCTCCTGGCTGTGTGTGTGTGTTGCATTTTTTTTTCACTTGTTTTTTTAAATTTGACATGGTCTTATGATAAATAATATTTTGTATTTATATATTTGCATTTTTATTTTCATATCATGAAGGTTTATTTATTTTACAGTCATGTATATGCTTTTCATCATACACATTGACATTTTCACTTATATTTAATTATTCTGGGTTTTTTTTTCTCCTCTCCTACGCTCGGTTTAATTTAAGGCATTTGACTTGTATTGGGGCTAGCCTTATTGGCTTTTAAGGTCTTTATTCCTTAAGTGTTATGGCTGACGGCATATGGATGGTAATTTCCCTATATACAGATACCAGGGGCAGTGGCTGAGGGAGGGGCTGGATTGCCAGTAATATTGAGCTCTGTACCAGTCACGTGACAATATATTTTGGCCTCCCATAGGCTTCTCCTCTGAGCGTGTAGCGCTCTCCTTCTGCTAGGTAATTAGTATTAATTGAGTATGTGGGAATTATTGTATATAGACTGCTCGGCACCCACCTCCAACTAGCAATCCCAGAGGAAGTTGTGGGGTGAAACATGTTGAGGTTCAAGTTGGAGATTGCAGCTGTCTCCATTTTACCAGATTTCTTTCGCTGCAGTTTGTATTTGGTTCTGTTTTTTAGCCATAATGCATCACTGTATGTATTGGACCTTCTCTTATGATTTATGTCTTTAGCTGGACATCTGTTTTGGTTTATTTCTTGTGAAAGATTTAGCATATTTTTGCATTATTGTTGTGTTGTAGTAATTTTTTGGAGGACTCTTATTAATTAAGAGTCTGAATTTTGATCAGATCAGGACTATGTTATAAATATACCATGTTATAGTTCTAACTTTCTCTGTGTTTAATAATTTCATCTGAACTGCAATTGATGGCTGGATAAATACTAGATTTCTCCTTAGTACAATGTTCCGTTAGCAAGTAGATACATCCATAGATCATTTAGTCTTATAATACCCTGACTCTTTATGTTCACCTTTTTTAGTCCTTTTAAAATTATTATCATCATCATGGGCAGGAGTACAGTAAAGGTAACAGCTCTATTATTAAGCTTTAGGCAGATGGCACAGTAGGTAGGTCAGTAGGTGACGCAAACCTCTATCCCTTCTCTGAAAAGGTCATTTTCTGACTGGTATTTTCATATGTTCATGAACAGGAGCTTCAGCATGAAGATTGCCCCTATAGTTATAAACAGAAAATAAAATAATCTCTCTGAGACATCTGTTTGTGCCAGACAGATAAAACACTGCATGCAGTTTTTTTTCTCTGCAGTCTTGATGGTGGACTGGTGCCCAAGCAGTCTAACTTTGTCGTCAGGTACATCTAGCTCTGATGAAATGTGAACCCATCCTTGAGTTTTACTCATCAAAATTCTACACCATTTTGAATAATCTGTGGCAGTATGGGGTCAGAGAGGCATTGTTCTCACTCAGTGGCAATGCTTACATATCTCTCAAAATCAAGATTATCTAATCTAAGAGAATTGTATTATTGTATAATTGTATTATATGTATACATTTTCTCATGGAAATCTGTACACAATGGCAACTTTACTGTAATACATGTGCTGTATTTATTTGCAGGGTTTGTTATATGTTCAGAGTGCCTAACATACATACATAAAATACAGCCCAATAATTGCATTCTGCTTCTGGTCTAAACATTGTATACTTAATATACAACCTATTTAGAAAATATTATATCTGACATCACATGCACTGGCTGCTTACTAAACAATCTTATTATTTCAGTACACCATGTTACTCTCTGTACTGGCAAAATGGAATGCCAGAAAGCTTTGGATATCTGTCATAAACGAATTTCACAAAACAAACAAGTAAGGAGGAAGCAGACTGGAGAGCATCCATGATTTTATGGGCTGCAGCTGTACAAAATTGTATTGCATTGTGTAATTATAATAAAAATAATCTACATTTTAATCGAAGTTGGGCAACCATCTTTCACATAATTCACTTCTTTATTTATATAAAAATAATGTCAAATGTGTAGAGATCACAAATTTTACTAGATCGAAGCTGGTATATCAGAAACAACTGACTTATATTCAGCATTGACTTTGGTAAACTTGAGGATCAAGACAATGTTTTTGTTTTTTTTTTTTGGTACTTGACATTAGATCAGCCATAACTCCACAACTTTTTATTTTAAGGCTATGTTACTGTGGCTAAGTAAAAGAGAACTTGGCACTCTTTACTTAGGATAGTTGCAGATGATGTGTATTTTGCGGTCAGCAAACTAATAATTAGTATTCAGTTTTTGCGGACAGAGTGTCTTCAGTGTTTCTTCAGCACCAGTGAAGTAGGTCCGCAAAAACATACAGAGTGTCTTCAGTGGGCCATCAGTGTGTGATCCTACAGTAGTTTGTGGATCCACCATAAAAAAAAAAAACACAGGTGACATCTATTTATATCCCTAGCTTGTCCGCGAAAATGGACGGCACACTTATGACACACTGAGAACATCAGTGTGCCATCCTAGGTTTTTAGTCTCCTATAGGATTCTATGGATGAGTCCGTTCCGCAAAAACTGAACAGAATAGGACCTGTTCTGTCTGATGCGGCACAGAATCATGGCTCGCACACTGATCAGTGAAAAACATGGTCATGTGCATGTGCCCATATAAATGAATGGGTCAATGTGCTATCCGCGAAAAACATGGATAGCACACGGATCTCGCCCACGGTTGTCTGCAAGGGGCGTTACGTTGTATAAAAGGGGTGGAACCCTACTTGGGCACCAAAAACCGGGTGGAGTGACGTGTATAAATTAAACACAGTACAGGAGGTGGCCATTGCCATTATGGTATTTTTTTCCACAGTGTTTTTCAGACAAAGTCCACAGAGTTTACCTCTGCAGACTTTCTGCCCCTATTACACCTATAAGGAAAATGCCAGCATTTCCGCAGGTATAATTGACATGCTGCGATTTCCAAAAAACGCAAGTGTTTTTGAAAAAACAGCTTTTCCACTGCAGATTTTTTTTTTTTTTTTTTAGCCAGAATCCCATCCACTTTGCAGGTACTGTAAAATGCAGCATTTCTTTTGCCTTAATGTATTTATTGTGAGTATTTGTGTTTTGATTTTTAAGAATTTATCTACTTTTTTATATTACAAGGAAAATTATTTACATGTCTGCATGTCACACTCTCCACCCAGTATGTCTGTCACCACATCTCTGCTGCTGACAGGATGCCACTTGTTACAAATCTTTGCTACACAAGCTACTCTGCTATTTTGCAACCTTCCTCATTTAGAATTTTCTGTCAATCAATCACACCCTACTTCTGCAATTGTGTCCTGATTCATCCTATCTGTTCTGTGCTTGGTAGTTCTGCAACTGTGTGTTATTTCCGGGGCTGATGTTAATTATAATGTTCTCAAGGCCTACTACTTATGGATCCCTCTCCATCACTACAGTGCTTGAGCAATAGGTTTTCAAACTTCCATCGAGTGCAAAAGTGTTTCTCCTATTCCGTTCCTGTTATCTTGGCTTGTTCCTGAACTCATGCTTCTGTTGGTACCAGCCCTAACCTTGCACTTGTCCTCATATTTCAAGTACTGTGCCTGGCCAAATCTACTTCTTGACTGACAATGTATTCTGGTGTCCTGTCCAACTTATAAATCCACCAAGTAGAAAGATCGCACTGGTAATAACAACCAGCTGCAACTGAGGATCTTCAAGCCTAAATTAGTGACATAGCATAGAAGATTACAGCAAAACAGCATACAGTGCCTTGCGAAAGTTTTCGGCCCCCTTGAACTTTTCAACCTTTTGCCATATTTCAGGCTTCAAACAAAAAGATATAAAATTTTAATTTTTTGGTGAAGAATAAACAACAAGCGGGACACAATTGTGAATTGGAACGAAGTTTATTGGTTATTTTAAACTTTTGTAAAAAATAAAAAACTGAAAAGTGGGGCATGCAATATTATTCGGCCCCCTTAAGTTAATACTTTGTAGCGCCACCTTTTGCTGCAATTACAGCTGCAAGTCGCTTGGGGTATGTCTCTATCAGTTTTGCACAGCGAGAGACTGAAATTCTTGTCCATTCTTCCTTGGAAAACAGCTCGAGCTCAGTGAGGTTGGATGGAGAGCGTTTGTGAACAGCAGTTTTCAGCTCTTTCCACAGATTCTCGATTGGATTCAGGTCTGGACTTTGACTTGGCCATTCTAACACCTGGATACGTTTATTTGTGAACCATTCCATTGTAGATTTTGCTTTATATTTGGGATCATTGTCTTGTTGGAAGATAAATCTCCGTCCCAGTCTCAGGTCTTTTGCAGACTCCAACAGGTTTTCTTCCAGAATAGTCCTGTATTTGGCTCCATCCATCTTCCCTGTCCCTGCTGAAGAAAAGCAGGCCCAAACCATGATGCTGCCACCACCATGTTTGACAGTGGGGATGGTGTGTTCAGGGTGATGAGCTGTGTTGCTTTTACGCCAAACATATCATTTTGCATTGTGGCCAAAAAGTTCGATTTTGGTTTCATCTGACCAGAGCACCTTCTTCCACATGTTTGGTGTGTCTCCCAGGTGGCTTGTGGCAAACTTTAAATGAGACTTTTTATGGATATCTTTGAAAAATGGCTTTCTTCTTGCCACTCTTCCATAAAGGCCATATTTGTGCAGTGTACGACTGATTGTTGTCCTATGGACAGACTCTCCCCACCTCAGCTGTAGATCTCTGCAGTTCAGCCAGAGTGATCATGGGCCTCTTGGCTGCATCTCTGATCAATCTTCTCCTTGTTTGAGATGAAAGTTTAGAGGGACGGCTGGGTCTTGGTAGATTTGCAGTGGTCTGATACTCCTTCCATTTCAATATGATCGCTTGCACAGTGCTCCTTGGGATGTTTAACCCCTTAAGGACCCAGCCCAAAAGTGCGTTAAGGACCAGGCCTCGTTTTTCAAAACTGACATGTGTCACTTTATATGGCAATAACTTTGAGACGTCTTAACTTACACAAGTGATTTTGAGATTGTTTTTTCGTGACACATTGTACTTCATTTTAGTGGTAAACACTAATGAATATTTTTGTATTTATTTATAGAAAAATAGGAAATTTGATGGAAATTTTGAAAAAAATCGCAATTTTCAAAATGTGAAATGCTCTGCTTTTCAGATAGATAGTCATACCACCCAAATACATTAATACATATTATCTACCATATCTCTGCTTTATATCGGCATCATCTTTTAATCGTCCTGTAATTTATTTTGGATGTTAGAAGGCTTACAAGTGTAACAGCGATTTTGCAGATTTACAAGAAAATTTCCCAAACTAATTTTTTAGGGACCACTTCAGTTCTGAAGAGGATTATAAAGGCCTATATATTAGAAACCCCCATAAATCACCCCATTTTCAAAACTGCACCCCTCAAATAATTCAAAATAACATTTGGGAAGTTTGTTAACCCTTTAAGAATTTCACTGGAATTAAAACAATATGGAGGTGAAATTTAGACATTTAATTTTTTCCCACTAATTCCTTAATTTAGCCCTAAAATTAACACATTCACAAAGGGTTAAAGGAAAAAATGCATCTCACAGTTTGTTATGCAATTTCTCCCGAGCACGGAAATACCCCACAAGTGGGTGTAAACTGATGTTTGTGCGAATGACAGCGCACGGAAGGGAAGGAGCGACACTGGGCGTCTGAAAAGCAGATTTTGCTGGAATAGTTTTCAGGTGCCATGTCTCATTTGCAAAGCCCCTAGAGTACCAATACAAAGGAAAACCCCAAAAAGTGACCCCATTTTGCAAACTACACCCCTCACAGAATTCATATAGGGGTATAGTGAGCATTTTGACCTTACATTCGTTTCACAGATTTTGCTAACACTGGGATGTATAAATGAAACATTACTAAAATGTCACTTTATCCCCAAAGTTTTCATTTTCACAATGGGTTAAAGGAGAAAAAGCACCCCACAGTTTGCAAAATAATTGCTCCTAAACACAGCAATACCCCATATGTGGTCGTAATCTGCTGTATGGGTACATGGCTGGGCTCAGAATGGAAAGAGCGCTATTTAGCTTTTGGAGAGCAGATTTTGCTGGAATAGTTTTCAGGTACCATGTCGCATTTGCAGAGCCCCCAAAGTACCAATACAGTGGAAACCCCATAAAAGTGACCCCATTTTGGAAACTACACCCCTCACAGAACATATCAAGGGGTATAGTGAGCATTTTGACCCTACAGCTGTTTCACAGATTTTATTAACATTGGGACATTAAAATGAAAAATTACTTTTTTTCCAATAAACCGTCAATTTAGCCCCAAATTTTTCATTTTCACAAGAGGACAAAGGAGAAAAAGCACCCCAAAGTTCGTTACACAATTTCTCCTGAACACAGAAATGCCCCATATGTGGTTGTAATCTGCTGCATGGGTAAATGGCAGGGCTAAAAATGGAAAGAGCGCTATTTAGCTTTTGGAGGGCAGATTTTGCTGGAATAGTTTTTGGATGCCATGTCGCATTTGCAGAACCCCTAAAGTACCAATATAATGGAAACCTCTCAAAAGTGACCCCATTTTAGAAACTACACCCCTCAAGGAATGTATCAAGGGGTATTATCATTTAGAGCATAAAAATGCTTCCCAAAAATTAATGTACAAAGTGAAAATTAAAGTTTTTAAAGAAATATCCAATTTCAGTGCCTAATACGTTGCGGCCACTTTGTGGCATCAGAGACATGCACTCCTAAAACTATTAAGTGGGCTATCCCAGGGACAAAAAAATTATATATGTGGGTATAAACTGCTGCTTGGGCACGCAGCAGGGCTCAGAAGGGAAGGAGCACTGTGGTTTTTTTTAGCTTTTGGAGTACAGATTTAGAGGGACTTTCTGGTCGCCATGATATTTTTGCAGAGCCCTGGAGGTGCCAGTAAATTGGAATTCCCCAAGAAGTGACCCCCATTTTGTAGGGGCAATTTTAGGGTCTCTGCAAATGTGACATGGCGTCCAAAAAAACAACAATCTAAATATGCGCTCCAAAAGCACATAGCGCTCCTTCACATTTGCGCCCTGCTGTGTGCCCAAATGACAGTTTATGCCCACACGTATGACACTGGTGTGCCCAGAATAACATACTTAACAATGCCATATGTGGGTATAAACTGCTGTTTGGGCACAGCCAGGCACAGAAGGGAAAGAGCGCTATTTTGGTTTTTAGAGCACAGTTTGCTTTTTGGATACCATGCCACTTTTGCAGAGACCATGAATTGTCAGTAAAGTGGAATCCGCAAACATGTCACCCCATTTTGGAAACTATACCCTTCAAGGGATTTATCAAGTGGGGTAGCGAGCATTATTAACCCTTAAGTGTTGCATTCTTTTAATTTCCAAAAATGAATGCGCAGCTGATAATGAAAAGTTAAAAATGAAATTTTTCTATAGATACGCCATTTCAGTGCCCGATATGTTGTGCTCAGCTTATGTCTGCACAGACACACACTCCAAAAACTGGTGATCGCGGATCCCGGGCACAACAGCTTTTGGAGCGTTCATCTCTGATACAAGCCGGGCACAACATATTACGCACAGAAATGTCGTATTCCTGGAATAATTGTCATTTTCACCTTTCATCATCAGCTGCCTATTCATTTACGGATAATAAATTATAGCAACACTTGGGGGTTAAAAATTCTCACTGTACCCCTGGATAAATTCCTTCAGGGGTGCAGTTTCCAAAATGGGGTGACATGTCAGGGGATTCCACTGTACTGGCATTTCAGCTCTGCAAAAGTGCAATGGCGTCCAAAAACCAAATAGCGCTCCTTCCCTTCTGTGCCCGGCTGTGCCCAAACAGGAGTTTATACCCATATATCACATTAAGTACCTTATCCTGGGTACATCAGTGTCATACATGTGGGTATAAACTGCGGTTTGGGCACACAGTAGGGCACAGAAGGGAAGGAGCGCTATATGGCTTTTGGAGCGCAGATTCAGATGTTTGGGATCTGGATGCCATGTCATGTTTGCAGAGCCTCTAAAGTACCAGTAAAGTGGAATCCCCTAGGGAATGACCCCATTTTGAAAACTGCACCCCTCAAAGAATTTATCAAGGGGTGTAGCGAGCATTAGTATCCCAGACGTGACTGCACAGCGGATGGGGAAAAGTGAATATGTAATCTGTGCGTAGTACATTGGGTACACTAAATTCCCTACTATTTCCCCAGTAGTTCCTATTATTGGGGGGTCACTCTGGGGGTCACTTCTGGTTTATTATCCCTCGTAAGCTCTAAATCTGGGGTGTACCCTAATATATGCTCGCACAGCTTATACATTCCCTTCCTGCCGCAGCCAGTTATGCTCTAATGATTTGGCGATTTTTGGGGTTTTTGTCTTCACATTGTACGAGTTATATTTTCTTTATTTCTCTGGTGATGTAGCCATATGAGGGCTTGTTGTTTTCAGGGTGAGATGTATTTTTTAATGACATCATTTTTAGGTGCTTACAACTTATTAAATAAATTTTATTAACTCTTTCTTGGTGGATTAAAAAAGAACCCCATCAATTTTGGCACTGCGTTTTAGCTTTTAAATTTTTCACCATGCAGCGTAGAGCATAAGTAACATGTTATCTTTATTCTGCGGGTCGGTACGATTACGGCGATACCTCATTTATACTGTTTTTTTATGCAATACCAATTTTGCAGAACAAAAACCCATTTGAGGACATAAATTAATTTTTTTTTGCATCACCATCTTCTAAGATGCGTAGCATTTTTATTTTTCAGTTTAGAGAGTTGGTTTAGGGCTTATTTTTTGCGGTACAACCTGTGCTTTTTATTGGTACTGTTTTGGGGTACATATTTTGTAAGGTGAGATGGCGAAAAATCTTTACTTTTGGCGGGTTTTTTTCCGTTTTTTTCCCCCGACTTTCACCGTGTACATTAAATATGGTTTCAGTTTTATTGTACAGGTTGTTACGGACGCAACGATACCAAATATGTATTGTTTTTATTAATTTTTAGGTTTATTTTTTATATAATTCATTTTATATAGGAAAAGGGAATTTTTGGGGCTTTATTCTTTTATTAATTTTTTTCACATACTTTATTATTTTTTTTTTCACTTTTTTTTTTACTTTTTCTTGTGTCCCATTAGGACACCTGAGCCAGCAATGCTTTGATTGCTGGCTCAGCACTATAGACTGCAAGACACGAGCATACACGTGTCTTGCAGCCTCTACAGGAAGTCAGCGCTATGGAAACACAGCGCTGACTTCCTGATGTCTCGGCAGGATCAACCAGGTACTGGGGGCTCCAGGCAGCCTGGGGTCACTTGGCAGACCCCGGACTGCAGATTAGAGATATCGGCACCCCCCGATCTCGCCGCGGGGGGTGCCGGGGGGGTCAGCAAGACGGCGGAACCCCTTGGATGCCACGGTCATGTTTGACCGCGGCATCCAAGGGGTTAAAACCGCCGATCGGAAGTTATGGCCGACCGGGGGTTATGGAGCAGGGTGTTAGCTGTCAGATACAGCTAACACCCGGTTCCGATACCGCCCGCTCAGATAGTGAGTGGGCGGCCGGCCTCGGGCGTAGTATTACGTCCTGGTGCGCGAAGTACCTAGCGCCCAGGACGTAATAGTACGTCCAAGGTCGTTAAGGGGTTAAAGTTTGGGAAATCTTTTGGTATTCAAATCCGGCTTTAAACTTCTCCACAACAGTATCACGGACCTGCCTGGTGTGTTCCTTGGTCTTCATGATGCTCTCTGCGCTTTAAACAGAACCCTGAGACTATCACAGAGCAGGTGCATTTATACGGAGACTTGATTACACACAGGTGGATTATATTTATCATCATCAGTCATTTCGGACAACATTAGATCATTCAGAGATCCTCACTGAACTTCTGGAGTGAGTTTGCTGCACTGAAAGTAAAGGGGCCGAATAATATTGCATGCCCCACTTTTATTATTTTTATTTTTTACAAAAGTTTAAAATAACCAATAAATTTAGTTCCACTTCACAATTGTGTCCCACTTGTTGTTTATTCTTCACTAAAAAATTAAAATTTTATATCCTTATGTTTGAAGCCTGAAATGTGGCAAAAGGTTGAAAAGTTCAAGGGGGCCGAATACTTTCGCAAGGCACTGTATCTCTTATTCAACTATAAACAAACTTTTTTAATGATGCATAACATTAACACATAATAACATAATACATAACATACATAATAACATAATAACAATATATAATAGTGTATTTTAATGATAATAGCAGATTTGACTTCGGGGGACAGCCTCCTTTGTTAAGGCTGTTAGTATTGCTGAGGTGGGTTATGTTGCGCCAGTAGAAGGGTGTTGAGTAGTAGACACTATCAGCATGGGTGAAGAGGTTGCCTTGCATCTCCTTTGAGAAGTCACAATAAATATAAAGCCATAAAAAAAAATCTGAAAACTATGAAGAACAACACGGAAGGAGGTCAATGATTTGTGTCTGGGAGAATTATCATCCTTCAAATGCTTCTCCATTTTGTATTGTAATGTCTCATGAAAATGAAAGAAATGACCAACAAGAGTTTTCTTGAGGCCACTGTACTTTTTGTACAATGGGCATAGAGGGGGCACAGTGATGACCTACAAGGGACAGTAAAGGCATGCAGGGAGCAGAGTGGTGGCATACCCAGAGAACAGTGGTGGCATACCCAGGGGGCAGGGCAGTGGCATCCAGGTGGCAGAGTGATGTCATATTAGGGGAAAACATTTTCTAGAGCCCATACCAGTTTTTCATACCATGCTAGTTAATATAATATAAATTAAACACAGTACAGGGCTGGAGGTGGCAGAGCATAGCACAACCATCGTCATCCTGCCCCAGTGGTCACAACTGACAGGCACAAACAAATCACTATATCCATTATGGTATTTTTTTACATGACTAAAAAGCAGGCATTACTTTTTTCTCTTTTAATTTTTGACACCATCTTGAATGCAAATGTGAACATAGTCTAACAAAAGGTATTGTTAAATAACATAATCAGATGATAAAATTACCGCTCTTTGCTTTAAAATAAATTAATGTAGCAATCAGCACTGGCATTTATGAGGATATCACAAGGCACATGACATCATAGATAACACATTTGGCACATTTTTTACTGTCCTTGTCAGGACGACGTTTCTAAGAAATGTTTTTTGACCTGATTCTATTTAAACATATGCACATCTGTGCACTATTTTTTTTTTTCTCCATTTGAGAAAACACAAAATGTACTATGGCTAAACTGGCCTTACCAGGACAAACCCTTGCACTAGCACATCACAGGTTCGACACCTTAAACCACCAACAGTCTGCTGTTACCACTGGGGAAAAGTGTAGCTTTTCCTGAACACAAGTGGTATTATATGGCCCTTTTTCTAAAGAATGGGTGACTATGTAATACCTGGTTGCTGGCATAAGCTGGTCATACAGTAGCTCTCCATTCTGGATAATACTTGGAGAGGGTTGCAGATGGGGCCTCTTGTCTATGACATCCTTATGCTAATAGGGCATATGGCCCGGGGTGTTCCAGTTGGGAAAATCCTGAAAGGTTCCATTGTTGGTCAGTTATATATAGAGATGGGCGAACCACTTCGTAACGAGCCACGTTCATCGCAAATTTTCCCAAATTTTTGGTTTTTATCAAAAGCGAACAAATGGAATAGTCTTGGACTAAAAAAAATGGCCACCACCACATATTTGACCAGGAAATACAGAGGAGACACGTGTGACATTGTAGCAACACCTGACAGCTGCTCAGCCAATAGACAGTGGTAGGTGGACAACTTACAGTGCCGATGTTATATGGACTATAATTGCTGCAATAGTGGACATACAAAGGCATCTATGATCCGTCTCACTGCATCATACAGAGCACAGTTCTGAAAAAGCAGTAGTTAGAGGATAAGTAGAACTTAGCCAGAGTCAAGCAATTACACAGGCAGATTAAAGGGAGTCTATCACTGCCCCCAGCTAGATTAAGCCACTCCCATAGTGCTGTAGATGCTGTTAGCAGAATAAAAACAATTCCTTTGTTATGTTTCAGAGCCCCAGGGATGCGTATAAAAAGCACTTTTATTCTTTATTCAAATGAGGATCTTGGAGCACAGGGGGAGTTTTCTTTTATTACTGAGCACTGCTGCAAGCACCTTTTCCCCTGATCATCTGACAAGGGTGGCGCTATTGTCGTGATAGACAAGACTATCTACCTCCAGGAAGTTTATAACCAGTTGTCAGATACTCTCACTTACTGTAATAAAGTACCATGTAATCCTATTGATACCATTACTAGGAGTATTCGGAACATTATTAAGAAATATTGTGAATTGGGAGTAATTATTGGGAAATATGACATAATATGGAATCTTATTGTCAGCTAATTGTGTCTCTTGTTTGTGTTAGGGGGGTTCACACTACCATTGGTGACTGTCAGTAGTGTCTGTTGCTATTGTCCGTTACAAGATTTTAGCATCGGACACTAGCTGAACTGTCAGAAATCCGTTAAAATTTCCATTCATTTCAATGGGGTTTAATATTGGGTCCGTTAGTGTCCGTTTGTGTCCGTTTACACCCAATCCGTCAGAAGTCCGTTTTTTTTTCACGGACAAAAAATCCTACATGCTGGACTTTTTTGTCCATTGGAAATAACGGATTCTTGACGGACAGCAAGTGTCCGTTATTTTTTTAACATTGAAGTCTATGGGTAACGGACTTATAACGGACAGTAACTGATAGCCATGCTCAGAAAGCAGAAAAAAAAAAAAAAGGGCAGTGTTAAAAAAATGGACAGTGTTAAAAAAGGACACTAACTGATGCTAATGTGTCCGTTTTTTTTGTTAGTGTCCGTTAATGTCTGTTATGATAGTTGTCGTTTTTTTTTTTTCTTTTTTTTTTTTCTTTTTTTAACGGACACTATCAGAATGGACATCAACGGTAGTGTGAACCCTGCCTTACAGAACACGCAATATGACGAGATACGGTAGGAGCAGATTTATAATACCATCTTGATATATTTTATTCCTAAGTCTATATCACAGGTCTTAGAGATAATAAGTATTATCTCATATGAATTTGATTACAGTACGGATGATCTAATATGTTTGCAGACTGTTACATATCTTCTGTGTCGGATTGTCATATATCTTCTGTGTAGAGAGAACTCTGGGCATGCACAATTAACAACACATGTGATGCTGAGACCTAGGCTGTTTTGATAATCTCAGGGACTCACCTGAGCATGCGCTAAATACCGTTGTGTCCTTACTACTCTGACACATGCCCCGTTGATGAGCGATGACGTCACTACTATAAGCGGTCATGTGATCGGAACATAAGGAAGTGTGCTTATATAGCGTGGGTGACGCTTATACTATGGCAGCCATAAAGATCAGATACTCTATTGTGGTAAGTCTATATTCTCTGTGATGGCTATATGTGTACTTATATTGACCTCATTGCTTTGAACTGAACAGTGAATATTTGGAACACTTGTTATATGTTCAGGTAAATTAGTCAGTCTTTATGTACGCGACTATAATGAATAATTGATTGTATAACATTTGATATATGGGATAGTGATATCTGATTTTTTTCTACATATTGTATTATAGTAGGTTTATGGATAGCTATGAAATTTGGTGGTAAAACATGCCTTTTAAATAATTTGATCATATATGGATATATATATATATATATATATATATGGAGAAAGAGAGAGATAATTATTAACATGTGGAGATTTACAGTGGGGAAAAAAAAGTATTTAGTCAGCCACCAATTGTGCAAGTTCTCCCACTTAAAAAGATGAGACAGACCTGTAATTGACATCATAGGTAGACCTCAACTATGAAAGACAAAATGAGAAAAAATATCTAGAAAATCACATTGTCTGATTTTTTTTAAGAATTTATTTGCAAATTATGGTGGAAAATAAGTATTTGGTTACCTACAAACAAGCAAGATTTCTGGTTCTCACAGACCTCTAACTTCTTCTTTAAGAGGCTCCTCTGTCCTCCACTCATTACCTGTAGTAATGGCACCTGTTTGACATTGTTATCAGTATAAAAGACACCTGTCCACAACCTCAAACAGTCACACTCCAAACTCCACTATGGTGAAGACCAAAGAGCTGTGGAAGGACACCAGAAACAAAATTGTAGACCTGCACCAGGCTGGGAAGACTGAATCTGCAATAGGCAAGCAGCTTGGTGTGAAGAAATCAACTGTGGGAGCAATAATTAGAAAATGGCAGACATACAAGACCACTGATAATCTCCCTCGATCAGGTGCTCCACGCAAGATCTCACTCTGTGGAGTCAAAATGATCACAAGAACGGTGAGCAAAAATCCCAGAACCACACGGGGAAACCTAGTGAATGACCTGCAGAAAGCTGGGACTAATGCAACAAAGGCTACCATCAGTAAAACACTACGCCGCCAGGGACTCAGATCCTGCAGTGCCAGACGTGTCCCCCTGCTTAAGCCAGTACATATCTAGGCCTGTCTGAAGTTTGCTAGAGAGCATTTGGATGTTCCAGAAGAGTATTAGGAAAATGTGATATGGTCAGATGAAAGCAAAGTAGAACTGTTTGGTAGAAACACAACTTGTCATGTTTGGAGGAGAGTGAATGCTGAGTTGCGTCCAAAGAACACCATACCTACTGTGAAGCATGGGGGTGGCAACATCATGCTTTGGGGCTGTTTCTCTGCAAAGGGACCATGACAACTGATCCGTGTACATGAAAGAATGAATGGGGCCATGTATCGTGAGATTTTGAGTGCAAACCTCCTTCCATCAGCAAGGGCATTGAAGATGAAACGTGGCTGGGTCTTTCAGCATGACAATGATCCCAAGCACACCGCCAGGGCAACGAAGGAGTGGCTTCGTAAGAAGCATTTCAAGGTCCTGGAGTGGCCTAGCCAGTCTCCAGATCTCAACCCCATAGAAAACCTTTGGAGGGAGTTGAACGTCCGTGTTGCCCAGTGACAGCCCCAAAACATCACTGCTCTAGAGGAGATCTGCATGGAGGAATGGGCCAACATACCAGCAACAGTGTGTGCCAACCTTGTGAAGACTTACAGAAAACGTTTGACCTAATGTCATTGCCAGCAAAGGATATACAACAAAGTAATGAGATGAACTTTTGTTATTGACCAAATACTTATTTTATACCATAAAATTATAACAAATAAATTCTTTAAAAATTAGACAATGTGATTTTCTTGATTTTTCTCATTTTGTCTCTCATAGTTGAGGTCCACCTATGATGTCAATTACAGGCCTCTCTCATCTTTTTAAGTGGGAGAACTTGCACAATTGGTGGCTGACTAAATACTTTTTTTTTCCCCACTGTATATACTAACACAATGCTAATGCTGTATTTATTTGTTTTACATGTCTGTTGAAAAAGGTCCATCTAGGACCAAAATGTCAGTATGACATGATTATTACTAATTCACTAACCTAATCTGGTGCTGCCATTGTGAAAGAATTTAGAGTGTGTGTGTATGTATAGTGTGTGTGTGTGTGTGTGTGTGTGTGTGTATATATATATATATGTATATATATATATATGAATATATATAACTTTTAAGATGTCACTGATGTTATAATAAAGATTTTTTTTTTTATATTTTTGCCCAAAGAATGTGAGTGTGGTGAATTTTTCTAATTTTTAGACTTTGTACTTCCACTGGCACCTTGACAGATGAGTCGATGAGGAGTACATAACTTAATATATGTTCAGTAGCAGAGACAAGGACTGAATGGTGAAGCAGAGAGTGGACAGCACCCTACTTCACCATTGTACTCAATTTAATCTTCATCTGGAAGATGCAGATAATTTGAAACTGGGATATACCTCCTTCCACCCTGGAAAGCACCCAGAATCCTTGTCTCTCTCATTCAGTCTCTGACAGTTGGGAGGCGTGTACTCATAAGATGGTGGAAACTTCCACCTTCCACAAATATTGCTGGGTTTTCAATCACAGTAGTCAAAGTATGCTTTATGTACTGCTTATGTGCATGTGTTTTGGTTCTACACTGTAACTGTGAATTATATTACTGTGTATTTGCATGCCTTGCCATAAATGGAGATGACTCTTTACTGTACTGTGTGCACCATGCCACTGCCATTTTAAAAAAAAAAAAATATTTGCTGAGTCACCGCATCTTCTTTAATCTAGTATTTTCTTAAAAAAGGGCAGTGTGAGGATTCCTTCAAATGGACAGCAACCAATTTGTGCCCATTGGCTGTGTAGTGAGTGTTGGTGTTTTTACGCCACTTGAGGTACTCCCTTCACACACTATGCCTGACACCAAGTAGCCATACCGGAGGGACAGTCTCCTAAAAAGGAAGTTTTCCTGTGTCCTTCTGGTCTTCTGTCTGGACCTCCACTGCAACTTTCTGTCAGTGAACAGTCTTCATGTTAGTCCAGTGTTGGAGCTGGGCTTTACCCAAAAGCTAGTGGAGCAAACCTTGGCATGTATCTAAGAAGTGTGAGCTGAGTGCTACACGTGTGTAAGCAGGGACACTTTGTTGCCACAGGTCCACTGCTCTTATGCTGTTATAAGGTTGCTGAGAGCTGAGAAGCTCTTGTTAACTTGTGCTGTGTTCCAGCAACTTCTCCTGTATCTGAGCAACTGTTAACCTCTACTGTTCCAAACAACTACCTTCATAAAGTACTGGTGACATCAAGACCTGCGAGAGTGTGTGTGCTTACTTCACCCAAACTTCTTAAGCACCAGAGTAGCTGGAACCTGGCTTTCCTGTCCTTACAGGTGCATCTCAATAAATTAGAATATCTTTGAAACGTTCATTCATTTCAGTAATTCAGTAATACAATTCATAATCAGGAGTCTTCCATGATTGTGTGTCCTACTGAACTGAGGGACCATTTAAAGGCTTAGGAAACCTTGGCAGGTGATATACTGAACTTTTTTACAATATTCTAATTTTCTTAGATTTGGGTTTTCATTACCTGTAATCCATAATCAACATTAACAGAAATAAAACACTTGAAATAGAACACTCTGTGTGTAAAGAATCTAAACCAGGGGTCGGCAACCTATGGCACGCGTGCCACTCTTGCACGCGAGGCATATTTCCCTGGCACGGCAGCAGACTCCTCACCCAGCAGTTTCGATCGGACCAAACACGTCCGAAACAAAACTGCTATTATTATACTGTGGGGTCTCTTCAGACCCCCGAGTATAATAAGCGGAGCCCCCCGGGGAGGTGATGAAACATAAAAACAATGTCACTCACCATTCCACGCTCCGCAGCCGCTGTGTACTCTTCAGGCGCTTCTGCCTGAAGTCAGCTGACAGGGCCTCAGGGGTCGCGTCTGCGTCTGACGTCATTACGCATAATGACGTGACGTGACCCCTGAGTCTCAATGAGCGGTCGCTGACTACAGGCAGAAGCGCTCGAAGATACAGAGCGGCTGCGGAGCGTGGAATGGTGAGTGACATTGTTTTTTATGTTTCATCACCTCTTTTGCCCTCCACTTATTATACTCTGTGGTCTGAAGAGACCCCACAGTATAATAATAGCTAGTGAATGTGCAGGGGCCACTATAGAGCATAATACCGTGTGCAGGGACCACTATGGGACATATACCGTGTGCAGGGGCCACTATGGAGCATAATACCATGTGCAGGGGCCGCTATGGGACATATACCGTGTGTAGGGGCCGCTATGGGACATATTGCTGTGTGCAGGGGCCACTATGGGACAAATACTGTGTGCAGGGGCAGCTATGGGACAAATACTGTGTGCAGAGGCCGCTATAGGACAAATACCGTATGCAGAGGCAGCTATGGGACAAATACTGTGTGCAGGGGTAGCTATGGGACAAATACCGTGTGCAGAGGCCGCTATGGGACAAATACCGTGTGCAGAGGCCGCTATGGGACAAATACCGTGTGCAGAGGCCGCTATGGGACAAATACTGTGTGCAGAGGCCACTATGGGACATAATACCGTGTGCAGGGACCGCTATGGGACATAATACCATGTACAGGGACCGCTATGGGACATATACAGTGTGCAGAGGCCGCTATGGGACATAATACCGTGTGCAGGGACCGCTATGGGACATATACCGTGTGTAGGGGCCACTATGGGACATATTGCTGTGTGCAGGGGCCACTATGGGATATATACCGTGTGCAGGGGCCACTATGGAGCATAATACCGTGTGCAGGGACCGCTATGGGACATATACCGTGTGCAGAGGCCGCTATGGGACATATACCATGTTGCAGGGGCCGCTATGGGACATATACCGTGTGCAGGGACCACTATGGGACATCATTCTGAATAACGGTGTATTTTCTATATTAAGGATGTGTTTTTGCACAGAAAACTCAGGCTTTGTTTTTTTAATAATAATAATAATAATAATAATAATAGTCCTTTAATAGTCCCACAATGGGGAAATTCAGTGTGTTACAGCAGCAAAGATAAGATAAGATAAGCAGATACAAATACAAATACAACATGTACAGGAATGTTCCAAGGTGAGAGGCATTACTTTGATAGCCGACAGACAGATAGGAAGTAGCGGGGGGGGGGGGGGATTTAACAGGCAGAGAGATATTTCAGTTCTCTGTGTATAATGATCTCCGCTTAGGTCGGTGTTGGTTGTACAGCCCAACCGCGGTGGGGAGGAAAGACTTCCGATAGCGCTCCTTCTCACACCTAGGGTGGAGCAGTCGGTCACTGACAGTACTGCTCAGCGCGATCACAGTCTCATGCATGGGATGGGACTTCTTCTTCTGCATGGAGCTCACCACGGACAGTATCCTTCTGTCACCCACCACCTGCACTGGGTCCAGGGGGCTCCCCAGGACAGAGCTGGCCCTTCTAATCAGCTTGTCAAGTTTATTTCTGTCCCTGGTTGATATACTGCTCCCCCAGCAGGCCACTCCAAAGAAGATGGCTGATGCCACTACTGAGTTGAAGAAAGTTCTAAGAAGTGCCCCCCGGATTCCAAAGGCTCTCAGTTTCCTAAGCAGGTAGAGCCTGCTGTGGCCCTTCCTGTACAGGGCCTCCATATGATCTGCCTAGTCCAGCTTATTATTAAGGAGCAAACCCAGGTACTTATAGGTGTTCACAATCTCGATGCCCGTCCCCAGGATGTCCACTGGTTTAGGAGGGCTTCTGCCTTTGCGGAAGTCCACCACCATCTCCTTGGTCTTCCCCGCGTTAATCTTCAGGTGGTTCCGGTGGCACCAGTCCACAAAATCCTGGTTCAGTTCTCTGTACTCCCTGTCATCATCATCTGTGATGAGACCCACTATGGCAGAGTCGTCAGAATACTTCTGTAGGTAGCAGCTGGATGAGTTGCACCTAAAATCTGCAGTGTACAGTGTGAAGAGGAAAGGGGCGAGAACCGTACCCTGAGGTGCCCCCCGTATTACAGATCACGGTACCTGACACACAGTCTTGGGCTCTCACGTATTGAGGTCGATTTGTGAGGTAGTCTAGGATCCAGTTGGAGAGGTGGTGGTCCACTCTAGCAAGGCCCAGCTTGTCCCTCAATAACCTGGGCTGTATGGTGTTAAAAGCACTGGAGAAGTCAAAGAACATTATTCTCACTGTGTTCCCTGGTTTCTCCAGGTGAGACAGAGCCCTGTGCAGAAGATGGATGATGGCATCATCTACCCCAATGCCCGGCCGATAAGCAAACTGGAGGGGGTCCATAGCGGGGCTCACTAGAGGGCGGAGATGTGTGAGAACCAATCTCTCCAAGATCTTCATCAGGTGGGAGGTCAGTGCTACAGGTCTGTAGTCGTTGAGGTCCATAGGGTGGGGTTTCTTTGGAACTGGTACCACACAAGAAGATTTCCATAATTCAGGGACTATTTCCTGCCTCAGGCTCATATTATACATATATGTAATTATACCACACAGCTGGTCCCCGCAAGTCTTAATTAGGCTTGCACTGATGTCATCTGGCCCTGCGGCTTTCCTCGCCTTGATCTTTTTCATCTCCTTCCTCACCTGGGCCCGTGTGAAGGTCAGACTGTGGTCAGATAAAGACGGATTTCTGGATTTACTGGTCTGTTGGGAAGTAGCCGCATGGGGTGAATGGGGTGAAGTCATTGTGGTGGGGGGAGCTGAAGGACATCCTGGGGTGGGAGCAGCTGGTGTGTGATCAAATCTGTTGAAGAATAGGTTTAGTTCATTAAGCCAATTAACATCTGCCTCAATCTGGCAGACAGACTGTTTATGACCCAAAATTGACTTAAGCCCCTCCCAGACCCCCCTTATGTCTTTTTCTTTCCATTTGCTTTTCCATTTTTTTCTTTATAACTGGCTTTTCCCTGCCTGATTTGATGCCTCAGCTCCTTTTGTACTTCCCTCAACCCCTCCTTATCTCTTGTCCTGAATGCCATCTTTTTCTCCTTAAGTAGTGTTTTTATATCAGAGTTAATCCATGGTTTGTTGTTGGAGAAGCACCTCACCACTTTTGTGGGTACTGTGTTGTGCACACAAAAATTAATGTTTTTTGTGCAAAAATGCACCAGTTTTACATCGAATGAAAAAGTTCCAAATATAGCTGCATTCAGATACATAGTGTGTTTTCACCATAAGACTGCTGCCATACGGTGCTCCTGGACACATTTACCACTAATTGGGGGCTGCACATGGACTTTCATTGCTTCTAATCAGAAAGTACAGGAGCGTCCCAGGAAATAGCAGTAAACGCATGCGTCCTAAAGCATCTGGTGGCAGCACTTCTGTGTTATGGTTTGTGGTATATGACTTTAGTTTAGGGGTCGTCAGACTTACAATTATTGACCGGCACTCCGAGTACCTCATCTTTGATTTTTATATTAAAATCGGCACGCCGAACAAAAAAGGTTGCCTACCCCTGATCTAGACAATATAGGAGGTCACTTTTTTAATTTAATTACTGAAAGAAATAAACGTTTCAAAGATATTCTGATTTATTGAGATGCACCTGTAGGTAGGCTGGGATAAGAATGGGCGACACCTGTAAGTGGCATCGAAAAGAGGGCAGTTCCACTTTATATACTGTTACTGTGTATGTAATCTGAGTATTGATATTGGTCACCACCTATTGCTTTAAGGACCTGCATGCCATCTAGTAGTTGAATCTCTATTATCTATAAAAACCTACATTTTACGAATTGTCCACTTCTTAACATACACAGAGTTCTGAGATACAACATAATGTTTCCGATTATTATACAGCTACAATAAAACAGAACATTAATCATTACAAAATGATCTTACCATTGTTACAATACTTAGCCTGAGTCAAAAGAAGTGAATAAGCATTTGAGTATTTTCATAATGTTTATATTGTTTTCCTACATATAGAAAGAGTGATAGACAAATGGATAAATGTGAAATACATTGCTCAAAAGTCCAAAAACAGCAATAAGGCACCTGCAATATGCAAATACCACTTCTTCAATTAGGATCCAGACACACGCAGTCCTGAAATTGCAGGATCAAAACACCAGGGTGCTCAGTCAAATAAGTCTCTAATGTATTTGCTGCATACAAGTGAATAGCAAAGGCGTCACTCACCGGTGTAAAAACTGAAGATCCTTTATTTAACGTGACGATATAGACATCTATGGTGGGAACTGGTCCAAAAGGCAACGGCAACACCATGAAATGCATTGTTGCAAATGGGACTTTTACCAGACACCACCAACTCTCTGGGCTGTCTAAAGGTGGGTAGATCAGAATCTCTCTCCCAAATTTAATCTAATACTATTTGATCTAAAAAATATAATGTTGCAAGAGTCCATGACATTTAAAGGTATTTTATTCTTTTACTGAGTATCCAATAAATGCATTTTATATTTTATTTTTGTTTTTATTTGTAGTCTGCTCTGATTGATTTACTTTAGTGTATTTTAGAACATTTATAAATAAAAATACATTTCCAAATTTCAAGCAAACTGATATACAATATTTATATTGCAGCCAACTGGTCTATACAAATTCAAACACAAGGTAGATGAATGAGTGGACAACATTATAATAGTTGTTTACCTCAAATTTAATTTTGGTTCTTTCCCTTGTGTCTAATTGCCATTAAAAGCAGTAGGCAGTAGTACATATAATGAGATGCTTGAAAATATCTCCTCCGAGCGTTGCTACAGATACTAATATTTATTGAATCCCACTTCACGGTTTCAAATACTGCCTTCAGCTCCATGACAACAGAGTGAAAGTTTTACTCCGCTGTAATCCCCGTTGAGTGGAATAATGAATAAATTATTGCTCTAAGCAGAAATGAAAATAGAGATCTTAAAAAAGCATCATCTTTGTTGATAGTATTAATATTGAAATTTCTGTAACCCTCCCCCCCCAGCTTGTGCAATTGTGCTGATAAAGCTGGCATGCTAGATTCCGATGTCTGATATATTTAATACATGTTCCCTGAAACTGTTTGCGCTACATTGTACAGTACATGACCTGGAAAACCTTTTATATGTGTAATTTAATATTATGTGCTATACTTGAAATCCACCAGTGTAAAAAAAATTCATTTCTTTGTAGAACAATAGGAGGCAAAAGAGACTTTTAGAAAATGTATATTATTAAGGATCCACATGAGTATACCTGAAGTGTCGTTTGAAGCCTTGGGAAATGTGTTTTCAGAAAAATGGCTTAACAAGATGACAGACAATCATTCTTTGGAAAATGTAGACTAATTAGACATTACTTCTTGTCATACTCAGCAACGTTTTTCAGCAAGAATAATTTTAAGACTGGAATATTGTCATTTTATAGTCTGCCTACAGATGGAACCTCCGAAAATAATATTCAAGTTCTTTAAGAATGCTGAAGTTAATATAACCATGGATATACTAGAGCAGATAGAGAAATTTGTTTATGAAATATTTCTATTATATCTAATGACATCTTTGTTTATGTTTTATTCCATTTTGTTCTAATTATATTCAAAATATTAGCTTTGTTATGCTAATATAATAGGGAAATACACACACACACACACATATATATATATATATATATATATATATATATATATATATATACAGTGCCTTGCGAAAGTATTCGGCCCCCTTGAACTTTTCAACCTTTTGCCACATTTCAAGCTTCAAACATAAAGATATAAAATTTTAATTTTTTGGTGAAGAATCAACAACAAGTGGGACATAATCGTGAAGTGGAACGAAATTTATTGGATATTTTAAACTTCTGTAAAAAATAAAAAACTGAAAAGTGGGGCGTGCCAAATTATTTGGCCCCCTTAAGTTAATACTTTGTAGTGCCACCTTTTGCTGCGATTACAGCTGCAAGTCGCTTGGGGTATGTCTCTATCAGTTTTGCACATCGAGAGACTGAAATTCTTGCCCATTCTTCCTTGGAAAACAGCTCGAGCTCAGTGAGGTTGGATTTAGAGCGTTTGTGAACATCAGTTTTCAGCTCTTTCCACAGATTCTCGATTGGATTCAGGTCTGGACTTTGACTTGGCCATTCTTACACCTGCATACGTTTATTTGTGAACCATTCCATTGTAGATTTTGCTTTGTTTGGGATCATTGTCTTGTTGGAAGATAAATCTCCGTCCCAGTCTCAGGTCTTTTGCAGACTCCAACAGGTTTTCTTCCAGAATGGTCCTGTATTTGGCTCCATCCATCTTCCCATTAATTTTAACCATCTTCCCTGTCCCTGCTGAAGAAAAGCAGGCCCAAACCATGATGCTGCCACCACCATGTTTGACAGTGGGGATGGTGTGTTCAGGGTGATGAGCTGTGTTGCTTTTACGCCAAACATATCGTTTTGCATTGTGGCCAAAAAGTTCGATTTTGGTTTCATCTGACCAGAGAACCTTCTTCCACATGTTTGGTGTGTCTCCCAGGTGGCTTGTGGCAAATTTTAAACGACACTTTTTATGGATATCTTTGAGAAATGGCTTTCTTCTTGCCACTCTTCCATAAAGGCCAGATTTGTGCAGTGTATGACTGAGGTGTATGACTCTCCCACCTCAGCTGTAGATCTCTGCAGTTCATCCAGAATGATCATGGGCCTCTTGGCTGCATCTCTGATCAGTCTTCTCCTTGTTTGAGATGAAAGTTTAGAGGGACGGCCGGGTCTTGGTAGATTTGCAGTGGTCTGATACTCCTTCCATTTCAATATGATCGCTTGCACAGTGCTCCTTGGGATGTTTAAAGTTTGGGAAATCTTTTTGTATCCAAATCCGGCTTTAAACTTCTCCACAACAGTATCAGACCTGCCTGGTGTGTTCCTTGGTCTTCATGATGCTCTCTGCGCTTTAAACAGAACCCTGAGCAGGTGCATTTAGACGGAGACTTGATTACACACAGGTGGATTATATTTATCATCATCAGTCATTTAGGACAATATTGGATCATTCAGAGATCCTCACTGAACTTCTGGAGTGAGTTTGCTGCACTGAAAGTAAAGGGGCCGAATAATATTGCACGCCCCACTTTTCAGTTTTTTATTTTTTACAAAAGTTTAAAATAACCAATAAATTTCGTTCCACTTCAAAATTGTCTCCCACTTGTTGTTGATTCTTCAACAAAAAATTAAAATTTTATATCTTTATGTTTGAAGCTTGAAATGTGGCAAAAGTTTGAAAAGTTCAAGAGGGCCGAATACTTTCGCAAGGCACTGTATACACACACACACACACACACACACACACACACACACACACACACACATATATATATATATATATATATATATATATATATATACATGCACACGTGAACAAAATTGTTGGTACCCCTCGTTTAATGAAAGAAAAACCCACAATGGTCACAGAAATAACTTGAATCTGACAAAAGTAATTTGCCAAACTACATGTTGACAAGCCACAAATCTTCTGGGAGAATGTCCTATGGACAGATGAGACAAAAATTAAAATTTTTGGCAAGGCACATCAGCTCTATGTTCACAGATGGAAAAATGAAGCATATCTTGAAAAGAACACTGTCCCTACTGTGAAACATGGAGGAGGCTCTGTTATGTTCTGGGGCTGCTTTGCTGCATCTGGTACAGGGTGTCTTCTCAATCTCAAGACTATCAAGGGATTCAAGAATGGATAAGAGGAAAACATTGGACTATTCTGAAGTGGCCATCTATGAGCCCTGGCCTAAATCCTATTGAGCATCTTTGGAAGGAGCTGAAACATGCCGTCTGGAAAAGGCACCCTTCAAACCCAAGACAACTGGAGCAGTTTGTTCATGAGGAGTGGGCCAAAATACCTGTGGAGAGGTGCAGAAGTCTCATTGACAGTTACAGGAATCGTTTGATTGCAGTTATTGCCTCAAAAGGTTGTGCAACAAAATATTACGTTAAGGGAACCATCATTTCTGTCCAGGCCTGTTCCCTGAGTTTTTTTTTTTTTTAAATTCTGTTGAAGCATGGTTGAAAAGCAATTTTTATATATTATTACTTTTGTCAGATTCAAGTTATTTCTGTGACCATTCTGGGTTTTTCTTTCATTAAAGGAGGGGTACAAACAATTTTGTCCAAGTGTGTATATAGATAGATAGATCAAAATGGCAGCACTTCAAAAAATGTATATTCAGTGTGTTTATTTCAAGGCGGAGTTTCGGTTCTAACCTATGTGAGAATCGAAACATTGCCTTGAAATAAACACACTGAATATACATTTTTTGGAGTGCTGCCACTTTGATCTATTTGTATATTGGGAAGGAGCCGCTTCCTTGGATTTGCACCCACTCTGTCTTTTGCTGTGCTGCCTTGAATTTTTTGTTTTTTATATATAAACTCTCTGCAATTGAAATAGCTTCTTTTATAAGCAGGAGCAATGCAAACCTTCCACACATAGGCCAAATGGACATACCTTTGCAGCTCTATAACTCTATGGGCATACTTCACATAAACATTGGGAGCTTTTTTTTGGTGTACCACACAGTGAACATACATCACAAATGTAATATGAATTCAGTCTAACTAGTGTTGTTGCTCTTTTCCTGGATTGAGAGAGGCCATATGTAGTCAAAACAAATGTTGTTTTTATGATGAGACAGAAAAGTCATGTCTTACTGAAATTATTGGTGCAAGTTTTGTTGTCTTGGATTCTGCTCTGCTCCTTGTTGGTGATCAAGAAAAAGGTCACCCCAAGTCAAGCACACTGGGAGCAAGTGGTGCTCGGGACATATCCATGGGACTCCCAATCTAACTAGTGTTGTACTTCTTTCAATATTTTGGTGTAATAAATGACCTTATGAAAGCTGCTAAAGTGTGTCTGTTCATTCAATTAAGAATTTGCAGCATTGAACAACATCTGCTGTCTTCCTTACATTCTATGTTATTACTGCATTTAAGGAACATACTTATCATCAAACACTCATCAATTAAAATGATTAACAAACCCTTTGTTACTTAATCCAGTAATTGACTTAATCGTATTCATAATTTAAAGCCAGTCAACTATGATGATATGCCAAGAAGGACCACTAGTGTGCAGGGTTGATGTGCATAGTGGATCATTACTAAGCCTTATGATTTTCTTTATGAATATGCTGTACCCTTATCACTGGAGAAGGTCATGTAAACAACCCTTTGATAAGGGGAATGGTAACTCCAAATTGTCAGCTTATTCATAAGTTTCCAGGAGAAATAACAGAGGAATATCACAGTGCAAATATGTAATTTAAATTTTATAAAGATTTCAAATTATTGCTAAAACAGGTATGGCCTCTTTAAAGGTGTGTTGTTGAATCTTTATTGTTCCTCATTTTTAAAACACTGAACAACTGTTGCTATAATGTGCATGATGATCTAATTATTAATCTACATTCCTGGTCCCTATTTGTCAGCTATCACACTATATTATAAAGATATTCAACTTTATAATTAATCATTTCAAGGAGAACAATATCAATTATGGAATGTTAGCTTCCTTACTATATTATATTAATTTTATCTTATTATATTGTGTTGCTTTATTAATACAGTCTTCACTAAGTCTAAAACTGGTACTAACACTGACCCTTTAAGGCCCCTTGCAGACAACCGGGGGCGTGATTGGTGTGCTATCCTTGTTTTTTTATGGATAGCGCACTGACCTATTCATTTCTATGGGTACATGTACACGACCATGTTTTTCACTGATCAGTGTGCGAGCCATGATGCCGCACCACATCAGATAGAACAGGTCCTATTCTGTTCAGTTTTTGCGGAACGGACTCGTCCATAGAAGCCTATGGGAGAGTAAAAACCTAGGACGGCTCACTGATATACTCAGTGTGTCATCAGTGTGCCGTCCGTTTTCACAGACAAGCTAGGGATATAATTAGATGTCACCTGTGGTTTTTTTTTTTTGGTGGATCCGCAAACTAGGATCACACAATGATGGCACACTGAAGACACTGTCCGTTTTTGTGGACATACTTCACTGATGCTGAAGAAAGACTGAAGGCACACTGAAGACACTTTGCAAAAACTGAAGACTAATTACTAGTTTGCGGACCGCAAAATACTCACGGTCGTCTGCAACTAGCCTAATTAGAATGACCCTTTGAAGATAACCATAGTAATCGTGTTTGCTACAATATTAGTGCATTAATCTGTACAGGAGACTTCAGCTTTAACCCAGGGTTTTAGGTTTGACATGATCATGATTTCTGCTGTTTGCACATAATTAGTGCTTTTATTTTCCAATTTTTTTTTCTCTTGGAAATGGAAAATCTCATATGAAAGGTCCACACAATAGCATTCTCCTAGGTCCTGCTGCATGCAGGGTGTTAAATGTTATGTTTCTGGTGCTAATTGTAAGCACATAAAGACTTCATCCATACTAATGCACATACGTTTCATTTTGATGCAAAACACAATTTAGTAACATACAGATTTAGCCAGATTTATTAAACAGCTATCACTTCATCATTATTAGAACAGCAATTTCCAGCCAATTAAGAAGTCAGTGGGAGATACAATAGATAATTAGACTTTTAAATAAGTTAATTGAAATTCAAAGCACTAACATAAAATAGAGGTTGTTGGAAGTAAGGCTGCTATTTCTGGAAGTGTGACCTAGATCAAGCATCAGCAGACAACCATCATCAATACAGCCAAAAACACTGAAATCCCACCCTTTAATATCACTCATCGATGTTTCTTCAATTTTACAGTGTTACTGTATTTGATTTAGTTTTACTCAAACATTCATTACTTTTGCAATTGAGATAGAGAATGTACCTTCAAGACCAGGATCAACAGTAAAATCAGTTTCCTAATTTTTTCCTAGATGTCCTTCTATAATGAAAATCAGATCTTGATGCAATACTTTCTCAATGAGCTAGGCTTGAGCATAATAGCTAATACTTATTGGTCAGTCTGAACGAGCTGACCTTAAGGGGTTTCCATCATTGGAACCCCCATCTCTCACAAGAATTGTGGTCCTGTGTCTTTAGTTTGCATGGAGTGATGGTCATGCACGTGAACTGTTTAATTCAGGCTCAGCAGGACTAAAAGAGATAGGCAAGTTCAGCGCTCAATTATCTTTGTCAGATCCATAAATTTTGAACAGTTTGAGAGGGTGCATGCATTGCCATTTCTCCATTCAAATGTGGCATGCAGGACCCTCATTTTTATATATAGACTGAAACCATTGATCATAACTGTTCCCTAATGAGCCAGAGCTAAAAAGCAGCAGGCAATTAAAAAAATACACAGCAACTAACTCATATGGTAGGGTCACCTCAATCAAAAAGTGTCCCCTTGTGAATAGGTGTCTAATTTGAGATATCACTGTTTTTGTCAAAGAGAAAACAAGCTATTTGAAGCAATGCCATTGCTTCAAAGAAATAATTGGAAATGCCCTAAATACCTTATCTCATTTGCATATTGACAAAAATAACGACATCTCGGCAATGGAGTCACCAATTAACAAGGGGAATATACTTTTTGATGCAGGTGAACCTAACCTACCTATCTGCTGGGCTGGGTTGATATACTGGATTCTGGTGACAGACTCCCTTTAAAACCAAAACTGAACTTTTGTACAAAAAGCTCCTAAAATACATATTTAAGGCCAGTTGCAGACAACCGTGGGCGAGATCCGTGTCTATATCCTTGTTTTTCGCAGATTGCACACTGACCCATTAATTTGTATGGGCACATGCACATGATCATGTTTTTCACTGATCAGTGTGCCCCGCACCAAATAGAACATGTCCAATTCTGTTCATTTTTTGCGGAACGGACTTGCCCATAGAAGCCTATGGGAGACTAAAAACCTAGGACAGCTCACTGGTGTACTCAGTGTGTCATCAGTATGCCGTCCATTTTCGCGGACAAGCTAGGGATATAATTAGATGTCACCTGTGTTTATTATGGTGGATCCGCAAACTAGGATCACACACACTAATGGCACACTGAAGACACTTTTTGCAGACCTAGTTCACTGATGCTGAAGACACTCTGTCTGCAAAAACAGAAGACTAATTACTAGTTTGCAAACCGCAAAATACCCACAGTCATCTGCAACTAGCCTTAGGCTAAGGTTTTTGCAGAATGGGACTTCAGCCTAATACAGGGCTGAACTGCTTGACCTACACAGCATTAAGTTGGCAATATTAGTTCTCGCATCACTTTGTCATAAGGATAGGCTAGAGTTCTAATGACCAGACTCCCAACAATTAATAATTTATGGAATTTCTTACTGATTCATGTGGGTCTGGCCTTAGGGTAAGAAGACACATTCAGGTTGCTGATGCAGTTTTTGAAGCCAAAACAAGGAGTGGATTAAAAAAAAAGAGAAGTTTGCCCTTTATAGGTTCTCACTCTTTATGATAACATTTGATTTTGGGTTCAGAAACTGCATAGAAATTCCTGAATGTGTGTCCTTACCCTTTAATGGAGTCTGTCACCTTTTTTACCCCTCGCCCCCAGCTAAACTTTGCACATTTCTGGTAAGGTAGTAGTGAAAGTAGTGTAGGGTATGTGCATAAAATGCATATTAGAAAAGTCTAATCAACAAAGCAAAATAAGTTGGAAAATTAATTCCTAAACCCACCAGGGCCACTTTAAGTAAGCAAAACTATGAGCAGGGATCCCTATAATTATTAAAACTTAGAATTTATTGTTATAGTTAAAACATTAAGATACTGAGTCCCAAAAACAAAAAACAAATCCATAAAAAATGGAACAATCTTACCATATACGTTGTCTAATGGGATGTAGAGGTGGAATCGTCCATTTAAATTTGGAGCCACTGTGGGGGTGAAAGAGGGATGTCAGCCCTGTAATTACTCAATACACTTAGTATGTATTGACCATACTTACATTTATTCACTCTGCATGACTGAATAAAATATCTTTTTTGAGGTTAATGCCAGCACTGTGAACACCAAAATAGGTATGTCATTTTGTTCAGTTGTTCCTACTTATAAAATAAGTTTTCTAGTAGTACAATAATATTTGCTGTAAGACTTATTTATATGACCATTTTTCTCTTCATTATCCATTTTCTTTGACAGTACACTGATGCTAGGTTCACTCCTGCATATAGGTTTCCATTCATGGGGTCCGATTTGAGACCCCATGAACGGAAACCTAATCCGCTTAAAAAGCGTAAACCCGTGGACTCCATATAATGAAGACCGCCGGGATTTTGTCCGGTTTTGTTCCATTTTTGCAGTCCGGGTGTCTTCAGTGTGAGTGCCGTATGTCCACAAAAACTGATAGTGTGTCATCCGAGTTTGCGGATCCACAAAAAAAAAAAAAAAACACAGGAGACATCAAATGATGTCCCTAGTTAGTCCCTATCCCTGCCCCTAAAAAAGGTCACCTGATCTCTTGCCAGCCATTTCTTTTGCATTTTTACTGTGTTGAGAGCTGCCTAATTATCCTCTGCTGATCTAGCTTATGTGGTTTCTCACTGCAAAAATGTCACTTGATCCTGTGGATGATATTTTCCTGTACACTGGTGTCGCTGCGATTCGGACAGCAAGCACCAATGCTTGATGAAGAGTCGCATAGAAAGAGGAGGAGATTTTGAGTTCACCCTGTAGTCTCACAACGTCGCTCTAAAGGAAGTTTCACACCCTGTATCATTACTTGCATCAGCACCCAGAGAAGTTTCAGAACTACTGCCACATGTGCATCCCAGCACACGTGCACTTGCATTCTCAACAAACATGAATCACATACCACACACTCTCAATACACCAAGCAAGATGAAGATAAACTCAAAAATAACTGAAAAATAAAATTTTATGTAAAATAAATAATGCGAAAAACTGTACAACATGACATCACATAAATAACACAAATAATAAAAACTATAAATGCATCATCTGATGTGAAAATGACCCAGGACCTGGAGGAATGCCACTGCTGAACTCATATGTCTCATGTCTAGGACCATGTTGTGGCTGTTGGTAGCCACTGTAAGGACCACCGGCATATGACTGTGTAGACCGGGACCCATTGCCCTATCTTGTGAATACAGGGGCAGTGAAGCATCATAGGGTCTGTGATATGTTGGCCGTACAGGTGGAGGTACAGGTAGTGTAACAAGCTGGATTACTGCCCTCTGGTTTGTTCTGCAGGTAGTCCACAGCCTGGCATAGCTCATTTGTATTGTGGTTGGCCATGAATAGCTCCGCAACCCCCATCAACTCAGTCTGGCGACGGCACAGGTTCTCCTTCGGCCAAAGCTGAAGCACAAAATGTGCAATTGTGTCTCTTGGCTTCTTCTGTTCAGATGCTCAAGAACTTGCATGTCTATAATAGCCCTACTGTCCACAGATGATTGTGCACGGGCTGCCACATTCCATGACCAGCGTTGCACTACTCGCCTGTGTGACGGTCCTGGGATGGAAGCTTTACTACCTGCTGGATCTTTTATTTCTATGGGAGACCCTTCAACATAAAAAGCAACCAAAGCAGGAGCAACTTCCTCCGATGCTGTTTCATGCAGATCACCTGGATCTAGCTCCTGCAGACTGTCTTGTGATTTACAGTAAGAAAAAAGGGTATGTTTTTAAAAAATGTATGTGTTAAACTCATATTGAAGGAGCATGCTAAGTACTACGTATGTCCGTGGCACCTAGCAAGTCCCCATGCACCACATTACATATGGGAACATGCTAAGTACCATAACAGTATGTCTGTGTTACCTAGAGTGTCCCCATGCATCACGTTACGTATGGGAGCATGCTAAGTACCACGTATGTCTGTGGTACCTAGCATGTCCCCATGCATGACAATAGACACTAACTACACTGAAACATATAATATAAACATATTGATTTTTATATGTTTAGAGCATCTTATGTGTCCCGGATGCATATATCAAGAAATATAAAAATCAATAAATTATATACTTATGGCCTAACATCCATGGCATCACGTAGAAACATAAGCTGTTGTGTGAAGATGTACGGCTTTTTGGCTATTTGTCTATTTCCACTCTTCCCCTTTTCCTGCAGTTCACAGCGGAACTTATCCCAGCATGAGTTCCAGCAAGTTTTCGCCAGTTTATCTGCAAAATAAAAACAAAACAAAAAAATGAAAACATGGGTGTAAGGGTACAAAATGTAAAATTATAAAACTAGTTGCATGGTCAAATAACTGACAAGGATAGCTCATCAACAGCAGATTTGTGATGGTCATGTAATAACAGCATGATCCAAAGTAATAATAGCGCTGCAAAATGGATTGGTGACAAATAGCAGTAATATATAAAAGGGGGCTGCTACCTAAATTGTAATGGGACATCAGGGGTGTAACTTACCAAGCTTGGCCTTTTGCTCTTTCTTTGGATGCTCCCAATCCGTTGGCTGCAGCTCCTGGACCAGCATTTCCCTCGCCTTATCCTTGCAAAAGAAGTCGTTGTAGGCCTCTTCCCTCTTTCCCAGATGATGGGTCTGTCTTGAACCAGACAGATGAGCTTTTCTGTCCACACTCTTGTCATGGCCCTGTGCAAAAAATGTGTACAAATGAACGTATGCAACAGGAGAGAACTGGAGCTGTGTGAACAATCTCCTGCTGATCAGCTTGTGCTGGGAAATCCCCTGCAGGAAAGCATGTGCTGGGGTTTTGCATGTGCTGGGGTTTTACTAGTTTTCATCCTTCACAAACTAGGACGAAACACAGAATACATCCATGTGCCATATGTGGTTTTTACTCTCCAATAGCCTTTTATAGACGAGTCTGTGCCGCAAATACTGAGCAGAATTGGACGTGCTCTGACTCTCTTGGAATACATGATAGTGTACTTGGGCCAATAGGAAATGAATGGGTCAGTGTGCTATCTGGGAAAAGCACGGATAGCGCACTGAAATAGCGCATGATTGTCTGCATGGGGCCTAAGGTCTAGGAAACCACTGTGCAAATTACTAATATAATTTTCATATTCACTTTCGTTGACAGTTTCAGGAAATATGTTCCAGCTTCTGCCAGGTTCATCTGATGTGATGTTCTTCAAACATTTAGAAAAAGTTACTAGATTCTATAAACTATCATATTCATATGACAGTGATGTCAATTTTGCTGAAATGAAGCTGTAGAAACCTAATATGTAGTTTTTTAGCAGCTGAAGTTGAAATGCAACAGGGAGTTGTAGGAGTTGGTATGCTCACAAAAGAGAAGAAATCTGTGCTACCAGCTACATTTCAGGTCTAGAGCTTAACCATAATCTGATTTCAATAACTGGATAATAGACTGAAATGAATCAGGTACCTTGGGCATTTTTGATTTTCATCATGTTTGGAAGATGAGTGCCAGGAATAGCATGTCAGTTTTCTATTGTGTGCTACTAGAGATGAGACAGGTGGCATATTGTATGTGCTCTCTCATGGGGCCAGGGATAAAAACAATATGATAAAAGAAGCCAGTAGTCAACATTTAGTGCAGTGGGAGTATAATGTGATCCAAGAACATGCCAGATGATACAACGCAGAGGCGTTAGAGGAGAAAATAATTAGTCCAGTAAATATTGACAGTGATCTTCCAATGTGTACCAGACAAAAAGTTAACAAGAAAACTTTTGACAGTAGTGTTATAGAAGACAGAAAAACATGTATACAAATACAAGCACATTTTAAATAACAAGATACAGAGGTAGCAGAGTGTAGTTTGTCATTTGGTTAAACTCATCAAGATATGATATGCTGGTTAAAGGGGTTTTCTGGGGCTTAAATATTGATGACGTATCTTTAGGATAAGTCATGAATATGTGATTGGTGGGGTTCTGACACTTGGGACCTCCACTGATCAGTGCCAATGACATTATGCTCATAGGTCACATGGTAGAGCAGCAGCTCAGTCCCGTTCAGTTAAACGGACCTGAGCTGCAATACCAAACACAGCCCCTACTATATATACAATGCTGTGCTTGGTATTCAGAGAAGAGACTTCAATCAACTGTGGCCTCTTCAACCAGATCATCCATGGGGCTCCCATGTGTCGGGCCCCCACCTATCACTTATTGATTGCCTGTCCTGGAAAAGCCTTTTAAAGGTAATGCCCCACTTTGCAGAATTTTTTTTTAAATTTTGTTGCACATTTTACTGTGTTTTACTGAGCCAAAGCCAGAAATGGATTGAGCAGAAGGGAGTAGTACAAGAGCCTCCTTTATATTTTCCATGCCTTTTATAGCCATTCCTGGATTTGCGTCAAAAAAAAAAAAAAAAAAAAAAAAGCAGCTTTTCCACAATGTGGGGCTTTAGCCTAAAGCAAACTCTGTACTGCTACATCTGTATAGAATGAATGTATTGTGGCGATAGGTTCATAGTTTATAATGTGATTTATACATAACAGTATTTTAAGTTAACACTTTTTCAGTTCACCAAAAGCCTCAGTGGCATTTTAAAAGCGGATGATACAATGCAGCATTTAAACCGGTCAGTGTTTTTTATGCTCTGCTAGTTCATTTCTGAGACAACAAAGTGCTGAGTACAACAAGGGCAGATGAAATAACCAAGTTAAATGAAAACGTGTTCGAAGATCTTTTCTCAATCCTTTCAGTTGCTTAAAAATCTGCCCTAATGATTTCCCTGTTCTCGTGCCATCTCACAGCAGCTTTCTATTGATTACTATGAAGGACTGCTGTGGGGATAAAACCTTATCAATAAATCTTTTCGGTCATGAAATAAACCTCATTTTTTTGTTCTGCATTGCTTTCCAGTTTTCTGATTGCAGCCAGTAACATAAGTAAATTGACTGTGGGCTTATCATAACTTAAATTAATTGTGTTGGAACCAGCGCATCAATATTTGGGATACCTACACTTTACACATACAGGAGGTTTTATGACATCCCATTCTAAATCCACAGACTTTAATATGGGGTTGCCCCCCTCCCCTTGCAACTAAAACAGCTTCACAAAGTTGGAAGTATACAACTGTGAAAAATGGCTTGGTATGCTGAAGCATTAAGATTTCCCTTCAACTGATGAAGTGGTCTGCTCTTACGTCAGTAAACTGTCCAAAACCCCTTCTGGTCCCATCCTGGTGATGGCTTTAGCCTTTCCATCTAGTATGCCACCCAACTGTGTCCATGGTGGACATGTCTTTGGAGTTCAATCAGGTGGCAATTTTTCAAAGAACAAGGCTTCCACCATGCTAGCCGTGACAATGGAAAAAGCAGAAGTATAATGTTATGACAAAGATAATATTAGCATAAACAATCTCAACACAGAAGGGTGGAAGGAATGGGAAGCCTCTTGCCAGAACAAAATGTTGAGTCGGGTGGGAGGAGTAAGATGTGACTTATATTACTGTACTCCATCCCACGTAGCAATCAATGTTTATTAAAGATTTTTCAAATGCAATAGAGAAGGGACAAGAACAATGTAAACGAGCAAATGGTGCAAAGGCACGCAGGCTAGGGAAGTACCCCGCCCAACGCTTTGGGAAACAATACGTTAACAAAGGGATGGAAGGCCCAGGTATATAGGCCCATAAAAACAACATCTTCAAATAAATGGAAGACAAGCAAACAGACAAAGGGGGCACACAATGGAAACAGTAATCAGGAGGACACATACGGGAGAGAGGGGGGGGCAACAGGGGGAGAGTAGAACGACCAGCAACCTCCTAAGAGGAAAGGGAAAGAAGAATAGCAAGGTAACTCTGAATCAGCAGAAAAAAGAGGAGAACTCAGCCGATTCCTGAAACACCACCCACGGCCACCAGAGGGCGTCAAATTTGGAAGGATCGGGGAATCCTCTGTCACCAGGACCTCCATTCTCCTTATTAGGATAAGCTACTGTAGAAACTCAACCAGGGAATGAGCAATAGTGCTCCGCTAATGCCTGGGAATGACGGTTCTAGCAGCCGTAAGAAAGTGTCTCAGGAGATCCTTCTTTACCGCAGAAATCCTGCCAGGGATAACTGAAAGAAGGGCCAGTTGGGGAGTTACTGCGATGGTGTGACCATACACCTTAGTATATAGAGTGAACACAGAGTCCCAGAAGAGCCTAAGAATGTCACACTCCCACCAGATGTGATATAGGGTACCTTTCTCAGAACCACAGCACCAACATCGGTCGGTCACAGCAGGATAGAATCTGTGGAGGAAGATAGGACACTGGTACCTGAGACAGAATTTTGAAATTCTTTTCTTGCGCACCACAAGGCAACAGGAGCTTATGTGCGAACAGGAAAGACCTATCCCAGTCGGCAGGGAGAACACCCGCGCGAAGGTCTGTCTCCCAGGGGCCTGTATAACAGGAGGTCCCAGGCAGGGCCGGTTTTAGACAAAGTGGGGCCCTGGGAAAAATTAAAAGTGGTATGCTGATATGCAAACACCATTGTCTTGCAGTGGCAACCCCTACAATAATGCCTCCTTTCTGCCAACAAAAAAGTAATAACAAGCTCTATTTTACCACACACAATTCAAACGAGCACCTTTGTACCACCTAATAGATTTTTGCACCCAGTCATCAGTTATTATAGCACCTCCTTATAAATAATAGCCCCTGTTTATAAATAATATTACACCCTTATCAGTAATAGCCCCCTTATAAATGATAAATGGTGCCCTGTATCAGTAATATTCCCCCTTATCTGTAACAGTCACCCCGTAAAAATAATACTGCTCCCTTATAAATAATAGCCCCCTCATAAATAATAGTTGCCCTTATAAATAATAGTCCCCATTATCACTAATAGCCCCCTTTATAAATAAGCCCACTTAACAATTATACCCTCCTTATAAACAGTTCCCCTCTTATAAATAATAGTTCCCCCTTATAATAGCCCCCTCATATTTAAGTTTCCCAATTATATATAGTAACCCACCCTTATATATAATAGTTCCTCCCTTATAAATAAGAGCCACCTTATACATAATAGTTCTACATTACACAGGGTTGGACTGAAGGGACTTAGGCCCACCAGAGGAACTTGTTCTGGGGCCCCACCCAACAGCTTCCTGCTAATAGCCTACACCACGGCTCCTTCACTGAAGTCTTAAATATGTGCTAACTATCTGGCGTTACTGAGTATGTTCCCAGTATAGTCAGCCCCTATAGTACTGTGCAGGCCCCAATAACTCCATGGCCAGTTCATGCACAGTACTGTATGGGGAATGACATGGCCATGGAGCACTACACGTATGTGCAAGATTATAGTGAGGGAGCTGTGATGCAGACATAGCGCACAGGGCTGCCAGCAGGAATTTTAACCCCCCCCCCACAGTATAATGCTCCACATGGTATATAATGCTCCACGGTATAAAATGCTCCCCTGAGCCCTCCACAGTATCCCCACATGGTATATAATGCTCCACAGTGGACCCACACAGTATAAAATGCTCCCCTGAGCCCCCCATAGATGCCCCACATGGTATATAAGGCTCCACACAGTATACTACCTCTTAATGGCCCCAGACAGTACAATATGCTCCCTAGTAGCCCCACACAATATAATATGCTTCATACAGTATAATATGCATCCCACAGTGACCCCCCAGTATAATGCTCCACAGTGGCCTAACACAGTATAACATGCTCCACAATGGCCTCCACACAGTATAATATACTGCCCAGAGGGGTTCCCCCAGTATAATGCTCCACAGTGGTCTCCCACAGTATAATATGCTCCCCACAGTCGCCCCCAGTATAATGCTCTACAATGGCCCCACTGAGTATAATATGCTCCCGAGAAGCCCTACACAATATAATAAACTCCAAAGTGGCCCCACACAGTATAACAGGCTACCCACACTGCCCCTTCCCCCCAATATAAAGCTCCACAGTGGCCCATAATATAATATGCTCCCCAGAGGGCCCCCCCCTAGTATAATGCTCCACAGTGGCCCCCCAGTATTTTACTCCACAGTGGCCCCACACAATATATTATGCTCCCCAGAGTGTCCCCCCTAGTATAATGCTCCACAGTAGGCCCCACACAGTATAATATACTCCCCAGAGGGCCCCCTAGTATAATGCTCCTTAGTTCCCCCCCGAATAATGCCCCACAGTGGCTCCACACAATATAATATGCTCTGCAGATGGCCCCCCAGGATAATACTCCACAGTGACCTCACACAGTAGAACATGGAGTGTCCCCCAGTATAATGCTCCAGAGTAGCCCAAAAAGTATAATATGCTCTCCAGAGGCCCCCCCCCACAGTATAATGCTCCACGGTGGCCCCACACAGTATAATATGCTATCCAGAGGGCCCCCTCCCCAGTATAATATGCTATCCAGAGGGCCCCCTCCCCAGTATAATGCTCCACAGGGGCCCCACAAAGTATAATATGCTATCCAGAGGGTCCCCTCCCCAGTATAATGCTCCACAGAGGCCCCTCACAGTATAATATGCTATTCAGAGGGGGCCTCCTAGTATAATGCTCCACAGTGGCCCTACATAGTATAACATGCTATCCAGAGGGGGCCCCCTCCCCAGTATAATGTTCCACAGTGACCCTACACAGTATAACATGCTATCCAGAGGGACCCCTCCCCAAGATAATGCTCCACAGTGGCCCTACACAGTATAACATGCTATCCAGAGGGGGCCCCCTCCCCAGTATAATGCTCCACAGGGGACCCTCACAGTATAACATGCTATCTAGAGGGGCCCCTCCCCAGTATAATCCTCCACAGGGGCCCCTCACAGTATAATATGGTATCCAGAGGGGGCCCCCCAGTATAATGCTCCACAGTGGCCCTACATAGTATAGCATGCTATCCAGAGGGGGCCTTCTCCCCAGTATAATGCTCCACAGGGGCCCCTCACAGAATGATATGCTATCCAAAGGGACCTCTCCCCAGTATAATGCCCCACAGGGGCCCCACACAGTATAATATGCTATCCAGAGGGCCCCCTCCCCAGTATAATGCTCCACAGGGCCCCCTCACAGTATAATATGGTATCCAGAGGGGGGCCCCAGTATAATGTTCCACAGTGGCCCTACAGACTCCCTTAGGTGTAGTATTATATTACACTCTGGGGTCTCTTTAGACCCCAGAGTATGATTATCGAAGGCCCGGGGGAGGTGAGGGAAAATAACAAACAGTTATACTTACCTTGCCTTACCTCTCCTAGGCCTCCTCGTGCTGCTCCGCTATCCCCGTCGCCGGCTTCCTCTTCTCTGTGGCTGACGTCACGCATTGTGATTGGGCCTCAGCAGTTACGTGAGCATGCCCCACGTGACCGCTGAGGCCAGGCCTCAGCGCCTCAGCGGTGATGTCTGGAACGACATAGGATGACGCAGGACGCAAGGACAGGTGAGTAAAAATGTTTGTTATTTTTATTCACCTTGGAAAGGGGCCCTGCGGCACATGATGCTGGGTCCCTTTCTGTTATCGATATAGCTGATCCTGACTCCAGGATCCGGAGTCATCAGGTCCTGGATCCCAGGGGCCCCTTTGGGGTCGGGGCCCTGGGCAATTGCCCAGTTTTCCCCCCTCCTAACACCGGCCCTGGTCCCAGGACTAATGTCTCAGTGAAGAATGCTGTAAAGAACCGAGAGTGCACGTGGGGAAGAATCAGCGTGGGAAAGGACGAACTTCAGGTCAGTCAAGGTGGAGGAAAGAAGGGGGAGACAAAGAGAATTTCCACAAAAAGGCCGTAAGTTGACCGTACTCCAGCCAAGATAGATGAGCGCTGCTGGGCCAACGGAGAAAGGGGTGGATCCCCAGCAACCTGCCTAAGTCTTACGTTGTCGCCACTTTGCCACCAAAGAAATCTATCTGCAGATCAACTTGGGGGGAACATAGGATTACAAAAGAGAGGACGAAGGGGGCCAGGAACTCTAGCCAAACTCACGCTGGAGCACACCGAATCCCAGGTCTTAAGGAAGTGGGAGGAGAGGAATGAGTGCCTGACGGATCCCGGGTGGAAATGAGCCGGAATCCACGGCATGGGGGGGAGGGGAACCGAGAGCAGGTCAGCCTCTATAGAAACCCATTACTTATCCGCGCTACGGTAGCACCAGTCAAAAAGACGAAGCAGAACCGCGGAGAGTGAAATAACACTCAATTCAATATAGCAAAAACCTATAGAAAGTGTCACTTTCCAAAGAGATCACGTTTAAATTGGAAGTGTTTCCAATCTTTGAGGTATGAAATCAAGCTTTCAATAGCTTTCAATAACTCCCCAGAATGATCTAAGGTGATCCTTATATGTCTTTGTTAGTTTACGGAAAGATGCTGATATACTCAAATTATGGGATGTACTGGGTAAATCACTTTTAGTGAAAGCCTCCCTTATGTCACATAACCACTGGTCAGTATTGATAGTGCCAGCCAGCAAACCTGCCATCCCCACTTTGTTGACTAAATAATATGAAATAACACTTGTGGTGAAATCACAGTCAATACTCAAAATTCAATATAGCAAAAACCTATAGAAAGTGTCACTTTCCAAAGAGAGTATCTCTAAAATCTATAATTTTTATTAATATCCTCTAAAAAGATCAAAATTAAATTCTTAAAAAAGAGTAGCTCATAAGCATAGCTCATAAGCAGAGCTCATTGATTGTTTTACTTAACATTCCTTATACCCTCCTGGGATTACACCTCCTACTCTGGTACCTTATGAGATCGCTGTTTGGGATAGTTTAATTATCCCCCTTCTTGCATTGCTTTACTATAAACCGCAATATGTTGCTTGATACCAGTGGCGTAACTAGGAATGGCTGGGCCCCAAGGCGAACATTTGACATGGGGCCCCCCCCAACCCGCCGCCCCCAACCCTCCCAAGTCGCCGCCCCCAACCCTCCCAAGCCGCCGCCCCCAACCCCCCCAAACCGCCACCCCCAACCCCCCCACACACAAACCGCATTCCTGCGCACACTATTTTGCCCCATAGTGGCCCCTGCACACGGTATTATGTCCCATAGTGGCCCCTGCACACGGTATTATGCCCCATAGTGGCCCCTGCACACGGTATTATGCCCCATAGTGGCCCCTGCACACGGTATTATGCCCCATAGTGGCCCCTGGACAAGGTATTATGCAGCATAGTGGCCCCTGCACACAATATTATGCCCCATAGTGGCCCCTGCACACAGTAGTTTGCCCCATAGTGGCCCCTGCACACAGTAGTTTGCCCCATAGTGGCGCCTGCATGCAGTAGTTTGCCCCATAGTAGCCCCTGCACACAGTAGTTTGCCCCATAGTGGCCCCTGCACACAGTAGTTTGCCCCATAGTGGCCCCTGCACACAGTAGTTTGCCCCATAGTAGCCCCTGCACACAGTAGTTTGCCCCATAGTGGCCCCTGCACACAGTAGTTTGCCCCATAGTGGCCCCTGCACACAGTAGTTTGCCCCATAGTGGCCCCTGCACACAGTATTATGCCCCATAGTGGACCACCCATGAACGATTATTATACTCTGGGGTCTTTTCAGACCCCAGAGTATAATGATCGGAGACCCAGGGGAGGATAGAAACATAAAAAACACTGCAACTTACCTCTTCCTCGCTCCGGTGCACTCCCGTGTGCTACTTCGGCCATCTTGTCGGATCTCGCGCGATCCAGGCCAGCGTCGCGACTCATAATGACGTCGGCTGACGTCTGGGACGTCACCAAACAGGCCCGAAGCCTGCGGAGCGGCGGATAGGTGAGTTACAGTGTTTTTTATGTTCGCTCACCTCCCCTGGGCCCCCGATCGTTATACTCCGGGGTCTCAAAAGACCCCGGAGTATAACGATAGCAGTGATTGTGGGGTTCGCGGTAGCGACTGCCACAGGGCTCCGGGCCCCGTAATGTTCCGGGCCCTGTGGCAGTCGCTACCACTGCTACCCCGGTAGTTACGCCCCTGCTTGATACCAATACACAGAGGCTCCGTTGGATTGATAATCTGCTCCTCCTATCTTTGTTCCATAGGTTCAAACTATTATATACTTATGTGACATTATAATTGTCGCATATACTGTATGTATAGTTATGTTTTGAGTTTATCTCCTGTATGTAACACATGTGTATTTATGCATTTATTTAGTGCAATTTTGTACTCTACTTATATTGTAATATTCTATACCATAAAGTCTGGTGAAGGCAGAGGATCACAGCCGAAACATTACTCTACACCTTGTTACGAGTGTAAATAAAAACACTGGAATTGCAGACATATACGGTCTAAAGTGTGGTCTTTTCCTCTAGTAAGGGTGGTAGGAGACCAGGTGAGGGTGTGCTGGCTGACGAGAAAAAAGTCTATAGGAGTTACGCGCCGGAGAGTGAAAAGTATAGTCCCGGTCTCAAGGGTGCAGGATACGCCACCCGCCAACTAGCTGGGAGTTGTGAAGAGTAGTCGCCAACCGTCTCAGGTGCGACTGGGCATGGGGGGTGGCGGGAAGGAGTGGCGCCAAGAGATGGATCTAGGACAAAATTAAAGTCGCCCCCAAGTATCACTACCCCCTCACTAAAGTCTGCCAACTAAATTCTTGCAATACAGTAGCTGCCCTTGGTTCAGAAGATAACAGCCATCTATGGTGAGCACGGTGCCTGCGAGGCGCAATTTAAGAAACACAAATCTGCCCTCGTGGTCAATCAGGGTGTCTAGTACCTCATTTTGTAAAGATCTATGAAGAGTGACGGAGACTCCCTTGGACTTAGCGACCAGGTTGACGCTGTGGAACCAAATAGGGTAATGACGATTGTGAATGTCCGGAACATGGCCCTTCTTAAAGTGAGTCTCCTGCAAGATAACAACATGAGAACGTTTCTTATGAAGCTGATACAGAATCTGATTACGCTTCTGAGGGACATTAAGCCCATGAGTGTTGAGAGTGCGAATATTAAGGGAGGTCATGGTCAGGGAGGACGGAAGGGAGGAGGGTTGGCACAGGAGGAGCAAACAATAGGAGGAAAAGGAAAGACAAGTACAGGAAAACTGAAACAAACTAAAACAACAAGTGACAAAGAATTAACCAAATTATCGGGTTGAGAGAATTATTATTATTAATGCCAAAACACGTACTACACAGTAGCACACAGAGACCGCGGTGGGGAATGGGCTTTCTAATAAAGGAGCCCCCCCCCCCCCCCCGGGCCCCTAGGCCACGCTAATGGATAAACAACTATAACAGTTTGCAATAGCTGACCGGCTAAACAAGCAAACGAACAGTATGGGGGGGAATGTAAATAAAAGTAAGGAAAGGGTAGAGAAAAGAGAACCGGAAGAAGAGAAAAAGAGAAGGAAAAGCGAGAGAGGGAAAGGAGGAGGAGGAAGAGGAAAAGAAAGAGAGGGAGCAAAGGTTCATTTCCTGAGGGGACGGGGAGGCCCGACAAACAGACCAGATTCATGGCACTCCGCGACCCCCCAGGGAGAACAATAACCGCAATGGTTGTGGAGAATCAAAAGTTGAATAACGAAATATCAAAAGTTCACAGTATCAAGTTGGAGAAGCCTGACTGGAACTCGACTGAGCATCTGAAGTGGGAGCCCGGTCTCGTCAGCGTCTCCTAGGCGGGTCGGGCTGATGGAACCAGTGCAGGAGCGCCAGGCAGGGAAGGCCAATCCAAGACAGATGCTGGAGGTAGTCCAAGGGCCACTGTGAAGGCTGGGATATCATCCAGATGTGTCAAGACAAGAGTGCGGACCCCGGAACGAACCTGCAGGCGGAAGGGAAAGCCCCAGGAGTATGGCACGTGGTGTTGAATTAGCAAGTCCAGGAGCGACTTCAGGACACGCTGCTTAGCAAGAGTAAGCCAGGATAAATTGATGGGAATGTCCTGGGACATAATCTGACGAGACTCTCTGGCTTTGCGCATGATGGCCTCCTTCAGCTGATACCTGTGCACTCTGCAAATGACATCTCTGGGGTTTGCAGAATTGGGAGGATGGTGAGGAAGCCGGAGAGCTGCGTGGAGGGAGCGCAGCGTCGGGCGCCATCTTGGGAGCTGCCATGTCGGAACCAGCAGCACGCGGGCCCTGAAGGAAACATACTATGGAGGCATCCTGCAGGATCCCGGAGGGGTTTAAGAGGACCACGGTGGGATCCTACAGGACTTGCCCATGTCGAGGTAAGGCAAAAGAACGCCAGCTAGCACTCTCAGCGTGTGCCTAGATTGACCAGGGAAGGAGCTAAGGCAAACGCGTTCTCACTTCTTCATAGCCAGACTACGCCCCCAGTATGTACACTTTAACCAATATCCCTGAAGCAAAAGCATGGGGAGAGAGTTGGTCCTCTCCCCTCGTAGCAGGATTAACTGCAAGGAGTCCACAGTTAATTGACACCTGTACTAGGTATTATGGCAACCGTAGTTTTTTTTTCTAGTTCAGAACCATAATTTTATTTTAGGCTCTAGATCAAAATGTGTAACATTGTCTGCCAACTACTCATGCAGTTTATAATACTGAGCTTCCCTTGTATGACAGTTGGAATCATTTGTGTAGCACTCCTACAAAAGTGGTTATTCTCTGGTCCAATAGATAGGTACATGATGTAGTCAAGATAATATCCTTACTGGTGGCTTTATGTGCGAGTTATTTACTCCTTTCTTGTTCTCAAATGTGTCAGAGGACCAGCAATAAGACTCTTCAACTGATACAGTGCTTTAAGTGTGGATAGGAATTCAATTTCTCTATTCATTGCTATGAAACTCACATTGAGGCCTTCCTAGGAATGAATAGAGAAATTGACTTCCTGTCCACACATAAGATGCTGTGTAGGTTGGAGAGTCAGTCACATGACCAGAAGAGAGCAGACAACTCATAAACATAGCCACAGCCATAGCCCAAGAAGTTTACCTGGAGAATATTTTTTTTGTGAGAACGCTACTTTTAAGAACCTGAGGCACTAGTTCCTATGTGCAGTCGCAAGGAATTATGTGTTTTCCTACATGTCAAAGAACTTGGATAATGCATACATTATTATCGCACTACAGATAAAACTGAAACACTGAAGTCACAATGCAAGTATAATACAAGTACTATTACTTCGCTCTGAGCGTATAGTTTACACTCAGTGCCATAATAGCGATCACCGCATCCAGGGGGTCCACCCCCCATCGCCCCTTGGACCCCCTGCAATAAGATTGTGGGTTCCGAGGGGTTGCAATGCCAGCCAGGAGGTCGGGCTATGGCCTCCTGACTGCTTACGCATAGTTCCAATATGAACTACTGTGCGATGTTCTTGTTCGGTGTGCAATGAGGTCCCAACTTCCTAGGCATTAAATGTGTATGTCTAGCATATTGTAGCAAGAACATTTCCAGATGTATATATTAGACACATAGCCCAAACATATTTAACTTCTATATGTCTGCCATCATGATGCTGTATAGTTTTCTGTATGGGATGCACTTGTATTGAAAGCATAGATCAAGTATGATTTACAGTGCAGTTGAAATAATGTTGTGCTAATGTCTTTTTGCATATGTCTTTTGTATTATAGTTCATGGAAGCATTAAGCAGTACAGGGCTAGTAAACAATGTTGTTACAGAAAAGACAGGACCTTCTGAAATATAGGGCCCAAAATACACCAATTTTCACTCTGGCTGCTACGGTTTTCTTGAGGCACATGTGTGCATCTTTCTTGTAATTGTTTCTGTTTATATGAATATTATTTAAGAGAAAAATAAAATCTGCATAATTCATACATAATAAAAAACTTTAAACAGGCACTCCCAGCAAGGGTTTTTGTGCCAGCCCAATCCTCCCCTGCAGCTGCTGTGTGGGCCTGAAGGCAATTTCCCTATTTATTCAAATGAGACTAAGGTTAAGTTCACATCTGTGATGGAGTCTCCTTTGGAGACTCCATTGCTGAAACCACCGAAAATCGGCAGAGAGAAAAGTCCTGCATGGAGTTTTGAAACAGTGGACATCCAGCGGACCCTATTATAGTCAATGGGGTCTGCTGGTCTCTGTGTGTAACTGCTGTTTCAGTGGTCCGGCTCTCCATCGTTCGGGCCCTCCAGTCTTGTAGAAATGAATGAGATTATTAACTTCTGTTCTTCACAACAGACGTGTGAATTGGCAAGTTTAATTGCCAGCTATGTGATATACCTGGGCTAAAACATGTATTAATAAGGCAGCCTGTTTTTAAAGCTCATTAACACTAATTCCATCATATTTACAAAGGGGGCAAGATAGTTTTTTTGGGGAGTGCTTCTTTAAATCTGTAGCACATAAGCCTTGAGATCCTTGACCTTTAAAGGGTACCTGAGTTTTTATGAAAACTTGAAATATATACAGTGTCTTGCAGGGCAGTCTGTTCATAAATGATGTCCTTTCTGCTGCTAATAATCAAATTATGAATGAACCACAGTTTACATCTGTTTCTCAGCCAAGGGGCATGTACAGTAATGAGACCTATCCCATCCATTGCTGATAATGTTGTGCCATTCGGCCAGGAGTAACTATACAATTGCAAACAAATATCTGAGAAAAGCCCAATGGACCATAATATTGGAGATCCAGGAACACTGGACTGTAAATACAGAGCAAATACATGGCACATATATACAACCAAGCAGATAAAACACAAGAAAAGTAAATTTGTAAGCACAGTCAGTGAAGCTGGTATCCGTCTGTGAATAATACCCCATCTGCACAAGCTGCCAGAAGTAGGTTTAAGTAGGTTTTCTTAGGGCCGGTTCACATCTGCGTTCGGGTTTCTGTTTGGGGAGTCAGCTTGGGGACCCCCCAAACGGAAACCTATATGCATAAAAAGCGGTTTACCTGGGAAGCCACACGGACCCCATAGACTATAATGGGGTCTGTGTGGTTTGCGCTCAGTTTCTGCACGAAAACATGCTGAGAGGAAAGTGCTGCTTATTTCGTGCGGAAACCACACAGACCCCATTATAGTCTATGGGGCCATGTGGTTTCCCAGATAAATCGCTTTTTATGCATATAGGTTTCCGTTCGGGGGGGTCTCCAAGCAGACTCCCAGAACGCAGATGTGAACCAGCCCTTACATTGTGAGATTTGCAGGATCCTCACTCTTTTGCACACAGCAACAGTTTGCATGCAGACAAGTCTGTGCAGGCTGTGTGCAGAATCACCCTTCCCCCTCCATTCACTGTGTAAAGAGAGAAAAAGATGGCCCCCTACACTCACTGAGATAAGCAAGAGGGAATGGAATGTATCTAGGGACGGACTTCCTTAGTATCAAAAGAATGAACTGCAAATTAGCTAGAAGGTAGACACCTTGTGGCAGGGACTTTAGAGAAGGTTTTGTGGCAGAAAGCAGCCACATTAAAGTATATTACATGTTGGTCCAGAATCACATGTTCAATTAAATGTAGTTGTGTGAAAAGTTAGTGGTCATTTAAATAAAGGTAAAATGTAAATATTTACTTTTCAAACATTAATGGCATTTAATCAAAATAAGAATCACAATGTAAAGTGTATGCCTGAGATCAGACAGTTCAATATGCATGTCATTGTCTGCCTGGCTGCAAATTGTTTTTTATGCTTAAAACCTTGAAGGTCTTCACATAGTAAAGAAAATCATCAGTGGAGGGTATCTATTTGTCTGTGTGTTCCAGTGAAATTATTTGAAGGATGATCATGGTGTAAAAAAAAGTGGAATGCAAAAAATAGATAACAATGTAATTTACACTGTACAGTAACCATTAAAAACACTGAAAATTTGGTCTATGAATAAAGCAAGTATTTTTGACATGTACAGTCATGGCCAAAAGTTTTGAGAATGATACAAATATTAATTTTTACAAAGTCTACTGCTTCAGTTTTTCTAATGGCAATTTGCATATACTCCAGAATGTTATAAAGAGTGATCAGCTTAACAGCAATTACTTGCAAAGTCAATATTTGCCTAGAAAATGAACTTTATCCCCCAAAACACATTTCAACATCATTGCAGCCCTGCCTTAAAAGGACCACCTAACATCGTTTCAGTGATTGCTCCATTAACACAGGTGTGGGTGTTGATGAGGACAGGGCTGGAGATCAATCTGTCATGATTAAGTAAGAATGACACCACTGGACACTTTAAAAGGAGGCTGGTGCTTGCCATCATTGTTTCTCTTCTGTTAACCATGGTTATCTCTAAAGAAACACGTGCAGTCATCATTGCACTGCACAAAAATGGCCTAACTGGGAACAGTATTGCAGCTAGAAAGATTGCACCTCAGTCAACAATCTATCGCATCATCAAGAACTTCAAGGAGAGAGGTTCCATTGGTGCCAAAAAGGCTCCAGGGTGCCCAGGAAAGACCAGCAAGCGGCAGGACCGTCTCTTAACACTAGAAGTCCCAGAGAGGGGTCATTTAACATTTCTACCTTTGGAACCCAGAGACGGGTCGAATGACCTGAAGGATTTAAGCAAACAACCTATAATCACCGCTTTTGTTCTGTAATTAAGGCCATTACTGTCACACCACAGGATTTACAATAGGCTGCTGTGGGAGGCTGTGTGTGTGTGTGTGTGTGTGTGTGTGTGTGTGTGTGTGTGTGTGTGTGTGTGTGTGTGTGTGTGAGTGGCATGTCCTTCTTGTGTGACTCACTCAGTAACTGCGATTTTTTAGCGATTTTTTTTTTTTCTGCACCCATTGACTTGAATCTAAATATACAAAAATGTAAATATACAAACGAACAACTGTTATTTGTTTCCATGCTTTTTATTTTCGTTATGAAAATAATAAAAAAAATACAAGGAATAAAACAATTCCACACATATTTACAATAGGCTGCTGTGGGGGGCTGCGTGTGTGTGTGTGTGAGTGTGTGTGTGAGTGGCATGTCCTTCTTGTGTGACTCACTCAGTAACTGCGATTTTTTTGCGATTTTTTTTTTTTTTCTGCACCCATTGACTTGAATCTAAATATACAAAAATGTAAATATACAAAAGAACAACTGTTATTTGTTTCCATGCTTTTTATTTTTGTTATGAAAATAATAAAAAAAATACAAGGAATAAAACAATTCCACACATATTTACAATAGGCTGCTGTGGGGGGCTGCGTGTGTGTGTGTGTGTGAGTGGCATGTCCTTCTTGTGTGACTAGCATTTCAGCACTTACTCAGCAGTCTGTCTGCACTGTCGGAACATACCTGGCACTGCCTGGGTATGTCCCTGGTACATTTGCCACACGTGTATTTGTAGCAGTCAACACATCTCTCAGTTGCACAATTGTTCGTGCATCGATGGTTGACCTGACACTTCACCCTTTTGCCAGGGCTGGGTGTGGAAGGTTGTTGCCGAAGGAGTTTCTCCTTGCATGCCTTCTTTTCAGTCACATGAGAGCCACCTAACTCTTTTGCAAGCTCAACCAGGAAGTCCACCTGTCTCTCCTGCACCCCAGTGCATGCCTGATAAAGAACATGAGCATTCAGTGCTGCCATGTCAATCATGTTGTAGAACACGGCGAATGGCCATCTCCGTGTTCCTGCACGCACGCTGTACTCCCGCACCATTTGGTCCATTACATCCACACCGCACTTTGTGTGGTTGTATTGTGTGACCGTGTTTGGCTTCCTTTTGTTGGTATCCTCAGTCTCAACCACGCTGTGCATGCTGCTGAGAATGTAGACGGCCTTCTTTCGTTTGGGTGCATACACTGTCAGTGTGGCACCAGTGGTTGAAAACACCTGAGTGGTGAATTCAGTGCGGTCCATCTGTCTAGCGGATTGAGGAATTTCCTGGCGACTCTTGTTGACTGTGCCGAGGATAGTGTTTTTCCGGCTAAGCAGTCGTTGTGCAAGTGACAATGATGTAAAGAAATTGTCCGTGGTTACAGTTCTGCCCTTGTCCATGAATGGTTCCATCAGCCTCATCACTACAGTTTCGGACAGTCTCTCCCCGCTGGGACGACTGGGGTCCTTGCCAAGATATGGGAGGACATTACAGATGTACTTTGATTTCAAGTCGCAAGCCACCCAAAACTTGATGCCAAACTTGTCTGGTTTTGTTGCAATGTATTGCAGAAAACAGCAGCGAGTCTTTGACGGGAAAAGCTGTTCATCAATAGTGATGTGTCGACCAGGGTTGTAGGATGCGATGCAGTTGGTGACAAACGATCTCCACACATCGGAGATTGCAGCAAACTTATCGGTCTCCACTCGCTCACTGCGTGTGAACATGTCATCAAAGCGTAGGTGTTGCATGATGTCTTGGAAGCGGTTTCGGGTCATAGTTGCAATGATCCTTGGGTTTGCTAGGTTTGCTGACCAGCTGTCATGTAGTGATGGAACCTTGGTCACCCCCCCGCAAGATAATGACTGAAATAAATGCCATTAGTTCCGGGAGACCCATGAACCAATCCACCTGCTCCGTGTGACGTGCATGTTGAGTAGTCCATTCTTGAATGCTACGAAGCATGTCAAGAGTGATAAAACAGAGGAAGCTCTGAAGGCGACTCCGGACACTTCGTCTGGCCTTAGCACTTGGCTCTCCATCTGTAGGGTACGGTTCTATTGGGGTGAAATGGAGACGTTTCCCCACTTCTACTTCACGCCACACTGTGCCATCTTTTGCGGTCTCTGTCGGCTCACTCGCCAACCGAGCTCTCTTTTTTGGTAGAGGAGGAGTCTCCTCATCTGCAAGATAAATAATTTCAAATTTACATTTTGTTTTGGTTCTAAATAAAAAAGATAGTCAGGAAATAAAAATCGGTAATTTGAAAAAATCTAACCTGAAGACAGCTCAGAGTCCGAATCCAGTTGAAGGACTATGTCTTCTCCATCTGAGTCAGAAGGGTTGGTGTTGCTCAGGATCAGTTCCAATGCCTGTTGAATGGTGTGCCTTCTCTGCATTTTGTTTCTTGTGAACAAAATAGGTGAAGCAGTCCCTTCATATCCCCCACAGCACAAAAGGCTGCATGCAAATTTGCTAAGGTGTTAGCAACCTTATGCATATTCCCAGCACAACAATGCAGCTGGGGGATGGGCAGACACACTCAAGAGCATCTTACATTCTTTTGTTTACACTCTCTTACAAGACCTGAGGTGGCTTAACACAATTGCCCCCTGCAGATTCCTCAGACAATGGCCACATTTACAAATGAAAGGATGCTAATTGGAGCCATCAGAGTTGTCTGTTTGGACTAAGGGTCATTTGACCCTCTTTCAGGACTTCAAGGGGGAGCTCGAAATTTCTGGGACTTCTAGTGTTAAAAGTGTTTCAGCTGCGGGATCGGGCTACCAGCAGTGCAGAGCTTGCTGAGGAATGGCAGCAGGCAGGTGTGAGTGCATCTGCATGCACTGTGAGGCGGAGACTCTTGGAGCAAGGCCTGGTCTCAAGGAGGGCAGCAAAGAAGCCACTTCTCTCCAGAAAAAACATCAGGGACAGACTGATATTCTGCAAAAGGTACAGGGAGTGGACTGCTGAGGATTGGGGTAAAGTCATTTTCTCTGATGAATCCCCTTTTCGATTGTTTGGAACATCTGGAAAACAGCTTATTCGGAGAAGAAGAGGTGAACGCTACCACCAGTCTTGTCTCATGCCAACTGTAAAGCATCCTGAAACCATTCATGTGTGGGGTTGCTTCTCAGCCAAGGGAATCGGCTCTCTCACAGTCTTGCCTAAAAACACAGCCATGAATAAAGAATGGTACCAGAATGTCCTCCAAGAGCAACTTCTCCCAACTGTCCAAGAGCAGTTTGGGGCTCAACAATGCCTTTTCCAGCATGATGGAGCACCTTGCCATAAAGCAAAGGTGATAACTAAATGGCTCAGGGAACAAAACATAGAGATTTTGGGTCCATGGCCTGGAAACTCCCCAGATCTTAATCCCATTGAGAACTTGTGGTCAATCATCAAGAGACGGGTGGACAAACAAAAACCAACAAATTCAGACAAAATTAAAGCATTGATTCTGCAAGAATGGACTGCTATCAGTCAGGATTTGGTCCAGAAGTTGATTGAGAGCATGCCAGGGAGAATTGCAGAGGTCCTGAAGAAGAAGGGTCAACACTGCAAATATTGACTTGCTGCATTAACTCATTCTAACTGTCAATATAAGCTTCGGTTACTCATAATATGAATGCAATTATATTTCTGTATGTGATAAAAACATCTGACAAACACACATAAAAACCAGAGGGCAGCAGATCATGTGAAAATATAATATTTGTGTCATTCTCAAAACTTTTGGCCATGACTGTACAATATAAGCAGATTTTATTTTTCGCTGCAAATAAAAGCCACATTGTTTATAAGAGCCAGAAGTGGCCCCAACTTTCCATGTGCCATCTATAATACTGGTGTTTTCTTGTTGTAGAGAGGCCTCTGGGCTCCTGGTGGTTTCAGGGCCCAGTAGTGATTGGTACCTTTGCACCCCCTATAGTTATGTACCTGATATTGGCTAATAGCACAAAATAAGTGCTTTCAGATAACCTTAACCCCTTAACATTTTTTATTTTTCGTTTTTGACTCCCCACCTTCCAAACCCCATAACTTTTTTATTTTTCCATTCTCAGAGCCATATGAGAGCTTAATGTTTGCGGGACACATTTTTCTTCATGATGCTACCATTTATTATTCTGTACAATGTACTGAGAAGCTGAAAACTTGGGGTGGATTTTAAAAAAAAGATGCATTTGTGCGACTTTCTTATGGGCTTTGGTTTTACGGCATTCCCCCTGCAGCCAAAATGACATGTCAGCTATATTCTATGTTTGGATACGATTCTGGGGATACCAAATTTTATATTTTTTGCAAGGTCAGGTGTACTTTTTAGTTATACCATTTTGGGGAATGTCTATTGCTTTGATCACTTTTTATTCATATTTTTTCAGAGGTGAAACAACAGCTGGTTGGCACTTTTGATTTTTTTTTTTTCCCGCTACGGCGTTTACCGTATGGGAAAAATATTTTTATAAGTTTGTAGACCAGGAGTTTTCAAACAAAGGGATTATTAATGTGTATGTGTTTCACAGTAATGTTTTACTACCAGCCTTAATAGCTATAATGCTATAACAAGCCTGGGAGCCTTCATATGGCTCCTGGCTGTTGGAAGAACAGGTCAGCGCCACGCTGAGAGCGGCCGCCATCTTTACTATGTGTACTATTACAGCGGATGTCGGGAAAAGTTTAAAACGTAATAAACATTTCTAGCAAATTGTTCAGGGCATTACGCCCTGCAGAAATCTCATAGTTGTTGCAGAAACAAGAAACATGTTTAGCAGTTAAAATCACTTGAAATTGTTTCACTTAATGGGTAACTGCTCTTAAAGTGATGAACTACAGACAGTCTCTTGCTGGAGCTTTGAGAAACACAAGTTCCTTTACAGGTTACATTGCACCTAAGATGACTGATGGTTCTTATTTGAACCTTCCATGGTAGAAGGAGGAACCAGGGACAGGAATATCACCCAGAGGGAGGGGGCCCTGACCAAACTGGAGAGTAGCAGCTCACAATCAGGAGACCAGGCATGGCTGGGGCACAACAGAGGAGGCCATTAAGTGTAGTCACTGGCTACACAAGGGGTGAGCTTATTGCCGAGATGGGTCTGGGCTTAGTGCCGGGATGGGGCAGGGCTTAACCAAAAAAGGAAACATCATTGATGCAACATCATCTCATACAGTGTACAGAAACATCAGCAAACAGTGTTTCTCAATGCAAACATGACATTATATTTTTTAAGGGTGAAGAGAGTTACACTTATAGTTTGCTGCTTACGGTTTACTACTCTTATAAAATTCTCCACTGCTTTGTCAGATTCAGATCAGGCTTTTATTGTAATGGACATAATGCTCTTTGTTGGCTGGGCCTTGGGTACAGTGTCAGAATCTGAGGCCCACCAAGTGATTTGCTATAAATGGTAAATATTCTTGTAAGTCAGGTGTGAGTGAAACATTCTTGTTTAGATGATCAGATATGATTTATTGATTTAGGTAAATAGAAATAATTTTCTTAAAATCTGTTAGGAAAAAAATATCCTGTCCTGCTGGGAGAGTGAGTCTTATGGTTACAAAAACCTTGAATGTAAATGTCTTCATACTGAACACTTCCATCTTTATAGCCCATTGTTAATTTATTCCTATAAATAATTTTACACTAATTTATTACATTATCCTTGTTTTCTAAAGCATACTGTGGATGTTAATAGGTTAACAGTATTGCTGGCATCTTGGCTAAGAATATTTTTATTTACACATAAGCTATGCTCTTTTCATCCTTGAGAACAGTGAATTATTGGGGTTAAACCTTTCCTAATGCATCCTGCCCCTAATGCATACTTATACAGATGACCTATCCACAGGAGAGGTTATCAGTATCTGATCTGTGGGGGTATGATACCCGAACCCCACACAGATCAGCTCCAGGCACAAGAAGCTGCTGAAATGGATGGGGAGCATGTGTGGTTTTCTCCTTTTCAAGTGGTAGAAGTACAACTGCAGAAATGTCCACTGCATAGCCATGGCTTTAGGGAACTGCAATTCGGCTCCTATTACTTAAACACTCCCTGTTCACTGGCAGCAGCTTCCAACTGCTGGAGCTTATCTGTGGGAGGTCTGGGTGTTGGATCTCCACAGATAAGATACTGATGACCTATTACATGACAATTAATGATGTGAAGTGTTATCAATTTGTTCCAATCATAGAAGTCACATTATTTTATTTTATTTTTTTACTGCATTGTGGAGGGGGGGAGGGGTTTCATTGAAAACAGTCGTATTTTACGCCAGTCTTAATGTCCCTTGCGCCAGCGGAGGGTGCTCATGATTCATCCCCAGAGCTGCCGTTATGGGTCCTGCCCATGGCTCCACGCACTTTCAAAAACGTGGCAAGGCTGGTGCATAAACTATTTTAGTGTTAGTTGCAAATCAGTTTAGATGACTTCCTGGGGTGCACCGCTAATGAGGCGAGGTGAGGCGGCACTGTCCGTCACTGTCTGGGGGGGCGGTATTTTTTTACATTCTATTTACGGTAAACCAGCCCAGGACAAGCCACTTAAAAAAAACAGAGCTGAGCAGGGCCTGTCCTGGGCTGGTTTACGAGATTTCCGCATCTCAGCGCAGGTGGGGATACAATGATGTCATCGCGCCTCCTACGCTGAGACGCGGACGCTGGTGAAGAAGTGGAGGCGGCGGAGCCATCAAGGCATTGCAGGTAGGTGCGACTAACTTTTTTTTTTACAGACCAAAAGTTTGGACACACCTTCTCATTCCAAGAGTTTTCTGTATTTTCATGACTATAAAAATTGTAGATTCACACTGAAGGCATCAAAACTATGAATTAACACATGTGGAATTATATACTTAACAAAAAAGTGTGAAACAACTGAAAATATGTCTTATATTCTAGGTTCTTCAAAGTAGCCACCTTTTGCTTTGATTACTGCTTTGCACACTCTTGGCATTCTCTTGATGAGCTTCAAGAGGTAGTCACCTGAAATGGTTTCCACTTCACAGGTGTGCCCTGTCAGGTTTAATAAGTGGGATTTCTTGCCTTATAAATGGGGTTCGGACCATCAGTTGTGTTGTTCAGAAGTCAGATGGATACACAGCTGATAGTCCTACTGAATGGAGTGTTAGAATTTGTATTATGGCAAGAAAAAAGCAGCTAAGTAAAGAAAAACGAGTGGCCATCATTACTTTAAGAAATGAAGGTCAGTCAGTCCGAAAAATTGGGAAAACTTTGAAAGTGTCCCCAAGTGCAGTGGCCAAAACCATCAAGTGCTACAAAGAAACTGGCTCACATGAGGACCGCCCCAGGAAAGGAAGACCAAGAGTCAATTCTGCTGCGGAGGATAAGTTCATCCGAGTCACCAGCCTCAGAAATCGCAGGTTAACAGCAGCTCAGATTAGAGACCAGGTCAATGCCACACAGAGTTCTAGCAGCAGACACATCTCTACAACAACTGTTAAGAGGAGACTGTGTGCAGCAGGCCTTCATGGTAAAATAGCTGCTAGGAAACCACTGCTAAGGACAGGCAACAAGCAGAAGAGACTTGTTTGGGCTAAAGAACACAAGGAATGGACATTAGACCTGTGGAAATCTGTGCTTTGGTCTGATGAGTCCAAATTTGAGATCTTTGGTTCCAACCACCGTGTCTTTGTGCGACGCAGAAAAGGTGAACGAATGGACTCTACATGCCTGGTTCCCACCATGAAGCATGGAGGAGGAGGTGTGATGGTGTGGGGGTGCTTTGCTGGTGACACTGTTGGGGATTTATTCAAAATTGAAGGAATACTGAACCAGCATGGTTACCACAGCATCTTGCAGCAGCATGCTATTTCATCCGGTTTGCATTTAGTTGGACCATCATTTATTTTTCAACAGGACAATGACCCCAAACACACCTCCAGACTGTGTAAGGGCTATTTGACCAAGAAGGAGAGTGATGGGGTGCTACGCCAGATGACCTGGCCTCCACAGTCACCAGACCTGAACCCAATCGAGATGGTTTGGGGTGAGCTGAACCGCAGAGTGGAGGCAAAAGGGCCAACAAGTGCTAAGCATCTCTGGGAACTCCTTCAAGACTGTTGGAAGACCATTTCAGGTGACTACCTCTTGAAGCTCATCAAGAGAATGCCAAGAGTATGCAAAGCAGTAATCAAAGCAAAAGGTGGCTACTTTGAAGAACCTAGAATATAAGACATATTTTCAGTTGTTTCACACTTTTTTGTTAAGTATATAATTCCACATGTGTTAATTCATAGTTTTGATGCCTTCAGTGTGAATCTACAATTTTTATAGTCATGAAAATACAGAAAACTCTTGGAATGAGAAGGTGTGTCCAAACTTTTGGTCTGTACTGTATAAATAGGCCGTAACCTGCTGGAGTAACCCCAGCAGGTAACGGCCTATTTATTTACTGATGCCCACGCCTGCTGTGGCCGCCTCCGCTTCCCCTTCTGCTATCGGATGCAGAAGGGGGAGCAGAAGCGGCTGTGAGCAGCCGTGGGCATCGGTAAGTGAAGCCAAATACTACTATTATTATACTCTGGGGTATTTTCAGATCCCGGAGTATAATAATCGGAGACCCAGGAGAGGTGATAAACATAAAAAACAATGTTACTCACCTCTCCAGCAATCCGATGTTACTACCAGCAGGCTTCGGCCTTTTTTGGTGACGTCCCAGACACCGGTCTGTGCGACATTGAAGAGGTAAGTAACATTGGTTTTTATGTTTGTCACCACCTGGTCTCTGATCATTATACTCTGGGGTCTTTTAGACCCCAGAGTATAATAATAGTTCATGGGTGGGGAGCATATTATGGAGCATAATACCGAGTGTAGGGGCCACTATGAGGCATAATACCGTGTGCAGGGGCCACTATGGAGCATAATACCATGTGCAGAGACCAATGCGGGGCATAATACCAAGTGCAGGGGCCACTATGGGGCATAATACTATGTGCAGGGGCCACTATGGGGCATAATTACGTGTGCAGGGGCCACTATGGAGTATAATACTGAGTGCAGGGGCCACTATGGAGCATAATACCGTATGCAGGGGCCATTATGAGGCATAATACTGAGTGCAGGGGCCACTATGGGGCATAATACCGTGTGCAGGGGCCAATATGGTGCATGATACCGTGTGCAGGGGCCGCTGCGGTGCATAATACCATGTGCAGGGGCCGCTGTAGAGCATACTACCATGTGCAGGGGCCACTGTGGGGCATAATACCATGTGCAGGGGGAGCTGTGGGCCATAATACCGTGTAATACTGTATTAAAAAAAAAAAAAAACACCTACTCACCGGTCCCTTGTGCTCCGATGACTCCCACCGCAGTTTGGTTCTGCTGCTCTGGTGTTTTCTTCTGGCGGAAGTCCCCACCGCACATGACCGCTGAGGTCGCTGACATGGGACAGCACAGTGCTGTGGGGAAGAAAACACCGGAGCAGCAGGACTGAAACGCGCTGGGAGACACCGGAGCACCTTCCCCAGCATTAAAAAAGTGGTTATCCTGGACAACCCCTTTAAGGTGGCACTTGGGCTTTATTAAAGGGGCTTTCCAGCTCATTTTTATTGATGTTCTTCCTTAGGACAGATTATCAATAAGAGATCAGTGGCCCCTCCTACTGACCAGCTGTATGAAGGGGCTATGGTGCCTATTTATATCATACGCTGTCTGTTTATAGTGACCGTGTGATGTAATTACAGTCTTGTCACATAGACGTGTATAGGACAAGGCTGTAGTTACATGACATGGCTGCTATGAGATGAATGACACTATGTAAACAGAGAAGAGGTCACAGCACTTACACAAGTACTGGGTCCTGGGTTTTTGAGCCCCACTGATTAGTTTATTAACAAGCTGGAAAACCTTTTAATGAGTTAACACCTGGGGCATTATTAATAAGGGGCACTATTTATACTGGGTACACACGGACATTATAAATATAAATATGCACTTGGGAGTATTATTCATTATGGGGGGTTATATCATATATTTTATAATTGGGTAACAGCAATGTGGGTCAGGTCCCTGGAAAAGTGAGGAACCAAAATTGTCTGTGTTGCAAACTTTACAGAGACAAGTCACAGCTGGAAGAAGTGATCATGGCGGTCCAAAGGGAAGAGAAGGGAAATGTGAAGGATTAGTCAGAGACGTCACCTGTAAGTCACAAAATGTTACTGCCCTGTATTCACCTAAATGATAGAGGATAAATACCTGATTGATGGGGTCTGTCTGCTGAGACCCCCACTGAACCTGAGAATTGAGTTTTTTCCCCCCACTGGGTGGGAATTCAGCCTGGCTACAACAAGTTAAGTGTAAGGGGATTGCCAGCTGAGCAATTCCCCAGTGCTGCTGCAGAACCCTGGGGGGAGGGGCACAACAAGAATGTGGATTCTAGGCTGAAATCCCCCCCACTGTCCCTGGCTAACTTACCCGATCTGTCCTAGGCGACAGCCAGCAGCCAGTCGACAGTCCCTTCCTAATATAGGTGACAACATAGAACGCAGACAGGACAAACAACAACAAAGGGAGGTCAGCTAGCCAAGGGTCGGTAACAGTTGAGAAATGCAGTACAAAATCACAATCCAAGAGAATAGTCAAACGTAAGCCAGTGGTCAGGAAATAAGAAGAGCAGGTAAACAGAAGAGAAGCTAGCAGGGACAAAGTAAAAAACAGAATCTCAATAGCCAGCAGCCATGTGTGAACTGACAACCTGTTTATAGCAAGAAAGGACCTGCCCCAGACTTGATTGGACAATAGGCTGTCAATCACACAGGCAAGGCTGAGATTAACTATTGAGAAGCCGAAAGAAACAAGGTGCATGAGACGGGTGTGGCTGAAGTTCAATTACATAGTCTAGCACAGTGTTCAGACTGAGCAACAAGAATCTTATGCAAGGAATCAAACTGAATACGCCTCTTTCGCCGTAGCGTGCGAGCGGAGGGTGGTGCAGAGACTCGAACAGGCAGAGACGTTACATATAGTTTGTTTTCGCAACAATAACAAATGACTGTAAAAAAATTTAAATGAAAAAAATTAAAACTCATGCCTCAAAAACAAGCCCTTATGAAGCCAAATAAATGGAAAAAAATAATAAAATTTTGGCTCTCTAAATGTGCTGATGCAAATTTCTTTCTCTATTTTGACAGAATTGCTTTGTATTTTCTCCTTGTTAACCAGTAAACTAGAGACACCCCATAATGGTACTACTGAAAAATATATATTTTCCTGTGAAAGCAATCTTTTGTAAGGATAGGTGGTTGTAACACAAAAAAAATGTTTTGGTTTTTGGAATTTGATAATAGGTGTCCTCTAAGCAATTTCCAAATAAACTGCAGGAGACTGGAAGATCAATGATAGAAAGCAAAACAAGCTACCTATATTCCAACACCATTCTGGCTGGTAGCTTCTAAGTCTATCCCTAAGGTCTTCAACAGAGCCTGCCGAAAGGCAGGCTGGACTTTACCAACTAGAAACCCAGGTTACCATACTAAATCAGGTGTCAGAAAATAGGTGCATTTCTGGACTAAGGACCAGACCAGCAAATCTACAGCAGACATAGTGTAGCATACAAGCTGGGTCAAAACCAGGAGGGCACAGAAGAATCCAAATCAGTAGCAGAAGAATAACAGTGTCAAAGCTAGGGTCAAGTCCAGGAGTTCACAGAAAACTTCAAATCAGTAAGAAATTGGATAACCAGGAAAGCAAGCCAAAATCAGTAACGAGGAATGTAGCAGATAACAGATAACACAACCTAACTACAATCAATAGCAGGTCTCTGAATGCCATCCAGAGTTTGACTTGTAGGCATAACAACTTTAAAATGATGGCTGTAACAGTGTTGAAAGTATGATTGATACTGGCATTATTACATGTTTTGAAATACCTAAAAACCATGTTCAACATTATAAGTGCAACTCCTGTTAACTAAGTTGAAGATCAATGAGTTAATATCATGAATTCTAAAATGCCTTGAACAGCTGCAGTAAAATAATTGAATTACACTTCCAAAGCAGGCAATTATTTAAAGACATTGTATGAAGAATATATCCATTAACAATAAAGATAAGAGGACATGTGCTTCTGCATGAAAATGGAATTTTAGAGCAGAGAACATGATGGATTTATTGTTCTAGGTTGTATTCTTTGTATTGAAATGTAGATACAAGGTGTGTTGTTTGCCGAAATGAGTACCAGTGGACTTCAGCTAATAATTGCTCAGTTTAATAAACGGTTTATATCGGTATATAAATCAAGTTAGCTGTGCACATTGCATTTGAATACAGATGATTTATGGATACACAAAGAAATAATTAACATGCCTTTGGGGAGAACAGAAAACATATATAGTATGCTTCGGAAATGAGGTATAGTTACAAGATAACTTCTCATGCATGAAAACAACATAATCATAAATATCACAGTTTTTATACACTGAGGTTGAATGTTTGTTGCATCTTAATTTGGGATTAAAACTGAGCTCAAATTTTAATTTGGAAATTAAGTGACAGATGATAATATACTAGTTAAAGTTTTACCATCTATGCCCAACATGACAGGTGCAAACCACAATAACACAAATATGACAACAGTATATAATACAAAGGTGGTCTATATTAACCCAGCATAATACACAAATGCTGCGTTTCAACTCTTAGGGTAGATTCACAAATGGCACATGAATATTTATGAAACCCTGATCTAAACAGCTATGGAGAAGAGAAACTGAGCATGCTCGTCCTGAATGTAGTAGGACTACAGGATGCATCCAGTGGCAACAGTGCACAAACTACGGTAGGGTAAGAGGGATTTCATTGGGCTTCTAGTGTCATATGAACTTGGCTTATTACTTTCAATGGGTGACAGTAATATTTTGCAAAGTACTTTTATATGAAATATGATTGTTGTGGGAATACCCCTTTGACCACTTCAGTATCGGACCAATTTCCCTAGTTCAAGACCAGACACATTTTTGTTTTTTTTCATACATGTGGTTTTTGCGCCTTTTTTTACAGTGACATATAAGGCTTTATTTTTATGTTATTTTTATTTTTGCATGATTTTTTTTAATATCTGGGAAAATAAAACCGCTCAATAAAAAAGGAAGACCATGGCCTCCGGCTCTGCCATGTATAAAAACGTATTAGGCACAGTCAAAGGCTGCGTCTAATCCATAGTACGTCGGTGTAAAGCTGACATGTACAATACTCTGCAATACAGAAGTATTGCAGAGTATTATGCAAGCAATCAAGTGATTGCATGTTCAGTATTCGGACTAGTAAAAAATGAAAATTTCCATTTTTTTCCTTAACGTAGTTTTGTTATGATGAAAATAAAATGAGCAAATCTACGTACTCATAACTGGTATCTTGCCTCTCAAAAAAATGGAATGGAGTACCAATGAAAACTAAAGCTCGTCTTTTAATAAATATGTCCTTACACAGCTCAATCAATTGAAAAATTAAAAAGTTATAGCTCTTAGAATATGGTTATTCAAAAACAAAATATATTAAAAAAATATGTTTTTATTGTGCAAAAGTAGTAAAACAAAAAAAATAAATAAATTGGATATCACTGTAATTGTACTGACCCATAGAATACAGTTATGTCATTTATACCATATGGTGAACAATGGAAAAACAAAATAAAACAATTGAGGAATTGCTAATAATCCCCCCTGAAAAGTAATAAAAGTTTTTAATGTATTATATGTACTCCAAAAATGGTTACAAAAATACAACTTGTCTTAGCAAAGTCAAATCATCTTATGGCTACATCACTGGAAAAATAAATAAGGTCTGCCTCTCGGAAGACAGCATTTTTAACAGCATGCAATTTATCTTTTTGGAGCAATAAGGGCATTACTAATTACCTCTTTAGAGCGATGGAAACACTCTTGCTGCTCCAAAGGGTTCGTTTGCATACTGGCAAAAACACCAATATCTCATCAATGGAGAAACCAATTCACAAGAGCAAAACACATTTGATTGAGGTGACCCTAGCCTATCTATCTGTGGGGCTGGTATATTGGTTTCTGGTGACAGACTGTTTTTATTTGGAAATAAGAATTACATATTGTAGATGTGCTGCAGATTTAAAAATATGCAGTAACCCCTGACCAGCTATGCAAAACAAGGTGAAAAAGTCTGAAGAGGATGGATTTTTTGGGGGGTGGGCAAAAGATAGCCACAAGATAACATTTTATGACATACAGCAGTAGACCCTACACACTGCCTCCACCTACACACTAAATGGCTCAACTAATCAGGGCACTGTACAGTAATTGTTCAACCATCTAAGTGTATATGACATAATTGCTAAAACCACATTTATTTGTATGATATACTGTGTAATGTGCAATAACACACTGTAGATATGCCAAAGCAAAGCTTTTTTTCAGTTTTAGTCACCAGATGGTGCCATTTTAACATATCACAATCAAACAAGTCTTGCAAAATAAGATACAGTAGATCTTTCAGATTTCTGCAACCCCATATGGCAATACAATCTTATAACTGAATTTCATTATAACATCATTTCTTGTACAAAGATTTCAGTATTTTCTAATTAATGTTTGCTATTTGCAATGTTTCTGGGCCATTGTGCTTTCCTTTTATACAGTACAAAGCAATGTTTGTTTTAAAGGGAACCTGTTGCAGATTGATCCTGCTCTAACCAGATTAGGATGTAATGACAACAGACTCATTACAAATAAGACATGGTTTTAAAACATATTGGGAATGAAGAAACCAGCTAGTCAAGTCAATGGATAACCATAGTCCTCCAAGCTTATTGTATGATTTTCATTTGCTACTATGACACATGGATTGTAAACTATTCTTTTAGTATATACAGTACAGACCAAAAGTTTGGACACACCTTCTCATTCCAAGAGTTTTCTGTATTTTCATGACTATAAAAATTGTAGATTCACACTGAAGGCATCAAAACTATGAATTATATACTTAACAAAAAAGTGTGAAACAACTGAAAATATGTCTTATATTCTAGGTACTTCAAAGTAGCCACCTTTTGCTTTGATTACTGCTTTGCACACTCTTGGCATTCTCTTGATGAGCTTCAAGAGGTAGTCACCTCAAATGGTTTTCACTTCACAGGTGTGCCGTCAGGTTTAATAAGTGGGATTTTTTGCCTTATAAATGGGGTTGGGACCATCACTTGTGTTGTTCAGAAGTCAGGTGGATACACAGCTGATAGTCCTACTGAATGGAGTGTTAGAATTTGCATTATGGCAAGAAAAAAGCAGCTAAGTAAAGAAAAACGAGTGGCCATCATTACTTTAAGAAATGAAGGTCAGCCAGTCCGAAAAATTGGGAAAACTTTGAAAGTGTCCCCAAGTGCAGTGGCCAAAACCATCAAGCGCTACAAAGAAACTGGCTCACATGAGGACCGCCCCAGGAAAGGAAGACCAAGAGTCACCTCTGCTGCGGAGGATAAGTTCATCCGAGTCACCAGCCTCAGAAATCGCAGGTTAACATCAGCTCAGATTAGAGACCAGGTCAATGCCACACAGAGTTCTAGCAGCAGACACATCTCTACAACAACTGTTAAAAGGAGACTGTGTGCAGCAGGCCTTCATGGTAAAATAGCTGCTAGGAAACCACTGCTAAGGACAGGCAACAAGCAGAAGAGACTTGTTTGGGCTAAAGAACACAAGGAATGGACATTAGACCTGTGGAAATCTGTGCTTTGGTCTGATGAGTCCAAATTTGAGATCTTTGATTCCAACCACCGTGTCTTCGTGCGACGCAGAAAAGGTGAACGAATGGACTCTACATGCCTGGTTCCCACCGTGAAGCATGGAGGAGGAGGTGTGATGGTGTGGAGGTGCTTTGCTGGTGACACTGTTGGGGATTTATTCAAAATTGAAGGAATACTGAACCAGCATGGTTACCACAGCATCTTGCATCGATATGCTGTTCCATCCGGTTTGCGTTTAGTTGGACCATCATTTATCTTTCAACAGGACAATGACCCCAAACACACCTCCAGACTGTGTAAGGGCTATTTGACCAAGAAGGAGAGTGATGGGGTGCTACGCCAGATGACCTGGCCTCCACAGTCACCAGACCTGAACCCAATCGAGATGGTTTGGGGTGAGCTGGACCGCAGAGTGAAGGCAAAAGGGCCAACAAGTGCTAAGCATCTCTGGGAACTCCTTCAAGACCATTTCAGGTGACTACCTCTTGAAGCTCATCAAGAGAATGCCAAGAGTGTGCAAAGCAGTAATCAAAGCAAAAGGTGGCTACTTTGAAGAACCTAGAATATAAGACATATTTTCAGTAGTTTCACACTTTTTTTGTTAAGTATATAATTCCACATGTGTTAATTCATAGTTTTGATGCCTTCAGTGTGAATCTACAATTTTTATAGTCATGAAAATACAGAAAACTCTTGGAATGAGAAGGTGTGTCCAAACTTTTGGTCTGTACTGTACATTACACACCCTTGCGATATGATATGGACTTCATTCTTAGGGTAGCTTGTTAGATAGTCTTTGGGCACTAACATTGTATTCTACATATAAGTACTTGCACTTTAAATATTTCTTATAATATGAATTTATATATTTATACATATATGTTTTATTATTCCTATGTATTTGATTAAAGGGATTGTCCAAGCTAAAATTTTATTTTTTAATTAGGCAAAAAAAAAAACATTTATAGTTAAAAATGACTAAGTGTCTATTTAGTGCCGAAGAGGCCTTTGCCTTGCTTTTTGAAGACACTGATTCGAGGAGAGGGTTTTATTATCATCATTGTCCATTGATTTTTCTAGTGATGAACTGATGAACCCCCCTGAATGTGTCAGAGGGTACGTTAGCAGCCCAGCTCAAGTGACTCCACATTGATCCCTGCAAATAATTTTGTACTCCAGGTGCCTGAATTTATGGCCACTCAAGGCATCAATGTAGATGTCACAGATTTTAATGAAATTAATTTTTTTCAAGTCTTCTTCACTGATGAGCTAATTAACGTTATGGTGGCACAAACAAACATCTATGCCGAGCAATTTATTGCCTGCAATCCCAATAGTTATATGGCTAGGCTCCACAAATGAACCCCTACTAACCACACTGAAATGTGGACATTTTGGGGAATTGCCAAAAAGCCCACTATACGTTCCTACTGGAATAAAGACAGTCACCATCACATCCCCCTTTACCGTCTTGCAATGTCAAGAGCCTGTTATGAATGCTTACTTAGATTTCTTCACTACAATAACAATGATGAATGCCCGCCTCCAGATGACCCCCAGTTGTGGTAGATTTTTTTTTTAAATTAGGCCAGTGGTTGATCACTACAGTTCAAAATTTGGACGAGTATATACCCCCCCAAAACCCAAATTTGCCTTGTAGTGGACGAGTCACTAGTCCACTTTAAAGGCAGATTACACTTCTGACAGTACCTGGCCAACAAAAGGGCCAGGTATGGCATGAAGCTGTACAAAACCTGCGAGAGTGTATCTGAATACACAGTACACTTTCATTTATATGAAGGCAAAGATTCAAAAATTGAGTCACCAGATTGTCCCCCTGTCCTGGGAAAAAACGGAAGGATAGTATGAGATTTGCTCCACCCCATACTGAACCATGGATATAATTTATATGTGGACAACTTCTACAACAGTGTCCCCCTTCTAATGTGACTTGCTGCCAGAGGTACTATCAGCATGTGATGCAATTCGAAAAAAACAAAAAGGTCTCCACAAGTCCTTTAAAGAACAAAAACTGCACTGGAGAGAAAGCAGGGCTATTTGCTCAGACAAGTTGATGCTAGTCAAATACAAGGACAAGTGTGATGTTTTTGTATTGACTAGCCTCCACGCCGACTCATCCGCCCCAGTCTCAGTCCAAGGAACTACAGAGCAAACCAACAAGCCTGTATGTGTATAGGGTGGGGTGCATCTTTTGGATCAGGTACTGCAGCCCTATAGTGCCCTTAGAAAATCTAGAGTGTGGTACAAAAAAATTAGCAGTATATTTAACTCAAGTGCCCCTCTATAATGCCTTTCTTCTGTACAAAACAACTGGCCAGGGGGTCTTCCCTGGGTTTACAGTAAAAAAAATGTAAAAATACTGATTTTTGGAAAACAGGAAGGACAGGACAGCAGTACTTCGGGATCTCAAGAATAGTGCATGGACAGCACTTCCTTGGAGTACTTCCCCCACAGATTAAAAAAAAAAAAAGGAGACCCCAGAAAAGGTGTTGAGTTTGCTCAGTTAGAGGGATTAGGAAAGACACCACTCACTACTGTGAGACCTATCCCTCTAAACCAGGTCTCAGCATCGAAGAATGCTTTTGTATTTATCATACCTCTGTTGACATTAATTAAATCTTAGTGTTACACCTCCGTTGGGTATTCATTTTCCAAAATACATTTTATTTTTAATAATTCAGTTTCCCTTTTTTCTATTTGGTAATCCAATAATATCAACTCCATCCCCAAAGAAAAAAATAAAATTACCATTATACCCCTAGATGAATAATTTGAAGAGTGTACTGTATGTTTTGGCACTTTGGACCATACAACAGTTTACATACTCAAATGGGTTACTTCCACATTCAGGAGAAATTGTATAACAAATTTGGGGTGCTTTTTCTCCTTTAACCCCTTGTGGAAATGAAATATTTGGGGCTAAAGTGTTTTATTGGAAAAAAAAAGTCTGTTTTTCATTTATGTGGCAAAATTCTATGAAACAGCTGTTGAGTCAAAATGTTGACTATATACCTTGATAAATTCTTTTAGGGGTGTAGTTTCTAAAATTCTTCTTTGGGGTTTCCACTGTTTTGGTATCTCGGCGGCTCTTCAAATGGGGCATAACAGCTGAAAACAATGACTGCAAAATCTGCCCTCTAAAAGTCAAATAGTGTTCTTTCTGTTTCAAGCCCTGCCATGTGTCCATACAGCAGTTTACCACCACAAATGGGGTATTGTTATGTACAGGAGAAAATATGTATTAAAATTTGGGGTTCATTTTCTCTTTTATCCTCGTGTGAAAATGAAAATTTTGGGGCTAAAGTAATATTTTATTGTAAAAAAAAAAAAAGTAATTTTTCATTCATTTTCACATCCCAAAGGTAAAAAAAAATCTGTGAAGCACCTCACTATATCCCTCATTAAATTCCTTGAAGAGCCTAGTTTCCAGAAAGGGTGGGGTGGGGCGCGGGATCCACTGTTCTGCCACTTCAGGGGCTCTGCAAATGCAACATGGCAGACGAAAACTAATCCAGCAAAATCTGCCCTCCAAAAGCTCAATGCAATGCTTCCATTCTGAACCCTACTGAGTTCCCACACAGCAGTTTAGATCAACATGTGGGGCATTCCTGTATTTGGGGGAAAGTACATTTTCCCTTGTGGAAATGAAAAAAAATGGGGTTAAAGCAACATTTTATAGGAAAAAATAGATTTTTCCTTTTTCATGGCTCAATTTTGTGAAAAACATGAAAGGTCAAAGTACTCACTATACCCCTTGATAAATTCCTTGAGGGGTCTAGTTTCCAAAATGGGGTGACATTTTGGGGGTTTCCACTTTTTTTTGGCACTTTGGGGGTCCTGCAAATGGGACATGGTACCTGAAAACTATTCCAGCAAAATCTGTCCTCCAAAAGCCAATTAGCGCTCTTTCCGTTTCAAGCACTGCCATGTGCCTATATAGTGGGTACAGAAAGTATTCAGACCCCTTTAAATTTTTCACTCTTTGTTTCATTGCAGCCATTTTCTAAAAGCGAAAAAGTTCATTTTATTTCTCATTAATGTACACTCAGCACCCCATCTTATGTAGATATTTTTGCAAATTTATTAAAAAAAGAAAAACTGAAATATCACATGGTCATAAGTATTCAGATCCTTTGCTCAGTATTGAGTAGAAGCACCCTTTTGAGCTAGTACAGCCATAAGTCTTCTTGGGAATGATGCAACAAGTTTTTCACATCTGGATTTGGGGATCCTCTGCCATTCTTCCTTGCAGATCCTCTCCAGTTCCATCAGGTTGAATGGTGAATGTTGGTGGACAGCCATTTTCAGGTCTCTCCAGAGATGCTCAATTGGGTTGAGGTCAGGGCTCTGGCTTGGCCAGTCAAGATGGTCACAGAGTTGTTCTGAAGCTGTGTGCTTAGGGTCATTGTCTTGTTGAAAGGTGAACCTTCAGCCCAGTCTGAGATCCAGAGCACTCTGGAAGAAGTTTTCTTCCAGGATATCTCTGTACTTGGCCGCTTTCATCTTTCCTTCAATTGCAACCAGTCGTCCTGTTCCTGCAGCTGAAAAACACCCCCATAGCATGATGCTGCCACCACCATGTTTCACTGTTGGGATTGTATCGGGCACGTGATGAGCAGTGCCTGGTTTTCTCCACACATGCCGTTTAGAATTAACGCCAAAAAGTTCAATCTTTGTCTCATCAGACCAGAGAATCTTATTTCTCATAGTCTGAGAGTCCTTCATGTGTTTTTTGGCAAACTCTATGCGGGCTTTCATATGTCTTGCACTGAGGAGAGGCTTCCTTCGGGCCACTCTGCCATAAAGCCCCGACTGGTGGAGGGCTGCAGTGATAGTTGACTTTGTGGAACTTTCTCCCATCTCCCTACTGCATCTTTGGAGCTCAGCCACAGTGATCTTTGGGTTCTTCTTTACCTCTCTCACCAAGGCTCTTCTCCCAGTTTGGCTGAACAGCCAGGTCTAGGAAGAGTTCTGGTTGTCCCAAACCTCTTCCATTCAAGGATTATGGAGGCCACTGTGCTCTTAGGAACCTTGAGTGCTGCAGAAATTCTTTTGTAACCTTTTCCAGATCTGTGCCTTGCTACAATTCTGTCTCTGAGCTCCTTGGGCAGTTCCTTTGACCTCATGATTCTCATTTGCTCTGACATGCACTGTGAGTTGTGAGGTCTTATATAGACAGGTGTGTGCCTTTCCTAATAAAGTCCAATCAGTTGAATTAAACACAGCTGGACTCCAATGAAGTAGTACAACCATCTCAAGGAGGATCAGAAGGAAATGGACAGCATGTGTGTTAAATATGAGTGTCACAGCAAAGGGTCTGAATACTTATGACCGTGTGATATTTCAGGTTTTTTTTTAAATAAATTTGCAAAAATATCTACATTTCTGTTTTTTTTTTCTGGCAAGATGGGGTGCTGAGTGTACATTAATGAGAAATAAAATGAACTTTTTTGCTTTTAGCAAATGGCTACAATGAAACAAAGAGTGAAACATTTAAAGGGGTCTGAATACTTTCCGTACCCACTGTACATCAGTGTACCATTGTCGTATTCAGGAGAAAGTTTGTAACAAAATATGGGGTTGCATTTTCTCCTTTAACCCCTTGTAAAAATGAAAGATCTGGGGCTAAAATGACATTTTATTGTAAAAAAAAATTAAGTTTTCATTTTCACATCCCAAAGGTAAAAAATTCTGTGAAGCACCTGATAAATTCCTCGAGGGGTTTAGTTTCTAAAATGGAAATGGGTCACTTCTTGGGAGTTTGTACTGTTCTGGTAACTCAGGGGCTCTGCAAATGCAGCATGGCACCTGAAAATGATTCAAGTAAAATCTGCCCTCCAAAAGCTCAAAAGCACTCCTTCTGTTCTGTACCATACTGTGGTATCAGTTTAAATCCACATGTGGGACATTTCTGTAGTAGGGAGAAATGCTTAACAAATTATGAGTGCATTTTCTCCTTTAAACTAGTGTGGAAATGCAAAAATTTGGTAGTTTGTACTGTTCTGGTACCTCGGGGGCTCTGCAAATGCAACATGGCACCTGAAAATGATTCCAATAAAATTTGCACTCCAAAAGCTCAGAAGCGCTCCTTCCCTTCTGTGTCTTGCTGAATGTCCATACATCACTTTACATCCACATGTGGAATAATTTCATGCTTGGAAGAAATTGCGTAACATATTGTGGAATGCATTTTCTCCTTTAACCCTTTGTGAATGTATAAATTCTAGGGATAAATGAATATATTAGTGAAAAAAATTGAAATGCGTAAATTCCACCTTCATTTTGTTTTAATTCCTGTGAAATGCTGAAAGGGTTAAAAAGAAAACTTCCTAAATGATGTTTTGAATTATTTCAGGAGTGCAGTTTTGAGAATGGGGTGATTTATGGGGGTTTCTATTACAGAAGCCTTTCAAGGCCCTTTCATAACTGAACTGGGTTTTGGAAATGTTGTTGAAAATTTGGAAAATTGCTCTTTCACATGTAAGTCTTATAATATCTGAAAAAAAATGAGTGATTAAAGTTTGAGGTCAACATAAAGCAGAGATATGGTAAATAATATTTATGAAGTAATTTGAAGTACCAACAATTCACTGAAAGTGATGGCCCAATAAAATATAACCTTTAATAATACTATTAAAATAACACCCTCTAAAACTCCCTCTAATATATAGCAACAAAGGACAAAATATAAAAATAGGGAATCTACATTAGTTAATCAGCCACCCAAGATGTGATATAATGTAGCTACAGGGCACATATATGAATATTGAAATTCCCTAGTAAGCATGGGTTCCTCTCATATACATCTAATCACATTGTGGGTGTTGTTATTTCAACCATGTGATTTCAACTATGCCTCTCCATCATCCACACTGCCCAGTTTCACACAGTATGTAACCTGCCACACAAGAGACAACAAAACACTGGACTTGTTCTTTGCCAACGTGAGGGAGGCATATAACTCATCAGCCCTACCGCCCCTGGGGAGATCAGATCACAACCTAGTACATCTCCGACCTGTGTACAAGCCACTTGTACGTAGAGAACCAGCTGTCACCCGCACAGTGAGGATATGGTCCGAGGAGAGTGATGAGGCTCTGAGGGATTGTTTTGACACAACCGCATGGGAAGTTCTGCAGGATTCTTATGGAGAAGATATAGAAGGACTCACACACTGCATAACAGACTACATTAATTTTTGTGTGGACAACACAGTACCCACAAAAGTGGTGAGGTGCTTCTCCAATAACAAACCATGGATTAACTCTGATATAAAAACACTACTTAAGGAGAAAAAGATGGCATTCAGGACAAGAGATAAGGAGGGGTTGAGGGAAGTACAAAAGGAGCTGAGGCATCAAATCAGGCAGGGAAAAGCCAGTTATAAAGAAAAAAATGGAAAAGCAAATGGAAAGAAAAGACATAAGGGGGGGTCTGGGAGGGGCTTAAGTCAATTTCGGGTCATAAACAGTCTGTTTGCCAGATTGAGGCAGATGTTAATTGGCTTAATGAACTAAACCTATTCTTCAACAGATTTGATCACACACCAGCTCCTCCCACCCCAGCATGTCCTTCAGCTCGCCCCACCACAATGACTTCTCCCCATGCGGCCACTTCCCAACAGACCAGTAAATCCAGAAATCCGTCTTTATCTGGCCACAGTCTGACCTTCACACGGGCCCAGGTGAGGAAGGAGATGAAAAAGATCAAGGCGAGGAAAGCCGCAGGGCCAGATGACATCAGTGCAAGGCTAATTAAGACTTGCGGGGACCAGCTGTGTGGTATAATTACATATATGCATAATATGAGCCTGAGGCAGGAAATAGTCCCTGAATTATGGAAATCTTCTTGTGTGGTACCAGTTCCAAAGAAACCCCACCCTATGGACCTCAACGACTACAGACCTGTAGCACTGACATCCCACCTGATGAAGATCTTGGAGAGATTGGTTCTCACACATCTCCGCCCTCTAGTGAGCCCTGCTATGGACCCCCTCCAGTTTGCTTATCGGCCGGGCATTGGGGTAGATGATGCCATCATCCATCTTCTGCACAGGGCTCTGTCTCACCTGGAGAAACCAGGGAACACAGTGAGAATAATATTCTTTGACTTCTCTAGTGCTTTTAACACCATACAGCCCAGGTTATTAAGGGACAAGCTGGGCCTTGTTGGAGTGGACCACCACCTCTCCAACTGGATCCTAGACTACCTCACAAATCGACCTCAATACGTGAGAGCCCAAGACTGTGTGTCAGGTACCGTGATCTGTAATACGGGGGCACCTCAGGGTACGGTTCTCGCCCCTTTCCTCTTCACACTGTACACTGCAGATTTTAGGTGCAACTCATCCAGCTGCTACCTACAGAAGTATTCTGACGACTCTGCAATAGTGGGTCTCATCACAGATGATGATGACAGGGAGTACAGAGAACTGAACCAGGATTTTGTGGACTGGTGCCACCGGAACCACCTGAAGATTAACGCGGGGAAGGCCAAGGAGATGGTGGTGGACTTCCGCAAAGGCAGAAGCCCTCCTAAACCAGTGGACATCCTGGGGACGGGCATCGAGATTGTGAACACCTATAAGTACCTGGGTTTGCTCCTTAATAATAAGCTGGACTGGGAAGATCATATGGAGGCCCTGTACAGGAAGGGCCACAGCAGGCTCTACCTGCTTAGGAAACTGAGAGCCTTTGGAATCCGGGGGGCACTTCTTAGAACTTTCTTCAACTCGGTAGTGGCATCAGCCATCTTCTTTGGAGTGGCCTGCTGCGGGAGCAGTATATCAACCAGGGACAGAAATAAACTTGACAAGCTGATTAGAAGGGCCAGCTCTGTCCTGGGGAGCCCACTGGACCCAGTGCAGGTGGTGGGTGACAGAAGAATACTGTCCGTGGTGAGCTCCATGCAGAAGAAGAAGTCCCATCCCATGCATGAGACTGTGATTGCGCTGAGCAGTACTGTCAGTGACCGACTGCTCCACCCTAGGTGTGAGAAGGAGCGCTATCGGAAGTCTTTCCTCCCCACCGCGGTTAGGCTGTACAACCAACACCGACCTAAGCGGAGATCATTACACACAGAGAACTGAAACATCTCTCTGCCTGTTAAATCCCCCCCCCCTCCGCTGCTACGTCCTATCTGTCTGTCTGCTATTAATGTAATGCCTCTCACCTTGGAACATTCCTGTACATGTTGTATTTGTATTTGTATCTGCTTATCTTTGCTGCTGTAACACACTGAATTTCCCCATTGTGGGACTATTAAAGGACTATTATTATTATTATTATTATTATTATTATTATATTATGATTGAGACCCCCACATACAGTATGTAAATGTATGGCTGATGTATTGCTCACTCAGAGGATGGTAGTGTGTAAACCACACATATCCCTAATTCCCCTGAATATACAGGCCACCTTATTCCACCTAGTTGAAGAACTGGCTGTAGATGTTGCACCTGTCTTTCACATAACAAGTGGAGTTATTATAATCTCTCTACATCTATCAGAAGCATAAGCTAGCAGTCCTAGACGCGTTTCCCCATATATCTACAACATGGGTTCCTCCTCAGGAGAAATAATAAAGAGTAAGTAGATAAACTCCTATATAAATATGCAGTGAAAACCAGTCACCAGCCCCTGAAAATAAGAGAGCTTTTATACTTTACCTGCTCCAGCCATCGCGTCCTTGTGTGCTTGATGGAGTGGGCGTGTCCATGACTCCGTCCACTCGATTGAGGCTTGGTCCTTAGTGTAGTTTTAGACTATGTCCTTAAGGGGTTAAGAGAAACATAGTTATTCAAATCACAATCAATCTTTATTCCAAAGTACTTAAAACTCTGAGCTGGATGGAGAATTTTCAATTCACTAAGGATCTAATGAAAGCAAATTAGATATTTTCAAATTTATCTCCAGGCCTGATAACTTTCCAAACTCCTCAAGAAGGATTCACATAACCTTAGGGACAGCACATAAAGTAATGTTTTATTTCTCTCCCACCACTGCCAAAGCCAACCAAAGTTCTATCGCTTCTTATCCTAAGCTCTAGAGGTTCCATAAAATGCCAAACAGTGGAGAGAGAGGACATCCTCTAAATAAAGGAAGCAGTTAGCTCTCCATTGATATTTAACCAGGCTCTTGGCAGGTATACATTAATTTTACATACTTAACAAAATTTGGACCAAATCCAAATTTTTCCAAAACTCGCCATAAGAAGAGCCACTCCACCCTGTTGAAGACTTTAGTAGCATACAACAGCAGGATGGAGCATGCCACCCCACAACCAAACTACATATTAGCAAACAACTTATGAAGATTGGTATGAATGTTCCTTCCCACCTTGGTCTGGGTGAGTAATAAATGCAATCACCCTCTTAACTCTAATAGCCAATGCTTTTGCACACAATTTAACATCCATATTTAAAAGAGATATTGGTCTATAAGACTCCTTCTCATATGGTATTTTTCCCTTCTTTAAAATAAGAGTGATTACTGCTTCAGACAATGGGAATTCACCATTATCCAGAGGCGTAGCTAGGGGTTCAGCACAGGGGGGGTGAACATGTCCAAGTGGGCCCCCAACTTAGACTTGTTTGTATACCGATACTATCAGTATACGGTGAACGTATAGTGGTATATAGCGGCTCTACACAGGGCTCTGCAGACGATTTAGGTGAATACAGGGCAGTAGCATTTAGTGACTTACCGGTGACGTCTCTGACCAATCCTTCACATTTCCCATCTCTTTCATCTGTTTCCACTGCCACGACCACTTCTTCCAGTCTCTGTAAAGTTTGCAACACAGACCTTTTTGGCTCCTCACTTTTCCAGGCACCTGACCCACATTGTCCTCACCTGCACAAAGCCCCCATCCTGCTTCTACCCCAATTATAAAATATATAATATAACCCCCTATAATGAATAATACCCCCAACAATAATACCCCCGACAATTCTCGTACATAGACTTGTACTGAGAGGGCGTTCCTCACAGCTTAGCGTCATCGCCGGGCAGTAAGGAACTCCCCCTCTGACAGTACAGCACTATAGATGAGTACAGAGAGGGGGCATTCCTTATAGCCCAGCGATGATGCTGAGCTGTGAGGAACGCCCCCCCCCCAGTACAAGACTATGAACGAGAACTGTCAGAGAGGGCGTTCCTCACAGCGCAGCTAGACTGTCAGGAACGCCTTTCTGACAGTAAACCGTGAAACTAAGACCCCCGATATCTCCAGCCCCGGGGCACATACCGGGAAAGCCGGCAGTGCGCTGAATTAAGCGTGCTGTCGCCTTTCTAGTGGTATGTAAAACAGCATATACATGAGGACGTGAAAGGTCCTCTTCAAGGCTAAGGCCCCACGTGGTGTCCTGCAGCAAAAAAGATCTGCGGGAAAAACCGCAGCAGCGACGCATCGCGGTTTTTCCTGCAGCACTTTGCACAGAAAGTTCACAAAGGTTTCCTCTGCGGACTTTCTGCTTCAATTATATCTACAGGAAAACCGCTAGCATTTCCGTAGGTATAATTGACATGCTGCGATTTCCAAAACTGCCTCTGTTTTTGAAATCGCAGCATATCCGCTGCGCATATTTTACTGCAAAGTGGGGATGGGGGCCACATGTGGCGAAAACCCACAGAAACAAACCCGGCATTTTACATCTAACAAATCCCATCCACACATTGCGGAAAAATACATGCAGCAGATGCATCTGCAGACACCGATCTAATTAGAAATAAAGGATGTATTAATGGCGGCCCTCGGGTGGGCCCTCAAAAATTCAGTGGGCCCGGGGCAGCCGCCCCCTCTGCCCCCCGGTAGCTACGCCTCTGATCCCCCACTAGCTATGCCTCTGCTCCAAATATTAATCTATTCTTTCACTTCCAATATCCAACGAAGACTCCTAAAGGGAAGAATAATATTCAACAAACTCGGCCTTGATCTCCTGTAGGCTATACCAGAGGCCTCCCCAGCCATTACGTATAAAAGTTATCTTATTAGTTTTTTGGTTTTGAACAACATGGGTCAGTAGTTCCCCAGATTCACAAAAGTATGACTGTCCCACAAATAAACCCCCTTTTGCTGAGCTTTATTCCAAATATATTCCTTGTATTTCCCTTGGGCCTCAAACAATTGAGCCTTATTACTATCAGAAATAGCCTTGAATAGGTCCCTTTCCACCTTAATATTATTTTCCAAACTAAATGTGCGTAGAACTAAGATTCAGATCCCAAAAGAGGCCAAGCTCCTCACGGATCCTCTCAAGACTGCCCATCAGAGGCAAGCAGTGAGGATTAAGCCTCCAGGGACCTGACCTTCCCACCTTGCTATTAGGAAAAGCCACATCTACTACAATCAAAGAGTGATCAGAAATTCCTTTGGACTATCCTATCAATATAATCTAACTAATAATAATTAGCCAACACTAAATCAATCCCTAAAACATTGACCCATGAGAATGACTGAAGCAGGAAAAAGCTTTATAATTCCAAATATCATAAAATCCATTATCCTGACAAAATCTTTATGGAGGTGAAGGTTTATGGGTTTTCCCTTGGTCCCCTCTCCATCACTCCTATCCAACTCTTCCTCCATTACACAGTTAAAATCTCCCACAATACAGGGCAATTGTCCTTCTGTTTCATAAATGTGAGCAATTGAGAAAGAACAATTGTCGTATAAGGAGGAGGAATATAGATAAATGCTAGAATACACACTATATCCTTCAATTTGATGTGTAGAAATACATAACGACCCTCTGGATCCCATTTCACAAATATCAGAACAAAATCAATCTTATTGTGCATAAATATTCTAACCCCCCTTGAGTAGGAAAAAAATGAGTGATACTCATATGATGGCCACATTTTATGAACCCTACCAATAATCTCCTGGATCAGGTTTGTCTCCACCAAACAATGGCTGGAAGATGATGATTAATTAAATCGAAGACCATAACACACTTCAATCTATCACCCCAAACCCCTTACATTCCACATCAAATTTTTAACTGCCATTTTCTGTTAGGTAAGGACACCCCACTATGCAAAAAACTAAAAATCACTGACTGGCTTCCAAATCAACCCCCAGAAGCTCTTATACGCAATAAAGCCGATCAAAAATAATATCTCCAAATAATTTTAAAAAATAAACAGTTCAGAGAGAGAAGCTTAGAGGGAGAAGACTGGAGCCTGTGTCACATGGTTCCTAGAGAGGCCCATAACCAATGCTGAACGAGGGGGAACTACATTAGCTTTCCAGGAGAATGGTCTGGTATACATGCTTCAGCTTCCATCCTTACCCTACTCTAGTGCAGAACAGGAGAGTGGAAGCTGGAAAGCAGAGGCTGTCATGAGGGTACTCAGTCTATGGTAACTATAGGGGCCCTCAGAAAAAAGAGCTGACCCACAATGGTCGCATAAAGGAGGGTCCACCATCAAAGGAGATACCAGATGAGGTGATAAACTATTTTACCAGCACAACTGCAGCACAAAACCATAAACTCAGCAGGAGGCCCCAGCACAGAGCTGCCATGGATCGACTGCCTTAGTCCAGAAATGAGCTCAGAGATCAAAGGCCAGCAGGCTGAGATATAAAGGTGGCAATTCTATATAGGAACTGGTTTTATGGTACTAAGATATAAAGGTGGCAATGCTGTATAGGAACTGATTTTATGGTACTGACCTATGGCTTTGCCATTTGATAATGATTCTAAGTTTGCAAACATTTAAAATTGTGTTTGCCATTTTAAACATTTGTAATGTTTTTGTAATGATAGGGTTCTGGCTCTTGTACAGACATGCCCTCTCTATTCATCTATTTTAGATGCTTCTTTGTTAGGGCATACCCCCAATTTATGAGGTGGGGATTGAAATGTTCCCTATCTTAGATCCTTCCAAACGCCTTGGAATCAGAAGGACTGTAACTGACAAGGTTTTTACCTTGCAAAAGTCTTGTTTTGCTTATCTTTGTCACTTGTTTGTCTCTTTTTTATAAAAGCACTGAACCTTTTGGTATTAAAGCACTCAATTTAATGGTGGTCTGCGTATGCTCTATGGATCCATTGCCTTTTAAGGTATGTTTGCGTCTGACTGTTTAGAGAAATGTGTGCGTATGTGACCGAGGTTCCTACTATCCCCTAAAATCTGTAGGTGTGCTGGTGTTTATCTGGGGTGCATGGACTGTCTTGGGGAGTGATTTATGCTCTATTTGTAGCCTGATTGAAGTGTGCATGCAAGAATGAGTAAATGGTGTGAATTGATCCCTGACAGTCACATTCACATCAAGTGCTAAGATAGCCTATATGTGACAGCCCACTTGGCTAGTATACCCTAATTTGTACCAACAGTATAAGAGTTTATATCTTGGAATGGCTGAACAGATTTGGATAAACAAACCATCACAATGCTCTTGGTGACAGCACCTATCAGAATATTATGTCATTCTGTTTTTAGACCTAGTGACAGGTCCTGTTTGAGTTTGTAAATTTGCATTAGAATAAACCACAAGACTTCTGGAACAAAAGGTGTTCTTTATTTTTCTCATGATTGTTTATCAGTGTATCTGTATATTAATCATAAATACCTGTACTACTTGCTGTGAAGGAATCTTTCTAAGCGGTCGGTACAATACAATGTACCTCTTTATAGCACATGTCAAACACAGAGCTAGATGTCCTGTACAGACTACTCAATTTTCATGTGTAAAGAATGTTTAATGAATTTAGTTTGATAAAAATGAAGCACTATTTGAAAGGTCATGACTGGCACAGTTCTCATGTCTAGGAAAATTGTAACACATGAAAAAAAAACCTGTCCTTTAAATATCCTTTATCATGACCCCTAAAACATTTTAATAAATATAGGGAAGCACATGTACAAAATTTCTCTATACAGACATTGTTCCCAAGGTCTTTGATTGGAGTCCATTTAAATTGAGGGTTAAAGTACATGGCCATATTGTGGATTCATACAAAAGGTATGTAGAGGTTTTTGGCACATATTCGTCTAAGACATGCCAGACTGCAGGAGAATACAGCCAGAGCATATGTGCTGAATAGTGGCACAAAGCCCTAAAGGTTAATAATTCATACTTGTAGATCTTCATGTTGCCATACAGGCCTCCGAAGTACGTATGTGCAAACATTTCATGGGCATAACCTCTTATAAGTGCAGATACTCTACCCATTGGTCATGTCTATCAGTGTCTTTATCAATGTACTTTAGCTGCTATGCCTTCCTTTTACCTATAGTAACCCATGCTGGAAATATGCTATATACAGTACAGACCAAAAGTTTGGACACACCTTCTCATTCCAAGAGTTTTCTGTATTTTCATGACTATAAAAATTGTAGATTCACACTGAAGGCATCAAAACTATGAATTAACACATGTGGAATTATATACTTAACAAAAAAGTGTGAAACAACTGAAAATATGTCTTATATTCTAGGTTATTCAAAGTAGCCACCTTTTGCTTTGATTACTGCTTTGCACACTCTTGGCATTCTCTTGATGAGCTTCAAGAGGTAGAGGTAGTCACCTGAAATGGTTTTCACTTCACAGGTGTGCCCTGTCAGGTTTAATAAGTGGGATTTCTTGCCTTATAAATGGGGTTGGGACCATCACTTGTGTTGTTCAGAAGTCAGGTGAATACACAGCTGATAGTCCAACTGAATGGAGTGTTAGAATTTGTATTATGGCAAGAAAAAAGCAGCTAAGTAAAGAAAAACGAGTGGCCATCATTACTTTAAGAAATGAAGGTCAGTCAGTCCGAAAAATTGGGAAAACTTTGAAAGTGTCCCCAAGTGCAGTGGCCAAAACCATCAAGCGCTACAAAGAAACTGGCTCACATTAGGACCGTCCCAGGAAAGGAAGACCGAGAGTCACCTCTGCTGCGGAGGATAAGTTCATCCGAGTCACCAGCCTCAGAAATCGCAGGTTAACAGCAGCTCAGATTAGAGACCAGGTCAATGCCACACAGAGTTCTAGCAGCAGACACATCTCTACAACAACTGTTAAGAGGAGACTGTGTGCAGCAGGCCTTCATGGTAAAATAGCTGCTAGGAAACCACTGCTAAGGACAGGCAACAAGCAGAAGAGACTTGTTTGGGCTAAAGAACACAAGGAATGGACATTAGACCTGTGGAAATCTGTGCTTTGGTCTGATGATTCCAAATTTGAGATCTTTGGTTCCAACCACCGTGTCTTTGGCGACGCAGAAAAGGTCAACGAATGGACTCTACATGCCTGGTTCCCACCTTGAAGCATGGAGGAGGAGGTGTGATGGTGTGGGGGCGCTTTGCTGGTGACACTGTTGGGAATTTATTCAAAATTGAAGGAATACTGAACCAGCATGGTTACCACAGCATCTTGCAGCGGCATGCTATTCCATCCGGTTTGCGTTTAGTTGGACCATCATTTATTTTTCAACAGGACAATGACCTCAAACACACCTCCAGACTGTGTAAGGGCTATTTGACCAAGAAGGAGAGTGATGGGGTGCTACGCCAGATGACCTGGCCTCCACAGTCACCAGACCTGAACCCAATCGAGATGGTTTGGGGTGAGCTGGACCGCAGAGTGAAGGCAAAAGGGCCAACAAGTGCTAAGCATCTCTGGGAACTCCTTCAAGACTGTTGGAAGACCATTTCAGGTGACTACCTCTTGAAGCTCATCAAGAGAATGCCAAGAGTGTGCAAAGCAGTAATCAAAGCAAAAGGTGGCTACTTTGAAGAACCTAGAATTTAAGACATATTTTCAGTTGTTTCACACTTTTTTGTTAAGTATATAATTCCACATGTGTTAATTCATAGTTTTGATGCCTTCAGTGTGAATCTACAATTTTTATAGTCATGAAAATACAGAAAACTCTTGGAATGAGAAGGTGTGTCCAAACTTTTAGTCTGTACTGTATATATTATAGCTTTTTGTAATTTTATTTCTAGTTATCTACTATTACTGGTTAAACACAATGCAGTCACTTTATGATTCAGAACATGTATACTAAGGATTAAGGGTTGAATCTTACTACCAATGCAAAGTAAAGTCATAGTTGTGAATCTCATTCACAATTCTATTCTATTATTCAGTCTATTATCACCTTGCTGTTGTCTTCCTAATTAAATATGACATTGTAGAATGAAGTTCTATTTCTCCATTGTTGTACATAGAGTTGTTGTTCATGCAGATCCCTTTCAGTTTAATTTTAGATGACAAGGAAGTTACATCAATTGGAATAGGAAATATTTAATCCCAGCTTTGATCAGGGTGTTCATTCCTTCATTCATTCATTCATGTATTTAGTTATTGGTTCTGTAAAAAATTGTGCAGCACTTGCATAATTTTCATTGTGTAAACTTAATAATAGGGGCAGTAGTTGGAGGCTTGGTGAGCAAACATGGCAAGCAGTTGCATTCCCAAACCAACATTTATTCAGAATAAAAAATGTGGATTGTAAATTACTATGTCTCTAATTGAGTTGAAATCCATACTTAAGTAAACTGAAGTAAATTATATGTTTTCACACTTGAAAGTTACAAGCATCAATTATTTGCTTGGAGACGGCTCTATAGTATACAGTGCAATTTGGGCTTATTTGTAACGGGTAGTTCTTTAACTTTGGTTGTCTGATGATTAGTAGAAAGAAACCGATGTTCATTCAATATTTTGTCACACTGTTATAGCAGGAATAAAGGATGACTGTGATTAACCTTCAGATTATTAAATATTTAATCAAAATAAAATGACAACACATGTTATAGACTCTTGCTTGAACTGATATCCATAAAGGCACTTTCAGCATTTTCCTACTTTAATTGTTTTATTAATAGTGTATAGCTTAATAATTCAGTAAAACAATTGTAATAATTATTCATTATTTTCTTAGCAGAATGTTTTCTTTCTTTTAAAATTTCTTTTATTGAACCATTTCTCTGTTTGGGAACGATTTAAATAATTTTGATATGAAACAATGTTTCCATTACAGCACAGTAAAATACTTCTATTCCCCACAGAGACATCTTTGCCACTACCATTTTAACTCTTTGATTAATGAAATATGAGGCTTATCAGACAGAATCTTTACATAGATGAGGAAACATTCTTGGAGGATGAAACAGTTTCCCATCATGTCCATCTCATCTATAAACTATTTTCAAATTCAGTTTTGTTGCAGACTGTGTTGGCATAATTTGCTCCAAATTTTTCAAATGACACACATTGTTTGATAAGTCTGGAACATCTATAAGTCTGTTACACTTCTGTGCTGATTTGTTACTCCAGTTTCCGTGCCATTCTCTTCACTGGAGTGAGATTCTGACAATGTTTGTAACTTTTTAAAAAGTCACATTTGATAAATCTGGTGTACAGATGTACAGACTAACAATACCCGCTTTCCCACCCACACCCACAAAAGTGGAGTGAGTGGTGTAAAAATGTAAAACATTGCAACATTTTTGCACAAAGAGTCAAAAAACTCTACTTTGTTACTTTTTTTTATGCCAGAGTGCAGGGCTTTATAAATTCCTCCAAAAAAAGCAATCTTTCTATATAAACGTCCTTAGATCTTATGCTCATGACAGTTTTTGATGGACCTAACATCTGTGAAAACTGACTATGTTGGTCTAAGTCCACGGAAGGCATTTTTTCACATGACAGTGTACAACGGTCGTGTGATGGTTATTTTTGAAACAGCTATCGCATGGTCATTATAAGACCCATGAATGTCTTTGATCAATTCACATGGTTCTATCTATATCTCTTTTGATGGACAAAGACAGAGCATGTCAGTTTTCTGATGGCCGTTAGAAACGGTATTAATAGAGCCATTCACTGCCATTGTTATTAAAATGGACATGTGATGGTCTTAAAGGGAACTTGTCACATTGTGTATGCTCTCTGATCTACAGTCATAATGTAGAGCAGGAGGAACTGTTCAGATTGGTATTTTCTTTTGTGGGAAAATATATAGTATAGGTTGTATTTTATTCATTTAATTCCCTCTTATTCCTATGCATACAGATTCAATGGGTGGTCCTAGTAGTTAACCCCCTCCCATTCTACACCATACTATTATGTTGCACTGAACATATACAGTGGCGAAAAAAGTATTTAGTCAGCCACCAATTATGCAAGTTCTCCCACTTAAAAAGATGAGGCCGGCCTGTAATTGACATCATAGGTAGACCTCAACTATGAGAGACAAAATGAGAAAACATATCTAGAAAATCACATTGTCTGATTTTTTAAGAATTTATTTGCAAATTATGGTGGAAAATAAGTATTTTGTCAATAACAAAAGCTCATCTCAATACTTTGTTATATATCCTTTGTTGGCAATGACAGAGGTCAAACGTTTTCTGTAAGTCTTCACAAGGTTGGCACACACTGTTGCTGGTATGTTGGCCCATTTCTCCTTGCAGATCTCCTCTAGAGCAGTGATGTTTTGGTGCTGTCGCTTGGCAACACAGACTTTCAACTCCCTCCAAAGGTTTTCTATGGGGTTGAGATCTGGAGACTGGCTAGGCCACTCCAGGACCTTGAAATGCTCCTTACGAAGCCACTCCTTCGTTGCCCTGGCAGTGTGCTTGGGATCACTGTCATGCTGAAAGACCCAGCCACGTTTAATCTTCAATGCCCTTGCTGATGGAAGGAGGTTTGCACTCAAAATCTCACGATACATGGCCCCATTCATTCTTTCATGTACACGGATCAGTCGTCCTGGTCCCTTTGCAGAGAAACAGCCCCAAAGAATGATGTTGCCACCCCCATTCTTCACAGTAGGTATGGTGTTCTTTGGATGCAACTCAGCATTCACTCTCCTCCAAAAACAACAAGTTGTGTTTCTACCAAACAGTTCTACTTTGGATTCATCTGACCATATGACATTCTCCCAATACTCTTCTGGAACATCCAAATGCTCTCTAACAAACTTCAGACGGGCCTGGATATGTACTGGCTTAAGCAGGGGGACACGTCTGGCACTGCAGGATCTGAGTCCCTGGCGGTGTAGTGTGTTACTGATGGTAGCCTTTGTTACGTTAGTCCCAGCTTTCTGCAGGTCATTCACTAGGTCCCCCCGTGTGGTTCTGGGATTTTTGCTCACCGTTCTTGTGATCATTTTGACCCCACGGGGTGAGATCTTGCGTGGAGCCCCTGATCGAAGGAGATTATCAGTGATCTTGTATGTCTTCCATTTTCTAATTATTGCTCCCACAGTTGATTTCTTCACACCAAGCTGCTTCCCTATTGCAGATTCAGTCTTCCCAGCCTGGTGCAGGTCTACAATTTTGTTTCTGGTGTCCTTCCACAGCTCTTTGGTCTTCACCATAGTGGAGTTTGGAGTGTGACTGTTTGAGGTTGTGGACAGGTGTCTTTTATACTGATAACAATTTCAAACATGTGCCATTACTACAGGTAATGAATGGAGGACAGAGGAGCCTCTTAAAGAAGAAGTTACAGGTCTGTGAGAGCCAGAAATCTTGCTTGTTTGTAGGTGACCAAATACTTATTTTCCACCATAATTTGCAAATAAATTCTTATAAAATCAGACAATGTGATTTTCTAGATATGTTTTCTCATTTTGTCTCTCATAGTTGAGGTCTACCTATGATGTCAATTACAGGCCTCTCTCATCTTTTTAAGTGGGAGAACTTGCACAATTAGTGGCTGACTAAATACTTTTTCCTCACTGTAGTTAATTCTCAGTGCTCTAATAGTTGTCATCTATAAGGAACACAGCCGTGCCTGCTACATGGCTCCATGGTCCCGGCTGTATTAAACAGCTGCAGAAGCTGGAAAATACTATAACTCCTGTAGCTTAACCCCTCAGATGCTATGATTTATAGCAATCATGACATCTGGGTGATTAGGGGGTGATGTCACCCCCATGTTCATCCCCCCTACCCCCACGGGTCCCCAGCAATGATCTGAGGGATTGCAATGACATTCAGGAGGCCAATCCCTATGCCTTTCCCTATAACACAGAAGTATTGTAGTACATTGTACACAGGGGCGCACCGCTAATGAGGCGGCCGCCTCGGGCAGCACTGTCAGGGGGGGGCGGCATTTTTACTATTTAATGTAAACCAGCCCAGGACAGGCCGCTTTAAAAAAAAAAAAAAAAAAAAAAAACAGAGCTGAGCGGGGCCTGTCCTGGGCTGGTTTACAAGACGTCGCATCTCAGCGCAGGCGGCGATACAATGACGTCATCACGCCGCCTACGCTGAGACACGGACGTCGCGGACAAGAAGAGGAGGCGGCGGCTGCTGCATCAAGGCATCGCAGGTGAGTATAGCTTTTTTTATATATATATATATATATATATATATATAAAAATAGGCCGTAACCTGTTGGAGTATCTCCGGCAGGTCAGGGCCTATTTATTTACCTACCCCGCGTCTGCTCGTGGCCGCCCCCGCTTCCCCTTCTGCTATGGGCCGCAGAAAGGGAAGTGGATGCCGCTGTGAGCGGCCGCGGAGATCGGTAAGTGAGGCCGCGTGCCGCAAATACTACTATTATTATACTCCGGGGTCTATTCAGACCCCGGAGTATAATAATCGGAGGCCTAGGGTTGGTGAGGGAACATAAAAACCAGTGTTACTCACCTCCTGCGATCCGATGTAACTCCGAGCAGGCTTGAGGCCTCTGGTGACGTCATCAGGTTGCGTCGCCGGCCTGATCACGTGACGTGTGTGCGCAATTAAACAGGGCCGAAAGCTGCAAGGAGTGCACCGGTGTCCAGGATAGGTAAGTAACTCTGGTTTTTATGTTTGTTTCCTCCCCTGGATCTCCAATCATTATACTCTGGGGTCTGAAAAGACCCCAGAGTATAATAATAGTTCATTGGTCGGCCACTATTGGGCATAATACCCTGTGCAGGGACCACTGTAGAGCATAATACAAGTGCAGGGTCCACTATAGAGCATAATACCGGGTGCAGGAGCCACTATGGAGCATAATACAAGTGAAGGGCCACTATGGAGCATAATACCAGTGCAAGGGCCACTATGGAGCATAATACCAATGCAAGGGCCACTATAGAGCATAATACCGTGTGCTGGGGCCACTGTGGAGCATAATACCGTGTGCAGGGGCCAATATGGGGCATAAAACTGTGTGCAGGAGTTGCTGTGGAACATAATACCGTGTGCAGTGGCCAATGCGGGGCATAATACCGTGAGCAGGGGCCGCTGAGAGGCATAATACAGTGTGCAGGGGCCGCTGCGGGCCATAACACTGTGTAATACTGTGTGCAGGGGCTGCTGTGGAACATTATAGTGTGTGTAAATGGGGCGCTATAAACATGGGCTATGGCACCTGTTTATATTATACGCTGTCTGTTTATAGTGATCGTGTGATGTAACTGTAGCCTTGTCACATACAGTACTGTAGACATGTACAGGACGAGGCTGCAGTTACGTTAGATTACATGGCCGCTATGAGATGAATTACACTATGTAAACAGAGAAGCGGTCATGGCGCTTACACAGGTACCATACAAACAGCTGGTCAGTGGGGGTTCTGGGTTTTTGAACCCCACTGATTAGTTTATTAATGACCTGGAAAACCTTTTAATTAGTTAACACCTGGGGTATTATTAATAAGGGGCACTATTTATACAGGGTACACACGGACATTATTAATATAAAGATGTTCTTGGGAGTTATTCATTATGGGGGGTTATATCATATATTATATAATTGGGGGTAGCAGCAGAATGGGGGCTTTGTGTAAGTGAGGACAATGTGGGTTGGATGCCTGGAAAAGTGAGGAGCCAAAGATGTCTGTGTTGCAACCTTTACAGAGACAAGTCACAGCTGGAAGAAGTGGTCAAGGCGGTCCAGAGGGAAGAGAAGGGAAATGTGAAGGATTAGTCAGAAACGTCACCTGTAAGTCACAGAATGTTACTGCCCTGTATTCACCTAAATGATAGAGGATAAATACCTGATTGATGGGGGACTGTATGCTGAGACCCCCACTGAGCCTAAGAATTGGGTTTTTTCCCCCCCACTAGGTGGGAATCCAGCCTGGCTGCAGCCATATATATAGGTGTGTCACTTGGTGGATGGACGAACCCCCGCGTGGCTCTCATTCACTTCAATGGGAGTGCCAAAGATAGCCAAAGTCCAGTACTCAGCTATCTGCGGGGCTGCTATTATAGAGAATGGGGGCCACGTGGGCTCATCTATCCACCAAGCAGAAGATGTGTGAAGTTACTTTCATTATTAATGCCGTGTTGTTGATCTGATACTGAAGTAATACAGGAAGAAGAATTCTTAAAAACTGTTTTATAACTTTGTGTATATTGTGCGACGATAACAGTGTGTTAAACTAGTAGCATGGAAACTCAGTTTTTTTTTTTTTTTTTTTTGGGGGGGGGGGGGTGGGGCGTCTTTCTATAGTCCGCCTCAGGCAGCAAAGAGCCTAGGTTCACCACTGATTGTACAGGGAATCAAGAGATCTTAAAGTCAAGTCCCCTTGTGGGACAGTAAAAAATAAAAAAAATAAAAAAATGTTTTTAAAATCCTTTTACAATTTAATAAATAAATGATGCAAATAAAGTAAACAAATATATTAGGTATCACATTGTGGTAAAAATCTGCACTATCCAAAAATAATGTTATTTATCCTGTACAGTGAATGTTGTGATAAAAATAATACTGTCAATCAATGTAGTTCGGTCACTTTGCCTCCCTCACAAAAGGCAATAAAAAGTGATTAGAAAGTTATACATACCAGAAAATGGTTCCAGTCAAAATTGCAAGCTGTCCATTGAAAAAAGGCCCTTCTATAGCTTAGTCATTAAAAAAATTTTTTTAAAAAGCCTCAAAGTTGTTGTTTTTTTGTTGCAGATTTTGCTATGTTTTTTTTTTTTTTTTTTAGACAAATCCAGGATTTAACAGAAGGGAATAGTATAAATACTTTCTTTATATTACCCATTCCTTTTCAAGCTACTCTTAACTTTGGCTCAAAAAACGCACAAAAATATGCAATAAAAAATATGATTTTCTGAAGTGTGTGGCCTCAACCTAAAATGAGCATGTAAACAAGTGGTATAACTAAAGTCTTGTGGGCCCCAGTACAAACATTTGTCCGGGGTCCCCTAACCCCTGCCCAACAGCAAATTCTTGATAGTGATGGTTACAGGTGTTGCAGCAGTATCTCAGATACTTCAAAGGGATACAATATTGCAACCACGACTGTAGTGAGCAGCTCAGTGCCCGGCATGTAAACAATATTGGGAGTTGTGTGCTCTGGGAAACAGCTGATCTGCAGGGTCCTAACCGTCTAAGAGATGTAAGAGATCAGTGAGGTTTCAACACCCAGGGCCCCTGCTGATTATTTCTTTGAAGATACTCTGATGCTTTTGCAAACATTGTGACTCATTCACTATTTACATTGTACAGTATCTGTTTTATAATCACCATGCAACGTTATTACGGCCTGTAATAATAGTGCACAGCTGCTATAAAACAGATGGCATGTGATGTGAATAGTGATGGGGCCCCACACAGTATAATATGCTCCCCAGTGGCCCCCACACAGCATAATATGTTTCACAGTGGCCCCCACATAGTATTAAATCCTCCACCATGGCCCACACACAGTATTATATGCTCCACAGTGTCCCATACAGTGTAATATGCTCCCCACAGTGGCTCCACACAATATAATATACCCACAGTGGCCGCCACACAGTATAATATGCTCCATACATATTATAATATGTATAGCTATATGCTCCACACAGTATAATATGCTCCTGAGACCCCTGAGTATAATAAGTAGAGGCTCAGGGGAAGTGATTAAAAATAACAAAAACTTATACTCACCTTCACCTCTCCTGGATATCCTCGCTCCATCCGACTCTCTTTAATATCTTCAGTCCTCTTCTGCCTGTTGACTGAGGTGACGCGTCCCAGACCTCAGATCTTTGCGTAACCCCGCCCCTTAGCTCCCAAAACATTTCTCGTCAAGACGCCCCAGCATGCCCCCTTCCTATGTGTTGTCACAGGTCCACCTGCCCACATCCGGCCCTACCACACCTACCTCCAGCCACCCCTAACAGGTGTCCGGTGCAAGTTTGGTCTGGTCTAACATCCTCCCTCCCCCCTCCATATCCTCCCAAAGGAAAAATGCAGGTGTCACACTGATTTATGATACAGCTTAATCCAGCCATACATTCAGGCATCCACAGATTGATCCAACCATATAATCAGGCTTAATTACCCTCCCCGAGCTGAATGTTTCACACATCACACTCTATTATACGCTGGTTATTGCAGAGTTCGCTAAAATCACTAACCTTTTCCTTTTTGCTACACCAGATGATGTAGGTTATATTATATCGGGGATATTGCTCCATAGGCATGTCCTGCGTCGATTAGAATGAAGCGCGGACTGATTGCGCGTGCTAATGTGTGTATGAAGCCATATCTGGGGGCATGTCTAAAAAAGCACAGCATTATGTGGTTGTGAAACAACAGATCCTCCCCCCCCGAACACACGGGGGCTTTCAGCCATTCACACTTTCCCCCACCCCCTCGTGCATAGGCAGATCTGTTGTAGTGTAGCGATGTAGCAGAGCTGTGGTAGTGTAATATTGTGTGATTCAGCAGAGTTGATGTGGTGTTATACAAAATTGAGCACAAGCAAAAAATGCAAAGTTTAAAAAGTTTATTCTGCCGATAACCAACTGTGGGGAACTGCTTAGGTAGATGCTTGGTAGCAGTGCAGGAAACAGGGACACAGAAACTGGATCACACTCAAGTTTGGTGTTGATTCACTTGATGCATAAACAGGTTGCCTTTACAAAGTCATGAACAGAAAACAAACAAAAAAAAAAAACCCTTTTCAGCTGAGAACTATTACAGAAACAGACCCTATCTATACAAGAGTCTGGCTACCAGACCAGAGGCGTAGCTAGGGGTTCAGCACAGGGGGGGGCGAACACGTCCAAGTGGGCCCCCAACTTGGACATGTTTGTATACTGATACTATCAGTATAAGGTGAGCGTATAGTGGTATATAGCAGCTCTACACAGGGCTCTGCAGACAATTTAGGTGAATACAGGACAGTAACATTTTGTGACTTACCGGTGACGTCTCTGACTAATCCTTCACATTCCGCATCTCTTTCATCCGAATGGCCATGACCACTTCTTCCAGTCTCTGTAAAGTTTGCAACACAGACATCTTTGGGTCCTCACTTTTCCAGGCACCTGACCCACATTGTCCTCACCTACACAAAGCCCCCATCCTGCTGCTACCCCCAATTATAAAATATATAATATATGTATATAATGAATAATACCCCCAAGTGCATCTTTAAATTAATAACTTCCCTGTGCACCCCCTTTAAATAGTGCCCCTTATTAATAATGTCCCAGGTATTTCCTAATTGAAAAGGGAAAAAAAAAAAAACATGGGAAAAAAAATTATTGGGGTTCCAATACCCAGGACCCCCAGGATCAGCTGTTTGAATGAACCGTGGTACCTGTGTAAGTGCCGTGACCCCTTCTCTATGAAAAGAATGACATAGCGACCATGTAATGTAACTACAGCCTCGTCCTATACACGTCTATGTGACAAGGCTGTAATTACATCACACGGTCACTATAAACAGACAGCATGTGATATAAACAGGCGCCATAGCCCCTTCATACAGCTGATCAGTGGGGAATCACTTATCTCTTATTGATGATTTATTCTGAGGATAGACCATCAATAAAAATGAGATGGAAAACACCTTAAGGCTAAGGCCCCACATGGCGTCCCGCAGCAAAAAACAGCTGTGGGAAAAAACGTGGCAGAGACGCATCGCGGTTTTCCTGCAGCACTTTCCACAGAAAGTTCACAAAGGTTTCCTCTGCGGACTTTCTGCTTCAATTATATCTATAGGGAAACCGCCGGCGTTTCAGTAGGTATAATTGACATGCTGCGATTTCCAAAACTGCAACTGTTTTGGAAATCGCAGCGTTTCTGCTGCGCATATTTTACTGCAAAGTGGGGATGGGATGGGGCCCCTTGTGGCGAAAATCCACAGAAAAAAACCGTGGCATTCTAGCAAATCCCATCCACACATTGCGGAAAAATATGTGCAGCAGACACACTGTGATTTCCAAAAACGTTGCGGTTTTGGAAATCGCAGCATGTCAATTATACCTACAGAAACTCTGGCGGTTTCCATATAGGTGTATTGAAAACAGAAAGTCCACAGAGGAAACCTCTGCGGACCTTCTGTGAAAAGCGCTGTGGGAAAAAACACAATGTTACCGCCATGGTTTTTCCTGCAGTGCTTTTTTGCTGCAGCCCGCTACGTGGGGCCTTAGTCTTAATAAGGTGCAAGTGCCACTTTCATTAAATTAAATTGACCCTCATATTATGCCCCTGATTCCCCCTGACATAAATAATGCACCACTAATGACCCCTTATATCAATGACCACCCCTTATGTTCATAATGCCTTCTAATATAAATGATGCCCCCTAATGTCTCCTTATATAACTAACCTCCCCCTTGTATTAATAATACCCCCCAATAACCCTTATATAAATGACCCCCCCATCGTCATAATGCCCCCTAATGAATCCTCCCTTATAGTTATATTTCCCCCTCCTAACCACCCCTTATACTATTAATATACCCACCAAAAAAAAAGTCACACTCACCTACTTGCAATGATGATGAATGGAGCCACCGGCGCTTCCTCCCTGTCCACGCACAGGACGTCTGTGTCTGAGCGCGGGCGGCGCAAAATTGTGACGTCATTGTGCCGCCCATGCTGAGAAGCAGACATCCATCTGTGGTCTCAGCGTCTTGTAAACCGCAAGCCTGTATTGGCTTGTGGTTTACAAGACAGTTAACACCAGGAAGCCTTTTAACTAGATCGGCGTCTGCAGACACCGATCTAGTTAAAAGCTAGATACGCCTCTGACTGTTGGGTTCAGTTTTGGGATTCACTGTCACCTGACCTATCTGATACTGATGACCTCTCCTATGGAGAGGTCATCAGTATCAAATATCTTCAAAACTAAACAACTCTTTTAAAAGTGCTGAAAAGGGACACTGTTAAGATCACACAAATACAGCCTATTAAACTTAGTACTGACCACTTTTGAAACTGCAGCTTGGCCTAGAAGGACCCTGATGTGGAGGACACCCTGCAGAATGACCTGTTGCTACTTTCTGCAGTATCTGTTAGCACATAGAGCACAGGCAGGGACCAGGGGGCGGAGTTTCGGCGCGCTGCGCGTCACGTGCCGACGCTCTGCTCTAATCAGTTGCAGGTATCGTTCCCTGCTCAACCTCAGTCAGCCAGTAAGCGGTGAGCAGGATAAGTAAGCGCTGTAAAAGTCAGCAACGTGCGCTGCTCAGCGCTACACATCTTGGGCTGGTTCCTCACTTGGTTAATATGTCTTCCTCAGCCAGGGAGTGAGGAACCAGTCTAGGATGTGTAGCGCTAAGCAGCTGATGTAGATACAAATCTTTTGATACCGTTAGTGGGCCCCCACCTTCTCACTGGGCCCGGGGCCGTCGCCCCCCTCCCCCCCCCCCGCTAGCTACGCCTCTGTACCAGACTCTTGCTCTGGTTACTACAGATGGGTGGCATAGAGTTACCTTGATGCAGATTCAGATACACAGGTCAGTTTCCTCAGTGTAGTGCCACACCTCCTAGTTCTGACACACAACCTATATCAGGCCTTAATTAGTCACCTGACCTCCCTGCTGTGGGCTTCTATCACACACCCTTTAACTGCCCGGCTGGAACATACCTGCTCTCCCAAACCACACCCTTCACTTTGTCACACATCGTACAGAAATGCTGCAATGTTACATCACACATATATAAATTAAAAGATAGGTTTAACAGAGTTAGAATAGTAATAATATACACACAAGCAATTTGATCTAACAAAAATGCTCTTTAGCTATGTCTTTCTCCCATACTATGATGTTTCTGAGCTAAATTTTATCGATGATGAAACGGTCAATTGGAAATTCGCAAAAGGGCACCACACGATCAACAAAAACACAAACATTTTTATAGTGTGTTTTACAACAGCCTACACCAGACTAGAGCTCTACGCCCTTCTGGACAGACTGCAGGAAAGGTGCCTTTATCACAACATGGATTCTGTCATTTTTGTTCATCGTGAAGGTGACTGGCTGCCCCCTTTAGGCGGTTATCTGGGTGAACCAGCAAAATACCAGATAACACACACATCAAGGTTTTGAAGGTAAAGGGGATAACGCTAAATGTTGCTAATGCACGGGGTGTTAATTTAGACAGCCTAAAGGATTTAGTTTTGGATTACATCTGCAATCGCGATCTTGAAATTTATCCAGAAATTTATATCTGTGGAGCAGCCAGGTTTTGTTAGAAATAAGAAGGCAGAGTGAAACAAGATCACTGTGCAAAACGCAGAGGTATGTATACACAAAGAGACGTCTGCAAGACGATTTTACAACACCACCTCCCCGTATCAGTTATAGTCCCCCTTATCTGTAATAGCCCTTTTATAAATAATAGTGCTCCTTTATTAATAGTTCTCCCTTATTAATAATAGCCCTCTCATAAATAGTAGTTCCCATTATCAGTAATAGCCCCCTTATAAATAAAACCTCCAGTAACAATAACACCCCTGTTATAAATATTAGCCCCTTTAACAATATCCCCATTATAAAGTTTCCATTATAATACCCTGCCTTTATAAATAAGTTTCCCCCTTATAATAGCTCTCCTTATATATAATAATTTCCCTTTATAATAGCCCTCTTATACATAATAGTTTCCTCCATTATAAATAATAGCCCCCTTATATATAACAGTCTCCCCCTTATAATAGCCCCCCCTTACATTACAGTCTCCCCCTTATAATAGCCCCCTTTTATATAAAAGTCAGCACCTTATAAATAATAGTTCCCCCTTTATATATAATAGTCTCCCCTTATATATAAGGGGGGGACTGTTATATGTAAAGGGGAACTATTATTTGTATAATAAATCTATCTCTTATCTATCTATATATATCTATATCTATATATAGGGGAGACATATACAGTATAAGGAGGACTATATATATAGGGGAGACATATACAGTATAAGGAGGACTATTATAAGGGGGAGATTGTTATATATAAAGGGGGTATTATTTATAAGGGAGGAACTATTATATAAGGGGCTATTATAATGGGGAGATTGTTATATATAAGGGGGCTATTATTTATAAGGGAGAAACTATTATTTATAAGGGGGAGACTGTTATATATAAGGGGGCTATTATTTATAATAATCTCCGCCTTATAAATAATAGTTTCTCTCTTATAAATAATAGCCCTCTTATATATAACATTCTCCACCTTATAAATAATAGTTTCTCCCTTATAAATAATAGCCCCCTTATATATAATAATTTCCCCTTATATATAATAGCACCCTTATCCCACCACTGCCAACTACATTTTAAAGCACAGTGGAATTAATGGTGCTATATAAATAAACAATAATAATAACAGTCTCACCATTATAATAGCCCCCTTATATATAATAGTTCCCCCTTATAATAGCCCTCCTTATATTGTTTCCTCTTATAATAGGTCCTTATATATAACAGTCTCCCTATTATAATAGCACCCCTCATAAATAATTGTTCATCCCTTATAAATAATTGCTCCCGTTATATATAACAGTCTGCGCCTTATAAATAATAGTTCCTGCCTTATAAATAATAGCCGCCTTATATATAATTCCCCCTTATACTGTATATAATAGTTACCCCCTTAAAATAGCACCCTTATAACAGTCTTCCCATTATAATAGCCCTCTTATATATAATAGTTCCCTCTTATAATAGCCACCTTATATATAAGTCTCCCATTATAATAGCCCTTTTTATATTATTTCCTCTTAAGTAGATCCTTATATATAACAGTCTCCCCATTATAATAGCACCCCTCATAAATAATAGTTCCTCCCTTATATATAATGATCCACCCTTATAATAGTCCACCTTATTTATAATAGTTTACCCCTTATAAGGGGGTTATTACAAGGGGGAACTATTATTTATAATGGGGACTATTATAAGAGAGGAACTGATATAAGAGGGCTATTATAAGGGGGAGACATATATAAAGGGGCTATTATAAGGTGGGAACTATTATATATAAGGGGGGGCTATTATAATGAGAAGACATAAAGAAGGTGGAACTATTTATAAGGGGTGCTATTATTATAAGTAGATAGTAATATATATTATTATAATAATATTAGGGGGAACTATTATTTATAAAGGTGCTATTATATGTAAGGTAGGAACTATAATATATAAAAGGACTATTATAAGGGGGAACAATTATATACAATAGCCCCCCCTTATATATAATAGTTCAACTCTTATAATAACCCCCTTATAATCAATAGTACCAACACTATAAATAATATCCCCTCTTATAAATAATAGTTTCCCCCCCTTTTAACAGTTTCGCCCTCTTATAAATAATAGCTCACCCCTTATAGCCCCACTTATAGCCCTTCACCCCTTACAGCCCCACTTATCAGATCCCCTTTCCCTTTCCATGAAGAAAAAAAAAATCTTTTACTTACCTTACCGCGATCCCATGATGAGTGAAGCAACCAAACTCTGGAACAGGTGGCAGGTTGCAGTGACGTCATCATACCACATGCGCCGTGACGTTCCATGAGTTACTGTTAGTCTGTGGCAGAGCAGGGACTTTTCAGCTCCCTGCTCTGTCACAGGCAGAAACAGTATCGAAGTGTGCAACACAGCTCGCTGAAACAGCTGTGGAGCTCCCCGGAATCGAGCTCTTGGTATTGGCCCCCAGTTTTTAGCCAGGAGGTAATATCCTATTGTCCTCAATATGAGAGGGGGTGAGCTAGACACTAGCTAGTATTAGAAAAGGGAAGTTTAACTTCTCTCATAGCACCTTCAACACCGTAGGTTAGTTATTGAAAACTAGAGCTAACAGTCCCATGTCATTGGTCCCCAGGCTCACAGAACTAAGTATTCATAACTTGCAGATTATTGAACACCTTAAATTTAGGTATCCACAAACAAAATGTGCCCTGCATTTCCCCAATAGTGGTTGGAAAGGAGGACTAGATCTCAAGGATCACTCAATGGAATGGGTTAAAGGGTTAAGGAATGGGTGAAGACCATATCCACTCTTGTTTGTGTGTGTAAAGTGCCATAGGTGCGGAACCTACTGTTGCAAGTGAATTGTTCCTCCATGTTGCTTTGTAATACTGTTTAATGTATTCATATATACATTTTCTATGCAGCTTTCACCACTCCCTCAATGATACCTATAGACTGCAGAACTACTGAGCCTAAGGGTAAAATTGTCACTAAGTATGATATTTTCTTGCTCAAAATAAAGTATTATTATTCATACTTAGCAGACAGACTTTTTCTACCTTATGCTTAACTATAAAGTTTTACAAAACATTTTCAACTGGGTGCAGTTTAACATTTGCTTATGAGCCTCCCATTAAAATATATGATTCTAGTGCAATGCTGTCGTGTTTAGGACACAATTAATCATGTCAGGTTCATCATTGTTGTACCTACTGTATACCTTCCCAGACAAGCGATTTGTAATCCTCTGCAGAAATATTCATTTGAGACACAGTTTCATCAGTCTACATCTCTTCATCTTAGATGAGACCCTCCTGTGTAAACCAAAGAAGAATATAATTAAGCCTCAGTCAATTTTAGCTATAGTGTCGAATAATTACAGCAGCGAGGGGTATTGTTTGGGTATACTTAATTTGCAAAGAGCATACTGTTAGTTGCCAGAGGTGTTGCGAAGATGCAGAACTTGTTTTGTAAATACTAAATATTTTTTTGATGCAAATATATTTTGCTTATTTACTTTATTAATTGATGCTGCATTTAATGCACTGCTATGGATATGTGAATTATGCTTAAGCTCATGATTAATGTTAAGTGTTAAATAGGGGATGCACATCCATTTATAACAGAATTAACAGAAAGGAAACCAAGAGTTGGTAATAGCCCAGAGTGTAGGCACATTATTCCAAGTGCATCATTATCTGTAGTGCTTTCTGTACTGAATGCTCTGGTTAGGTTCTCTTGCGTTAACCTGAGTAGCATAATGTACATACCAGGCACTTAACCCCTTCTCACCACAGCTGTTTTTTGTTTTTTACTTCCCGTCTTCCAAAAGCCATAACTTTTTTATTTTTCAGTTAGCAGAGCCGTGAGTGCTTAACCCCGTATCAGTCACAGTCATGCTAAGGCCCCAAGTATCAAGATCCATTTCCACCGCCATGTCATTGGGAAGCCCATCAGTATTCAAGCAGAGCGCCAAGTCAGGAGACATAGGGATCGCAGTCTTGGCTATGGAAGACATAAACATGAAAGTGGCTGTCCGGATGGCAAGGATTTGAGAGCAATCCCGCCACATATGCAAGGCTGCCTATGCCTCCACAACGTCACCAGCGGAGGTTCGAATAAGTGGGATCAATGTGGGTAATTTGAAAGGGAGTACGGTACCAAATGAGAGAAATTTTACAAGACGTTTCCCAATGGATGGCTCCCTTCGAGATGAGTTTAACATAACCTGTGGCTTTATACCATTCTGGCAATGGTATTTGATGGGAGAGATCCCTTTCCCATCGTATGACAGGTGGGTTTAATCTGCTCTGACAGGTGAATAAGAGTTTTGTATGGTAGAGAGGAGCCCCTGGCAGAAGAGGAATGAAGCTGGAACTGTTTCAAAACTACTAAGGAAGGATGGTATCAAGATATTCGCAGATATCTGTAAAAATCCCTAGGTGAAAGATGGACTTCCTCAGACAATATCGGAAACTATTTGAGGTGGGGGCCTGTGAACAACTGACGAATGGTCTTTAAACCATTAGTGGACCACTGCATCAGATTGACTTCTGCCAGGAATGCAGTCAAATAAAACAGGGGCATGTTCATTATAGGGACAAGGTCGTCATCACTTAAGTGGAGGGAGAGTAATTTCCAAGCTCAGGTGGATGTCTTAATGCTCAGCACATGAACGGGAATGATTGGTCTGTGTCTAATATCAGGGTGTATTGCGCCCAGAAGGGAAGCACCCACTGCAGTTTCCTCAATGGCAACCCAGCAGCAACAAGTCCTGCCACAACACCAAGCCTCCATCTAATCAAGTACAGTAACAATATAGTATTTTTTAATGTCCGGAGTGCACTTTTTCCCTGGACCAGGGTCTTGTCATGGTGTGTAACTGAACTCTTGATCTCTTCCCCTCCCAAATGAAATAAGAAATTAACTTTTGGAGCTTAGCAAAATATGCTTTCCACTGTATGGAAGAGACACAAAATAATTGCCAATGTGCCTTATGTATATTTTAACCATTTAGCGATCTATCACATTTTAGCCTTAAACCAGTAACATTTTATCCCTCTCTATATTCCCATGTTCATAACTTTTTACATTTTATTTCTATGTAGCTTTACAAGACCTTGTATTTTTTGGCTACATAAGACTTTTTGATCAGTTTTTATTACTTTTTGTTTTAGAGAGGCGAAATGATCATAAAACATCAATTCTGTCATCTGAATTTAAAGATTTATGGCGTTTATCATGTAGAATAAATAATGTATTAATTTTATTTTAGGGGTTTTTATGGATATGGTGATACCAATTGTGTTTGTTTTTATTTTTTTTTTCCATTAACAAGGGGAAAAAAAGTCTATTTTTCCTTTTTTTTTTTCTATAAAATGACTTAGGTGCTGCAGTCAGCATTGACCATAGCATATAAGGGGTTAAATTGCAAATATGCTTATAATTGATAATGGAGGGGTGATATCACAAGCAAACGTCCATGGTACCTCCTCCCCTGGGGTGACAGGGACAGGAGAATAATAAAATAATTTTCTCCTCTCCCTGCACTGCTCCTGTTCTCTTGCACACTGGTTAAAGTGAAAGTAGGTGTAAATGCACCTCAGTTATAACCAGTGATATCTCTAAATCTTCCTGAGTTCCAGATTCCAGGCTTTAAAATAAGATCACCGCTCGGAAGTTAGAGACGCTTAAAGTTACAGTGCCCCTAAATGTGTCCTGCTCAGGGTGAACTGTAATGCACTTTACTCAAGCCCTGAACAGGACATGTTTACAACTGTAGGGTGTTAAAGCGGTGTTCCCAGAACAACAATCATATTTCATATAAAAGTACTTTGCAAAATATCGCTGTCACCCATTAAAAGTAATTAGCATAAGTGTATATGTCAGTAGAGAAAGCCCAATGAATTTCCCCTTTCCCTACCACTGTTTGAGCACTGTTGCCACTGGATACAACCTGTAGTCCATCTTCATTTAGCTGCTTATTAGATCAGTAATACATAACCCTGCATGTGCCATCCAAAGAGATGGAGCATGTGCAATGCATGAAAGATTTCTGTTAGGAAGAATGGGCAGTTAGGAAGCACAAAGAGCAAGGTGCACCTGGAAAATGTAGTTTCCGCTTTTAAACAGTCCAAAATGCTCCATACAATGGCATAACTAGGAATGACTTGGCCCCAAGGCGACATGAGCCCCCCCGAACCGCCGCCCCCTCCAAACCCCCCACACAAACCGCATTCCTGCGCACACTATTATGCCCCATAGTGGCCCCTGCACACAGTATTATGCCCCATAGTGGCCCCTGCACACAGTATTATGCCCCATAGTGGCCCCTGCACACAGTATTATGCCCCATTGTGGACCACCCATGAACAATTATTATACTCTGGAGTCTTTTCAGACCCCAGAGTATAATGATCAGAGACCCAGGGGAGGATACAAACAAAAAAAACACTGTTATCTACCTCTTCCTGGCTCCGGCGCACTCCCCGCTACTTCGGCCATCTTCAATGTTGGACCAGATCTCGTGTGAGCCGGGCCAGAATCGCGACGCATAATGACGCAGGCTAGGCCTCACTTACTGATCCTTCTCACAGCCGCCCGCGCAGAATGGGAAGCACAGGCGGCCATGAGCAGGAGCGGGGATTGTTAATTAAATAGGGCCCCAGCAGGTAATGGCCTATTAAAAAAAATAAAAAAGCATCAGGGGCCCTGAATGTCCCGGGCCCTGTGGCAGCTGCTACCGCTGCTAACCCTGTAGTTACGCCCCTGGCTTCATAGTACGGACCACCCACTCTGACCATTGCAAGCTGAAAATGTAATAGCATAATTGGGGTGCAGATCTTGAAAGAGAGAGCACATAGGAGGTGGGTGAAGTCACAGGTACAGTGCAGATGCTTGTTCAATTTTTTGAAAAACGGTTTATGTTGCTAAACCCCTTTAAATTTTCCAGAAAATAGTACTTCTTATGTCAATAGTCTTTATTGAAATTTTTGCATGAATACCATACAAAAGGTCAACATAAGGAATGCAAAATACAGAATACATAATACAGAATACATTCATGGCATCACAGTTTTCAAGCACAAAAGGAGTACAAAATACTCTAGATATGTACAGCATACACATAAATATGTAGTAAATTGCATCCTAGTAGTCTGTAAAATCAAACATACAAATAAGTAGCCAAATTTGGCAGAGTAGTATGTGTAAACAGTATGCAAATCATGGCCATGAGCGGGAGGGAAGAGGTCGGAACAAGCGGGAAAAGTAAAGTACAGTAGAGTAAAGTTAAGTTAATTAAAGTAGACTAAAGCAAACTCAACTCAACACAACACAACAGGCCTAAAGAACGAAGGGGGAGGGAGCGCACCACTATAGCAACCTGTAAAAAACTGAAGGCCTGCCTCCTAGACACGTGTGCAGACCCACCTGCGCCAGTTGTAAACAAAAACTACTGAGGCATTGAAATAGTCTAATAAATACTCTAGGAATATTCAGGTGTAGTGTACCATAGATGAATAAAAAGAAGAAGATGTATACCCCGGTGTTGGAAATAGCCAAGACGTATGGTCTGTCAATAGGCACTGGCTAGGGGGAAAGTTGTTGACCAAATCTCCCAAACTTGTCTAGGTTCCCACCATTGCATGCATAGATTTGTTTAAATTGGTAGTTCAACGATACCACAGATATCAGTTCTGACAATGTTGGACAGGAGGTAGATTTCCCTCTGTGCGTAATAAGTAGGTGAGCAGCCCCAAGTACCTGGCATATGACAGTTCTATACCTGCTCGGCATCTTGTGGATGCCCAGCAGAAGCAGCGTCAACTTGGGAGTTGATCCCAACCCCCCCTCCTCACAGTGTATCAATCAATGAGAATACAGATACCCAGAAGGGCTGAATGAGTGGGCAGTGGCAAAACACATGGAACAACGAGCCAATCCCTCCGCAGCCTCTCCAACAGCAAGTAAGACACGAAGGAAAGAACTTAGCCATATGGAGGGGCGGGTAATACCAGCGCAAGAGCAATTTGTTGTATTGCTCCCAGTGTGAGGCACATACCGTGGATTGCTTAGCCCACCTAACCGTCTCTAGCCAACAGTGAACCTCAAAGCCACGGCCTAAATCTTTCTCCCAGAGGAGTATGTATTTGGTTTTTTGAAAGGTGCAATCCAAGTTCAGCGTACAATACAGAGTTTTAGTAGTATATGCATCTGGGGTGGTCTGAGAGTGCAAGAGGTCGGTGGCCGGCTGCAGCAACCGAGGGGGCGTCAGACAAATAGGAAGCCTTCCCAGTCGGTAATCTGAGCCATTTGAGCCTCCACATCTGGCCATAGTTTATCATGGTTTGATGTAAGCCAGGATTTAAGTTGCCCTAAAGTTATGGCTAAGTGTTAATGGTACAGATTAGGTATTCCCATGCCTCCGTTGTCTCTAGATTTGAAAAGTGTATGTAAATCTACTCTGGGTTTGCAGCCGTTCTACAGTATATGAAGGCCACCATCTGCTTTTGGAAACTCTGGAAAACATACTTGGGTATCGGAACCACTAAAGTTCTCAAAAAATAAAGTATTCTAGGGAGAATCAACATTTTATATAATACTATTCTCCCCATTCATCCGTGCTCAGATTTATTCAATACATCAAGCTCTTTCTGAAGGGACGCCAACAATCCCGGGAAGTTGGCCTTAACTAGATCTTTTGGGTCCGGAATCAGCTGAATTCCTAGATAGGGTAAAGACAGTGGGGACCATTGATAAGATGATGAGTCTTTAATATAACCTATATTATTTTGTGTCAGACCAATTCCCAAGATCTGGGATTTGGATTCGTTGACTTTATAATATGACAACGCTTCAAAGTCCGACAACGTCTGGGATACAGTACAGAGTGTGTTGTCGGAATAAGAAAGGGATAGGATCACATCATCTGCGAATAAATAAATTTTATGGTCTGACTGGCCCAGCTTGATACCAGTAAGGTCATGGTGCGATCTAATTTTTTTCCGCCAAGGTCTCCATCATTAAGGAAAATATTAGAGGGGATATCCCTGTCTCGTGCCGTTAGTGATAGGGAAGGGGTGCGAGAGAACCCCATTCACCAGTACTCATGCGGACGGGCCAGAATAGAGTGCAGAGATCGCAGTAGCTATGGGGCCTGAAAAGCCAAACTTACTTAGAACTTCGAAAAGATATCCCCAATGAACCCTATTGAACGCCTTCTCCGCATCCAAGGACAGGAACAGAGAAGGCGTCCGCCGGGTCCGGGCCGCCGCAACCAGTGCGATCACACGTTTTGTGCCGTCTGGGGCTTGTCTTCCTTTGGTGAAACCCACCTGATGTCCAAAAGTCGATTCACTACAACCTTGGCAAATAACTTGACATCTGCATTTAATAATGATATAGGCCTGTAATTAGAAGGGAGAGAGGAATCCTTGCCCGCCTTGGGTAACGTCACAATCGTAGCAGTTAGCATCTCTTGGGGAAATCTGCCAGTCGACATTGCTAAGTTAAACACCTCTGTAAGATGAAGAAGGATATATGACTTGAATAATTTTGCCCAGAGAACCCATCTGGACCAGGAGATTTATTAGGCTTCAAGCCATCTATCCCTTTAGCCACTTCCTGAGTAAATATAGGAGCATTTGAAGATTGGAGCTGCGTTTAGGAAACAGAAGGAAGTTGCAAGGAGTTGAGGAACTGAATGATATCTGAACTAGAAGGCTGCGCGGTATCCGGGTCCTCCCTTAAATTCCTGATAGTATTTACTGAATTCATCAGCAATATGCTGCGGATGGAAAAGTTTTGCATTGGGCGATTTGGAGAGAATAAACAGAATTTTAGACTTAATTCTAGCCGCCTTGACTCGCTCGTTTGGAGTGTTTCTCAAAATCCACCAATAGGTGGGCACTCAAGTCATCTCTAGCTTTCTGCAAGGTAGACAGTAAGGTGAGGTTAGGGGCTGTCTTATGTTGTTGTTCTAGAGTCGCAATGGAAGTAAGTAACTCCTTCATTGCTTGTAGTCTCTTGCGTTTAAAGCGTGATGTATGCTGAATCAGTAAGCCCCTGACAAAAGACTTATGGGAATTCCAGAGGCAAAATTTATCATCTACCGATGGGGTATTAATATTAAAGAATTCGACAATGTCTGTAGATAATTTTTCAGATACTGATTTCAAGGACATGACATATGTATTGTTGCGCCATGACACAGGAGGGGCTGCTGTGGCACCAGAGCGGATTGTAAGGGTAACAGGCGCATGGTCGGACCATGTGATATTGCCTATCTCACAGCATTGTCCTCTAAGGAGCATATCAGTCTGGACCAGAAACATGTCTATTCTGGAATAGGAGTGGTGCCTGGCAGAGTAATAGGTATAGTCTTTCTCAGAGGCATGAAAACACCTCCAGACATCATGGAGCTTCTCCTGCCAGAGCCAGGGTCCTAATTGTTGAGGCGTATATTTGCCGCGATAAGTAGAATCAGCAGCAGCATCATGCACGATATTAAGATCGCCACATTAAAAAACCTGACCCTGTGCATGCTTCCTAACCTTCCTCAGTACCAGATTTAAAAAGGAGATTTGGGATGAGTTAGGACAGTACACATTCAAGATAGTAAAAGGACAGTTATCAATTAAACATATAAGAGCTACATATCGGCCCTTGTGGTCTGTGAGGACATATACCAGCTGAAAGGACACCGTATTTTTAACTGCTATAAGGACACCCGCAACCTTCTTAGTGGCATTTGAGCAGTAGATATATGGGAAAAGTCTATGAGAAAACTGTGGTGGACGAAGGTAGCAGAAATGTGTTTCCTGCAAGCAAATTACATCTGCTGCAGATCCTGAGTGCCTCATTCCACAACAGTGAACGTTTAAAGGGACTGTTCAGGCCCCTTACATTAAGTGACAACATTTTTACACCCATGAAGACATTCAAAAATTAAGTACACAAACTGGCGGTAGGATGACTTAAGTGTTAGAGTGTTCCCAAAGATAAGTCCATTAGGCCTAAGAGGGAAAAACTGGTTAAGAACAGTGTTTAACATAGAACTAGTGAACAGTAAGAAAAATAGACGTACAAGACCGGGCAGTATAATACTGCGCAAACTTGGGGGAAAGTTTGCCATAGAATACAAACACATAAGGTACCATGAGTGATTGACAGTGTGTCCATTGTGGGTTATTCACTCGGTAGAGATATTGGATTTCCACAGAGGATCCAGTTTGTGGGACTAAGTTCTGGATGATTTCTGGACATCAGGGGCAGGCGGTGGCAGGTTCCAATGTAGCAGTAGATTCTTGCCCGTGTCGAGGGAGTTAAACGTATGGGTGGCTCCATCCTTTACAACAATAATTTTTGTAGGGAATCCCCACTTATAGGGAACATTGTGTTGGGTGTTGGTGAAGGACCACTGTTATAGGAGCAAGCTTTCTTCTGGCGGCAATGGTGGCCTGAGATAGATCTGCAAATAGTTGAATAGCTTTGAACAGTTCAGGCAGAGAAGATCTTTTTCTGGATTCATACATAAGACGATCTTTGACATGGTAAAAGTGTATGCGGGCAAGAGTGTCCCTAGGAATATGGTCAGGCATACCTTTCGGCTTTGGTAGGCGGTGAACCCTGTCAATAATCAGGTCCACATCAGAGCAATGTGGTAGGGTTGCTTTCATTAGCTGTTGCAAAAAAAATAATCAATTCCTTGGCTGCGACTGACTCTGGTATGGAAACTTAACATTGTTTCGTCTATTTCTATCCTCCATGTTGGCCAGTTTAAGTTTAACTGCGGCCAATCCTTCCTCAAGATCATTGTGGGCAACCACTATGGTGTTATGTGCTGAAGTAAACTTGCCCATTTTATTTTCAACATGGTTAAGTCTATCGCCAAGAGAGTCAACCGTGGAGGAGACAGACGTAATTTAGTTAGTGATATCTTTCTGAATAGATCTATGAAAGGCTAGCATTATCTCTTTCAAGAAGGACTCAGAAGCAGATTGGGTGCCTGCCGGGATAGACTGAAGTACATCAGAGTCATAGTGTTGGGGTTCTTCCATAGAGGTCCCCAGGCGCGAATCAAAACAAAAAGTGGTATCCCATGTCATCCGCTGTTTCACTGGGCTGTGTGTAGGGGTATTGTCTCCTGCTGGTGAAGTTGTAGGAGCAGGGGAGACAGCAAGCGGACTAGCTGCAGCTAACAGGGATGCTGAGGGGGGTTGGAGGCCCCTCTTAGAAGCCTGCTGTGGACCTGCAGAGCTGCTGGATTGACTCCCTTGGGAGTCTGTACTATCACCAGTGGAGCCCAGGTGTGGGGGAGTCGAGTACTGCAACAGCTCACCTGAAGTATGTGTCGTCCTGGCTAACAGGCTGTCGGCTGCGCGCTGGTGCGGAGGAAGTAGACATGCATCGGCGCCATCTTGTTCAGAGGCCTGTGCGGAAAAAAAGTCCGTGAGCTGCTTTGGAGGACCCTTTTTCCGTTGTTTCGCCATCCTGCGTTATCCCCCGTAATATCTAGACCCTGGTGGAGGCAATGAACCGGGGTATATCAGTGCCGAGTGATGTGGTGAGCCACTGAGTACTGATAAACCGCGGAGCTCTTTCAAGCTGCAGCCATCTTCTCCGGCAGTCAAGCCACGCCCCCAGAAAATAGTACTTCTTAATCATACCATTTAGTATTCCATATGATATATTGGGAAACTGAAAAGAAATTCAGAATGCGGTGGAATTAGAGAAAAACCATGTTTATGTAACATTCTTATGGGCTTTATTTTTACGGCATTCACTATATAGCCAAAATGACATGTTACTTGTATTTTGCGGGTTGTCACAATTACGATCATCCAAAAAAAAAATTCTGAATGGGGTGGAATTAGAGAAAAACCATGTTTGTGCAACATTCTTATTATTTTTATTTTAAATCTAGGGAAAGGGGGATGATTTGAACTTTTTTGGAATTTTTTTAAAGATTTTTAAAAGCTTTTTTTTAATTGCTATATTAGCCCCTCTAGGGAGCTTGAACCACTAATCTTTAGATTTGTCTCATAAACTGCAATACAACTGTTTATGGGAGATTTGCTACATTTATGGGGGATTCGCTACATAAGGCTCCCAGGAAAACTCTGTGGACTTTCTGTGAAAGGGCTTTGGGAAAAACTGCGACTCGTTTCCACTGCGGTTTTTCCTGCAGCACTTTTAGGCTGTAGCTCGCTACGTGGGGCCTTAATCTTAGTCCCACTTTTCCTGATGATCATGATTGACAGATTGAATGTAGGTTAGGGGATTGCCTAGTTGCATAGTTTCAAGATGTGAGGGGTTAGATTATAGATCAAATTTCTTATAGCATAAAGCAGTCAGGCCATCAGGCCTAGGAGTTTTTCTCAATTTCAAATGTTGTACACACATTCTAACCTCCTCAACTGTGATCGGGACATTGAAAACCTCCCTCGCCATGGAGATTACAGTTTGGTGTATAATTGGTGGAAAGTATTGTAGACCTGGAAATGGTGGAACATGAAGTGAACACTATCTACACTATCATAGCATGTGGGCCAGTAGATTATTTAGTTTATTTGCCAATCTATAAGTAGCCTGTGTCTAGCGCAATGCCTTCTCTGTATGGTTCCGCATCAAGCTGAAATCTGATGTCTCTAAGTGCCTTGTATAAGTAAAGAATCAGCTCATGTTGATGGGCTTTAGATAATCTAACAATCTATTAATAGATTTGAGAATGACTTTGACCTGGTTTCTCACACTTTTAGGCCAGTTGCAGACGACCGTGGGCAAGATCCGTGTGCTATCCTTGTTTTTCGCGGATTGCACACTGACCCATTCATGCAAACGACCATATTTTTCACTGATCAGTGTGCGAGCCGTGATTCCGCACCGCGTCAGATAGAACATGTCCTATTCTGTTCAGTTTTTGTGGAACAGACTCGCCCATAGAAGCGTATGGGAGACTAAAAAGTGTGTCATCAGTGTGGTGTCTGTTTATCGAAACCCAAACTGGGTTCAAAATTCTGATTGTCAAGTGGTGCCAAATTATTTATAATCCATATAAATTTATATATCTTGTGAGCTCACAGAAAGAACAAGCCTGACACACACAGTCGGTGTTAAGCAAGTTGTGTTTATTAAAAACATAGCATAAGCTTTTATACAGAACAGTAAATAATTATTAATTATAATAGAGCATGTGTGAAAACTGGTAAACCTGATTGACCATTGGCGGGAGGAGGGTCTTGACACACCCCCTTACTCATTTCAATAATCAAAGTATATTAGTACTATGAGCTACGTAATGCAAAGCATGGCTGGGACCTGTTGTTCTACATTGCACATCTGAGGGGAGAAATTGCACAGCTACGTGCTGGGGGCTGTTTGCGTAAGCAGTGTTAATCTCCAGACCCTTTGAAGGACAGCTCACAGAAAGTTTATAAACAAACAAGTCCACTAGGACATGTTGCCCTAGACTGGGTGTCTGGCCTTGCTCTCAGTATATATCCTTATCATCGAAGGCTGTAAGCTTCTTCTACTAAACGCATTTCTATAATTTTTAAGAATAGCAAGCTAATGAGAAGTTAAAGAGACAGACATTTAATTTCTATCACATTTTCCCACCTTTTGTGATTTTTAACACAATATTATTGGCCAATGCCTGTACCTCCAGTTTCTAGAACTGCTGGACTTTAATTCTCTTCACCAGATTCCAGGTCATGTGAGCATACTATTGTGTCAAACATCACAACATCCTGGCTTGCTGCACACATTGCGGCATATTCACATATGTCCCTTTCTTACAGGTAGTACATTTCTGTACAATACATATGATCATTCTGTGCATTGCATAGACACATAACAAGGTTATGGGTGCAAATCCATCAGTCCAACAGTCTTAAGGTTTTCTTCTCAGGATCCATATCCTTTAACAGTTTATTGTCCCATTTGTCTTTAAGAACATTATCCAGTGGGGACACCACCATGACAACAAGGTTTTCCTTGTAGTTTCACAGCTGTACTGGTCATCAACAGGACCTGGAAGGGACCGTCGAATCGAGGCCCTTCTCACGTGTCTCTTTATCACCATCCAATCTTTGGGCTGTAGCTGATAGGTTCCTTCCACTGACTCAGGATCTGGAAGAAAGGAGGAAACTTGAGAGTGTACATTAGTCAAATGTTTTTGGCAATCCATCACATAGTCAGTCAGCACACCATACTACATCTGGAACAATTGTGAAAAATACAATCCAAATACTCTAGGGGCTGAGGCCAATTGTTCTGTGAGGAGTGTACCTTACAAAAAGACAAATACAAGTGACAATATTCTCCACTTCTCTGGGGACGGTACGGGTAAGGAACATTTGCTGAATCCCCACGGCCTCCATTATTTCTCTCATTACCTGTCCTGTATAGTGAGTTCCATTATCTCTTTGATGGTCTCGGGGATCCCATACCTACACACTACTTCTTTCAGTAGTTTATCTGCAGTTCCTTTTGCGGTGGCTTTCTGCACCAGAAATGCCTCAGGCCATCCTGAAAAGAGATCAATACACACAAGCATGTACTCATACTTTCCCACCTTTGGTAACTGTATATAGTTAACCCGCAATCTCTGAAACAGGTACAAAGGATTTGGCGTGTGTTTCTAAGAAACCTTTTTCTTTTTGGCCTACATTGTGTTTGACGCATGTTATGCAGGCTTACACTATCTGACTGCAGTGATGCTAAATCCTGCAGCTACCCATCATCTGTTCACCAGGTCACACATGGCTACTTTCGAGGGATGCCCTTGAGCTGCTTGTGCCATCAGTAGGAACAATGCTCTCGGTAAACATACTCTCTTACCACTGGCCATCAGTACTTGTTCATCCTTTTTCTTCCTCCTTGCAGTTTCCAAATCTTCTTTTCTTCTGGGCCGTTTTGGTCCTGTAGTGTTTTTACAACCTGAAAAGAGAGCTGACAGTTTTGGTCCAGTATAGTCCTGTGCTGAGGCATGTTCCCTAGGCTTTTCTACAGCTAGTTTGGTGGCAGCATCTGCCCACACGTTACCTCTATTTTCCTTTGTATCAGCCTTGGTGTGTGCCTTGACTTTGCTTATACCCACCTGTTCGGGTAGCAGCAAGTCCTACATCACCTACTGAATAGCCTGGAAATCCTTCTTTTAGGCTTAACATTAAATGCACAGATCGGACAATAGTCCTGTGCTAAACCAAAAGCCCATCAGGCTTACCCTTAGCCATTTTATACTGTTTCAGTGAGTGCTTTTAGGGGGATTCTGCTTGTTTTACCTCGTGTTCCAGGACCATGGCATAGAATAATGGTGTAGAATTTACCATCCTTCCCAAATCGAGAGCCATCTATAAAAGAACTCAAAATCAAGGTTAGCAAAATCAGGGTTAGCAATAGGTTCATCATTTACGTGACCAAACCCAACAATTTCTTGTGGCATACAATCATATTGTTCTATATTGTCAGCAGAAAATACTTGTGTGGATAAGTTGTCTGACTTTCCTTTCTCCCCCTTGAACCTACTGGCAACAGGTTAAAAGGGATTTTTTTTTTTTTTGTGACGTGCAGCGTGCAAAAGTGACATGAGGAGGCATAAGTAAGGCACACTGTAGTCTGAGTTGTCCAGCCACTAAAATATGCTTAAACTGGACCTGGGACACTCACAAGAATTTATATTATAATTCAATATTACCAAAACTCAAAATCTGCATTAACAATGGTTCTTGTTCTTCTATATTTTCTAAATCTTGTTATAAACAATCATATTCATGTATTAAATTACTTTGCGTTCTAAGGAGGAGATTACTCTCAAGGACAAAGTCAAGTTCTCTTATCTTGCAAGCAGCAGCTCACGCACCACTGCACTGTTAAACTCTCCACTTCTTCCACCGTAGAACTACAAAATTCAGCAGAACCTGCAATACATAGTTTTTAAAGGGCCAGCAGCTTGTGTGTGTGTTTTTTTTTTTCCTCAACAACTTCTTCACACTCCAGAATTACAAACAATTCAATAAGGTTAGTAAATTCTCAGAATATATCAGCAGAGAAGGCAGAAGCCTTGAATAGTTGATCCCTTGTTCACATAACAAAAATTATACACAAAAAGACATTACAGCATAGCAGATATGTGAGTGACTTCTAATTCACTTAGCGTTGAAACACAAAAATGTGTCCCTTTTTTCTTTAAAAAAAAACATTGTCACATAACAGTCTTTTGATTAAACAACGTACACATATATGTTCACAAATTTGGAAATATGGGACACGTTATTCATTTTCTAAGTCTTCATGACAGTCTTTCTACAATGGGGGACAATTGGGGCATGTTTCATAACAAAATAACACAAATTGAAACAGATTTTACAGTCTACACTGTTTACATCCAAGGCAGGGTCAGCCGCCTGGTCACTTGTCTATTTAAACAAAAGATGACGCTGAAGCGCTTCCTCCAGCATACCATAACAAACGTTGGTACCAAATTCTTTTTATGTACTCAATTGGCTTAAATCAACCCTTGTTCACTTGGGGGCCATGGCGGGGTTGTCCATGTTACCACAGGATAAAGACCAGGTTTTGAAGGATGCGGGTGTGGTTGGGGAGCTCCACACAGAATTCTCTCCAATCAAGGTTTTGTTGATCGCAATTTTTGCAGGTCCAACCTTCTAGACTGTTTGCTGGTATTTTCTCTGGGTACTTAGGAGATTTTACTACTTTCCGTTGTTCATTCTGAATCACTTTCTTCGACTCCTTCTCCTTAGGATCACTTTCCTCTTTTTCCCTACTATTCTCACCATCAAAGCACTCATAATAGTACTTAATACCTACTTCTGTCTCTCTACACCCTTCTTTCTATACTTCCTCTGACACCTTCTGCCACATACATACTCCATCTATTAACCCGTGGTCTCTTAACCTCTATGTTGTCTCACTATTTTATCTCACTTTCCTGGCACCTCTCCATTGCATCAGCATCCTCCTTCTAATAAATTTCTTTGCAAACCCGATTATGAACCTTATAATCAGCTAGAAACAACATAAACACATAGATACATAAACACAGCAATAATATTCAGAATATTCCCTGTAATATTCCCATAATCCCTTTGTGCCTTGAATTCTTGCACTAGGGATTAGGCACCTTAGAATAAAGATTCTCAAAACCCGGTGCTGTGGGCTGCTTTGGCGATGGAGTGGCTGAGTGGGCCCTTCTCTCCTCTCCATGATCCGCCATACCCACGCTGTGGAGATCCAGAATCTTTCACTGTCACCTTTTTGCTCTTTTAGCGGATACCTTATTTCAGGTGACGGCAACAGGCAAGACAATAAATTCACATAACATAGTACAAGTCATAACTTCATATGCTTGAATATTTTACACATATATGTTAAACAATATTATACACATATATATTGTCATTCTAGCTTACTTCTCCATTTAACTATAGGTTAACACTTTTATCAAAATATTTTCCCTTTGGGCATAAACAGTTATCATACATAGGCTGCGGACCCCGGAGGCACAAAGCCAAGTTTCACTTTGTACTAATTGACATTTAATATTATTGGTTAACACAGCATCATGTTCAGCTTGTGATTTTCTGCGTGTCCATCACATCAGGTACAACGTCCTTGGAACTACTTGGCAGCCAATTAATGTTTAAGTAATTCCCCCCAAAATGTCTCCAAAAACCACAAAAAAAAAAAAGAAAAAAAATTCAAGAAAAAACCATAAAATCCTAACATAAAAAAAAAAAATAACCATTTTTTTAAAATTTTTAAAAATTTTCCAAACCCCCAATTTTTTAATACCCCCCGGTGTTCAACACCCCTAATTTTAACTTCACTTACCCTCAAGGCCCACCCCCCCAACATTATAATTTTTTTCCTCCCCCCCCCACCAAAACCCCCCCCCCCCCACAACACCCCCCCCCCCCCCTTTTTTTTTTTTTTGGGACATTTCCTGAAAGCGGATTTAATTTTACAAAAAGTATAAAAGTTGAATACTGGCATTGATATAATGAATACATATGAATACAGAATGAATATTACAATTACAGGTTGAAATATATACAGTCATATGAAAAAGTTTGAGCACCCCTATTAATCTTAATCATTTTTAGTTCTAAATATTTGGGTGTTTGCAACAGCCATTTCAATTTGATATATCTAATAACTGATGGACACAGTAATATTTCAGGATTGAAATGAGGTTTATTGTACTAACAGAAAATGTGCAATATGCATTAAACCAAAATTTGACCGGTGCAAAAATTTGGGTACCTTTATCATTTTATTGATTTGAATACTCCTAACTACTTTTTACTGACTTACTGAAGCACAAAATTGGTTTTGTAACCTCACTGAGCTTTGAACTTCATAGCCAGGTGTACCCAATCATGAGAAAAGGTGTTTAAGGTGGCCAATTGCAAGTTGTTCTCCTATTTGAATCTCCTCTGAAGAGTGGCATCATGGGCTCCTCAAAACAACTCTCAAATGAGCTGAAAACAAAGATTGTTCAACATAGTTGTTCAGGGGAAGGATACAAAAAGTTGTCTCAGAGATTTAACCTGTCAGTTTCCACTGTGAGGAACATAGTAAGGAAATGGAAGACCACAGGGACAGTTCTTGTTAAGCCCAGAAGTGGCAGGCCAAGAAAAATATCAGAAAGGCAGAGAAGAAGAATGGTGAGAACAGTCAAGGACAATCCACAGACCACCTCCAAAGAGCTGCAACATCATCTTGCTGCAGATGGTGTCACTGTGCATCGGTCAACAATACAGCACACTTTGCACAAGGAGAAGCTGTATGGGAGAGTGATGCGAAAGAAGCCGTTTCTGAAAGCACGCCACAAACAGAGTCGCCTGAGGTATGCAAAAGCACATTTGGACAAGCCAGCTTCATTTTGGAAGAAGGTCCTGTGGACTGATGAAACAAAGCTTGAGTTGTTTGGTCATTCAAAAAGGCATTATGCATGGCGTCAAAAAAACACAGCATTCCAAGAAAAACACTTGCTACCCACTGTAAAATTCGGTGGAGGTTCCATCATGCTTTGGGGCTGTGTGGCCAATGCCGGCACCGGGAATCTTGTTAAAGTTGAGGGTCGCATGGATTCAACTCAGTATCAGCAGATTCTTGAGAATAATGTACAAGAATCAGTGACGAATTTGAAGTTACGCCAGGGATGGATATTTCAGCAAGACAATGATCCAAAACACAGCTCCAAATCTACTCAGGCATTCATGCAGATGAACAATTACAATGTTCTGGAATGGCCATCCCAGTCCCCAGACCTGAATATCATTGAACATCTGTGGGATAATTTGAAGCGGGCTGTCCATGCTCGGCGACCATCAAACTTAACTGAACTGGAATTGTTTTGTAAAGAGGAATGGTCAAAAATACCTTCATCCAGGATCCAGGAACTGATTAAAAGCTACAGGAAGCGACTAGAGGCTGTTATTTTTGCAAAAGGAGGATCTACTAAATATTAATGTCACTTTTCTGTTGAGGTGCCCATACTTTTGCACCGGTCAAATTTTGTTTAATGCATATTGCACATTTTCTGTTAGTACAATAAACCTCATTTCAATCCTGAAATATTACTGTGTCCATCAGTTATTAGATATATCAAATTGAAATGGCTGTTGCAAACACCCAAATATTTAGAACTAAAAATGATTAAGATTAATAGGGGTGCCCAAACTTTTTCATATGACTGTATATAATGCATAATCCAATAAACATCATACCAATGGTGTACAGTTTTTTTTAGAGCGGCTTTACAATTAATTATTTCTCTTTGCACTATATCAGATTCTCTGCATATTTTGTTAAGGTAAATATTTCACACAGATTTGGGAGGATTATATCATAATATCTTTCCATGTGAAATGGATTCTATTAAACAATAATACTGAGGAGGGTGACGTTCCCCTTCAAGCCTAACTCTCTGAGAGAGGTGGGGATGAATCATTATTTTCTGAATTGTCATCCCCTTTGAACTTCCTCCTTGGAGTTCTACACTGCCTTCTCACATGTCCTGGTTTCCCACAATTGAAGCAGTAGATCACCTTTCGATTACCCATCCTATAACAGGGGTTAATGCCAGGCATTGCAACTTTACACAAAGTGGCTGGATCCACTGTCCTCCATTCTGGCCTGGATTTTTGTATTGCATTTCTTACTTGCCTTCCAAGCCCCTCCATCAAGGCAGAGGCTAACAACTTCAAATGCATCGTGATATCTGCTTCATATCCCATATCTTTCCAAGCAGTGTACACTCTGTTGTAGAATTTTTCTACACTTTCCCCTCTGTCCTGTGTCAGGTCTGTCAAATTGACTAATAATTCACTTTGTCTGTTTTTCGCCCATTTTTCCAATCGAGCAACATAGTCTTGTCCTGAAACTTTACTTGTCAAATAATTTTCCATTAACATAGCATCACATTCTGGGGTTAAATCACATAACATGGTACTAGCCATTTTAGCTTCAACCAACTTTTTCATGTTATTTCATGTTTGTATTTGAGACAGTATTTTTACGAAGGGCAGGAGTCTAATTTGTCGATTTGGCAAGGTTTTGAGCAACCACATCATGTCAATCGGGGACCATTTGTACACCTGATATTGTCTCACTGGAGGCTGAGCCATTTTACGCAAAGAGCCTACAGCCACATGTTTCATGTCCTCACTCTCCCCTCCGCTCCTATCAATTATTTCAGGTGACCCTGCTGACTCTTGAATCTCTCTGTTGTTATCCATATTAGTCACTTCACCTCTCAGTACAGTATACTGGGGAAAATCATCAGAAAACCTTTCTTTTTGGGGAGTTTTCATTTCAATCTTTTGTGGAGGGACACCAGAGGGTAGTTTGGGGGAGTGAGAGAAATCAACCGTAGTCCAGTCTGTCCTGTCTTGGTGAGCTGTCTGGTCGATTTTCCTCATGTCTGTCATAATTGGGAACTTCTGTCACTACAATTTTCCCGTCTTTATCAGTTCATAGTCTTTGTTTTAGTAACTGTCACTGTGGCCACTACACCTGGGGCTGTTTGCTTCACAATTCACAAAAGGATTATTGGGTGAATTTCCCGTCTGCGACAGGATGAATTTATACAATTATCCCTCCAACTGGGATTCTGATTCTGCTGTCCACACGCCAGACACACCCAACCTTTTGAATTACTTATTGAGGATGGTACATCAATATCTAACTCTGATTCTTTGAACACTTTAGACCACATCCTGGTTTGCTCGTTCAAGCCACTGTCTTCCAACTACCCCTTATATTGCGTCTCAATTTGCTCCCATTTCTCCGGGTAAAGTCTACCATCTTTTGGCATACCCACCCCCTTCATGAGCTTATGCATACTCTTAATGGATTTCTTCCCCTGCCTCCTTCGCAGGCGTCAAGCCAGCTGACTTGAGCTCACTACTGGAGGAACCCCCCCATCTTTGCTGCTTTGTGTTTCTATACACACCCACACTCTGGCCAGATAATTTTTCCAGCAAAGGATGCACGTTAGGGCCGGACCCAGGACCTAGATTCCTATTTTGTCCGACCCAATATGGGGGTTCTCTCCCTCTCCTACTCTCTCCCAAGCCAAATACCACAAGATATGCAAAGTAAAATCAATTTTAACACTTCTTCCCTATATCTAAGGGTGTTTTCACACAAATAAAACCCCTTCTGATTGTTCTGGTATGTGGTCTTTCCTGTTTACCAATTTCTCAAATGATGTTTCCTTCCAGTGTTCTGAGTGTGGTACAGCAGTACAAGCATTTAAAACTACAAATATAAGTCCAATCATCAAAATGTGTTACTCCACCAGCTCAGGCACAGTACATATATAATTCATACATGGCATTTATCCAAAACAAGGAACAAGGATCTTTAACAACTATTTGTTACACTCATGACCTTTTCCGACCAAAATAAACCACCTGACAATCACCTTTTTTCATATCTGAGGGAAGAAACAGAATTTGTTTTACAAAGGACCAACCAAAGGTAACTTCCCTTTTACTTACCACCAACACCCAACATCTTGAGCTGACACACAACGGAAGAGACAGAATTTTATCAAGAAAAACTGTTGACGGTTTGCAGCACTGCTATTCTGTCCATTCAGATGTGCCAATAATCTCATGACAGATCTCGGGCTTGGTGGGTTAACGGGTTGGTCCTTGATCTCAGCAATGCCTCCAACTGTTATCGAAACCCAAACTTGGTTCAAAATTCTGATTGTCAAGTGGTGCCAAATTATTTATAATCCATATACAGTGCCATGCAAAACTGATAGAGACATACCCCAAGTGACTTGCAGCTGTAATCGCAGCTGGAGTGAGTTTGCTGCACTGAAAGTAAAGGGGCCGAACAATATTGCACGCCCCACTTTTCAGTTTTTTATTTTTTACAAAAGTTTAAAATAACCAATAAATTTCATTCCACTTCACAATTGTGTCCCACTTGTTGATTCTTCACCAAAAAATTAAAATTTTATATCCTTATGTTTGAAGCCTGAAATGTGGCAAAAGGTTGAAAAGTTCAAGGGGGCCGAATACTTTCGCAAGGCACTGTAAATATATATATATATCTTGTGAAGCTCACAGAAAGAACTAGCCTGACACACTCAGTCGGTGTTAAGCAAGTTGTGTGTTTATTAAAAACATAGCATAAGCTTTTATACAGAACAGTAAATAATTATTAATTATAACAGAGCATGCGTGAAAACTGGTAAACCTGATTGACCATTGGCGGGAGGAGGGTCTTGACACACACCCCTTACTCATTTCAATAATCAAAGTATATTAGTACTATGTGCTACGTAATGCAAAGCATGGCTGGGACCTGTTGTTCTACATTGCACATCTGAGGGGAGAAATTGCGCAGCGATGTGCTGGGGGCTGTTTGCGTAAGCAGTGTTTATTTCCAGACTCTTCGAAGGACAGCTCACAGAAAGTTTATAAACAAACAAGTCCAATAGGACATGTTGCCCAGACTGGGTGTCTGGCCTTGCTCTCAGTGTATATCCTTATCATCGAAGGCTGTAAGCTTCTACTAAATGCATTTCTATAATTTTTAAGAATAGCAAGCTAATGAGAAGTTAAAGAAACAGACATTTAATTTCTATCACACGTCCGTTTTCACGAACAAGCTAGGGATGTAATTAGATGTCACCTGTGTTTTTTATGGTGGATCCACAAACTAGGATCACACACTGATGGCACACTGAAGACACTCTGTCAGTTTTTGCTGACCTAGTTCACTGATGCTGATGAACACTGAACACACACTGAAGACACTCTGTCCACAAAAACTGTGGAAGAGTGAAGAAATCAGGCGATACCTTTTAGAGGCTAACTGAGTATATTTATAAGTAAGCTTTCAGGAGTACTCGCTCCCTTCATCAGATATGGTGTGATACAAGAACTGAAAATTCACAGATTTTTATACACATGGTTTTCAAAGCATTTTGGATTCTTTAAAAAAAATTGCAATCTAAGTAGAGAAGTTATTTACAACAGGTCAAAAAAACAGTCTGGAAACTTGTGGTGCGTGACGGAGGGATCAGTAATTCTTGCTGTTATCTGTTTGCTATCAGGAGGTGATTTGTGTCCCTCACAGGTCATACATAGTGTGATTTGAAGCTGGCATGAATATTGAGTTCAGTTCATGGTTCATGCATAGTGTGACATGAAGCTGGCATGAATATTAAGTCCAAATTGCAGAGTTTGAAATTTTTGCATAAATTTATACTCCCATTCTTTTCTTTTCCCCTGTGTCTTAAAATGTCCCATTAAAACCACAACCTGCAAATCTTCAATAGAGTGGTTTTCTCCGGAGAAATGTGCGGCCACTGGGAGATCGGTTCTGCTGTTATTAATGGTGGATCTGTGTGAGTTCATTCGTTGACTGAGTCTCTGCCCTGTTTCCCCCACATAGAGGCCTGTGGTGGGACATTGCACACACATTATGAGGTACACCACATTGGAAGACCTGCAGGAAAATGTCCCCCTAATTCTGTGCACCTGTTGTGACTGTGGGATAGGTACACTGTCAGCGGTGTGGATGTGCTTGCTTGTGACTACTAGGGGCACTCGGGCATCTTTCTGGGTCTCTCTATATGTGAGCAGACTGTCTCTGTTAATGGCTGCCGCTTTGTTCAATTGGTTGTCTGTTACTTTTGGTTTGTAACCCAGTCTGAGAAATTTCATCCTCAGATCCAGGAGGTGCTTGTCCAGGTCTGTTTTGTCGGAGCAAATACGATTGTATCGTATAGCCTGGCTGTAGATTATAGATTGTCTTGTGTGCTTGGGGTGGAAGCTGTCGTTTCTCAGGTAGGCCGTTCTGTCTGTGGGTTTGTGGTATATCGATGTGAGTAGCCGGTGGTCTTTAATGTATATTGTGGTATCCAGAAAGTGAATTTCACTCGCTGAATAGCTAAGTTTAAGGTTGATGGTCGGGTGAAAGTCATTGAAGTCATTATGGAATTGAAGTAGGGCCTCCTCACCTGCAGGCCAGATGACAAGGATATCATCGATATAACGAAGGTAAATCATAGGTTTGGTGTCGCATGTTGATAAATATGTTCCTTCCATTTCTGCCATAAAGAGATTTGCATATTGGGGTGCACATCTGGTCCCCATTAAAGTTCCCATTCGCTGTAGATATAGATCCTCTCCAAAGGTAAAATAGTTGTGGCTAAGGATGAATTGTATGAGCTGCGTTACAGGTTCTGTTGGGAGGTTTTGTTTTGCCAGGTGTACCCGACATGCTGCAACTCCATCCTTGTGGGGAATGTTGGTATACAGGGATTCCACATCCATGGTGGCCAAAATGGTACCCTCAGGTAGAGGGCCCAGGGCATTCAGTTTGTTAAGAAGGTCAGTGGTGTCCTGGATATAGCTTGGAGTATCCCTGACAAGGGGTTTTAGGAGATTTTCCACCCAACCTGAGATGTTTTCTGTCAGTGTCCCAATGCCAGAAATGATAGGCCTCCCAGGGTTGCCATCTTTGTGTATCTTTGGGAGCATATAGAAGCAGCCCGGTCTGGGATCTTGTGGGATAAGTCCTTTTACCTGATTCTGGATCTGGACTTGAAACTTCTTGATCATACTCTTTAGTTCTTTCATATAGGCTTCTGTGGGATCACTTCCAAGTTTGGAGTAATGGATGGGATTTGACAGTTGCCTGTTTGCTTCCTGGATATAGTCTGAGATGTTCATTATGACTATTGCGCCCCCTTTGTCAGCCGGTTTTATTATTATATCCTGATTTTCTTTCAGTGAAGTAATAGCCTTCTGTTCATGTTCCCCTTGTCAGGGATACTCCAAGCTATATTCAGGACACCACTGACCTTCTTAACAAACTGAATGCCCTGGGCCCTCTACCTGAGGGTACCATTTTGGCCACCATGGATGTGGAATCCCTGTATACCAACATTCCCAACAAGGATGGAGTTGCAGCATGTCGGGTACACCTGGCAAAACAAAACCTCCCAACAGAACCTGTAACGCAGCTCATACAATTCATCCTTAGCCACAACTATTTTACCTTTGGAGAGGATCTATATCTACAGCGAATGGGAACGTCAATGGGGACCAGATGTGCACCCCAATATGCAAATCTCTTTATGGCAGAAATGGAAGGAACATATTTATCAACATGCGCCACCAAACCTATGATTTACCTTCGTTATATCGATGATATCCTTGTCATCTGGACTGCAGGTGAGGAGGCCCTACTTCAATTCCATAATGACTTCAATGACTTTCACCCGACCATCAACCTTAAACTTAGCTATTCAGGGAGTGAAATTCACTTTCTGGATACCACAATATACATTAAAGACCACCGGCTACTCACATCGATATACCACAAACCCACAGACAGAACGGCCTACCTGAGAAACGACAGCTTCCAACCCAAGCACACAAGACAATCTATAATCTACAGCCAGGCTATATGATACAATCGTATTTGCTCCGACAAAACAGACCTGGACAAGCACCTCCTGGATCTGAGGATGAAATTTCTCAGACTGGGATACAAACCAAAAGTAACAGACAACCAATTGAACAAAGCGGCAGCCATTAACAGAGACAGTCTGCTCACATATAGAGAGACCCAGAAAGATGCCCGAGTGCCCCTAGTAGTCACCTACAACCCACAGCTGGAGATCCTACGAAGGATTGCCAAGGAGCTCCAACCTGTGCTACATAGGGACAACAGGCTCAAGGACATATTTCCAGTCCCCCCTCTCCTTTCCTTTCGACAACCACCAAACCTGAGGCGTATTATCGTCCGGAGTGCCCTGAAGGCCCCAACTGAAAATGGCACCTCACCTTGCCTACATAAAAGGTGCATGACCTGCAAGCACATCCACACCGCTGACAGTGTACCTATCCCACAGTCACAACAGGTGCACAGAATTAGGGGGGACATTTTCCTGCAGGTCTTCCAATGTGGTGTACCTCATAATGTGTGTGCAATGTCCCACCACAGGCCTCTATGTGGGGGAAACAGGGCAGAGACTCAGTCAACGAATGAACTCACACAGATCCACCATTAATAACAGCAGAACCGATCTCCCAGTGGCCACACATTTCTCCGGAGAAAACCACTCTATTGAAGATTTGCGGGTTGTGGTTTTAATGGGACATTTTAAGACACAGGGGAAAAGAAAAGAATGGGAGTATAAATTTATGCAAAAATTTCAAACTCTGCAATTTGGACTTAATATTCATGCCAGCTTCATGTCACACTATGCATGAACCATAAACTGAACTCAATATTCATGCCAGCTTCAAATCACACTATGTATGACCTGTGAGGGACACAAATCACCTCCTGATAGCAATCAGATAACAGCAAGAATTACTGATCCCTCCGTCACGCACCACAAGTTTCCAGACTGTTTTTTTGACCTGTTGTAAATAACTTCTCTACTTAGATTGCAATTTTTTTAAAGAATCCAAAATGCTTTGAAAACCATGTGTATAAAAATCTGTGAATTTTCAGTTCTTGTATCACACCATGTCTGATGAAGGGAGCGAGTACTCCTGAAAGCTTACTTATAAATATACTCAGTTAGCCTCTAAAAGGTATCGCCTGATTTCTTCACTCTTCCACTACTTTCAATGGCTAAGACGCTACAACATTATACTACCACAAAAACTGTGGATCGCAAAATACCCACGGTTGTCTGCAACTAGCCTTAACCTGTGAAGCTATAGCTATTAGCTTACCCCTGATTGCCACTTGAGGAAGAGTGGGTGTATTGATCAGTATCCAATCTATGCGGGTGTAATGATGATGGGTAGGAGAGTATTAAGAATACTACTGTAGGAGTTCATTGTTTTCTACTATGCATCCACTAAGGTAGATTGCTGGAAAAGGGTCCAGATAGTGATCTGCTGCACCCCTAGAATTTTCCATTTTATACAAAGTTAGTCACCACACCAAATCAGATGTTCATAATGAAAAGTAGCTAGTGTATTGCACATAAGTGAGAAAATGAAATAGAATTGTTAGTTGGGGCAAAAGTATTAATGGGACACAGCTTCTTGTCTTATAGGGTATATAAGGCATAATATAAGATACCATCTCTCGGATCTGCAACATCACGTGTAAAAGGGAATGAGTGGTAAAACAGGGTGAGAACACCTTGGCTTTTTGTATGGAAGGATGCTCTGAACATCTTGTAGTATCTAATATAAATGAACGTGGAGTATGATGTAGGAGTAAAGTGGGACTCTTGAATACAGATAACATCAAGGCTCAGTTTAACATAATCTAAGAAAGCCTTTTTTTCTTTCATCAGGGAGTTGTATCCCCTAACATAGATCTATTCTGTGAAATAATGCATTTTTTCACTCTTTCCCTAGTTCCCTAGTTTCTGCCTCTCACCGAATGTTACTGTGTAGGGGAGTATGTGTAGTATGTAGTCAGGATTAGGATATTTATATGCAGCTGTATAATATACAGTATATGATATAAAAATCCCAATCCTGACTGTGTTTTCAACCAGTGATATCTCTGGAAATAATTTAGATAACACTTAGTAACCTTAGAGTCATATGAAAGAAGAGAATCTCCTCTTTCAAAAGACACCAAGTTTGTATATTATATAATGTCCAAGATATAACAGTTTGAAGTGCCCTCCCCTCCCCTCATTTTCTATACATGTTACACAATCCATACTCCCCTACACAGTAACATTCAGTGAGAGGCAGAAACAGCTGTCAATACAGAAACAAGGGAAAGAGTGCAAAAATGCAGGATTTCACAGAAAGATTCAAAATTTGTTAATAAAGTATATTACCAAAATTATTTATGACACAAATACAGTACTGCCAGAAAATTAAAAGTTGTCCGAAAGTTTAGTTACGCTTTAAATAATAGGGGGAAGGACTATGCTTTTTCTTCCCATGCATGCAGCCACTTTCTAAGAGACCTAATTATAGACTAAGACTCCAACACACCAATAAAAATGTCCTTCAATCATGAAAATCAAATGATAAACCTATTATAATAAATCAATTAAAACACATTTTATTGTATTTAGCATTAAAAGGATATGAAATCTAAAAAAAATAAAATAAATAAATAATCAGATAAAAATAATAATTTTCTCCTACCAGTACACAGGGAGAAGCGCCATGGAGGAGGCTATGTAGCCAATGACAGATCTCTGGCCACATAGCTTCCTCTATGGCACTTCTCATTGGCTTTCTCTCCACCAGGACCTAGCAATCCGTGTTTGATAAAGGGCTGATTGATAGACCGTTACGCTTTTGTTTGGATTGTACCATCTGTGAGCAAATGAAAAGCTACTTAATTTCACTGTTTTCCTTCTGAGTGCTGAGTTTGTCTAAAATGTTTTAATTAGGCATTAAAAACATTTTCCAACAGGATATTAAAGCTTCTGATCTGCATGATTCTAACAATCTCATTGATCGAGTTGTTATTTGTTGGGCATTATTTATCTATTATGTTTTCTTTTCAAGAATGCTTTACTATCAATTATTTACATAAATTGCAAGATGAAATTGCCATTATTAAATTTACTGAATAAGCTGATCTACTGTCCTGAACACTCACTTTCACAAGTCTTGGACAAATTCCAGGAGCTTGTTAAAGAAGAATGAATTGGTTTACACGAAAATTTGGTTTACATACAAATGTATTGATAATCTTTGATAATCTTTTCAAAAGAGCATGGGGCCATCTTTTCCATATGCTCTACTGATAAGGGAGGTGCAGTAGTAGTTCTAGACACCACCCATAATGAAAGTTGCTTTGTAATAAAGCCAATTTTAAGTTCATTAATTTTGATCTTATGACTTCATTAAAAAGTAACTTGTAAGTTCTTTTAACTGGTTGATTGCCTAGTTATACCTGTTTTCCACTCATACCCTAAAATTCATAGGGGCGGATTCATGCCCCCTATAAGACCTACTGTTACAGAAATCTGCTCCATGGGCGAAAAGTTGAGTGAGTGGATAGATAATTTGTCACATCCCATATTAACTAGATATTGTGGGTATTTGAGGGATTCTAAACATGTTTTATCTTGCTTACAAAATTTTACTTGGATTGATAATGTCATGTGGATTACCTGTGATGTCGAATTCTTATACTGTTGTATCCCATATAAATTAGCCTTATTTTCTGTCTCATATCATCTTGATAAATATTTCCATTATTCTAGCAACCTGAATCATTTTATTTTTATGGCTTTTTGTATTATCATCTGTCTATTTTTTGTTCAGTGGGTGTTTCTACATGCAGAGTATGGGATTGACAATGGGGTTGTAATTCTCCTCATCACTTGCTAACCTCTATGTTGCATGGTCTGAAGAGTCCTTTTTATTTTCCACCGATAATCTATAAAGGTATGTGGGTAAATTGGAAAAGTTTTTTTGGCTGTGGAGTCAGCAGGTGTATTTGTTGTCAGTTTGGTGTTAGGGTTGTAAGTCTGCTGTGGCCGCTTTAAGACTGCCAGGTCCACAGAGGCAAATTCCCCTTTAAGAAATTGTGCTTTAATTTATGGGCCAGTCCGGGTCTCTTTAATCCCCTCCATTTCTCTCCTCCATGCTGGTTTTGGCTCCCGTCCCTGTTGCTTCCTGTTCCTGCTGCTGTGTGTGTTTCTCTGGTTCTGACCTTTGGATTGTGTACTCGGACTTCTCTTTGGATTATGACTCTGCTGTACTTACCCTCTCTGGCATTTTGACTCTGGCTAAGTACCTCGACCTCTCCTTCTATCACTTGCTCCTGTACTTCACTGCTATCTCCGCTGCCGTCCCTGGTCTGTCGTTTACTCTTCGTCCGGTGAGTTGCTTGCGATTCTGCTTTCTGGCTTCTGCTTGTGGTTAATCAATTTGTGACACATTCCTCTGCATTGTCAATTCCGGTCTGGGATTGTGCCAAGTCCATCTCCACCACTAGGAGCTCTGGTGAAGACATCCTGAGATTGGCTTTGGCTCATACTGGGTGTGTCGCAGCTTGGTTACGTTTTTTTTCCGCTAGCAGTTGTTAGGTTCAGTTCTGCTGCTTCTCTCATTTCTGACTACACCTTACTCTGTACCTGCATCTGAGCTCCTAACATTTGGATTGTCCACTCCAAGACAGAGGATAAGGTTTATCACATAAAAGATTTTATAAACTGTAAAACCAAATATTTTGTTTATTGCATTAAATATGTCATATGCTGGTTGTACCTGTCATAGACTAAAAGAATGAGTTAGAGAACATTTTAATAAAGCAGTGAATCACACTGTCCAAGACCCTTCACAAAGCATTTCTTTCATACTCATAGAGGGGTGTCTCCAATATCTGCTGGTACTGAAAAAGCCAATCAACCTACCAGTGGTGTTGATTAAAGATGTACCTTACTTAATAAAGCTACATTTACATGACTGTGGTACAAAATGGCTGTGAAAAAGGGGATTTTTTCAAGGCCATTTTGCACCAAAGGGACACATTTTTTCACAGATTCCTCATAGATTAGACACTATTGAGGGATCTGTAAAAACAGGTAAAAATAGGATGTAATAATAATTAATGACCTATTTTCTGATGGAGTTTCCACATTCACATGAATAAATTTTAAAGGAAGTCTGCCAGCAGGAAAATCCAAAGACCCCTTTTGTTATTCTACATTACAGCTCCATTTTCATGAAAATCAGTGCTTTATTCTTATGCAAATTAGATGACAAGGACTTTAGGGACATTTCTTTTCCTTGGGCTTTGCCCTCCACTCCAGATAACTAACTCTAATTGCAGACAAAGATGTCACTCAAACAATGGGGGCAAAGCTGGACAGCAGTTAAGGCTGGGTTGTCTACACAGTAAGAGAAGAAACTCCCTAAGGCTACGGCCCTACATTGCAGAAATGCGGCTTTTTTTGTTATATATTTTGCTGCGGTTTTTTGAACCAAAGCCAGGAGTGGATTTATCAGCAGGTAGAAGTATAAGAACTTCCTATATATTTCCCATTCCTTTTGTAGCCATTCTTAGCTTTGGCTCAAAAAACCGCAGCTGATTTTCATGAAAATGGAAAATAGAGCTGCAATGCAGAATAAGAAAGGCATCTTTGGAAAGTGTAGAAGCAGACCCTACAAGCTACTATCATTAGTCTGATACCGATTTTCCTGCTGACAGATCCCCTTTAAGGCAGCACAGCAAAGTGAATGAGGTAATCTCATCCACACATTGTGGGAAAAAAAGAGCTGCAGAAAAGCTGCATTTTCAAAAAATGTATGTCAATTTTTTGCTGCAGAAACGCAAGTGTTTTCCCTATAGATTTAATAAGGAAAGAAAAAAGCTGAGAAAAACGCAGCAGAAAAAACACAATGCATGGTCGCTTCTTTTTTTCACAGCATTTTTTTAAACATGTTTTCGCTACATGGAGCCTTAGCCTAAAGAGGGATAATGGTTCCTGCTTATGAGCAGCACATTCCTCAAGGGTTTGCATGTGGGAAATGATCTGATCGTGCTTTGATTTTATTAAATTTCATCGGTACTTCTTACCTTTAGCTTTTTCCACCTTGCTTATGAATAAGGGCCAATATAGGCCAGAAACATGTGAGGGGAGGTGAATAATAATAAATAATAATAATAATAATAATAATAATAATAGCTTTATTTATATATCGCCAACATATTCCGTAGTACTTTACAAATCAGAGGACACATGAACAGACAATATGAGACATTACAATGTGACAAATAAATAAACATAATAAACAATAGGAATGAGGGCCCTGCTTGCAAGAGCTTACATTCTATGAGGTGATAGGGAGATATAATAGGTCAGAGGACTTGTTTGCTACCATGGTCCAGCCATCTTTTAATAGAAAAGCTTATGTAACTGAAGCTGCATGAACCCGCCTGTATCTGTGAATAAACATATACTAAGTGCAAGCAGTGCAGTGTAACTTCTAGATGGAGAGGACAGGATCTGAGGAACAGAGGAGGAAGGATAAAAGGTGTTGGAATAATGTTTCTTATTGCCTGTATTGCAACAACTACTGTTTATATGTTTATAACTCCATAAGCTTCTGTCTCTAGGCATAGTGTTAAGTTGTTAATAAAGCTCTGTTAAAAAGGTGGGGATTAGAGTAACAAAAGTGTATTATTTTTGTTCCTCAATAAATATCTGTTTACTGTTGAACGCCTGGACAGTCAAAGATTAATCCGCTGCCAACAAGTTATGGGCCCAGATACCTAGAGACACAGAAAGAAAAGGAAAACAACAGTGATCCAAGATGGCCACCAGCAGCAACTCTATGAAGTTCATAGTGCCAAACCTGAATCAGAACTATCAATCCTGGAAATTCAAGATAAAGATGCTGCTGATAAGAGAAGGTACGTGGAAATACACACAGGAGTCTAAACCTGACCCAGTAACAGATGACTGGATAGAGAAGGATCAGAAAGCTGTACCAGTCTAAGCTAAATAGGAACAGTGATATGCAGGACTATATATGAAACACTTTAGAAATTGTGGAGCACTTACGTGGCATTGGAGAAGGTCTGAAAGATTTACATATTGCTGCAGTACTATTAAGCGGTCTTCCAAAAAGCTATGACACGCTTGTAACAGCACTAGATGCGCGCCCAGATAATGAGCTCACACTGGAGTATGTCAGAGGAAAGCTTATAGATGAATACAAGCGAAAGTCAGAGAGTGTATGCAGCGCTGGGGTATCTAAAGCAGAATCCATTTTAAAAGCCCAAGCTCTACCCGAAAATAAAAGTCATTTCAAAGAAACACGTGAGTGTTTTGTATGCAAGAAAACAGGGCACCTAAATGTTGACTGCAGAGTCTGGAAAGCTAGGATGAATCATCTGAAAAAGCAAAATCATCAAAGTGTTAAAAGTGCCATCACTGAAGAAAAGCACAATTCAAGTACTGAAACTGCTTTTACCATTAATGCAAGTACATTCAAGCATGCATGGTGTATAGACTCTGGAGCAACTAGTGATATGACCAATGACAGAAACTTGTTTTCTAACCTTAACCAAAGTAAGTCAGAGAAAGTGATTTTGGCTAATGGTCAGTATATGAATACAGAGGGAATAGGGGATGGTTACATTGATTGTCAAGTCTCCCCAACACAAAGCAAAAAGATCCCAGTAAAAGATGTGCTATATGTACCTAGCCTTGAAAGCAATCTGTTATCTGTGAAGAAACTCACAAGACACGAAAATGAAGTTACATTTAAAGATAACGGCTGCATCATCTCAAAAAGGGGCCGTATACTAGCAGAAGGAAAAAATCAAAGATGAGCTATATCAGTTAAATTGCAAATAAAACGCATATACTGCTAAACAAGAACAACACACAAACTGTATCCATCTATGGCACAGGCGTCTTGCACATAGATATCCAGAAGCAATAAGAAAGTTAGTTCAAAAACAACTTGCTGAAGGCATTACAATTGATCAGTGTAATCAGGCAATGAAGTGTATAAGCTGTCTTAAAGGAAAAATGTCCCGAAAATCTTTTCCTAAGAATAGTACTACAAAATCAGAACAGCCACTTGATTTAATACATACTGATGTTTGTGGTCCATTGAATACTCTAACTCCTGGAAAGAAGAGATATTTTCTCACATTTATTGATGACTATTCAAGATATACGGTTGTCAATCTACTTCACAGCAAAGATGAAGTCCCAGGGAAACTTGAAACATATCTAGCTGAAGTATATAACAAATTTGGGAGAATGCCAAAAATCCTGCGTGCAGATAATGGAACTGGATATACAAGCAGTGAGACACAAAGCATTTTAAAGAAAAATGGAATCGTGTTTCAGACCACTGTACCATACAATCCTGAACAAAATGGTGTAGCGGAAAGAAGAAACCGGACACTCTGTGAAAGTGGAAGAAGTATGCTATTTGACGCAGATTTGCCTACAACATATTGGGGTGAAGCAATCATGACAGCATGCTATCTTCAAAACAGGTTACCAGGTAAAGCTACAGAGAAAACTCCATTTGAGATATGGAACAGCAAAAAGCCTAATCTACAACACATAAGAGTATTTGGAAGTAAAGTATTTGTGCATGTCCCTAAGGAAAAACGTACCAAGTGGGAATCCCATGCCAAAGAAGGTATCCTGGTGGGCTACAGTGAAACCCAGAAAGGATATAGAATCCTGCACCCAGAAACGAACAAGGTCACAATAAGCAGAGATGTAATGATTGATGAGAACTTCGTCTCGCTCAAGTTTTATGACATCATACCAGTAGTCCAGATGAAGCAACAACAATCTAAGTCACAGTTACAAAATGACAAAGAGAAAGATGTAGAAGTTTGGTTATATTCTTCAACCATTGAAGAAGCAACGGAAACATCAAGTGAACCTGAAATAAGAAGATCGTCAGGATCAAACAAGGGAATACCAGCTAAGCGTCTATCCTACATTGCTAAAACACTACCCGAACTAGAGCCACAGTCATGGGATGAGATGCAACGACTACCTGCCCATGAAAAATCGAAGTGGATTAATGTTGCTAATGAGGAAATGAAATCGCTTCATCAACTTCAAACCTGGAAACTCACCAAACTACCACAAGGCAAGAAAGCAATAAAGTGTAAGTGGGTGTTTAAGACCAAATATGACTCTGAAGGCAAAGTTCACAGATTTAAAGCAAGATTAGTTGCAAAAGGATATTCTCAGAAATATGGTGAAGATTATGATGCTACATTTTCTCCAGTTGCTAAGCAGACCACGTTTAGGACTCTATTAGCTGTATCTGATATTTGGATATCAAAACTGCCTTTCTAAATGGTGACATTTAGGAGGATTTGTACATGACTCAACCTGAGGGTTATATCAGAAAAGGTGAAGAAAACCTTGTTTGTAAACTACAAAAATCTCTCTATGGTCTTAAGCAATCGGCAAGAGCATGGGATACCAAAATAAACAAAGTCTTATTGGAAGAAGGATTTAAGAGAGGTCAAGCAGACCCATGCCTATACACAAAGTGTACAGATGGAAAGTGGATGTATATTCTCTTATATGTAAACGATGTGATTGTCGTACAGAAATTGCAAAAATGACTGAAATTCTGAATCAGCATTTTGAAACAAAAGACCTTGGAATTGTTACATATTATTTAGGCATCCAGATCCAGAGAGAAGAACATGGAAGTTTTCTTCTAAACCAAAGTGCAAAAATCAACTCAATCCTCAACCAGTTTGGAATGTCAGAAGCAAAAGGTATATCAACCCCAATGGAGTCATCCTACCTAAGATTGGAATGAGAAGATGATCTGTTACCAAACAATGAGAAATACAGACAGGTAGTGGGGGCACTTCTATACATAACAACTATGACTCGACCAGATATTGCAGCAGCAGTGGGTATTCTCTGCAGACATGTGGAAAAACCGCGCCAAAGAGACTGGAATGCTGTTAAGAGAATTCTCCGATATTTGAAAGAAACTCAAGACATAAGTTTAAGAATGTCTTCAACAGGAGATCTAAAACTCACAGGTTATGTGGATGCAGACTGGGCTAGTGATTCAAGTGATCGTAAGTCAACAAGTGGGTACCTGTTCAAGCTTGGAGAAAGTTCTATCTCTTGATCCAGGTATCTGTTGCCTTATCATCTACAGAAGCAGAATATGTGTCTGTGGCCTACGCAAGTCAAGAGATCATTTGGCTAAATCAGTTGTTTAACCCCTTAAGGACACAGCCCAAAAGTGCGTTAAGGACCAGGCCTTGTTTTTCAAAACTGACATATGTCACTTTATGTGGCACATATGTCAATTTATGTTTTGAGATTGTTTTCTCATGACACATTGTACTTCATGTTAGTGGTAAACACTAATCAATAATTTTGTATTTATTTATAAAAAAATAGGATATTTGATGGAAATTTGAAAAAAAAAATCGCAATTTTCAAAATGTGAAATTCTCTGCTTTTCAGACAGATAGTCATACCACCCAAATACATTAATAAATATTATCTACCATATCTCTGCTTTATATTGACATCATCTTTTAATCGTCCTTTAATTTATTTTGGATGTTAGAAGGCTTACAAGTGTAACAGCGATTTTCCAGATTTACAGGAAAATTTACCAAACTAATTTTTTAGGGACCATTTCAGTTCTGAAGGGGATTATAAAGGCCTATATATTAGAAACCCCCCATAAATCACCCCATTTTCAAAACTGCACCCCTGAAATAATTCAAAACAGCATTTGGGAAGTTTGTTAACCCTTTAAGAATTTCACAAGAATTAAAACAATATCGAGGTGAAATTTAGATATTTCATTTTTTTCCACTAATCCCTTCATTTAGCCCTAAATTTAACACATTCACAAAGGGTTAAAGGAGAAAATGCATCTCCCAGTTTATTATACAATTTCTCCTGAGCACAGAAATACCCCACATGTGCGTGTAAATTGATGTTTGGGCATTCGGTAGTGCACAGAAGGGAAGGAGCGACACTGGACGTTTGAAAAGCAGATTTTGCTGGAATAGTTTTCAGGTGCCATGTTGCATTTGCAGAGCCCCCAAAGTACCAAAACAATGTAAACCCCCTAAAAGTGACCCCATTTTGGAAACTACACCCCTCACAGAACATGTCAAGGGGTATATTAAGCATTTTGAACCCACAGCTGTTTCACAGATTTTACTAACATTGGGATGTATAAAATGAAAAATTACTAAAACGTCACTTTATTCCCAAAGTTTTCATTTTCACAAGGGGTTAAAGGAGAAAAAGGACCCCATAGTTTGTTAAACAATTTCTCCTGAACACAGCAATGCCCCATATGTGGTCGTAAACTGCTGAATGGGTACATGGTGGGACTCAGAATGGAAAGAGCGCTATTTTGCTTTTGTAGGGCAGATTTTGCTGGAATAGTTTTCAGGTGCCATGTTACATTTGCAGAGCCCCCAAAGTACCAAAACAGTGGAAACCCCCTAAAAGTGACCCCATTTTGGAAACCACACCCCTCACAGAACATGTCAAGGGGTATAGTGAGCATTTTGAACCCACAGCTGTTTCACAGATTTTATTAACATTGGGACATAAAAATGAAAAATTTCTTTTTTTCCAATAAACTGTCAATTTAGCCCCAAATTTTTAATTTTCACAAGAGGACAAAGGAGAAAAAGCTCCCCAAAGTTTGTTACACAATTTCTCCTGAACACAGAAATGCCCCATATGTGGTTGTAATCTGCTGCATGGGTACATGGCAGGGCTCAAAATGGAAAGAGCGCTATTTAGCTTTTGGAGGGCAGATTTTGCTGGAATAGTTTTCGGCTGCCATGTCACATTTGCAGAGCGCCTAAAGTACCAATATAATGGAAACCCCTCGAAAGTGACCCCATTTTGGAAATTACACCCCTCATAGAATTTATCTAGGGGTATAGTGAGCATTTTGACCTCACAGCTGTTTCACAGATTTTATCATCGTTGGGACGTAAACATGAAAAATTACTTTTTTTCTAATAAACCGTCCATTTAGCGACATATTTTAAATTTTTGCAAGTGGTTAAAGAAGAAAAAGCTCCCCACGGTTTGTTACACAATTTCTTCTGAACACAGAAATGCCCCATATGTGGTTGTAATCTGCTGTATGGGAACATAGTAGGGCTCAGAATGGAAAGAGCGCTATTTGGCTTTAGGAGGGCAGATGTGGCTGGAATAGTTTTTAGGTGCCATGTTGCATTTGCAGAGCCCCTAAAGTACCAATACAATGGAAACCCCTCAAAAGGGACCCCATTTTAGAAACTACACCCCTCAAGGAACCCCTCAAGGAATGTATCAAGGGGTATTATCATTTTGAGCCTAAAAATGCTTCCCAAAAATTAATGTACAAAGTGAAAATTGAAGTTTTTGAAGAAATATCCAATTTCAGAATATGTTGCGGCCACTTTGTGGCATCAGAGACATGAACTCCTAAAACTATTAAGTGGGCTATCCTGGGGGAAAAAAAATTATATATGAGGGTGTAAACTGCTGCTTGGGAACACAGCAGGGCTCAGAAAGGAAGGAGCACTGTGTTTTTTTAGCTTTTGGACTACAGATTTAGAGGGACTTTCTGGTCGCCATGTTATTTTTGCAGAGCCCTGGAGGTGCCAGTAAACTGGAATTCCCCAAGAAGTGACCCCCATTTTGTAGGGATGATTTTAGGGTCTCTGCAAGTGTGACATGGGTCCAAAAACCAACAATCTAAATCTGCGCTCCAAAAGTACATAGTGCTCCTTCACATCTGCACCCTGCTGTATGCCCAAATGGCAGTTTATGCCCACATCATGTATGACACTGGTGTACCCAGGATAACGTACTTAATGCCATATGTGGGTATAAACTGCTGTTTGGGCACAGCCGGGCACATAAGGGAAGGAGCGCTATTTTGGTTTTTAGAGCACAGTTTGGTTTTTGGACACCATGTCACTTTTGCAGAGCCCAAGAATTGCCAGTAAAATGGAATCCACAGACTTGTGACCCCATTTTGGAAACTACACCCTTCAAGGGATTTATCAAGTGGTGTAGCGAGCAATTATAACCCTTAAGTGTTGCATTCTTTTAATTTCCAGAAATGAATGCGCAGATGATAATGAAAAGTTAAAAAATAAAATTTTTCCAGAGATACGCCATTTCAGTGCCCGATATGTTGTGCCCAGCTTATGTCTGCAGAGACACACACTCCAAAAACTGTTAAGCGGGGATCCTGGGCACAACAGCTTTTGGAGCGTTTATCTCTGATACAAGCCGGGCACAACATATTACACACTGAAATGATGTATTCCTGGAAAAATTGTCATTTTCACCTTTCACAATCAGCTGCGTATTCATTTATGGATAATAAATTATAGCAACACTTGGGGGTTAAAAATGCTCACTGTACCCCTGGATAAATTCCTTCAGGGGTGTAGTTTCCAAAATGGGGTAACATGTCAGGAGATTCCACTTTACTGGCGTTTCAGCTCTGCAAAAGTGCAATGGCGTCCAAAAACCAAACCGTCCAAGCCTGTGCTCCAAAAATCAAATAGCGTTCCTTCCCTTCTGTGCTCGGCTGTGTCCATACAGCAGTTTATACCCACATATGACATTACGTATGTTACCCTGGGTACAACAGTGTAATACATGTGGGCATAAACTGCAGTTTGGGCACACAGCAGGGTGCAGAAGAGAAGGAGCACTATGTGGCTTATGGAGTGCAGATTCAGATGTTTGGTATCTGGACGCCATGTCATGTTTGCAGAGCCTGTAAGGTACCATAACAGTGGATTCCCCAAAGGAGTGACCCCATTTTGAAAACTGCACCCCTCAAAGAGTTTATCAAGGGGTGTAGTAAGCATTAGTATCCCAGACGTGAATACACAGCGGATGGGGAAAAGTGAATAGGTAAGCTGTGCGGAGTACATTGGGAACACCAAATTCCCTACTATTTCCCCAGTAGTTCCTATTATTGGGGAGGTCACTCTGGGGGTCACTTCTGGTTTATTTTCCCTCATAAGCTCTAAATCTGGTTTGTCACCTGATATACGCTTGCACAGTTTATACATTCCCTTCCTGACGCAGCCAGTTATGTTCTAATGATTTGGCGATTTTTGGGGTTTTTGTCTTCACATTGTACGACCTATATTTTCTTTATTTCTCTGGTGATGTAGCCATATGAGGGCTTGTTGTTTGCAGTATGAGATGTATTTTGTAATTACATCATCTTTGGGCGCCTATAACTTATTGAATAAATTTTATTAACTCTTTCTTGTTGGATTAAAAAAAAACCCATCAATTCTGGCACTGCGTTTTACCTTTGAAATTTTTCACCATGCAGCATAAAGCATAAGTAACATGTTACCTTTATTCTACGGGTCGGTACGATTATGGAGATACCTCATTTATACTGTTTTTTTTATGCAATACCAATTTTGCAGAACAAAAACCCATTTGGGGACATAAATTAATTGTTTTTGCATCTCCATCTTCTGAGATGCGTAACATTTTTATTTTATGGTTTACAGAGTTGGTTTAGGTCTTATTTTTTGTGGGACAACCTGTGCTTTTTATTGGTACAGTTTTGGGGTACATATGACTTTTTGATCACTTTTTATGGCATATTTGTTAGGTGAGATGGCAAAAAATCATTACTTTTGGCGAGTTTTTTCTGTTTTTTTTTCCCCGACGTTCACCATGTACATTAAATATTGTTTCAGTTTTATTGTACAGGTTGTTACGGACGCGGCGATACCAAACATGCATTGTTTTTATTAGTTTTTAGGGTTTTTTTATATAATTAATTTTATATAGGAAAAGGGAATTTTTGGGGCTTTATTCTTTTATTAATTTTTTTCAAACACTTTATTTTATTTTTTTTCACTTTTTTTTTATTTTTTCACGTGTCCCATTAGGACACCTGAGCCAGAAATGCTTTGATTGCTGGCTCAGCACTTTAGACTGCAAGACACGAGCTTACAAGTGTCTTGCAGTCTATACAGGAAGTGAGGCTATGCAGACGCATAGCGCTCACTTCCGCAGGTCTCGGCAGGATCAACCAGGTAGTGGGGTCTCCAGGCAGCCTAGGGTCACTGGGCAGACCCCGGGCTGCAGATTATAGATATCGGCACCCCCCGATCTCGCCGCGGGGGGGTGCCGATCGGAGCGGCAACATGGCGGAACCCCTTGGATGCTGCGGTCATGTTTGACCGCGGCATCCAAGGGGTTAAAACCTCCGATCGGAACTCAGTTCCGACCGGGGGATATGGAGCAGGGTGTTAGCTGTCAGTTACAGCTAACACCCGGTTCCGATGCCGCCCGCTCACTATCTCACTAAGTACCAAGCGCACAGGACGTAATTTTACGTCCAATGTCGTTAAGGGGTTAAAGGATCTTGGCAAGCCGTCAACTCAGCCAACGACGATGTATGAAGATAACCAAGGATGCATTAAACTTGCAAGCAGTGAAAAGATCAATGCAAGAACCAAGCACATCGACGTTAAACATCACCACCTGATTTGATAGAACGTGGTATCATCGAATTTGTTTATTGCAAAACTGACAATATGGTGGCTGATATTATGACAAAGCCATTGCCAAGAACCAAGTTCAAAGAGTTCAGAACCTCAATGGGACTAACTAGATAAGTAGCTGTTGAGTGGGGGTGTTGGAATAATGTTTATTATTGCCTGTATTACAACAACTACTGTTTATATGTTTATAACTGCATAAGCTTCTGTCTCTAGGCATAGTGTTAAGTTGTTAATAAAGCTCTGTTAAAAAGGTGGGGGTTAGAGTAACAAAACCTGGAAGTTCCTCTCTGATTCCTGTAGCTACAGCATAGAGCAGAGCACATGGAGCTCACAGACAAGTAGCTGAGATCATAAATTACAGAATATAGTGTATTATTCTTGTTCCTCAATAAATATCTGTTTACTTTTGAACGCCTGGACAGTCAAAGATTAATCCGCTGCCAACAAAAAGTGTTATTGTTCTACACTTCCGCACACTACACTGTGATCAGGTCACTTGATAAGCCTGACCATACAGATGTGATTTTAGGGCAGTTTTGAAGCAGCTGTAGTTGGGGATTAATCGGATTGTCTTGGGTAAAGTATTCCAGAGCACCGGTGCAGCCCGAGAAAAGTCTTGGAGACGGGAGTGGGATGATCAGATAACGGGATGAAAGTCTAAGTTCATTGGCAGAACGGAGAGGACGGTTAGGGCAGTAGACAGTGACGAGGGAGAAGATATAGGTGGTGCAGCGCTATGGATGGATTTGTGGGTCAGTGTGATAATTTTATATTGTATTCTGTGATGGATGGGCAACCAATACAGCGACTGACACAAGGTAGATGCGTCTGTGTACCGGTTTGACAGAAAGATGAGTCTGGCGGCCGCATTCAGGACAGATTGTAGTGGGGAGAGTTTAGTAAGAGGAAGCCCAGTTAGAAGAGAATTGCAGTAGTGAAGACGAGAGAGAATCAGTGACAATGAGGGTTTTTAATGTTTCCACGGTGAGAAAAGGGCGAATTCTAGAGATGTTTTTAAGGTGCAGGTGGCAAGAGCGTGCAAGTGTCTGAATATGTGGGGTAAAGATGAGATTTGAATCAAATAGAACCCCCAGACAGCGCGCATGCCACCTCGGGGTAATAGTAAGTCCACAGACAGAAATGGAGATATCAGGGTTAGGTCGGTTAGTAGATGGAGGGAACACAAGAAGTTCAGTTTTTTAAAGATTCAATTTCAGATAAAGAGAAGACATAATGTTAGAGACAGCACAGAGACAGTCACTGGTGTTCTGTAGTAGTGCAGGAGTGATGTCATGGGATGAGGTATATAGTTGGGTATCATCTGCATAAAGATGGTATTGAAAGCCAAATTTGCGAATGGTTTGTCCAACTGGGGCTGTGAACATTTTTACTGGTCAAGTCTGTAGTCATGTGGCTTTGAAATAAAGATTGGTGGTTTTGTTTATACAAAATTTCAGAGTGTAGGTCATCTACTTGTACCAGAAGTGTGTTATATTTATCAACATGGGGCACTCTGCATAGTGAATATGCTACTGAGCTATACCAACTTTTTGGGAAATGAAATGTAAGAAAATGGTGAAATATTTGCACAGAAAGTAAATTTTTTTATTTTACAAAAATACCATTAGCAGTAAAAGATAAAGAAAACTTTAACTTGACTAAGAAGTGTCCTTGTCCCCTCTTTGTCCTTACTTGTAACCTATTAAAGTTCACTTGTTTATGGCCTTCAACACTGAAGTCATTTTTTTAAAAAATTTTAATGACACATTATGACCAATTATTTTTTTTAGTTTTTATTGAAAAAATCTGTGTCATGAATTGATTGTTTCTAAAACAATTTCTTTTTTGTATAATTTGGTTTTATATATGGCGTCAATAAACAATGATACTTTCTTTAGCAGAAAAAAGTTTAATCTGAATCCCTCAGTAATCTAAAAATGCTATATGTCAGTAACCCTTTAATGTAGAACGCCAGAGCTGTGTTTCTAAGGGAGAATACATCCTTTACATTACAGATGATGCCACATGCCATATTTTTCAAAACTAATTAATATGGACGTCATAAGAAAAAATCCTTTGTGAGCATCTGAGCAAAATTATAAGCCACATGGAGGTGCAATTGTAAAAATGTTCTTTAAATAAATTGTCTAAGTAACTGTAATGCTTCTACGCTCTAAAATAGCTCTAGGAGACTACTGTTAAGTTACTTTAACATGCCTTCAGACAGTTTGAGGACAAGCAGCTTTGGTTTCAATTTTTTTAGTCTGAAAATTTCATGTTGTGCTTATCTTGCACTACCCATGGATGTCATCATTTTTCACAGCTTCCTGGTGATTTCTTGAAGTGGAAAAATACATTTGTGTGGAACTGATATAATGCAAGTACAGTAGATAAGATGGTTCTGTTGTAAGTGCACAGTAAAGTTATACAGAAAAAAACTCAAAACTGTTGAAGTGAAACCCAAGCCCATCAAGTACAATTTCTTTTATATACAGATTGCTATGAGCAATACTACTTAGTCAGAACTGGAATTTAAATCTCATCAAATTCAATGTGGACAGTCCAAATATGGATCCCTTTCTTATGTTTGAATGTTAACAAGCAGGGATATCTTTCATCTGGGTGTAGGCCCATTTATACTCACCTTCCTTCACCTCTTGCGACGTCCAGCTATCAGTTTTTTCCTACTCTGGGCACGTGACGACTTATAAGAGATTTCATGCACCCAAGGTCATCACTGAAGCCTGTGATTGGGCCTCAGTGGTGACATGAGCACGCCATCATCATGCGCATAGATGAGGAAGAAAGAGATCGCCAGATTCCACAATAGTTGAGGGAAGGTGAATATAAATGTTTTTTTTTTATTTTTTACACCTCCCCTTGGGCCTACACCTATTATACTCTGGGATCTGAAGAGACCTCAGAGTATAATAATTTACTGCAAATCATGTCACAGCGGCCATTTTAGTTCACCCCAGATAAATCCCAAATTGTGTGATTATGGTAAAAACCGAACAATTTGGAATATTTGGGATGAATCTAGCTCATTGTATACTAACTAGCTCATAGTTCATACTAACCTTAGTATTTAGCACAGGATATTTTGATATCCCAAGGCCAGTACCACATGAATTAATGGGTTAAACTGAAAAGTTTAATAGGTTAAACAGGAAATCTATTATGTTTATGAAAGAATTTATCCTATTCATTCTTGTGATCTTGTGAACAGGTGCCTGGTCACAATAACAGCAACTGTAAAATCTAAAGTATTTAAAGGGGTTGTACATTATCAGAATAATAAATGTTATAGTTTGTGTAATGAAAAGTTCTGCAATTTTTCTGTATCTACAATGATATTTCTGTATCAATTCCTCACAGTTTTCTACATCTTTGTGATGTATGTTATATATCACTACTGTATATGGAGAAAAGTATTGGGAGATGCCTCTTAATCAGTCTCCCATTCAGTCTGAATGCAGACCTATTGCCACAGGTGTATAAAATAATTATTGTTATTATTTATTTACCCACGTGGACAAAATTGTTGGTACCCCTTGTTTCATGAAAGAAAAACCCACAATGGTCACAGAAATAACTTGAATCTGACAAAAAGTAATAATATATAAAAATTCTATGAAAATCAACAAATGAAAGTCAGACATTGCTTTTCAACCATGCTTCAATAGAATTTTTAAAAAAATAAAACTCATGAAACAGGCCTGGACAGAAATGATGGTACCCTTAACTTAATATTTTGTTGTACAACCTTTTGAGGCAATCACTGCAATCAAACAATTCCTGTAACTGTCAATGAGACTTCTGCACCTCTCAACAGGTATTTTGGCCCACTCCTCATGAGCAAACTGCTCCAGTTGTCTCGGGTTTGAAGGGTGCCTTTTCCAGACGGCATGTTTCAGCTCCTTCCAAAGATGCTCAATAGGATTTAGGTCAGGGCTCATAGTAGGCCACTTCAGAATAGTCCAATGTTTTCCTCTTAGCCATTCTTGGGTGTTTTTAGCTGTGTGTTTTGGGTCATTATCCTGTTGCAAGACCCATGACCTGCGACTGAGACCAAGCTTTCTGACACTGGGCAGCACATTTTTCTCTAGAATCCCTTGATAGTCTTGAGATTTCATTGTACCCTGCAAAGATTCAAGACACCCTGTGCCAGTTGCAGCAAAGCAGCCCCAAAACATAACAGAGCCTCCTCCATGTTTCACAGTAGAGACAGTGTTCTTTTCATGATATGCTTCATTTTTTCATCTGTGAACATAGAGCTTATGTGCCTTGCCAAAAATTTTGATTTGTCTCATCTGTCCATAGGACATTTTCCCAGAAGCTTTGTGGCTTGTCAACATGTAGTTATATATTATTACTTTTGTCAGATTGAAGTTATTTTTGTGACCATTGTGGGTTTTTCTTTCATTAAACAAGGGGTACCAACAATTTTGTCCACGTATGTATATGTAATTCCATGGTGCTTTACATTTGAGGGTTTACATACTGTACACAAAAGATATAAAACAAACACAATGCTAACAGTAACCATGGGGCAGAGCCTGACCGCGTGCTGTGATGGCTGCTTCTGCATAGAGCTCCGTCACATAGAGCCTGCAAACCACCGCTACGCCGCGATTTTTCGGGCAGACATGGTGAAGCCGGGGAGAGACAAAAGCGGGGACCCTCCTGGCACACCTAAGAGGTCCAGACTACAAGGAGACCTCCAGCGCTTTGTGAGGAAAGAGGGTACGCGCTCCCCGCTAGCAGCGCTCAAAATGGCGCCGGAGGGGAGACAGGAGAGAGAAGGGAGGCAGGAGCAGGAAAACGGAGAAGACTCTGACAGCGACAGCGTGACCAGCTCTGAGAGGAGAGAAACACCTTGCAGATTTCCAAATCCTTCCTCCAGAAAGCGCTTGCCAAAGCGGTGAGTCCTGTATTGTCTGAGCTGGCTGATATTAAGGCTGAAATACAGTCCACTAGTCACAGAGTATCTGATCTGGAAGAAGCCTACTCCACCATAAAGTCCCATACACACACAGTATCTGAACATCTCAACTTACACAAGGATCTGATAGACCGCTCACTCACTTTGTTAGAAGACCAGGAAAATAGAAGCAGGAGGAGGAATATAAGACTGAAAGGCCTACCAGAATCCTATCTACAAGGTTCTCTCCCCAATATGGCTGCACAGCTTTTTTCAGATTTATTAGGACCTGAAAGAGCTGCACAGATGGTGATAGAACGGATACACAGGGCCCTTCGTCCTCACCCCAAACAAGGAGACCCACCGTGAGATATTATTTGCGGCCTGCTTTCATATGTAGATACGGCGGCGATACCGTCTGCTGCCAGAAACAAACAAAAGATCATATACGAAGATACTGAGCAATCCCTGTACCAAGATGTCGCTCCCTCTATCCTGTTCAAGAGGAGGTTACTGAAACCTCTACTGGAGGAGTTGCGTGCTCGGAGCATTCAGTACGCATTGTTATATCCATTTGGGCTTGCTATCCTGCTGGGTACAAAGAGACTAGTCGTGCATTCTCTGGCGGACCTACCGGCGGTATGGTCTTCCCTCGAAATCGAGCCACTGGACATACCCTCCTGGATGCCATCAGCAAGCCTTACCCTGAGAGATCTACCACATCTGAACCCACTGAAGCCCAAGTCTCTAAAGGGGAAGCTTGAGTCTCTTCTCGCAGTAGTGGGCCGAGCTCCGGGCTGGTACTGGACTCTGGGTAGACGGTACCTCTTTGTTTTCATTTCAAATTGATATGATGGGCACATACACTGGACAGTGTTGTTTAGCTTAGATCCTCTCTAGTGCCTTATATTCCTATCGCTCATTGTATTTTTTTAGAGTGGCTCTGGCCTCCATTACGGTTGGCATAACTGTCCAGGTGGTTATTCACACCTATGTGGAGAGGGTTCCTTGGTCTTCTGTTTTCCACTGGATGCTGGAGCCTCTGTTACTGTTGCTGTCATGATTGTCTGTCTCCCCCCCCTCCCCGTGTCCGGACCCCCTGTTGGGTCCAGAACTGAGGCTTAGATACTACCATTGTTTGCTCTAAGCTTCATTGAACGCCCTTATAATACAATTATCCCCTCTCAAAGGGCGGTGTCATGCAGGTTCGACACCGATTAGGGTACCTTCCGTTCCCCCAACTCCTTTGCCACACGGGCTAATTAAAACTACCATTTTGTTTACATTGAACGCACAATTTGGTTACTAGGCACCGCTACAGTCCCCAGCTGACTCCCATCTAAAGTGCCCCCCCCATACCCTGTGACTGGAGATTATGCTCCCCCTCCCCCTCCCTCCTGATCCCCAACTTGACTCTTTCGAGTCCCCACACAAGTTTTACAATACGCTGAAACGAGAATTGGAGATGTCGTCAGTTACTAGAACTACATTTAATGTGAAGGGTCTTAACTCACTGAACAAACGCCACTCCACTATGCATTTGATACGTAAACTCAAAACTGGTATACTCCTCCTGCAGGAAACTCACTTTAGACACAATAAAGTTCCCAAAATACCCAAAGGACCCTTTAACCAATGGTTTCATAGCTGCCACCCCACGTCGACCTCGAAGGGAGTTGCTGTGGTGATTAGGCACTCGACCCCGTTCATTTGCCAGCACACACTCACACTGATGCAGATGGCAGGCTTCTCTTTGTTAGGGGAACTCTGGCATCGCTTCCTGTGACTATTACTAACCTAGATCTGAACCTAATTTTAGACCCATTGTTGGATTCCTCCTCAGGGAAATCTTCCATAACCCAGAGGGGTCTGAGAAGAGTACATTCGGCCCTACATGGGATGCACCTCATTGATATGTGGTGCTTTCATAACCCTCAGACCAAGGACTACTCCTTCTATTCTAATCCACATACAGTAGATCCTATCAGAGATTAGACTATCTCCTCTGCTCGTCCTCCCTAGCTGTCCACTGCCTGAAATCGAACATTGATTGTATTAGCATCTCAGACCACGCCCCAGTCTCGTTGGTCCTGAATGTCCCTAGTCTTACCCCCGCACAGTGGACTTGGAGGCTTAATGAGTCTTTGCTTGATAGGGAGTCTGTACGCCAGGAGACAAATTGGGTGTTGGTCCAATTTTTTTAGACTAATTGTACGTCTGAGGTCTCGGAGTCTAGTGTGTGGGAGGTGCACAAAGCTTATATTAGGGGCTTTCTCATTTCCAACACGCCGGCAGTTAAGAAGCAACAACAAAAGGAGGTAGATTCCCTACTATCCCAGATTGCCACGATAGAACGTCCGCACAAACTGCAAGATTTTTCTAGAGCACATGAGGAATTGCTGGTCTTAAGAGAACGGTTAAAACAGATCTTAAATCACTCAGCTGCGAAGCAACTACTAAATTTTAGAGCAAAACTATACGCCTACGGAGATAAGGGTAGCAAGCTGATGTCAGCAATGATTAAGAAGGATAAGGCCAAGTCATGCATAGCAGAATTTAAAGTTGAGGATGGATCGTTGGCTAGCGATACTCCCAAGATAGCTGCCGCCTTTCAGAAGTTCTATTCCAACCTATATAATTTGAATGCCGCCACCTCTTCTCCTGTAAACCCCATCTCCAAACACAGTCAAATTCAAGACTTTTTGAACTCTCTTTCCCTCCCTAAACTCACGGCTACTGACACTGACCCTTTACTGGCCCCCATAGCTATATCTGAACTAAATAGAGTTTTAAATAGCTTCCCGGTCGGTAAGAGCCCAGGGCCTGATGGTTTTCCACTGCTTTACTACAAAAGATTTCGAGACACTCTCTTACCCCATCTAGCGAACATGTGTAATTCCTTGTTACAAGGGCATGAGTTACCTAAACAAACTCAAGAGGCACACATTACATTGATTGCAAAGGAAGGTAAGGACCCCCGTGCCTGTGGGAGCTATAGACCCATATCCCTACTTAATTTAGACCTTAAAATTTGGGCCAAACTATTGGCTCTGAGACTACAAAAACTAGTACCCAAGCTACTTCATGAGGAACAAACTGGCTTTGTGAAGGGCAGAGAGGGTTCAGACAACACGGCTAGACTGTTACATGTAATTGCTCTAGCCAGACGTACCAGATGCCAGCTGGTGCTGCTGGGGGTGGATGCCGAGAAGGCTTTCGATAGGGTTGATTGGTCCTTCATGAGGGCAGCCCTTTCGGCATATGGGATTCCACTGCCTTTCATCTCAGCTGTCTTCTCCCTCTACTCCCAGCCGCACGCGCGGCTAAAGGTCAATGGCTCACTTTCCCAGCCGTTTGACATTGCCAACGGCACCAGACAGGGGTACCCACTTTCCCCTACGTTGTTTATCCTTACACTTGAGACCCTACTGCAAGCGGTCCGTCTCCACCCGGACATACGAGGTTTCAGTGTAGGTCCACATACGCTGCCTTCCATAGCATTCGCGGACGACATTTTATTTTTAGTCACGAATCCAGAGAGGGGCCTGCCGGCGCTGCAGTCCCTCTTGACACGCTACGGGACACTGTCAAATTACAAAGTTAATGAGTCCAAGTCTGAAATCTTAAACATTACAATCCTGCCTGCCTCATTGTCAGATTTACAGAAAAACTCGCCCTTCACTTGGAAATCAGACTTCATAACTTACCTGGGCATCAAACTCCCCAACAACCTAGATGTCATCTATCCCCTAAACTTCCAATCGCTTCTATATGACCTAAAAGAGACCCTAAAATCCTACGACTTTCCTTATCTGTCATGGTTTGGGAGAAAGAACCTCCTGCAGACCTATATAGTCCCTAAACTCACCTATGTCTTACAAATGCTCCCCATTTACCTCCCTCCCTCCTTTTTTTAAATCCATACGAGGCATTTTTTTCCTCTTTTTCGTGAAAATCCAAACCTCCATGGTTGGCACATAGACTTCTGATATAGCGTAGAGAAGAGGGTGGCATAGCTCAGCCAGACATTTTTTCCTATTATAAAGCGATCCAATTGTGTAGGTGGCTGTCCCTGACTGCTCCTCTAAAATGCCCCATAGTGAAGGCACTAGCTGAAGCATATAATGGCTTGGCGTACAGACAAGTGGGTGCTTCTGTCATACCCCAGGCACAATATGTGACATTCTAAGTAGAATCTTGCAACTTATTTGATTGAGGCGGCTATGGCGGTCATCCCTCGGTTTTGGCTACAACCCATTACCCCTCCCATCCAGGTGTGGATTGACAAGGTTAACCAAATCATGAGATTTGAAGAGCTGATCAGCTGGTCGACCAGAACTCACGATAGAGTCTCAAAAATATGGTCGCCATGGCGTGAGAGAGCTCTGCCCTCCTCAGCAGACCCTGAGCAATAGGGCAGATCTACGAGATATTACGAGATTTGACTGGTGCATGCCCTCATATCCGAGCAGACGTTAAGCCCACTGTACACACTCCATTCTCAACCTCCCCCCTTTTCCATCTCCACTCCCTCGTGGGGAACTCTCCCCCTCACCTTGCCCTTCCTTTCCCTCTCCAATCTTGACTATAGATTAAGTTTTTGCGTTTTTCATGTTAGCTGAGGCTTCCTTATGTTTAGGATAGATTTCCCTTGACATTGCCCCCTTTTTCCACCACACAACGATTCATATTGTGCTGTGCGTTGCTAGTACACTGAACAGTGTACATGTTCACGAACTTCTTTGTAAACTTCATTTGCATTTGGCCATTGCCTAGTGGCATTGATTGTGCAAGTGTTGTCAGTTTCTTTGTTAATTTTGACTCTGGAAAGTTTATAGAGTCACATGTTCTGTATTTTTTAGTGCACATAAGGTATCTTTATGTATTCATTTTTTCTTTTTGAACAATATTGTATAAAAACTAAAATGTAAAAATTCTAATAAAATAAGAATTAAAAATAAAAATGCTAACAGTGATTAACTGGCACAGTGGGATAGAGGGCCCTGTCCTCAAGGGCTTACAATCTATGAGGGAAGAGGAACAGAGACAGAAGGTGAGGGGAGAGGCTGTTCAGATGGTCGTATAGTGACAGTAGTGTCATTGGAAGTTGTTGGCCTTACTGAATAGGTGAGTCTTCAGGGCCTTCTTGAAGCTTGTGATTGTGCGGGTCAGTCTTATGTTTCTTGGTAATGCATTCCAGAGTATGGGGGATGCACGGGAGAAATCTTGGAGACGGTAGTGTGAAGAGCAGATAAGAGCATAGTGGAGTAGGAGGTCTTTGGAGGATCGGAGGTTGCGTGCTGGCAGGTAGCGGGAGATTAGGTCGGAGATATATGGAGTGGACAGGCTGTGGATGGCTTTGTTTGTCAGCGTTAGCATTTTGAACTCTATAAAATGAAGCACCTAGCCATGCAGTCTGCCTTTACAAACTTTTGTGAAAGAATTGTTTGTTCTAAAGAGGTCACTGAATTCCAGCATGGTACTGTAATGAGATGCCACCATTGCAACAAATCAGTCCATGAAATTTCTTTCCTCCTAGGTTTTACAGTACATGATAAACTTTGAGTGGGAATCACAGCAACTCAGTCACGAAGTTGTCCATGTAACATTACAGAGCAAGTTGCTAAGTGAAGAGGTGTATAGCACATAAAAGTTGCCCCTCCTTTGCTGACTCAAAAGTGGTAGAGTTCCACATCTATTTTGGAAATAACATTAGCACAAAAAATGTGTGCCAGGAGCTTCCTGGCCAAGCAGCAGCATACAAGTCTTACATAACCAATCACAACGACAAGCACCTGATTACTAGTGTAAAGCATACCACCACTGGTCTTGGGAGCAGTAGAAATATGTTCTTTGCATTAACAAATCTCAGCTATCTGGTAGTGTAATGGAAAAATCTGGGTTTGGAGAATGCCAGGAGAATGTTACCTACCTGACTACATTATGAGAACTGTAAAGTTTGTTGGATGATGGAAAATGCTGTGGGGTTGTTTTTCAGGTGTTGTCCTGGGCCCCTTAGTTCCAATAAAGGAAAATATTAATGCTTCAGCATACCAAGACATTTTGTATGATTCCAATAATTTGTGTAAGGCCCTTTTCTGTTCCAGCATGATTCTGCTCCACTGCACAAAAGTCCATAAAGGCAAGATTGTGTAATTTTGGTGTGGAAGAACTTGACTAGCCTTGGCCTCAAACCCATTGAACATCTTTGCGAAGAACTGGACTAAGAATTGCGAGCCAAGCCCTCTTGTATGACCTCACAAATGCTCACTGGGGTGAATAGGCAAAAATTCCCACAGACACTCCAAAATCAGAAAGTGAAGAAGAGTGCAAACTACTTTATCTGGGGTAGAACAACTTCATAACAAGGGAACCTGTCACATGAAAATTGCTGTTCAGCTCAATCTTAATTATTTAATTAATCTGCTGTATTCAGTTCTATTACCACAGGTGTATTACATCCAGCACCTAGCCATGCAGCAGTCTGCCTTTACATACATTTGTACAAAAACAAATGGCTTGTTCGAAAGATCTCACTAAATTCCATCTTGGTTCTGTAAAAGCATGACACTGCTTCAATAAGTCTGTTACTGAAATTTCTTCCCTCCTAGATATTCCACAATCAACTGTGAGTAGTATTATTGAAGTGGAAGGGTTTAGGATCCAAAGCAGTTCAGCAATAAACCTTGTAAAAGTACAAACCGAGGTCTTAGGTTCTTAGGAACATAGTACTTAAAAATCACCAGGGCTCTGCTGACTTAAAAGGGTTACCCAACATTAAACATGGCTGCTTTCTTCTTCTCAGCAAGGGGTATCACATCCGGTGGTCACATAGCTATGCTGAAGCTCAGTCCCATGCACAATCATAGAGGAAACACTCAAAGCACAAAAATTCTGCTGTGTCATGTCTTATCTATTAGTTTATTTGAAGCAGTTTCTATGCAACCTTCTGGCAGCTGATTTATTAGTGAGCAGCTGATCTTTGAGCAGGGTTATTTGGGTAGTAATTCCTGATTGGCTAGCCTCTCTTTAATCCCTTGAAGACACATTGATTTTATGCTTTTTCATTTTAGTTTTTATTTCTCCATCGTCCAAGAGCCATGATATTTTTACTTTCTATCAACATAGCTGTATAAGGAATGTTTTTGTTGGACAAGTTGCATTTTCTAATGGCTCCTTTCAATTTCCATATAATATATTGCAAAATAGTACAAACATTTTTTTGAAGAGTGGAAAGTGAAAATAATGCAATTCTCTGTAATTTGAGTTTTGAGATTTTTATGCTGTACAACTTAAACAAATAAAGTTTGAAAAAAAAATGCTGTGTAAGGGATCCTTTGTAGCAGACAAGCTGTGGTTTTATTGGTACCAACGTGGGTGAAATACAACATCCTGATCACTTTTTATTCATCTTTTTTTGGGGAAGAAGGTTAATGAAAAATGGCATATGTGATGCATTGTGATTTTTGTTTCCATTACAGAGTTCATTGTAAGGGCTAAATCATTTTACATTTAGTTGTAATATCACACAAATTAAAAATTTATCAAAGAAGGAGATTAAGGAAGAAATTTGTGGATTTTTTGTGGATTTTCCATGTTTCATGTTCATTTAAAGCACAATAAAATACTTGGTAAAGTCTATGGAGAAAAACATATGTTACATTCAATGGGTAGAATATGTTAGATTGGAAAATGTACTATTGTCTTGAATTTATGTTAGCATTAAATTCATAGTCCCTAAATTAAGAAAAAGCAGTCAAGCACAATTTTTTTTATGTTCAGTAATCAAAAGGTCTATTTAAGTCCTCATGCACACAAACATTGATAAAAGTTCATGTTAAAAATTGATGAAATGTTTTCCACCTGTGTGTCACATATTTTTCATCTATTTTCATCTCCTAAGTGCGTACACCATTTTTTAGAATTCATATGTGCACAATGCTCCTCTATTCAAAATTTATTTGTAAATGTTGGTAATAAATTTGTTGCAAAAAAAAATTGGAAAAAAAGTCAGAAAAGGACTTAAAAAAATACCCTCATAATAACTGACTTGAGTGAAGCTCTCATAAGGGTTTACACTTATTTTATGCGTAAATGCTTTTAAAAATACTCAGTTTAGTTCAGCTGTGATCAATTGAAAAAAGTATGTGCTTTTGGTAGTGCCTGTATTAGGTAGTTTCAGAGTTCTTAGCTAGTCATTAATGTAAGTCATTAGACTATCAGTTTTCTGGCTGGCATTTCAAGATAATTGAATCTAATCTATGTAGTTTATGTAATGTAATTTGAAGATAAATCACATAAATTATAGTCTGAAAAAAATGGAAAGAAAGAGAACAGAACTTTGCATTTCCATTATATTTATACCTACAAGAGCAGCATTTAATAGGTTTAATACTATAATAAAAAATAAATATATTTTTTTATGCCATCTGGTAGACATAAAATAAATAAAGGTGGAGAATGAAGCATCCAAGGATATCCAGTGAAATAACAATTATCCTGCTAAAAAGGGAATATATCAAATAATAGAGAAAAATATTGCTGATGTTTGATGCAAAGTTGTCCAATTATAGAAATCTATCACAGACTAGCATAGTCTTGTAAAACACTGAACATATGAATTATATGGTACTTAAACTATAACTTGAGATAATGGGGCGTAAATAACTTGAAATAGCTGCATGAGGTTTATGTGCGAGCACTTTTAGGAGATGTTGTTTTTGCATTTTCTCTCATAGTTTCCATGAATTATTTTTATAAGAGGGCATTTTGGAGAAAGATAGATAGTTATCCTCTCATTAGAGCCAGAGATCCTTCCAATAATAATAATGCATCTTATTCATTGGACAGCTTTGTAATTTGCATCAAAGTGCTTACAAATAAAGAATGAAATATATCTATCCCTTTCTTCAAGAAAATGTTAGTGTTATTTTTTTTAGTGTGAATGTTTTATTGACATTATCTTCTTCTTTCTGATCCTAAGCTGTATTTTGTGACTGACACTCTGATTCTGCAACTGATACATCATCTTATTTGTGGACAGGAAGTCAGTTTTTCTACTTATTACTTTGAAACTCCCATGGAGGTTGTTGCACCACCAGGCCATGTTTGCTAGCATTCTCCCTCCGCTTGCTGAACTATTTTTCTTGCTAGTATGTGCTATGTTTCAGTTCTTGCATGTAAGGTGCACTAGCTGTTTAAAAACTGTGAACCTTGTTGTTAAATCCTGGCCATTCTCTTGTAACTGTGGGCAACAGGGGTTTTCTGGCCCCAATGCATGTTCAATGATGATAGCCTATCCGTAGGATGGGCTATCAGTATCTGATTTTTGGGGGTCTGATACCTGGAACATGCAGGGAAGTGCATGGGTAGTGGAAGCAGCTCTGCTCCTATTCCAGAAATAGGAACGGAGCTGCAGTTTCCTGGCTCAGCCACTGTACAGTGGATGGAGCTTCAGCTCTGCTCCTAGTACTTGAATAGGTGCAGAGCTGTTTCTGCTTCCCGTCCACTGCAGCAGTTTCCAGCTCTTGGCACTTTTGGAACAGCTGATCTGTGCAATGTCTGAGTGTCGGACCCTCACAGATCAGATACTGATTACCTATCTTATGAATAGATCATCAGCATTAAACTTGCATTGTGACATTTCTATTGGTGGCTCTCTGCATCAAAAACCAGATCCATGTACAGAGGTTACAGTCTCAAAAAACAGGGGTAGGCCAAAACCAAACTGGTTAGGTGCCATAGCTGCTGCATATTAGAGTTTGCTCAGGCCATGGACCTTACTGGCAATCTAAACCTGGACCTGTACAAGATACTTGTTCATCAGAGACTGCATCAGGACCAGCTGCTTCTGCTCATGAACATCATCTTTGCATGTCTAGATGCCATGCTGGTTTTTACTCCAATTCTGTCTCAATCTGCTACCAGCCCACCACCTTCTCAAAGAGCATCAGTACTTGTTCTCTATTTATACTGCCACAGTTCCAGAACATTTCTGCTTATACCTCCTTGTTACTACAGAGACCCCAAAGACATGTCATGGATTTTTAAATCAGTAATCTCATACATTTTGACCTGAATGCTTATCAGTAGTAGTATTTGTGAAACTTTCCGAGGAAGCCTATATTTTTGCAGCTCCTGCTCTACCATACCGATACAAATCCCAATATTTGTGCTTCTGCCTCTCCTATCATATCTATCATTCTCTTCAGTGCAGAACTGCTCACAGCCTTTCCTTTAAGGTTGCCATGCCTACCAGTCAAGCTCTATCTGGTTCTGCAGCCATTTTGAGTTTTAAGATGTTGAGCCAGAGTCCATTCCTGAGTTGAGGTGAGGCATTGAAGCCTAGCATTAACCCTTTCCTGACATTCATCATACTATTATGGCAGATGTCGGGTCTTTTAAATATGGTGGGTGCTCAAGAGCGGAACTATCCATTGCTATGACAGCTGGGAGCCTATTCAATGCACTAGTATTGCAGTGTATTATATTAGCCATCAGACTATGTGGGGTTCAAGATCCCTAGGGTGTCTAAAAATAAAAGGAAAAAAAAAAAAAAAAAAAAGTGAAAAAAGCATTAACAAAATAAAAAAATAAATAAAAGTTCAAATCACCCCCCTTTTCCTAGATCAGATATAAATATAAATAAAGCAAAAACACACACATTAGTTGTCTCTGCATTTAAAAATGTTCAATTTACAAATTTATAAAAATATTTTTCCTATACAGTGAATGCCATTGTAGTGGTGGTGGGTGGGTGAGGGGAGAGCATTTTTTGCCATTTTGCTCTCATAAAAATTTGAATAAAAAAGTGATCAAAACATCTAGCCCTGAAAAAAATGGGTGCCTTATGAAGCCCCATGTAAGGAAATATAACAAACATATGGGTGTGGTTTTTTTTAAGGTGTTAAAACGTAGCAAAAACTATATAAATTTGGTACAACTGAGGGCCAGAGTAAGCGCGGTAGCACAAAACGGCCGTTGCCCAAACAGTTTGTGTATATAGCATGCTGCTATATATCGTTTATTTTGTGATGAGCTACCAATAAAGCAAGAGAAAGTTTTAGAGAATCATGAGTGTCGCTTCGCTTTTTTCTATTTTGTATACTATATAGATTTGATATAATCATAATTGTGCTAACCCACAGAATACAAGTGACTTGTCATTTTGGCTGCCCAGAATGCTGTAAAAATGAAACTTGCAAGAAAGTTATGCAAATGCAGTTTTTCTCTATTTTCACCACATTCTGAATTTTCTCCAGCTTTTAGGTACCTCAAACAGAATATTAAATGTTACCACTACTAAGTACAATTTGTCTAGCAAAAAGTAAGCCTTAATATGCCTCTCTGAATGGAAAAATCAAAAACCTTATTCCAACAGAAGATCTCACCATGCTGGTGCATGCCTTCATAACTTCACACCTGGACTATTGTAATGACCTATGCATAAGTCTTCCAGATAAAAAAATATATTGCCTTCAGTTCAAAATGCTGCAGCAAGGTTAATAAACTCTGCTTACTGAACTGCCTGTATAATAGAGAATAACTTTTAGGCTAAGGCCCCACGTAGCAGGTTTGCAATGCATTGCGGTTTTTCCCATGCTGACCTTCAAATTCATAAACATCTTGGACCCGGTCAATTTAAAAAACTTCTGAATCTCCATAATCCTTAATAATCTCTCAGATCAGCAGGCACAAATAAACAGACCATCCCCAGGATCCACCTTACATGATTTGGAGCCAGAGCCTTCTGCCATGCAGCCCCCAGTCTCTGGAAAATCATTATCTAGACCGAGCAGAGAGGTCTCATCCTTGAACAGTTTTAAATGAAGACTCAAAACGCATCTATTCAGTTTGGCATTTGAAGGCAACTAATACCCCTCCTATACATACAGTACAGCAAAATACGGTTTAGTTAACCACTGGACTTCACTTTCCTTCTATTGTGAGAAAAGTGCATTACAAATGTTTGTTGTTGCTGTCTTCCTATTTGGCTTTTCCGTGAACTTCTGAACTCAACCCTGGCTTGGATTCTACTGTTGTTTTGGATACTCCTGTGCTTTTGTACTCTTGGTTTTACACAGTTTATATGCTACACTTTGTCTGCTGTAGATTAGCTGGCCTGGTCTTCAGTCTGCAAATGCACCTATTTTCTAACACCAATTCTGGGTTGCCAACCTGGTTTCCTGATCAGTCCAACCCACTTTACAGAGGGCTGAGAATACTTCAGGGGTGCCTTAAACTCTGCTAACCAAAACAGTGTTGGGTTATTGGTTTTGGTGTTGTCTTTGATGGAGTGGAGTGAATGCTAAAGACTGGCCACACCTCAAGCTGAAGCAGCTTTTCAGGCCCTCAGTCTTTTCCGCTGCTACCTTATTTAATGAGCTGTTTGTCTCTAAGCAATTCTTCCTTGAAGTGGATGCTTCTTTTGAGGGGGCTGAACCTGTGAAAAACTCTAGTGGGAAACCCCACCTGTGACTTCTTTTCCAAGGTATTTTACTTTGCCAAATGGAATTATTAAATCATGATTGAAAACTTCTTGCTAGCAAAAAGACACTGTACTGCATCTTAAACCTGCAGATAAAGATATCAAGGCAGGGCTCTCTCTCCCCCTTATTTGACCCATCTGATCAAAACACTGATCCTCAACCCATTAATAATCAAACTAACATTGTCTCAATTGCATCTGTATTGATAAAGGATGTTCCACTGGGGAAGACCTTTGCACCTTTTGTTTTTATAGCTTTATAGCTCATCTATGATTAAGAGTTGATTGTGACCAGAAATGCATATATATAATAGAATATCTTTTAAAGTTTGCTTGATGACCTTCAAATTCATAAACATCTTAGATCCTGTTTACTTAAAAAAAACTTCTGAAGCCCCCCTTGCAGCAAAGTGAAATAAAAAATTATTGAAATCATAAAAAGTCTATATATCTAAATACTATTAGAAAATATTACTTTATGGTTTTATTTTCAGTAACACAGAGAATTGGAGGACAGGTCAAAGCAGATTTCACCTGTTCAGATTTCCCATCGGTTTTTTAAAATGTTTAGCCAATTTTTATATGTTTTTTATTCTATTGATTGTAATGTGAAAGGAAAGAAAATGAATGTGGCCCAATACATATATATATATATATATATATATACAGTACAGACCAAAAGTTTGGACACACCTTCTCATTTCAAGAGTTTTCTGTATTTTCATGACTATAAAAATTGTAGATTCACACTGAAGGCATCAAAACTATGAATTAACACATGTGGAATTATATACTTAACAAAAAAGTGTGAAACTACTGAAAATATGTCTTATATTCTAGGTTCTTCAAAGTAGCCACCTTTTGCTTTGATTACTGCTTTGCACACTCTTGGCATTCTCTTGATGAGCTTCAAGAGGTAGTCACCTGAAATGGTTTTCCCTTCACAGGTGTGCCCTGTCAGGTTTAATAAGTGGGATTTCTTGCCTTATAAATGGGGTTGGGACCATCAGTTGTGTTGTTCAGAAGTTAGGTGGATACACAGCTGATAGTCCTACTGAATGGAGTGTTAGAATTTGTATTATGGCAAGAAAAAAGCAGCTAAGTAAAGAAAAACGAGTGGCCATCATTACTTTAAGAAATGAAAGTCAGTCAGTCCGAAAAATTGGAAAAACTTTGAAAGTGTCCCCAAGTGCAGTGGCCAAAACCATCAAGTGCTACAAAGAAACTGGCTCACATGAGGACTGCCCCAGGAAAGGAAGACCAAGAGTCACCTCTGCTGCGGAGGATAAGTTCATCCGAGTCACCAGCCTCAGAAATCGCAGGTTAACAGCAGCTCAGATTAGAGAACAGGTCAATGCCAAACAGAGTTCTAGCAGCAGACACATCTCTACAACAACTGTTAAGAGGAGACTGTGTGCAGCAGGCCTTCATGGTAAAATAGCTGCTAGGAAACCACTGCTAAGGACAGGCAACAAGCAGAAGAGACTTGTTTGGGCTAAAGAACACAAGGAATGGACATTAGACCTGTGGAAATCTGTGCTTTGGTCTGATGAGTCCAAATTTGAGATCTTTGGTTCCAACCACCGTGTCTTTGTGCGACGCAGAAAAGGTGAAGGAATGGACTCTACATGCCTGGTTCCCACCGTGAAGCATGGAGGAGGAGGTGTGATGGTGTCGGGGTGCTTTGCTGGTGACACTGTTGGGGATTTATTCAAAGTTGAAGGAATACTGAACCAGCATGGTTACCACAGCATCTTGCAGGGGCATGCTATTCCATCCGGTTTGCGTTTAGTTGGACCATCATTTATTTTTCAACAGTACAATGACCCCAAACACACCTCCAGACTGTGTAAGGGCTATTTGACCAAGAATGAGTGTGATGGGGTGCTACGCCAGATGACCTGGCCTCCACAGTCACCAGACCTGAACCCAATCGAGATGGTTTGGGGTGAGCTGGACCGCAGAGAGAAGGCAAAAGGGCCAGCAAGTGCAAAGCATCTCTGGGAGCTCCTTCAAGACTGTTGGAAGACCATTTCAGGTGACTACCTCTTGAAGCTCATCAAGAGAATGCCAAGAGTGTGCAAAGCAGTAATCAAAGCAAAATGTGGCTACTTTGAAGAACCTAGAATATAAGACATATTTTCAGTTGTTTCACACTTTTTTGTTAAGTATATAATTCCACATGTATTAATTCATAGCTTTGATGCCTTCAGTGTGAATCTACAATTTTTATAGTCATGAAAATGCAGAAAACTCTTGGAATGAGAAGGTGTGTCCAAACATTTGGTCTGTACTGTATATATATATATTTTTTTAAATTATTTGAAAGTAATTGAGAATATTTAAACAGATTGGGGCAGATTTATTAATAATGTCTTAGGTGCAAATAGTGTCTTAGACAGTGCAAATCAGTCCTAAATAGGACTAGATTTATCAAAGTGTCTGATTTATTTTAATAAATTTGACGAATTATTAGACTGTCTAGTCTAAAATTACACCACTTATTAGTTTGATCTAAAAATTCTTTGATGCATTTTTGATGCATGACATTGAGCCTTAGGCCACGACCTTTCTGCAAGGCTGTGCCACTTACCCAATAGTCCTTGCTCCTTTTTCTTACAAGTCGTAAAAGTATCTAAAAAGTTTCTAAAACACTTGATAAATGTAGCACACATGTTAGACAGTTTGTGGTACAAATTACGCCAGAATTTTGACAAATTTTCCTTAATAAATCTCCCCCATTAAGTTGTAATCTAGTGTATATGTGAAACAAATAAAATCTCATGGACAATATACTATATTGTCCCAATTTTTCCTCAGATGATTATCTACTACGTCTTTCCCACATTTTTGCACTTTATTGTAGGAACTGAGATTGTAGTACAGTAGAATGAGATTGCATAGCCAGAGGTTAGGATAAGATGTATGAAAGCTACAGATAACAGAAAAAAAAGAAAACTTGATTTAAGATACTAGCATGCATCCAAAATATGGAAGTTATTGCTTAGGCAGAAAAAGCACTGTCTATCATTAAATCTGTACAACTTCAGCTTGCATGTGTTATGTGGTTTCTAAGGACTATAAGGCCACAGGTCACATTCATGTCTGTAAACTGGATCTAGACAATTTCTTAGGTATACGGAACAAGTAAAACAACTAGGGTAGAATGTATTACCAAGAAACAAGATAACATACAGCATTGATCTTACACAGGTTAATAATGCATGTGGCACGGAATGGTGGTGTCTAAGGAGGGCATGAGATTACAAAACCAAAGGTCAGCATCATGTGTATCAAAGGTGAGTGTCTAATTATTATTGGTGAAGGATTCTGGTTAGTGCCTTAGGCTATGGCCCCACGTTGCGGAAACGCAGCTTTTTTTGTTGCAGATTTTGTTGCGGTTTTTTGAGCCAAAGCCAACAATGGCTACAAAAGTACTGGGAAATATATAGGAAATTCTTATACTTCTACCTTCTGCTCAATCCACTCCTGGCTTTGGCTCAAAAAACTGCAACCAAATCTGCAACAAAAAAAGCTGATTTTCCGCAACGTGGGGCTTTAGCTTTAATCCCATTTTTTTTAAGAAAGAACACAGAGAGGCTGAGCCAAAGTTTCATAAACTGGAAGAATTTTTACATGGTAGTCGAGGAGTGTCACTACAATCACCAGGCAGTAAAAGGCAATTTCTCCGTTTGCCTTGCATATAATTAGAAGTGCAGAAGAATATGAAATACTTTAAAATAAATTAATAAAAGCATGCACTATAAGGTACAACATTTCTCTGCAGCCAATGAGATACAAACGTCGAGCTTATAAAATTTAACCCGTAAAGATCCAGAGAGTTTTTTGTGGGATAAGTTATGTTTTCCCATGGCACTTTTTTGGGGGGGGAACATACCATTTATTGACTATCTCCATCAATTCTGTTGTTTTTTTTATGATTTTTTTCAATGTTTACTGTGTTGTAAAAATAATAAATTAAAAGGGCAATTTAAGGCTCAATATTGTTAGAGTGCATTCTTCTGACCGAGTTTCAGCTATTAAATGCCATCCGTGTGTTGGACGGATTTACCTACCTGCACCTTATGCCGAGAGAGGGACTTCTAGATTAGTTTTACAAACAATTGTGACCCTCCAGTTTCATTTAAGACCGAACTTGTTCATTGCAAACCAAAAGTGCAATGATTATACTCTGGGTTCTCTTTAAAATCAGAGAAAACTAATAAACACTGATATTTAGCTTCTCTTACCTCTCCTGGACTCCCTTGCTGCATCTTTGACCTCTTTTGGCCTCCTAGGTAACATAAGCAGCATCAGGGGATCGCTAAAGCCTTTTGTTGGACTTCACCAATGGCATGTCGAATTCATGGCTGCTGATGTCACCCAGGAGGCCCAACAGATGCAGCAAGGTAGTCCAGGAGAGGCAAGAGGAGCTAAATATCAGTGTTTATAGTATCGGTGTTTTAGAGTATAATCATTGCACTTTCAGTTTGGAATGAAAAAGTTCAGTCTGAAATGAAACTGGAGGGTGAACCTCACAATTGTTCATCTCTATTACTGAGTTGTCCACCCGTACCTTAGGTCTAATTTTGTTAAGCACAAAAGAAAGAAAGAGTGTGAATAGATGGGTGTGTAGATAAAGAGTAATGGTAGCAGCAATAAGTAGCAGGTAGTAATCTCCTCATAGACCCATGACACACTGCATCAAAATCTAGCAATTGCCTCCTGACCTCTGGCCATCTATATTGTCCCCAACCAATAAACTATTTACTGTACATTATAAAAAAGTATAAGGACATTCTTTATTGTTTCTTTCCATATATAAACCATTCTTCTCTTTGTGTTGTAGAGCTTTCAGATAAACTCTTTCTTTTCTTTTTTTCTTGTCATACAGTATATTCCAAATACACTTGTATAATAGATCTTTATCTTTTTCATATTCAGTTTATGTCCTTCTGCTATTCATACTTTTCACAGTTGCTCACCATTGTCTTAAAATAAGATCTGTAAATGTTACAGGCCTGACTATGACTTTCAAGATTGCATCTGTGGAAAGAAGCAATTTCTCTTGACTTTGACATTCTATGCATTCATGATACAAACTTCAATACAGAAAATAGAGTCCCCTATTTGTACTCACCAGTACTCTTGTTGGATGCTTTTGTTGAATACAAACATAATACAGTCCATGATACAGTCAAAGATACAGCTGCTTATTTTTAAGCATAAGGCAAGGTCTTTTGAGACATCTTAAATGGTGAGATTAATACTTAATAGCCTAATACCATTCAAATAACTATATTAGGAAAACATCTTAAAAATACCAAAAAGAAACAATACTGATATTTTCTTTTGACAGCAGAATTTTACTTCTTTTTACCAATGGTTAGACAAATATATAGTATGCAATGTAAAGTATTTCTAGTAATAATAAAGTTTTTTTTTATCATGCACTACATAGTAATCTGATGTAGAAAAGGTTAAATACATAATTAAAGGGATTTCCCATGAACATTGAAGACAAGTTAATTTAAACATTTTTGCAAACATTTAGCAGAACTTTAAAGACTTTTTTTTTCATAATAACTTTTGTGGTCATATTCTGCTGTCTTGATTGTTTGCCAGTAGATACGACCATGAATAATGCAAGAACTTTCTATACTCTAAATCTAAGCCATGATTTTCTTGTTGTGGTCATATTATCTTCTTGTCCATGTACTGATAACCTGTCCACAATAAAGAAATTATGGCTGGGTTTATGATAAGTGCCAGAACATAGTAAGTTCCTACATTCACGGTCGTATTTCTTTGGCAATCGGTCAAGGATCATTTGCAAAAATGTTTAATTGTCTACAAATCTAAATATAATTATGCCCATGGGAGTAACCCTTTAAGTCTAGCAAAGCAAATTACAGTACATTATGACAGTAACTATAACAGTGCAGCTCTCAAAAACTTTCATCTGATTCCTGAAGCAGCCAGTAAAACTATGAATTAAACACATTCCATAATTATGAACTGATACAGGAGAATTAAAGCTAAGGAGACCTTCACAGCATCAGACTACACAGAGAATTAAATTATTCAGTCTGTAACCACAGAGACACAAATGACTGAATATCAACTATAATAAACAGCATGCCTCAATATATATTAATTTACTCTATGTACGGATGATGGTGATTAAATATCTAGTTATTTGTTTACATGTGTACATCTGGCTTCAATAGCCTTGGTGGCCATATAGACCTTTTCTGTGGCCACTGCTAAATTATTATCTCTTTGGCTGGATATTGATATATTATATTCAGGGGGTGTGTTTTTCACACATGAACATAAAATAGTAGGGTAATATAGTTAATATTGATGTATTCTATGAAATTATTGTTATTTATCACAGTATTGCATCTATGTGTTTTCTGCCACATTATCCCTATGTGTCATTTTTTATTATGTAAGTCAGGATAACTGAGAAGCATTGTTTGTTTAGGTGCTTTTCTGTCCATTGTGTCTAACCTATTGTGTTTTTTGTATATGAATTTATAAAAAAGTGAAATATATTTTTGTTATTGCTTCAGAATCATAGTCTCTCTTTATTGTAGGTGTTGTCATTTGATAGTGGTGAGAGATTCTCTTGTCATTTTGAGGTACTTGTGTAGGTTTATTTGGATATCAACCATAGACAGGGTAATTTTATCAAGAATATTTGCAGTCTCTTTTTTAACTGTTCATTTTAGATGCAATAGAACAACCAAAACTGTTTGTGAAATTAAACCTAGCAAAGTATTTGCAAAGTTACTCAACTTTTTATGTAGAGTGATTTAACAGCGTATAATTGGTATGAGTGTAATAGTCAATGTAAAAAGAACTACTATTTATATAATTACACATACAATTAGTTATAGGGATTTTCCAGTGCTGTGATATTGAGCTCCACTTTCTCCTCTTAGGCCAGTGGCGAACCTCTCAAGATACATTTCAGGTTTAGCAGCTTGGGCCCCTGATTAGTTTTGAGACAAACAAGTTGGGTACAAAATACACATTAAATTGTCTAAGAACATAGTGTAGAATACACTTAGCGCTCCTACGAAGCTATCTATTAAGATTAGCGAATCGAAGCTGATGAAGTGGAATTCAATCTGAATTTCAGGAAATCTTCGATTCTCATCGATACCGGATTTCCTGACCCTTCGATGTATCAAATCGCACAGCTCCGATCTGGGGTTTTAACCCCTTGGATGTTTGACCGCAGCATCCAAGGGGTTCCGCCATGCTACCTGTCCCCAGAGTATAATAATAGCACCAGCTCTGGGAGGAGGTCTTTTTTTTTTTTTACATTTTTTCTTTTTGTCCCCATAGGGGATTGAAGCAGCGATATTCTGATTGCTTCTTCAATAGATATACGCTGCAATACACGTGCATTATACTATTAGGGCGGATGTCGGGAAGGGGTTAACGCGATTCGCGTAAATTAATTCGTATTGAATCGAATTGTTTCAGAAACTTCGGAGAATCGGTCGAATCGAATTTTTGAAAAATTCGCTCATCTCTACTATCTATCCAATTTCTAGCTCTCTAAGTCAACATAGCCAAAGTTATGTCAAAGGGAAAAGTGACATTATTAAACTCTGGGGTCTCTAGAGTAAAAGAGACCCCAGAGTAAAAACACTCATACTTTGCAACCAGGGGAATCAGTTGCAGTAGTCAGTGCATCTGAGAGCAGCTTTAAAAGCTAAGTGATAAAGCGAGTGTGTGAGCTTGCAAGTGTGGTTTTATTTTAAGCATGACTTAAAATTAAGTGACTTTAGTTTCAGGGACTTTAGAAAAATAACATTTGAACCTATACACTTTTTATCTGAACTGTGGTTATTTTACTTGTATTTTTTGTTGTGGTGTAATAATCACCACCCCAGTGTACATCTTGCAACATGTATTCTCTACTTGGGCAGCCACTTGAGGGGGCATACTGATGTGCAAGATGTAAGCACATTGCACATTTGGAAGCCCAGATCATGGATTTAAATGAGCAAATTGCAAGCCTGAGATCCATTGATAACTTGGAAAGGAGTTTGTTGCTCACAGCGCAGGAACTCACTGGGGTAAGTACAGAGGGGGGATGGTAGCATGGAGGTGCAGTAACAATAGGCAGCTAGCTGGGTGAGAGTTAAAAAGCAGCAGGGTAGAGGGAAGAGTGCCACAGATGTTAGTCTTGAACTGGCACACCCCAACAAGTTTACTAAGTTGACCCCCTGACGAAGCCATTTTTGGCGAAATGCGTGTTGGGGTGTTTTTCCTACACGTGGTATGTAGTGAGGTTTGGTTTGTTTGCACACACAGGGACTTCATTATTTGGTCTTTCTATTAATTGTTACATAGGGTGACTGCTTTACCACTCCCTGCTTATTATTATTATCTTCGAGCATTTTTTCATGCTTGTAATTAAAACATTTTTGATTACTGCAGGGTTCTGGTTTATTAGTCCCTACTTTCATTATAACACATGCTTTTGTGATTGATATGTCCCTATGTGTCTATATACTCAATATATACCTCCACTACCACGTGTATGATATTTATTGTGGATGTATTTTTTAATTTTCCCCTATGATTATGTAAGTATTCTTCAAGATGTGTATTTAATAAATTGCTATTTTTATATTATATTTTGTGTAGAATTTATTTGGATTATTTAAGTTTACTAAGTTAATAGATGAGGGGGATGTTAGTACAGGGGTGACACTTCCTCTGTCAGCCAGGGGAATGTCTGCTCCAGTAAGAAGGGAGATATGAGTGTAGTGCAGACTACACAAGTGCTGGTAGTGGGGGATTCAATTATTAGGGAACAGACAGGGCATTCTGTCACAAAGACCGGGACCATTGCCTTCCTGGCACTTAAGTTTGACACATTGCGGATCAGGTTGATAGATTATAGGGAGGAGCTTTTGTGGATCCAGTGGACCGGCTGCACGTTGCCACAAATGATAAAGCTAGAAGTAGGTGGGAGGTCTTTAAAAATGATTTCAGAGATCTAGGAAGCAAGCTGAAGGCAAGGACTTCTAAGGTGGTATTTTTGAAAATACTACCTGTACCTAGGGCCACACAGGAGAGGCAGCGGGAGATTAGGTTGGTATACAAGTGGCTCAAGAGCTGGTGTAGGAAGGATGGGTTTGGGTTTTTAGAGAAGTAGGCCGAGTTTGCTGTGGGCTACAAGTTCTATGGTAGGGATGGGCTGCACCTCAATGGGGAGGTTGCAGCTGTTCTGGGGGAGAAGATGGCTAGATGGTTGGAGGAGTGTTTGAACTAGGGAATGGAGGGAGGGTAATAACAGATGTAGAGGACAAGTTAGTGTAGATATGGAATGAGGGATAAATAATGTGATTGGGAGTGGGACGGGGAGTGGGTTGAGAACAGTCAGTAGGCAGAGGAAGAGTATGGATAATGATAAATCCATATATTGCATGCATACTAACGCCATAAGTCTCAATAACAAGATGGAGGAACTAGAAGTGATAATGTTGGAAGAGAAATATGACATAGTAGGGATAAGTGAAACATGGTTGGACTCTAGCTATGACTGGGCTGTAAATATACGGAGGTACAGTATGTTTAGAAAAGAGTGTACGAATAGGAAATGGGGAGGGGTTTGCTTGTATGTAAAATACTGCTGTAAGCCCATCCTGAGTGATAACCTCTTGGAGGAAAATTAATATGTGGAGTCCTTATGGGTGGAAATTAGGGGAGGAATAAAGAACCATAAAATACTGATAGTGGTTAACTATAAATCCTCAAATATAATGGAAGAAGCTATAAATATATTAATAAGATAAATAGATGAGGCTGCAAAGAATAATAAAGTCATTATTATTATGAGAGATTTCAACTACCTGTATTTAAATTGAGAGGCAAAAACCTGCAGGTCCAAGAAAGGGAACAGGTTTTTGTCAGTAATAAAATAAAATTACCCATCACAACTAATGCAGGACCCAACAAGAAGCGAAGCACTTTTAAACCTAATTTTAGCAAATTAACCTGACACATTGTCAAAAGAGGAGGTTGGAGGTCATCTAGGTAATAGTGACCACAACATAGTAAGTTTTCATGTACACTTTAAAATATGTTTAGTAGAGGGGGTACAAAAACACTAAACTTTAGGAAGGCCAATTTTCACCAGCTGATAGTGGAGCTTAGCTGCATAAACTGTAACAATGTCCTCAGAGTGAAGTGAACACAAAAGCATTCTAAATAGGGCCAGTGAAAAAACATTTACCTTACTGTATGGGAATAAGCAGGTTAGAAATAATAGAAAACCAATATGGCTAAATAAAACGGTAAGGAGTGCAATGAGAGATAAAAAGAAACCATTTAAAGTACTAAAACAAGAAGGTAGTGACGCAACATAAATTATAAAGAGAAAAATAAATTGTGTAAAGGACAAATAAAGGAGGCAAAGATCAAGGCTGAGAGAATAATTGCCATGGAAAGTAAAACGAATTCAAAATTATTCTGCAACTACATGAATAATAAGAAAAATAAAGACTGACAATGTGGGCACTCTCAAAAATAATCTGGGTGTAATGGTGTAGAAGGATGAGGAAAAAGCAGATCTATTAAAATGCCTTCTTCTCTACTGTATTTACACAAAAAAATCCAAAGACCAAAGGCATGATTAGGGATAATGTAAATACTCCATTAAATTGTTTAACCCAGGAGGAAGTGTGGCACCTCCTTCAAAATACTAAAATAGAGAAATCTCTGGGTTCAGATGGCATATACCCCTGAGTTCTGAGGAATTATGCACACTGACAGACAGACCTTTATATCTAATATTTAAGAATTCAGTAATGACTGGGTTGTTTCACAGGAATGGCGCATATGTGGTGCCAATATTCAAAAAGGGGTTTTGAAGTTTGACCTCTGTGGTGGGTAAGATATTTGAAGGTCTTCTAAGAGATGCTATCCTGGAGTATCTCAATGAAAATAACCTTATAACACCCAATCAGCATGGATTTATGAGGAATGGGACCTGTCAGACTAATCTGATCAGATTCTATGAAGAGGTCAGTTCTAGACTGGACATGGGTAATGTGGTGGATGTGGTGTATCTGGACTTTTCAAAGGATCTTGATACATACCACATTAACGGTTGGTATACAAAATGAGAATGTTGGGACTTGGGGAAAACATATGCATTTGGTTTCACAACTGGCTTAGTCCTAGGAAACAGAGGGTGCTTGATAATGGTAAATACTCAGACTGGGTCACAATCACCAGTGAAGTTCCACAGGGGTCAGTATTGGGTCCTCTCCTGTTTAATATGTTTATTAATGGTAGACTTGGGTTTCATTATTTGCAGAGGATGATAAACTCCGTAAGGTAATGAAAAATGAGGAGTACAGTAGAATATTACTGTGGGCTCTATGGAAGCTGGAAGCATGGATGCAGACTTGGTAAATGAAGTTTAATGTAGACGAATGTAAGGTTATGCATTTTGGTGGAAGAAATAAAATGTATGTTTTATGTACTTAATAGTAAATTACTGGGTAAGACATCTGGCACTCTTACGTCATGGGCACCTGGCAGTCTCAGCTGAGGCCTGTGTTTGGGTCACCAACTGTAACACGGGCACGCCAAGCATCATGATATCATGATACTCGGCTTGCCCTTGTCATTGATGAGGCCCAATCACAGGCTGGACGTCACCAGCAGAGCACCAGATGCAGCGAGGAGGCCCAAAAGAGGTAATGGAAGGTGAGTATGAATGATTATTTATTTTTTTCACCTTACCTGAGCCTCCACCTATTATACTCTGGGGTCTCTTCAGAGTATAATGCAGAGGTCAGTTTAGTCCAAGACTAATCTCCATTTGTTTGGTTTTGTAAAAAACCATTTAGGTCAAACCTGGCTAAGTATGAACTGATTTGCCCATCTCTACTGTACGTCATTCACTGCTGCAGTCAATCTTTAGCCTCAGTGGTCACATGTTAATGTATGGCATGTGACTGCAGAAGCCATTGGTTGGCTGCAGCAATCACTTGAATAATGTACATGACTTCATTGCTACAGCACCAGCAGAAACCAGAGTAGTTGGGACTAGCTTATTTCTTTATTTCACACCATTACCTGCTTTTACCAATATCTTTTAAAATCGTGGACAACCATTTAAAAACTGTTGAAGCCTTGGGCTCTGTAGCATCCTCCAAGTTCTTTTAGGGCCAAAGAGTTAAATCAGAGCCTGTCTTCACTATTATTTTATATCCAGTTCTACAGCCACTCGTCTAGGAGCATTTCTAATTCACAATAAATGTATGATGCTATTTAAAGCCTGGAGCATAGTAGTAAGATGTTATGTCTTTTTAGTATTCCGAATTCTGCCTTTGTATCTGTGAAATTATTCCTTCTTTGAAATTGTATATGAAGTTGTATATTCAGGTCTTTCAGCTTACAAAATCTATTATCTTGCTTTCTTAAGTTCATTTTTTATGATACTATTAAGATTTTACATTTCAAGTTGGAACAATACCAGATATATATCCAGTATACAGCATCTGGTTGTTCTGATGAATCTCTAAAGTAAAGTAACAACATATGGAACAGCTTAATTTGAAAACCACCTCCTGCTTTTCTTTCACACTCATGCAGAGTGTAAGAGGTAATGAACCCATTGGTGAATACCTGCAATGAAATATTTGCAAGTTCCATAATTAGATATAATAATGATGTTAATTTGAAACCTTAAAGAGAAAAAGAGAATGTGACAAACCTAGGAAAAACTCACATAAAAGAAAACATGTATTTTTGCAGGTCTCTCTAATTTTTTGAGCAGAATTTTATTTGTGATGCTACCAATTTTGCATGCATAGCAAAACATTCCCGAGATGAAACAGCATTCCTGGAATCAGAAGTAAATACAGACCTCTGCTGTCCTTACTCAAAATGGATGCCAGATGTAAGAGGTTCTGTCCCTTTTTTCCCCATATTGGCAGGGGTCCCAAATCTCTGAGCCCTATTGAATATAATGTTATGGCATATCTTAGTGATATGCCATAACATTATGACTGATTGTGACAATAACGATTATCATTATTATTATTTCTTTTTAGAGCACCATTGATTCCATTGTGCCTTACATTTGAAGAGGGGATTACTTGCAAAAACACAAAATACAAAAAAACAAAATAAAATAGACTAATAGTGTCTAGAGATCGGTGAATCTCTCAATTTTGTTTCTTTTTAGGTTTGGGTATCTCGTGTCCAAGATTCATTTCGGGTCGAACAGATATGGTACAAATCACACCATAAAGTGACTTAAAATATAGTGTATAACACTGTCAGGGCTCCTATGAGTCTATCTATCCAATTTCTAGCTCTCTAAGGCAAATACAGCTGAAGTTATGTCAAAGTGAAAAAACAAATGGTAAGCAGTGGATACAACTCCGAGGTTGACCATACATGCATTTTTGCCCATCTTTGGAAAAAGTTGCTTACCTATGGTTCTTTAGACACCCGTGGCAGTTATATTGTAAAAAAACAAGCTACCAAAAATTATCCCTTTATGGGAGCAAATGTGAAATCAAAATGGTTTTTGTTTTTTGATGGCAACACTGTGGCATAAATAGTGTGCTTTTGTGGAATGTGATGGACCAGGCTGAAGGACATGTCTGGCTGAGTGGTGCTGGCTGTGTGACAATGTGAGTGGCAATGGGGTATGGATTGATATGATGGACCAGGCCACAGGACGTATCTGACTTAGTGGTAGAAAGCTGTGGCAACATATGTGGCAGTGTGGCATGGAATAATATGGTGGATCGGACTGCAGGACATGTCTGGCCGAGTGGTGACAATGGTGGTAGGCAGCTGAGGCAACATGTGTGGCAGAGCAGCAGGGCATAATATTATGGATCGTTGTTTTAGGTGTTACAACGCCACTTGCAGCACTGACCACACTATGGGTCTTTATGCTTAAGGCCCAAAACGATGAAGTTCCCATGGCAAACTGGGCCAGCTACTTATACTGCTCTAACCTATTGGCCCATAGCTCCATGGGATCAGAGTTATCTTCTGGAATATAGGTACACTCTAGCTACGACTGTATCTGCGAGTGCAGCTAGTTCATCATCTTCCTGGCTGCTGATGCTGCTGCTTCTACTCCTCCTGACAGTTGGAGCTGTGGCACTGGCAGAGGAGGTGGATGTGAGTGGGCAGAAGTTCCACGACCATAATGACCCTGACCCAGAGCCTCATCCTCCTCCATAAACAGAAGGAGGTGACATTGACTAAGAGGTGAAAACTGTTCCTCCTCTTCCATCCTGTCCCAGCTTGGCCAGGCAGGTGTGAGTTAAGCTGCAGAACCGCCGGATGACTGGGCACATATTACTGTTTCCTGGACACATTTTCCCTTATTGATGACTAACGTTGTCCCTTATTGATGACTGATGTTGGTGATGATGATAACGATGACCATTTTGTAGGTTTAGATATGGCCTGCCTACAAGGAAAATCATAGGGAGAAGGAGTAGAACAGTCTTGCTCACTTTCCCTGCCAGTGCCACTGCCAAGTCTATTTTGGCAAATACCATGTCTTTTCATGTCAGTACATAGAGATGTTGTTCCTTCATTTGTTCCTGCACCTACAGCTAGGTTTCTGCTTGCAGATCTTGCACATCACCATGGATTTATTGTTTGGCAATGTAAAAAAATTCCCACACAAGAGAAGACCTCATGTTGCATCGGCAGCAGTGGAAATATGTATACTATATCACTACAGCCACCAGTGTCATCCCCCCTCCCCACCCTGCTACCTTCCCCTAGGTCCACCCAGGCCAGGTTTTTTGGATGGTGGGCCTGCACAATATCTGGAATCGTTAGTATCATTACTTCTACCACTCTCTTCCTCTGATGTCACCTTGTCAACCTTTACCAAGTTGCCAGGTCCTATCCACAAAAGAAGCGTCATCGTCAACGTCATCTTCCATGCTTTTTTGACACATCATGGCCATGCGCACACTCAGAATTTCCACTTCCAGATTTCCCTCTAGCTCACCTACCATAATGATTACTAGTAGTAGGACCACACCCCCTGCCACTAGTACCTCCACTACCAACACCCATGTCTTCCTTGTCTGCTTGCACACAAATGCTCTGTTCTCAACCAGCTCATCAAAAAGAGGTGGAAGACTGCTCTGACTAGGAGAAATAGATTTCTCAGCAGGTGCCACATCACTACCAGGAATCTGTGTCAGTGAAAAATGTGAAGGAGACAGGGTTGACAGTCCAGAATGGCCCTACTGTAAATTACATATTATGTATTAGGAGCAGGGGCACCTCTTCCATGAGGTGACCTGAGGAGATGGTCTCAGACTGCACCTCATGGAATAAACTGGGGGGCGGCCAATAATTTTTCTTCACCTATCCATGTCCTTGTCCAAGCCACCCCCTCGCTGCCACCTCTTGGCGGCTCTGCATTTACGTCAAGACTCTCCAGTGTCCTGATATTCTTCAGCATTGACTACAGCACGCTCTGGAGTTGGCAGCATGGACAGATGAATAAAAATTATCGGTAGCTGCCTGAGGGTAAAAAAAGTGGGTCATATGTTTCATATTTGCGCAGGTAGAATCAGTGTATTGCTGTTATTATGTACTTAATAAAAATAAAATAAACTCTTGTCCAAAAAAGCCCTTAACAAAAGATTTTTCACTAACAGGATTGTTTTGTCAGTAAAAAGAGTATCTAAAGACTGTGTATACAGATGAATCTGCACAACTGCATAACAAGTTTAGACAAAATTAGATTATTGGCAAATGAAAGGTTTAACTGTCTTGTCTGTAATTCAGTATTTGAGCAGAAATGCAGCAGTTTCAAGCTCAAACAGCAGCACAGGTATGCCTTCATTCCTATCTATTGATTTCTATCACTAATCTGTGTAGTTGCTTGAATCTAACAATTCTAACTATTGTTTTCAAGCTTTTCAGAACTGTCCTCTGTATGATGCAGTTAGATGAATCACCAACCCTACACTATCTCCACAATTACTGCAACTATATTTGGGTCATATCTGGTTTGTGACGAAGCAGTTCGTCCATCTCTAAGAGTGACCAACTGGTATAGTAGAATAGAGACCATTTTTCCACTAACAAGCAAAAGGTTAACAATGTTTTGAACTTTTCAATTTCAGGCTCCATATTTCAACATTCACTACAGCTTCGAACGTGAGACTACCATCATTTTATAGACAATTATCTTGGCTATCTCAAACATAAATTTGACTTTCAACTATTTAGCATATGATTAGTTATGCAGATTATTTTCATGTAACGGCATTGTTACTGTATTGCTCCTAAAAATCAAAATTTTTATTTTTATTATTTTGTTAGTAACTATTCCTTTGGCTTTTAACCCCTTAATGACCTTGGACGTGCTATTACGTCCTGGGCGCTAGGTACTTCGCGCACCAGGGCATAATACTACGCACGAGGCCGGCCGCCTGCTCACTATCTGGGCGGGCGGCATCGGAACCGGGTGTTAGCTGTTTATTTTTAGGTTTTTTAGGTTTATTTTTTATATAATTAATTTTATATAGGAAAAGGGAATTTTGGGGGCTTTATTCTTTTATTAATTTCTTAATAAAGAAATTAATAAAAGACAGCTAACACCCTACTCCATGACCCCCAGTCGCCCCGGCACCCCCCCAGGTAGTGGGGTCTCCAGGCAGCCTGGGGTCACTGGGCAGACCCGGGCTGCAGATTATAGATATCGGCACCCCCCCCCCATTTTGCCGCCCCCTCCGGCACCTCCCGTGGGGGGTGCCGATATCTATAATCTGCAGCCCGGGTTTGCCCAGTGACCCCAGGCTGCCTGGAGAGCCCACTACCTGGTTGATCCTGCCGAGACCTCCGGAAGTCAGGCCATGTGTCTGCATAGCGCTGACTTCCTGTATAGACTGCAAGACACGTATGCTCGTGTCTTGCAATCTATAATACTGAGCCAGAGATCAAAGCATCTCTGGCTCAGGTGTCCTAATGGGACACCTAAAGTAAAAAAAAGTGAAAAAAAAATAAATAAAGTTTGTGAAAAAAAATTAATAAAAGAATAAAGCCCCCAAAATTCCCTTTTCCTATATAAAATTAATTATATAAAAAATAAACCTATAAATCAATAAAAACAATACATATTTGGTATCGCCGCATTCGTAATAACCTGTACAATAAAACTAAAACAATAATTTACGTACATAGTGAACGTCGGGGAAAAAAAAACAGAAATAAAAGCCGAATGTAATGATTTTTTGCCATCTCACCTTACAAAATATGCCATAAAAAGTGATCAAAAAGTCATATCTACCCCAAAACTGTACCAATAAAAAGCACAGATTGTTCCACAAAAAATAAGCCCTAAACCAACTCTGTGAACTGCAAAATGTTACGCATGTCAGAAGATAGCGATGCAAAAATAACTGATTTATGATCCCAAATGGGTTTTTGTTCTGCAAAATTAGTTTTGCATAAAAAAACAATATAAATGAGGTATCGCCGTAATTGTACCTAAGCGCAGAATAAAGGTAACATGTTACCTACGCTCTACGCTGCATGGCGAAAAATTTAAAAGGTAAAATGCAATGCCAGAATTGATGTTTTTTTTTTTTTTAATCCACCAAGAAAGAGTTAATAAACTTTATATAATAAGTTGTAGGCACCCAAAAATGATGTCATTACAAAATACATCTCATCCCGCAAACAACAAGCCCTCATATGGCTACATCACCAGAAAAATAAAGAAAATATAGCTTGTACAATGTGAAGACAAAAAAACCCAAAAATCGCAACTGGCACACAACTGGCTGTGTCAGTGTGTCAGAAAGGGAATGTATAAGCTGTGCGAGCGTATATCAGGGGACAAACCAGATTTAGACCTTACAAGGGATAATAAACCAGAAGTTACCCCCAGAGTGACCCCTCCAATAATAGAAGCTACTGGGGAAATAGTAGGGAATTTAGTGTACCCAATGTACTACGCACAGCTTACATATTCATTCACTTTTCCCCATCCGCTGTGCAGTCACGTCTGGGATACTAATGCTCGCTACACCCCTTGATAAATTCTTTGAGGGGTGCACTTTTCAAAATGGGGTCATTCCCTAGGGCAGTGATGGCGAACCTTTTGGATACCTAGTGCCCAAATTGCAACCCAAAACCCACTAATTTATCGCAAAGTGCCAACACAGCAATTTAACCTTAAATTAACTAGGATCTGTTTTATAGTGACCGTGCAATGTTATTACAGCCTGTAATAATATCACATGTCTGCTATAAAACAGATACTGTGTGATATAAATAGTGAAGGGCCCCCACACAGTACAATGCTCTCCACAGTGGCCCCCAGACAGTACAATTCGCTCCGAAGTGGCCCCCAGACAGCATTATATGCTCCAGACTGGCCCCCACACAGTATTATACACTTCACAGAGGCCCCTGCACAGTAGTATATGCTTCACAGTGGGCCCCCACACAGTAGTATATACTTCACAGTGGGGTCCCACACAGTAGTATATGCTTCACAGTGTACCCCACAGTCATTTATGCTACTTACCTAGTCCCGCGAAGAGCTGCAGTCCCATGAAGAGCGTCCTCCTCCTTTTTCTGATCGCACTAGCTGATGACTTACGTCATCATGCCTGCGCCGGGGCAGAGGTCAGACTCTGCAATCAGTGTAAGCCGCGGTCCTGTGGACTGCAGCCTACACTGACATCTCAGAAAGAAGTGATCGCTCAATAACAGGGAATCCTGTACCGAATTCCCCGTTAGTGAGCGATCATGGCGATGGCGCGCGTGCCACCTGAGAGGGCTCTGCGTGCCCTCTCTGGCACGCATGCCATAGGTTCGCCATCACAGCCCTAGGGGATTCCACTTTACTGGTACCTTAAAGGCTCTGCAAACATGACATGGCATCCAGATCCCAAACATCTGAATCTGCACTCCAAAAGCCACATAGCGCTCCTTCCCTTCTGTGCCCTGCTGGGTGCCCAAACTGCAGTTTATACCCACAGGTATGACACTGCGGTACCCAGGATAATGTACTTAATGTCATACACTGCGTTCCAAATTATTATGCAAAAAGTCTTTAGGAGTGATAAGGTAAGAATTTTTTTGTTTGTCAGTTAAACTCATTGATGGTGATGTGTGTCAGGGCTCTTTATATCACTGAAAGCAATTGCAGACACCTGTGCTAATTAGTTTGGCAGGTGTGTCCAATTAAAGGCAAGACTACTTAAGAAGGCTGTCTCACATTATTAAGCAGCCTACATTTTCAGCCAAAATGGGAAAGAAAAAGGATGTGTCGGCTGCTGAGAAGCAACAAATTGTGGAGTGTTTATGTCAAGGCATGACTACAATCAACATTGCCAAGACACTTCATCGTGATCATCGCATAATCAAGAAGTATGTAGCTGATTCACAGCACACACGAGTGCGTGCTGATAAGGGAAAATTGAGGACTCTTTCCAACAGGCAATTACGTCAGGTTAAAAGAGCAGCTTCAAAAATGCCTTGTCATAGCAGCAGACAAGTTTTTGAAGCTGCTGGTGCCTCCAACGTCCCCCCGAACAACAAGATGCAGGGTCCTTCAGAGGTTTGCAGCTGTGCGTAAGCCATCCTCTCGACCTCCTCTATCCACTGCACACAAGCAGAAACGGCTCCAGTGGGCCAAACAATACATGAAGACTGACTTCAAAACTGTTTTGTTCACCGATGAGTGCCGTGCAACGCTCGATGGTCCAGATGGATGGAGTGGAGGATGGCTTGTTGATGGACACCCCATGCAAACACGGCTACGGCGCCAACAAGGAGGAGGTGGAGTAATGTTTTGGGCTGGAATCATGGGGAGAGAGATTGTCGGCCCCTTTAGGATCCCTGAAGGGGTAAAGATGAACTCCATAATATATGTGGAGTTTCTCAAACAGCACTTCCTGCCATGGTTCAAGAAGAAGAACCATGCATTCCGCAGAAAGATCATTTTCATGCATGATAATGCACCGTCTCATGCTGCAAATAACACATCTGCATCTCTGGCTGCTATGGGCATAAAAGGGGACAAACTTATGGTGTGGCCCCCATGCTCCCCTGACCTTAACCCCATTGAGAACCTCTGGAGCATCATCAAAAGGAGTGTCTATGATGGCGGGAGGCAGTTCACATCTAAGCAACAGCTCTGGGAGGGTATTCTGTCCTCATGCAAAACAATTGAAGCAGAAACCATCCAAAAACTGACAAATTCAATGGACGAAAGAGTTCAGAAGCTTCTTTCGAACAAGGGGTCCTATGTGCAAATGTAACATCACCTAGAATAAAGTTTTGCCTTGAAAACTGTTTGGTTTCAGTTTGTAATAACCTGCTAATGCTTATAATTTCACAATGACCATTTTTTTGTTCTTAATAAAAATGAAAAGGTTGCAAATTCTGCTGTGCATAATAATTTAAAACATGCATTTTGAGTGCATTTTGAGTGTTTATTTTTTTTTTTAAAATATACTGTTATCATAGGCAGTTTGTTCAAAAACCTTTCAATTATACTCGAATATTTGATGACTGGAAAATTACAATGACTGCAATTCATATAGGTAATTTTGGAAAATATGAGAAAATATTATTTGCATAATAATTTGGAACACAGTGTATGTGGGTATAAACTGCTGTTTGGGCACAGCCGAGTACAGCAGGGAAGGAGCGCTATTTGGTTTTTGGAGCACAGACTTGGACGGTTTGGTTTTTGGATGCCATGACACTTTTGCAGATCTGAAACGCCAGTAAAGTGGAATCCCCTTACATGCCACCCCATTTTGGAAACTACACCCTTGAAGGAATTTATCCAGTGGTACAGTGAGCATTTTTAACCCCCAAGTGTTGCTATAATTTATTATCCATAAATGAATACGCAGCGGATGGTGAAAGGTGAAAATTACAATTTTTCGAGGAATACATCATTTCAGTGTGTAATATGTTGTACCTGGCTTGTATCAGAGATGAACACTTCAAAAACTGTTCTGCCCGGGATCCCCGCTCAACAGTTTTTGAAGTGTGTGTCTGTGCAGACATAAGCTGGGCACAACATATTGGGCACTGAAATGTCGTATCTATGGAAAAATTTCATTTTTAACTTTTCATTATCATCTGCGCATTCATTTCTGGAAATTAAAAGAATGCAACACTTAAGGGTTAATAATGCTCGCTACCCCACTTGATAAATCCCTTAAAGGGTGCAGTTTCCAAAATGGGGTGACATGTCTGCGGATTCCACTTTACTGGCAATTCATGGGCTCTGCAGAAGTGGCATGGTGTCCAAAAAGCAAACTGTGCTCCAAAAACCAAAATAGCGCTCCTTCCCTTTTGTGCCCGACTCTGCCCAAACAGTAGTTAATACCCACATATGGCATTGTTAAGTACGTTATCCTTGGTACACCAGTGTCATACATGTGGGCATAAACTGCCGCTTGCGCACACAGGTGCTTTTGGAGCACATATTTAGATTGTTGGTTTTTGGACGCCATGTCACATTTGCAGAGACTCTAAAATTGCCCCTACAAAATGGGGTCACTTCTTGGGGATTTCCAATTTACCGGCACCTCTAGGGCTCTGCAAAAACAACATGGCGTCCAGAAAGTTCCTCGAAATCTATACTCCAAAAGCTAATAAAAAACACAGTGCTCCATCCCTTCTGAGCCCTGCTGTGTATCCAAGCAGCAGTTTATTACCACATATATACATTTTTTTGTCCCCGAGATAGTTCACTTAATTTCACCTCCATATTGTTTTAATTCCAGTGAAATGCTTAAAGGGTTAACAAACTTCCCAAATATTGCTTTGAATTATTTGAGGAGTGCAGTTTTGAAAATGGGGTGAGTTATGGGGGTTTCTAATATATAGGCCTTTATAATCCTCTTCAGAACTGAAGTGGTCCCTAAAAAATTACTTTGGGAAGTTTTCTTGTAAATCTGGAAAATCGCTGTTACACTTGTAAGCCTTCTAACGTCCAAAATAAATTACAGGACGATTAAAAGATGATGCCGATATAAAGCAGAGATATGGTAGATAGTATGTATTAGTGTATTTGGGTGGTATGACTATCTGTCTGAAAAGCAGAGCATTTCACATTTTGAAAATTTCAATTTTTTTTTCAAAATTTCCATCAAATTTTCTATTTTTTTTTATAAATAAATACAAAAATATTCATTAGTGTTTACCACTAACATGAAGTACAATGTGTCACGAAAAAACAGTCTCAAAATCACTTGTGTAAGTTAAGGCGTCTCAAAGTTATTGCCATATAAAGTGACTCATGTCAGTTTTAAAAAACGAGGCCTGGTGCTTAACGCACTTTTGGGCTGGGTCCTTAAGGGGTTAACACTGCCTGAATCCTAACACTTCTTATGACGATATTGAAGTCGAGGCTTCTTCACCTTTTTTCAGGCCATCATTCCAGATTGTGTAACGTATGTCACTCGGTGCTTTCATAGATGTCTGTGATCTCACTATTAGGAAGCATACGAGCCACCTCCACTGCTGTGTTTGTCGCGCCAGAACTGTTGCATCTGATATTTTGCCTAGACTTTCACCTCTTGGCTTTTGAATGGATAGACGGACTTCATTTCGTATTCTTCCAACTGTCATGGCACTCACATGATGCAGTTTGGCGATTTTGGCCGAAAGACTGCTATCAGTGAACTGGATGATGATGTTTCTCTTTTCTTGGGAAATCTTCTTCTGTGACATTCCAAATCGGTGAAACTCCACCTTAAACATGCTAGAGGATCTGTGTGAGCAGCAGAAGGTAGTGAATGATTATTGCATGTAGCAGACCACAGACACAATGTATCAATTTGAGATGTGTAATTGGAGGCTCATGAAGTAGTGTGTCTGCTTTTCAAGCCTTTTGAAAAAGCCACCAAATTTGTCAGCAGGGATGACTGCAGTATCAGCAATTTCTCTATTGTATATCTTACAGGAATCCCTTACACTCATGCAATGAGGGATGGAACGGGAGGAGCAGTTTCCACCTCTTGGTCAACATCCTGTATTGATGGAGGAGTATGAATATCCAGGCCAGGGTCATTATGATAGGGAAACTGGGGTTCCTAGACTGAAAGAGGAGGAAGACTTTCCCTTATGATAATTATCATAGGCGCAGTCAGGGGAGGAGACTGACCCTTATTTCTTCCAAGGTGATGATGATGATGATGACAACGCTGGCCAAGAACACAAACCATGGCAGAACCCGGGGTCTGCACATATGCTGACATGCATGGCAGGATGTATGTTCTGCTGCTTATACAGCATCAAGCATATTATTAGCATCTAGCAGAAAGATGAGTACTGGATTGCAGTGCTCTTAGACCCTCGCTATAAAGACAAAATGGGGGAATTCATCCCTGCTTCCCAAAAGGAATAGAATATTATCAGGATAGGCTGTATACCCAGCTTGCCGCTGCATTTAGAGAGACCACTGCAACTGCCAGTTGATACCCAGGTGTCCTCTGCCCACTTCACTCAGCCAGCTCTCCACCTCCTCTGCTAGTGCCACAAGTGTCAGGAGGAGTGAAAGCAGCATCATCACAGTAGCTGAAAGATTTATGAACCAGACATTTTTCAGCTTGCAGTGTCAATTGGAGCCACATAAGTGCACCTATAGTCCAGCAGGTAACTCTGGAAACCTCATTGAAAATATTGCATAGAAAATATATGGTTTTGGCTACATTATATCAGGTATATCCTATGGTTTTCACACTGTGCTAACTGGGGTGCCAGACATCATGGACATACCTTCCATACCTGGTGGACTTGTCTGATTATTAAGCAGTTTTGGTTATCTCTCCACTGTTTCCTGCAGCGGCTCCTGGACCACTCTCTCTCTTTAACGGGACCTGTCTTTTACAAAACAAATTAAAATCAATAGGATGCACCAGGCACCAATGTGAGATTAATAAGTATGCATCAACAGAAAACATAAAATGCTTCTTTTCCTATAGATGGAAAATGATGGATAAATGATTCTGCAGCTTAACCACTTGATGACATCTGTGGTATATGTACAATATGGTATGGGCCAGATACAGTAAGTGCCAGCTGTGTTTGCCACAATCAGTGATTTAACCGGTTACATGCCACTTTCAATTACAACTGCTGCATCTGGTTTGTTTAAGTACATCATAGAACTTCATAGGCAGACTTTAAGAAAAAGGCAGTAAGATCAGTAAATTGACAATATTGAAGTATTATAGCATACTATATGAGTAATGAAATAAATACAGGCTCCAGATAACTAGGGGAACTATAAATAAATGTAAAAAAAAGGTACTAGAATTGTGTCCATAAATTTTTATTTATTTTTTTACCACTTTGCAATTCTATGAAATATATATTGGAAAATTGAATGGTGCTATTAGAAAATACAACTTGCCCCACAAACAGCAAGACCTCATATCACTATGTTGACATATAAATAAAATAAATATGGCTCTTGGAGTTCAGGAAGTTAAAAAATGAAAAAATGGAAAATTGCCATGTCTTCCATGGTTAACTAAAGAAAATACCCTAAACCTATGTCTGATTTGTTCCACCTATCCTGATAACCAAACTGAAATATTGCACCGTGCATGGCACTGAATGGCAGATATTATCACCCAGCATGGATGCTGTGGACAAAAATTCTTAAGGTTTTAGCATCTAAGTTGAATAACAATTTAAGAAGAAACGATGTAACTTTTGTTGATGTAATTGGTCTGCGGTTTTCAGTTATTGAGCTACTACTGAGAAAGACAGATTTTGACATTGCTTGAGGTCACATTTTCCTTGTTTATAACTTTTGGTAGTTGTTATAAATGGTAGTTTCCTCACAGTATTCTGACAAAGCAGGGATTTACATGGAGGAAATATTTTGTAATTTGTGATATTGTTTAGCCTATATTTACTACATTTTACTCTTTGTATCCTGATATCTGTGTTTCGTTGTACCCTTTGTTCTTTAGAAGGATTCTTAAAATATGGATATAAATGGGCAGATAAACTAAAGTTTGCAAAAATATCTACATTTCAGTTTTTTTTTTCTGTCAAGATGGGGTGCTGAGTGTACATTAATGAGAAATAAAATGAACTTTTTTGCTTTTAGCAAATGGCTGCAATGAAACAAAGAGTGAAAAATTTAAAGCGGTCTGAAAACTTTCCATACCCACTGTAAAGGAGGGCATATCTATATACAGGGAGACATTGTGGCTATTAGTCAATGGTGAGAGGGATGGGAGGGGTAAATTCCCTCATAATACAGCTGATAATTACTAGTAGCTCTCTGTATTTTGTCCTTAAATCTGTAGTACTCTAGTACAATATTTTTTGTTTGACTTTGTTTAATAGCTCAGTGATCTTTCACTATAATATGCAGATCTGCTTTTAGAAACAGAATAAACTATGTATTATACCTTATTATAAAATTATAACCTATTTTCTGTGTTTCAAAAATAAAGATGTTTGTAACCTATTGCTGTAACTCAAAAATAATATATTGCTTTTTGAAACAATAAGTATAAGGTAATATTTTGTCTCTATATAGTTGTAGATTGTTCAGATATGTTAGAAAGAATGAAATATTGTAATTGGTTTAGAGACCAATCTTGACAAATAGTATGGGTAGATAATAAGTACAGTCTTGGCACACTATAAAAGCTGCAACCATTTACCGGATTTAATTATTGATTGCCCTAGATGTGTGACAGTAAATCTCGTTGGTGACAGAAGTGAACCACAAGTCACCTAATTATACGTATTTTAGGTCTGTAATGCTTGACAATTACAGTCATTTCAAAGAATGCTGTGAATCATTCATGTGTACTGCACATTCAGAGTGATGTTAAGCATGAATTGCTGAAAGCAGGCTTAAATCAGTCTTTTAGAATACTTTATATAGGAGTGATTGTAAGCAATACTGCTATTATTAATTGGAGTACAATTTGAGATATGAAGGAATGAGCTACAGAACAAAAAATATTTCACTCTACAATTAATATGAACAAAAGAGTTCATTATCCCTTTTGTTTCCCGTTTACAATCCTGATTGGCAAGTTGTGATTTTTTTTCTAGTCACGGATTGCCTCTTGAGCTTTTGTCTGTTGTTCTGTATATTCTGCTTTCTGACAGCTCCTAGTGCAAGATTAAAACACCTAAGGTGCTGTATACCAATATGTGCTATTGAGAGCTTGGCAAGAGCTCAATAAAAGTTAATATGAAATAGAAAAGTTAAAGCCTTGGGAAGGAGAATGAAATATTCATGCACATGTATCTTGATCATACAAAACTGGAATTATATCCTTTGTTACAGTTACTAGTATTCAGGAAAAAAGGAGAATAACAAAAACGACTGCACATCACTGACATACTTAGGAATTGCTATTAGCAGAAGAGAAAGAGTGAATGCATTTAGCAGTACAATACTTTGGGTTATAAGAGGTAATATGCAAAATGAAAAATATTATGATAAATAGACATGTGAAAGGAAAGATATTTAAGGTGTAGAAGTATGAAATACTGTACATAAAGCAGAGGACTGTGTGGAATATTACATATCACAAGCAATGCATTTCACTAGTGCTCTTATTTGCTTGCTGGCTGTTTATCTATTGCACTATTTTGTATGGTGCTGGTTTGACTATTGCTCTACCTTGGTTTATATCTCTCTGAGACCCTATATGGTTCTCTTTGCCTTGAAGGGTGTGATGTTGTTATAAGTATTCTGTATGTTCTTTGCTGCTTATTTATTTTTGCATTGTCTGCCTAGCAACAGTGAGGTAGTAAGGGAGGAGGAGCTGAGCTAGGAGGAGGGATGCTAGACAGGAAGCTTTGATGGGAGCATGGAATAAAGAAGTCTGATTCATAAAAGTCATTATCGCATAGTGGACTTATTCCCGATGACCTGCATCCTCACTACAACACTACAGAGGGGCTTTAGATTTTTTACAGCTATAGTAGGAGATAGGTCAGCTGACTATACACATATCTCCTTGACATGAGATAGCTGTATACAGTGGTATTCTGTGTCTACACAAGAGTGACACAGAACGTATCTATTTTATATATTGCAGCATATGAGGATTTAGTGCACTTGGGGTATTTTGGGAGCATTTTAAACCTGTGACGGCTGACTGGGGATAAATCTGGGAATAGTGGGGTGATGACTTGTTTGCTAATATATATGTCACACTACGTACCCACTACGCTATGGTCAAATGCCTGATTCAGGTATTCTAGAATACTGACATATGCAGGTAACCTACATCACGAGGCTCTTCACATTATGGGGCTTTTTGTGACTATTCCACACTGGGGGACTTCCTTATGGTGTGAATTTTGACATACTTAAGTGATTGTTCTCCGTGTATTGTGGACAGATCATTGATGGGATACTGCACAGGTGTGTCAGGGAGACTATAATCCCTATACCCATTAAAGCACTGACCCAATAGATCGCATATATTTAAGCTATTTATTCACCTGTCCAGTTGTGCCTGAAGCTGCCTATAACTATGGTCTCGCCGCAGCAACGTCATTGCATCATCATGTAATCACAAGTAACCGAGTCACCATATTGTGGCTTGGCACAGTGCTTTCACAGATCACACAAAAGTGGTGCGAAGTTGCATGGGGAGATGACAGAATATCACCATACATGCATGACTTGCATCACCCCGAGACCTAATACATGTTTATCCCATGTGATGCCAAGAAAACCCAACCAATGCAATTAATAAAATAATAAAAATTAGAATATACAACAGATAAAATATGGCTGAAGAAACTGCACCAAGCCAAAGCATCCAGTTTCACTTTTTGTTCTGTAATGGGGAAAGTTCATTCAAGATATATGCCCACCAGATTACCCAAGCATGCTGTTGGTGACTGGAGGGAGAGGAGACTTTCACTGTAGATAAAGTCATTTTAAGGCTGAGGCCCCATGTTGCAGAAAAGCAGCTTTTTTTTTCTGCAGATTTTACTGAGGTTTTTTGAGCCACAGCCAGGAGTGGATTGAGCAGAAGGGAGAAATACTTCCTATGTTTCCCATTCCTATTTTAGAAACTCTTGGCTTTGGCTCAAAAAACACAGTAAAATCATCAACAAAAAAAGCAGCTTTTCCTCAACATGGAGCATCAGCCTTTTTTTGCCAAATACCCCACAGAGCTCAGAAAATGGTTTAGTGAGAGGAAACCTGCAATAGATGCCCATGTTGCCGATTTGGCTGGTGAGGTTTCTCAAGTCAAAATCAAGCTGTTTGGTTATGGTTAAAGGACCACCAGTACGCCACAATCAAAAAGCCACTACCCACCTGTCCCCACCAATTTCCCTCCACCTCAACCACTACCTTAAGTACCCCTGTGAGTAATTCCAAGATCAGATGCCCTTACTGTCCCTACTACGATGCTACTGGGAGGAAAAAAATAAGAGTTCAGATGTTATGGGTGTGTGCAGCTTGGGCACCTGCAAGCCAGCTGCCCAGCTAATTGACAGTAGAGTCTCTGCACACCAACTGGACCATTTACTTTCTAGAAGCAACAACAGAGGAGGAATAAGACACCAAAGAAGGAATATTTCAAAAGCAAGTGTGGAGGTAGACTATGGCTTTGGGACTAAGGGATGAATAGTTGGTGTGATAAGTGGATTGTCTGTTGATGTTCGTTTACGAAACTATTTGGAAGATCTACAATGCCATTTTGTGGGTGACTGGCCCTAAGTCAGGACAAGGCTGTAGAGGACTTGCAGCATCCTTTACTGAGTGCAAGCCCACAGGGATCCATTTCAATACCATTCCAATAACCCAATGTGCTACCAGTACAATAAGTAAATGTAAAACCCTACAACAACAGTATGCATTGGCAGCAGCATAACCACAACATGTTGCAGGTATGCTCCTTGCAGGTTTGACCTCTGCTGCTTTTGTGCCAAACGCTTATCTCCCTAGTCCTGTTTACCCTTGTGCATGTTCATACACCTCTTTCGCAGCTGCAAATTCTGCCCTTAGGTATGGACAAGGTCTGGTTACCAACATGTCAGGCTACCAAGTTCTTACTCCCACTGCCTATTATGATCAGAGTGGTGCCTTGGTGGCCATATGGAGCTGTTGGGCAGTTGGAACTGTTCTTCCCCAGGGTTTAGCTGAACCACGAACTATATGAACAAAACATGTTATCTGTTGAGGTCTCTTTTTCTCTACACATATATATTGCCTGTTCATGTACCCTCAGATTAGTAAAGAGCTGCGGAATTTGTTGGCGATGTACTAATAACATTATTATTCTTCAGTTGCTGTAATTTTGGACATGCAAACAGATCTGTGATCCATCTCATTGCATCACAGCTAGGCTATAGACAGCACAGATCAGAAAATTCAGGAACTCCAGCAATAGTTATAGGAGGACTTAGAGAATCAAGCAATTATAAAAATCTAATGTCCTACGGTAGTTGCAATGGAGAAATTTCATCTCGATACATATTCTTCAAACATACTTTTTTACAGAAGATAATCCTGTTAGTGAAAAATGTTTTGTTAAGGACTTTTGTGGGCAAGTGTTGAACAATTTTTCATTAAATATCTGCTGTTTAACAGCAGAATGTGCTTCTGATTTTGCCTGCTTAAATCTTTAAAAAAAATAACTCCGTTATATACAAGCAATTTTTTGTTGATCAACCAATATACATTCTGGCCTATACAAATCTTAAAAAAATAAGTCTGTTATATACAAGCAATTTCTTGTTGCTCTCCCAATATACAGTCTAACCTGTGTTAATCTTTAAAAAAATAATTACTTTATATAAAAGCGGTTTCTTGTTGTTCACCCAACATAAAGTCTAGCCTGTGCAAATCTTAACAAAAATAACTCTGTTATATACAGTACAGACCAAAAGTTTGGACACACCTTCTCATTTCAAGAGTTTTCTGTATTTTCATGACTATAAAAATTGTAGATTCACACTGAAGGCATCAAAACTATGAATTAACACATGTGGAACTATATGCTTAACAAAAAAGTGTGAAACAACTGAAAATATGTCTTATATTCTAGGTTCTTCAAAGTAGCCACCTTTTGCTTTGATTACTGCTTTGCACACTCTTGGCATTCTCTTGATGAGCTTCAAGAGCTAGTCACCTGAAATGGTTTTCACTTCACAGGTGTGCCCTGTCAGGTTTAATAAGTGGGATTTCTTGCCTTATAAATGGTGTTGGGACCATCAGTTGTGTTGTTCAGAAGTCAGGTGGATACACAGCTGATAGTCCTACTGAATGGAGTGTTAGAATTTGTATTATGGCAAGAAAAAAGCAGCTAAGTAAAGAAAAACGAGTGGCCATCATTACTTTAAGAAACGAAGGTCAGTCAGTCCGAAAAATTGGGAAAACTTTGAAAGTGTCCCCAAGTGCAATGGCCAAAACCATCAAGCGCTACAAAGAAACTGGCTCACATGAGGACCGCCCCAGGAAAGGAAGACCAAGAGTCACCTCTGCTGCGGAGGATAAGTTCATCCGAGTCACCAGCCTCAGAAATCTCAGGTTAACAGCAGCTTAGATTAGAGACCAGGTCAATGCCACACAGAGTTCTAGCAGCAGACACATCTCTACAACAACTGTTAAGAGGAGACTGCGTGCAGCAGGCCTTCATGGTAAAATAGCAGCTAGGAAACCACTGCTAAGGACAGGCAACAAGCAGAAGAGACTTGTTTGGGCTAAAGAACGCAAGGAATGGACATTAGATCTGTGGAAATCTGTGCTTTGGTCTGATGAGTCCAAATTTGAGATCTTTGGTTCCAACCACCGTGTCTTTGTGCGACGCAGAAAAGGTGAACGAATGGACTCTACATGCCTGGTTCCCACCGTGAAGCATGGAGGAGGAGGTGTGATGGTGTGGGGGTGCTTTGCTGGTGACACTGTTGGGCATTTATTCAAAATTGAAGGAATACTGAACCAGCATGGTTACCACAGCATCTTGCAGCGGCATGCTATTCCATCCGGTTTGCGTTTAGTTGGACCATCATTTATTTTTCAACAGGACAATGACCCCAAACACACCTCCAGACTGTGTAAGGGCTATTTGACCAAGAAGGAGAGTGATGGGGTGCTACGCCAGATGACCTGGCCTCCACAGTCACCAGACCTGAACCCAATCGAAATGGTTTGGGGTGAGCTGGACCGCAGAGTGAAGGCAAAAGGGCCAACAAGTGCTAAGCATCTCTGGGAACTCCTTCAAGACTGTTGGAAGACCATTTCAGGTGACTACCTCTTGAAGCTCATCAAGAGAATGCCAAGAGTGTGCAAAGCAGTAATCAAAGCAAAACGTGGCTACTTTGAAGAACCTAGAATATAGAATATTTTCAGTTGTTTCACACTTTTTTGTTAAGTATATAATTCCACATGTGTTAATTCAGTTTTGATGCCTTCAGTGTGAATCTACAATTTTTATAGTCATGAAAATACAGAAAACTCTTGGAATGAGAAGGTGTGTCCAAACTTTTGGTCTGTACTGTACATACAATCGGTTTCTTGTTGTTATAACCAATATACTGTCTATCCTGCCCTAATTACAAAAAAAACCTTTGAGAATTTCATGGGGTTTTTTTTTCCTGCACTGGTCTGGTATCTAACCTATAGACATTGGAAAGGAGCATTGTTGTTAATCCAAACAAAATATTTTAAGCGTTTCTCTGCATGTGCAAGAATGGAGATATATGCAAAAAAAGAATCTGATCTAGTCTAATACTAACTGACCCAGAGGTAACCCTTTTAGTGCTTTGCAATTTTTTACAAATATTTTTTGTTAAAAAAATATACAGTGTCTGAATTGCTGCAGGGGACAGACAAAAGGAGGGGGAAAAGGAAACACTCATTCAATAACAATAAGAATGTGGATTGCAACAACAACACTATTTCTGGTCTTGACAGCCCCCAGTAGCCACAGTGTTGTCGTACTTCCTCAGAATAAAGACTTTTTTGAAAGCAGTGAGCCACAAATATTGAGTGAGGGTTCTGTGTGCTCCTCCTCAATGTGTTATTACCGTGCTATCTTTCTTTACTGTCAACCATATGTTCTCCTTTATCTTCACTGACACAGATCCCATACTCTAGTAGTCATTTGGCATCTGCTTAGAGAGAAATTCCTCATAGCCCAAGACTTCCTCTTCTTCCTCCTCTTTTTGATTAGTTGGATGAGAACTGCCAGCGTTTTTTTTGATGTAGAGAAGGTAGAGGTGGAAGACATGAGTGTTGGTGGAGGTAGTAGTGGCAGGGGTTGTGCTACTGGTGATAGTGCTGGTAGGGGCACTAGAAGGAAATCTGAATTGTGAGGGCATATAGGAACCCTATTGCCATGATGAATCATGAAAAAGTGAACAAGGTGATACAGAATCCGATGATGATTCTATTACAGATAAGGCAACCTGTTCAGGGGGACTGGATGACACAGGAAGAGGGTGGTGGCAGCCTCAACATCTAAAAGACCTGCCTGGGGTAGATTGGGTAAGGCACGCTTGGGTGGTGGCACTGACAGACACATTTCTGGTTTGGCAGCAGCAGCTACGTGCAGTTATCTGCTGTATGAGAGTTTAATTTGTATATTACCAAATGACAAATTGATGGCAAGGTACAAGAACTGCAAACAGATAATTAGCCGTGGCATAAAGTCACACATGTAGGAACTTGGTATCTCTGTACTCAAATTAAATGGAGTCCCCAGCATATTTGGCAAAGTCGAATTAGCAGTGGCATCAAATGAGCAAGACCATTCCATTTCTTCTCCTCATGATCGTCTTTGTCAGCGGGCCACATCCATTCCACACATAGCACATGGTGGGCAATGTCACATTATCATTATTATCCTCATCTTCATCTGCTTCCCCTCCTCCACACAGTCAGTGATCACTTTTGGAAGATAGTACAGATTTTTCAGCTGGCAAGCTAAGCAGTAGGTACATTGATAGAGTGTCCCAAATTTTTCTTGAAATTATGTCAGTTGTCATCACACTAGTTGGTGCTGCATGGGCATCTATAGCAGCAGCAAACCACAGCCACAGTGATCACTTTTGGAACATTGTCCAGCTTTTTCAGCTGGCAGATAGGCCAGGCACGCTGATAGTGCATCCCATATTTTTCTGGACATTTTGTCAATTGTCACTCCGCCAATACAGTGTTGATATGGTATTTTCTTCCATATAGGAATAACCAGCAGGATCATCCAGGTTATTTTCTGCCTTCCAAGTGTTAATTATTTACCACCATTGCCACCACTCAGTCAGACATGTCATGTGGCCTTGTCCATCATATTATACCCTGTAGCACTGCCACAAATGTTTCCACAGCTGTCACTACTGCCATCACTCAGATGGACGTGTCCTGCATGCTGGTCCATTTTAGTATGTGCTTCTGCACTGCCACACATGTCGCCACAGCTGCCTAGTACCTACCACAGCTGCCACCACTCAGGTAGGTATTGCCTGCGGCCTTGACCTTCATATTAGTCCCTGCTGCACTGCAACACATGTTCCCATATCTACCACTACTGCCACCACTCAGCTAGACATGTCCTGTGGCCTGGTCTACCATCACATTCTTTCTACTTTTGGTGCCACAGTGTTGGTATAAACAAAAATAATTTTTTCTTTCACATCTGCTCCCATCACTGGGATAATTGTTGGTGACTTTTTTTTTTTGAAAAGCCAATTCTTCATCACTTTTCAAGTGTCTCAAAGCCACAAATTTGTCTCCCAAATAGCAATTAACCCCTGTAGCATTTACAAACTATCAAAACTGACTAATTTTTTCTACAAAACCATTCCTTTTTGCAATATAATCGCCACATATGTGTAAAAAAAACCATAAGCAAGCAACTTTTCCCCCAAAAAGGGGTAATTTTTGGATTGTTTTAAATGTTAAATGTGTAAAAGTGAGTGTGAGCGCAGTATATGGTTAAAGTCGATGTTTTTATCCTCTGGTTACTATTTATTTTTTCCATAGACAAACATGTTACTTTCACTTTGACATACAGTTAGGTCCATATATATTTGGACACTGACACAAATTTTGTTTTTTTTACCTCTTTACTGAAACATATTCAAGTTATAGTTACAGTTGTTCTAAAAAGTTTACATACCCCGGCAGATTTTTTTTGTCCTTTGGCCTTTTTTTTAGAGAATATGAATGATAACACAAAAACTTTTTCTCCACTCATGGTTAGTGGTTGGTTGAAGCCATTTATTGTCAAACTTCTGTGTTTTCTCTTTTTAAATCATAATGACAACAAAAAACATCAAAATGACCCTGTTCAAAAGTTCACATATCACAGTTCTTAATACCGTTTATTGCCCCCTCTAACATCAATGACAGCTTGAAGTCTTTTGTGGTAGTTGTGGATGAGGATCTTTATTTTCTCAGATGGTAAAACTGCCCATTCTTCTTGGCAAAAAGTCTCCAGTTCCTGTAAATTCCTGGGCTGTCTTGCATGTACTGCGCGTTTGAGATCTTCCCAGAGTGACTCAATGAAATTGAGGTCAGGAGACTGAGATGGCCACTCCAGAACCTTCACTTTCTTCTGCTGTAGCCAATGACAGGTTCGACTTGGCCTTGTGTTTTGGATCGTTGTTATGTAGGAATGTCCAAATACGTCCCTTGTGCAGCTTCCTGGCTGATGAGCGCAAATTTGCCTCCAGTATTTGCTGATAACGTGCTGCATTCATCTTTCCTTCAACTTTGACCAAGTTTCCTGTGCCTTTGAAGCTCACACATCCCCACATCATCAGTGATCCACCTCCATGCTTTACAGTAGGAATGGTGTTGCTTTCATCATAGGCCTTGTTGACACCTCTCCAAATGTAAGTTTATGGTTGTGGCCAAAAAGTTCGATTTTTGTCTCATCACTCCAAATTACCTTGTTCCAGAAGTTTTGAGGCTTGTCTCTGTACTGTTTGGCGTATTGAAGGCGAGATTCTTTGTGGCATTTGCGCAGTAATGCCTTTCATCTGGCAACTCAACCATGCAGGCCATTTTTCTTCAAGTGCCTCCTTATTGTGCATCTTGAAACAGCCACACCGATAGTTTTCAGAGAGTCCTGTATTTCAGCTGATGTTATGTGTGGGTTTTTCTTTGCATCCTGAACAATTTTCCTGACAGTTGTGACCGAAATTTTGGTTGGTCTATCTGACCGTGGTTTGGTTTCTGGGCATGTTATCAGGCCAAAATCACCAGGGTATGTGAACTTTTGAACAAGGTCAGGGTTTTGATGTTTTTGGTTGTCATTATGATTTAAAAAGAGAAAACACAGAAGTTTGACAATAAATGGCTTCAACCAACCACTAACCATGAGTGGAGAAAAAGTTTTTGTGTTATCGTTCATATTCTCTGAAAAAAGTCCAAAAAAACCAAAAAATTTGCCGGGGTATGTAAACTTTTTAGCACAACTGTATATAATGGACATAAAGTCCAGACTTTCAGCTTTCATTTGAGGGTATCCACATTAAAATTTGATAAACTTTATACTTTCTACATGTTAAAGACAGTTTTTCACACTGTTGAGGGGAAATGGGTTATAGCATTGACTTGCTTCGCAAAGGGTCTTGCTAAATCAATATGACTAGCAAACAGACTGGAATTGGAACTCTTTGGAGTGACTGGAGGAGGGGGATGCCATGAAAAGGTGGGAGGTCAGCGATCCTAATTATGGACACAACTTCCTTCACACAAACAGGACAGGAGAAGGGAATATGAAAATTGAAGCTCATGCCGTTGGGGGTTGTTGTTATTGGTGTTGTGTGTGTGTGTGTGTGACTATTGCAGAAGGGAGAGGACCTGATGTAGAGGCCAGGTCCTGTTAACATGGAGTCTAAGAATTGGTTGTCTCAGTAATGTTACAAGAAACCTTGATAAGAGTATAATTTATATTTCCTCAAGAGTATAATCTAAAAACCATGATCCTTAATAAATTTAATTGGCTAATGCTTGGTGGTGCTGCTCCATGTACACTATTAATAATAAAACCACATCCCTACTGACAGTAGAAGATAAAGGTTTCTACATTACTCATAGGAGCACAGATGTCACCCATCTTTGGAGTGTGATTCCTAGCAAGGCTATTTACACATTTATTTCCTGAGGGGTAGAAAGACGTGTGCCTCCTTTTATTCTTACTAGTTTATTCAATGGGGAAGATACTGTAGGCAAAGCTCAGGAGAGGAAACTATAAACATTTCATTTAATTCAATACAATATATTTAAAATAAAAAAGTAGCGACAGCAGCAGTATTAGAGCATTAGTTAACATGTAATACATAATGCAATGCATTTTACAATACATGTACGTTTAAAGCATTATTCATAGCATAAGTAGCTGAAATTTACAAGAACTGTAGATGTTCTTATGCTGCCCTATTGTAGCCATTTTGGTGAGCCATTGTTTTAAAATGTAAGTTATTTGCAATGGACAACTGCGGACTTCTGTCTGCCAAAAAGTCATACATCCAGTTGAAAAATGTCATCAACAGTTAGTGTAAAGTACAAATGTATGGCATGATCGGCCAGCCCCATTTGTTTGACCAGTTTAGTCTGCTGTGTTGCTAGCCAATACTTCTTTCAAGTGTATGGGCAGTTTTACATATCCCCCTCTTTGATTTCCAGTCACAGTAATAGGGCATGGGTATAATGGCTGTCATCATAAACCTTTAATGGAGACACCCTATTAGGCAAAGTTAGAAGCATATATAAAGAGTATTTCTTGTTCTAGAGGACCAAGCTTGTCCATGCTTTATACAGTCCACTGATTTAAATTCGAACTGTGTATTGTTTATTTTGTCATGAGGTGGCTTTGCAGGGATTGTTAGTGACTCCAAAAGAAGACCACCCAGTGATCAACTTATCATCAAGGTACACCTCTGATAAAAAGAGATTATAAAATGGGCAATCCATGTTCAAAACATGATATAGTCTTTCAGTTCTACATGAACATTTAAGGTGGAGACTCCTGAGGGGTACACTAGTTTGGCCATTAAGCTCGTCTTACACCAACCTACCCAAGGACTGCACATCAATAGACACAACTGGGTTTCCTCCATGTAGGAGAATCATTTCACCTCTCTATTTCTAGAAAATGGTAGATAAAGACTCAGCAGCAAAAACTTAAAGTGGTAGTAGCATGAAACACTGATGAGTCATCACAATTAAAGCAACATATACAAATGTACAGTATACACAGAAATTAAACATTGCAGATGAAATGTATAGCCAGGACATATGCATATACACAGCATATGAACAGGACATGCCCATCATGGGTGAGCACCCAGTGTAAGTCTTCCACCTAAGACCACACTTGTAGAAGGTAGTAGCCTCAACTATCTTACAAAGGCACTGGAAAGAAACAGTGATGTTATAAGAACATGAACCTAATGAACTCAGGTCTTGTAGTTTTTCTATTGGGCTATTTTATAAGAATATTTTTTTAACATTTAGTGCTACAAATGGTGAGTTTATGGTTGTGAGGTTTTGCACATCTGGAAAGTTGCCTTCCATTTTACATATATTTGTCTTAATAACTCAGTGTATATTTGTCTTAATAAATTTGGTGTATCTAGAAAATTTACAGATCAATTATGTAAAAAAAAACAATGTTACAAACTGCTGTATAACAGTTGTCTGATTTGGTTTAGTTTGCAATCTGCTATCCAATAAATTATTAGAAGGCAGAAGTAATCCAGCCTCATTGATAGTCCACGTGTCAGCATTGTGTGTAAAAAAAAAAAAAACTGAAAACTTCTCTTTCCTCACAAAGTTAATAGCTCTACAGTTTACTGTGTTACTCTAAGAAAATTCAGTCATCTCCTACACATTCTATATTTGTAACAGCTCTGGAAGAAGAGTGGGCTAAGAATATTTTAATGATATTCCTGATTCCTGGCACACTGGATGATTAGACTAATTCATCTCCTCAGTTTTTTCGAAAGATAACTTCTCATTACCACCTCTGATAGCTTAGTCATCAGAATTATTTGGCAACCTCTTACAAATAAGATAAGAGGCTTAAAAAGATGCATAAGGGATAGACAGCATGACATCTGGAGGCAGCACTTTAAATGGCAAAGTGACAATCCTTTACACTAGAGGTGAGCTTATACTGGGGAATATTAACATAACTAATTTTTAACCTAGAGGAAGGTCATCTTGAATAATTTATTTAATTATTTCAGCACTATGCAAATAACAGAATATGGCCCATGTTACAATCCTCTAACAGGAAAAATTTTAGTATATACTCTCATGACATTTCTTAAAATATATTACTTATTTCAATGTTGCTTTCCCTATAGTATTACCAGTATTTCGCTTCATTGCTTTTAGTTTCACTCATAGTTTGCATGTAATTGGATATTGCTCTGGGCACCCATTAACAATTAGAAGTAAGTTAGCAATTACTACCTAAACTTTTCTAATTTGTTCTTCTTGTTGCACTTCATAAAAAAATGTAGCGCTAAGAAAGTTTGCATGTAAAAAAAAAAAACACATGGGAGTAACCAGAGAGACTTTATTATAATAGAGTTCTGAAAACTAAACTTTTCTTATAAAGTCCATTATACATAGACATAAGCATGTGAAATATGTGAATTTGAAGTAACAATAAACTTGTAGTTGGAGTGCTGTAAAGCAAAGCAGAGTTTGGTTGACCAAGGGACAGACAAGGTCACTGGTTGTCTGTGTAGGGTATAGTGGGTGAAGTGATAAGCAAGGGTTCAGTGGGTAAGGAAGGTAGGATCCAGGCATAAGGCAGCACTGTGGGGGAAAGGAGACTCAAAGGAGACTGGATTAGCTGTGCCTTAATGCACCATGACAACCTATTACATCATGGTAATGTTACCCACTCAGAAGGTGAGTGGATGACATAAAGAGCAGGTTCAGCTGTAAGAAACAGCTGACACCCACATGTAACACCGGCGAATGGAGCAGATCTCCGATCATGGGTATTAACCCCTTAGATTTCGTGATTAATTATGACAGTGGCATCTAAGGGGCTGTGGTACTTAATCTGCAGTATGGGACCTGTTCCATGGCCGCTGGTATGGATTATTTAGTTAGTCCTTTCAGCCATTATGCATCCAAATACTTCTGGATTGGGGTGTTTAATACTGAACCAGCGATCAGAAGATTGCTGGCTCAAGTCCCCTGTTGAGAAAAAAAAAATATGTAAAGAAAATAAATAACCCCCATAAAATGCCCTGGCAATTCAATGGCTCTGCAAAAGTCGCATGACGTCCCAAAATCAAACTACCCTCCAAAAACCAAATAGCGCTCCTTCCCTTCTATACCAGATTGTTTGCCCAATAGCAGTTTATACCCACATATGACATTATTAAGTAAGATACCCTAGGTACAACAGTGTCATATATGTCGGCATAAACTGCATTTTGCAGATGTGAAGGAGCGATATGTGGCTTTTGGAGCGCAGATTTAGATTATTTGGTTTTTGGATGCCATGTCATGTTTACAAAGAAACTAAATGACTCCTACTTCTTATGAAGTTCCATAGCTATGGGCGAGTACAGTCAGGGAGGGCGTTCCTCACAGCGCAGCTAGACTGTCAGGAACGCCCTTCTGACGGTGAACCGTGAAACTAAGACCGCCAATATCTCCAGCCCCGGGGCACATACCGGATAAGCCAGCAGTACACTGAATTCAGCGCTCTGTCGGCTTTCTAGCGGTATGTAAAACAGCATATACATGAGGACGTGAAAGGTCCTCTTTAAGTTAGGTCTTAAATATTTAAGGAAAAGTCTGGAAAAGCCCTTTAATGGAAAAGTACTATGCTTGGATAAGTAAAGAAACTGCACAGTTACTGAGAAGAGATCATCAATATATTTTGTCCTGGAAACCCCATTGAAGGATAATACTTTTGAACATATGTACTCATAAAAGAGTATTATAATAAATCACCAAATATATAACTACTTTTGCAGGGTTTGGCAAATTAATTGATGATCTATCTTTAGGATAGGCCATCAGTATCAGATTGGTGGGGGTCTGACATCCAGCACGCTGACTGATCAGCTGATAACAATAGCTGTGGTGTTGAGAAGAGGAGGAGAAACAGTTGGTGATGATGATGATGACCATGTGCTAGGTGTAGATCTGGCCTGTCTACCTACCAAGGATGATTATGCAGAGAAGGAGTAGAACAATCTTACTCACCTCCCCTGCCAGTGCCAGTGCCATTGGCCAAGTCTATTTTGCCAAATATGATAATGATACCTTTTCATGTGAGCACATAAAGATGTCATTCCTACATTTATTCCTGCACTGCCATGGCTAAGTTTATGCTTGCAGATCTTGCACTTCGCCATGGATTTATCATTCCAGCATCAGCAACAGTGGAAACATGTCTGCAACAATCACCACCAGTGCCACCACCCTCACCCTTCGAGTTTCCTCTAAGTCTGCCCCAAGCAGGCATCTTGGATGTTGGGCCTGCTCAATGGCTGGAATTGTTACTATCACTACTGCCACTAACCTCTTCATTTGATGTTACTTTCTCACCCTCACCCAGGTATTATCCGCAAAAGAATTATCATCAGCAACGTCATCATCATCTTCTCTGCTTTTTTCTGACATCATGGCCATGCACACACTCATATTTTCACCTCCAGATTTCTTCCTAGCTTCCCTACCAGAACGACTACCGATAGTAGTACCAAACCCCCTGCCACTACTACTTCCACAGCCAACAGTCATGTCTTCCTCCTCTGCTTACACGCAATGTGGACTCATCCAGCATCTCAAAAAGAGGAGGAAGATTGCTCTGACTAGGAGATTTCTCAGCAAGTGCCATATCACTTCCAGTGAAGAATGTGAAGGAGACATGGTTGACAGTCCAGAAAGGCCCTGCCGTAAATTATGTGTTATGTAGGAGAAGATGTAGATAGACTGTATATTGGGTGAACAACAAATAAATGCTTAAATAACTGAGTTTTTTATGGATTTACACAGGATGGACTGTATATTGGGTGATCTGAACACAACATAAAAAAACACTGAAATAATGGAGATTTTTTTTTTAGATTAGTGAAGTCTGCAATACTGTATATATGCACAGAAAAAAACGCTTAAGAAATTATTTTAATATTTTTTTCAGATTAACAACACTCACGCTGTGTATTTGGTAGAAAATAAAAAAAAACTAGTTTTTTTCTTCAGATTATACTGTAAATTAGGTGAACAACAAAAATCACATAAATAACAGTTTTTTTCAGATTTGCGCAGGTAGAGTAAGCACTTGGCTTTTAGAACATCAGTTGCTATGTATGAATAAGTTTAAATTCTTTTTGAAAAAACAGGATTGTTTGTCAGTAAAAAGTATGTTTGAGGCTAAGGTCCCATGCAGCCCAATTGCTGCAAAAAAAACGCTGTGGAAAAGACCGCCTCAGAAACACATAGCAGCAGCACAGGTATGCCCTATCAGTGTAATTGCTTGAATCTCTTATATAGTGTACAGTGCTGGCCAAAAGTATTGGCACCCCTGCAATTCTGTCAGGTAATACTCAATTTCTTCCAGAAAATGATTGCAATCACAAATGCTTTGGTAATAATATCTTCATTTAATTTGTCGTCAATGGAAAACCACAAAAAGAATTGTCAAAAAGCCAAATTGGATATAATTCCACACCAAACATAAAAAAGGGGGTGGACAAAAGTATTGGCACCCTTTGAAAAATCATGTGATGCTTCTCTAATTTGTGTAATTAACAGCACCTGTTACTTACCTGTGGCACATAACAGGTGGTGGCAATAACTAAATCACACTTGCAGCCAGTTGAAATGGATTAAAGTTGACTCAACCTCTGTCCTGTGTCCTTGTGTGTACCACATTGAGCATGGAGAAAAGAAAGAAGACCAAAGAACTGTCTGAGGACTTGAGAAGCAAAATTGTGAGGAAGCATGAGCAATCTCAAGGCTACAAGTCCATCTCCAAAGACCTGAATGTTCCTGTGTCTACCGTGCGCAGTGTCATCAAGAAGTTTAAAGCCCATGGCACTGTGGCTAACCTCCCTAGATGCGGACGGAAAAGAAAAATTGACGAGAGATTTCAGCGAAAGATTGTGCGGATGGTGGCTAAAGAACCTCGACTAACATCCAAACAAGTTCTAGCTGCCCTGCAGTCCGAGGGTACAACAGTGTCAACCCGTACTATCCGTCGGCGTCTGAATGAAAAGGGACTCTATGGTAGGATACCCAGGAAGACCCCACTTCTGACCCAGAGACATAAAAAAGCCAGGCTGGAGTTTGCCAAAACTTACCTGAGAAAGCCAAAAACTTTTTGGAAGAATGTTCTCTGGTCAGATGAGACAAAAGTAGAGCTTTTTGGGAAAAGGAATCAACATAGAGTTTACAGGAAAAAAAAAGAGGCCTTCAAAGAAAAGAACACGGTCCCTACAGTCAAACATGGTGGAGGTTCCCTGATGTTTTGGGGTTGCTTTGCTGCCTCTGGCACTGGACTGCTTGACCGTGTGCATGGCATTATGAAGTCTGAAGACTACCAACAAATTTTGCAGCATAATGTAGACACAGTGTGCCCAGTGTGAGAAAGCTGGGTCTCCCTCAGAGGTCATGGGTCTTCCAGCAGGACAATGACCCAAAACACACTTCAAAAAGCACTAGAAAATGGTTTGAGAGAAAGCACTGGAGACTTCTAAAGTGGCCAGCAATGAGTCCAGACCTGAATCCCATAGAACACCTGTGGAGAGATCTCAAAATGGCAGTTTGGAGAAGGCACCCTTCAAATCTCAGGGACCTGGAGAAATTTGCCAAAGAAGAATGCTCTAAAATTCCAGCAGAGCATAGTAAGAAACTCATTGATGATTACCGGAAGCGGTTGTTCGCAGTTATTTTGTCTAAAGGTTGTGCTACCAAGTATTAGGCTGAGGGTGCCAATACTTTTGTCCGGCCCATTTTTGGAGTTTTGTGTAAAATGATCAATGATTTGACTTTTTTTTTCATTCTCTTTTGTGTTTTTTCTTTGCAAGCAAAATAAATGAGGATATTATTACCAAAGCGTTTGTGATTGCAATCATTTTCTGGAAGAAATTGAGTATTATCTGACAGAATTGCAGGGGTGCCAATACTTTTGGCCAGCACTGTATATGACATCAGCACTGTAAGGTGTCCACCTACCACAGTCTATTGACTGAGAGGCTGTCAGGTGGTGCTAGAACATCAGAGTCTGAGTCAAACGTGTCTCTTTTGTATTTCCTGCTCAAACATGTGGTGGTGGCTATTTTAGTTCATCTGAGACAAATCACCATTTGTTCGGTTTAGCCTAAAACAAAACAATTTGAAATATTCGACTCCGATTTGGTTCTTGACAAAGCAGTTTGCCCATCTCTACTTTTGATAGTTTAGTGGCTTTGCAGTTGGCTGATATTAGAGTGTTAATGCTGTGCAGTTTGTGGACAAACATGTCACAGGTGATTTGTTATTTTAGGTTTGCCTGTTTGCTGAAGAAACAAAAGTGTGTAATAGCGTTGATGTTCCTAAAAGTGTGTAACATTGAATAAAATCTAGCTTTACTAGGTAATCGGTACAAAAAAATTACTAAATGTAAATTATTGCACTCAGGGTATTGGAATCTTCTATCTGAGTATTGTATTGAAAAATAAGTATCTTGTGGTCCTGATATCAGACTGCTTCAAAATGTGTGCATAATGTGGTCAGGTGGCTAGGAAAAAAACTTGGATGTTTAGTTTTATAGCGAGAGAGAGGTATTACCAATAGAAAGAGGTTGTGAACCTACTGTATAGAGTGCTGGTGAGACCACGTTGGAAATACTCTGTCCAGTTCTAGAAACCCTACCTACAATAGGATATATAGAGATAAGCGAATCGAAGCTGACGAAGTGATATTTGATCCGAATTTCAGGAAATATTTGATTCGCATGGAATCCGGATTTACTCCCGCTTCGTGGTAACATGGGGCAAGGAACTCTGGAAACACGGGATCACCCACAATGCCATGCAAGCAGACAATCAGCAGCCAGCCAGTCCTGTGATGTCACAGCCCTTTAACCCCTTTGCGAGTGCCCATGGCATCGGGAGCAGGTGTTAGCTGTAACTGACAGCTAACACCCTGCCCCATAATCCCCAGTCAGAGCACAGCTCTGATCACGGGTTTTAACCTCTTGGATGCTGTGGTCAAACATGACTGCGGCATCCAAGGGGTTCTGCCTTGCTACATGTCCCCCTCGGCACCCCCCACGGTGAGATCAGGGGGTGCCGATATGCATCTTCTGCAGCCCGGAGTCTGGCCAGTGACCACGGGCTGATAGTAGCCCCCAGTACCTGGTTGATCCTGCCCAGAAGTGAGGAAGTCAGCCTATGCATCTGCATAGGCTGACTTTCTCTATAGACTGCAATACACATGTATTGCAGTCTATAGTGCTGAAGCAGTGATCAGTGCATTGCTGGTTCAGGTTCCCTAGTGCAACATCACTAAAAGCCACTGCAAGGCACAGTGTTCTACACCACTATACAGGTTCTCTGCAGCCAAACATAGCTGTTCTTTAACGCGATTCGCCACAAATTAATTCAGATTGAATTGTATCAGAAAATTCCGCGAACCTGCCATATCGAATTTTTGAAAAATTCACTCATCTCTAAAGATATAGTTAAAATTGAATAAGTGCAAACAAGGGCTATGAGAATGGTGGAGGGTCTGAAACATAAAACATATCAGGAGAGGCTTAAAGAACCTAATCCATATAGCCTTGGGGAAAGAAGGGAAAGGAGTGATGTGATTAAAAGCTTTAAATATGTTAAAAGTATAAAAAAGTCAGGAGACTTACAGCAAAAACCCGGTGCTAATGCCCATGATTAGTGCCCACGGCTCGGTCAAAACTGACTGTGGCGCTATTTTCATGGTAACGCATGGGTACCGCCATTTTGGGGAGGATTGCCCCTGCACCCGGAACAAGATCCAGGGCTGGCGATCCATTCATTGCTATGACAGCCAGCAGCCTATTGAAGGGAGCTTGTCTCGGCATTACGTCTATTACAGGCTGCTCTATGCAGCCTTTAATAGAAGTGCCAGTATTTTGCAATGCATTGGAATGTATTAGCATTGTAATGCATTGCATTAGTGATGAAACTCCTAGGGGGTCCATTAAATACAGTATAAAAAAAAGTCATTAAAAAGAATTCCCTAGAATATATATAAAAGTACAAAATTACTGTGAAATACATACACATTAGGCATCCCTATCTCCGATAACGCCTGGTCTACAAACTTATAAAAATATTTTTCCCATACAGTGGGAAAAAAAAAAAAATCAAAGATGCCGAACCGCAGTTTTTTTTTGCTGTTTTGCAATAGACATTACTCAAAATGGTATAACTAAAAAGTACACGAGGCTCCACATGCCCTATGCATCCCCCTAACATGGAAATATAAACAATTTACGGGTGTCACCATATGGCAACTTTAAAAAGAAAAAACATTTTTTTTCCAAAGTTTTGAATTTTTGTTAAACAGTTAAAATGTAAATAAAACTATATACATTTGGTATCCCTGAAATCGTACCGAAACATATAAAACAGGTGACATGTCATTTTGACTGCAGAGTAAAAACGTAGCCTGTAAGTCACACATATTCACTTTTTCTCCAATTCCACCCCATTCAGAATTTTTTCCCAGCTTCTCAGTAAATTGTACAGAATAATAAATGGTACCATTATGAAGCACAATTTGTCCCAGAAAAATAAAAAAGTTATTGGCTTTGGAAGGTGGAGAGTCAAAAATGAAAATCAGCGGGAAAGAATTAAACACTTTCTTTTCTGCAGGATCACTACAAGACTGGGCTCTATGTGGCGTAAACGCTGCGGCTTGGCGGTGGCAGAAAAAAACGCAGCATTTTACAGTCATTGCAAGGTGGATGGGATTCTAGTGAATCCCATCCACACCTTGCGGAAAAGTATGCGCAGCAGACACATTGCGATTTTAAAAAACGTCACAGTTTTGCAAATCGCAGCATGGCAATTATAACTATGGAAATGCCGGCAGTTTCCTTATAGGTATAATAGAAGCAGAAAGCTCGCAGAGGAATCCTCTGCAGACTTTCTTTGGAAAGCGCTGCAGGAAAAACTGAGATGCATTGCTGCCAAGGTTTTTCCGCTTTTTTGGCCATACTTTTAGCAGTTTCGTCTTTTTTTAGTCTAGTTTTACTGTGGTGCTTATTTATGATGTCGGCACGCCTCATTCTTAAATGTAGTGCACATGTTAGTTAGTTTAGATGCACCTTTTTTGGCCATATGGACTTTGCACCTTTTTTGTTCAAAAAGGCTCAATTGCTAAAAAATTGCTCAATTGTCTCTTTTTAATGCTTTCTAACCTGACGTGCTCTTTTACGCTGCCCATTTGTGTTTTTTTTTAGCCTCTTTTTAAAAAGGCGCAAGTCATAAATACAGTGTGAAAAGAATCTCCATTTAGACCACGCCCCTTTTCTTCCCAAAAAGCAAAAGTGCCAAGAGCAGCATAACATCTGTAAAAAATGGCGAAAATGCTTCATGAATGAAGCGTAGGGCAAAAAGAGACTTCAAAAAGGCGCAATTTACGCCCAAAAAAGGCACAAGTAGCTTGATAAATGTGCCACTTTGTGTCAGTTTTGCACAGAAAATGCTACAGAATGAAATATAGTAAGAAGAGCTATCTTTTTGTTTACCTCTATAATCTATTTGTAGTTTTAGTGTTTTTGCAGGATGGTCCACCTTGCTTAAATTGGTTGTAGGGTTAATTTTCATGTGAAGGTGGTCAGTATGTTGTAGGGTCAGACTCCTATATTTAACCCTTTAAGGACCCAGCCCAAAAGTGCGTTAAGGACCAGGCCTCGTTTTTCAAAACTGACATGTGTCACTTTATATGGCAATAACTTTGAGACGTCTTAACTTACACAAGTGATTTTGAGAATGTTTTTTCGTGACACATTGTACTTCATGTTAGTGGTAAACATTAATGAATATTTTTTTATTTATTTATAAAAAAATTGGAAATTTGATGGAAATTTGGGAAAAAAAAATCGCAATTTTCAAAATGTGAAATGCTCTGCTTTTCAGACAGATAGTCATACCACCCAAATACATTAATACATATTATCTACCATATCTCTGCTATATATCGGCATCATCTTTTAATCGTCCTGTAATTTATTTTGGATGTTAGAAGGCTTACAAGTGTAACAGCGATTTTGCAGATTTACAAGAAAATTTCCCAAACTAATTTTTTAGGGACCACTTCAGTTCTGAAGGGGATTATAAAGGCCTATATATTAGAAACCCCCATAAATCACCACATTTTCAAAACTGCACTCCTTAAATAATTCAAAATAACATTTGGGAAGTTTGTTAACCCTTTAAGCATTTCACTGGAATTAAAACAATATGGAGGTGAAATTGAGACATTTAATTTTTTCCCACTAATTCCTTAATTTAGCCCTAAAATTAACACATTCACAAAGGGTTAAAGGAGAAAATGCATCTCACAGTTTGTTATGCAATTTCTCCCGAGCACGGAAATACCCCACAAGTGGATGTAAACTGATGTTTGGGCGAATGGCAGCACACCAAAGGGGAGGAGCGACACTGGACGTCTGAAAAACAGATTTTGCTGGAATAGTTTACAGGTGCCATGTCTCATTTGCAAAGCCCCAAGAGTACCAATACAAAGGAAAACCCCAAAAAGTGACCCCATTTTGGAAACTACACTCCTCACAGAATTCATCAAGGGGTATAGTGAGCATTTTGATCTTACAGCCGTTTCACAGATTTTGCTAACACTGGGATGTATAAATGAAACATTACTAAAACGTCACTTTATCCCCAAAGTTTTCATTTTCACAGGAGGTTAAAGGAGAAAAAGCACCCACAGTTTGCAAAACAATTGCTCATGAACACGGCAATACCCCATATGTGATTGTAGTGAGCATTTTGACCCTACCGCTGTTTCACAGATTTTATTAACATTGGGAAATTAAAATGAAAAATTACTTTTTTTTTCCAATAAACTGTCAATTTAGCCCCAAATTTTTCATTTTCTCAAGAGGACAAAGGAGAAAAAGCTCCCCAAAGTTCGTTACACAATTTCTCCTGAACACAGAAATGCCCCGTATGTGGTTGTAATCTGCGGCATGGGTACATGGCAGGGCTCAAAATGGAAAGAGGGCTATTTAGCTTTTGGAGGGCAGATTTTGCTGGAATAGTTTTCGGGTGCTATGTCGCATTTGCAGAGCCCCTAAAGTACCAATACAATGGAAACCCCCAAAAAGTGACACCATTTTGAAAACTACACCCCTCATAGAATTTATCTAGGGGTATAGTGAGCATTTTGACCTCACAGCTGTTTCACACATTTTATTGACTTAGGGACGTAAAAATGAAAAATTACTTTTTTCCAATAAACCATCCATTTAGCGACATATTTTTAATTTTTGCAAGTGGTTAAAGAAGAAAAAACATCCCACAGTTTGTTACACAATTTCTTCTGAACACAGAAATGCCCCATATGTGGTCATAAACTGCTGTTTGGGTACATGGTGGGGCTCAGAATGGAAAGAGCGCTATTTGGCTTTAGGAGGGCAGATGTGGCTGAAATAGTTTTCAGGTGCCATGTCGCATTTGCAGAGCCCCTAAAGTACCAATACAATGGAAACCTCTCAAAAGTGACCGACCCCATTTTAGAAACTACACCCCTCAAGAAATGTATCAAGGGATATTATCATTTTGAGCCTAAAAATGCTTCCCAAAAATTAATGTACAAAGTGAAAATTAAAGTTTTATATCCAATTTCAGTACCTAATACGTTGCGGCCACTTTGTGGCATCAGAGACATGAACTCCTAAAACTATTAAGTGGGCTATCCCGGGGACAAAAAAATTAAATATGTGGGTATAAACTGCTGCTTGGGCACACAGCAGGGCTCAGAAGGGAAGGAGCACTGTGTTTTTTTAGCTTTTGGAGTACTTTCTGGTCGCCATGTTAGTTTTGGAGAGCCCTGGAGGTGCCAGTAAATTGGAATATCCCAAGAAGTGACCCCCATTTTGTAGGGGCAATTTTAGCGTCTCTGCAAATTTGACATGGCGTCCAAAAAAACAACAATCTAAATCTGCGCTCCAAAAGCACATAGCGCTCCTTCACATTTGCGCCCTGCTGTGTGCCCAAATGACAGTTTATGCCCACATGTATGACACTGGTGTACCCAGGATAACGTACTTAACAACGCCATATGTGGGTATAAACTGCTGTTTGGGCACAGCCGGACACAGAAGGGAAGGAGCGCTATTTTGGTTCTTGGAGCACAGTTTGCTTTTTGGACACCATGCCACTTTTGCAGAGCCCAAGAATTGCCAGTAAAGTGGAATCCGCAGACATGTGACCCCATTTTGGAAACTATACCCTTCAAGGGATTTATCAAGCATTATTAACCCTTAAGTGTTGCATTCTTTTAACTTCCAGAAATGAATGCGCAGCTGATAATGAAAAGTTAAAAATGAAATTTTTCTATAGATATGCCATTTCAGTGCCCAATATGTTGTGCCCAGTTTATGTCTGCACAGACACACACTCCAAAAACTGGTGAGCAGGGATCCTGGGCACAACAGCTTTTGGAGCATAATAGTATGTCCAAGGTCGTTAAGGGGTTAAAGTGATATCTGTGATACTTAAAGGGAGTTTGTCACCAAGAAAACTCAATGTCAAAGCAGCCACAGTGCATTGTAGGGGACATTATGCTGAGCACCATCACACCTGTAGATAGTCCAATAGATGCACCGTTTAAATGAAAAAGACTCATTTGGAATTCAAGTTTTAAATACAGAGGGTTTGGCAGAATCTTATTGACTTTGCAGGTACTGTAAAACGAAGCATTGTTTGCAACCTGGGGCTTCAGCCTTAAAGGGGTATTCCCACGTACATAACCATTTTTAAATTTGTAGATAATTAAAAGTTAAACATTTTTGCAAATATAAGTAATTAAACATTTTGCAGAGTCTTAAAAATTTCCTCTAAATATCTTGTGGTCACAAGTTGTTGTCTTGATCGGTTGCCATTGGATACGACCATGAATGTAGGACCTTTCTAAGGTCAGAAAATCAGAAATTATGTCCTTACTGCGGCCGGGATATCTTCTGATATATGTAGTGTCCCTGTCTGATAACCCAGCTACAATAAGAAAATCATTGCTGGTTTCCTAACAAGTTCCAGACCATAGAAAGTTTCTGCATTTGTGGTCGTATCCATTGGCAACCGATCAAGACAACAAACTGTCGCCACTATGATTGTTAGAGAAAATCTTAAAAACTCTGCAGAATTTTTAACTACTTATATTTGCAAAAATGTTTTACTTTTAATTATCTACAAATATAGATATGATTATCATCATGGGAATACCCCTTTAAGGTTTCATTGTACTTAGCATACAATGACCGGTGGCTGGTTTGATATAAGTTTCCTGGTGACTGACTGCCTTTATTTTTTTGTTTTTTTATTTAATTCTCATTTTATTTGGATTTTTACATGTTAATTTTGTACAATAATATTCAAAAAGGAGATGAGATGCATTAAGATACATTATGTGCACTAATATGAAAAAATATGCAACTGCGGAGGTCTTCCAGAATCAAAATTAACAACGAAAACTAACAACACCTGCACAATCAGTGCCACTAGGCAATGACCAGTTGCAAATGAAGTTTAAAAATGAACTCCAGTACAGTAACACCATTCAATGAACTAACAATGCACAACACAATGTGTGAAATTGTATGAGGAAGAAGGGAGTTATGTTGAGGGAGATCTAACAAGAGCTTGACCCCAGGGTCAGATGGAGGAGGCGGGGGGGGGTGAGGGGGAGGGATACCATACAGAAGAGTGGGAGAGGGAGGGGGGTGTAGGGGTAGAGAACGGAGCATGGACAGTAGGTACAATATCTGTAGGCCAAATGGGAAGCATACCAGTCAAAACTCAGGGGTCAACGCTAATGATCCGGGCCTGCTGAGGAGACAAGCGCTCTCTCTCACCACGGAGACCATAATTTTAAAAATTTATGATGAGTTCTATGCGACCAGCTGATCAGCTTCTCAAACCTCATAATTTGGTTAACTTTGTCAATCCAAACCTGAATGGGGGGGGGGGGTGATGGATTGCAGCCAGAAAAGAGGAATAACAACCTTAGCCGCTTCAACCAAATGGGTTACCAGGTTAAATTTGGAATGTCGCATATTATGTCTGGGGCATGAGAGAAGTACCCACTCCAGGGAGAGGGTGACTCTATTTTTGAGAAAAGGTTGTAAGTGAGCCTGGACGTGAGACCAGAACGGTGTGACCATCTCGCACGACCACCAGATATGAAACTTATTTCCAGCACTCTTTTGGCACCTCCAACACAGTCCTGAGGAAGCTAGACCATGAGCATGGAGCCACTCAGGTATTTTATACCATCTAGATAAAATTTTGTAGTGGGCTACTTGCATCCTAACACATGTGGAGAAATTGTGTGCAGGTCTGAAGACGAATTTTAAGTCCTCTGGCGACAGTGAGATATTGAGATCTTTTTCCCAGGAATGTATGTATAGTGGAGTGGAATCAACGGTAGGAGGGGACAAGTATTTTTTACAGTTTGCGATTTTCCGCGTCAGAGGGAGCTTACAAGAAAAGAGTTTCTCAAACTCCGTGAGATGCCTACCAGTAGGACCCAGGGCCTGAGTTGTAGCAATAATTTTTGTATAATGTTCAAAATGAAGAAAAGTGAATGGGATATCTGGGAACCTAGACTTAAGTTGGGCTTGAGTCAATGGAGAACCATCTTGTAGCAAATCACGTAATGTATGAGTTTTAAATCTAGACCAGAAATTTTGGTAAAGGTGAGTCTGAGGGGTCTTGACCACGGGCAGGAGGTCTGCAGGTAAAATCAGAGAGGGGGTAGGTGATAGTACCTAGCCATGGTCAAGCCAAACCTCACATGCTGCACGAATAAGGGGAGCATGTCTGGATAGCTGGTGCTTTGAGTGGAGACACAAATATTGTCTAAAGGACAAGCCATGATATACTTCAGCTACTGCCCTCACTATGGGGTATTTTAGAGGAGAAGTCAGGGAGAGCCATCTACGCAGTTGGATAGCTTTATAATAGGAAAGGATGTCAGGCTGAGCGATGCCACCCTCTTCCCTGCACCTAATCAGAAGCTTATATGCCAACCTTGGAGGTTTGGATTTCCACGAGAATGAGGAGAGTAAGCTTCGTATGGACTTAAAAAAGGAGGGGGGAGGTAAATGGGAGCATTTGCAAGACATAGGTGATTTTGGGGACTACATAGGTCTGTAAAAGGTTCTTTCTTCCAAACCATAACAGATAAGGGAAATCGTAGGATTTTAAAGTCTCTTTTAGGTCATGCAGAGGCGGCTGGAAGTTTAAAGGATAGATGGCATCTAAGTTGCTGGGGAGTTTGATACCCAGGTAGGTTATAAAATCTGATTTCCAAATGTAGGGTGAGGTTTTCTTGAGATCTGCTACCGAGTCAGGCGGGATCGTTATATTTAAGATTTCTGACTTGGACTCATTAACCTTATAGTTTGACAGGGTCCCATAGTGTGTCAAGAGGGATTGGAGTGCCGGCAGATCCTTCTCCGGATTTGTGATCAACAATAGAACGTCGTCTGCGAATGCTACAGACTGTAGCATATGTGGACCTATGCTGAAACTGTGAATGCCTTGGTGGCGACAGACCGCCTGCAGTAGGGTCTCAAGTGTGAGGGGAAATTGGGCATCCCTGTCTGGTGCCGTTGGTAATGCTGAAAGGCTGGCAGAGGGAGCCATTAACCTTCAGGTGCGCATGCGGCTGGGAGTAGAGGGAGAAGACAGCTGAGATGAAAGGCTGTGGAATCCCAAACGCCGAAAGGGCTGCCCTCATAAAAGACCAATCAACCCTATCAGAGGGATCTACCCTATTCTCATTAGCAGAAGGAAGCACGAGAAGTAATGGGATGAAACTAAGGGGAAGGAGATTCAGATTAGACATTAGGAAAAACTTTCTAACAGTAAGGGTAGTGAGGGAGTGGAATAGGCTGCCACGGGAGGTGGTGGGTTCTTCATCAATTGAAATCTTCAAGCGGAATCTGGATAGGTATATAGCTGGGATGATCTAGGAATTCCTGCTTTTGCAGGGGGTTGGACTCGATGGCCCTTGAGGTCCCTTCCAACTTAAACAAACAAAACAAAACAAAACAAAGCCTTCTCGGCGTCCACTCCCAGCAACACCAGCGGAGATTTGTTACGTCTAGCGAGGGCACTGACATGTAATAATCTTGCCATGTTGTCGGAGCCCTCTCTGCCCTTCACAAACCCGGTTTGTTCCTCATGTAGTAGCTTGGGTACTAGGTTTTGTAGTCTCAGAGCTAATAGTTTGGCCCAAATTTTAAGATCCAAGTTAAGTAGGGATATAGATCTGTAGCTCCCACAGGCGTGGGGGTCCTTACCCTCCTTTGCAATCAATGTAATGTATGCCTCTTGAGTCTGTTTAGGTAGTTCATGTCCTTGCAACAATAAATTACACATCTTGGCTAAATGGGGTAAAAGAGTGGCTTGGAATCTTTTATAATAAATTAGGGAAAAAACATCAGGCCCCTGACTTTTATCAACCGGGAAGCTGTTGAGGAATTAATTCAGAAATAGTTACGGAAGCCAATAAATGATCAGTGTCAAAGGCAGTGAGTTTTGGGAGGGAAAGGAAATTCAAAAAGGAGTTTGCAGCATTCAGATTATATAGGTTAAAGTAGAACTTCAGAAAAGCGGCAGCAATATTGGGAGTGTCGCTAACCAGAGATCCATCCTCCATTTTAATTGCCTCTATATGGGACTTGGCCTTGTCTTTCTTGATCATGGCTGGCATCAATTTACTGTCCTTGTCCCTGTGGGCATATAATTTTGCTCTAAAATGGAGGAGTTGCTTCGCCGCAAAGCAATTTATGGTCTGTTTCAACTTCTCTCTTAAGGCCAGCAAATCCTCGTGCACTCTAGAAAAATCTTGAAGTTTGTGTAAACACTCTATCATGGCAAGCTGAGCTAACAGGGAATCTACATCCTTTGTTGTTGTTTCTTAACTGCCGACGCCTTAGAAATGAGGAAGCCCCTAATATAGGCTTTGTGCGCCTCCCACACAGTGCAAGACCTCAGGTGTGCAATTGGTCTCAAAGAACTGAACCAACGCCCGATTTTTCTCCTGGTGCACAGATTCCCTATCTAGCAAAGACTCATTGAGCATCCAAGTCCACTGCGCAGGGGTATGACTGGGGACATTCAAGACCATTGAGATTGGGGCATGGTCCGAGACGCTTATACAATCGATACTCGATTTCAAGGAGTGGGCAGTTAGGGAGGACGAGCATAGAAGATAGTCTAACCTCTGATAGGACTTGTGAGGAATAGAATAAAATGAGTAGTGTTTGGCGTGAGGATTATGTAAGCACCACATATCAATGAGGCGCATCTCATGCAGAGCAGAGTGCACTCTTCTCAGACCTCTCTGGGTTATGGGAGATCTCCCTGAGGAAGAATCCAGTAGAGGGTCTAAAATCAGGTTCAGATCGCCTCCCAACAGAATCTCGCCCACTGTGAACGAAGAGAGGTCCTGAAGAGCCACTACTATCCACTCAACCTGTTTATGGTTGGGTACGTATAAGTTCGCAATGGTCACAGGATGCGAAGCCAAGGTCCCTGCATCAGTGTGAGTTTGCTGGCAAATGAATGGAGTAGAGTGCTGAATCGCCACAACAACTCCTTTCGAGGCCAACGTGGGATGACAGCTATAGAACCATTGGTCAAAGGGTCCTTTGGGCATTTTAGGAACCTTATTGTTTCTAAAGTGGGTCTCCTGCAAAAGGAGTATATCAGTTTTAAGTTTGCAAACCAAGCTCATAATGGAGTGGCACTTGTTTGGGGAGTTAAGGCCCTTCACATTAAATGTGGTTACAGTAACTGACGACATCTCCAATTCTCATTTCAGCTAATAATATAGTTGATGGAGGGACTTAAAAAGGAAAGATGGAGGGGAGCAGGTAAGGGAGGGGGAGGGGCATATAACTTTGAAATGTAGGAGGGGGGGTGTAGTGTAGGTGGGAAGTTGCTGGGGACTGTATCAGCTCTTAGTTATCAAATAGTGTATGCAATGCAACAAAAACAATAGTTTTAAACTGCCCGTGTGGCAAAAGAGGTGGGGAAACGGAGGGTATCCTAATCGGTGTTGAGCCTGCATGACACCACACTTAATAGAAATTGGTTGTCTAGTGGGGACATTCGATGAAGCCTAGGGCAGACATGAATAATACCTGAGCATTACCTATGGACCAGGGGAAGGGCAAGCAGAGGGGGTGGGGAAGGGCAGACAAAAACAACAGTGATAGAAGCTCCAGTGTCCAGCGGAAAACAGAAGGCCCAAAGGTCGACCCAAAATGGATCGAACGACCCAAGGACAGTTCTTCCAGCCGCAATGGAGGCCAGAGCCACCCTAAAAAATACAATGGGAAAGAGAAATATAAGGTACACCAGAGATTAAAGATAAATAACCATAACCGGCATATGTGCCACACTATATCAGTCTGGCAAGAAAAAGAAGTACCATTTCCCCAGAGTCCAGCACAGGCCAGGACCACAGCTCACCACTGCAAAAAAGTGGTGACGGAGCTCTAGCAGTAAGCAGCCATCAAAGCATGCGGTCAGGCTCTGCCCCTCAACTGACTGCTTTTAAAGAGGTGGTCAGAACTTTTCTTCTCATTTACCTGATTTGCTGTTGGTTGGGGAAATGTGACCATCACACAGACCATATTATTAGAGCCACACACTAGTATCTAAAGTCCTAAGCAACAGCCAAAAAAACTACAAAATATCATATTATTACATATTTTCACCAATATAAGTTACTTCTTAGTTATATAATATCTGATAAATATGCATTTTTTATTTCTCTATAGCATAATTATGTTTTTCCATGCATACAATTGTTTTCCAGTCTGCCATAAGAAATACATTTTAATTAATTATATTTAGAGGCCACAGAAAATGGCAATTTATCTGTTCAATAGTAAGTGTCAATATGCTGATCATTCCTGCAAGAAAAAAATTGGCAGCCAAAATGTGCAAAGTCATTAGTAGGCACATAGGGAATTGAGCTGTTCACTCTTAATTAGTTGTTTGCATTGTTTTAAAGATCAGAACACAAATCAAATGGTGCTAAAGAGCAAATCCAAAAGGTGGAAACAAGGTCAAACATTTAACCACTTTAGCCCAGTCATTAAAAAGTCCAGGCACTAAACAATTTATAAAATAATAAAACACAGCTAATGTTGCATAAGATTAAATGCATTTATTCCTTAAGGCTGTGTACCTGCATTGCGGAAATGCAGCATTTTTTGTAGCAGTTTGCTGTGATTTTTTTTTTTTGAGCCAAAGCCAGGAGTGGATTGAGCAGAAGGTGGAGCGAAGGCTGGCTTTGGCTCAAAAAATACAGCAAAATCTAGAACAAAAAAGCTGTATTTCCGCAAAGTGGGGCTTCAGCCTCAGGCTAAGGATCCACGTAGCAAGCGCAGCCAAAAGGTGCTGCAAGAAAAACAGCGCCCGAAACATATTGCAATTATTCCCGCAGTGCTTTTTTCAAAAAATCCACAGAGTTTTCCTCTGCGGACTTTCTGCTTCACTTATACCTATATGGAAAACACCAGCGCTTCCATAAGTATAATTGACATGCTGGGATTTACAAAAACACAACAGTTTTTGAAATCGCAGCATGTCCGCTGCAGCTATTTTTGTGCAATGTGTGAATGGGATTAGCCCAGGGCTCAAGGAGCTTTTCAATACATACTAGGCTATGGCTGTTTCTAGCTGTCACATCAGTGAGACTTTAGAGGTTGCCTCACTTGCCTTATTAATTATTAGCACTGATTTTAATATATTTATCTGTGGTCCAGCATGATCTCATATATTAACCTCAATAGCTCCCATTGATTTTCAGTGAAGTTGTGGCCATCATCTCATTAAAGAGATACTATCACCAAAAATTATCTTAGATTTTTTTTAAATGGAATTTTTTTTTTCATTTTTATCTTCAATTTAATACATTTCTATTAATTTATTATGTACTATAATGTGTTGCTTACTTGCTAAGGCAGTCCCTATTCATTCTATAACCCTCTCTTCACAGCATAAGTAAAAATGCTTCAAACATACTGTATCTACAGAATCTGAAGCTTTACTTGGTCTGTGAAATCACCAGTCCACCACTGTCCACCACTGAACTGCTCTATAACAATCTCTCTTTCTTAAGCCGCTTGCACATGGCCGTATGAATTGTCAGTGTGCTATCCAGGTTTTTCCCGGATAGCACACTGACCCATTAATTTCTATAGGCCCGTACACACGTGAATTACATAGTCCTGTGTGCGGACCGACAGTCCAGGCCACAGAATATGGAACAAGTCCTATTCCTGTCTAATTTTGCAACCGTGTTTCTGCAGCTCCTATTCATTGAATGAAAGGAGCCGTGCCGAAAGAAAGGAGCTGTGTTGCCTGTGCCGTTCATTCACGGCCACCAGTGTGCAATCGGGTTTAAAATGCACCAGGACTATGGACCAGGACTGCATTTAAAATGCAGGATATGTAAAGAGAAGTAGTGACCTATAATGATGTGAATATAGCACTTAGTGAGAGAAAGCACCTATTTAGCTTTAGCATCATAAACCAGTCTTTCTTCTCTTATCGCCTGCACTTCCTGTTTACGACTCCTACTCTCCTCATGTGTAATCTAAGTCATTTGATCCTGTTCATTCTCATCTTTTGAACCAGTTACAGAAGAGGAAGTCTCCCGACTCCTCTCTTCTTCTTGCCCTACGATCTGTAGTAGTGACCCTTTCCCCTCATACCTTCTCCAGTCTCTGTCGCCTGGTGTGAAGACTTACCTTACTAAAATATTTAAGCTCTCTCTCTCTTCTGGAATCTTTCCCTCCTCTTTCAAACATGCTGTCATAACCCCGCTATTGAAGAAATCCTTCCGACCTGTCCTGTGCTGCTATCAACCTGTCTCTAACCTCCCCTTCATTTCCAAAATCTTGGAACGCTTGGCTTATTCTCGTTTAATCTGCTATCTTTCCGCTAACTCTCTTCTTGACCCCTTACAATCTGGCTTCTGCACTCTGCACTCTACTGAACAGCGCTCACAAAAGTCTCCAATGATCTACTACTGCTAAAACTAATGTCAACAATTCTCTTCTTATTCTTCTGGATCTCTCAGCAGCAATTGACACTGTTGACCATTATTTCCTCCTCACTATGCTCCGCTCTGTTGGCCTCACAGATACCGCGCTCTCTTGGTTCTCCTCTTATATCTCATTTACACGCTCTGTCTCCTCCCCTCTTCCCCATTGCCGTTGGGGTTATTCAGGGCTCGGTCCCAGGCCCCCTGCTCTTCTCTCTCTATATACTGCCCCTATTGGACAAACCATCACCAGATTTGGTTTCCGATGCCATCTTTATGCTGATGACACCCAACTATACGTCATCCCGTGACATCACCTCTGCACTAATACAGAACACCATTCACTGTCTCTCTGTTGTCTCTAATATCATGTCTTCGCTTTATCTGAAACTGAATCTCTCAAAGAAGGTACTACTGCTGTTTCCACCATCTACTAGACCTATCCCTGATATCTCCATTGCAGTCTCCATCCTTACCATAACTCCTAGGCATTATGCCTACTGCCTTGGGGTTATGGTTGACTCAGACCTTCATCCGCCATATCCAATCACTCGCACACTCATGTCATCTCCACCTCAATAACATCTCCAGAATCTGCCCTTTCCTTACCACAGATACATTAAACATCCTTATTGTTGCCCTGATTCACTCTCAACTTGACTACTCTAACTCCCTTCTAATAGGTCTTTCCCTTACTAAACTCTCCCCTCTACAATCTATTCTGAATGCGGCGGCCAGGCTCATCTATCAGTCTAGACATTACAGCGATGCCTCCGGTCTGTATCAGTCACTACACTGGCTGCCTATTCAATATAGAATACAATTAGAGATCAGCGAATTTTTAAAAATCGCGTTAACCCCTTACCGACATCCACCCTAATAGTACGGCGCTGCCGGGAAGTACTTTCCGCAAACCACGGCAGAAACTGTGTGCGCACCCTGCTTTGCGGTTGCCAGCCGTATGTAACGGCTGACACTGTCCTCTAACACCCCCGGTCAGAGCTGAGCTCCGATTATGGGTGTTAACCCCTGAGATGCTGCGGTCAAACATGATGGCGGCATCTCAGGGGTTTTATTATATATTGGGATCCCGATCGGCCCCCCCCCATGACGTTTTTGAGGGGGTGCCGCTGCTCCTATTTGGCAGCCCGAGGTCTGGCCAGTGACCCCGGGTCTGCCCCGTGGCTGTCCCTCCGCATACCTGGTTGATCCTTCCTTGAATGGAGACTGTCAGCCTATGCGTCTGCACGGGCTGACAGCCTCCTATACACTGCAATACACGTGTATTGCAGCATATACCTATTGAAGCAGCGATCAGAATATCACTGCTTCAATCCCCTATGGGGACAAAAAGAAAAAATGTGAAAAAAAGTTTTAAAAAAAGTGCTTAACCCCCCCCAGAGCTTGTGCTATTATTATACCCCAATGTATAATAATCAGAGGGCATGGGGAAGTGATTAAAAATAACAAACACTTATACTCACCTTACCTCACCTCGTCTGCAGCGTCCTCCTTGCTCCTCTTCTTCCTTGCGACTGAGGTCCTGCTCCCCAGACGTCACTGCTGAGGCCTGTGATTGGGCCTCAGCGGTCAAGTGGGGCACGATGACGTCATTATGCCAGCATGCTCCACGTGACTGCTGGGGCCCAATCACAGGCCCCAGCAGTGAGGCCTGGGGAGAAGGACCTCAGTCACCGGCCGGAAGAGCTCTGGAGTGGATGCTGAGACCAGGTCAGATGAGTATCAGTATGTTTTTTATTTTTAATCACCTCCCCTGGCATGGCATCTAATGAAAATGGGCCCGGCAATCGCCTGGCCCCTCTCCATTAGCAGAATGTATAGCGGTCGGGGAACCATGCTTTCTCCGACCGCTATCATGGGGCCCTGGCACTTGCCCGGGTACGCCGGGTGCTGACACCGGCCTTGACGGCACCCCTCGACCGGATGCCAAGGGGGACATGTAGCATGGCGGAAACCCTTGGATGCCGCGTTCATGTTTGACCATGGCATCCAAGGGGTTAAAACCCCCAATCAGAGCTGTGCGATTCGTTACCATGAAGTGTGAGGAAATATGGATTCAATGCAAATCGAATATTTCCTGAAATTTGGATCGATTTACACTATGTCAGCTTCGATTCGCTCATCTCTAAATCCAATATAAACTTATCACCCTCAACCACAAGGCTCTCCATAATGCAGAACCTCCCTACATTAACTTCCTCATCTCTGTCTATCGTCCAACCCGTACTCTCCGTTCACTCAATGGCCTAAGACTAACATCCTCTATTAGAACAAAATACTAATGGGCCAATAACCAAATAATAACCAAATATGTGTGGGACAAGCAATAACAATTCAAAAAACAAAATCATGCCCACACAAAAGTAAAAAACAATTCACAAATTTATTAATGAATAAATACAAATAAATAAATAAATAAATACATAAACAGGAAACTCAGTGAATCAATTAATGAATAAATATGGTACATCAAAGAAAGCACAATAAATCACCAAATGTATTACCCACAGAGCATAATATAGTAAAAATGGTAAAAGAACCATATATAGCATAGGTAAAAGCCCTGAGATAACCTACCTAAGAAACAAACCCCTTAGGTAGGTTATCTTAGGTAGGTTATCTCAGGGCTTTTTCCTATGCTATATATGGTTCTTTTAGCACTTTTACTATATTATGATCTGTGGTTATACCTTTGGTGATTTGTGGGTGTATTTTTATACATGGGTTCAGATTATCTTATTGATCAAATATATATATTTATTGTGCTTTCTTTGATTTACCATATTTATTCATTAATTGATTCCCTGAGTTTCCTGCTTTAGTATATTTTCTGTTGGTCTTTTCTTGTATTCCCTTATGTGTATATGTATTTATTTATTTATTTGTATTTATTCATTAATACATTTGTGAATTGTTTTTTACTTTTATGTGGGCATTATTTTGTTTTTTTAACATCCTCTATTATCAGAACCTCCCACTCCTGTATCCAAGACTTCTCCCGAGTTGCACCACTTCTCTGGAATGTTCTACCCTGGACAATCAGATTAACTCCCAATTTCTACAGCTTCAAGTTCAAACTAAAGGCCTATCACAATTCCTAATGTAAACCCTTCCGCAGATATAATCCCTAAAACGACCCCTCCTCTGTTCACGCTCTCGCATTACCCCACAGAATATGATGTTGTATCAAACTTTAATGTGTATATGGTGCCTGGACATATAAAGGACACTGACTGGTGATGGCTCATACAACTTTTTTATGTGTAATGAAAATAAACTCTATCACAAAAATGTCTGGACCTCTGTATAAGCAATGCTACCTCCTATGCCGTCCCTGCTACCTCCTGTGTCACCCCCTCTACCTCATAGATTGTAAGCTCTTGCGAGCAGGGCCCTCAATCCCATTGCGTAAATTGACTATTACTCTGTAATGTATCTTTTTGTCTGCATTTAAACCCTACAAATTGTAAAGTGCTGCAGAATATGTTGGTGCTATTTAAATAAAATGTATTATTATTATTATTATTATTATTTGACTTGCAGCCCATCTTGAGATGGATGTATAGAGATTTTCAGAGTGAAGCTCAGTTTATCAGCAGGACGAATGAAAACACAAAAATTATTTGTCTGTTTAGGAAGACAGTGCACCTTTAATCCTCTCCCAGCCAAGGACATATGTCATACCTTCAGCCAGAAAGGCACTTGAGTAGCCAAGGACACATGCCAAACATCCTTGCTACTAATTAAAGATTGGCGAACCTACCAAGATTTGTTTTGTTTCAGGTTCAGGGAACTCGGGTCAAACAAGTTCAGTACAAACCACACTTTTAATTGGCCTAAAACATAGCGAAGAACAGTGGTGCCCAACCTTTTTCACATCAAGGACCATTTTCAGTGAAGACAATTTTTCCGTGGCCCAGTAGCGGATGGAGAGTGGTGCTGGTTGGGGTGAGATTTGGATTGCAGGGCCACCCCACATGTAATAGTACCAGCTTCCACGGGTAATAACCTCCTCACATAAGTAATGCTATTACATGTAGGGGTGCACTATTACTGTAATAGTGCTCTAATAGCACCCCCACACAGGTAATAGTTCCCTCCCCCATAAGTATTGCTGTTACTTATGGGAGGGCACTATTACAGTAATAGTGGCTTAATAGTGCCCCCCACAGGTAATAGCACCCCTCCACATAAGTAATGCTGTTACTTAATAGCACTCCCCCAGCTCACTATTACAGTAATGGTGCTCCCCCTCTAGTAACAGCATTACTTATGTGTGGGGGGCTATTACCTGTGGGGGCACTATTAGGTCACTATTACTGTAATAGTAATGCGCCTCACATAAGTAATGCTGTAAACTATGGGAAGGGGAGAACTATTACTGTAATAGTGAGCTAATAGCACACCCCCATAGGTAATAGTCCCCCTCCCCCACATACCATTCCATATTCTGTTGCTCTGTATAGTTATATTGTAGTTACAAAACAGTGATGAGGTGGGTGGGACATCCTCTTGCACACAGCCTGTGCGCATCTTCTACTTTCCTCCTGGAACCTTGACCCCCTATTCTATGGTATCACTGGAAGAAAACAGAAGATGCACACAGGCTGTGTGCAAGAAGAGGTCCTGCCACCCCATCACTACTCTGTAAGTACAATAATTGTACATTTCAGAGCACAGTGGAGGTCACCTGAGGAAACCTGCGGCCCAGTAAAAGGTGATCCATGGCCTGATACTGGGCTGCAGCGCGGTGTTTGGGTACCTCTGGTATAGAATATTATTAGGGCTCCTAGGAACCTATCTATCCAATTTCTAGCTCGCTAAGGCAAACATAGCCAAAGTTTTGTCAAAGTGAAAGTGAGATGTATGTTTTTGGGAAAAGAAATGGGAGGCAGAGGATATAAACTGCAGTGGATACAAGACTTTAATCATACACTGTGCTGACACTCGCTTTTACGCATTTAACATTTAAAAGACTCCAAAAATTAACTTTTTTTGGGGAAAAGGTGCTTGCCTGTGTTTTTTTTAGACACACGTGGTGGTTATATTGCAAAAAGCTTTGGCTTTGTAGAAAAATTAGCCCTTTTTGATGGCTTGTAAGTGCTACAGGAGCTTATTGTTACGAAATTTGAAATAATATGATATGAAATCAATTTTTTTTTCCAACAGAGCATCTATGGAGCAGCATTCAGGACAGGTCAAGGGGAATAGGGAATCTAATCATTCCCAGGGGGTGCAGTCAAACAGCCAACCCAGGGAAAGGCACCCACTCAACTATGCCAGAAAAGGTGCCTCGGCAAGCACCTTTCTCAGTCCCCTAGCACTATAATTCGCCCCCGGGGAGGAGCACCATCTACTCCAGACTTGTTAAAACCTATCCAGACAACCTCTGTTTTTTTATATACAATATTTTGGTAAGGAATAGTCTGGTTTAACAGCTTACTCCACTGTGTGAGGGTAGGTGATTTATCTCCCATCCATCTCATAGATATCGCTTTGCATGCCAAAAACAAAACATCCCTCAGAAAAATCCTTTTCTCTTCAGGAATCAAGCCCAGTAGGCAGAATTCCAGAAAACAAAAAATGGGTCTGCCCAAGACCTCTCCCGCTAAATCCTAAATCGACCACCTCCCTCCAGAATTGTGATATGGACAGGCATATGCCAAGTATAACGTGGGGAATGATGTTAATACAGGCATGTACAAATATATAGCAGCCCTTCCGAATCCACTTGGGTCTGCAGGGCCTCCCATCGTAGGTTGTTATTTATCAGAATGGAAACTCCCCTTGAGTAAGAGGAGTGGCATGCATTTTTATACCACTGAACCCAGGGTTTTTTTTTAAACTAGCTACAGGGTCTGGGGTAAAATGCATCGCCTGAAGATATATCAAATGAGCCTGACACCTGCCAGCATATCAAAGACCATAGTGTGTTTCCTAGGGGACCCCATGCCCCATATACAGCAAGTTAGTACGCTATACCCCACTATTTTAACTTTATGCAATATTTTTACAAAAGAATTACATTTTATCACCCAACTCTGACAGTAGCGCTTCATTTTAACCTGATTTCATCCAACACTATGTGTCTATTGTTTCATATACATTAATCCCATGTGAATTCAGGTCGAAGCTGCAAACTTGGATGTATCAAATTACCATGTTCATTAGATTATAGTGTGGATCCTCTCTGGATGAATCATCACCAGGAGCTAGCAATATCCTATGGACTGGTTGAATATGTATATCAGGTGAGATCTGTTCAGCATTGGGGCATCCACATGTCATAACGATACTCAGCAGGGAGCGTCTGCATCTCCCTTTTCTTTCTCTTTTACCATGATAAGGGGATATCCTCTATGCCTAAAGGAAAGAAAATTTCACTAGCAACATAAAAGGGGATTCTTTACTGTGTGAGCAGTGAGACTTTGGAACTCAATTTTTCAAATGTGCCAGCCACGCCTTTTTTTTGTGATGTGACTGGAATATAAAGTCCCATGTTACTTATAATATGACCAGGAGAACATTCTCATAGGTCAGGAGATTTGCCCACTCTTCCAGGATGCTGTCAAGTATGGTGTATCATAAGGCAGGCAGCTTTTTTTTTTTTAAAGAAATATAATTTCATAATAAGTCAATACAAAGAGATTTGCTAATTATCCTACTCTATTGCATCTATATGCAGGGGTAGACCGCTAATGAGGCGAAGTGAGGCGACCGCCTCAGGCGGCACTGTCCGTCAATGTCTCGGGGGCGGCATTTTTTACTTTATATTTACCGTAAGCCAGCCCAGTACAGGCCACTTTAAAAAAAAACAAAGCTGAGCGGAGCCTGTCCTGGGCTGGTTTACGAAACCTCTGCATGTCAGCGCAGGCGGCGATACAATGATGTCATCGAGCCTCCTACGCTGACACGCAGACGTCGCGGACAAAAAGAGGAGGCGGCGGCTCCATCAAGGCATCGCAGGTGAGTATAACTTTTTTTTTTTTATATATATAAATAGGCCGTAACCTGCTGGAGTATCCCCAGCAGGTAACGGCCTATTTATTTACCTACCCCGCATCTGCTCGTGGCTGCCTCCGCTTCCCCTTCTGCTATGGGACGCAGAAGGGGAATTGGATGCCGCCGTGAGCAGCCGCGGGCATTGGTAAGTGAGGCCGCGGACCTCAAATACTACTATTATTATACTCTGCGGTCTTTTCAGACCCCGGAGTATAATAATCGGAGACCCAGGGGAGGTGAGGAAACATAAAAACCAATGCTACTTACCTCTCCTGCGATCCGATGTTACTCCGAGCAGGCTTGGGCCTTTCGTTGACGTCATTAGGTCACGTCTCCTTCCTGATCACGTGACGTGTGTGCGCAATTAAACAGGGCCGAAAGCTGATGGGAGTGCACCAGTGTCCAGGATAGGTAAGTAACACTGGTTTTTATGTTTGTATCCTCCCCTGGGTCTCCGATCATTATACTCTGGGGTCTGAAAAGACCCCAGAGTATAATAATAGCTCATAGGTCAGCCACTATGGGGCATAATACTGAGTGCAGGGGCCACTGTGGAGCATAATACCAGTGCAGGGGCCACTATGGAGCATAATACCGTGTGCAGGGGTCACTATCGAGCATAATACCGTGTGCAGGGGCCACTATGGGGCATAATACCATGTGCTGGGGCCGCTGTGGGCCGTAATACTGTGTGCAGGGGCTGCTGTGGAACATTATAGTGTCTGTAAATGGGGCACTATAAACAGGGGCTATGCATCTGTTTATATTATACGCTGTCTGTTTATAGTGACCGCGTGATGTAATTACAGCCTTGTCACATAGACGTGTATAGGACGAGGCTGTAGTTACATGACATGGCCACTATGAGATAAATGACACTATGTAAACAGAGAAGCGGTCACGGCACTTATACAGGTACCATTCAAACAGCTGATCAGTAGGGGTCCTGGGTTTTTGAGCCCCACTGATTAGTTTATTAATGACCTGGAAAACCTTTTAATTAGGAAACCTATGGGGCATTATTAATAAGGGGCACTATTTATACAGGGATACACGGACATTATTAATATAAAGATGCACTTGGAAGTATTATTCTTTATGGGGGGTTATATCATATATTTTATAATTGGGGGTGGCCGCAGGATGGGTGTGCAGGTGAGGACAATGTGGGTTGGATGCCTGGAAAAGTGAGGAGCCAAAGATGTATGTGTTGCAAACTTTACAGAGACAAGTCACAGCTGGAAGAAGTGGTCATGGCGGTCCAAAGGGAAGAGAAGGGAAATGTGACCGATTAGTCAGAGACGTCACCTGTAAGTCACAAAATGTTACTGCCCTGTATTCACCTAAATGATAGAGGATAAATACCTGATTGATGGGGGTCTGTCTGCTGAGACCCCCACTGAATCTGAGAATTGGGTTTTTTCCCCCCACTGGGTGGGAATTCAGCCTGACCGCAGCCATATATATAGGTGTGTCACTTGGTGGATGGACGAACCCACGTGGCTCTCATTCACTTCAATGGGAGTGCCAAAGATATCCGAAGTCCAGTACTCAGCTATCTGCGGCGCTCCTATTATAGAGAATGGGGGCCACATGGGCTCGTCCATCCACCAAGCAGAAGAAGTGTGAAGTTACTTTCATTGTTAATATTGTGTTGTTTATCTGATACTGAAGTTATGCAGTAAGAAGAATTCTTAAAAACTGTTTTATAACTTTGTGTATTGTGTATATTGTGCGACGATAACAGCGTGTGAAGCTAATAGCATGGAAACTCTATTTTTTTTTTTTTTTTGTGGGGGGGTGGCGTCAATCTATAGTCCGCCTCAGGCAGCAAAGAGGCTAGGTTCACCACTGTCTATATGTGACTGTCATGTGGGTATGAAATGAAGGTGTGAATTATAGTCTTTCATGGCATTTGTTAGCATGTTCAAATCGTATTGAATTGGTTTAATGAGAAATTGCATTCCTTAACCAAACTAGAGATTATTTAGGTGTTAACACATCTGTAATTCAAACAAATTTAATATATTCTTTGTAATAGTTGTGCCTAGTAAAACACCACATATATAAACTAAACTACACTTTTTTAACTGGGCTTTTCTAGGCTTTTGGTACTAAGCTATGTTTTTATTTTTCCTTAAACTTTATTATGGCTTGTTTTTTTATGGTTTAAGGCTAAGGCCCCACGTTGCAGAAACACAGCATTTTTTGTTGCATATTTTTGCTGCAGCATTTAGAGCCAGTCAGGAGTGGCTTGAAAAGGAATGGAAAGTATTAAGGAAGTACTTAGATGTTTTCCTTTTGTTTAACCCACTCCTGACTTTGGCTAAAAAAAACGCAGCAATATCTGCAACAAAAAGTGCTGTGTTTCCACAACTGTGGACCTAAATTGGAGTTTTTATTTGTAGCATTTCTTGGCACATATAATTTGTTTTTTAACACTTGTTTAGTTATTTTAGGGAATTTAATTAAAGTAATATAAAATATAGTATTTCATGCATTTACTGAATAAAACCATGTCTTATGTAAAATAAATATTTTTTTGTGCTACTACATCACATGATCCATAACCTTTTTTATTTTTCTATCAATGTAGTCATGAGTACTTCTTTTTGTAAGATGGGCTGTACCATTTTGGGGTGTATATAATTATGATTATTGATTATTTAAAAAAAATTTTTTTTAGGGAAAGTATAAAAAAAACCCTGCAATTCTGCATTTCTTTTCTTTATTTTTTAATCATGCAATGTAAAATTTAAATGCAAAAATTCATTATTTAGTTCATTGAAGGCTATGTAAGGGTGGGTTCACACCTGCGCTTGAGTCTGTCCGCTGCCAATCCGAGTGAAAATCTCGGGAAACAGGATAGGCATCGGATACCAACAGGTTAGCGACGCATTGGTTAAAAACCCATTCATTTGAATGGGTCTTTAAAGCAATGCGCGGGTGTGCGCTTACACCTTCTGCGCTGCAAATCCAAATTTTTTCATCGGAAACAAAGTCAGACATGCAGGACTTTGTGTCTGACGAAAAAAAACGGCTTTGAATGAATGGGTTTTTAACCAATGCGTCGCTAACTTGTCGGTATCCGATGCCTATCCTGTTTCCCGAGATTTTCACTCTGATTGGCAGCGGACGGACTCAAGCGCAGGTGTGAACCCACCCTAAATCATTTTTCAGTAATCTTACTCTAGGAGTGGAAGCCTTAATGTTATCATTTAGGCTAAGGCCCCAACGTTGTGGAAACGCTGCTTTTTTTTTTAGCCAAACCTAGTAGTGGGTATAGAAGGAATGGGAAATATCTAGGAAGCACTTATATTTCTCCCTTTGGCTCACTCCTTTCCTAACTTTGACTCAAAAAACCGCAGCAAAATCTGCAACAAAAAAAACAGCTTTTCCACAATGTGGGGCCTTAGCCTTAAACCACAACATTTCTTTGGTCCAGTCAACATGCACTAGAAAGGCTGGTGCTGGAAGTTTTTTGTTTTAAAGATTCTGTGTTATTTAAAATATATCCAGATTTAGGTGACCCATTAAAAGGAGAACCTAAGTTTATATCACAAAATAAGATATGTTTGTTACAAGTGTATCACAATATTGTTATGTAATCATTGGCTAGATTATATCAGCGGTCTGATCAGCTGACTTTTTTGCACCATGGTCCCACAGGGGGAGGGGCACAGGGGGGTGGGGCTTTGGTCACATGGGGCGGGGTTATACACCAAACAGCGCTGTAGACCAGGGGGTGCTGGAGGAATCTCGGTGTACAGCGCTGTAGACCAGGTACCTGCCAGGAGCTATGCTAGGAGCCACGACACTGTGGCCAGATCGCCGACCCGCCTCACTGCGCCCCACATAATGTGCTGGGAGCCGCCTCTACTGAGGCCAGCCCGCCTCCCCACAGACCGGCAAAAGACCCCAATGGCCCGGTCTTGGTCCATGGACCGGTGGTTGGGGACCCCTGGATTATGGGAACTAGAATTTTTGAGATTGAACCAGAGACTTAGTCCATTTTGGCAATTTGCATCCACCATGTTTTTTTTTTACCTTCCTCTGGATCAAATTGGTAGATTTATAGATTAGACTAGATGGACTTGTGTCTTTTCCCCTACCTTATCAAGTATGTTACTATTATAATGTTTTATTAAAAGTGAATAAATCATTACCTGTTCTACAGCTATATGCTTACTAAATAATTTCCACTGCTTTTAGGTACAATAATTTGGTATACTAATTATAAAAATGATGGTGATTCTTAATTGACTCACACAAGACAGAACATCAAATGGTTGATCTTAAAATGAAAATCGGCCTATTGACAAAATAGTACAGTAACAGTCGCATGGAGTAGGACGCTAAGTCCCGGAGCTCCACAGTCCACCGATCTACACAGCAGCACACACCGGCACAAACTTGCCCTATCTGGCAGAAACTCATCACGGATCCTCCTGGAGTTGCCCTGCCCACAATGGTTCGTGGCAGGAAAAAGAAAAGCCTGCTGTAATGAACTAAATTCTTTCCTGTGGCTCTGCAGGAATCTTTCCAAGATGGCGCCTGCGCTTCCTCCTCCGTGGTGCAGAGGGCCTTGCCGGCCATTCAGGAGCAGGTCACAGTGAGTACTATACCGAATGATACCAAGACTCTGACCTTATTGCCATCCTCGGCTAATAGCCCAGTTTCCCCGGCATCAGCAGACTCTCCCCCACGTCTGACCTTGTTAACTTCTCCTGTGCTGACACCAGTGCGAGCGCCATCTCTACCCACCATGTCATGTTTTATCAGCATCCCCCCACAGTCCTCCCTAGGCATAGACCCTAGTGAATCCTCTAAACCCATCTCGGAGGCGGCTATGAAGGCTTTATTTGCAGACTTTAAGATAGCTCTATAAACTGAATTAAAACTATTGCTGGGAACTCTACTGTCAGAACTTCAGTCTTTGGAAAATCGTACCTCACATGTGGAGGATAAAATGACGGAGTTGACTGCGGCACATAACAAACTAGTTGATGTTCATAATGATATGGAGGAGGAGGTGGAAGCCTTGAAATTAAAGATGGCTGACATAGAGGATTGGTCCAACCGCAACAATGTACGGTTTAGGGGAATCCCTGAATCGATAAAAACTGAGGAAATTGTGCCCTTCCTAACTGATTACTTTTCTTCAGTACTACCTACTGAATCTTCTCAGGATTTCCTCATTGATAGAGCCCACAGACTGCCTAAACCTAAAAATCTGCCAACTGAAGTACCTCGTGACGTCATCGTGAGAATTCATTTTTATCACAGCAAGGAAAAAATTATGGCAGCAGCAAGGAACCCTCCCGATTACCAGACCTCTTTAAGGAAATTGCCTTGTTCACAGACCTCTCAGTGGCTACCATGGCCTGCAGGCGGACATTTTCAACGATCACAAAAACCCTGCGTGATAATGACATCCTGTACAAGTGGGGTTTTCCGGTGCGCCTGATCATTTCCCATAATGGCTCTCAGATTGTGGCCAACAACCCTGAAGCAGCTCTCAAGATTTGTAAAGAATGGGACCTAAAAATCGCATCCTACAGTATATCTACAGGAAGACGTCCTCCACCCTCTGTCGTGGCAGAGGAATGGGCTGTAGTGCAAAGGAGGAAGAGGCACTCTAGACATCCTAGGGACTGATCTCCGTCTGAGTTCTATCCTTTTACCCTTGAAATATATTTCTATATTGGGGGGGATGTGCACATGGGTCTTTGCCTGTGTGGTCCTCCTAAACGCCCAACCCGCCTCTCCGGTGTATATCGACTTTGCACTGGGTGGGGTAGTATAAAAATGAGTTCTGACCGGTCTGGCACATTTTGGGTATCCTTCCATCACCATTATTCCCTCCTGATATATGGGAGTACCCACTTGGGATGCAGATTCTGTATTGCGTTGTTGTTTTTTCCGTATATTTATTTGTTACTGTTTGTTTCATGTCTATCCAGTGGATCTCGGTTTGCTCACTACCTTCAAAGATGTCTCACTGTATTGATCATCTAGAATCATCTAGAACATTGATGTATAGATGGTACTACACCCCAACCAGATTAGCTCATATTTTTTCCAATGTGTCTGAAATTTGTTGGAGGTGTGGCTTAGAAACTGGCTCCCTCCTACATATATGGTGGTCTTGTCCCTTCTTGCACAATTTTGGAACCAAATCTATAAGTTATTATGCACCATTATTCAATATCCGTTTCCCTGGGGTCCGCACGTGGCATTGCTGTCGTTAGGTATTGATTCATTGCCCCTTGATGACCAATGTCTTATTTTTCATGTACTAACGGTCACCAGATCCAAGATAGCCCAAATGTGGAGAACTCCAGAACTCCTTTGCATTCCTGAGATTACCTCAGCAGTTACGTTTAATTGCACTATGGAACATTTGATATTGTGTAGACTGTGTAACACCAATACTTTTAAAAGATTGTGCGGTACTAGCTTTTCTGTGAAAAAATATGTGATTAAGATTAGGTTAAGCCTACATTGAGATGACTGAAGTGCAAAATGGTCGTGAAAAATTTTCATGGTCATCTTGCATCTGAGAGGCACACGTTTTCACGGATCCACCATACATTTGAGTGTATGGAGGGATCCGTGAAAATGGACAAAAATAGGACATGAAGTGCCTCCATATAGCTGATGGATAGGCCATAAAAAAATGAAGCCCAGACAAACCCTTTAATATTCCCCCTAATGCTCCACACTTTAATGCCTCCCCCCCCACAGGATGTTAGCCCTCATCATTGCCCCCACACAATAAAATGGCCCCATCACTGTTACCCATACAGTATGGGGGACCAGTGAAGTGGCCATAAGAAAATTAGGCCCAGACAACCCCTTTAAAGAGGTTATCCACAAATTGGTGCAATGTCTGTGACAGCACGGAGGTGTAAAATTAAAAAAAACCCCAAAAAAACCCCAAATCATACTCACCTGTCCCCAGCACCCCGTTGTCTCCCGCTAGTGTCTCTTCGGTTTCATGGCAGTGCCTCATTTCTGGAAATCCTGTACCTACCAGCACCGGTACAAGACTGAATGGACACTGACGGCAGACAATGGAACACCTGGGATAGGTGAGTATGTTTTTTTTTTAATTTAACACCTCCCTGTCTGCCACATAGGTTGCTGCTATTCCTGGATAACCCCTTTATCTATCTTTTTAATATTGATGGCCTGTCCTTAGGATAGGCCATAAATATTACATCTGCAAGGGTCCAACAGCCAGGACCTCTGCAGATCAGCTTTTTCAGGACAGTGCAGCTACAGGCAATGTTAAACATTCCAGGAGCCATGCTCACTTACCATACAGTGTGTAGCGTTGGGTTTAGATAGTGCAGTGCTGCATATTGTACGTCCGGTAAGCAGCATGGCTCCAGACATGATATGTACCTGTAGCTGCACTCGGTACAGGTGATCTGTGGGAGTCCTAACTGTGAGCTGTGGGCCCCTAAAATCAATTTCACTGATGGGCTCTAGATATGTCAGTTGACACTGTCTGGAGCCTCAAGCTACATTCACAGCTGGATTCATTTCAATGTCAGTGATTTGGGGCTATTCACATGACTGTTATTTTGACGGTCCATTCTCACAAACCTTCGCTATTGGGTAGTGTGAAAGATCCTCAGTGCGCCAACACCGCTGTGGCCCCACCTGAGTCTTCTTTCATATAAAAACCACACTCACCGCCAGTGAGTGCCGGGTTCACAAGATAAATACCAGACAAGCTTTCTAAATTTTATATATTTATTAACCCCTAAATGGGTCGGTATTAACATCTAACACATGCAGTTCAGAACAGATATGCAGATGTATGCAAGCATTAACAGTTACTAGTTACAATATACAGTACAATAAAAATAAAAAGGGAATAAAATTGAAATAATTACTTTACCACGCATCTCCTTGATGTGGCTCTATAGTCCAACACTCACACATGGGCTGTCATGTGTGAGTAACCCAGTGGAGGCTTCTTGGCATGTAGCATTAATACAATAATCCAGCCTGCATGCTCTTTACAATGGTCTGTCTGTAATATCCTGTAGTCTCAGCACAAAATCTCCTCTCATTGCCTCTTACCTCATCTTTTATACCCTTTATGCCACCTCCCAGAATGAGGTCATCGGTGGCAGCAAGTCTGATTGAATAATGCACTCAAGTCCAGATCCTTTGTAAAGAGCGGGGACCAAGTGAAATGATACAATGTTATCAGCCATATCTGATCTACAGTGCAGACTGGACAATGCAGGTTTATTTGATCACTCAGGGCTGTGTATGAATACAATGGAGCCCCGCTGGGATGGATAGAAAGCCCTATTGTTCCAGCCTGGCCACTATTGCCAATATACACCTGGGATTATAGCTGCGCACCTTATGAGTAAAGAGATACGCTACCCAGAGACCGAAATACAGCTTTGAGTTATAACCATATTTAAGCAGAATCATCACAGGTAGTAGCGTCCCATTTGTTACATACAGTACAGTATCCTGTACTTGGTTTCATCTTACTGTGAGTGGAAAAGAAAAAGCAGCAAATGAATTAGTTTACAGTACAGTATACTTTAGTATACTGTACAGTACTGTAGGGGTAATATTAATAATATTTAGGGGTTAAACTCTAGATATAAGCATCAATTAGCATTTTAAGCGCTCGTACTAAACATTTGCGATTCCTCGCGATCTGCGACTGGTTCTGGAACTTAACCTCAAGAATGTTAGAGGTATTACTTTATAATAAAAATAAGCATTCATTGGTATCCTCCAAACCACAGCAACCTGTGCAATGCACAAATAACATTATCTTCAGTAACCAGTACATACCATAAAAAGAAACCTGTTATATGAATTAAACACTAACATAAATCTTCCCAAAAATGGTTTACATTGAAAGTCTAACTTGTCATACAAATAAGTTTGCATCAACACAAGAATATGAAAGCTATGACTGGAGGGTGGTGTAAAGTAAAACTTTCTTTTTTAAGGCTAAGGCCCCACTTTTGGGAAAAGCAGCGTTTTTTTGTTGCAGATTTTGCTGCGTTTTGTTTTAGCCAAAACCAGGAGTAGATTTAACAGAAGGAGGAAGTATAAGAGCTTCCATTAAATCCCCTATTCCTTTTCAAGCCACTCTTGACAACAAAAAAAGCTGCTTTTCTGCAATGTGTGGCCTCAGCCTAAAAGGGGTTTCCCCAAAACATAACCATATGTACATTTCTAAACATATAAATAAATAAAAATTGTGTATAGTTTTAAAGATTTTATCTAATGATTTCAGTTATGCGTAGAGATGGGTGAACCCCTTAGGATTTGTTTTGTTTCGGGTTTGGTTGTCTTGGGTACCTGCTCTGTTTTGGATCGAACAAGTTTAGTACGAAGAACACCTTAAATTGGCTTAAGGCTGGGGCCCCGCGTGGATTCTAGCAAATCCAATTCCCACAGTGCGTTAGAATACGCACAGCAGACACACTGCGATTTCCAAAACCGTTGCGGTTTTAGTAATCGCAGCATATATACCTACGGAAACCTCTGCGGACTTTCTGTGAAAAGCGCCGTGGGAAAAACTGCGGGACGCTACATGGGGCCTTAGCCTAAAACACAGTGTAGAATACTCATAGATCTCCTAGGAACCTATCTATCTAATTTCTAGCTCTCTAAGGCAAACGCAGCCGAAGTTACGTCAAAGTGAAAGTGACATTATTATACTCTGGGGTCATACTCATACATTATTATACTCTGACCCCAGAATATAATGTAACTGCCATTTTAGTTTGCCCGAGATCAATCTCTTATTTCTTCGGTTTAGTAAAAAATTTTACAATTTGGAATATTCGGGTCAAACCTGGCTTGGTTTTCTTAGACACATGGCAATGAATATGACCATGAATGCAGCAACTTTCTATGTTTTGGCTGTTGACAGAAACTAAGCACGGTTATCAGGCAAGGACAAGAATGTGAAATGTGGACAGGTTTATTTGTTTCAGAAATATTCAAAAAATCCTGCAGAATGACAAAAATTGTGTTAAGTGTATTTGCCTGTATCATTAATTTCAAGGTTTAGTGGCCCTTTAAGGGACTATTAGCGATCAGTAAGAAAAAGTACAGAGGTATATCCCTTGATAATACTATTCATTGAAAGTACTGTGACTGTGTAAAATGCACTATGTACAATATGTCTCTACGAAACTAGACTTCATTGGGTTTCTAATTAAACGTTTGTCGGTCTAGTCTGCTACTACTATGTCATTATGGTAATATGAGCAAACACTATGTGTCATCTGCGCTCTGTAATACAGTGATAGGCCAGAACATTATCGTGCATAATGAGATCATTCAGACTTTGCACTGTGTTTTTTCAATGATCATATACATTTTCCATTTGTCTCCTAAACTTTAAAATTGAAAACCCCTTTTGGGATGTCAGACATATAAATTATATTTTTATTACAGTGAAAGGTTCTCTGAAGTTGTCCAACCATGCAGTTTACATTAAGTGATTAATGCCTGAGACATTTTTAGACAGGCACAATTGATTTATGCAGCATTAGAAAGTAAGAAGACTGATTTATAACCTACTTAGTAGAAGTGACAGAACCGTAGCATTTTGACAAAAAGAAAGAAAAAAAACAGTGTGGAGAGTTGTAAAATAGTTTCCAGATGAAAGAAATGTACTGTACATCAAGAAATGTGTTTCTTTAGCCAATTCAACGAAGTTGGGTTCTCCTGCTTCTGTGAACAGTTTAGACTGGAAAAGATTTGTCAGGTACTAAACAGAAGTATTCCTGTAGCAGAAATGACTGCAGTGCTTGTTATGGACAGGGCATTGGATACATTAAGTTTTTAGATTCAGTTGTATATATAGAACTTTCTATAGACTCTTATGTACACAGCATGGTCTTACTGTATGGATTTGTGGGAAAGTTGCATAAAATCATGCCTATATTCATTTGCCACAATGTTAGAAGTATTGTTCTATTGTCTGTAATCTAAAATAAATCAATTGAATTTTCTTACCAGTGCTAAGCAGAATAAAAATTCACATCAGTGCTTCTATATGGCACAAGTCCCAGGAAACCTCTGTGCTCTTTCAATGAAAAGTGCTGCGGGAAAAACTGTGATGCGTTGCCGCCTCGATTTTTCCCGCAGCGCCTTTTTGCTGCGGCCCGTTATGTGGAGCCTTAGCCTTAAACCACTTATATTCTATTGTAGGGTCTGTTAGTGACATAGACAACAAACCTTTTTTGTGTGTGAATCAATCCTACTGCAAAAAATCATAAAGTGTGTGCTGTTTGGTGCAAACAGAGTGTGGCCACAACTGTCAGAGCACCCATTTTTGCTTGAGGTCACTGCACATTGAAACCTGTCAATCTTTGTTAAGGGTGGCGCTGAGAGGCAACACTGAAACGAAAAAGGTGCTCTGCAGGTGTGGTCACATCACTAGGTGCACTGAACAGCTAATTTGCATATGGATTAAAAGTTGATCTTCTCAGGAGCAAGATTTTGCTTTAATCCAAAAATCTACTTTCACTAAACCATTAAATACCCCTACAACAGCATATACATGGTTTAGAAGCAATTTTGGTGATGATAGACTGCATTTAACATAAACCAACATAATAGGCACAATTATTTACAATTAACAAGTTTGTCAGGGAATGGAGGTCCCACTCCGATATATCCACTCACTGTATACCAATTCTGTGAGTTATTGGTTCCTCTCACTCACCCACGCACACACATTTGACCCTAGATGCAATCATAAAAGGGTACTCCGCTGCCATACTCTCTTCCAGTTCACCTGTCACACTAGGCTACAAAGGAGTGAAATGCCCTTTTACACTCATACATCCACACAAAACTGCCACCACTCGCCACTTTACGGTATGATGAAACACCCACACCACGCCCACTAACACACCAAAAGGGGTAATATGGCTAGCGATATTTTCTCTTCGAAATTGGGGGAACATTAGAGCCAAAAGACAATCTTTATTAAATTTTAGATTTAGTATACATAAAAAGGTACAGTGCACTAACAATAAAAAGTTGGAATAACACAAAGACAAATGCATACAAACAATGTAAAATAAATGGGAATAACTTACAGACCTGGTTTTAAATTTGGGACAGAATCTGTGCTAAATTCCAAAGAATCTGACCCTGAAATCATGAACCTCATCACATTTATGGACCCATGATCCCCAGGCTACTTCCTGCAACCTCCCACCTGTGATTTTTTTTTTTCCTTTCGTTTATGTAGGCTTTTTGAACAGCAAGCTCTCTGATGACCTGGTGTCATAATGTCTGCTATGGTCAGCCCGCCTGACTTGCTAATTAGAGTGACCTTCTATATTGAATACCTGTTAACTGTTACCTGACTCATGGATTGAAATTTCCATACAAATTAGAGTTACTGGAAAATCTGATTTAGTACATACAAGTACACAAAGGCCTAGTCTCCTAACTACACCAATGAATGAAAAACCCATAAGGGTGGGTTCACACATGCGCTACAGTCCGTTCGCTGCCAATCCGAGTGAAAATCTCGGGGAACGGGATTGGCATCGGATACCGACAGGAATCCTTTTTTTTTCGTTGGAAACAGTCGGACATGCAGGACTTCGCGGCGCAGAGGGTACAATCGGACACCCGCGCATTGCTTTAAAAACCCATTCAAATGAATGGGTTTTTAACCAATGCGTCGCTAACCTGCCGCTTTCTGATGCCAATCCCGTTCCCCGAGATTTTCACTCGGATTGGCAGCAGACGGACTGAAGCGCAGGTGTGAACCCACCCTAACTATAAGGAAATTTCCAAATAGTCACATAACTCATAACACGATATATACATATTTCATCACAAAGTATTATTAATTTTGGACTAACAGTAAAACAATTTTGCACAATGGGTGCAAGAATTCATTACTATTACTAGTGTTGGGTGAACTGGTTCATAATAAGCTATGTTTGTAATGAATTTCCCAAAAATTTGGGGTTCAGCACAACCTTAAATTTTTGCGGTTCTCCAGCAATGAATCAAACAAAGTTGATTTTTATTAAAGATAGGGAAACAGATTTGTCATGAACCGGGTTCAATCTGAATTATCCAAGTAGTTTTTAACGAAACTGAGCAAATGTTCATTCATCTCAGACGAACAAAGATGGCTACCGCCAGAAGTTTGAGCAGGCAGGGGCGTAACTACCAGGAACATTACGGGGCCCAGAACATTACGGGGCCCGGAACATTACGGGGCCCGGAGCCCTGTGGCAGTCGCTACCGCGAACCCCACAATCACTGCTATCGTTATACTCCAGGGTCTTTTGAGACCCCGGAGTATAACGATCGGGGGCCCAGGGGAGGTGAGCGAACATAAAAAACACTGTAACTCACCTATCCGCCGCTCCGCAGGCTTCGGGCCTGTTTGGTGACGTCCCAGACGTCAGCCGACGTCATTATGCGTCGCGACGCCGGCCTGGATCACGCGAGATCCGGTCCGACATTGAAGATGGCTGAACTAGCGCACGGGAGTGCACCGGAGCGAGGAAGAGGTAAGTTGCAGTGTTTTCTATGTTTCTATCCTCCCCTGGGTCTCTGATCATTATACTCTGGGGTCTGAAAAGACCCCAGAGTATAATAATCGTTCATGGGTGGTCCACTATGGGGCATAATACTGTGTGCAGGGGCCACTATGGGGCAAACTACTGTGTGCAGGGGCCACTATGGGGAAAACTACTGTGTGCAGGGGCCACTATGGGGAAAACTACTGTGTGCAGGGGCTACTATGGGGTAAACTACTGTGTGCAGGGGCTACTATGGGGCAAACTACTGTGTGCAGGGGCCACTATGGGGCAAACTACTGTGTGCAGGGGCTACTATGGGGCAAACTACTGTGTGCAGGGGCTACTATGGGACATAATACCGTGTGCAGGGGCTACTATGGGGCAAACTACTGTGTGCAGGGGCCACTATGGGGCAAACTACTGTGTGCAGGGGCTACTATGGGGCAAACTACTGTGTGCAGGGGCTACTATGGGGCAAACTACTGTGTGCAGGGGCTACTATGGGGCAAACTACTGTGTGCAGGGGCCACTATGGGGCAAACTACTGTGTGCAGGGGCTACTATGGGGCAAACTACTGTGTGCTGGGGCCACTATGGGGCAAACTACTGTGTGCTGGGGCCACTATGGGGCAAACTACTGTGTACAGGGGCCACTATGGGGAATAATATTGTTTGCAGGGGCCACTATGCTGCATAGTACTGTGTCCAGGGGCCACTATGGGGCATAATACCATGTGCAGGGGCCACTATGGGACATAATACCGTGTGCAGGGGCCACTATGGGGCATAATAGTGTGCGCAGGAATGCGGTTTGTGTGTGTGTGGGGTTGGGGGCGGCGGTTTGGGGGGGGTTGGGGGCGATGGTTTGGGGGGGATTGGGGGCGGCGGCTTGGGGGGAGTTGGGGGCAGCGGCTTTGGGGGGGGCCCCATGTCAAATGTTCACCTTGGGGCCCAGCCATTCCTAGTTACGCCACTGTGAGCAGAAAATACAAAAGAGACATCGTGTGACGTTCTAGCACCACCTGACATCAGCTGACAGACTCTTAGCCAATAGACAGTGGTAGGTGGAGACCTTACAGTGCTGATGTGATATACACTATACAGTATAAGGTGCTGTAAGCATGATCACAGGCATTTGAAGTAACGGTGGAGATAGTGCAGAGTTTATGTTTCAGCTCACTGTATCATAAAAAGCTCTCAGTTCTGAAAAGCTTACAATTGCAAGCAATAATGAGGAATAGGAGGAGACTTTGGTCAGATAATAATAATAATAATAATAATAGTAATAATAGTCCTTTAATAGTCCCACAATAGGGAAATTCAGTGTGTTACAGCAGCAAAGATAAGATAAGCAGATACAAATACAAGCAGATATAAGCAATTACTGGCAGATAAGTGATAGAAATCATAGATAGGTCTGAGGGAGCAGATCTATGCTGCTGTATACGGTGTTTAACACTTAGGTGACACGTGCCGTAATATTACGGCACAGCCGCCTGGTTCTAGAGGACAGCCACCGCAATAGTACGTCCAAAGTCTCCCACCTGCTCAGGACGGCTGCTGGAGCTGGTGTTAGCTGTATGTTGCAGCTAACACCCTGCTCCAGCACCCCCGATTGGAGATGAGTTTTAAACCCTTAGATGCCACGGTCGAACATAGGGTTCCGCTTATGTAATAGTCCCCATCACCCCTCCCCCCATGGCTAGATGAGAGGGGTGCCGATATGTATTTTCTGACCAGTCACCCCAGGCTGCCAGGAGCCCCCATATCTGGTTGATACTGCCTCTGATGGGAGGAAGTCAACCTGCGCCTCTGATTTGAATAAAAAGTGATCAAAGCAATAGACATTTCCCAAAATGGCATAACTAAAAAGTACACCTGGCCCCGCAAAAAAGGATGCCCTATGCCACCTGTCAATGTGGCTTTGCAGCTGTTGCAAAACTACAACTCTCATATATTAAGTATTTTACCATTTTTTGCTTCAAAAATTTTTCCCCTATTTTCCTCCTCTAAAACTTCTTATGGTCCGCTGCATGTTATAGTACAAAAAATACGGTATATAAAAAAAACCTTAAAAATCAATAAATACAATATGTATTTGGTATCACCATGTCCGTAACATCCCTTCCAATAAAGCTGAAACTTTATTTAACCTCCATGGTGAATGTTGGAAAAAAATAAAACGGAAAAACAACTCCAGAAATTATGATTTTTCGCCATCGCCATTACAGAAAATGCTATGAAAAGTGATCAAAAAGTCATATGTACCCCAAAGCAGTACCAATAAAATGCACAGGTCGTCATGCAAAAAATAAGTCATCAACCAACTCTATCAACCAAAAAATAAAAATGTTACGAGTCTCAGAATATGGCGATGCAAATTAATTGCTTTATGTCCCCAAATGGGTTTTTGTTCTGCGAAATTAGTAACACATAAAAAAAAAAATATATAAATTAGGTATCGCCATAATCGTACCGACCTGCAGAATAAAGGTAACATGTTATTTATGCTGTACATTGCATGGCAAACAATTTAAAAGATAAAACGCCATGCAATTTTTTTTTTTCTTTTTAATCCGCCAAAAAAAAAAAGTTAATATCATGTATTCAATAAGTTTTAGGCACCCCAAAATGGTGTCATTAAAAATGCATCTCATCATGCAAAATGCACCATTGAAACCCAATCACAGCTGCACCAAAAATTTTGAAAAAATTTGTCTGAATTGGAATTTTTTGGAGTTTGTCACCCACAATCCATTATTATACTCTGGGGTCACTTTAGACCCAAGAGTATAATAAGTGGCGGCCCACTATAAGTGCATAGACATAACAAATAGTCATAATAAACTCTCCTGGACTCTGCCACAGCATGTGGTTTGGGTCTCTGTCCTTTTCGGGCCACCTCCACCCTCCAGAATGATGCCAGCCTTTCTGTGGGACTGCTAAGGCCTGTGATTGGGCCTCAGCATTAACGAGGGGTGTCCTCACATCATGATGGTTGAGGCCAATTCACACAGCCCAGGGGTTCCCCCAAGGCCATTGATGTCAACTAGAAGGCCAGAAGAGACCCAAAGAGGATGGGGACTTGCACCAGCACTTTGAAGAGACCTCAGAGCATAATAATAGCAGTCCTAGTTCAGAAATCAAGTTCGGTCTGAAACAAAAACCTTGCAAATTTTCACACTAGGTTCACCCTACACTACTTGAGAAGATGATCAGAATGCCAGAGAATACTGCGATGGAACCCAGTAAAAGTAAGTTTTTTTCTGATCATTATACATTTGGGCATGACGAGACTCCAGAGTATAATAATCAACTTTGCTGTACACTCCTGGTTCGGACCGAACAAGTTGAAATTAATTTTCCTGGCAAACCTTGCATATGTTCTGAAAATGAATGTTTGCGAGGTTTGCCCATCACTAACTATTACCATTACAACTTACACTATTTATTACTGACTGGCTAATAATTTACAAATATAAAGGTGGTATAGTATACAGCATTATTGATATCACCATCACTACATCCAGTACTTGTAAAGTGAATACCTGGAATCTGGCTTCATACAATATATATATATATTTTTCCATGTATTATCTGTATGACATTTTGTTGTATGTCCAGTGTATGTATTGGTAAATATTTGTAGAAGTTTTAACTTAATTTTTTACTCCCTATTTATTTATTGTTTTTATGTGTTAGGGTATTATTTGTCTGCATAATATTTGTGGAGATATTATAGATACTAACTACTTTCCATTGATATCTTTCATTAGTGTGCTGCTCTAATTTTTGTTCTCTTCAGGATAGTAATCATTTTACATGCTGTTTACATAGATTCTTTATTAATATTAAAAAGTATATTGTAACAAGATGTAAAAATATGATGTGAACCTAGCATTTCCTAACTGTTTTTGGCACAGTGCCGTAACCACATCATTAAAGACCATGCTTCTCCTATCATTACAAATATTCTTTTTTTTCTCATATAAATGAGATTACAAATCTGTGTTTTGGTATGTTATCACTTAGTACAATTTATATATTCTGTACATATATAAAGGAGCTTTGACAAAGGGCAGGCTTGATGATATCTTCAAGTATAGTGTAACTATTTCACATTTCTGAAAACGATGTTTAGAGACATTCAGTTATATACAGATGCACAGAATATCCAGAATTGTGAAATTCCTTTAAGCTATTTTCTATTGTGTTTCTTAAGAAATATTAAGATATTAAGTCACCATTAGGCTAAGGCCCCACGTAGCGAGCCACAGCCAAAAAAGCGTTTCCAAAGCTTTTTTTTCCCACAGCGCTTTCCACAGAAAGTCCGCAGACTTTTCCTCTGCAGACTCTCTGCTTCTTTTATTATTTATGTTGTAGTTTCTCCCTAATGTAGTATTTTAATAAATATCCAATAAAGGTAATATTTTAATGTGTCCAGATATTAGTGGGTGACTCTCCTAGTTTAAGAATAAGACTCTGCTTCTCCAGCGTTTCCATAGGTATAATTGACAAGCTATGATTTGCAAAAACACAACGGTTTTGGAAATCACAGCATTTCTGCTACAGATATTTTTCTGCAATGTGTGGATAGGATTAGCCAGAATCCCATCCACTTTACAGGTGCTGTAAAATGCGCCGGCCTTACTGCGGCTTCAGGCACAATTTATGTAGGTAGAATTGTCTATTTCATTATTATTGATGTAAATGCAATGTTAATGAATGTATATGCATGTATTGTATACATATGTATAAACCTTTCATTTTCTTTATAATATATAAAAGCTTTTGTTACACAGTTTTAAACATTTTTGTACATTTTGCCTATTGTAAAAGTCTCAAATAAATCAAACTTGAAACAAAATATCAAATAAGTCCCTAAGTTGTCTTCTAAGTTTTCTCTTTCTGATATATGCTAGTTTGTCAAAGGTGACAACCACATAAAGAAGCTACAATATGATCAGGGATGGCGTCAACACCCGGTGTACCCGGGCAAGTGCTGGGGCTCCAAGTTCCTGAGGGGGCCCACTGGGCTGCCAGGCGCTGTGCCAGGCGCTGACTGCGTTTTTTTTTTTTGTTTTTTTTAAATAGGCTACAGGAGCGGGGATTGGTAAGTAAGCCCCGGATTGCCAGGCAGTTTGGTTCAGACCAAATAGGTCCAAACTGAAACTGCTATTACAGTGGCGTAGCTAGCGGGTTGGGGGGGGGGCAGATGGGACGGCCAATAATACGTGCAGACACCGATCTAGTTAAAATGCATCCTGCAGCTTAACTGTATTGTAAACCGCAAGCCACTTCAGGCTTGCGGTTTACAAGACGCCGAGACCACAGACAGCGGACGTCTGCTTGTCAGCACAGGCAGGCACGATGACGTCACAGTATTATGAATACAAGGGTGGCGGTTATTTATATAGAGTCATTAGGGGGCATCATTTATATAAGGGGTCATTAGGGGGCATTATGAATACAAGGGGGGGAGGTTATTTATATAGGGTCATTAGGGGGCATCATTTATATAAGGGGTCATTAGGGGTCATTATGAACATAAGGGGGGTGGTCATTTATATAAGGGGTCATTAGGGTTGCAGTATTTATGTGAGGGGGAATCAGGGGCATAATATAAGGGGGAAATTGATTTAATTAAGGTGATAGTTGGACTTTATTAAGACTAAGGCCCCATGTAGCAGGCCACAGCAAAAATCGCTGCAGAGAAAACCGTTGCAGTAATCGCATTGCAATTTTTCCTGCAGTGCTTTTCACAGGTGGTCTGCAGAGTTTTCCTCTGCGTACTTTTCGCTTCCATTATACCTATAGGGAACAACCAGTGTTTCCGTAGGTATAATTGACATGCTGCACGCATTTTTCCGCAATATGTGGATGGGATTTGCAAGAATTCCATCCACTTTGCAGGAACTGTAAAACGCAGCATTTTTTTTCTGCGGCATTGCCGCCACATGAGGCCCCGGCCTTGAAAAGTTTTCCAGCTTATTTTTATTGATGATCTATCCTCATCAATAAGAGATAAGTGAATCCCCACTGATCAGCTGTATGAAGGGGCCCTGGCGCCTGTTTATATCACACGCTGTTTGTTTATAGTGACCGTGTGATGTCATTCCAGCCTTGTCACATAAACATGTATAGGACAAGGCTGTAGTTACATTACATGGCCGCTATGAAAAGAATGACACTATGTAAGCAGAGAAGGGGCCACAACGCTTACACAGGTACCACAATTCATTCAAACAGCTGATCCTGGGGATCTCGGGTATTGGAACCTCACTAATTTTACTAATTTTACCTTTTAATTAGGAAACGCCTGGGGCATTATTAATAAGGGGCACTATTTGAAGGGGGCACATAGCGAAGTTATTATTTTGGATGCACTTGGGAATATTATTCATTATGGGGGGTTATATTATATATTTTATAATTGGAGGTAGCAGCAGAATGGGTGTGTAGGTGAGGACAATGTGGGTCAGGTGACTGGAAAAGTAAGAAGCCAAAGATGTATGTTGTGCAAACTTTACAGAGATTGGAATAAATGGTCATGGTGGTCCAGATGGAAGAGACAGGAAATGGGAACGATTAGTAAGAGACGTCACCGGTAAGTCACTAAATGTTACTGTACTGTATTCACCTAATTGGTCTGCAGAGCCCTGTATAGAGCCGATATATACCACTATACTACGGTCACCATATAGAGATAATATTGGTATATCTAAGTTTGGGGCCCACTTAGACATGTTCGTTCCCCGTGTGCTGAACCTCTAGCTACACCTCTGTGCTATTATCATACTCCGGGGTCTCTTCAGACTCCGGAGTATGATGATCGGAGGCCCAGGGGAGGTAAGCGAACATAATAAACAGTGGTACTTACCTCTCCTGCTCTCCAATGCAACTCCATACTATCTTTGCCTCTCTTCAATCACCTCGGCATAACCCACGTCTCTGACGTCATCGAAGAGAGCTGAAGACTGAGCAGGAAGTGACGCCAGAGCTCGGGATAGGTAATTAACATGTTTTTTTATGTTTGTCACCTCCCCTAGGCCTCCGATCATTATACTTGGGGGTCTGAAAAGACTCCCGAGTATAATAATAGCTTGTGGGTCGTGAACCCCAAAAATTTAGGGTTCTGCCAAATCTTATATTTTTCAATATTTGCAAGGACCACCCTAGAGGCTACTATGGGACATTATACTGTGTGAAGTGGCCACTGTAGGACATTATACTGTGTGGAGGGGCCGCTATGGGACATTATGCCATGTGGAGGGGTTGCTATGGGACATTATGCCGTGTGGAGGGGCCACTATGGGACATTATGCCATGTGCAGGAGCCGCTATGGGACATTATACCTTGTGAAGAGGCCTCTATGGGACATTATGCAATGTGGATGGGCCGCTTTGGGACTATATGCTATGTGGAGGGGCCGCTATGGGACAGTGTACCATGTGAATGGGCCACTATGGGACATTACGCCATGTGAAGGGGCTGCTATAGGACATTATGCCGAGTGCAGGGTCCGCTATAGGACATTATAGCTTGTGAAGGGGCCATTGTGGGACATTATATTGTGTTTAAATGGGGCGTTATTCTGTGTTCAGGCCAAGAAGGGGGAGCTATGACATGAGGGGGGGGACCCAAGTCAAAAGGATACTATGGGGCCCAGTCTTTGCTAGTTATGTCTCTGTATATATTTATTTTACCCTGTCTGTGTATATATTTAGATATGTATAGGTGGGGGACAACTCAGTTTCTGAGTTGAGCACTTCCATTACTACAGAAGAAAGGGTTCATTATTTATGCTCACTTATATAGCGCCATCATATTCCGCAGCGCTTTACAGACATTGACAGTCACTGTCCCATATAGGGCTCACAATCTACATTCTCTAGCAATATGTCTTCGGAGTGTGGGAGGAAACCGGAGTACCCAGAGGAAACCCACGCAAACACGGGGAGAACATACAAACTCCTTGCAGATGTTGTCCTTGGCAGGATTCGAACCCAGGACTCCAGCGCTGCAAGGCTGCAGTGCTAACCACTGAGCTACCGTGCTGCCCTTGTTAACAGAATCAGACCGTGTTCACATGGTGGAATCTGGCGCTGATTTTGCAGTGGATTTTGCCCCCAAATCAGCGGCAGATTGTTCTCTCATTCTGCCTCCCAATGAAAACAATTAGTGCAATCCTGCTGGATCTTGCCACGAATTCTGCAGCTGATTCGGAGACCGCAGCTTGAGACTCCCCATTGGTTAGACCCATTTATTTGGGCCTAATCATCGGTGGAAAGCCGCAAGGGCATGCTGATGCTCTGCATCCACCACCGTGAGCCGGGGGGCAGAAAATAAAGAGGAATCAGAGGCAGATAGATGTCTGCCTAAAATTCCTCTTTACTTTCTGATGTCTGGACAGATTCTATCTACTTGTATGGAATGGATTGTATTACACTCCACTCCAGTAGGTCCGCCGCAGCAAAAAAAAAAAACCACCCAATTTCGGTTGCTTTTTTGCTGCGGTGCACATGGGTTGCTCCAAAAGGGGCCCACTGAGGCTCTGTCGCCCAAGTACCCACAAAAACCTGTAGCCGGCCCTGAATATGACAATGGTTTTACAGGTTGTCATCGTGTTTTCCATGCCCTGCCTTGTTATACAGAATCATGCTTTCCTCTGCTGTCTTTCTCGCTTGGTATATTCACACATGGAAGATTTATTAGAGAAATTTCTGCAACTGAAAAAAAAATCTGTCTTGTTTTTCTGAATGGGTTGGTGAAAATCACATGCAGATTCTAGAGAAACAACTCCATATTCAGGTATGGAACAGATTTTACAGATACAGAACTTTCAGCAACAAATCAATTTGAACATATCCTTTATGCCTTATATATACTGTAAGCGATAGAGAAATGCTGATAGCTACAAGTATGGTACAGTGTATGCAGGGCTGGTTTTAGACATAGTGGGGCCCTGGGCAAAATTAAAAGCCTCATTTACCACACACAATTCAAATGAGCACCTCTGTACCGCCTAATAGATTTTTGCACCCAGTCGTCAGTTATTATAGCACCTCCTTATAAATAATAGTCCCTGGTTATATATAATATTACACCTTTATCAGTAATAGCTCCCTTATAAATGATAAATAGTGCCCTGTATCAGAAATATTCCCCCTTATCAGTAACAGTAACCCAGTAAAAATAATACTGCTCCCTTATAAATAATAGCCCCCTCATAAATAATAGTTACCCTTATAAATAATAGTCCCCATTATAAACAGTTCCCCTCTTATATATAATAGTTCCCCCCTTATAAATAATAACCCATCTTATAAATAATAGTTCCTCCTTATAATAGCCCCCTCATATTTAAGTTTCCCAATTATATATAGTAACCCACCCTTATATATAATAGTTCCTCTATTATAAATAAGAGCCTCATTATATATAATAGTTCTCCGTTATACAGTATTGGACTGAAGGGCCTTAGGCCCACCAGAGGAACTTGTTCTGGGGCCCCATCCAAAAGCTTCCTGCTAATAGCCTACACCACGGCTCCTTCACTGAAGTCTTACATATGTGCTGACTATCTGGTGTTGCTGAGTATGTTCCCAGTATAGTCAGCCCCTATAGTACTGTGCAGGCCCCAATAGCTCCATGGCCAGTTCATGCACAGTACTATATGGGGAATGACATGGCCATAGAGCACTACACGTATGTGCAAGATTATAGTGAGGGAGCTGTGATGCAGACATAACACACAGGGCTGCCAGCAGGAATTTTGAGCCCCCCCACAGTATAATGCTCCACATGATATATAATGCTCCACAGTATGAAATGCTCCCCTGAGCCCTTCAAAGTTTCCCCACATGGTACATAATGCTCCACAGTGGCCCCACACAGTATAAAATGCTCCCCTGAGCCCCCCATAGTGGCCCCACATAGTATATAAGGCTCCACACAGTATAATACTCCACAGTGGCCCACACAGTATACTACCCCTTAGTGGCCCCACACAGTACAATATGCTCCCCAGCAGCCCCACACAATATATGCTCCATACAGTATAATATGCACCCCACAGTGCACCCCCAGTATAATGCTTCACAGAGGCCTAATACAGTATAACATGCTCCACAATGGCCTCCACACAGTATAACATACTCCCCAGAGGGATTCCCCCAGTGTAATGCTCCACAGTGGTCCCCCCCAGTCCCCACCAGTACAATGCTCTACAATGGCCCCACAGAGTATAATATGTTCCCGAGAAGCCCCACACAATATAATACACTCCACAGTAGCCCCACACTGCCCCTTCCCTCCCAGTATAAAGCTCCACAGTGGCCCATAGTATGATATGTTCCCCAGAGGGCCCCCACTAGTATAATATGCTCTCCAGAGGGTCCCCCCCAGTATAATGCTCCACGGTAGCCCCACACAGTATAATATGCTCTCCAGAGGGGCCCCTCCAGTATAATGCTCCAAAGTGGCCCCACAGAATATAACATGCTCTCCAGAGCCCCCCCTCACATTATAATGCTCCACAGAGGCTCCACAGAATATAACATGCTCTCCAAAGGGCTCCCTCCCCAGTATAATGCTCCACAATGGCCCCACATATTATAATATGCTATCCAGAGGGCCCCCTCAGTATAATGCTCCACAGTGGCCCCACACAGTATAATATGCTCTCCAGAGGGGCCCCCCAGTATAATGCTCCACAGTGGCCCTACAGAGTCCGTGAGTGCTATTATTGTATTATAATCTGGAGTCTCTTCAAACCCCCAGAGTACAAAGGCCCGGGGGAGGTAAGGGAAAATAGCAAACAGTTATACTTACCTTGCCTTACCTCTCCTGGGCCTCCTCGCGCTGCTCCGCTGTCCCTGTCGGTGCCGGCTTCCTCTTCTCTGCGGCTGACGTCACTCGTTGTGGCCCAATCACAGGCCTCTGAGGTTACGTGAGCAGGCAGTCAGCACGCCCCACGTGATCGCCGAGGCCAGGCCTCAGCAGTGATGTCCGAAATGCCAGAAGATGATGTCGGATGCCAAGGACAGGTGAGTAAAATTGTTTGTCATTTTTACTCACCTCGGAAAGGGGCCCTGCGGCACATGACGTTGGGTCCCTTTCTGCTATTGATATGGCCAGGCCTGACTCCGAGATCCGGAGTCAATTGCCCAGTTTGCCCACCCCAATGCCAGCCCTGAGTGTATGGTATCTACAGACGTATGAAGTGTCACCAAAGGAAGTTTTTTTGGTTTCAACTTTCATTTACACTTCTATACTGTACCTTATTTTCTAGGCTAAGTGCACATAACACATAAAATTATTGTATGGAATAATGCTAAAAGCAATTATAACATTTGCTAATGTTTCATGTAATTTTTGTAATGCATTTGGAAGCAGATTTGATCACACATTTCACCCACTGCATTTCAGGTCCACAATTTATTTATTTTTTACACAATTATGGTTATAGGTACACATAATATATGTATATTATTTGATGTGTTGGAACATGTATTTAATATAGATTTTAGAAACTGAATGTATCAAGCTCATGTGGTAGTTTCCATGGAATTGCTGGAGACAGGAGCAAAAATCTTGTTTATTGGTAAAATTCAAAGGACTATATTCAAGCAAACCATGCTTATGTGCTTCAGGTTATAGGTAATCCTTAGGGATTATTTATATAACAACAACATAGATTTTTAATGCACTTTTCTCACAATAGAGTCAAAACACAGTCCTGTGATTAAATAAACATTATTTTACAGTATTTTATGTACTGTATAGTGAGGGTATTATTTGCCCTCAAATGCAAAACATTTTGAGTCTTGATTTAAATTTATTCAAGGATGAGACCTCTCTGATTAGTCCGGATAATGTGTTCCAGAGTGTAGGGTCGACAAGTGGATCCTGGGGCAGTTTATTTGTGCCTGCTGATCTGAGAGGTCGGCAAGGATTATGGGGCTTCAGAAGTTCTTTTAAGTAGTCAGGGCATAAACTGTTTATGGATTTGAAGGTCATCAAGCAGACTCTAAAAGTTATTCTCTATTTTATAGACAGCCAGTGCAATGAGTGGAGGATGGGGCTTATTGGAGCATGTCTTGGTATTAACCTTGCAGCAGCATTTTGAACTAGCTGAAGGTGATGTATTTCCTCTGGAAAATCTATGAATGTGGCATTACAACAGTCCAGATGCAAGTTTATGAAGGTATGGACTTGCGTAAATAAATCTTCTGCTGGAATAAGGTGTTTGATTTTTGCAATGTTCCTCAGGTGGAAGTAGAAAGACTTGATAATGAATGTCACCTGATTCCTGAGAGACAGCTCCCCATGAATAACCATGCCCAAGTTTTGCACATCGTTTCATCTTTGAAGAGTTGTGTTTCCTAGGAATAGAGATGGCGAAAATAATAATCACCATTTTTTATAGTTAGGTATCATCTTCATAGCAGTGATAGGCCAGGCCCTGGTTCTGGATTAAGTTGCTTAATGAGAACAAGTAGTGGGAGTAAACTGAAAATAGCAATGAGCCCTGTATTTTGGAAGGATATTAAGTTCACATTTTGAAGGGACTAGTAATGACGACGATGAGCGATTGTGGTATGTTAGCTACGAAGGAACTAAACCACAAAACTCCTTGAGTACAGTGCCTTTCGAAAGTATTCGGTCCCTTGAACTCAACAACAAGTGGGACAAAATCGTGAAGTGGAACAAAATTTATTGGATATTCAAAACTTTTGTAAAAAATAAAAAACTGAAAAGTCGGGCGTGCAATATTATTCGGCCCCCTTAAGATAATACTTTATAGCGCCACCTTTTTGCTGCAATTACAGCTGCAAGTCGCTTGGGGTATGTCTCTATCAGGTTTGTACATCGAGAGACTGAAATTCTTGCCCATTCTTCCTAGGAAAACAGCTCGAGCTCAGTGAGGTTGGATGGAGAGCATTTGTGAACAGCAGATTTCAGCTCTTTCCACAGATTCTCGATTGGATTCAGGTCTGGACTTTGACTTGGCCATTCTATCACCTGGATACGTTTATTTGTGAACCATTCCATTGTAGATTTTGCTTTATGTTTAGGATCATTGTCTTGTTGGAAGATAAATCTCCGTCCCAGTCTCAGGTCTTTTGCAGACTCCAACAGGTTTTCTTCCAGAATGGTCCTGTATTTGGCTCCATCCATCTTCCCATCAATTTTAACCATCTTCCCTGTCCCTGCTGAAGAAAAGCAGGCCCAAACCATGATGCTGCCACCACCATGTTTGACAGTGGGGATGGTGTGTTCAGGGTGATGAGCTGTGTTGCTTTTACGCCAAACATATCGTTTTGCATTGTGGCCAAAAAGTTCGATTTTGGTTTCATCTGACCAGATCACCTTCTTCCACATGTTCGGTGTGTCTCCCAGGTGGCTTGTGGCAAACTTTAAACGAGACTTTTTATGGATATCTTTGAGATATGGCTTTCTTCTTGCTACTCTTCCATAAAGGCCAGATTTGTGCAGTGTACGACTGATTGTTGCCCTATGGACAGACTCTCCCACCTCAGCTTTAGATCTCTGCAGTTCATCCAGAGTGATCATGGGCCTCTTGGCTGCATCTCTGATCAGTCTTTTCCTTGTTTGAGATGAAAGTTTAGAGGGACGGCCGGGTCTTGGTAGATTTGCAGTGGTCTGATACTCCTTTCATTTCAATATGATCGCTTGCACAGTGCTCCTTGGGATGTTTAAAGTTTGGGAATCCAAATCTGGCTTTAAACTTCTCCACAACAGTATCACGGACCTGCCTGGTGTGTTCCTTGGTCTTCATGATGCTCTCTGAGCTTTAAACAGAACCCTGAGACTATCACAGAGCAGGTGCATTTATACGGAGACTTGATTACACACAGGTGGATTATATTTATCATCATCAGTCATTTAGGACAACATTGGATCATTAACTCACTGAACTTCTGGAGTGAGTTTGCTGCACTGAAAGTAAAGGGGCCGAATAATATTGCACGCCCCACTTTTCAGTTTTTTATTTTTTACAAAAGTTTAAAATAACCAATACATTTCGTTCCACTTCACAATTGTGTCCCACTTGTTGTTGATTCTTCACCAAAAAATTTAAATTTTATATCCTTATGTTTGAAGCCTGAAATGTGGCAAAAGGTTGAAAAGTTCAAGGGGGCTGAATACTTTCACAAGGCACTGTATATGTATTAGGATGACAGGTTCAACTGTGTCAAATGCTGCTGAGAGGCTTAAGAGAATTAGGATGGTGTATTCACCTCTGTTTTCTGCCCATGAGCAGGTCCTTTAGTATTATTCAGTGCTATGTTTTTTCCTGAAGCCTGACTGAAAAGGGTCAAAAGATGCCCGAAAAAGCGTGATATATCTAAGGCTGTAGTCACACTAGTATTTGGGAACCCATTCCGCTTAAAATATGCAGAGAGAAAAGTCCGCCGATTTTGGGCGGAAACCTGGCGGACCTCATTATAGTCTATAGTCTTTCTGCTGGTAACCGCTTTTTTAAGCAGATAGGGTTTCTGTTTTTCGGGTCCCCAAGCGGACCCGAAGAACATAAACCCAAATGCTAGTGTGAAACTCGTGTAACATAGTGTTTTAACTTTCTTTTAATCCCATAGAATTAGTTTGATTCATTTATTTTAAGTTTGCTTTCTATAAACAAGGGAAGTATTTCTATAGTATACTGACATGCAAGGCTATCATTAATAAAATCAAGACATATGGGAAAATGGTTAGAGCCTCTAAATTCTCTTTTATGTCCAACAAATTGTATCCTGTTTTTTATTACATGGTTTTGGTGGGCACTGGGTACCTGAGGAGGTCCATTCTGCTTAAACAAAGTAATTAAAAGAATAGTAATAATATGTTCTTTATGCTGTTGTTAAGGACCATAACATATACGTACATATAGAAGAAGTAATGACTAGTTTGGGCATTTACTATTTATAAAATAAAGGGCATACTTTTGGGAATCCAAGAAAAGCATCTTCAGTGGTAAGTAAAATTACTTAGCCTTTGGATAACGACTGACAAGTAGTAAGTGGATGGCAGCACACAGACCCTTGCTTGCCTTAAACACATGACAACCATTTCTTTTAGACTGCCTTGATAACTGCCCTCCTAAGATATACAGTCATATGAAAAAGTTTGGGCACCCCTATTAATCTTAATCATTTTTAGTTCTAAATATTTGGGTGTTTGCAACAGCCATTTCAATTTGATATATCTAATAACTGATGGACACAGTAATATTTCAAAGATTGAAATGAGGTTTATTGTACTAACAGAAAATGTGCAATATGCATTAAACCAAAATTTGACCGGTGCAAAAGTATGGGCACCTCAACAGAAAAGTGACATTAATATTTAGTAGATCCTCCTTTTGCAAAAATAACAGCCTCTAGTCGCTTCCTGTAGCTTTTAATCAGTTCCGGGATCCTGGATGAAGGTATTTTTGACCATTCCTCTTTACAAAACAATTCCAGTTCAGTTAAGTTTGATGGTCGCCGAGCATGGACAGCCCGCTTCAAATGATCCCACAGATGTTCAATGATATTCAGGTCTGGGGACTGGGATGGCCATTCCAGAACATTGTAATTGTTCCTCTGCATGAATGCCTGAGTAGATTTGGATCATTGTCTTGCTGAAATATCCATCCCCGGCGTAACTTCAAATTCGTCACTGATTCTTGTACATTATTCTCAAGAATCTGCTGATACTGAGTTGAATCCATGCGACCCTCAACTTTAACAAGATTCCCGGTGCCGGCATTGGCCACACAGCCCCAAAGCATGATGGAACCTCCACCAAATTTTACAGTGGGTAGCAAGTGTTTTTCTTGGAATGCTGTGTTTTTTTGACGCCGTGCATAACGCCTTTTTGTATGACCAAACAACTCAATCTTTGTTTCATCAGTCCACAGGACCTTCTTCCAAAATGAAGCTGGCTTGTCCAAATGTGCTTTTGCATACCTCAGGCAACTCTGTTTGTGGCGTGCTTTCAGAAACGGCTTCTTTCGCATCACTCTCCCATACAGCTTCTCCTTGTGCAAAGTGTGCTGTATTGTTGACCGATGCACAGTGACACCATCTGCAGCAAGATGATGCTGCAGCTCTTTGGAGGTGGTCTGTGGATTGTCCTTGACTGTTCTCTCCATTCTTCTGTCCCTGTGGTCTTCCATTTCCTTACTATGCTCCTCACAGTGGAAACTGACAGGTTAAATCTCTGAGACAACTTTTTGTATCCTTCCCCTGAACAACTATGTTGAACAATCTTTCTTTTCAGATCATTTGAGAGTTGTTTTGAGGAGCCCATGATGCCACTCTTCAAAGGAGATTCAAATAGGAGAACAACTTGCAATTGGCCACCTTAAATACCTTTTCTCATGATTGGATACACCTGGCTATGAAGTTCAAAGCTCAGTGAGGTTACAAAACCAATTCTGTGCTTCAGTAAGTCAGTAAAAAGTAGTCAGGAGTATTCAAATCAATAAAATGATAAGGGTACCCAAATTTTTGCACCGGTCAAATTTTGGTTTAATGCATATTGCACATTTTCTGTTAGTACAATAAACCTCATTTTAATCCTGAAATATTACTGTGTCCATCAGTTATTAGATATATCAAATTGAAATGGCTGTTGCAAACACCCAAATATTTAGAACTAAAAATGATTAAAATAAAAAGGGGGGCCAAAATTTATTAAAATGTCTGTTCCTGGTGTGGGGGCGGTCCCTGTGTTTGTTTAAAAAAAAATGCAAAGAGGTTTTTAAAAATAAAAAAAAAAAAAAAAAATTTTAAACTTTTTTTTTTTTTGGGTTTTTTTAAAAAAAAAAGTTTTTTTTTTTTTTTTTCCCCCCCTTTTTTTTTTTTTTAAAAAGAAGAGGGAAAAAAAAAAAAAAAAAAAAAAAACTAAATGTTGGTCTTAATAAATTTTCCCCCAATAAGTCCTATTGTTTTGTTTAGTAATTAATTGAAGATGACAACGATGATGTCTTGCTTTTACGGGGCAAGAAATGGGAAAAGGGGCAAGAAATGCTAGAAGTCTACATATATGAGAATGAATATACAAAATAACAGGGGTTGCTTTTTTTAAAAAAAAAAAAAAAACCCCCCCTTTGTGTGGGGTGGGTGGGGGGGCTGGGGGGACAGAGGGGGGCGGGGGGGGGGGGGGGGGGGGGGAGAACGCCCCCCCCCCCCCGGCCGGCCCCCCCCACAACACAAAAAAGGGGCGGGCGGGGCCCGCGCCCCGCCCCCCCGCCCCCGGCCGGGGCCGCCCGCCGCCCCCGGGGGGGGGGGGGGGTGGTCTTGGGGGGTGGGGGGGGGGGGGGGGGGGGGGGGGGGGGGGGGGGGGGGGGGGGGGGGGGGGGGGGGGGGGGGGGGGGGGGGGGGGGGGGGGGGGGGGGTGGGTGGGGGGGGGGGGGGGGGGGGGGGTGGCGCCGGGGGGGCGTTTTAAAAAAAAAAAAAAAAAAAAAGGGGGGGGGGGGGGGCCCAGGGGGGACGCGGCCGCCGGCGGGGGGGGCGGCCAAGGCCACCGAAGGAGAGGAGGGGGGGGGGGGGGGGGGGGCGGGCGCCGGCGCGCGGGCGGGGGCGGGGGGGGGGGGGCCCCGGCCGGGGGGGGGGGGGGGGGGGCGGGGGGGGGGGGGGGGGGGGGGGGGGGGGGGGGGCGGGGGGGGGGGGGGGGGGGGGGGGGGGGGGGGGGGGGGGGGGGGGGGGGGGGGGGGGGGGGGGGGGGGGGGGGGGGGGGGGGGGGGGGGGGGGGGGGGGGGGGGGGGGGGGGGGGTAAAAAAAAAAAAAAAAAGGGGGGGGGGGGGGGGGGGGGGGGGGGGGGGGGCCTTGAAGGATGCAGTTTCAATAATGGCGTCTCAAGTTAGGGGATTCCACTTTACTGGCATTTCAGGTGTTCTTCAAAAGTAGCACGGCTTCCAAAAATCAAACCAACTATATCTGTGCTATAAAAATCAAATATTTATTATGCTTACTTGGATAGTGCCATCATATTTCACAGCGCTTTCCAGACAGTGTCAGTCACTGCCTCATATAGGGCTCACAATCTACCTTCCCTATGTCTTTGGAGTGTGGTAGGAAACCCATGCAAATATGGGGAGAACATACAAACTCCTTGCAGATGTTGTCCTTGGCAGGATTTGAACCCAGGACTGCAAGACTGCAGTGCTAACCACTGAGTCACCATGCTGCTTTTCTTTTTTGTTTTGCTGTGTGAGCAATCAGTAGTTTATACTCACTTGTGACATTAATGGGAAATCCCATGTAGAACAACAATTTGAGATTTGTGGGCATAAACTGCTGTTTGGACACACAGCAGGATGCAGAAGGTGAGAAGTGCTTCTTGGCTTATAGAGTGTAGATTTAGATGTATGGTTTTTGAACATCATGTTATGCTTGCAGAGTCGCTGAAGTGGAATCACCCAGAAAGCGTCATTTTGAAAACTGTTCCCTTCAAAGAATCTATCAAGGGGCATAGTGAACATTATTTTTCTAAATCTGAATGCACAGCGGATGGTAAAAAGTGAATATGTAAGCTGCGCAGAGTACATTGGATACATGTAATTCACCACTATTCTTGCAGTAGATCCTATGATGGGGGGGGGGGGGCACTTTTGGTGTCTTTTCCCTCTTAATCTCCAAACATGGTTTGTACCCTGATATATGCTCACACAGCTTACACATTGTCCTTCCTGCTGAAGCCAGTTTTGTCCTAAAGATGTGGCAATTTTTTTTTTTTGTTGCATTGTACAAGCTATAATTATTGTTTTTTTTTCTGGTGAGTTAGCCATATGAGGGCTTTATTTTTTCGGGATGACATGAATTTTTAATTACACTATTTTGCGGTGCCTAGGACTTATTGACTAAATTTTATTAACTCTTTCTGGGCAAAATATAAAAATAAATCAATTCTGGCATTGCTTTTCAACATTTGAAATTTACATTTTTTATGTGTTAGTAATAGAATAGAATAAAAATCCATTTAGAGAAAAAATCAATTGTTTTTTCATCGCCATAACATTTTTATTTTTCTGTTGACTGAGCTGGTTACATCCTTTTATTTTGCAGGAGGAGCTGTGCTTTTTATTGGTACCATTTTGGTCTACATATGGCTTTTTGATCACCTTTTATTCATTTATTACATTTTGTGTTCATGTTGCATGGGACAACTGCTGACCTACTCTCATCAGTACCCACTATAAATGATCAAAAAAGAATTTCGAACAGTTTTCAGCACTACGGAAAATGACCAGATAACAAATTTCATTGCAATAAATCATGCCAGAGTGGGTATAGATCTGTCAATCTAGCATTTCCCAGGTGAGTCATCTTATTGATGAGGTGGCAAAGAATCATTACTTCTTGTGGTATTTAAGTAGGAAATGCATGTGTTACTCCATTTTCTTCAGCAATACACAGCATTTACTGCAGCAAAGCTTGCAATACAGCTCAAGAATCTTAAGCGTAGGAGAATTAGAACAAACTTTAGTCAGATTTAATCTATTACAGGCCGATTAGAGATAGAAATCATTAAAAGGAGTGAGGGAGAATGTCTTTGCTATGTAAGTCAGACTGCTGCAGTAATACAGGCAGACAAAGGACAGTTACCCTTTCATTGCCAATGATCGAATTTTGTCTAATGCTAGGTTCACACTAGTGTTTGAGTCTCCATAGGAGACTCTGAATCAGATTCCACTTAAAATTGGTGGAGAGAATACTCCTTCAAGGAGGACTTTTCTCTCTGCCAGTTTCAGTATAAAATTGGCGGAAAGCTGCCGGACCCCATTATAGTCTATGGGGTCTGTGGGTTTCCACGTGTAACCGCTTTTTAAGTGGACCGAATTTTACGTCTTTCGGGTCTCCATGCGGACCCAAAGGACGTAAACCCAAAATGCATTTTGATCTGTGACTGCCCACAGAGTGTTTAACATAATTTTTACTGACAAAGTTAGTCCTGTTTGTGAAAAATATTTTCTTCAGTCTGTATTGCAATATAGCAGTTTTTCTGAGACTGTCTGTGATTGTCCACCGAATGTCTTACACTGTTTTAACTCACAAAGTCAGTCCTGTTACTGGAAAAAATATTTTCTTAAAGTTTTTTTGGACAAGAGTTTCAATTTTTTTTGTTAAATACTTATAGATTATAAAATAGGAGAGGAACATAAACTGAGATGATAGCATAAATCATAGTGTAAATCACTACTATACTTTTACTATACTATACTATACAATTACTATATCTTGCCAGTATCTAGCCTGACTATAATTATGGGACTATAAAATATAAAGTTAAAGAATCCTGACTGTATAGCATTAAATAGCACTGCCATAAATATTTATTTTTGGTATGACATTTCCTAGGTGTTCATGTTGCATGGGACAACTGCTGACCTACTCTCATCAGTACCCACTATAAATGATCAAAAAAGAATTTCGAACAGTTTTCAGCACTACGGAAAATGACCAGATAACAAATTTCATTGCAATAAATCATGCCAGAGTGGGTATAGATCTGTCAATCTAGCATTTCCCAGGTGAATCATCTTATTTGTTTGACAGGAATCCAGTACCTGAATAGTTTATTATTTTCATCTTTTCAGTCGAATTTGTTTTATGACACTTGCTACGTAGACTGTGATAATTAATTTCCCTTGACACTTGCTGTAGCAGTATAAACTTGGTTAATCTATATATTATCTTTCTTGGCCATAATGTACATCACCTAAATGTAGTATGAATCACTGTATAAGTGCATACAAAAATCTAAATACTGTTATATTTAAAGGAATTCTCTAATATAGAATAACCCTACCGCGTCAGTTCTAAAAGCTCGTGGTAGGGGTAGTAGGGGTATTGCTAATGAATGCCTAATTGATCACTAATATCAGTGGAGGGAAACCACTGTTTGGGGCTACGACTACATGACAAAATGAAATTGCTCATAAGACACTGTAAAATTGTTACGTTACCACAGTACAACTTCAATGTTTCCTAATGTGGGAAATAGTCATACTGGTTAAAAAAAAAACTCCAACTGAATTAGACTGTAATGATTGAAAGATAGCTAGTAAACTTGTTTTTATAGAGATTTAAGGCCTTATGCACATGACAGTGCCATTTTTACGGACCTAATGTCCGTGAAAAATGGTCATGTTGGTCCATTGAAGCTTGTTAAAAGGTCTTATTCACAGTGAATAATGGCTGGGTAATGGGCATTTTAAAACCCATGAATGTCCATAGGTCTATTCACCTGGCTCTATGTCCATCAAAACAGACAAAAATAGAGCATGTCATTTTTTTAATGGCCATGAAAAAAGGTATGTGAAAAAAAAGGCATGTGAATAGACCCGCAGACAATCATGGTATTAAAAAAAACACCTGTGTTATGGCCATTACAAAAGTGGCTGTCACACAGCTGTTAGACAGCTTTCACTGTTGTGTGGGTGAAAGAAATTCATTGTGTAGCAATAGCCTGTTGGTGCTGTTACAAATAGCATGGAGGAGCAATCATTGATAATCATTACCATTGATCAAAAACAGAAAAACAAATGTGCTTTTCAAAAGATACATGCATATTTGCATGTTATTTTTAAAATGTGTTTTAATGCATTTCAATGCATTGCAAAAATATTAGCATCGAACATTATGAACATACAGTGTGAAAATTGCATTTTGGAACAGTCCTAAAAATCTGTACCTATATCCTAAATAGGATTTCATTGTTGACTTTGGTGGAGAATTTAGATGAACTTTTCACTCTGTATTGCTAGCATCTTCACAACAGATAGTGCTTGCTATTGACTTTGTAGCGTATTTACAATATATGGAGTATTTATGTAAGTAAATTGGGTTTGTTAAAACCTTATTTACTAAGATTGTACTCTACTTTGTTGTGGCTTTTCAGTGCAAAATCCTCAACCAAAATACACTGTTCACAATATGTGAATCCACCCTATGTTGTTTTTTCCAACATTATAGCATAGTAAAACTATTTGACCTGTAAGCCTTCATAACTGATAATTCAGAACATATCCTAATCAGGCATATATCTAGAAGGGTAAAGACTCATTATGTACCTGGATGTAGTTGTAACTGTACTCAGTATGGGATCGAAACTAATTAGTTATAACTACATCCAGGTACACAGTGTGTCACCATCTCGGTAATGAGACATAGCCTGGAATTAATCAGTATATCACTTATTTATAAGGAAAAGCACCTGTGACCCCAGAACTGAGTGCAGGTATAACTACATCCAGGTACATAGTGTATCACCCCCTCTTAGTAATGAGAAATAGCCTGGAATTAATCAGTGTATCACTTATTTATAAGGAAAAGCACCTGTGACCCCAGGACTGAGTGCAGGTATAACTACATCCAGGTACATAGTGTGTCACCCCCTAAGTAATGAGAAATAGCCTGGAATTAATCAGTGTGTCACGTACTTATAAGGGTAAGCACCTCTGACCCCAGAACAGAGTGCAGTTATAATTCCATCAAGGGATATAGAGTGTCACCCCCTCAGTAATAAGAAATAGCCTGGAATTAATCAGTGTCTCACTTACCTATAAGGAAAAGCACCTGTGACCTCAGAACTGAGTGCAGTTATAACTACATCCAGGTATATATCCTCTGTTGATTTCACAGGTAACCTGTACTATGGTGGCTGGCTTTACAATGGTAAAGGGGCGGAGAGACCCAGGATTGGAGGCTAGTTCTAATCACTTGACCCAGGGATTGGAACCAGGCCAGAACCACCTACCTGGGTGCAGTTATAACAGCACAGTTCTGGGGCCATTTGTGCTTTCCCTTATAATAAGGGAAAGCACAGTAATAAGAAATAGCCTGAAATTAATCAGTGTGTCACCTATAAGAAAAAGCAGTTGTGACCACAGAACTGACTACAATTATAACTAAATCCAGGTATATAGTGTGTCACCCCTCTCAATAATGAGACATAGTCTAGAATTAATCATTGTATCACTTACTTATAAGGGAAAGCACCTGTGACCCTGGAACTTACTGCAGTTATAACTACATCCAGGTACATAGTGTGTCACCCCCTCAGTAATGAAAAATAGTCTGGAATTAATCAGTGTGTCACTTACTTATGAGGGAAAGCACCTGTGACCCCAGAACTGAGTGCAGGTATAACTACATCCAGGTACATAGTGTGTCACCCCCTCAGTAATAAGAAATAGCCTGGAATTAATCAGTGTGTCACTTACTTATATGGGAAAGCACAAATGGTGGTTCTGGCCTGGTTCCAACCCCTGGGTCAAATGAATAGAACTAGCCTCCAATCCTGGGTCCCTCCGCCCCTTTATCATTGTAAATCCAGCCACCATAGTACAGGTTACCTGTGAAATCAACAGAGGAGGTGGAGTTGCCTGAGGTTCAGAGACTGGTTCCAATCACATGACCCGGAGCTCGGAACCCCCGTGTTCAGCATGAAGAAACCAACGGAGGAACTCAGGTAAGTTTAACTTCCCAGAAAACCCCTTTAAATACTGTACAAAACACACTGAATGTTAGTTTTAAATGAAGTTAAAACAAATTAATATTCCAAAAATTTAGCAACTTTTAGAAAATGGTGGCATTATCATATCAGCACCTAAATGCTTTAATAATTATCATTAATATGATACTGTGCATAAATTAAAAATGAAATAAAAACCCTATGACTCATAATCTGAAGTGCTATAGCTTCAAGGAATCATAACTGTAAATCTTAGTGCAGTTTTAAAGCTCTCCCTGTGACGACTTTAAATCTTTCATCTCGCTGATATATGTTTTACAATTTAATTATTAATATCAGAAGCCAGTTCATCAGTTTATAAAATATGGCCACATATGAGATATATGAAAGGTAAGATTTTATGCAAATGAAAATGAAGTGCCCCTTAAGATTACAAAACTTCAAAAAGTTAAATACATGCAGTAATATGTAATATAAATTTAAAGTACAGCCAGCAAAACCCTATGAAAAACAAAAGGCACATTAACCCCTTAAAGAATTTTCCTGTTTCATGCAAGTACTATTTATTGTATGAGTGAAGTTATACAACTCTGTGCTTCAATAGTTCATTTCATGATATTTGTTTCCTGTCTAGCATCCTGAATACTGCAAGTGCCTATATATTCATAACTGAGAATTGAGTCTGGAATTAATCAGAGTGTCACTTACTTATAAGGGAAAGCACCTGTGACCCCAGTACTGAGTGCAGTTATAACTACATCCAAATATATAGTGTGTAACCCCCTAAGTAATGAGAAATAGCCTGGAATTATTTAGTGTATCACTTACTTATAAGGGAAAGCACCTGTGACCCCAGTACTGAGTGCAGTTATAACTACATCCAGGTACATAGTGTGTCACCCCCTCAGTAATAAGAAATAGCCTGGAATTAATCAGTGTGTCACTTACTTATAAGGAAAAGCACCTGCGAACCCAGTACTGAGTGCAGTTATAACTACATCCAGGTATATAGTGTCACCCCCTAAGTAATGAGAAATAGCCTGGAATTATTTAGTGTATCACTTACTTATAAGGGAAAGCACCTGTGACCCCAGAACTGAGTGCAGGTATAACTACATCCAGGTACACAGTGTGTCACCCCCTCAGTAATGAGAAATATCCTGGAATTAATCAGTGTGTCACTTACTTATAAGGAAAAGCACCTGTGATCCCAGAACTGAGTGCAGGTATAACTACATCCAGGTACATAGTGTGTCACCCCCCTCAGTAATAAGAAATAGCCTGGAATTATTTAGTGTGTCACTTACTTATAAGGAAAAGCACCTGTGACCCCTAGTTTGTGTACCTACTGAAGTGTGCAGTTTATAGAGCATTGCCTTTGTATCCACCTCTCCGCTATGAACAGAAATAGGTATGTACAGTACCGGTTAACAGCCTGTAAAAAAAAAAATTATGTTGCCATTCACTAATCTTCAATATCTTAAATATATTGAAAATGGTGAGGAAATGAAACACAACGTTTTAATAAGTTTGCAGATCATATCTTTTAGGCTTCATACAATAGCTATTTCCAAGGTACAGGTCAGATTATATTAGTTTGCAAATATACAAAAAATAGATTTATCTTGCTTCAGTATATGGCAGAGGCGTAACTAGCGGAGGGGGTGGGGAGTTTGCGCAGCGGCCACAGGACTACTGACTCAGTGGTGCCCACCCCAGGGCTGCCATTAATAGATGCCGTATTTTTAACTAGATCAGTGTCTGCAGGACACTGTTATCGGAACCCGAACTAGGTTCAGCATTCTGATTGTCAAGCGGTGCCAAATTATAAAATTATAGAATATATATATATATCGTGAGCTCACAGAAATGACCAAACACAGGAAGTGTGCTTAAGGCTATTTCCTCTTTATTGGCGTACAACATAATCCTTTATATTAATCAAAAGTAGACATAAAACATAACAGTGTGCCCAGCAACATACATCATACAATCCTGATTGGTTGTTGGTTATCTATCCTCTCCCCAGTGCTTAACTGCAAGCTAGCATTTTATCTCACTGTTTGCCATGTTGCAAGAGATCATAAATTCTGATATTAAAATAGAATAAACAACATCTCAAAAGCAGAACTAAATGCAGACATTATTGTGACGTGTTATCTTTCCATAAGCTTGAAGACAAAATATATTTCTCCATCTCAAAGACATTAAAGAGACAGCATATTTCTATAACAATACCAATCTAGTTAAAATGCATCATGCAACTTACTCTCTATCTCGTATACCGCAAGCCTCTTCAGGGGCAATTAGGAATTATGAATAGAAGGGGGGCATCATTTATTAAAGGAGCCATGGCACTAGGGCTTTATTAAAGAGGTTTTCCAGCTTATTTTTAATGATTATCTATCCGCTATTTTTCCCTGAACGCCGCCCTCCAGAACGTCATCGGACGGCGGCGATTAGTTGCCATGACAGCCGGGAGCCTATTGAAGGCTCCCAGGCATGTCATTACATTAGAGCTATTACACGATGCCAGAGGCATCGTCTAATAGCAGTGAAGGCATTTTGCTATTCACTGCGATACAGTAGTATCGCAGTGAATAGTATGATCGATCAGACTCCCTAGGTTTCAAGGTCCCTAGGGAGTCTGATCATACAAGTAAAAGTAGAAAAAAAGTTTTTAAAAGTATGAAAAAATAAAAAAAAATACAAAAGTTCAAATCACCCCCCTTTCCCTAGATCAGATATAAAAGTAAATAAACAAAAGTAAGCATAAACACTTTAGGTATCCCCGCGCTCCAAAATGCCCGAACTATTAAAATATTAAAATATTTATCCCATATGGTGAACGGCGTAGCAGGGAAAAAAAATCAAAATGGCCAAATAGCATTTTTTTCAACACTTTGCCTCCTATAAAAAATTGAATAGAAAGTGATCAAACCATCACATCTTTCCCCAAATGGTATCAATAAAAACGTCATGTTGTTTCGCATAAAAAGACGCCATACCCAGCTCCATACATGTAAATATGAAAAAGTTACAGGTGACACAATATGGCGACGCAAAAATTTTTTTCTATTTAGCAAAGTTTTTAATTTTTTAAAAGGTATCAAAACATTACAAATACTATATAAATTTGGTATTGCCGTGTTCGTACTGACCCGCAGAATACAGGTACCATGCCATTTTTACCACACAGTGAATGCTGTAAAAATTACACCCATATGAATTTGTTTCAGAACGAGAGGGGTTAAAGCAAGATGGACTCTTATATATTATTCTCACTTTAGAATATAAATATTTAGGGGATTCTACCAGGTCCAAAATTCCTCCCAAACCAATAATAGTGCTGTGTAGTGGCCTTTAATAGGAACTGAAGCATGCCTTTGTAGCCACAAACTGATGAAGCAATGCAGAGATAAGCATCTTTTTATGGATATGCCAATCAGTCTCAGATTTGCCAGGTTTGCCTACAGATAGCCACAAGTGCTGTGAGTGTTCTCTAAACTTGCTGCCCAATGTTGCCCATTTAGCAGTGAATTACATTTTCACTCCCTGCCTGCATCACAGCTGTCTATAGGCAAATCTGGCAAATTAAGCTGCACAAGCAAAACACGGAAATCCAAACAAATTAGTATTAGACTTCTCCAACAGGAAGTCTATTGGATATATACATTGGGGACTTATAAGGGGATTCATCAATACCTCTACAAAAACTGGTGTAGAGGGATGATATTGTGGTGCACATTTGTGCAAGGCCCTTTTTTGTGTCAAACATGTGTCAAAAGCCCCAATCTGTTCCTCTCTTGCCACATTGTGCAAATGTGGGAAGAACAGGGATTGGAGTGGGCTGGGAGTGCCTCGGCCCTACAAATTCCATATAAGTCACCCGAGTTCTCTGACGTGAGTTATAATGGAAATCTATGCCAGTTTCTAATGGACGTAGATTTCCATTCTGGGTCTGGAATATCTGATTGATTTACAGTATGAAGAGGCTGCAGTCCTTTATTAAGACTGGTTTACGATAGGCCAGATTTAGTAAATCTGCCCCATTGAGTCCTAATAGACTCACTGAAAACTGCAGCTTCTCTGAATGTATGCTTGATAAAGGAAGCAGAACCCCGAAACATAGCAGACATGTCTGCGCGCCTCTCTGTTCCTGAATAATATAATATAATCTTAAAATAATATCAATAATATGTTTGGATACCTCTAAAGTGTTCAGTTCTGTGGAGTCTAAATTTATTTGGGCAATTTAACTGCATCCAACTGTTATACAACAATCCAAAGTTAAACATTAGAAATAGAAATCTTTAGGAGGTGTTTTCTTGCAGGACATGATGCAGGGCTGTCCCATTACTGCTTTACATTTTTGTTTAGCCACAGAACCTCTAGCAGGAACTATTTTCAGAGATCCCAGTTTGATTGGGCTTGAACTTAGTGCAGATAAAATATCACTCTACACAGCTTCGCACGGGTATATTTCATTTTTTGTTTGTGTAGTGACCCCATAAGAATTGCCCAGTTTTGCACTTCACATCCAGTATGGCAGTCCAGTATAGGTACAGTCTATTTATGGCTGTGTTGCTATGGAAACCTGGTAAATGAAATGTGAACTTATATTGGCTGATACACGTCATATGACTGAATATTTAAAGACCTGCGAACTGCTATTGACTCATACAGGTCATAAATAGCTTGGTTGCTATGGAAACCTGGTGTAAAGCTGTGTGTATGTCAAGACTGAAGAACCTGCGATTTTCCATTGGTCCATAAGCGTCATGTGATCATGTATATCTCAGTTTGGATATCAGTGAAAGACCTGCGATCGGTTGTTATGGAAAACCTGGAGTAAAGCTGTGTGTATGTGACCTTGTGTAACAGTGTCATCCACAGTGCCCTGCCCCTTTAAAGCTGACCTACAGCAGTGAAGAAAAATGGCTGGGTTGTTATGGAAACATGGAGTGCAGCTGTGTGCATGTGGCTGACAATGCCTTGTCAGATTAGAGACGGGCTTGGGTCTGCTGGGTTGTTTCAGCAGCTAGCTGTTGTCTGTGACATATCTTGTCAGATTAGAGACAGGCTTGGGTCTGCTGAGAGTTTTCATTAGCTCGAGCAGCAGCCATGCGTTTTGCTCCAGGGGGCATGAGTAGTTTAAAAACATTTCAATTTATAAGAATGCTGAAATCCAGTATGGCAGTCCAGTCAGTGACGTAAATACCGGGGCAGCAGTGGTAGCGGTTGCCACAGGGCCCAGGACATTAGGGGTCCCAGCGGGCCCCTGATGTTTTTTTGAATAGGCCGTAACCTTCTGGTGTAACACCAGCAGGTAACGGGCCCTATTTACTTACTGATCCCAGCTCCTGCTCATGGCCACCTGCGCTTCACCTTCTACAGAGGAGGAATTGAGCAGGAGCGGGGATCAGTAAGTAAGGCCTGCAGGCCGTGAACCCCACAAACACTGCTATCATTATACTCTGGGGTCTTTTCAGCAGGCTTCGGGCAACCTTGTTGACATCCCAGACGTCGGTGGGCCAGTCCGACATCATTATGCGTTGCGATGCATGCCTGGCTCACGTGACATCTGGTCCAACATTGAATAGGTAGCGGGGAGTGCGTATAATACTATATGAAGGGGCCACTATGATAGTGTGTGCAGGGGCCACTAAGGGGCAGAATACTGTGTGCAGGAATGCAGTTTGTGCGGGGGGGGGCAGTTGCCGAGGGTGGTCCCATGTCAAATGTTCGCCTTGGGGCCCAGCCATTCCTAGTTACGCCACTGAGTCCAGTATAGGTACAGTCTATTTATGGCTGTGTTGTTATGGAAATCTGGTAAATTAAATGTGAACTTATATTGGCTGATACACGTGATATGGCTGAATATTTAAGGACCTGCGAACTGCTATTGACTAATACAGGTCATAAATAGCTTGGTTGTTATGGAAACCTGTGTGTCTGAGGAGAGTAAGCGCCTGCGATCTCTTATTGGCTGATAAGGGACATGTGACCGTGTGTATGGCAGTTGGAATATGAGTGAAAGACTTGCAGGCTTGTATTAGGTAATGTTAGTCATTTTTTGGGAATATTGTATCTCAGGAACAGTACGTCCAAGAGAGCTGAGACCCGGTCTATAATATTCCCGGACACCTGATGTACATGTGTGCCAAATTTGGTGAGGATTGGTTCAGTCGTTCGCATAAAGAACAGACAGACAGACAGAAACTCATTTTTATATTATATAAGAGATATAGGATATATGCAAAGTACATGCATAAAATTAGAATACAGGTGTTTTACCCCAGTGGAATAGAAGGATATGGATTTTGTTGCGATTGTAATTACAGATGTCATCATATAAATTACTGTGATTAAATTATTTAAAATAACACACAATTCTAAATTTTAATCCTTGGCTGTTATTTGGTTTACAATTTAGTCGCTGGAAAACACAAGTCTATAATTATTATTTCAATTTTAATTTAAAGCATTGCCATATTTTTGTTTAACAGATTTATTATCAAAATTCAAAATATGTAAGGAATTTATTTTAGCATTTGAAAAATATAACAAGCATATATTATGTTGACATGTCATTCTGATTATATTTGTGACTATTATTATTATAACATAATTTAATTTTACATTTTTCCAGTTATTAAATTAAGTGCTACATTGTACATTATACATTGCGATTGTACATGACCAGACCTTCTTAATCAAAACCCAGCTGTTAAAATATACATGAAATTATAAATGTTTTATTCTGAGGATATTATTAAAAATACACTTAGCATCAGACAATGTAATGGTTTGACTACAGCATTGTACCACAATGTTTTTGATGTGTTTTTACCACAAAACTACAACAGAACTGCAATCAGTAGCGTAACGATCGTGGTCGCAGGGAGTTTGACCGCGACCAGGCCCAGAGCGGTACGGTCCACGGCCAGCTGGAAATGGCCAGGGCCCCGGACCATCATGATAGTGGTCAGGGAAAGCCTTGTTCCCCGACCGCTATACATATTGCTAATGGAAAGGAGCCTGACCGGACCCTTTCCATTAAATGCCAGCCCAGGGAAAGTGTATCAAAATTTAAAAAATTAATTATACTCACCTGTCCTGGGCTGAGCATCGGCTCCGGTGCTCTTCCTGCGGTAGATGCTAAATCCTAGTGGGCTAAAGGACCTTTGATGATGTCATGACCATGTGATCAGACTCTTGTGTGGGCGGAGCTATTCTGGATTGTACGGGACAGAGTGGTGTTATACATGTAAGGTTGTGAAGCAATACATCTGCAGTAACTAACTTTGGTCAGTAAGATGTCAGCAAAGTAATAAATTGCCCATAAGTATTAATGTAATTAATGTAAATATTGTTCTAGGGTTCAAAGTATGATTATAGATAATTACTGGAACGTGTTGGACTTCTACAAGTATGGCAGTGCACTAGGATTGCAGTTTTGATGCCTCCCACTGGAGGGGTGGTGTAGAGAAGGATCTGGAACTCAAAACCTGAGGTGTGCTGTGATGGGCTGCTGGAGAAAGCTTTGTGCTGGATGGAGGCCTGTTCTGAGCTGACTGCAGGTGAAGTCTTGGTGCTGGAGGAGGACTGAGTTCTAGGACAGTGACCGTGGTGCTGGCTGAGGACGGAGTCAAGACATCCCTGAAGCACAGAAGATAAAGTGGCTACACAAAGTAAAGGCCTCATGGACTTGTGAGTACAGCTTGGTCGCATCCACATAGACCACGTGGTGGTAGTTATATAAGGGACTCTTACGCTGACACCTTATCATTGGAGAGACTGGCCTATCTTTTAAGTGTTGCACTGCAGGGAGCTGGAGCAAGGCCTATAACTGTACTTGAAGGGGAAGACAGCATTTGCCTGTGGATTACAATTTAACCATTGGATTACAAATAGTATTGCGCAATACTTAGGGTGCACCCTGACGAGGGACCGATCCAGGAAAACCGTGTTCTTAAAGAACTTGAATCCATTACCTGCTTAAGTAATTGTTGCAACTAAGGGGTATAGTATTGGTTTGCTGCAATAATCTGTTCCATAGCATTTTGTATTTTTCTCTCTGTTTATACCTTGATGCATATTTTCCCAGATCTCTCTTCATTGCTTTACTCAGTAAACATTGTTCTGGGAATTAAAATGGTGTGTGTGTCTGTGTGGCATCGTGTACCTGTTGAACCTGTGGGCCCAGCCCTTGGTCCTCTTTCATACAGGAAGCAGCTGGGGCAGAGACTGATGGAAGGAGGAGAGAAGAGAACATGTGTGAGCAAGAGGGGTACATGGGGGTGCAGGCTGCGTGTGAGCAAGAGGGGGGAATGAGGTTGCAGGCTGTGTGTGAGCAAGAGGAGGGAATGGGGGTACAGGCTGTGTGTGAGCAAGAGGGTGACTTGGAGGTGCAGGCTGTGTGTGGGCAAGAAGGGTATATGGGGGTAAAGGCTTTGTGTGAGCAAGAGGGGGGAATGGGGGATCAGACTCTGGGGGGATGGGCACTGTGAGCACATAATACTGTATGGGGGCCACTGTGAGCATATAATTCTGTGTGGGGGCCACTGTGGAGCATATAATACTGTGTGGGGCCACTGTGAGCATATAATTCTGTGTGGGGGCCACTGTGGAGCATATAATACTGTGTGGGGGCCACAGTGGAGCATGTAATACTGTTTGGGGGCCACAGTGAAGCACGTAATACTATTTGGGGGCCACTGTGGTGCACATAATACTGTTTGGGGGCCACTATGGAGCACGTAATACTGTTTGGGGGCCAATGTGGAGCATGTACTACTGTTTGGGGTCCACAGTGGAGCATGTAATACTGTGTGGAGTCCACTGCAGAGCATGTAATACTGTCCCAATATTGTTTACATGCTATGTGCTGCACTGCTCACTCACCATATACTTGATAACTGCAGTTGTGGGTATTAAAGCTGTACCCCTTTCAAGTATCTGAGACATCGCTTCAGTGCCCGTAACCGCCTCTATCAAGAATTCGTCTAGGAAGGGGGTAGGGGGCCCTGGACAAAAGTTTGCACCCGGGCCCACAAGACTTTAGTTACGCCACTGACTGCAATAGAACATGCTGACCTTGGATTCACCCTTGCACCCACTAAAATTGTCTATTTACCTATTTGTTTATTTATACATCTATTATATCAGTTCATCATGCCGTTTGTCTCCCCGTGCTATTTGGCATATTAGCAGACAACACATCCTGTGCTATGCATGTCTTATAAATATTTTTCACTTGTTTTTTGCATAAAAAGGAGGCCATACTTGCTAACAAGGGAAGGTAAAATGCAAGTACCCAACAGGTCTGTTTTGCCCACCTAGTAAATATAGTCTCTATAGGCTGAATTGTTGCTGTGTCCTTACAAATGCAGCTTAAGGACAACACTGGTTAATCTCCCCCTATGTGTATTGCACTTTTGTTTTAATAAACCTCTCCACAGGTATCATGAATAAAAAAGTTACAGTTTTATCATTAGTTACTCAGAAGCTATGAATATTGTTTCACTTGTTCTCTTAACACTGCCTTTCCTTTTTTTTATGATTTAAAAAGAGAAAACACAGAAGTTTGACAATAAATGGCTTCAACCAACCACTAAGCATGAGTGGAGAAAAAGTTTTTGTGTTATCATTGATATTCTCTGAAAAAAGGCCAAAAAAACAAAAAAATCTGCCGGGGTATGTAAACTTTTTAACATGACTGTATGCACAATATAAACGCTTCATACAAAGTTACAAAACTAGATCTGAATGTAGTTTTTTTTAACTTTTTTGTCATATTTGCTTGTAAAAGAATTCTTAATCGACTAGTGGACCATGATTTACGTATATGTTATTATTGCAGGAGCCCAACAAAGGCTTCAAGGCATGGCATAATACCCTCCTCAACAATTGAAACTACAACACCAAAAAGGAAAAGTCTTGGAATTTTGGAAATCACAGGATTAATAAACATGTTAATAATATGCAAATGATAAAACAATGGAAACAAAATATTCAAAACATCTACTTTTTTCAGTATTGAGTATTGAGTGCACCACAATCAGAAATACCCATACTTACACGCCTTGGCATGCTATCATTGAGGATTTTAGTGGTTGTCTGATGTCATCTAATGTTATGCCATTGTTATGTTATGCTTGAGTTCCAGGAGGAAATATCAGGAAATAGTAGGATCTGGCTCATAACAGAGAGCAATAGAACTAGCTGTTTAAATCTTATACGGTGCTGTTACAAAATGCCTCCTGATACACTTTGAAGAAATGGCTGTACTACTGATTCCGTGACCAAATCAATATAATGCCAAGCTGTTAGTGTACATGAAATGAAGACTAGAGGGATCTGGCTGCCATACATTATGCCACTCCACACTGTTATCCTGGAAGTAGGACTGGTATTACGTCCCCTTGTGAAGAGTAAGTTACCCTTTCTTGTGCTACATCAATCTACACAAGCAACATATAGAACCAGATCCACAAAATAATATAGATAGTAAAACCACTAATATAAATATTGAAACTAAAAGACACACATATAAATATGTAAGTTATGGGATATATGTATAAGCTAAGATGCCTCAAATACTGAGTCCTTTCAATGTCCTGTTTCAATTTAAAATGCTCTAAATATATCTTGTTATATCATAGAGAAACTAGCTGTGCTCATAGCTCAGTACCAGTACATCTTGTTTTTGAACATTATGCTCATAGCCTGAACTGTTGTAGCTCTTCATGGCATTATCCACGTGGTCTCCAATTCAATCTCCAGCTATCATTGTAACCAAGACAAAAGCAGACCTATTGGTGAAGCCTTGATCAGCAGCCCTTCTTTGCCATCTTGCTATGCACTATGATAGCCTTTGTGAAGGCTTGTAGCCTGGTGTTGTGCAAGCACCTTCTGATGGCTCGTGTTGACACTGTTTGCCGCTCTAGACTTAGGATGTGACATCCGATTATACAGCAAGGATCACTATCTGCCGTTCTTCCCATCACATGATCCGTCTGTGCAGAGGTTTGACTCTACACACCTCTTGCTGTCATTCAAGTTTGTCACTGTTATCCCAACAACTGGAACATGCAACATTGAACAGTGCTTTTATTTTGGCCTAGGCGAGTAGGTCTACTGGAGTGATAAACCGAGGTCTCTCAGTTCAAGGATTCTGTGACTCTCAGTTTGCCACAAGTGGAGATAACTGGCACATTTGAAAACAGGAGGCAACGCACAATCATCCCACACCACTTGATATGATTTTTGAGGTTTCATGTGGCTTAAAACTTTACTTTGCTCAATCCAACTTGCCAAAGATTGGAGATAGGTTCTTGAAAATTTAATAATTTGCATATCTTAGAGACACCTGCTACTTCCCAGATTTGCACAACCTTATGGCCTTAAGCTATATTCACACGACAGTCACATGGCCATTATAGAGCCCATGAATTTTAATGGGTCTGTTTGCATGGCACTAGCTCTGTCCATTTTGACGGACACAGATAGTGCATGACAGTTTTTTGAAAGCTGTGAATAATGGACTGTCAAAAAAACCCGTGAATAGAAACATTGTATTCAATGTGTTCTGAAAATGGATGTATGATGAACAATGAAAAAATGACTGTCACGCATCCATTTTTCACCATTGTCTGAATAAGCCTTTTGGCTTTTCCTTCTTGGGGTGCAGCTTCAAAGTTGAGGAGTATAGTTTGCTGATATTTAATTCCACTAGGGATACAAAAAATGAAATAAAATTAAGTTTAATAAGGTTTAATTAAAAAGCCCATGCCCATAAATAAATTAAAACATATAATAGCTTCAGAGGCATAGCTAACGGGGGGGCAGAGGGGGCGGCTGCCCCGGGCCCACTGACTTTTTGGGGCCAACCCCGGGCCAACATTAATACATCCTATATTGCTAACTAGATCGGTGTCTGCAGAAACTGATCTAGTTAAAATGTATCCTGCAACTTCACAGTATTGTAAACTGCAAGCTACATGACGCCTGCGGTTTACAAGGCCCTGAGAGCACAGACCGATGTCTGCTTCTCAGCACAGGCGCTGCCTGCGCTCAGACACAGACGTCCCGTGCGTGGACAGGGGGGAAGCGGCGGCAGTTCCATTCATCAGGATTGCAGGTAGGTGAGTATGACTTTTTTTTTTCTTTTTTAAGCGCAGTTGTGGGTATATTAATAGTATAAGGGGTGGTTAGGAGGGGGAATTATAACTATAAAGGGAGGATTCATTAGGGGGCATTATGACGATGGGGGGTCAACTATATAAGGGTTATTATGGGGTATTATGAATACAAGGGGGGAGGTTATTTATAATATAATTGACATGCTGCAATTTCCAAAACCGCCACATGGAGCCCCATCCCATCCCCACTTTGCAGTAAAATATGCGCAGCGGATACGCTGCGATTTCCAAAACAGTCGCAGTTTTGGAAATCGCAGCATGTCAATTATACCTACGGAAACGCCAGCGGTTTCCCTATAGATATAATTGAACAGAAAGTCCACAGAGGACTGCAAACATTCTGTGCAAAGTGCTGCAGAAAGAACCGCGATGCGTTGCTGCCGTGGTTTTTCCCGCAGCTGTTTTTTCCTGTGGGACGCCACATGGGGCCTTAACCTTAAGGCGTTTTCCAGCTCATTTTTATTGATGATCTATCCTCAGAATAAATTATCACTAAGAGAAAAGTGATTCCCCACTGATCAGCTGTAAGAAGGGGCTATGGCGCCTGTTTATATCATACGCTGTCTGTTTATAGTGACAGTGTGATGTCATTCCAGCCTTGTCACATAGATGTGTATAGAACGAGGCTTTAGTTCATTACATGGCCGCTATGAAAAGAATGACACTATGTAAACAAAGAAGGGGTCACAGCACTTACACAGGTACCACGGTTCATTCAAACAGCTGATCCTCAGGGTCCCGGGTATTGGCACCCCAATAATTTTTTTCCCTTGTTTTTTTTTTTTTTTTTTCTTTTTAATTAGGTAACACATGGGGCATTATTAATAAGGTGCACTATTTAAAGGGGGTACACAGGGAAGTTTTTAATTTAAAGATGCACTTGGGGGTATTATTCATTATGGGGGGGTTATATTATACAGTCATATGAAAAAGTTTGGGCACCCCTATTAATCTTAATCATTTTTAGTTCTAAATATTTGGGTGTTTGCAACAGCCATTTCAATTTGATATATCTAATAACTGATGGACACAGTAATATTTCAGGATTGAAATGAGGTTTATTGTACTAACAGAAAATGTGCAATATGCATTAAACCAAAATTTGACCGGTGCAAAAGTATGGGCACCTCAACAGAAAAGTGACATTAATATTTAGTAGATCCTCCTTTTGCAAAAATAACAGCCTCTAGTCGCTTCCTGTAGCTTTTAATCAGTTCCTGGATCCTGGATGAAGGTATTTTTGACCATTCCTCTTTACAAAACAATTCCAGTTCAGTTAAGTTTGATGGTCGCCGAGCATGGACAGCCCGCTTCAAATGATCCCACAGATGTTCAATGATATTCAGGTCTGGGGACTGGGATGGCCATTCCAGAACATTGTAATTGTTCCTCTGCATGAATGCCTGAGTAGATTTGGAGCTGTGTTTTGGATCATTGTCTTGCTGAAATATCCATCCCCGGCGTAACTTCAAATTCGTCGCTGATTCTTGTACATTATTCTCAAGAATCTGCTGATACTGAGTTGAATCCATGCGACCCTCAACATTAACAAGATTCCCTGTGCCGGCATTGGCCACACAGCCCCAAAGCATGATGGAACCTCCACCAAATTTTACAGTGGGTAGCAAGTGTTTTTCTTGGAATGCTGTGTTTTTTTGACGCCATGCATAACACCTTTTTGTATGACCAAACAACTCAATCTTTGTTCATCAGTCCACAGGACCTTCTTCCAAAATGAAGCTGGCTTGTCCAAATGTGCTTTTGCATACCTCAGGCGACTCTGTTTGTGGCGTGCTTTCAGAAACGGCTTCTTTCGCATCACTCTCCCATACAGCTTCTCCTTGTGCAAAGTGTGCTGTATTGTTGACCGATGCACAGTGACACCATCTGCAGCAAGATGATGCTGCAGCTCTTTGGAGGTGGTCTGTGGATTGTCCTTGACTGTTCTCACCATTCTTCTTCTCTGCCTTTCTGATATTTTTCTTGGCCTGCCACTTCTGGGCTTAACAAGAACTGTCCCTGTGGTCTTCCATTTCCTTACTATGTTCCTCACAGTGGAAACTGACAGGTTAAATCTCTGAGACAACTTTTTGTATCCTTCCCCTGAACAACTATGTTGAACAATCTTTCTTTTCAGATCATTTGAGAGTTGTTTTGAGGAGCCCATGATGCCACTCTTCAGAGGAGATTCAAATAGGAGAACAACTTGCAATTGGCCACCTTAAATACCTTTTCTCATGATTGGATACACCTGGCTATGAAGTTCAAAGCTCAGTGAGGTTACAAAACCAATTTTGTGCTTCAGTAAGTCAGTAAAAAGTAGTTAGGAGTATTCAAATCAATAAAATGATAAGGGTACCCAAATTTTTGCACTGGTCAAATTTTGGTTTAATGCATATTGCACATTTTCTGTTAGTACAATAAACCTCATTTCAATCCTGAAATATTACTGTGTCCATCAGTTATTAGATATATCAAATTGAAATGGCTGTTGCAAACACCCAAATATTTAGAACTAAAAATGATTAAGATTAATAGGGGTGCCCAAACTTTTTCATATGACTGTATATTTTATAATTGGGGGTAGCAGCAGGATCAGGGCTTTGTGTAGGTGAGGACAAAGTGGGTCAGGTGCCTGGAAAAGTGAGGAGCCAAAGATGTCTGTGTTGCAAACTTTACAGAGACTGGAAGAAGTGGTCATGGCGTCCAGATGAAAGAGATGGGGAATGTGAACCCTTTAGTCAGAGACGTCACCGGTAAGTCACTAAATGTTACTGCACTGTATTCACCTAAATCGTCTGCAGAGCCCTGTGTAGAGCCGCTATATACCACTATACGCTCACCGTATACTCATAGTATCGGTATACAAACATGTCCAAGTTGGGGGGCCCATTTGGACATGTTCGCCCCCCCCCATGCTGAACCCCTAGCTACGCCTCTGAAGACATTTTTGTTGGCACTACAATTGTAACATATTGTAGCGTATAGAATGACAGTGGGGGAAAAAAAGTATTTAGTCAGCCACCAATTGTGCAAGTTCTCCAACTTAAAAAGATGAGAGAGGCCTGTAATTGACATCATAGGTAGACCTCAACTATGAGAGACAAAATGAGAAAACAAATCCAGAAAATCACATTGTCTGATTTTTTAAGAATTTATTTGCAAATTACGGTGGAAAATAAGTATTTGGTCACTTATAAACAAGCAAGATTTCTGGCTCTCACAGACCTGTAACTTCTTCTTTAAGAGGCTCCTCTGTCCTCCACTCATTACCTGTAGTAATGGCACCTGTTTGACATTGTTATCAGTATAAAAGACACCTGTCCACAACCTCAGACAGTCACACTCCAAACTCCACTATGGTGAAGACCAAAGAGCTGTGGAAGAACACCAGAAACAAAATTGTAGACCTGCACCAGGCTGGGAAGACTGAATCTGCAATAGGCAAGCAGCTTGGTGTGAATAAATCAACTGTGGGAGCAATAATTAGAAAATGGAAGACATACAAGACCACTGATAATCTCCCTCGATCAGGGGCCCCACGCAAGATCTCACCCAGTGGGGTCAAATGATCACAGAAATGGTGAGCAAAAATCCCAGAACCACACGGGGGGACCTAGTGAATGACCTGCAGAAAGCTGGAACTAACATAACAAAGACTACCATCAGTTACACACTACGCCGCCTGGGACTCAGATCCTGCAGTGCCAGACGTGTCCCCCTGCTTAAGCCAGTACATATCTGGGCCCGTCTGAAGTTTGCTAGAGAGTATTTGGATTTTCCAGAAGAGATTGGGAGAATATCATATGGTCAGATGAAACCAAAGTAGAAATGTTTGGTACAAACACAACTTGTGGTGTTTGGAGGAGAGTGAATTCTGAGTTGCATCCAAAGAACATCATACCTACTGTGAAGCATGGGGGTGGCAACATCATGCTTTGGGGCTGTTTCTCTGCAAAGGGGCCACGATGACTGATCTGTGCACATGAAAGAATGAATGGGGCCATGTATCGTGAGATTTTGAGTGCAAACCTCCTTCCATCAGCAAGGGCATTGAAGATGAAACGTGGCTGGGTCTTTCAGCATGACAATGATCCCAAGCACACCGTCAGGGCAATGAAGGAGTGGCTTCGTAAGAAGCATTTCAAGGTCCTGGAGTGGCCTAGCCAGTCTCCAGATCTCAACCCCATAGAAAACCTTTGGAGGGAGTTGAGAGTCCGTGTTGCGCAGCGACAGCCCCAAAACATCACTGCTCTAGAGGAGATCTGCATGGAGGAATGGGCCAACATACCAGCAACAGTGTGTGCCAACCTTGTGAAGACTTACAGAAAACGTTTGACCTCTGTCATTGCCAACAAAGGATATATAACAAAGTATTGAGATGAACTTTTGTTATTGACCAAATACTTATTTTCCACCATAATTCGCAAATAAATTCTTTAAAAATCAGACAATGTGATTTTCTGGATTTGTTTTCTCATTTTGTCTCTCATAGTTGAGGTCTACCTAGTATAACAATTACAGGCAGGCCTCATCTTTTTAAGTGGGAGAACTTGCACAATTGGTGGCTGACTAAATACTTTTTTCTCCACTGTATATAGGCTCCAAAATTGTACTAATAAAAACTTAAACCAATCCTGAAGAAAATAAGCCCTCATACAACTATGTTGATGGAATAATAAAAAGCTACAACTCATGGAATGAACAAGATTTAGTCAATAAATGTGTACCTCAAAATGGGACCATTCAAAAATACAACTTATCCCACAAACCGTATAACAAATAAAACGACAAAATAAATAAAAAATCATGGTTGTTGAAATGAGAAAATGAAAATGAAAATATTGTCTTTAAGGCTAGGACTACACAGCAACATGTGTTGTGTGACTAAAAGTCACATTAAAATCTTGTAAGAAGATGGAAATTTTTAAGGAACACAATGTCGCATGACATTTTGCGATATGCATGTGTCTGCGATTGCCTGTTTTTTGTTTTTTTTTCTTTTTAAAGATTGAAATTAAATATCTGCAGCTGCACAAATACACATTAATTAAACAATACAGGCAATGAACTGGACAGTAAGTAAAATTAAGATAAAGGTTAGAAAAAAAAGCCAGTGTGCATAAAATAAGATCATGTTTTTTACATCTGTTCAGCAGATCTGTTTAATACAAAAAACTGATGCAAACATGGAGGCAAAAAGATTGGCCATCCGTTTACATATAGATCAATGGTTCTATCATGGAGACAAAATGTAGTATACCATGTCTTGTATCAGTCCAAATAAATGGACCGAAATGGTTCAATTTTTCCGTGCCACCCACGTATTTATACATCAGGCCAGGGTGGCATTTCAGTAGTGTCCTTACTACTAATACGTCCTTACTACTGATGCCAATTTCTCAGGATCTCTTAGGGCTATGAAGATGATCAAAATGAAGATGATTAAAATGAAGAATCTCATCTTTAAAATGATACCAAGATCATCATGATAACCCTTACAGATCTGGAGTGATTTGCTGGTGAATACAATGTTCAACATGGAGATCCCAATGCAGTTCTCAATTCCCGACAGTGTTTTTAACAGCAAACTATTCCGAATATGTAAGGGTTATCATCATAATTCTCATCTTTAAAATAAATCCACGACCACCTTCAGAGCCCTAACGGAACAGATCCTGAGATATGTGGCTCCAAAGTGTCCTCCCCCCCTTCCTGCCTCAGGCAGCATCTTGGAGCTGCGTGAAGGAGGAGGTGGGGAAGGAGTAGAGCTGCAGGCTGCAGAGACAATTATAAATCATGATTGTCTGTGCATAACCTGTATGTATCCTTATGTAATACCCCTCTGAACATACCCAGGCAGTTTATTGGTGCTGTGACCAATATGTTTACCATCGTCCAGGTCGCAGCGCAAAAAAGGGCAGCACCAAACACTTACACAACGCATACATAAAGTCATCAATAAAGTTTACATTTGACCATGTCCCTATCCTGTTCATACCTGATCTTTATAGAGTAAAATATGTCGTCCGCCTCTCTAGCGACATCCGTTGCATGCTAAAATAATAGCAATAACTATATCACTAGAGAAGAACATAAAAAACACTTCTGACAGGTAGAAAAGTTCCATCAGTTAGGTAACCCATTTTCACCCATTGAATGTCACCATATAAAATCCCAGTTTTTGGCAGCTTTCAGATGGGTATAATAGCTTAATAGCTGGTGGGGTTTTTTTTTTGCACCCACAGTACAAATGAAACACTTGGACTTTCTGAAGGTCATCTGATCTAGAATTATGACTCTCTAACACCAGTAATGATGAACCGCAGGAACTTCAGAGGTTGCATATATAATATGTGAGCAATAAAGCGGCCACGTTATGACAATCTGAAACCGGCCCTAGTTATCACATTAGTTTGGTATAGAGATTATAATTATTCATTAGAGTTAGAATTTTTATAGGGTGATAGAAAATTTATATTCTTATGTAAGCCCCTAATTAATTGCATGCATAAAACAGTTTGGCGCATTTCTGTGATTTTGGCACTTCTTTAAAACCTGCACCTGTAAATATATGTGTGTGGTATGTATGAATTCCTCACATCTTGCAATTTGGAAAGTACATTTTGTTTGCTGAAAGGGATTGCTTGAGCAATCCCGTTCAAGTGTCCAAATTTGATTTTTTTTGTGTAATTTTTTTCTTGTAATCTCTGTTTGCTGCAAAGTTGCATGAAGGGGGTTGTATATATGAAATATGAGAGTTTGAGCTCTTGTTGTAGTTGATGTTTGCAGTATATATAAATTGTGTATACCTTGATTTATTATTTTAGATCTGTTTTGTGGGTAAATGTACGATTATATATATGTTTTAATGCATTTTTTTTTTAATTGTGTTTGTCACGAAGTTACATGAAGGTGGACATTGCTATTGATAACCCATTGAGACACATGTAATCTTCAGGTTGTTTACTTTCAAGAAATATATAGGATTTAGGAGTGCACTTACTTTTCATGGTGTGTAATCCCTACATTTTATAAGATGATACTTTTTTAACATTTCCAGCTCCAGGGACAGGTCCCCATGTAGTGTAAACGTTACATATATACTTTACTTTGTTCCATATAAAATATGCGAATTTGGGAATTTCGAGTGACTAGAGAGGGTATCCCATTTAGCAATTTTATCCAGACCAGACAGCTAGTGAGTGCCTTTTTCTAAAGAAATATGTGCATTACATAAAAGTGCATTGATTTTAGTGTGCACCATATTTTGTTTCCTGGGCTGGTGCAGTGCTGAGGGGCTGTCTTTTTGGTTATACTGATTTCTATAGCTAATTTGTATTGTTATTGATCATGTGTATTAATATTTGGGATGTTAATCAAGTTGCTTTAATCAAGTGATGAATTCATGGAGGAATACTAACTTAAATATTTATATATGATTATTCATTGTTTAGCTATTGTTCATGAATTTGATTATAATTTGTTTCTTTATTATTATTTTATTTGTATCATGTATGGGATTATGGATTGATTGACACTTTATACTTATGATTTTTTCCATGGATTGATTGATATCTTTTTATTCCTTATATTTATGTGTTATGTATTAATTACATTGATCTTCCTGTTTTCTGCCACGACCTCCACCCCTCTTCAGTATTTTAAATGATTTTAATTGGATATGTTCTGCTCAGATTTTTGCATTAATAAATAATTTATTATTTTTATATCAATTGTTTTGGTGTTTTTTTTGTATGTATTCATTGCAGGGGTGCAGTGCTGAGGGGGCTTGCTGGGTACCTGATAGTGGTTTTAGTGTTTCCTCTGGGGCAAGTCCTAGATGTTTTCAGCCTTCCTGAGCCTGATGGTAGTTAGGGTGCCCTTGGTGGTTGTGCAGGAATAAGACTCAGGAGACACGAGGTATGCAGGGTCATTATAACTTGCAACTTTAACTCGAGGTTGAACACAGTAGAACAGCATACAAGTTTAGAGGTACAATACTTGTAAATGTTACCACTATATGAGTTGGAGACAGGCTGGCAGTTGGTATACCTGGTTGCATTCTGTGCTTCCCTTGCTGAGGCTGTCTTTACTGTCATCTGTATGTATCTCTCTCTAAATCCAAGAAGTCTCTACCAGTACCCACTGCTGGATATAGATATCAGGGTGCCCTGTCTTTCCAGTGGATCAGACAGTGTCATGGCTCTAAGGCCCATATAACACTTATCTACAGATTCTGATTTCTCAAACACTTTATCTCCAAATAGGGCTGTCTGTTATTTGTACACAGTACTGAGCTGTCTAGATAGCTTACAGATCTGCTAGGGGTCTGGATCAGTCTCGCTTCTATCTCTGCATCTAATTTCTCAAAGGACTGGAGAATACTCCTGGTCTTCTCCTTTCCAAAGTTCACTGAGTGGGTTGTACCAAATCTGTTCTCATTAATCACAGTGGTACTCCAGTTAAGGGAACAATTACACATTGTATATACTTTGTATACATTACAGTAAAAGCAGATCATAGAGTGCATGAAACAATTACCGTGTTTCTCCGAAAATAAGACAGGGTCTTATATTATTTTTTTTCTCCGAAAAAAGGGCTAGGGCTTATTTTCGGGGTAGGTCTTAATTTTTTCCATGAACAACAATCACACATTTGATCGCTTTTTATTTCAACTTTTATCAGAGGTGAAACAGTGAAAAAACAGCAGTTCGGCACTTTTGATCTTTTTTTTTCCCTACGGCATTCACTATAGAGGTAAAATATTTTTATAAGTTTGTAGAGCAGGCATTTTCGGACATAGGGATATCTAATGTGTATGTGTTTCACAGTAATATTTTTTATATATGTATTCTAGGGAAAGTGGGAGGGGGGCTTGAACTTTTATTATTTTGTGTTTTTTATATTGTTTAACATTTTTTTTTTTTTTTTTACTATTAACCCCTCCTTGTGGGGCTTGAACCTGCAATCATCCCATAGACTGCAATATAACCTATTGCAATCTATGGGAGATTATCTACATTACATAGACCAGCCTCAATAGTAATATTCCTATGACAGGCCAAGGCTCCCGGCTATCAAAGGAATGAGTCGACTCGCCGCGTGGGAGCCGACCTGCAACGTGAAAGGTACGGGGCCGGTGGGGACTGGCCCCGGGGATAGTTTCTCTGCTTTGGGGGGTCGATTTGGAGGGGGGAGGTCACGGACTGGCACACTCAACAATGCCCGCGATCAGAGTGGCCTCCGCTGTACAAGGAGACCCGGTATAGTAGCTATAGGGGGTGGGGACCGGGGGGGAAGCACGGAGATCACGCAATGCCCTCGGTCAGAGTCCATTCTGCGGTTGTGTTACTTTGGTGGGAAGGAGGGGGGGCGGTCACACTCAACAATGCCCGCGATTAGGATAGACACTGATCGCGGGCATTAACTCCATCTTTAAGGAGTCGGCATCCACTGTAATCGCACGGTAGATATTGGGAAGGGGTTAAACTACTAGGGCTAATTTTTGGAGTAGGGCTTATATTTCAAGCCTACTCCAAAAAACCTGGAAAATATTTTCGGGGTAGGTCTTATTTTTGGAGAAACACGGTATAAACATTTTGTAGTGCTCCCAGTTGGAGGCTACATCACTTGATAACTCTGGGGGAGAGGGCAAGCAACAAAACACACTGTAATCAGTTTATTTTGAGGAGACTTTTCTAACAAAAGGAATTGTAAGAAGCTGAATCCACCTGTAAAATAACTTTTTCCTCTGGTCTTCCATATGATTTCAGGTCTACTACTGTTTTCTCAAGCATCTGTACAGCAAACATAAAAATATAAATAATCAGCATTTCATGGCAGAAGTGACTTTTATATTTTACAGCACAACAGCAAATATATTCATTTTTAAATTCTATTAGAATCTTTTTTAAGATGTATATACATTAAAACTGAACAGTTATGCTCCTTGGCTCCTTATGAATTACTAAACAAGTGAATAATTTATCTGGCCTGCAGCAATATGCATTTTCAAAGCTTATTTAGGTAAAAACTCACCATTTTAGAATTATTTAAATATGCTGAGAATTTGACTGAAAGAAACAGAAGAACTGCTAAGTGCTGATTGGCTGGGACTATATTCTATACATATTGACACTCTTTGCAAAATATTTTTTTTAATTATGAATCAGATACAAATATACCATAAAGGAGTAGGTGTGTTAACTAGTGCCTAGGTTTGTGTATAAAACAGACAGGGAATAGGATGTTCTGAATATGGTAAGCCTTTATACTTTTTCTCGACCCATGTTGTAAAAGCAGCTTGATTTTTGATGACTTGAGTAATCGGAGATAGACTAGTTGCTGAGGCATCATTGACAGACAATCCTAACAGACTGGAGCCATCAAACAGTATAATCCTAGCAACCATTCTGACTAAAATGCCACAGCTGTTCAGCTCAAAGACTGACTGACGCTGTAATGACATCGCTTTGAGGTGAAGAGGCAGCTTGACAGCACCAGTGTCAACCTACAGTGTATTATTTATATAATTCTTTTTAAAAAGTTCAGCTGAAAACCAGTTTTAACATGTCTGGTATCCTTCAAAAATACATAAAATTTTCTAAATCATATTGTCTAGTCAGAAACATTCTGAAATAACATTCTGAATACTTTTTGGAAGGAAAAAGTAGTTATATATAGTACACAGTGCAAATTTCTCACTCTCCAGCTCTGCCCTAACTACTGTATATTCTCTAAATAAATAGTTTACACTTAAGAATGATACACCTTTACAGCATATACACTATGTACTGTATAGTATAATAGAGCGCGTTAATAAAAGCACCATATAATGTCCACATAATCTTTTCTATTTTTGCCTTAGCAACATTTGACATTTAATGTGTACCTCTACTTTCAGAATTATTTTAAACAAATTGTAATATCTGATTTCCCCTTTAACGACAAACAAATGCTGCCCATATTATGTAGCTCAGTTTTTTCTTTCTTTTCATATGGAATTTTTTTCTGTTTCAAAACTACTTGTCAAAAATCAACATCAGCACAGTTCTGATTCCTGCCCTAGAACTGTGTCTAGCGCACATTGTCCCTAGTTCCCATGCTGCTCATAAAGGAGCTCAGCAACTAATCCAGTAAGAATTCAACAAGGCTGCTTACTATCCTTCATTGAGCTCTGCATAGTCTGAACATGGTGAATACAGCCTGTCATCATGTGGAGGGCTGCAGAAGTATCTTCATTATACTGTTAACCCCCAGCATGCTACACAGTACTTTTCAGTACATTGGGTAGGAATAGTAGCATTAGGGCTAGGAACTAGCAATTATATAATTACATGAAATGCTATAGTCCTAGACAATTGTGCTATATGTGCCCGTTTCACTGATGGCTTCTACTTCTAATGCCTATTGTCATGCTCACTGTGCTGTATGAGACGCTTTGATCGCTTTTTATAATGTTTGTAATGTTTTTGTGACAGACAAAAAACACCTTTTTTCTACCTTTCACCATGCGGGTAAAATAACATTAGAGTTGTATTGCTTAGGCCATTACAGAAACAGCAATACCTAATATGTGTGTTATGCTTTTTTTATATATTTTTTATTAAACATTTTGGTATGGGGGATTAATGTGTTATTATGATTTTTTTAAAAATACTTTTTTAGTCTCGCTAAGAGAATTTAGAGCAGTGCTCTAAATAATCTTCCATTTTTGAAATATAAGCATTGCATAATTCATTGATTATATTTAACTTGTATGCTTAAACATTTGATGGCTTGGGTACCACATCTATAATAAATCTCACAGAGCTTTGGCCACCTAAAGCAACATATCTTCACAAAGTTAACTACAGCGCCATCTAGTGATAATGTTTTTATTGCTTTTTGGGCATAGGTAGATTAGATAGATAGATAGATAGATAGATAGATAGATAGATAGAGTGGGTATGTTTGCTGTCTAAATCAACAGTACAAAATAAGATATTTTTTCAAGTCCTTATGCATGTGGTCCATATGGTAGACATATAGTTCTGGCACAGAAACTATCGGCCCATCTGGCTCAAGGTTTTTTCACCCTGTCAGTAGTGAATCTGTGAAAACTACCATCTGTTAATGATCCTACTAAATTTATCTATCCTGTAGCTTTAAGAAGTACATTCTGACTGATACAATTATACAGTTGCCTAAAGTAACTTCTACATTCAAGTTGTTTTACAAAGTCATTAATTACAATCTGAAAGATCATCAATTTCATTATTACTTGGGCACATAGTGGAAACATAAGGCTTAATTAAGTCTTTTACTGAAATGCAGACAAATGTTCTGTGGAACGCACAAAAAAAATCCTCTGGGTAATAATAAAGTGTATTTATTGTTTTTATTTTATTTCAAGAGGTCCAAAATCTTACCTTAATTAATTTAATAAATATTTTTATGGGAATTATAGCTATTTTTTATACAGAGCTCCAAATCCCCTGCTTCCTCTTCACAGAGTCATAGAGTTAAATGATGATATTAGGGAGATCTTACTGAAGACAGTTACAGCTTTCATTAAAATGAATTATAAATCCATCTTTAGTAAGCTGCTAGGGTCCTTTGGAGGATATTACAGATAGCTAGAGTGTTATCCTTTAGATAGTTGTCAGATAACAGGTCTGATATTTACCAGAAATAGTGCCCCTCTTTTCTGTGGGCTAGATATGGTATTGTAGCTTAGCTCAATTTATTTAAATGAAACTCCAATGTCTATGATATTTCTGATGTAGTTGCACATCCCTTTTCCCCATAATAGAGTTATAGAGTATATTGATAAAAATAAACTTTTAACTAGAAATTTTAATAGTGGAAATGTACAAAAAAATCTTTAGAGAAATATATACAGTGCCTTGCGAAAGTATTTGGCCCCCTTGAACTTTTCAACCTTTTACCACATTTCAGGCTTCAAACATAAAGATATAAAATTTTAATTTTTTGTTGAAGAATCAACAAGTGGGACACAATTGTGAAGTGGAATGAAATTTATTGTCTATTTTAAACTTTTGTAAAAAAAGTGGGGCGTGCAATATTATTCGGCCCCCTTAAGTTAATGCTTTGTAGCACCACCTTTTGCTGTGATTGCAGCTGCAAGTCGCTTGGGGTATGTCTCTATCAGTTTTTTACATCGAGAGACTGAAATTCTTGCCCATTCTTCCTTGGAAAACAGCTCGAGCTCAGTGAGGTTGGATGGAGAGCATTTGTGAACAGCAGTTTTCAGCTCTTTCCACAGATTCTCGATTGGATTCAGGTCTGGACTTTGACTTGGCCATTCTAACACCTGGATACGTTTATTTGTGAACCATTCTATTGTAGATTTTGCTTTATGTTTGGGATCATTGTCTTTTTGGAAGATAAATCTCCGTCCCAGTCTCAGGTCTTTTGCAGACTCCAACAGGTTTTCTTCCAGAATGGTCCTGTATTTGGCTCCATCCATCTTCCCATTAATTTTAACCATCTTCCCTGACCCTGCTGAAGAAAAGCAGGCCCAAACCATGATGCTGCCACCACCATGTTTGACAGTGGGGATGGTGTGTTCAGGGTGATGAGCTGTGTTGCTTTTACGCCAAACATATCGTTTTGCATTGTGGCCAAAAAGTTTGATTTTGGTTTCATCTGACCAGAGCACCTTCTTCCACATGTTTGGTGTGTCTCCCAGGTGGCTTGTGGAAAACTTTAAACGAGACTTTTTATGGATATCTTTGAGAAATGGCTTTCTTCTTGCCGCTCTTCGATAAAGGCCAGATTTGTGCAGTGTAAGACTGATTGTTGTCCTATGGACAGACTCTCCCACCTCAGCTGTAGATCTCTGCAGTTCATCCAGAGTGATCATGGGCCTCTTGGCTGCATCTCTGATCAGTCTTCTCCTTGTTTGAGATGAAAGTTTAGAGGGACGGCCGGGTCTTGGTAGATTTGCAGTGGTCTGATACTCCTTCCATTTCAATATTATCGCTTGCACAGTGCTCCTTGGGATGTTTAAAGTTTGGGAAATCTTTTTGTATCCAAATCTGGCTTTAAACTTCTCCACAACAGTATCACGGACCTGCCTGGTGTGTTCCTTGGTCTTCATGATGCTCTCTGCGCTTTAAACAGAACCCTGAGACTATCACAGAGCAGGTGCATTTATACGGAGACTTGATTACACACAGGTGGATTATATTTATCATCATCAGTCATTTAGGACAACATTGGATCATTCAGAGATCCTCACTGAACTTCTGGAGTGAGTTTGCTGCACTGAAAGTAAAGGGGCCGAATAATATTGCATGCCCCACTTTTCAGTTTTTTATTTTTTACAAAAGTTTAAAATAACCAATAAATTTCGTTCCACTTCACAATTGTGTCCCACTTGTTGTTGATTCTTCACCAAAAAATTTAAATTATATATCTTTATGCTTGAAGCCTGAAATGTGGCAAAAGGTTGAAAAGTTCAAGGGGGCCGAATACTTTCGCAAGGCACTGTAAGTGTATAAATCTTATATTATAGCCTACCTACATCATCATTAAAGCAACTCTATATACTACAAAATACCTATAACAAAGCTAGACAGAACCAATACTCTCATACAATCATTAAATTTTATTAATATATCTAAAAATAAATACATGTATAAATAATCCATAAAAACTGTCATGTCCTTCAACACTAGATACAACACAGCTGGAGATATAACTTACTTTAAACTTACAATGTAAAAAGTATTCAGAACTTCTCATACAGTTAGGTCCAAAAAGATTTGGACAGTGACAAACCTTCATGATTTGGGTTCTGCCTTCCACCACATTGGATTTTGCAATTGAAGTGTTTACTTTCAGGTTTAAAGCAAGGGGTTGAAATATCCTGTGAAACATTTAGGATTTGCGACTATTTCTCTACGAAGCCTCCTCAATTTCAGGGTCTCAAAAGTGATTGGACAAATTAAGATTACCATAATTAAAATGTTCATTTTTAAATACTTTGTAGAGAATCCTTTTCAGGCTATGACTGCCTGAAGTCTGAAACCCATTGACATCACCAAATGCTGGGTTTCCTCTTTTGTGACCCTTTGCCAGGTCTTTGCTACAGCTGTCTTCAGTTGATGCTTGTTTGTGGGTCTTTTTGTCTTTAGTTTTGTCTTAAGCAAGTAAAAGGCATGCTCCAAAGAGTTGAGATCTGGTGATTGACTCGGCCATTGCAGAATATTCTACTTCATTGCCTTAAAAAACTCCTGGGTTAGGACGTGGCCTAGGACACTGATAGAGTAGGAGGCACTCACAGGAGTCTCCTACCCTGCACACTGCCGACTCGGACCTGTATTGCCTGACACTTTCTTTATGAGCAAAAAGCTACCCAAGCATACTTCCTCCGGGACCCTTGTTCCCTTTGACCAGCCCTCCCAGCCCACCCAGGAACCTTACCTGCTCCCATCGCCATCTTCTCCTTCTCAGGCCTCCACATGGCAGCAACCATCTTGGGCGGCCACAACTCCACCAATGGCCTCTTCCTCCACGTCGACCCGAGTTGAGACCTCTGGGTTCTCTTCCATGGGAGACGCTCCCTAACTGTTGCAGTCTGTTCTGCAGCCCCGCTCACAGCCTCCAGCTCCAGCCATAGACTCTGAGCCTGATCAGGTCACCTTCACCAACATGGCGCTGGCCCCTTCCCTGGCACACTCAGACGTGGGGCTCACCGTCCACGCCCTTTGTATCCACAGCACACCCTGGATGCTGGCCCTCTGCTCAGTCATCCAGACCCTCCAGGTCCCTTGGACCATAATCTGACCCCCCCCATTGCCCCTGGTGATCGGGGCCCCCATCTTTAGTGAAGCCCCCTCCTGCATTATTGCCAACTGCTCCAGTTATTTGGGGGAGACATGGATATTGGGATGACCCCTACACTGTCCCCCTATGCTGTTTTAGATGTGGAGGACTCTGAGCCACTCACTCCGGACATCACATGTGAAAACCCTGTTTTGGATCTCTCTCAGGCCTTACAACAGTGGTCCCAGATGATTGCTTATCTTTCAATTAAGCAGGATTTTAGGTCTCTAATCATTGACATGCAGGAGATGTTTCGGGCAGAAATTTCTACAGCCCGGAGGGACCTTCAGCATATTGCAGTCAGGGTTGAGACCCTAGAGGAGGACCATGATAACACAAGGGTGTATGTCTCCTAACTACATGCCTTGGTGTTGTCCCAATCCCAGGTGATGAGAGATATGTAGCACCACTTGGAGGATCTTGATAGCAGAGGCCTGCGCAATAACATTAGAGTCAAAGGCTTGTGAGGAAAACCTCCATGCCACCCTGGAAGTGATCTTTAACCTCCTTTTGCAAGAACCTGCTACAAATAAGATTAAATTGGATAGAGCCCATTGAGCCCTGCACCCTACAAGTTCAACTTTTCAGCTTTACCAGGATCTCTCATGGGTCACTTTTAGAGAAGCAGCAACACCTCCACCCCCTCCTCCAGCTTTAGAGAGGCCATTACTTCCCTTACAAATGGGGCTTCCCCTTTACACCAATGGCATGCCGGGATGGCTGCGCTGCCATGCTGTGAACATTCCTTGATCTACGTCCCTTCTGTGAGACTTTGAAGATTTGGAGCTGACCAATTGGGAGCAGGATTCTCCCTCTCCACCACCTCATCAGCTGTGGCAAACCCAGAAGTCCAGATGCCGTTAGCTGCCGGCTCCAGTGTTGATATTCTAGAGGCCTCGGATTGGGACCTCCCCCTGTATACTCCTATGTTCTCCTTCCCTCTCCCTAGGTCCCTGGAACTTCTGATGGCAATATTTATAGTATTAGTTCTTATTTATATTATTTGTATTATATATATATATATATATATATATATATATACGCTGTATATCTTGCCTGGTTTCCTCAGTTCCTCAGCCATACGAGGTAACGGAAATCCAGGAAGACGCATGTTGCCTTAGCAGGATGTAGTCTGCTAGGGATTTTCTTTAAATTACATGAGCTGTATTTTCTGAACTGGAGGACAGGTTGGTAGTGGGAGTCTTCCAGTCCACACCCCTGGTCCACTACAGGATTTTCCCCTATTCCTAGGTGCTCTCAGATGAGGCTTCCCGTGAGAGGTAGGAAGCCTGGCAAAAGGAGGGCTGACAAGTGGCAGGCTGGGAGAGAGAGCACCCCTGGAGTGGAGGTTTATACACTTTATACTGTATTTGCTGATATGTGTTTGCCTGCACTAGGCTAGTGAGGAGCATGATGCTGTTTATTTAGAGTTGGACAGGCTTAGGCTTTTTCTTGTTTTGTTTATCCAATGTCGTTTTGTGCTAAAGCATCTAAATAAAGCACTGTTGGAATTTTAAAACCCGCTGCCTGTGTGAACTTGGTCATTGCCGACCCCCACCGTGTGAGCTGTTCCTTACAATTGGCGGAGGATGCGGGCAACTGTTGCTAGGGGCAACAGCATGACAAAGCGGTAAAACTGAATATTGTGGACATTAAAAGGGCTAGAAGCATATGTCCTGACGGAAAGCTGCTACTGCATTGCAAGGCCCATCAAGCACAATGGAGGAGATAATAAAGCAGCTGATACAGGCTAACATGAGACATAAGTGGTGGTCCATGGAACAGCAACAAAAGTTTCATGCAGAAGCTTTACAAGCCCAGCAACAAGCTCAGCAGCAGTCCAATATGCAGCAACAACAGGCCATGGCACAACAACAGGAAACTAATCACCTGTTAATGGATCAGATTGCTGCGCTCAGAGAGACTGTTGTGGCTCAGCCCCAACGAGTGGAGGTAAGCCCCCCTGAGAATGTTAATGTAAGGAGGGCCATCCAGCGAGTCTTGCAAAAGATGACACCTGATGACGACATTGAGGCCTACCTTACTGTGTTTGAGAGAGTGGCGGAGAGAGAGACTGCCAGTTGCAGAGTGGGCAGAAGTGATTGCGCCCTTTCTGTCAGGTGAACTGCAAAAGGCTTACTATGACCTCAGGGAGCAGGATATCCAGGACTATGCTAAGCTAAAAATGGAGATCCTTGCTCGCTTGGGTGTTACATCAGCTGTTCGTGCCAGGAGAGTCCACAGTTGGAGCTACACCATGGATAAACCTGCCCGGTCCCAGATGTATGATCTAATTCATCTGGTACGAAAGTGGCTGGAACCAGAGTCCTCTACACCAGCCCAGGTCGTGGAAAAGGTGGTGGTGGATCATTATTTCAGCATCTGGTCGGGATGGGAGTTAAGGACAGGGACAGTGGTGTAATGATCACAGTCACAGGGGATGTGGACCAAAATACCAAAGTCCCCTCAAAAAGCAGGGGCCCCAGCTGTTGGACCCCCACTGATATTGTAGATCTCTTAAACTGTTAGGACCCTGCAGATCAGCTGTTTACCAGAACATGCAGCTCCCATTATTGCTTCCATGCCAGGCAAGTAACACACCTAACCATTGGAAGACAGGGTAGGAATTAATGCTAATGTAGAAATGGTCGGCTACTCTATACACTGGAGCACACCATCAGTGCTCCAGGAACTGCAGTTGTAACTGCATTTTTGATAAATATTTATAGCAGCTTAGACCAACTGATTAGTTTATTAGCATTGGCTCCTGATGAACCTGATATAGATAACACAGGGGAAACGCGTAGAGCAAGTTTATTTTCTATTTTCTAATTTTGAGTTAGTTGACCACAAGCCATACCACTTGGGGGCATGAAGGACTGACAGGAGACTGGGGCAGTCTGATTAGCCTGGAGATTAGTTGGTGGAACTTGAGTCACTAATGGAAATGGTAGCTGTATATCCCTGGAGTCAACATAGGGGATATCAGTAATGGCTGCAATATAAGGGTTTATTGAGTATAAGGGTCAGAATATCATAGTTTCCCTTATGTTCATAACATTTTAATGACAGGAAATGAAGTTACTGTGACCTGTACCTAGATTACTGGCATATGTACATACTACAGACTAGGGTTGTGGAGGTATATCATGGCTGTGCAGGAGTCTAGTCAGTGAGGCTTTACAAATTATGTGTGTGGGGACCAGATGTTTGGGTTTTCCTAGCACTAAGAGCAACTGACAAAATACTGACCTGTTGTATGATGCAGCCGTGATACTATAACCTTAGTCTAAGGGTGGTGAAAGTATCTTATTACACCCTAGGTCCAGTGGAAAGTTGGAGAGTGTGAATACTGTCTAACATTTAAATCCTGAATAAACTTTGAATAGGCAGGCACAGACCATATTGATCTGTCTTTTAGTAGATTAGTGGACGTCCTTTGTGCAATTTTTATTTTAAAATATTAAAAGTTAAGTTTTATCGTTTGAAACCATTTATTTTCTGTGAGATATGAAGTAATAGGGAATGGTGTAGAACCCTCTGTGAGATAATGTAGAAATGGATGTCACTCGAATCCTAGGGGTCATGGAACTCCCATGGAGATGCAGATAGGCAGACGTACAAAAGACAAGGACAGTCTTTGCTTTGTTTATATGTCTATATGTATGGTGAATTCCCATTTGTAGATTATATTTAGACAAGCTGACTTCTGTTGTTTATCTATTATAGGGATACAGATATTCTACATATATTTTTTTTGGGGGGGCTATCATATTGATGGTTTAACTAGTGTGTATATGTAACTTAGATTACCCTCTGTACAGACAAATCTCATTTTATATATTATATAGATTATATATGTTTATTTTTTGTGTAAATACATGTATTCTTTTAAATAGGTTATATTATATGCACTTTACACATTTATGCTACATATATTTTGTGAACACATTATTTATTGCACTAGCACTTTATTATGTTATAAAGCATTGCATGATCATTGATCTGTATATATGAACTGCCGATATAAACAAGCCAAATGAATCCACAGTAGGGAGACATAGCCGGATGAAGCGCCAGGGGTGGGAAGGTGGGCCAGGGCCATAACTAGGAGTTCACACAGCCCCTACAACAGGTAACTAGTGGAGAGTAAACAAAGTAAGGTGGGAGGTATCCCACCCTACACATTACTATCGAGAACTATTTTTATATATATATATATATATATATATATATATACACACTGTGCCACCAATTATGCAAGTTCTTCCACTTAAAAAGATGAGAGAGGCCTGTAATTGACATTATAGGTAGACCTCAACTATGAGAGACAAAATGAGAAAACATATCTAGAAAATCACATTGTCTGATTTTTTAAGAATTTATTTACAAATTATGGTGGGAAATAAGTATTTGGTCACCTACAAACAAGCAAGATTTCTGGCTCTCACAGACCTGTAACTTCTTCTTTAAGAGACCTGTAACTTCTTCTTTAAGGCTCCTCTGTCCTCCACTCATTACCTGCAGTAATGGAACCTGTTTGACATTTTTATCAGTATAAAAGACACCTGTCCACAACCTCAAACAGTCACACTCCAAACTCCACTATGGTGAAGACCAAAGAGCTGTGGAAGGACACCAGAAACAAAATTGTAGACCTGCACCAGGCTGGGAAGACTGAATCTGCAATAGGCAAGCAGTTTAGTGTGAAGAAATCAACTGTGGGAGCAATAACTAGAAAATGGAAGACATACAATGACTGATAACCTCCAACGATCAGGGGTTCCACGTAAGATCTCGTCCCATGGGGTCAAAATAATCACAAGAACGGTGAGCAAAAATCCCAGAACCACACGGGGGGACCTAGTGAACAACCTGCAGAAAGCTGGGACTAACGTAACAAAGACTACCATCAGTAACACACTACGCCGCCAGGGACTCAGATCCTGCAGTGCCAGACGTGTCCCCCTGCTTAAGCCAGTACATATCCGGGCTCGTCTGAAGTTTGCTAGAGAGCATTTGGACGTTCCAGAAGAGTATTGGGAGAATGTCATATGGTCAGATGAAACCAAAGTAGAACTGTTTGGTAGAAACACATCTCGTCGTGTTTGGATGAGAGTGAATGCTGAGTTGCATCCAAAGAACACCATAGGGGTGGCAATATCAAGCTTTGGGGCTGTTTCTCTGGGGACCAGGATGACTGATCCGTGTACATGAAATAATGAATGGGGCCATGTATCATGAGATTTTGAGTGCAAACCTTCTTCCATCAGCAAGGGCATTGAAGATGAAAGGTGGCTGGGTCTTTCAGCATGACAATGATCCCAAGCACACTGCCAGGGTAATGAAGGAGTAGCTTTGTAAGAAGCATTTCAATGTCCTGAAGTGGCCTAGCCAGTCTCAAGATCTCAACCCCATAGAAAACCTTTGGAGGGAGCTGAAAGTCTGTGTTGCCCAGCAACAACCCCAAAACATCACTGCTCTAGAGGAGATCTGCATGGAGGAATGGGCCAACATACCAGCAACAGTGTGTGCCAACCTTGTGAAGACTTACAGAAAATGTTTGACCTCTGTCATTACCAACAAAGGATCTATAACAAAGTATTGAGATGAACTTTTTTTATTGACCAAATACTTATTTTTCACCATAATTTGCAAATAAATTCTTTAAAAATCAGACAATGTGATTTTCTAGATATGTTTTCTCATTTTGTCTCTCATAGTTGAGGTCTACCTATGATGTCAATTACAGGCCTCTCTCATCTTTTTAAGTGTGAAAACTTGCACAATTGGTGGCTGACTAAATACTTTTTTTCCCACTGTATATAGTATTGCAACCTCCGCTAATCTAAAAAAAGAATCTCCATTATTTAAGCATTTTTTTTTTGTTATGTTCAGTTCACCCAACATAAAGTCTAGCCTGTGATAATCTGAAAAAAACCTCTTGTTAGTTAATGTTTTTATTTTGTTTTCTACTCTGCCCACCAAATACACAGTGTGATGGAGTGTTGTTAATCTGAAAAAAAATATTCAAATAATTTCTTGAGCATTTTTTTTTGCTGCACATATATACAGTATTGCAGCCTCTGCTAATCTAAAAAAAAAAAAAAAATATCCATCATTTAAGTGTTTTTTGCTGTGTTTAGTTCAACCAATACACAATTTATCCTGAAAAAACTTTGAAATACCTGTTTGCAAAAAGCAAAAACAAAAAACATACACACAGTGTCAGAATTGTTGCCAATCAGTATAATTAAATTAAGCAATAAAACAATGACTGGAAAAAATAGGGCAGGGAACAGGCAAGTACTAACTAGAGATGGGCAAATCGGCTAGCAATGAACTGGATTTGATCCAAATATTCCAAATTGTTTGCTATTTGTCTTGGATGAACTAAAATAGCCACCACAACATGCTTTGCAGTAAATTATTATACTCTTTAGACCAGGGGTCGGCAACCTCTGGCACACGTGCCACTCTTGGCACGCAAGGCTTATTTCCCTGGCACGGCAGTGGAGTCCTCGCCCAGCAGTTTCGATCGGACCAAACACGGCCGAAACGAAACTGCTATTATTATACTGTGGGATCTCTTCAGACCCCAGAGTATAATAAGCGGAGCCCCCGGGGAGATGATCAAACATAAAAAACAATGTTACTCACTATTCCACGCTCCACAGCCACTCTGTAATCTTCGGGCGCTTCAGCCTGAAGTCAGCTGACAGGGCCTCAGGGGTTGTGTCTGCGTCTGACGTCATTAAGCATAATGATGCGACGTGACCCCTGAGACTCAATGAGCGGTCGCTGACTACAGGCAGAAGCGGCCGTAGAGAACACATAGCCACTGCGGAGCGTGGAATGGTGAGTTCATTGTTTTTTTATGTTTGTCACCTCTCTTTGCCCTCCACTTATTATACTCTGGGGTCTGAAGACCCCACAGTATAATAATAGCTAGTGAGTGGCACAAATTGGAGTATTATAAAAGTTAGAATATTATACCGTGTGCAGGGGCCACTATGGAGGATAACACAGTGTGCTGGTGCCACTATGGGACATAATACTGTGTGCAGGGGCCGCGATGGGACATATCCCGTGTGTAGGGGCTGCTATGGGACATATTGCTGTGTAGGGGCCGCTATGGGACATATACCGTGTGTAGGTGCCACTATGGGACATACTGTTGTGTGCAGGGGCCACTATGGGACATAATACCGTGTGCAAGAGGCCGCTATGGGACAAATACCGTGTGCAGAGGCCGCTATGGGACAAATACTGTGTGCAGAGGCCGCTATGGGACAAATACCGTGTGCAGAGGCCGCTATGGGACAAATACCATGTACAGAGGCCGCTATGGGACATAATACCGTGAGCAGAGGCAGCTATAGGACATATACCATGTGCAGGGGCCGCTATGGGATATAATACCGTGTGCAAGGGCCGCTATGGGATATAATACCGTGTGCAGGAGCTGCTATGGGACATAATACTGTGTGCAGGGACTGCTATGGCTGTGGGACATAATACCATGTGCAGGGACTGCTATGGCTGTGGGACATAATATCATGTGCAGGGACCACTATGGGACATTATTCTGTATAATGGTGTGTTTTCTATATTAAGGATGTGTTTTTGCACAGAAAACTCATGTTTTTTTTTTTTTTTTTTTTTTTTGTGCAAAAATGCACCAGTTTTACATCGAAGTAAAAGTTCCAGTGGCCTAAGACTATATCAGCATCCATATACATAGTGTGTTTTCACCATAAGGATGCCGCCATACGGTGCTCCTGGACACATACATTTACCACTAATTGCGGGATGTACATGTACTTTCATTGCTTCTAATCAGAAAGTACAGGAGCGTCCCAGGAAATAGCAGTAAACGCGTGTCCTAAAGCATCTGGTGGCAGCACTTCTGTATTATGGTTTGTGGTATATGACTTTAGTTTAGGGGTCGTCAGACTTACAATTATTGACCGGCACTTCGAGTACCTCATCTTTGATTTTTTTTATTAAAATCGGCACGCCGAACAAAAAAGGTTGCCTACCCCTGCTTTAGACCAATCACAGGTCTCAGTGGTAACCCTGGGTGCATGACATCACTGAAAAGGAAGAAGACAAAACTAATTTACTGAAGTTCACCCATCTATAGTACTAACAATAAGAATTCAAATGGTAACAGGCTGAACATCACTACTTCTAGTCTTGAATGCCCTGCCAGTAGCCGCAGTGTTGCAGTACTTAATGAGAATAAAGACACCTTTGAAAGCAGTGAACCATAACTGTGTGTTCCTCCTCAACATGCAATTTACCATGCTGTATTTCTGTACTGTCAACCATGTTTTCTTCTTTATCTTCACTGGCACAGATCCCATTCTCTAGTTGTCATATGGCATCTACTGAGAGAGATATTGCTCATTGCCCATGACTTCTTCTTCTTCCTCCTCTTTTTGATGAGTTGTATTCAAACTGCCAGCGTTTTTTTTTATGTCGAGGTGGAAACCATGAGTGTTGGTGGAGTATTGCCAGGGGGTGTGCTACTCTTGGTAGACCTGGCAAGTGGGTAAGGATGACAGTGTGACATAACAGGGAGGGGGGTAGTGGCAGCTGTGATAGTAAGAATTCCACCCGACATGCAGCCCCAACATCTTGATCTTGCCTTGGGAAGATCTAAGGCAAGCTCGGGTAGTGGTGGCACTGGGAAACACGCTTTCACTGATGCTGGTTTTGGCAGCAGCAGCTGTATGCGGTCATTTCCCCTATGGAAATCTGTTTATACATCACCAAATGACAAATATATAGCAAGTTGTAAGATCCACAAGCAGATAATTAGCCATAGGTGCACAGGCACCCATTAGGATATAGGTCTCTCTGTATGTACCCAGTCATCCAGTTAGTCTGCAACTTTAACTTCCACCAAGAAAAGTTACTGGCATTGCATTCATTGTTGATCACAAACTGATGGCAATCTCAATGAACAATACCTAGCAACCATTATTTCTTGATATCACCTGCTTGATCCCTGCTTGATATCACCATGTGGGCCTCTCCTTGTAAATGTCCTTGTGGGGAAAGGTGCACGCCACTGTCAAAAACTGGAGCAGCACTTATGGGTACTTAGGCAAGGACAATACTTAGCTGTCATAGCCCACTGATTCAATGTTTTGAACATCAGAGGCCACAGTCTAGAAATCCAGCAAAGCCTAGTGCTTTCTAGTACTATTTACTGACATCACCTCATGGGTGCAGGGCAGGCACAATTTCAACACCAGGAGGGACCCATTTGCTTCCTCCAGTTCCTCCACACTGGGCCATTTCCCAACTTCAACCAGGGTAAGTAATTTCTTACACCCCACCCTCATTACATTGTAAGGTGAAGCACGCATTGCATATACACATATGCATAGGCACTGTTGCAGATTCTTGAGCATCAATTTAAGCAGCAGTTTGATTAATGCATGCAGCAAATCACAGACACAATGGAGTGGATATCTGGTCTGCGAGAAGAAGAACATTTTTTACCTGAGTCATGATGATCAGTTTTGGAAGATAGCCAAGCTTTTTCAGCAGCCATATGAGGCTCACGCTGAAAAATCCTTTCCATTTCAGAAGATTCTATTGCTTTCAAGTTAGGCATACTGATAGTGTGCCCCAAAGTTTGGTGAAATTTTGTAAATTGTCACGACATCAACACATTGTCGATGTGGCATTTGCTCCCATACAGGGATAACCAGTAGGATAATCCAGATTCTTTTCTGCCTTCCAAGTGTTGTTTTCAGGGTCAGAATCCTTTCCATTTCATACGATATTCTAGCTTTTTCAGCTGGCAGACTAAGCACACAGATAGTGTGGCCCAAGTTTATCTTGTAATTCTATAGTTGAGAATGCCACATGCAACTGCCACTCTGTTGGCATAATAATAAGAAAATAAAACAAACAACCTCATCATTGCTTCTTATAATATCAACGCAATGTTTGAGTTGAACTCTGCTTCTATAAAGGGATAATTTTTGGTGTGTTTTCTTTTTTTTTTTTTTTGAAAGCCAAATTCTTCATCACTTTTCAGAATAATTTTTCTACAAAACCATTGCTTTTGCAATATAACTACCGTGTGTTTACAAAAAACAACAGGCAAGTACCTGTTCACCCCAAAAAATGGTAATTTTTAGACCATTTTAAATGTTAAAATACATAAACGCAAGTGTCAGCATAGTATACGGTTAAACTTTTTACATATACATATTTGTCACTTTCACTTTGACCTAACTTTGACTGTGTTTTCCTTAGAGAGCTAGAAATTGGATAGATAGGTTCCTAGGAGACCAGACAGTGTTATACACTGGTTTTAAGCCAATGTAAGTTGTGGTTTGTACCAAACTTATATGACCTGAAACAAATCTGGGACCCCAGCCATCCGGACCCAAAACAAAACGAATCTTTAAGGGTTCGCCCATCTCAAAGTATGGCCAACAAGGATGGCTATTGTTCAAGCAGATTTCAGTTGTTACATGGATGGCCATATTTCTTAACCCCTTTCCAACATCCGCCATAATAGTACGGTGGATGTTGGATATTTAAATATGGCGGCGACTTGGGAGCTGAGCAGCCACCATAGTCACCAGTTTTCTGCTGTATTATGCCCACACTGATCGTGGGCATTCACCTTCCCCCGCTACTGCGCCTCAGTCAAAGCTTTATGCAGCCTGTAATAGAAGTATCGTTATTTTGCCATGTATTGCAATGCATTAGCATTGTAATGCATTGCATTAGTGATTAGACCCCCTGGAATTCAAGACCCCTAGGCAGTCTAATAAATGCAAAAAAAATTTTTAAAAAAGAAAAAAGTAAAAAAAAAATATAAAAAAATAAAAAAATATTAAAAATTCAAATCACCCCACTTTCCCTAGAACACATATAAAAGTACTTAAACACTGTGAAACACATACACATTAGATATCCCTGTGTCCAAAAACGCCTGGTATACAAATCTGTAAAAATATTTTTCCCATACGGTAAACATCATAGTGGGGAAAAAAAAAAAATCAAAAGTGCCAAATCGCCGTTTTTTCACTGTTTCGAATCTGATAAAAATTTGAATAAAAAGTGATCAAAGCAATAGCAATTCCCCAAAATGGTATTGTAACGTCTCTGCCTGTTCAGGTCTCTGCACCACCCTCTGCTCGCATGAGGCAGCGCAGGAGGTGTGCCCAGTTTGATTCCTTGTTTAAGATTCTTGTTGCTCAGTCTGAACACTGTCCTAGACTATGTAATTGATTTTCTGCCACACCCGTCTCCTTCACCTTGGTTTTCCTCTGCTCCACTAATAGTTAATTTTAGCCTTACCTGTGTGTTTGACAGCCTATCGTCCTATCAAGTCTGGGGCGGGTTTTTCCTTCCTATTCATTCTTTGCTCACAGTCACATTAGCGCTTGCTATTGCTTCTGCGTACCCGCCTTTACTCCATGCTGTTTTGTTTCCTGTATTCCTATTTCTGATCTCTGGCTTTGTCTGTGACTATTCTTTTGGATTGTGATTTTGTACTGCATTGCTCGACTGTTACCGACCCCTTGGCTAGCTGACCTCCCTTTGTTGTTGTTTGTCCTATATGCGTTCTGTGTTGTCACCTATATTAGGAAGGGACTGTCGACTGGTTGCTGGCTGTCACCTAGGACAGATCGGGCAAGTTAGCCAGGGACAGTGGGGGGTTTTCAGCTTAGGGTCCACTGTCTTGTTGTGCCCCTCCCCCCAGGGAACTGCAGCAGCACTGGGGAATTGCTCAACTGGAAATTCCCTTACAGGTATAACTAAAAAGTACGTCTGGCCCTTGAAAAAAAGACGCCTATGCATCCCCGTACACGAAAGTATAAAAAGGTTACGGGTGTCAGAATATGGCAACTTTTAGAAAAAAATTTGTTAAGGGGTTAAAATGTAAATAAAACCATATAAATTTGGTATCCCTGGAATCGTACCGAAACATAGAACACAGATAATATGTCATTTTGGCTGCAGCGTGAACGCTGTAAAAATGAAGCCCTTAAGAATTTCATACAAATGCACTTTTTATTCAAATCCACCCCATTCAGAATTTTTTTTACAGCTTCCCAGTACATTGTACACAATAATAAATGGTAGCATCATGAAGAAAAATTTGTTCCGCAAACATGGCTCTGAGAACAGAAAAATAAAAAAGTTATGAGGCTTGGAAAGGGGGGGGGGGGAGTCAAAAACAAAAAGCAAAAATCGAAAAATTCCTCTGGTGGGAAGGGATTAAATGCTGCCTTGCAATACAAAATTTTCCTGCAACTGCCACAACATATCTTACTGTTGCTCTCCCTGGATAAAGCAGCTGTCTACTGAGAAAGCTAGGAACATAACCTGAGGTGATCAGCTCTTTGTCCATCCCATCAGCTCCAATCTGAAAGGCTTCTTCAATGTTAAGAAGCACTGAAAGAATAACTTCTGTAAAGCATACTCATTTAATATTGAAATGAGTGTTAAATGCTGAATAATATCAGTTTCCGAGGTGCCTTTTTTTGAAAAAGTGGACTGTACAGTATGCCATCCATTGCTATAGAACTGTAGGACTTTCATGTGCCTATTTAGGAAATCTGAAGTTATAGTGGGAAGATTTATGTCAGTCTTCATATTTCCTGTACTGGCAGGGGTGTTCCTCAATAATAACAAGGCTTGTGCCTTCTCACAAACTAGGCACACACTTGTCGGGCTGTGTGCTTGCACTGAATGTACACCAGATTGTAGCAGAAAAATGGAGTATAAAGCTTGATAAATCTCCCACATTACATTTAAACTCATCCAATTTTTATCAAATCCACATTCAAATGCTGCAAAAAAACTAATACAATTTTTCTAGGTTATCATAATATTTAGATTTTGCTTTCCATTATGAGTTTAATTATGGATGAAATTTATGACAATTATAAGTGCTATATATTTCTCCTAATACAAGAATGCATGTTTTATTATAAAAAAAAAAAAAAACCTTCAATTAATATAAGCTCATAATTAGGATTTTCTAAAAACCTCACAGCACATATATTGTGTGAGGCAAATATCACTTCTTATGTCTAAATCTGATTGATTAAACTAATTACAAACATAATTAGTTTCAGTTTTGCATATGTTAAGCATAACTTTATAGTTTAATTAGGGCTGCAGCATCCCATTTATATAAATCGGTTTCGAGAAATTTATATAAGTCATTTTTCAGAATTTCCTCCATTGCTGTGTAAGATAGAAATAACATGTTAAAAAGAATAGAAATTGATATTACTTAACTTACTTTTTAACCAATTTACCTGCATATCTATAGTGTATTGTGTGATTTAAAAAAAAACAGCATTTTATTATAACATGAAAATCTGTGATTGAAGATGAAAAATATTTTCCTATTTTTGTTTAGCAAAATCCCTCATATATATTCAGTAATATTTGTGAACAAAACCATTACAGAATAATTATATCAGTAATAAAACAGCAGGAGGAAAAGTGAATTTGTGCCCTACGCATAGAACACAGTAAATTAATTCCATGCTAATGCAGATTGGTGTTTTTCTGTAGACCATAAAACGTCTTCAGCTATGATCATGATAATTTAATAGCACACTATTTGTAGCCTGTAGCTTTCTATAAATCTGGGTGGAGTTTAGAATCGCAAGTTTTGTAAATGGAAGTCATATGCTTTCTTCAATCAACTTATTGTCTTCAATTTAGACGGCATTCACATTAGATGACGGCAAGGAAATTTTTCTTGCCGCTCACTTTTTGAATGGAGTCATGTGGTATGTCACATGATCTCCTTTGTGATTTGTTCACGTGATCTTCCTCCTTCTTGTTTGAATTTTATGGAGGGAGATCGTGTAAATGTTGGCATATATTTTAACTAGCCAAAGGCAATATGCCGCTTATTCCTTTTTGAATTTGTATTCGTCACATGTTATAGATCATGTGATTTTTCCCTTAGAAATTTAGAATTTTGTGGAGGGATTGTTATATATGTCATTGTAATAGGGAGATCGCGTGAATATTGTTATATGTTTAAACTAGCTGACGGCAATTTGCCGCTTACTCCTTTTGAATTTGCATTAGTCACATGTTATAGATCATATGATTTCTCCCTTAGAAATTTTGAATTTTGTGGAGGGATTGTTATATATGTCATTGTAATAGGGAGATCGTGTGAATATTGTTATATGTTTAAACTAGCTGATGGCAATTTGCCGGTTACTCCTTTTGAATTTGCATTAGTCACATGTTATAGATCATGTGATTTCTCCCTTAGAAAGTTTGAATTTTGCGGAGGGAACGTCATATATGTCATCTTAATGAAGCACTACATTATGTTTATATATATATATATATATATATATATATATATATATATATTGTGACAGCTTGGGGAAATTAAACTCAAATGGTGGCTTTTCCTGGTCCAGACAGCGGTCGTCCGTGGTACTGGGGGCCGGAAAGATAGCTTTCAGACGGTCCGAGTGTAAATAAAAGTGGCTTTTATTCAGCTTAAACTGCAACGTAACAAAACAATAAACGCCTAGGCCGCCGTTAGGGCCCTAACTCACTTATAGAGCCCCTCACTAGCCTGACTCTTGCTCAGCTCTAGCAAAGAGTCTCTGTGGGACCCAGCCCTTCTGGACAGAGCCTATCTCTCTTGTCCTAGCTGGTCCACTTGAGCAGCCGGACTAATGCTCCACTCAGCAAAAGTCCCCTGTGGACGCCAGCCCTCTGGCACAGACCGTCTATCTGTGCCGCTGGTCCACCACCTCCTGCTCCATGCAGGATACTCCAGCCTTCTGGAGTTACACGCCACCACCCAAAGGCGTGGCTGAGAGCCTTTTCTGGTATGGCCTGGGTCGCTCAACAGCGCCCTCTGGCTCACATACTTACAGTATATATATATATATATATATATATATATATATATATATATTTTCTATTTCTGTTTTTGTATATACTTGAAATATATTTATTTGTATGTATTTTATATGTGATTGCAATCTATAAATTTATGTTCTATATATTTATATATACTTTGTATCCTACAGGATGTTAATAGTTAAATTTCTTTTGTTCATTTGTGTTTTAAATTCAGTTTTGAGTTGATCTTCAAGCAGCCATGACTAAGGGGCTAGACGCCCTGAAATACATAGGCTTGGTTACAGATCCTCTTCTCATGTAACTGTTGTTACCTTTTTTTAAATTTTACATGAATTAAAAGTTATATTTTATTTAAATTTCTGGATGCTGGAACCGGCTTTTATTCTCTATTTTTCCAAATATTCTGCTCTAACGAAGTTTGGAGAGTGTTCTCTGCATCCTACGATACATTTTCTATGGAACTAATTGGCATATGGATACGGTGAGCCGAAGATTTAACTTTCTTTCATTCAAAAATGGACAACCCTTTTAACGTTTAAATCATCTGGTGGCTGTGAAAGAAATAAAAAAAAATGCATACTCACCTGTGACCGCTGAGGCCAATCAGCGAAGTGCCTGCAATGTCACTACCTGTGACATCACGGGTCCTCTTCCTGAGGCCTGCTGAGGCCAATCAGCAGCTTCAGCTGAATGCTCATTTATTACACCAATCATATCCAACTTAGTATTTAAGGTATATTATTTCACATCCATATAGTAATTCAATTCATTTTCAATAGTAACAATGTTTTGTCTATTAGCCATTATCAAGACATACTGTATCTGAGATATAGAAAAACATTCAATAAATATCAAATGCATACTACTGTAGGCAGATACATACGGAAGTGTACATACATCAGATAAAATACAAACAAATCAAAAAACAAAATACTAGCAGTGAGATACAGACATAATATAGAATAATCATGATGATGCATTGCTATGTTTAATTTCTAGTAACCAGGATATAGGAAAATATGGCTAGGAATATTCTTCTGGAAGTGGCAAAGTTCCAAGGATGCAGATTCAAGATGTTTTCAAGACTGGGTAGGAGCTGTAGAGATATAGAATGTACATTGGGACCATACACGGAATATTGCCCACAGCATAAGAGCAAGTAACTGCATACAGTCCCTGACAAAAGTTCTGTCGCTTATCAATGTTGTGGAATCAAAAGCTTATAACCTGACTTTAAATTCATCAATTGGTTTTAGAAATTACTCATATGAAAGCTGAAACCCTCCCAAATCATTTTTTGGTTAAGAAAGTAAATTGGCTTCACTGCTGAAATATTCATCATTTAATGAACACAGAAAGGTCAGATTTTGGCAAGACAAAAGTTTTGTCGCACACATAAAGTAATGTGAAAACCAAACCAATAATTCTGTTCAAAAACAAAGATATGTTTCATAACATTGGTGAATGACGTTGTGGTGCTATTAGAGCCATATTTAATATTTTGTGTGACTTCCATGAGCTTGAAGGACTGCATCCATGCGTTTCAACAATGATTCATACAATTTATTGATGAAGTCTTCAGGAATAGCAAAGAATGCAGTCTTACATGCCTCCCAGAGTTCATCAAGATTCTTTGGTTTTGTCTGCCAAGCTTCCTCTTTCATTCTACCCCAAACATGCTCAATGATGTTCATGTCTGGTGACTGGGCTGGCCAGTCCTGGAGCACCTTGATCTTCTTTGCCTTGAGGAACTTTAATGTAGAGATGGATGTATGAGATGGAGCACCATCCTGCTGCAAAATTTGACCCCTTTATGATTGGGAATGTAAGAGGAAGCTAATACTTCTTGATATTTTAGGCTATTGATATTGCCTTCCACCTTGCAAATGTTTCGCACACCCCCATACTGAATGTAACCCCAGGCCATGATCTTTCCACCACCAAACTTAACTGTTTTCTGGGTGTATCTTGGATCCATACGGGCTCCAGTAGGTCTCCTGCAGTATTTGCGGTGGCTGTGGTGTAATTCAACTGAAGATTCATCTGGGAAAGCCACCTTCTGCCACTTTTCCAGCGTCCATCCATTTATCAGGCTTTGGGCCTTGGCAAATGCCACACTTTTTTTTAATTGCCTTTTGTTTAGTGCTGGCTTCTGAGCACTGATTCGACCATGGAGGCCATTTCGAGATAGAATCCTACAAACTGTTCTAGTTGACACAGGGACTTAAGGTGACCAGGCCTGTTGGAGCTCTGCTGCAGTGGAAGAGTGGCTGGCTTTTGACTTTCTAACCAACAAACGTTCCTCCTGAGCAGTTGTCTTGCGGGGTCTGCCGGACCTGGGCTTGTCAAAAACATCTCCAGTCTGTTCAAATCTTTTTTTAATTCTTTGTACTTGAAGCAGAGACACATTAAAGGTGCCAGCCACCTCTGCAGTGGATTTGGTCTTCAGCCTCTTGATAATCAAGGCTTTGGTCGCAGGGTTGATTTTTGGCATGTTGTCAGAGGTGAAGTTGCAGTTCAAGTAAAGGTCTGGGGTGCTGGAGTTCTTTTTATACACACCCACTAATTAACCGATCAATTAGTGAGCACAGGTAAACTAGGATTGGGTGCATTATATGACAAGGCGCCAAAACTTTTGTCTTGCCAAAATCTGACCTTTCTGTGTTCATTAAATGATGAATATTTCAGCAGTGAAGCCAATTTATTTTCTTAACCAAAAAATTATTTGGGAGGGTTTCATATGAGTCATTTCTAAAACCAATGGATGAATTTAAAGTCAGGTTATAAGCTTTTGATTCCACAACATGGATAAGTGACAGAACTTTTGTCAGGGACTGTAGTCAGAAAATACAATATTGGTAAACTGACTAAATAATGGAGCATTATAGCTAGGAATGGGAAAATGGGAACAGGTAAGCAGATAGGACAGGGATACCTGGTGTTGGAGAGGAGCAGATGGAGGCTTGACGCTGTTCAGTTGCCTAGCTAGTGTCTAAATAGGGTGCCAGTCCAAAACTGGAAGTGACACGGCGGAAGTGTGACACAATTTGTGTGACATATTGGACTGCGCATGTGCACACCACAGATTTGTACAGTCAGAGTCCATTTTAAAGAAGTCCATATGTAGGGGACATATTACAAGAAAGGTAAGATGAGAGGAAATGATTGGGAATGTGGAATATACTGCATGGGAATGTCAATAAGTAGAAGAAAATATGAGAAGGAGGTGATTAAGAAGAAGTAAAAAGGGACAAAAAAAAAAAAAAAATATTGAGAATGTGAAATGTAATGCATGGGAATGTAAACAGAAGAAAATATGAAAATGTGTGGAAAAGGGGGAAATAAAGGATGCAATTAAGAGGATAAGAAAATAAAAAGGGACACAATAAGGTATATAGAAAGATGTACAGTCATGGCCAAAAGTTTTGAGAATGATACAAATATTAATTTTTACAAAGTCTACTGCTTCAGTTTTTCTAATGGCAATTTGCATATACTCCAGAATGTTATAAAGAGTGATCAGCTTAACAGCAATTACTTGCAAAGTCAATATTTGCCTAGAAAATGAACTTTATCCCCCAAAACACATTTCAACATCATTGTAGCCCTGCCTTAAAAGGACCACCTAACATCGTTTCAGTGATTGCTCCATTAACACAGTGTTGATGAGGACAGGGCTGGAGATCAATCTGTCATGATTAAGTAAGAATGACACCACTGGACACTTTAAAAGGAGGCTGGTGCTTGCCATCATTGTTTCTCTTCTGTTAACCATGGTTATCTCTAAAGAAACACGTGCAGTCATCATTGCACTGCACAAAAATGGCCTAACTGGGAAGAGTATTGCAGCTAGAAAGATTGCACCTCAGTCAACAATCTATCGCATCATCAAGAACTTCAAGGAGAGAGGTTCCATTGGTGCCAAAAAGGCTCCAGGGCGCCCAAGAAAGACCAGCAAGCGGCAGGACCGTCTATTAAAAGTGTTTCAGCTGCGGGATCGGTCTACCAGCAGTGCAGAGCTTGCTGAGGAATGGCAGCAGGCAGGTGTGAGTGCATCTGCACGCACTGTGAGGCGGAGACTCTTGGAGCAAGGCCTGGTCTCAAGGAGGGCAGCAAAGAAGCCACTTCTCTCCAGAAAAAACATCAGGGACAGACTGATATTCTGCAAAAGGTACAGGGAGTGGACTGCTGAGGACTGGGGTAAAGTCATTTTCTCTGATGAATCCCCTTTTCGATTGTTTGGAACATCTGGAAAACAGCTTATTCGGAGAAGAAGAGGTGAGTGCTACCACCAGTCTTGTCTCATGCCAACTGTAAAGCATCCTGAAACCATTCATGTGTGGGGTTGCTTCTCAGCCAAGGGAATCGGCTCTCTCACAGTCTTGCCTAAAAACACAGCCATGAATAAAGAATGGTACCAGAATGTCCTCCAAGAGCAACTTCTCCCAACCGTCCAAGAGCAGTTTGGTGCTCAACAATGCCTTTTCCAGCATGATGGAGCACCTTGCCATAAAGCAAAGGTGATAACTAAATGGCTCAGGGAACAAAACATAGAGATTTTGGGTCCATGGCCTGGAAACTCCCCAGATCTTAATCCCATTGAGAACTTGTGGTCAATCATCAAGAGATGGGTGGACAAACAAAAACCAACAAATTCAGACAAAATTAAAGCATTGATTCTGCAAGAATGGACTGCTATCAGTCAGGATTTGGTCCAGAAGTTGATTGAGAGCATGCCAGAGAGAATTGCAGAGGTCCTGAAGAAGAAGGGTCAACACTGCAAATATTGACTTGCTGCATTAACTCATTCTAACTGTCAATATAAGCTTCTGTTACTCATAATATGAATGCAATTCTATTTCTGTATGTGATAAAAACATCTGACAAACACACATAAAAACCAGAGGGCAGCAGATCATGTGAAAATATAATATTTGTGTCATTCTCAAAACTTTTGGCCATGACTGTAGAATGAAAAACAGAATATAAATTAAACGAAAGAGGAGACAAACACCACAGAGGAGTAGAGAGAACTGAAAAAGGGTTAGGGGAATGGAGGAATAGGGATACCATCAAAATCTCCGTAACAAAAGTCACTACAATCCCCCAGGATCCTACCATCAAGTGGAAACATTTGTTTCCCTTGCAGAAAAGGACATCTTGGAACTGAGGAACCAGATACAGAGGGATGAACTGAGATACCATAGTAACATCTCTCATATAAAGAAACTGGCTATTCAATCACTTCAGGAGAACAATTTAATCATCAAACCTGCCGACAAAGGCGGGGCAATAGTCATTATGAACAAAAGCGATTATCTCGAAGAGATATCTTCACAACTATCTGACACGACAACGTACAGTTAGGTCATATATATTTGGACACTGACACAATTTTAGTTTTTTTTACCTGTTTACTGAAACATATTTAAGTTATAGTTATATAATGGACATGGACATAAAGTTCTGACTTTCAGCTTTCATTTGAGGGTATCCACATTAAAATTGGATGAAGGATTTAGGAGTTTCAGCTCCTTAACATGTGCCACCCTGTTTTTAAAGGGGCGAAAAATAATTGGACAATTGACTTAAAGGTTGTTTCATGGGCAGGTGTGGGCAATTCCTTTGTTATGTCATTCTCAATTAAGCAGATAAAAGGTCTGGAGTTGATTTGAGGTGTGGTGCTTGCATTTGGAAGATTTTGTTGTGAAGAAAACATGCGGTCAAAGGAGCTCTCCATGCAGGGGAAACAAGCCATCCTTAAGCTGCGAAAACAGAAAAAACTCATCCGAGAAATTGCTACAATATTAGGAGTGGCAAAATCTACAGTTTGGGACATCCTGAGAAAGAAAGCACTGGTAAACTCATCAATGCAAAAAGACCTGGACGTCCACGGAAGACAACAGTGGTGGATGATCGCAGAATAATTTCCAAGGTGAAGAGAAACCCCATCACAATAGCCAACCAAGTGAACAACACTCTCCAGGATGTACAGTAGGTGTATCAATATCCAAATCTACCATAAAGAGAAGACTGCATGAAAGTAAATGCAGAGGGTTCAGTGCACGGTGCAAGCCACTCATAATCCTCAAGAATAAGAAGGCTAGATTGGACTTTGCTAAAAAAAAAATCTAAAAAAGCCAGCACAGTCCTGGAAGAACATTCTTTGGACAGATGAAACCAAGATCAACCTCTACCAGAATGATGGAAGGAAAAAAGTATGACGAAGGCGTGGAACAGCTCATGATCCAAAGCATACCACTTCATCTGTAAAACAGGGCAGAGGCAGTGTGATGGCTTGGGCGTGCATGGCTGCCAGTGGCACTGGGTCACTAGTGTTTATTGATGATATGACACAGGACAGAAGCAGCCGGATGAATTCTGAGATATTCAGAGACATACTGTGTGCTCAAATCCAGCCAAATGCAGCCAAACTGATTTGTCGGCATTTCATAGTACAGATGGACAACGACCCAAAGCATAAAGCTAAAGCAACCCAAGAGTTTATTAAAGCAAAGAAGTGGAATATCTTTGAATGGCCAAGTCAGTCACCTGATCTCAACCCAATTGAGCATGCATTAAACTTCAGACAGAAAGGCCCACAAACAAACAGCAACTGAAAACCGCTGCAGTAAAGGCCTGGCAAAGCATTAATAAGGAGGAAACACAGAATCTGGTGATGTCCATGAGTTCAAGACTTCAGGTAGTCATTGCCATCAAATGGTTTTCAGCCAAGTATTAGAAATTAACATTTTATTTACAATTATTTAATTTGTCCAATTACTTTTGAGCCCCTGAAATGAAGGGATTGTGTGTAATAAGTGTTTTAGTTTCTCATTTTTATGCAATCATTTTGTTCAACCCACTGAATTAAAGCTGAAAGTCTGAACTTCAACTGCATCTGAATTGTTTTGTTCACAATTCATTGTGATAATGTACTGAACCAAAATTAGAAAAATTGTGTCTCTGTCCAAATATTTATGGACCTAACTGTCTAACCCCTAGATCGGGATCCAACCCCATGCATTACGCAAAAATTACCAGATATCACTGATTGATACACAACCCTAGGTATCATTGATTCAAAAACCTGTGAATTTCTCATCAGCCACTCGATAACATAAGATTTTATGTGATTATTTCTGCCACCCCTATTAATGGCTTCTCGTGTGATTCTACATACTATGTCTATTTGATCAAGTTTCCTTGTTGGGGACATATACGCAAGTCAAATATATGCTGTAAAAAATTGTTGCTGCCATTACCTTATCACTTTCACTCTATGGGACACGGTGTTGCCCAACTAAGATCATAGAATAAGTGGAGCAATCTAGAAGAGATGGCAACTGAGTAGCTCTCCTGAAGAAAAGTGAGACATATTGGATACACACCCTCAACTCTTTTGAATCATATGGACTGTCTATATTTTTTCCACAGACCCCATGAATAGACCACATTGGAATTAGTGCTTGTGGTTCCTGGTAGGATGCCTATTCCTAACTACCCCTGCACTTTTCCGTAAAGGGTTTGTCCGGGATAAACTGATATTTGAAATCTAAGCTACCGACCCACCACCGCCTACCTTCTAAATTACTTAATGTACCAAAAATCTATAATTACACATGACCGCCCCAGGCAAATTTTCCAATTTTCCGATGACGCTCCATTTCCCCGTTTCCGGAAACGGAATGTCACCAATACTAACCCCCTGCTCCATCTTACTTATCTGTCTTCCTGTCTGGATCTTCTGGGTACGGGACATCACTTTTTCTGGGCAGTAGGAATCTCCTCTTCTTGACATCTGCCGGCTGCCCACACCTGTGCAATAGAGCTGGGGTTTGAGTTTGATAGCAAGGGCTAGTAGTGGGCGGGCTAGCTAGGGAAACTGGGAGGGGGTGAGAGAGGAAGGGGGAGGGAATCAGCTCTGAGTAAAGCGCAAGGCATCATGGTAATTAAACATGTAAACAAAGCTACCCATGTAAACAAATAGAGAAGATGGCAGGAGCTCCCAGAGAAACCCAGAAATCACTCAAAGCACTGCTAAAGGTATTTGGTTGCACTTATCAACCTATTAATAGCACTAATTGACCTTTTTTGAAAAATGATTTTTTTTTTTTGCCTGGAAAACCCCTTTAACCCTTTTTCCTTCCCTCTCATCCTCTGCTATGTTCTTCTCCTCTTTTCTTTTAATTTCTATTCCGTTTTTCATTCTAAATCTCTCTATCCCTTATTTGTCCCTTTCTTATTATTTTTTCTTATTTTCTAAATCACATCCCATATTTACCCCTTTTCCATACATTTTCATATTTTCTTCTATTTAGATTCCTATGCATTACATTTCACATTTTCAACTTGAATGGGTTTTGAAAGCAAACGGGCGGGTGTGTGTGCGCGCTTACACCCTCTGAGCCGCGAAAAGACATTTTTTTTATTATTTTTTTTTTCGTCGGAAACAAAGTCCTTCATGTCCCCCCCAAAAAAAAGCCGGCTGCTTTGTGGCGCAGAGGTTGTAAGCGCGCACACACACCCGCCCATTTGCTTTCTGCTGGCGAAAGAAGACTGTTTAAAGAGGACCTTTCACGTTCTCATGTATATGCGGTTTTACATACCGCTAGAAAGCTGACAGCGCACTGAGTTCAGTGCACTGCTGGCTTTCCCGTTATATGCCCCGGGGCTGGAGATATCGGGGGTCTAAATTTCACCGTTCACTGTCAGAAGGGCGTTCCTGACAGTTTAGCTTGGGTGTGAGGAACGCCTTCCCTGACTGTACTCGTCCATAGCACTGTACTGAGGGGGAGTTCCTCACAGCTCAGCGTGATCACTGGGCGGTAAGGAACTCCCCCTCTCTCTGAGCCGAGTACTATCAGAGGGGGCATATCTCCAGCCCTGAGGCATATAACGGGAAAGCTGGCAGTGTGCTGAATTCAGCGCGCTGTTGGCTTTCTAGCGGTATGTAAAACTGCATATACATGAGGACGTGAAAGGTCCTCTTTAACAGTGGAGGGAGAAGAGGGGGGACGGAGTAGGGACAGCAGGACTACCAAAGAAACAAACTTCCGAACTTTAACGATCTGCAAGCCGTGAATGTGCACATTACCTACGTAAAGTGCGGAAAACTCTAAAACTAATCCTGCACTTTAACAGAGCAAATCAGTTAATCTGCACATTAACTAGGTAATGTGCACATTCACTGATTTCGCACTTTAACGGTAGCATAATTATTGAATCTAGATATGAAATAATATACCTTGATTACTAAGCAGGATATGATTGATGTAATAAATGAACACTATATCTATTGCATGAACTTGGAGTGCCGGAATCTTTTTTATTCATGATTCAAAATATAGTCATAGCCATAGGCAGCAATAGTACTCTGGAACTGATTCATTGAGATCTATGGGAAAGTTTTCTAGACATCCTTTGTGCAGAGATGGTTAGATGAGTAGATAAGCTGTGATATCATCTATTGTCAGTAGTGGATGTGATGATGGGTGTTACATGATGTTATCTCTAGAGGTGTTAACTTTTATCGTAATAATGTTTGTTTTGCTTGTTATTTAAATTAGGTGACTGCTGCGAAGAAAACCCCTACAGAATTGGAAAGTGTCAGTCTCAGTCTATTATTCAGCTTAGTGGCCAGTGTGAATATTGCGGGATATACTATAAAGTAGTATTGATAGTGACAAAGAAAATATAAAGAAAAATATTGAAAATTTTTAAACAATGCATGTAACATAAAACTTGGTTTCAAATGTAGGTCAGGAATGTGAACTGAACATTGCTAGGGAGAACTTTAGAGAATTTTTCTCTACTAATAAATTAAGAAAGCATATTTCAAAGCTATTCACCAAACACCCCCTACACAATGGTACAAAGAAAGTTAAACAACACTTACATTAAAAATGTGGTTATATTACCATCAGAGAAATAAGATTTCTAAAGGGAACAGAGAATGATGTGAGTGATCATAATCTGTTTTTATTGCAGTCAAATATGCTAGTATACCTGTGTTTACACACTTACCTAATCTCTACTTTGGTTATGAACTCCAATTTCTCATTACACCAATTCAATAAAATACCTCAACTAGAGATGAGCAAACCCCTACTGTCTTTGGTCCTTTAGGGGTCTCCTCCAACCTCTTCTGTGATGATGTGATGATTACTAGCTGCTGGTGGTTCTCTTGGATTAGCGGATCTCCAGCTATGAGTTCAGTGTGCCCTTATAGGGTTTAGATGATTTCCTTGTATGGACACATTTACCCCAGTCAACCCTCTTTTCTGCCTCTACTGTCATATGTTTTAGCAATAGGCGATTTGAAAATGATTGGCAGGTAAGAAGGAAGAGAAGTTCATGAAAGACCTAGACAAATGAGAAGAAGGTAATGAATGTCAAACTGCATTGTTAGCAACCAAGTGTTCAGAGAAATGACCACGGTTCATTAAAATGGTGTGGAGTAAGAAACAAGCACCACACTCTTCTATTTTGGATAGCAGAATCCAGCACCATGATACAGAGGTCTATGTTGATCTTTGCTTTGGGGTCATCTTTCTTTTATATATGCTCCTACTTTGTCCTGATGTCACCATTTATTCACTATTTCCATTCTGATTTAGTTGGTAGCTTAAATTTTTTTTTTAAAGAGACACACCTGGATGGTCTTTAAAAAAAATCTAATGGAATTCCTTAATTTTTTTTCACATATTTGTTATTCATAACATGGGATAGAATAAAATTATTTCTTCAAAAAAATAAATAAAAACTGTTTAAAAAAGTTTTTGGGAAGTAGTTAATACTAGAGATGACAGAACTTCTCAAGATTTTTTTTTTTTCTTTTAGGTTCGGGTGGCTCAGCTCCCAGATTCATTTTGGGTCAAACAAGTTCGGTATGAAACCATAACTTAATTGGCTTAAAAAATAATGTTTAAAACTGTTGGGACTCCTAGGCACCTATCTATCCAATTTCTAGATCTGTAAGGCAAATACAGCTGAAGTTATGCTAAAGTGAAAGTGACATGTATGTCTATGGAAAAATCAATGGTAAGTAGTGGACACAACTCTATGTTTAACCATACACTGCGCTGTGACACTCACTTTTACTTATCAAAAAAAAAGAAATGCCTATGTTTATGACTTGTATGTTTTGGTTCAGTGGTGGCAGTGGTGATAGCTGTGGCAACATGTGTGGCAGTGCGGCATGGAATGATATGATAGAGCAAGCCACAGGACATGTCTGGCTGAATGGTGGCAGCGGTGCTACATGTGGATCAAGAGACCATACCCCTGAGTATCCTTTTGAAACCAGATCATCAAGAGATACTTAATTTTATGCTGATCACCTCTCCGCATTTTCCTATTATTTTGGGTTTCCCCTGGTTACAGACCCAGAAACCTGTTATCAACTGGGAAACAAAGGAGATACGTTTTCCAGGGAAACATATTCCTGCTACTATGGAGACTCAAGATCCAGCTCCAGTTCTGAGCCTATCCCCTACTACTATGGAGACTTAAGATCCAGCTCCAGGTCTGAGCCTACCCCCTACTACTATGGAGACTCAAGATCCAGCTCCAGTTCCGAGTCTACCTCCTGATACTATGGAGACACAAGATCCAGCTCCATTTCTGAGCCTACCTCCTATTTATGAGAGCTTTGCTGATGTCTGTGATAAGAAGAAAGCAGATCAACTTCGTCCACATCGTCCGTATGATTGCACTATAGAGCTTCGGCCAGGTGCGGTTATACCTTTTTGGCAGCATTTATCCACTAGCAGGACCAGAATTGAAGGATCTCAAAACATACATCGATGAGAATTTGGCTAAAGGATTCATTCGTACCTCTTCATCCCCAGCAGGGGCTCCTATATTCTTTGTTAAGAAAAAGGATGGTTCTCTCCGACCCTGCATAGACTATCGAGAAGTTAACAAAGTTACAATTAGAAACCGTTATCCTTTGCCGTTAATTCCAGAACTGCTGGAGAGAGTACAGCAGGCCAAGATCTTCACGAAATTAGATCTTCGCGGAGCATATAATTTAGTCCGCATCAGGTCTGGGGATGAATGGAAAACCGCCTTCAGAACTCGTTATGGACACTTTGAATACCTGGTCATGCCGTTTGGGCTTTGTAATGCCCCAGCCACCTTCCAACACCTTTTAAATGATATCTTCAGGGATCTTCTAGACCTCTTCATGGTGATCTATCTGTATCACATTTTGATTTTTTCTAATTCTCCCCAAGAACATCAACAGCATGTGAAGACTGTTTTGGGACGTTTGAGGGACAATCATCTATACATAAAGCTTGGAAAATGTGAGTTCCATAGAGCGGAAATTCAATTCTTGGGGTACATGATTACACCACAAGGGCTGAGCATGGACTCTAGTAAAATACAGGCAATCCTTGATTGGCCCATACCCAGGACTGTTAAACAAGTTCAGCGCTTTATCGGATTTGCTAATTTTTATCGACGCTTCATTAAGAATTTTTCAGGAATTGTCTCCCCTATCACACAGCTTACGAAGAAGACAACAGCTTTTATCTGGTCATCCCAGGCACAGGAAGCCTTTGGCCGCTTAAAGACAAAGTTTACTACAGCTCCAGTCTTAATTCATCCTGAACATGAACGAGTTTTCATTGTTGAGGTGGACGTTTTTTATCTCGTTTTTTCTGGTGGCCTGGCTATTGGAAAGATGTCAAGAATTATGTTCGCTCTTGTGACATTTGTGCCAGATGTAAGACACCACGTTCTGCACCAACAGGATTGTTAAAACCTCTTCCCATTCCAACTCACCCCTGGGGGTCCATCTTGATGGACTTCATTCTGGAATTACCAACCTCCAAGGGGAAGAATACGATATTAGTCGTAGTCGATCGTCTGAAGAAGGCCACTCACTTCGTTCCCTGTGCGGGTCTACCCTCAGCTAAGGACACTGTTGATTTAATAGTTCAGAATGTCTTTCTTCTACATGGAGTTCCAGATGAGGTTGTATTGGACCGGGGGGTCCAATTTACGGCAAAGTTTTGGCGGGAGTTTTGTACTGCATTGGACATAAATGTCTGTTAATCCTGTGCCTTTCATCCACAATCAAATGGACAGACCAGCACACTAATCAGACCTTGGAACAATATCTTTGCTCCTATGTCTGTCATCTACAGGATGATTGGGTCGATTTGCTTCCCATGGCAGAATTCTCCTGTAACAATTCGCAGAGTGCTTCTACGAAAGTAACACATTTCTATGCTAACCTAGGTTATCATCCAAAGATCTTTCCCAGATTTCCTGTGAATGCTTCTGTGCCAGCAGTTATAGAAAGAATTACCACCTTACAACAAGATCTCGCAATTTTGAAGGAGACGTTGAGGGCAGCTCAGGAAAGTTTTAAAAAGACAGCTGACAGGTTTCGTAAACCAGCACCAACATTTAAGGTAGGGTATACAGTCTGGCTAAGAACCTGAAATTGAAGATCCCCTCACGAAAACTGGGACAGAAATACACTGGTCCCTTTAAGATTAGCGGTCTGGTAAATTCAATAACTTGTCGATTGGAGCTTCCGAGGACCATGACAATCCATCCTGTCTTTCATGTCTCTTTGCTGAAGGCTGCAGTTCCCAATCCTTTTCCTGGACATTCACCTCCTCCTCCTGGTCCTGTCATAGTGGATGATAAAGAGCAATTTGTTGTTGAGAAGATTTTGGATTCCAGGATCTGCAGAGGTCGGTTGCAATACCTTATCAAATGGCAGGGCTACCCTTCAAGGGAGAATTCCTGGGATCCCCTGGACAACATCAACGCCCCTCAATTACTTAATCAATTTAATTGCAAATATCCTGAAAAGCCTAGTTTGGGATTGTCCAGAGGCAGTCCCTGAGGTGGGAGTAATGTCAGGATCTTAATTGATGAACTCTTTGTTTTGCCAGTACGAGCCCCTTAGCAAGATGGCGTTTTCTGTGTTTCCTGTTCTTGGCCATCTTGGTTCCTGCCTGATGATTATTTGAACTCCTGCACCTGATCACTCAGTGCCTGAGTATTGTGTTTGAACTCTGCTTCTGACAATCCTTGAGTTGGGGCCTACTGATCTCAGTTGGCTCTATATTACCTGCTACACTGTGTATATCTGCTACCGCCCGCTGCACTGTGGATACCTGCTACTGCCAGTGCACTACAAGTTCCAGTATTCTGTCTGCTGCATTGTGGATACCTGCTACTGCCTGCTGCGCTGTGGATACCAGCTATAACCAGTGCACTACAAGTTCCAGCATTCTACCTGTTGCACTACAGATCCCAGCCATTGGTCTCTGGAAGCCCAGTAAGAGAGTCTTGACAGTCAGCCTCCTCCCCCGGCTCAGCCCCCTCTGCATTAAAGGGAGGGTCTAAGAGTCCCAGTTACTCCATCATAATGACCCTGACCTAAAGCTTTATCCTCCTCCATCAACTCAGGGCGATGACATTGACTAAGAGGTGTAAACTGTTCCTCCTCTTCTGTCCCTCATTGCATGACTGTGTTTCCTGTAAGATATGTAATAAAGGGATCACATCGCTGATGCTGAAGCTGTGCCTGTTAACAAATTTGGTGGCCTCCTCAAAGTTCTTGAGAAGCCAACATATTTCCCTCATGAACATCCAATGATGTATCTCGAAGTAACACATTGTTCCTGTGGTCTGCTGCATGCAGTAATCATTCACTGCCTTCTGTTGCTCACACAGATGCTCCAGCATATGTAAGATGGAGTGCCACCTAGTTGGAATGTTGTAGATAAAGTGGTGCAAAGGTAGGCCGTTTTGAAGCTGCAAATCGAGTAGGGTGTTTTTTGTTTGCTACATAAGAACGCCTGAAATGCGCAGAGGCAATGTGTTACTCAAACTATAGCACAGTAACAATATTGATGACATTGTCAATGGCAACACTGTCCAGTTGGAGTTGGCGAGGAGCCATCTAGTGTAATACTTGCTTCAGGATATTGTTTTGTTCCTATGATCCAAGCTGATTAAGTGTAAAACCACATGGTGGTGCTTCACGTTACACCCATGAAACAAGGGGGAAGGAGGAGCGGAAGCAGAAGCAATGCATTGCCGTGGTGAAGATGGTTGCAAGAAACATTCCAGAGAGGAGGGTCAAGAGGAGGTTGATGGGCCCTGCATGCTGTTGGAATTGGACCTGCACAAACTGACATACCCAAGGAAAGGCCCATATTTTTTGATACATGGTGATATAAAGCATGGAGAGCTTTCCTAGAGAATTAAGTATAGATGTGGCCTGCCTACAAGGAAGATCACAGGGAGGAGTAGAACAGTCTTGCTCACTTCCCATGCTAGTGCCACTGCCAGGTCTATTTTGCCAAATAAGATTATGCCTTTTCATGTGAGAACATATAAATGTTGTTCCTACTTTTGTTCCTGCACAACTACAGCTAAGTTGCCGAATGCAGATCACTATTTAATTTTTTTTCAAGAAAATTAGCAATTCACTAAATGCACTAAAAGGATGACCTGTTCAGTGGCTATTAGACTAGAACTGTGTCACTCATCTTTACATAATTGAGTTTTTTTTTTAAGATTTGCAAAGGCTGAGACTGTACCCATGAGCAGCAAAAAACAAAAACAAAAAAAAACGCTTATGAAAAGAATATTTTTTCAGATTACCACATTTTGTTACACTGTGTATTGGGTAAGCAGAGCAGGAAAAACTCCTTATGTAATTTTTTTTTTTTAAATTAGCGCAAGCTCCAAGACTGTATATATGAGCAGCAACAATAAAAAGCTTAAGAAAATAATATTTTTCAGATTACCACATTTCTTTGCATTGTGTTGGGTAAGCAGAGCAGAAAAAAAACTCCTTATATAATAGATTAGTTTAGATTAGTGCAGGGTCCGAGACTGTATAAATGAGCAACAAAAAAAAAAAATAAAATAAAAAAAAATGCTTAGAGATTACCACACTTTGTCACACTGTGTAAAAACTTTATATAACAGTCAGCTGATGTCAGAAGGTGCTAGAACATTACCCTGGCTAACAAGACACTGTATTTTTTCTGCACAATACATGTGCCATTTTAATTAATTCGAGACAAGTCGGCTTTTGTTCGATTTCATTAAAAATCAAGCAATTTGGAATATTCAGGGCGAACCCAGTTCGTAACAAATCGGTTTGCTCATTTCTAGTTAATACCGTTGTACATTAATTGACAAAGTGCTAGAAAGAGCTAAAACTGAAATACTAACGTTTAATAGAAATATGAGTTTATATAAAATAAAGGGTTCAATCAGAGCTGTGGAAAAAGTTGCCCCTCTGTTGTCAAGTGTTAATTGTAAACCCTTTGATTATGTAATTATGGCCTAGAATTAGAAGACTACAGAGATGTCATGTATTCTTTGATTTAGTTCTGCTTACAAGATTTGAAATAAATCATTGAACACACACAAACATTGTCAGAATTTATAATGGTAACATTATCACAATGTCATTCATAAGTGCTGACTCTATTTTTTGCAAAAGGATTATGTTGAGAATCATCATGGGAGCTTTTCTTCTTGCTATGGGTTGATAAATTAAAATGAAAGCCTTTGATTACACTAATGACATTAGTTCCTAATTTCAGTTTAAGAATTCTAAGCATATTTAATGGGAAGACATAAATTTGATGAACTGTGGGAGTTTTATCAAAGCAGAGTTAAAGTTTTCATTGTATTTATGTTTTAATAAACATTTTAATGCATCTATAAATTGAAACGGAAACACGGAGTGCAGAAGAAAATGATGGATCTGCCAGAACAAGTCGGTTTAAAAAATTTTGATGTACAGTACAGACCAAAAGTTTGGACACACCTTCTCATTCCAAGAGTTTTCTGTATTTTCATGACTATAAAAATTGTAGATTCACACTGAAGGCATCAAAACTATGAATTAACACATGTGGAATTATATACTTAACAAAAAAGTGTGAAACAACTGAAAATATGTCTTATATTCTAGGTTCTTCAAAGTAGCCACCTTTTGCTTTGATTACTGCTTTGCACACTCTTGGCATTCTCTTGATGAGCTTCAAGAGGTAGTCACCTGAAATGGTCTTCCAACAGTCTTGAAGGAGTTCCCAGAGATGCTTAGCACTTGTTGGCCCTGTTGCCTTCACTCTGCGGTCCAGCTAACTCCAAACCATCTCGATTGGGTTCAGGTCTGGTGACTGTGGAGGCCAGGTCATCTGGCGTAGCACCACATCACTCTCCTTCTTGGTCAAATAGCCCTTACACAGTCTGGAGGTGTGTTTGGGGTCATTGTCCTGTTGAAAGATAAATGATGGTTCAAATAAACACAAACCGGATGGAATAGCATGCCGCTGCAAGATGCTGTGGTAACCATGCTGGTTCAGTATTCCTTCAATTTTAAATAAATCCCCAACAGTGTCACCAGCAAAGCACCCCCACACCATCACACCTCCTCCTCCATGCTTCACGGTGGGAACCAGGCATGTAGAGTCCATTCGTTCACCTTTTCTGCGTCGCACAAAGACACGGTGATTGGAACCAAAGATCTTAAATTTGGACTCATCAGACCAAAGCACAGATTTCCACAGGTCTAATGTCCATTCCTTGTGTTCTTTAGCCCAAACAAGTCTCTTCTGCTTGTTGCCTGTCCTTAGCAGTGGTTTCCTAGCAGCTATTTTACCATGAAGGCCTGCTGCACACAGTCTCCTCTTAACAGTTGTTGTAGAGATGTGTCTGCTGCTAGAAGTCTGTGTGGCATTGACCTGGTCTCTAATCTGAGCTGATGTTAACCTGCGATTTCTGAGTCTGGTGACTCGGATGAACTTATCCTCCGCAGCAGAGGTGACTCTTGGTCTTCCTTTCCTGGGGCAGACCTCATGTGAGCCTGTTTCTTTGTAGCGCTTGATAGTTTTGGCCACTGCACTTGGGGACACTTTCAAAGTTTTCCCAACTTTTCCGACTGACTGACCTTCATTTCTTAAAGTAATGATGGCCACTCGTTTTTCTTTACTTAGCTGCTTTTTTCTTGCCATAATACAAATTCTAACACTCCATTCAGTAGGACTATCAGCTGTGTATCCACCTGACTTCTGAACAACACAACTGATGGTCCCAACCCCATTTATAAGGCAAGAAATCCCACTTATTAAACCTTACAGGGCACACCTGTGAAGTGAAAACCATTTCAGGTGACTACCTCTTGAAGCTCATCAAAAGAATGCCAAGAGTGTGCAAAGCAGTAATCAAAGCAAAAGGTGGCTACTTTGAAGAACCTAGAATATAAGACATATTTTCAGTTGTTTCACACTTTTTTGTTAAGTATATAATTCCACATGTGTTAATTCATAGTTTTGATGCCTTCAGTGTGAATCTACAATTTTTATAGTCCTGAAAATACAGAAAACTCTTGAAATGAGAAGGTGTGTCCAAACTTTTGGTCTGTACTGTATATGAAGCATAACTTCAGCTGTGAAAAATGGGACTAAAATTTAAAAAATGGTGTTACCTAGTGTAGTACATTCGATCAAAGGCACTAGTACAGGGGTTGGCAACCCCTGGCACGCGTGCCACTGTTGGCACGCATGGCATATTTTGCTGGCATGGGACCTGCAAGCGTTAAATTTCTGCCCTCCCTGCCCACCAATGAGAGGAGTGAGGAAAGCCCAGGGGGCAGAGTCATGTGCATCCCTGCAAAGAGATGGAGGGGAGGGGAGGAGAGCTCCATTCAGCAAAGTGAAAGTAAAACACCAGGTACATGCTGGGGTTACTATTCTTATTAATGTCAGGCATTTGGGGTTATTAATTTAGTTTTAGTAACTCCATGTGCCTGACATTAATAGCAATTAACCCCATTATGTCCCTTACATTAACCCCTGTGTGCTTTACATAAGGATTACTAACATGTGAGACATATGGGGGTACTAATAAAAGACCTCAATAATGAAGATACTTAATTATTACCTCAATGTCTCTCACATATCAGTAACTCTTATGTGAAGCACACAAGGGTTAATGTGAGGGACATTATGGGGTTAATTGCTATTAAAGAGGACCTTTCATGTCCTCATCAAAGTGCAGTTTTATATACCGCTAGAAAGCCGACAGTGTGCTGAATTCAGCGCACTGTCGGTTTTCCCAAGATGTGCCCCGGGGCTGGAGAGAAATTAACCGCACCGATATCTCCCCGCTGTCAGAAGGGCGTTCCTTACCTGGGAGGTAAGGAATGCCCCTCTGACAGTACAATGCTATGTTAGAGTACAGTCAGGGGGCGTTGCTTACAGCCCAGTGATAACACTGGTCGGTAAGGAATGCCCTTCTAACAGTGGCGAGATATCAGTTAATTTCTCTCCAGCCCCAGGGCACATACTGGGAAAACCGACAGTGCGCTGAATTCAGTGCACTGTCAGCTTTCTAGCGGTATATAAAACCGCATATTCATGAGCACATGAAAGACTCCCTTTAAAGAGGGCCTATCATTAAATTTATGCATTAGCAGCAGCACTTCTCATTACAGCGCTTGTGCGGAATTTCATGCGCTGTAGTGAGAAGTACTGCTGATGCAGCAAAGAATAAGAGGATGATATCTTCACATGAAAGGGCATGCAGCAGCAAGAGGAGGTGGAATAGTGGATATGACGGTGCTGTGCTCAGAGCACAGGGGGAATGCCCCCTGTGCTCCGGGCACAGAATTAGCATATAAGAATAAAGCAATTATTTCAAAAACGTTGTCGGAGAAAAGACAAAGAAAGGTAGGGATAGAATAGCTTTTCTAAAGGCTATTCCAACATGTCGTTAGAGAAATTTGCCTAAATCTAATGATAGACTCCCTTTAACCCCTTAAGGACCCAGCCCAAAAGTGCGTTAAGGACCAGGCCTCGTTTTTCAAAACTGACATGTGTCACTTTATATGGCAATAACTTTGAGACGTCTTAACTTACACAAGTGATTTTGAGATTGTTTTTTCGTGACACATTGTACTTCATGTTAGTGGTAAACACTAATGAATATTTTTGTATTTATTTATAGAAAAATAGGAAATTTGATGGAAATTTTGAAAAAAATCGCAATTTTCAAAATGTGAAATGCTCTGCTTTTCAGATAGTCATACCACCCAAATACATTAATACATATTATCTACCATATCTCTGCTATATATCGGCATCATCTTTTAATCGTCCTGTAATTTATTTTGGATGTTAGAAGGCTTACAAGTATAACAGCGATTTTGCAGATTTACAAGAAAATTTCCCAAACTAATTTTTTAGGGACCACTTCAGTTCTGAAGAGGATTATAAAGGCCTATATATTAGAAACCCCCATAAATCACCCCATTTTCAAAACTGCACCCCTCAAATAATTCAAAATAACATTTGGGAAGTTTGTTAACCCTTTAAGAATTTCACTGGAATTAAAACAATATGGAGGTGAAATTTAGACATTTAATTTTTTCCCACTAATTCCTTAATTTAGCCCTAAAATTAACACATTCACAAAGGGTTAAAGGAAAAAATGCATCTCACAGTTTGTTATGCAATTTCTCCCGAGCACGGAAATACCCCACAAGTGGGTGTAAACTGATGTTTGGGCGAATGGCAGCGCACGGAAGGGAAGGAGCGACACTGGGCGTCTGAAAAGCAGATTTTGCTGGAATAGTTTTCAGGTGCCATGTCTCATTTGCAAAGCCCCTAGAGTACCAATACAAAGGAAAACCCCAAAAAGTGACCCCATTTTGCAAACTACACCCCTCACAGAATTCATATAGGGGTATAGTGAGCATTTTGACCTTACATTCGTTTCACAGATTTTGCTAACACTGGGTTGTATAAATGAAACATTACTAAAATGTCACTTTATCCCCAAAGTTTTCATTTTCACAATGGGTTAAAGGAGAAAAAGCACCCCACAGTTTGCAAAATAATTGCTCCTAAACACAGCAATACCCCATATGTGGTCGTAATCTGCTGTATGGGTACATGGCAGGGGTCAGAATGGAAAGAGCGCTATTTAGCTTTTGGAGAGCAGATTTTGCTGGAATAGTTTTCAGGTACCATGTCGCATTTGCAGAGCCCCCAAAGTACCAATACAGTGGAAACCCCCTAAAAGTGACCCCATTTTGGAAACTACACCCCTCACAGAACATATCAAGGGACATAATGAGCATTTTGACCCTACAGCTGTTTCACAGATTTTATTAACATTGGGACATTAAAATGAAAAATTACTTTTTTTTCCAATAAACCGTCAATTTAGCCCCAAATTTTTCATTTTCACAAGAGGACAAAGGAGAAAAAGCACCCCAAAGTTCGTTACACAATTTCTCCTGAACACAGAAATGCCCCATATGTGGTTGTAATCTGCTGCATGGGTAAATGGCAGGGCTAAAAATGGAAAGAGCGCTATTTAGCTTTTGGAGAGCAGATTTTGCTGGAATAGTTTTTGGATGCCATGTCGCATTTGCAGAACCCCTAAAGTACCAATATAATGGAAACCTCTCAAAAGTGACATTTTAGAAACTACACCCCTCAAGGAATGTATCAAGGGGTATTATCATTTAGAGCCTAAAAATGCTTCCCAAAAATTAATGTACAAAGTGAAAATTAAAGTTTTTAAAGAAATATCCAATTTCAGTGCCTAATACGTTGCGGCCACTTTGTGGCATCAGAGACATGCACTCCTAAAACTATTAAGTGGGCTATCCCAGGGACAAAAAAATTATATATGTGGGTATAAACTGCTGCTTGGGCATGCAGCAGGGCTCAGAAGGGAAGGAGCACTGTGTTTTTTTTTAGCTTTTGGAGTACAGATTTAGAGGGACTTTCTGGTCGCCATGATATTTTTGCAGAGCCCTGGAGGTGCCAGTAAATTGGAATTCCCCAAGAAGTGACCCCCATTTTGTAGGGGCAATTTTAGGGTCTCTGCAAATGTGACATGGCGTCCAAAAAAACAACAATCTAAATATGCGCTCCAAAAGCACATAGCGCTCCTTCACATTTGCGCCCTGCTGTGTGCCCAAATGACAGTTTATGCCCACACGTATGACACTGGTGTACCCAGGATAACGTACTTAACAATGCCATATGTGGGTATAAACTGCTGTTTGGGCACAGCCAGGCACAGAAGGGAAAGAGCGCTATTTTGGTTTTTAGAGCACAGTTTGCTTTTTGGACACCATGCCACTTTTGCAGAGACCATGAATTGCCAGTAAAGTGGAATCCGCAGACATGTCACCCCATTTTGGAAACTATACCCTTCAAGGGATTTATCAAGTGGGGTAGCGAGCATTATTAACCCTTAAGTGTTGCATTCTTTTAATTTCCAAAAATGAATGCGCAGCTGATAATGAAAAGTTAAAAATGAAATTTTTCTATAGATACACCATTTCAGTGCCCGATATGTTGTGCCCAGCTTATGTCTGCACAGACACACACTCCAAAAACTGGTGATCGGGGATCCCGGGCACAACAGCTTTTGGAGCGTTCATCTCTGATACAAGCCGGGCACAACATATTACGCACAGAAATGTCGTATTCCTGGAATAATTGTCATTTTCACCTTTCATCATCAGCTGCCTATTCATGTACGGATAATAAATTATAGCAACACTTGGGGGTTAAAAATGCTCACTGTAACCCTGGATAAATTCCTTCAGGGGTGCAGTTTCCAAAATGGGGTGACATGTCAGGGGATTGCACTGTACTGGCATTTCAGCTCTGCAAAAGTGCAATGGCGTCCAAAAACCAAATAGCGCTCCTTCCCTTCTGTGCCCGGCTGTGCCCAAACAGGAGTTTATACCCATATATCACATTAAGTACCTTATCCTGGGTACACCAGTGTCATACATGTGGGTATAAACTGCGGTTTGGGCACACAGTAGGGCACAGAAGGGAAGGAGCGCTATGTGGCTTTTGGAGCGCAGATTCAGATGTTTGGGATCTGGATGCCATGTCATGTTTGCAGAGCCTCTAAAGTACCAGTAAAGTGGAATCCCCTAGGGAATGACCCCATTTTGAAAACTGCACCCCTCAAAGAATTTATCAAGGGGTGTAGCGAGCATTAGTATCCCAGACGTGACTGCACAGCCCATGGGGAAAAGTGAATATGTAATCTGTGCGTAGTACATTGGGTACACTAAATTCCCTACTATTTCCCCAGTAGTTCCTATTATTGGGGGGGTCACTCTGGGGGTCACTTCTGGTTTATTATCCCTCGTAAGCTCTAAATCTGGGGTGTACCCTAATATATGCTCGCACAGCTTATACATTCCCTTCCTGCCGCAGCCAGTTATGCTCTAATGATTTGGCGATTTTTGGGGTTTTTGTCTTCACATTGTACGAGTTATATTTTCTTTATTTCTCTGGTGATGTAGCCATATGAGGGCTTGTTGTTTTCAGGGTGAGATGTATTTTTTAATGACATCATTTTTAGGTGCTTACAATTTATTAAATAAATTTTATTAACTCTTTCTTGGTGGATTAAAAAACAACCCCATCAATTCTGGCACTGCGTTTTATCTTTTAAATTTTTCACCATGCAGCGTAGAGCATAAGTAACATGTTATCTTTATTCTGCGGGTCGGTACGATTACGGCAATACCTCATTTATACTGTTTTTTTATGCAATACCAATTTTGCAGAACAAAAACCCATTTGGGGACATAAATTAATTTTTTTTGCATCGCCATCTTCTAAGATGCGTAACATTTTTATTTTTCAGTTTAGAGAGTTGGTTTAGGGCTTATTTTTTGCGGTACAACCTGTGCTTTTTATTGGTACTGTTTTGGGGTACATATGACTTTTTGATCACTTTTTATGGCATATTTTGTAAGGTGAGATGGCGAAAAATCGTTACTTTTGGCGGGTTTTTTTCCGTTTTTTTTCCCCGACTTTCACCGTGTACATTAAATATGGTTTCAGTTTTATTGTACAGGTTGTTACGGACGCAACGATACCAAATATGTATTGTTTTTATTAATTTTTAGGTTTATTTTTTATATAATTCATTTTATATAGGAAAAGGGAATTTTTGGGGCTTTATTCTTTTATTAATTTTTTTTCACATACTTTATTATTATTTTTTTTCACTTTTTTTTTACTTTTTCTTGTGTCCCATTAGGACACCTGAGCCAGCAATGCTTTGATTGCTGGCTCAGCACTATAGACTGCAAGACACGAGCATACACGTGTCTTGCAGCCTATACAGGAAGTCAGCGCTATGGAAACACAGCGCTGACTTCCTGATGTCTCGGCAGGATCAACCAGGTACTGGGGGCTCCAGGCAGCCTGGGGTCACTTGGCAGACCCCGGGCTGCAGATTAGAGATATCGGCACCCCCCGATTTCGCCGCGGGGGGTGCCGGGGGGGTCGGCAAGACGGCGGAACCCCTTGGATGCCGCGGTCATGTTTGACCGCGGCATCCAAGGGGTTAAAACCGCCGATCGGAAGTTATGGCCGACCGGGGGTTATGGAGCAGGGTGTTAGCTGTCAGATACAGCTAACACCCGGTTCCGATACTGCCCGCTCAGATAGTGAGCAGGCGGCCGGCCTCGGGCGTAGTATTACGTCCTGGTGCGCGAAGTACCTAGCGCCCAGGACGTAATAGTACGTCCAAGGTCGTTAAGGGGTTAATATGAGGCACATGGAGTTACTAAATTGTAATGCACATGACTATATACTTTTTATCCACATTTGTGGATAGAAGTACGGAGCCATACATTTCAATGGGCCCATACACATAGATGTCCTTTTTGCGGCTGTGTGTCTGGGCCAATTTGAAGAGCTGCAAAATATAGAGCAGGTCCTATATCTATCTGCATTTGCAGCCCTGTCAATTCAATTTTAATGTATAGGTCAGTGAAAACCACATCCATGCCATTTGTGTGCAGGAGGCCTAAGGGTGTTTCTTTTCAGGTGATGACACACTCTGTACCCAGATGTGGTTATAGCCAAATCCAGTTCCCGGGCACCAGTGCTTTCACTTTGGGGTAAGTGTGACACCCATTAGTTACTGGCTGTGGTTTTGATGTTACCACACAGCCAGGAATTAAATGTGGCTGAAATTAATCCGCTTTTTACTTACAGAAAAGTGAAAGTACCGGCGGCCGGGGATGCAGCATGTAGTGTGTCACCATCATACAGGTGTTACCTCACTCTGCACCCAATAACATACAGTACATTTACCACTAATTGTGAGTTACACATGTACTTACGTTGCTTCTAATGGAAAAGTACAGGTGTATCAAGGCAAACAGTGGTAAACACACATGACTGGGATCACAGTATGACAGAACCCCTATTTTATGGTTTGCACTATATGACTTTAGTGTAGGTGTCATCACCCTTACACCCTTATTGCACGGCACTCGAGGACCTCATATTTGCTTTTTTTTTTTTTTATTTAAATCGGCATGCCAAACAAAAAAGGTTCCCTACCCCTGCACTAGTGACTTGTGCAGGTTGCAGTGTTTGTATGGATATTCACTAACTTTTTGAGTTGTGCTAAATATAGGTACAACTATTTTGATCACTTTTACGTCACGATTCCGCAGATCCTACTGGATGAAACATTCTGACCTTTGTCCTGAATAGTGGGATCAGCAGTACACTTGTGATGGTGCAGATCAAAGGAAGAATGGTAGTAGAAACAACTAGAAACAAACATCCATATTAATACGTGTGCATTTAGAATTGATGTAATAAAAGTTCCTATAGGTGTAATGTGTAGAAATCCTAATTTGTCAATATTTTGTATCTAGAATCCACATGTGCATGACTACTACAGTCTGTATACTAATGCTTAGGAAAGAAATTTATTCTTTGTTGAACCATATTACCCGATTACCCTTAGTAGAACATTGTGGTAATTTTTTTAACTTTTACCATATTTGTTGGGTTGTCCTTCAACTTGCATCAATTGGCTGGCATACTTTTGAAGCCATATCTTCACAAACTATTCCGCAGCTTTTTTCCCTCACCTAGCCTTTGCTGTCTGCAAAGTAATCAGTGCCATTAGTAAACCAAAATGACAGTTTGCGCTTCCCATTCTAAAGCTCATCAAGAGAATGCCAAGAGTGTGCAAAGCAGTAATCAAAGCAAAAGGTGGCTACTTTGAAGAACCTAGAATATAAGACATATTTTCAGTTGTTTTACACTTTTTTGTTAAGTATATAATTCCACATGTGTTAATTCATAGTTTTGATGCCTTCAGTGTGAATCTACAATTTTTATAGTCATGAAAATACAGAAAACTCTTGGAATGAGAGGTGTGTCCAAACTTTTGGTCTGTACTGTATATCAATTATAGCCAATTACACGTCTAATTATATAAAACCTTATATTACATCAAAGCCAATGTAATATTGAATAAACAGCATGAATACCATAAACATATTAACAAATGATAAAAAGATCCTCCTCTAGTTCTAGAGCAGGGGTCTCAAACTCAATTTACCCGGGGGCCGCTGGAGGTAGAGTCTGGGTGAGGCTGGGCCGCATCAGGTTTTCCACACCGGTAATATGCTCCATATTGGCCCCTGCACACGGTATTATGCTCCCTAGTGGCCCCTGCACACGGTATTATGCTCCCTAGTGGCCCCTGCACTTGTATTATGCTCCATTGTGGCCCCTGCACATGGTATTATTTCAGACCCCAGAGTATAATGATCGGAGACCCAGGGGAGGTGACAAACATAAAAACCAATGTTACTTACCTATCCTGGACATCGGTGCACTCCTTGCAGCTTTCGGCCCTGTTTAATTGCGCACACACGTCACGTGATCGGCCATCAACGCGACCTGATGACGTCACCAGAGGCCCCAAGCCTGCTTGGAGTAACACCGATCGCAGTAGAGGTAAGTACATTGGTTTTTATGTTCCCTCACCTCCCCTGGGCCTCCGATTATTATACTCCGAGGCAGTGGCATAACTAGGAATGGCTGGGCCCCAATGCGAACATTTGACATGGGGCCCCCCCCCTGAACCGGTTACGGGTCCCCAAAGAGTAAAATATGCTCAACAGTGGCCCCAAATAGTATTATATGCATAACAGTGGCCCCCACACAGCATTATATGCTCCACAGTGGCCCCCATACAGCATTATATGCTCTACATTGCTCCCCCCACACACAGTATAATATGATACCCACAGTGGTACCCACCCAATATTATATGCCCCCCACAGTGGCCCCCACCCAGTATTATATGCTCTACAGTGGCCCCCACCCAGTATTATATGCTCTACAGTGGCCCACACACAGTATTATAAGCTCCCAACAGCCCCCTCCGTATCGGTGCTATTATTATACTTTGGGGTCTCCTCAGACCCCAGAGTATAATAATCGGAGGCCCAGGGAAGGTGATTAAAAATAACAAACATTCATACTCACCTTGCCTTACCTTTCCTTTGCATCCTCTCTCCATCCTGCCGTCTTCAGCATCTTCAGACCCTCTTCCGACGTCGCTGCCGAGGCCTGTGATTGGGCCTCAGCGGTCACATGGGGCGCACTGACGTCATTACGCGGCCGCGCCCCATGTGACCGCTAGGGCCTAATCACAGGCCTCAGTCACATGACGGAGGAGCGCCGGAGAGGACGCTGCGCCCAGGAGAGGTGAGAATATGTGTTTATTATTTTCAGTCACCTCCCCTGGGCTGGTATATATTGGAAAGGGGCCTGCAATACGCCAGAACTCCTTTCCAATAACATTATGTATAGCGGTCGGGGAACCAGGCTTTCCCCGACCGCTATCATAATGGTCCGGGGCCCGGCCATCTCCAGCTGTCCGCAGGCTCCTAATGTCCCGGGCCCTGTGGCAGCTGCTACCCCGATAGTTACGCCCCTGCTCCGGGGTCTGAAAAGACCCCAGAGTGTAATAATAGTAGTATTTGAGGCCCGCGGCCTCACTTACCGGTGCCCGCGGCCGCTCACAGCAGCGTCCACTTCCCTTTCTGCGTCCCATAGCAGAAGGGGAAGCGGAGGTGGCCACGAGCAGACGCGGGGTAGGTAAATAAATAGGCTATTACCTGCCGGGATACTCCAGCAGGTAACGGCCTATTTATATAAATAAAAAAACATCCTCCCCTATCTGCGATGCCTTGATGCAGCCGCCGCCTCCTCTTGTCCGAGACGTCTGTGTCTCAGCGTAGGAGGCACGATGACGTCATTATATCGCTGCCTGCGCTGTGATGCGGACGTCTCGTAAGCCAGCCCAGGACAGGCCCCGCTCAGCGTTTTTTTTTTTTTTTTTTTTTAAAGCGGCCTGGCCTGGTTTACATTAGATAGTAAAAAATGCCGCCCCCAGACAGTGCGCCCCTGGTGCCATTCGTATCAAACTCGGGCTGCACTAACAATAAACTTTGATATTGAAGTGGGGGCCGCAAACTATTGTCCCGAGGGCCGCAGTTGGCCCACGGGCCGCGAGTTTGAGACCCCTGTTCTAGAGGTTTCTAGAGATCAGGGACAAAGACTAAATATAGACAAACATAATTTAGTAAGAGAACGTGGTTGAAAGTAATCAGCCTGCTACAAACAGCTGATTGCCCTGCTACACTGCCTCTCGGCAGTCTCAGCCAGTCCTCTGGCTCGAGCTGTGGTTAGGGGAGTATCTTACGTCTCGGCCAGTCCTATGGTTAATAATAATAATAATAATAATAATAATAATAATACATTTTATTTATATAGCACCAACATATTCCGCAGCACTTTACAAGTTGTAGGGTTCAAGTACAGACAAGAAGATACATTACAGAGTAATTGTCAATTTACACAAAGGGCCCTGCTCATAAGAGCTTACAATCTATGAGAGAGTTTACAATCAATGAGATGGGTAGGGGAAACTCAAAGCTCCTGCATGCCGTGAGATTATCCTCAGCGCCACGCGCATGCACACTGGAACAATGGGCTCTTGTGAGTCAGCATATATAGTAGATGATTCTTTTTATTAGTGGCACATCGTGCATGCACATTACTGCGCTATGTTGTGCTGGCAATAGAGTAATTGCCGACTTTGGACAAACCAGGGATTATCAGCGTGTATACATATATATTAGCGCTCAAGGGGCAAAACGAGTTGTATAAATATAAGTGTGCCTCTATTTGTCTATATAAGGAAGGCAAAAAGACATATTTCTAAATATAAGAGGAAAGAGGGGGATATATTCATAATGCCCCTGTATGAATACTTAAATACTAATAAATATAACATAAATAATATAGTGGTAGTTATACATCTATGGCTTATAGAGAAATATAAAATTATTAAATTATTAAATAAATTAATTAAAATCACAGAGGGTGTGTATCCATTCCTCTATTCAAATATGGATCACAGATTGGAATAGTCAAACAAAAAAATAAATAAAACTTAGCATTTATTAACACTCATAAAAAGTGGATATGCCACCAAAAGTGTGAGATAATCACAGATAAATCGGCCCTAGGTGTAGGTAAAAATGCGTGTATCGGACTTCAGAACAAACAAACCTCAGCTGCACCCATGATATGATTCATTGCCCTGCATACTCAAAAAATGATTCAGTTATTAGTCAATCCCCCAGTATCGAACCTTCCACACCAAGAGGACAACCATGAACCACTATTTGCCAGTGTTGGATCCCTTCTATGGGGACTAATACATATCTCACACCGGTGCAGTGATTAGTCTGTGTCTCAAACTTTGATGTTTGACATAGGACTGTGACGGGATGGTTTGAACTCTGAGTCTTACCCAATCAGTCACTATCTTACCTTGTCCCACATAAACTCACATGCCTACCCCTAGGAGGCCTCAATACTCTGTGAAATAAAAGAAAACGTTCAATGACGTAGCTACTACTATGTCTCGAAACACTTGGACCCCAATTCTAGCTTTATGTTCCAAATACGAGACATAGATACCACTGTGAAGGAGTGAGAGGTATCTACCCCACACCCTCTCAAACAAATACTTTAGATGGTAGTGTAGAGATGACACTGGAAACCCCTATATATGATCAGATAGCTTCCAGAAAAGTGCTGCAATCGCCACTAAGCTAGTCTCAGCCCTGAGATGTATAAACCGCTGAGAATAAACTATAGTAAACCTAGTTAAGCTCAACGCTTTTCCCCCACCAGTGGGTTCTAGTGGGTTCATCAGGAGCCATGAACATAGTTCAGCAATTATCTACCAGAGGACTAGCCTTGCCTCTCCTGTCATGGATCCTGCCCATATGTCATACACAGTAATCCTGACTATAAATTCAGAGAGCAGCAGCTAGAGTCCCTATATAACAGAGGACCAGCCTTGCTTCTCCTGTCAAGGATCTTGCCCATAAATCAAACACAGTAATCCTGACTATAAATAACAAGCGCAGCAGTTAAAGTCCCTTCTGTACACCCCCTCCTGATAAATAAGGGAGCTTAGATGTGAGTAACAGTGGTGAAGATGCAGTTAAAACTGCAATTCCTGGAGCTCTGGTGGTGAGCTCTAGTACTTAAAGTGGTCAGCACTCATAGTGTACTCAGCCTGAGTTTTATACCAGAGCACCTCATGCAAGCCATGCCCTCCTGAACACATCACTGAAACGATGGCCAATCAGAGTGGTCTACTCCTCCCACCTCTGTTACATCACCCGGGGGTGTGGCCAGCTTCTGTATGTAAACAAATCAACACATGGCTAAACATAGACCTGTCAGTGCCATTTAACCCCTTAATGACCCGGCCATTTTTTGTTTTTGCATTTTCGTTTTTCCCTCCCCACATTCCAAGAGCCATAACTTTTTCATTTTTCAGTTCACAGAGTCACATGATGGCTTATTGTTTGTGAAACAAATTGTACTTTGTAATGTCACTATTCAATATTCTGTGCAATGTACTGGGAAGCTGGAAAAAAATTCAGAATGAGGTGCAATTGGAGAAAAACTGCATTTGCGCCAAATTCATATGGGTTTAATTTTTACACAATTCACTGTGTGGTAAAAATGACATGTTACCTGTATTCTGTGGGTCAGTACGAACACGGCGATACCAAATTTATATAGTATTTGTAATGTTTTGATACCTTTTAAAAAATTAAAAACTTTGCTAAATAGAAAAAAAAAATTAGCATCGCCATATTGTGTCACCTGTAACTTTTTCATATGTACATGTATGGAGCTGGGTAAGGCGTCTTTTTATGCGGGACAACATGACGTTTTTATTGATACCACTTGGGGAAAGATCTGATGGTTTGATCACTTTTTATTCAATTTTTTCTAGGAGACAAAGTGTTGAAAAAAACGCTATTTGGCCATTTTGATTTTTTTTCCCCGCTACGCCGTTCACCGTATGGGATAAATATTTTAATATTTTAATAGTTCGGGCATTTTGGAGCGCGGGGATACCTAATGTGTTTATGTTTACTTTTGTTTATTTACTTTTATATCTGATCTAGGGAAAGGGGGGTGATTTGAACTTTTGTGTTTTTTTTAATTTTTACATACTTTTAAAAACTTTTTTTTTTATACTTTTACTTGTATGATCAGACTCCCTAGGGACCTTGAAACCTAGGGAGTCTGATCGCTCATACTATTCACTGCGATACTACTGTATCGCAGTGAATGGCAAAATGCCTTCACTGCTATTAGACGATGCCTCTGGCATCGTGTAATAGCTATACTGAAATGACAGGCCTGGGAGCCTTCAATAGGCTCCCGGCTGTCATGGCAACCAAGCGCCGCCCTCCGATGACGTTCCGGAGGGCGGCGATGAAGTAAAAATGGCGGTGCCCTTGTCGGCTCCGCAATTTAGACGCCGCGGTCGCGTTTGACCGCAGCATCTAAACGGTTAACAGCCGCGATTGGTGCAGGCACCGATTGCTGCTGTTAGCTGCGGGTCCTGGCTGTATTATACAGCCGGCACCCGCGGTGTATGGAGAGCGCTCAGCTCCTGAGCGCTCTCCATACATCGTCATGCGACTCAGGACGTACTATTACGTCCTGGGTCGTTAAGGGGTTAAAGCATGCTAGATAGATCAATATAGATCAGACATCCCATTCTTGTATATGGATAGGAGAGTGCAGCGGTGTTTGCTTTCTATTACTCCCAAGGATGAAACCAAGCATGGGGAGTGTGAACTATGATGGGAAATGTGAGCATAACTCCACCATCCTGATGTTAATAGCCAAACTGGTTGCAGGATCCAGAAGTCATTACTCAGAATCTCAATATCAAAAGACCTGAATAAACTACTGGGTCCACCATATACTGATGACTATTAGTAGTAGACAGTATCTCTTAAAGCGATAAAAACTGCTAACATACCCGCCTATCAGCGCACGTCGTGTATCTACTCATTCTAGTGAATAACACCTATCAATGCATCCATATAAAGGATAGATCATATACTCGCTACGCCCACCACATACCATACAGTCCCTGCAAATCCTATCCACACATTGCAGAAAAGTATGCGCAGCGGAAATGCTGCAATTTCCAAAACCGCTGTGGTTTTTGAAATCGCATGTCAATTTTACCTACTGTATGGAAACGCTGACTGTTTCCCTATAAGTATAACTGAGTCAGAAAAGCGATGTGGGAAAAACCATGATGCGTTTCTGCCACAGTTTTTATATGTGTTTCTGCCGTAGTTTACAATTTAATCTTTGTCCCTGACTGGACCTCTAGAACTAGAGGACGATCTTTTTATCATTTTACCAACGTTTTTTGTTAATATGTTTATGGTATTCATGCTGTTTATTCAATATTATATTGTCTTTGATGTAATATGAAGTTTTTTTATAATTGCATGTGTAATTGACTATAATTGATATTAAAAACAATTGTTTTTTGTGTATTTTAATTCTGATGATCCTCTGAACTCTTTGATCACATGTTAGGCCTGTGTAGGTATATATTCCATCACTGATGTCAGTAAACTCATTATGTCAGTTTGGTAACTCTAAAACCCGACACCATTTTTCTTCTGACTTTGTAGCAATAAAAGAACATTCAAACATTCTTTTGAGCTATCACATCCATTATTGCTTAGTGGATATCGCTACAATTAGCGCAACAACATGGGGAGGATGCACAGAGATATATATGGTACATCTTTTTTGAACTGATGTGGAAATCCACGTCAACCACTTTCTGCTGAAAGAACCCCTGATCTTTTCTACCAGTCAAGGGAAAGTGTACCAGTCCAGCAGAACCTTGAGGAAACATCTACAATGCCTGAAATTTGTTGTGACTTTTACACAACGCCATAAGGTACTATTCCTATTTGGACGTAAAAATTTAAAATGTAATTTTCTCCAATAAACTGTCCCTTTATCCACAAATTTTTTATTTTCACAAGAGGATAAAGAAGAAAAAGCTCCCAAAGTTTGTTGTACAGTTTCTCCTGAACACGGGAATATCCCATATGTGTATGAGTACAAGGAATGGAAAGAGCGCTATTTGGCTTTTGGAGGACACATTTTGCTGGAATAGTTTTCAGGTGCCATGTCACATTTGCAGAGCCCCTAAAGCACCAGCACAATGGAAACCCCCCAAAAGTGACCCCATTTTAGAAACGGCACCCCTCAAGGAATTCTTCAAGGGTTATTATCATATTGAGCACAAGAGTACTTCCCAAAAATTAATGTAAAGTGAAAATTAATTTAAATTTTTAAAGAAATATGCAATTACAGTGTCCAATACGTTGTTTCCACTTCGTGTCATCAGAGAAACATACTCCTAAAACTATTAAGTGTGCTATCCTGAGTACAAAAAAGTTGTACGGGTGGGCGTAAACTGCTGTTTGGGCACACAGCACAGCTCAGAAGAGAAGGAGCACTGCGCTTTTTAGCTTTTGGAGTGTAGATTTAGAGGGACTTTCTGGATGCCATGTTTTTGCAGAGCCCTGGAGGTGCCATTAAATTGTAATTCCCCAAGAAGTGGCAATTTTAGGGTACCTGCAGACATGACATGGCGTCCAAAAACCAACAATCTAAATCTATGCCTCAAAAGCGTATAGCGCTCCTTCACATATGTGCCCTGCTGTGTACCCAAACAGCAGTTTATGCCCACATGCATGACACTGTTGTGCCCATAACATACTTAACAATGTCATACAGTATGTGGGTACAGAAGGGAAGGAGTGCTATTTTGTATTTTTGAGTACAGTTTGGTTTTTGGACATCATGCCACTTATGCAGATCCCCTAAATTGCCAGTAAATTGGAATTTGAAGACATGTGACCCCACTTTGGAAACTATAACCCTCAAGGGATTTATCAAGGGGAATAGTGAGCATTTTTAAATCTTGGGCACTGAAATGACATATGCCTGGAAAAATTGACATTTTAACCTTTCATCATCAACTGTGTAATCATTTATGGAAAATAAATGAATGCAACATTTGGTGGTTTCAAATTCTCACTTTACCCCTGGATAAATTCCTTCAGGGGTGTAGTTTCCAAAATGGGGTCACATGACAGAGGATTCCACTTTACTGGCATTTCAGGTTTCTACAAAAATATCATGACATCCAAAAACCATACTGTCCAAATCTGTGCTCCAAAAACCACTTGACGCTCCTTCCCTTCTGTGCTCGGCTGTGCCCAAAAAGCAGTTTATACCCACATACAGTACAGACCAAAAGTTTGGACACACCTTCTCATTCCATTCCAAGAGTTTTCTGTATTTTCATGACTATAAAAATTGTAGATTCACACTGAAGGCATCAAAACTATGAATTAACACAAGTGGAATTATATACGTAACAAAAAAGTGTAAAACAACTGAAAATATGTCTTATATTCTAGGTTCTTCAAAGTAGCCACCTTTTGCTTTGATTACTGCTTTGCCCACTCTTGGCATTCCAACAGTCTTGAAGTAGTTCCCAGAGATGCTTAGCACTTGTTGGCCCTTTTGCCTTCACTCTGCGGTCCAACTCACCCCAAACCATCTCGATTGGGTTCCGGTCTGGTGACTGTGGAGGCCAGGTCATCTGGCATAGCACCCCATCACTCGCCTTCTTGGTCAAATAGCCCTTACACAGTCTGGAGGTGTGTTTGGAGTCATTGTCCTGTTGAAAAATAAATGATGGTCCAACTAAACGCAAACCGGATGGAATAGCATGCCGCTGCAAGATGCTGTGGTAACCATGCTGGTTCAGTATTCCTTCAATTTTGAATAAATCCCCAACAGTGTCACCAGCTAAGCACCCCCACACCATCACACCTCCTCCTCCATGCTTCACGGTGGGAACCAGACATGTAGAGTCCATTCGTTCACCTTTTCTGCGTCGCACAAAGACACGGTGGTTGGAACCAAAGATCTCAAATTTGGACTCATCAGACCAAAGCACAGATTTCCACAGGTCTAATGTCTATTCCTTGTGTTCTTTAGCCCAAACAAGTCTCTTCTGCTTGTTGCCTGTCCTTAGCAGTGGTTTCCTAGCGGCTATTTTACCATGAAGGCCTGCTGCACACAGTCTCCTCTTAACAGTTGTTGTAGAGATGTGTCTACTGCTAGAACTCTGTGTGGCATTGACCTGGTCTCTAATCTGAGCTGCTGTTAACCTGCGATTTCTGAGGCTGGTGACTCGGATGAACTTATCCTCCGCAGCAGAGGTGACTCTTGGTCTTCCTTTCCTGGGGCGGTCCTCATGTGAGCCAGTTTCTTTGTAGCACTTGATGGTTTTGACCACTGCACTTGGGGACACTTTCAAAGTTTTCCCAATTTTTCGGACTGACTGACCTTCATTTCTTAAAGTAATGATGGCCGCTTTTTTTTTTCTTTACTTAGCTGCTTTTTTTCTTGCCATAATACAAATTCTAACACTTCATTCAGTAGGACTATCAGTTGTGTATCCACCTGACTTCTGAACAACACAACTGATGGTCCTAACACCATTTATAAGGCAAGAAATCCCACTTATTAAACCTGACAGGACACACCTGTGAAGTGAAAACCATTTCAGGTGACTACCTCTTGAAGCTCTTCAAGAGAATGCCAAGAGTGTGCAAAGCAGTAATCAAAGCAAAAGGTGCCTACTTTGAAGAACCTAGAATATAAGACATATTTTCAGTTGTTTTACACTTTTTTGTTAAGTATATAATTCCACATGTGTTAATTCATAGTTTTGATGCCTTCAGTGTGAATCTACAATTTTTATAGTCATGAAAATACAGAAAACTCTTGGAATGAGAATGTGTGTCCAAACTTTTGGTCTGTACTGTATAACATTAAGTACTTTATCCTGCGTACAGCAGTGTCATATTCAGTATGTGGGCATAGACTTCAGTTTGGGTACAAAGCAGGGCACAAAGGGAAGGAGCGCTATGTGGCTTTTGGAGTGCAGATTAGATGTTTGGTATCTGGACACCATGTCATGTTTGCAGAGACTCTAAGGTACCAGTAAAGTGGAATCCCCTAGACAGTGACCCAATTTTGAAAACTGAACCCCTCAAAGAATTTATCAAGGGGTGTAATGAGCATTAGTTTCTAAGACGCGAATGCACAGTGGATGATGAAGAGTGAATATGTAAGATTTGATATTTTCCCAGTAGCTCCTATGATTGGGAGGGGGGGTGTCACTCTGGGAGTCACTTCTGGTGTCTTTTGCCTCGTATGCTCTAAATCTGGGGCATACCCTTATATATGTTGGCACAGCTTATACATTCCCTTCCTGCCACAGCCAGTTTTGTTCAAATGATTTGGAGATTTTTGGGAATCTTCAAGGGAATTACCCCATTTTGAAAACTGTACCCCTCAAAGAATGTATCAAGGAATGTAGTGAGCCTGAGTTTTCCCAAACATGAATGCATAGGGGATGGTAAAAAGTGAATATTGTACATTGGGTAAACCAAATTCCCAACTATGTTCTCAGTGGCTCCTATTATTGAGGGTCACTCTGTAGGTTACTTCTGGTGTCTCTTCCCACGTAAGCTCTAAATCTGGGGTGAAGCCTGATATAAGCTCGCACAGCTAATGCTAGGTTCACACCTGCATTTGCGATTCCGTTCGGGGGGTCTGCTTGGGGACCCCCTGAACAGAAACCTAATCCACTTAAAAATGCAGCTACCTTCGGAAACCCACGGACCCCATAGATTATAATGGGGTCCGCCGGGTTTCCACCAAGTTTCCACCCAAAAAGGGCAGAAAATGCAGAGAGAAAAACGCTGCTTGCAGGATTTTTCTCTCCGCATTTTTAAAGCGGAGTGGGGAACGGAATCCCCAGGCAGAGATCGAGCGCAGGTGTGAACCTAGCCTTATACATTCCCTTTCTGACACAGCCAGATTTGCCCTAAAGATAGCAATTTTGTTTTTGTTTTTTTCATCATATTTGTACAAGCTATTTTTTTTTTTTTCTGGTGATATAGCCATATGAGTGTTTGTTTTTTGCAGGATGAGATGCATTTTGTAATTACACCATTTTTGGGTGCCTATGCTTTATTGAATTTATATAACTTATTTTTGGTGGATTAAAAAAAAAAAAAAAAAAAAACCATCAATTCTGGCATTGTCTTTTACCTTTAAAATTTTTGCCATGCAGTGTAGAGCATAATTAACATGTTACCTTTATTCTGTGTAAAATTAAAGCAATACCTACTGTAACTTATATAGTTTTTATGTGTTACTAATTTTGCAGAACAAAAACCCATTTGGGGGCATAAATTTTTTTTTTCTGCATCACCATCCCATTAGGGGTGATTTGGAGAGAGCTCCCTTAATAAAGTATAGATAGGGCAGGGGAGACCATCACTCAGTTATAGGCCATAACTGCGCTACCCATACTTTATTAAGGGAACTCTCTCCATATCCAAAACTGAGTTTATGGATATTGAAAGAGCTCCCTTACTGTGTATGTATTAAATATAGTGTAATACCCCCACAGGTAATAGCACCCCCTACATACACAAGTAATGTTATTAACTGTGGGGTGGGGGGCACTATTACTGTAATAGTGTCCTAATACTGCTGCCCCACACAGGTAATGTTATTAATTGTGGCGTGGGGCACTATAACTATAACAATCTCCCCCAAAGACAATAGTCTCCGACACACACAGGTAATGTTACTATTATTATTATAATAGTGATCTAACAGTGCCCCCCCTCACATACTGTTACTATAATTACATTATACTTACACATCACTAACACAGCTCCTAGGGCCTGTTAATGCACACAGGATGAGTGAATCTTCTGTTCTGCTCCCAGGTCCAAGGCAGCATAGCGAAGGTTTCCGAGAGCAAAATAGAAGATCCACATATTCTGTGTGCAAGAACAGGTCCCAGGAGCTGTATTAGTAACCTGGTAAGTGATCTGCTGGTGTAGGCTGCAGAGGTCCCCAATGAACAGACCAGCCTGGTACTAAGTGATCCATGGCCAGTACTGGTCCGCAGCCCGGTCATTGGGGTCCTCTGCTCTACACCATTTGCCATAAATACTTGGGCAATGCATGCTGCATACCTACTACCAGTTGCATGTCAATGATTACAAGTCAATTGAATATGGATTCTGTCAACCTCTCATGTCTCCATTTTAACCATTTTAGGTGCCCCACCCCTGCATCACTGCTTATGAAGTGTTCCACTGGGAGCACTACAAAATATTTATAATTGTTTTATGCTCTGTATGATCAGTTCACATTGTGATGTGTGCATAGTATACAGTATATATAATCTGAGAGAAAGTGGCACAAAGGTTACATAAAGGCTGTAAGTAAGGGAAGTACAGAGTATAATAGGGTTTAGCAACTGCCAGCTCAGCCCCATTCTACAGTGGTAACATTACAAGCATTGTACCTCCAACATAGGATTCAGTTTGAAGAGGACCTTTCATGTCCTCAGAGATGTGTAGTATTACATACCTCTAGAAAGCTGACGGTGCGCTGAATTCAGCGCACTGTCAGCTTTCCCCGTTACGCGCCCCAGTGCTGGAGATATCGGTGATATTAGTTTCAGCACCGATATATCTCCACTGTCAGAAAGGAACGTCTCCAGCCCCGCCCGACAGTACAAGGCTATGGTATAATTCACCAAGGGGAAGGGGAACACCAAAAGATGTGGCGATTCAACCTTTTCACATGCTAATCAAAAATATTGACCAAAATTCTGTGAAAGTGGCTAAAACCAGAAGATTAAAACCGAAGAGGTGTAATTCTTTCCATTATAGTTTTTTCTCTGTTTATGTTCAGTGTCGGTGCTCTGATAGAGACTGATGATTTTACTCACAGTACTGCAATAGGTTGGATGAAGAATATTCATTATTATGTAAAACAAACACTTCCAGACCAAGTGCTGAAGGCAGTCCTGGAGCATTGATTTCTAGGTAAATGTTTAATTTCATTTTAATATGCAGGAATTCATGGGAGATCCAACAGGTCACTCTGCTGTCATTCCTTTTTAACCTGCCATTATTTTAACGTATTCTTTTATTTAAAGAGTTTTCATCTTTTACAAAAAAAGGTAGGAGAGCAGGGAAAAAATAGAAAAAAGAGAGAGGGAGAAGAATCTTGTGTCCAAGCAATAAATGAACAAAACTTGTTGCTGGGGATGGATGTTGTTTACACTACAAGATCAGCATCTCCATTCTCTACAGGTGTAAGATCTCCTTCATCCAATCAGAGATGGGGAGCATCCTTGTGGATTTCCACAGTATAGGGATCAACATAAAGTTGATTAAGGTGTGATACAGTGCTTCATTGGATCATTGGTAGGATCAAGAACAACAGAAATGAAGTAGTGTTATTAAGAAGGTTCCCTGTGACTCTATGTATAACTTGGATGACCATAGTTCAAAATTGGTGTATGAGAGGACATTGCCACTAGAATCATTGTGCTCATGTCACACCCACATCTACAGCAGAGGTAATAAAGTGTAATAAATTTTTGTAATTCAACAGCCACCTTGTAACAGCATGAAATATTTTTTTTAGTTTGTCTCTAGTGCTCTGCAGGAGATGGAGAACTTGTGACACAATGAGAAGTCCCATGACCAACTATGGTATAGTAGAGAATGATCTGGGGATAGAGTAGAGGGGAGAGGAAGAGATGTACAAAGCTTTTTGAAAGATTAATGAGGTAACATAAACTCAGACGAGTTTTATACATGTGGTAATAATGTTTTACCTGTAAGTAAAGCATCAGATCCTAATGGGACTTCAGACAGCCTGTATTAAGAGTGTTATATTGAGATAATTGTATTGAGAGAAGATTACTGAGTCTTAGTTGGGGGGGTTTGTGAAGAAAAGTTGGGTTTAGGCCAGAAATTGGGGTGAAGGTCCCATCACATGTAAAGAGCCTGGTCTTAGACAGACAACATTGGCAAACCATGAGTACCTTGGGGTTATGTTTAACTCAGACCTTATCCAATCGCTTGCGTGCTCATGTCACTTGAACCTCAAATATATTTCTAGAAACTGCCCTTTCCTTACCATGGAAACATCAAAAACCCTTACTGTTGCCCTGATTCACTCTAGACTTGACTTCTGTAACTCCCTACTAATCTGTTTTCCCCTCACTAAACTCTCCCCTCTACAATCTTTTCTGAATGGGGCAGCCAGGCTCATCTAATATTCTAAACACTACACTGATGCCTCTTGTCTGTGTGCCAGTCATTGCACTGGCTTCCTATTCAGTATAGAATACAATTTAAACTTATCAACCTCCACAAAGCTCTCCATAATGCTATATTTTCTCCCTCATCTCTGTCACCCAACCAGTGCTCTCTGTTGACCTTAAGGCTAAAATCTTCTATTATCAGAGCCACCCACTCCCGTCTCCCATCAATATTACTCTCAAGTTGCACCACTTCTCTGGAATGCTTGGAGAATCAGATTAACTCCCAAATTCTACATCTACATGTGCATCCAAATGACACATCTCTTCAGGCAGGCCTATCACATTTCCTAATCTAAATCCTTCTGCAGTTACACTCTTTAAAACTAACCCTCCTCTGTTCAGAAGGCTCAAATTAAGCACATAGATACAATCCACTGTGTATCCTATGGGGAGAAACACTAGAAGAGTTTGGCAATTCCTAGGGAATGCAAAGGAGATGTTCTTCTACTTGGGACTGTATAGATCTATTGAGCTCCTCAACTGTATCCTTAAATTATTCCACATCGCTAACCCATTTTGCAGGGTAGAAACATCAGCTTTCACTTTTTTAAGATCTTGCCTCCACGCAGGTTTAAGATCAGATGCTAGATTATCCATGTCAGATTTGTTTGGCAAGATGGCGAGTAGCACCTGAAATTCACGGTGGTCCTGAAATTCACAGTGGGCCCTTAGGAGCTTCCTCAGGTGGGAGAAGTTTGACTGTATAGTGTTTCTACTGCAAAACTAGTCTACACTGTGAGGGTCAAAGTTTGTTGCGGTATAGTTAGGGCATGGTTTGCTTCATAGGGGTGGAGGTTTGACAAGTCAGCTACATCTGGGGAGATCGCCTTGCCTTTGAAAGGAGTGAGGCATTGTTTTAACAAAGATTTTTGGGTGCATGGGCTAGCTGAGGATGGAAGAAGCACCATTAGAGCCTCGCAACTCAGAGGCAGAGATTGTCAGGGCAGGATCGAGAAGGGAAGAAAAGTAGCAGGTATCGCCAGACATTGGCATGCCCACTGAAAGGTGAGAAGTGTCTCCAATAGGATCCTTAACTAGCTAAGATTTTGTTTGGACAGAAGAGTCTGGTGTGTCCTGAGACTTTGGAGGAGAAACTGGAGGAGAAGTTAGCTACTCTGAGGCTCCACAAGATGGTGACAAAGGCAGCATGTTGCAGCTGGACTATCAGTAAATTGTGGTACGCCTTTCACAGGTTAGAAGTGCTGATTTCAGGTGCAGAGGTTTTCAGTAGGAGTTTGGGAGATTTTCTAGCTCAGATTTTGTTATAAGACTTCAGAATTTCCCCATAGTGATGAGGCCTATGATGGAGTTCTTTTCAACTGTGTTTGCTTGCCAGTGCTTCAGGTCACACTCCCTTAACATACAATCTTTAACCATAAACAATTTTATGATTTTCTGCCATCTTTAAAGGGGTTTTCTGGGAAAAAAAAAATCTTAGTTAGTGCTATTAATGGATCAGTAAGTACACCCATATACCTTTAGCAGTGTTTTGAGTGATTTCTGGGTTTCTCTGGGAGCTCCTGGCATCCTTTGCACTTGTTTACATGGTGTAGCTTCCTGCTGTGTAGCTACCTGTGTAGCTTCCACACTACCTTCCACTCACTCCCCCCCTTCCGCTCTCACTCCCTTACACCTCTTCACTGTTTCCCTAGCTATCCCACCCGCTACTAGCTCTTCCCAACAAACTAACTCAGTCCACCCCTCCACCCCATCATACGTGTCTTCCTCTTCAGAATTCCCTACTGGAACGACTCCTCCTTTTCTGTCCTTTCACTGTTCTGTCACTGTCCTGGCTGTACGCAGGCTGGAGATGCCTCCGCAGTAGATATGGCACCTCTGATGGCGCGTGCACAGATCGGAAGTGCTTCTGATGCTGGCGCAGTAGAGATGGAGTGCACCTCCAGACTGCACAAGCACTAGCAGAGTTGAAGAAGAGGAGGAGCTGTTCCCAGAGAGGAAGACATGTAAGTATGATGTGGTGGAGGGGTGGGCTGAGTTAGTTTGTAATGGTGACATTCCGTTTCAAAAACGGGGTCACATAACCGCCCCAGATTTTTTTTAATGCAAGTAAATTAGAAGTTAGGCAGGCGGGAAAGGGGGTTTAGTTTAGGGGTTAATTTTTATTTCATCCCGGGCAACCCCTTTAAGAACATAAGATATTTGTCTTAAAGGGATTTTTCAGGTTAAAAAATTTGATGACCTATCCAGTGGTGAACCTAGCCTCTTTGCTGCCTGAGGCGGACTATAAAAAGGCGCCCCCCCCCCCCAAAAAAAAAAAAATATTTGAGTTTCCATGCTACTAGCTTCACACGCTGCTATTGTCACACAATAAACATACAAAATACACAAAGTGATAAAACAGTTTTAAAGAAATCTTCTTACTGTATTACTTCAGTATCAGAGACAAACAACATGGTATTAACAATGAAAATAACCACTGAGCAAACTGAGAAAGTTAAACGTCTTGTATGCCTTTGCTGTTCTTTTGCCTGTCTCCTCTCTTAAATTATTTTTTTCAACTGAATTATGACCAAGTCTTTTCTTTCTTTTTTTTTTTTTTAATCTAAGGGCCCTTGCACACGACATGAGTCCCATCCTTGGAAAATGGTCTATGTTTGGGCCGTAGTACCTGGATTGAACTCGGTTGTGTGCATAAGAAGTCATTGCCATAGTCAGTTATGATATAATAAGCTACCGAATTGCCCAATAGCTACAATATGAACTGACATAAGGCTGTCAGTTCAGGTCTGTAGCGATCAGGCCATTTGGGAGCTCATTGTAACATAACTAACAATGCTGAAACTTCTATGCAATCCGGGTTCTATGGCCCACATATGCACCATTTTTGGCAGATGGGATTCAGTTCTGTGGAAGGGTCCAAAAAGGTTGTCCAGGGAAGGAGACCGGAGGCAAAAGAATGATAATAAAAGAATGTTAAACGGCCTTCTGCAGCTGGTATTGCAGTGCTTATACAGACAAACTGTAGATGCTAATCAACAAAAAAATTATTAATTAAAGGGGTGTTTCAAGTCCTTTTTTTTTATTTTTTTACCCCCTAGAGAAACTTACAATAATAAACACTATATACTCGCCTCCCCCTTTGAACAGGGATCCAGCAGGAAGTCTCAGTTCGGGTCCTTGTTTCCCTTCATACCTGCACATGAGCACGATCAGTGGCTCTGCGTGCTGATACTCCATTTCAACAAAGCATCACTACTTAGCCAACGACTGGATGCATCAGTCACGTGTGGACCAAAGGTCAGGAACACCGGGGACCCAAACAGATTCCCTGCTGGATCCTGGAGAGGTAAGTCTGTATTAATTTTATTTCAAGCCTTGCTAGGAGGTAAAAAAAAGCCTCTGAACACCACTTTAAACCTGATTTCAAAAATATTGTAAGCCCAAAATTCATAAGAATCAATAATAAAAACAAATTTCCAACCAATGTGTACATAGCCTTTAAACCTCCCTATAAAAAGTATAACAACAACAATCACTTACATAGGCACAGGATATAAGAACCGGAAGATAGATGATTTTCTGCACGAACAGTACAAAAGAATAGTAGACGATATTCTGAAAATATAAATAGTATTTAAGGAAAGTACATATTTGCCACTAATACACATTGGGGCAGATTTGCTAAACTGTCATAGTTGCACATAGCAACCAATCACAGCACAGCTTTTGTTTGTATTCTGCTCCTGAAAAATTAAAGCTGTGCTGCGATTGGTTACTATGGGCAACTATGACAGTTTTGCTTTTAGACAGCAATAAATTTGCCCTGATGTGTTCCCTAAAAAAAGTCAGCAATCAATGAACCCTAAAAGAGTGGGAAACCTTATTAAATAATGCAATAAACCATATACTTTTAAACGCCCCCTATGCAACACCAAAATGCTGCTTTGATTACTGTTATTTGCAGTAAGATCAATCTCCACAAACCAGAGACGATGACATGTCCACTGCTGTCAATCATTAGCCTCACTAGTCACATATACACGACCTATACGTCACCTGCTCTAACATGCTGTCCATGCACACGACTACTGAGGTCAGTGATTGCCGGAAGTGCTCACATGAAGAATGGGATGTCACTATTTCCAGATGATGGAGCTGGAGCGGCAGCACATGTATAGGTGACTATAAGTTATTTACAATACTTTATAATATTTCCTGTTCACAGCTTTTTTAAATAATCTCTTACAATTCCTTTAACCCCTTCCCACCTGTGACATTTTTCAGTTTTCGTTTTTGACTCCTCGTCTCCCAAACTCCATAACTTTTTTATTTTTCCATTCACAGAGTCATATTAGGACTTAGATGGGTTATCCAGGTAAAAATGGACAACCCTTTTAAAGTTTAAATAAGCTGAAGGCAGTGAAAAAAAAAATAAATAAATACACACTCACCTGTTCCCGTTGATCCAGTGTCCTCCCACGCCTCCCGGTTCATCTGCTACAGCGGGTCTCTTCCAGCGTTGTCCTGAGGCTGCAGATTAGCCTCAGTGGTCACGTGACTGCTGATGCCAATCAGCAGCTTCAGAACAACGCTGGAAGAGACCTGCTGGAGCAGATGAACCGGGAGGCGTGGGAGGACACTGGAGTAACGGGGACAGGTGAGTGTGTATTTTTTTTTTGTATTTTCACTGCCCCCAGCTTATTTAAACTTTAAAAGGGTTGTCCATTTTTGCCTGGGCAACCCCTTTAATGTTTGTGGGACAAATTGTTCTACATAATGGTACCATTTATTATTCTGTACAATGTGCTGGGAAGCTGCAAAAAAATTCAGAATTGGGAGGAAATGAAGACAAAGTGCATTTCTGCGACTTTCTTATGGGCTTTGTTTTTACGGTGTTCACTCTGTAGCCAAAATGACATGTCACCTGTATTCTGTGTTTGTGTACAATTCCGAGGATACCAAACTTATATAGTTTTATTTACATTTTAATCCTATAACAAAGATCTAAAACATTTTTTTTTAAAGTCGCCATATTCTGACACCTGTAACAGTTTTTTTTATATTTCAGTGTACGGGGATGCATAGGGCCCCTTGTTTTGTAGGACCAGGTGTACTTTTTAGTTATATCATTTTGGGGAATGTCTATTGCTTTGACCACCTTTTATTCAAATTTTTATCAGAGGCAAAACAGCGAAAAAACAGCGGTTCGGCACTTTTGATATATTTTTCCCCGCTATGGCATTCACCGTATGGGAAAAATATTTTTAGAAGTTTTGGGCATCTGCTGAGAATCCCACTGAGCCTGAGAATTGGGTCTTTTTTCAACCACTGGGAGTTCAGCCTGACCGCAGCCGCTTGGTGGATATACAAACCCACGCTCCCATTCTCTTTAATAGGAGCGCCGCAGATAGCCTATATTCAGCCTGGCTGTGGTCAGGCTGAATTTCAAGTGGAGGGGAAAAAAACTAATTCTCAAGCAAAAGGGGGGTCTCAGCAGACAGACACCCAAAACGCCCCCCCTCAACCACTCCCCCCGCGGCACCCAACATCCATGGCACCCCAAACCTCGCAGGAACCATACAGCATGGTTCTCTGCATAGTAGTTAGACCAGATTATGGTAGATCAGATCTTCAACCAATCTGATATTGACAATCTATCCTTAGGCTAAGTCTCCACATAGCGGGCCACAGCAAAAAAGCGCTGCGGGAAAAAACATGGAGGCAACGCATCGCAGCACTTTTCACAGGTTTCCTCTGTGGACTTTCTCTTTCTATTTATACCTATATGGAAACCACCGGCGTTTCCATAGGTATAATTGACATGGTGCAATTTCCAAAACCACAATGGTTAGGCTAGGGCTACATGACAATTTTGGGTGTTTCCTGTCACGTGATCAATGATTACTGGGTTGCCCTGTGACTCCTTCACTAATATTAGTGAATGGAGTCACATTGCAACCTCTAGTGCTTTTGCAACTGTGACTTCAAGTCACAAAAGGGTTGAGCAATGCTTGGCTTGAAGTTGCGGTTGTGGCACCCTCAGGATCTCAATGTGACTTCACTCACTAACATTAGTGAAGGAGTCGCAGGGAGACCCAGCGATCTTTGGTCATGCAATAGGCAGCCAAGATCGCAATGCAGTGCTAGCCTTATTAAAGAGAACCTTTCATGTCCTCATGAATATGAGGTTTTATATACCGCTAGAAAGCCGACATAGGTTTTTTTTTTAATTTGTAACATATTTGTAATGGGTCTGTCAGGTGCATTTTACTGGGTAGGGAAAAACAGCAGAATACATTCAGGATTATCACAATGACAAACCATGACATGACCTGAGACATGAATGGAGCCTAAGCTTTGTTTACATAAAAATACTTTGTATTTGTTTTTGTGATTTTTCAAACAATGTCTCAACATATAGCCTTTTAACCCTTCATGCTACAGAAATTAGCTGATAAAACTATAACTGTAATGTGCTGGTTTGAGCAGCAGTGTACTAAGGTTATATGGGCCTGGCATGAGCTACCCTTACAGTGCTGGGCACATAATCCCTGCTCCGTATCACAGAGGATATTCTTTGCTGGGAGGCTTTTTCTGCCGACGCCCCTCCCCTCCCCCTACATCCAACATCCACCGCACCCCAAACCTTGCCTCACTCGCCCCCCTGCGACACCCAACATCCACCGCACCCCAAACCTTTCCTTACCCGCCCCCCCTGCGACACCCAACATCCACCGCACCCCAAACCTTGCCTCACTCGCCCCCCCCAGCGACACCCAACATCCACCGCACCCCAAACCTTGCCTCACCCGCCCCCCTGCGACACCCATCATCCACCGCACCCCAAACCTTGCCTCACCCGCCCCCCCTGCGACACCCATCATCCACCGCACCCCAAACCTTGCCTCACCCGCCCCCCCGCATCACCCAACATCCACCGCACCCCAAACCTTGCCTTACCTGCCCCCCTGCGACACCCAACATCCACCGCACCCCAAACCTTGCCTCACCCGCCCCCCCTGCGACACCCATCATCCACCGCACCCCAAACCTTGCCTCACCCGTCCCCCCTGCGACACCCAACATCCACCGCACCCCAAACCTTGCCTCACTCGCCTCCCCGCGACACCCAACATCCACCGCACCCCAAACCTTGCCTTACCTGCCCCCCTGCGACACCCAACATCCACCACACCCCAAACCTTGCCTCACCCGCCCCCCCTGCGACACCCATCATCCACCGCACCCCAAACCTTGCCTCACCCGCCCCCCCGCGTCACCCAACATCCACCGCACCCCAAACCTTGCCTCACCCGCCCCCCTGCGACACCCAACATCCACCGCACCCCAAACCTTGCCTCACCCGCCCCACCTGCGACACCCAACATCCACCGCACCCCAAACCTTGCCTCACCCCCCCCCCCTGCGACACCCAACATCCACCGCACCCCAAACCTTGCCTCACCCGCCCCCTCCCCCGCATGACCCAACCCGCCATCATCATCAATCTGGTATTTATCCCCTATCCTATGGATAGGGGATAAATACTTAGAAAAGCAATATTTATCTAATATGAAACTTACCTCAGTAGCGCTTTTGAGAGCAGGGACACCTTAGGAGACCGCGCAGGAGCCACTGTGTGTCCTATCACGTCAGGTCTTGTCACGTGATGCACGCAGCCAAGCGTGGGTGCGGGCGGGGGCGGAGAGCAAGGAGCAGGCTAAGTGAACGGGGGCGGAGGCGGAGGGAAAGGGCCGCTGGAGCAGCGCTGCTGCCAATAGGTGACTGTTGAAGCAGCGCTGTCTCTGCACAGCCGCCCCGAGCTACCGCTCTCCTCCCCTGCCTAAAACACTAAACCAGCCCAGGACAGGTCCCGCTCAACATGTTTTTTAAAGCGGCCTGTCTTGGGCTGATTTAGGTCAATCAAAATGCCGCCCCCCGAAACTGACAAGTTAGCGTCGCCTGAGGCGGCCGCCTCACTTCGCCTCATTAGCGGTGCGCCCCTGGACCTATCATAAGTATGACACTTCCTGCTCCATTTTCTGTAGATTAGTTGTTGAGTACCAGAACATCCTTATTCTTTCAAAAAACTGTGGAAGTTCACTCACAGCTGATATGGAATTGTCTGGTCTGCCCACACAGCTTTCTTCTAGGAAGATTTTATTTACAGTTATTTATTTTTTTTAAATCCTAGAGTTTTAATAACCAAGTAATATTTTATATGCCAATTACTGTAAGTTGTTTCGGTGAATTTCTACATAATATGAGTGTTGCATTCATGGCAAATATTTTATACTAGGAACATTATTCCAAATAATAAAAAACTGACTTAAAATATATGAATTTCAGTAGATTAATACTTTCAAAGGATTAAAACTTTTCAACAAAATAATTTTGAATGAAAGCAGTGTTATTTTCTTTTGCAATGTTGTATCTTGTGACAATAAATACAAATGCATACTTGATCTACAGCACACTTATTCTAGAAGTTACCTGAAATACCTTTTTCTGTGGCCCTAGGCAGGAAGGAAAACCTCAATATACAACTGTTCACTAGGGGCTGGTTACAGAAAATGTTGAACGTTTGTTGACTTATTTGATTGACATAAGTTTGTTTCCAGCTACATTCATCAGGTCAGGTTAATATTAGACCTGGTGATTACCAGAAGACAGACACAAAGATGCGCAGCACCCTGCAGGCATTGATATTTATTCAAGCATGTAATATTTTTATTATTTTGTGTTTCATTATTACTGTATGCACTATATAAATTTGAAGTTTGGAACACATGTTGGTCAAACTGTGTAATTTCCTCTGCCATGGTAAGGGGATCTCACTCAGATAATTCCTACACTAACAAAGCCTACAAAAATAAAGTTAGCATAAGTAGAAACCATTTTTTTTCTGTATTAATTAAAAAACAGTCTTGGACAGTTGGGAGGAGTGCACATCCAAGATGGAGGCAGTCACCACCACCACCACATGTACAATACTCTCTGTAATGCCTCCTTGTGCTCCTTCTCTATAATAGTTACCCTTCTCATTAATATTGCCCCATGTGCCTTTTCCTATAATAATGCCCCTATGTTTGCCTTCTCTATAATAATACATTCACATACCTCTTTTTTCTAATAGTGACCTTTCTCTATTATCATGCCCCATGTGCCCCTTCTCTATAATAGTACCCCATGTGTCCCTTTTTAGAATAGTGACCTTTCTCCATAATGATGTCCCCATGTGACCCTTGTTTATAATAGTATTCTTTCTCTATAATACCCCCATTTAGCCCTTCTCTATAATAGTGCTCCTTCTCAATAATATTGCCCCATATGCCCTTTTCTATAATAATGCCCCTATGTGCTCCTTCTCTACAATAATACCTTCCTTTCTCTATAATAATGCCTCCATGTACTCCTTTTCTATAATAATGCTCCTTCTCAATAATAGTTCCCCTATGTGCTCCTTCTTTATAATAGTACCCCTTCTTTATAATAATGCCCCCTTATACCACTTTAGGAAAAACGTATACTCACCTAACCTTGTTTTCACAGGGAGTCCTCATCCTCTTTGACCGGTAGAGGCAGCAGGATACAATGACGTGGCCTCATTTGATCAGCGTTCCCCCAGCTCATAGACCACAGGCTTAAACCACCCTATGGCCATTGATTGTAAATGACGGGGCGGTAAAACCTGCAGCCTGGCACTTGTCCAAATTTGTAGTGCTGACGCAAAAAAAAAAATCTTCTGCCACTCTGGGGGAAGTCCAGACCTGTTAGGCCCTCCCCCTTGATGCGGCACTAAATCTAAAACAAAGGCAAGCATAGTGACCTCTGTTGTTTTCCTGCTTCAACTTCATTCTACATTTTCAGCCTGCAGATAAAACTGTAAAACTATTAACCACTAACCACTCCCTCAACCCATCTTATCAAGACAACAAGCCTCAGCTCATTATTGATTCTGCTCAGATTGTTTTTCTTTCATCTGTATTTGTAAAGGATATTCATCTAGAGAAAATCTTTGTTCCTACTAAAAGAGGAGACAAATCTTGACGTAGAGACTTAAGTCCAAACTTGCTGGTCATCCAAGAATCCGGAAAGCTGTAAGCTTGATATCTCAAAATTACTGTGAGTTTGTTCCTGCCTGTACTGTTTGTGCACAAAACAAATCATCTTGACAAAGACCTGCTGGCCTTTTACCTTCTCTGCCAATACCAGGTTCACAACATATTGCATTGATTTTTTTTTTTTTTACTGATATGCTCCCATCTTCTGGATTTACTGCAATGTGGGTTGTTGTAGACCGCTTCTCACTTGCCAACCTGTTCTACAAGAATATCTTCCTCCTGCATATTTTGCCCCAAAATATTGTATCTGATCGGGTAACTCAGTTCCTGTCCACATTCAGGAAGTCGCTCTGTAGGCTATTAGATATCAAGTTGGACTTCTGCATACCATTCACAATAATTAGTACCTTTACTTTCTTGAGCTGAATATACAACATATAACAACTAGAGATGAGCAAATCGATTCTGCAGAAGTGGAATTTGATCCGAATTTCAGGAAATCTTCAATTCGCCATGATTCTGGATTTCTGATGCTTCGCCGTAACGAATATTTAGTAAGGACCTTTGTGACATCAGACGGTCACATGATGTTCTCTAGAGATGTGATTGGGTAGGCGTGTCTTGTTAGTAGATACTTCCACATGAATAAAACTTGTCCGTGCTGGAGAGAGAGAGAGAGAGAGAGAGAGGGAGAAAGACATGATCGCGGCACCCTGGCTCTCTGCAGCCCGGAAATAGCTGTTTATTCGCCGCAAAATTATTCGGATCAACGTGAATTTTTTTGGAACTTTGAATTGAACTGCTGAATTGAATTTTTGAGAAATTTGCTCATCTCTAATAACAACCACTGTGGTGAGTTGACTGGTACTACGTTTATGGACAACATCCACAGGTTCCTCTTCAAATCCCTTTGCTTTTTGAAGTGCCTGCTATTAGCTCTACCTTCTGGAACTTTATCCAGATTTGGCATGAAACAAAAACTTTTTTGGTCCATTTAGCTGCTAGTATGAGGAAAGTTGTTAATCGAACATGTTGAATACCTCTTCAGTTCTCTCATGGATACAAAGTCTGGTGATCTTCCAAGTTTATCACCATGAAGGTACCTTTTTACAAATTTCCCCCATTTTGTAGGTCTGTTGAAGATCTTGAAACCGATTTCCTACAAAATCTATCTTCTTCCTACTCTGTGAATAGCTAACTCCTTCCATGTGTACCTTCTGAAACCTCTAGTCCTGAATTGCTTCTTCGAGACTTCTGTTGCAATGCCAATGTTCATTTCCGCCACACATAGCGCATTGCATTTAGGTCAAATAGTTCAACCTTGGTCTCATCTGACCAGAGCATCTTCTTCCAGATGTTTGCTGTGTCCTCTAGATGGCTTGTGGCAAACTGCAAATGGCACATGTTTTTCTTTCAACAATGGTTTTCTTCTTGCCACTCCATAAAGGCCAAATTTGTGCATGACTTAGTTGTCCCATTTGAGCTGTGGATTTCTGCAGCTCCTCCAGAGTGACCATGGGCTTCTTGACTGCTTCTTTGACCAGTGCTCTCCTTGCTCAATCTGTCAGTTTAGGTGGACGGTCATGTGTTGGTAGGTTTGCAGTTGTAGAATACTTTTTCCATTTTTGGAGGATGGATTGAATAGTGCTCCTCGGGATGCTCAAAGCTTGGGATATGTGTTTATAACCTAACCCTGCTTTAAACTTCCACACAACTTAATCTCTGACCTGTCTGGTGAGTTCCTTGGTTTTCATGATGCTGTTTGTTCACTAGTGTTCTCTAACAAACCACTGAGGCCTTCACAGAACAGGTGTATTTATACTGAGACTAAATTACACACAGCTGGACTCTATTAACTAATTAAGTGACTTCTGAAGGCAATTGATTGCACTGGATTTTATTTAGGGGTATCAGAGTACATGGGGCTGAATACTTTTGCACGTCACACTTTTCAGATTTTTATTTGATTAAAATTTTGAAAACCATGTATCATTTTCGTTCCACTTCACAATTATCTGCTACTTTGTGTTGGTCTATCACTTAAAATCTCAATAAAATGCATTTAAGTTTGTGGTTGTAAGGTGACAAAATGTGAAAAAGTTCAAGGGGTATGAATACTTATGCAAGCCACTGTATATCTACCCCAAAATAGCGGCATGAAACACCTCAGCTTGTCTCGCAAAAAAAAAGCCCTCATATAGTTACATTGATGGACAAATAAAAAAATTATAGCTTTTTATATGTTTGCAGCTTAAGCTCTGTTTAGGCTTAGGCCCCACGTAACGAAACGCAGCAAAAAAATGCTGCGTATTTTTCATTGCGTTTTCACAGAGTTTTCCTCTGCTGTCTTTCTGCCCTTATTAGACCTATATGGAAATCACCAGCGTTTCCGCAGGTATAATTGACATGCTGTGATTTTCAAAAACGCAAGCATATTTGAAAACCCACTGTGTGGATGGGATTAGCCAGAATCTCATTCACTTTGCAGGTGCTGTAAAATGCTTCTTTGTTTGGTGCGGTGTTTTTGCAATGTGGGGTTTCAGCCTTAAAGGATCTACTGTTAACATATTGATACCAGATACAACAAGACACTTTCAGGCTAAGGCCACATGCATCAAATAGCTGCCAAAAACCACATTTCTCACAAAAAGTCTGCAGAGTTTAACTCTGTAGACTTTCTGCCTCTATTATACCTATATGGAAAATGCAAGCATTTTTAGAGGTATAATTAACATGCTGCGATTTGCAAAAACGCAAGTGTTTTTGAGATCGCAGCATTTCCACTGAAAAAACGCTGCGTTTTACATTACCTGGCTAATCCCATCCACACATTGCAGAAAAAAAAAAATCTGCAGCGGAAATGGCGCGATTTCAAAAACGCTTGTATTTAGTAAATCGCAGCATGTCAATTATACCTACGGAAACACTGGCATTTTCCGTATAGTTATAACAAAGGCAGAAAGTTTCTTTCTGTGAAAAAAGCTGTGGAAAAAAATGCGTTTCTGCTGCAGTCTTTTCCACAGGCTTTTTTTTGCAGCAATTCACTGCGTGAGGCCTTAGCCTGAAAAGGGTTTGTCCTCATCAGGGAAACCACCTCCATCCAAAAATTCCCAAACATAAAAGGTCACTATTATATTTGGTAAACAAACATAATAGATGCCTAGGTAAGCCATAACAATACATTGTAGGAATTAATAGCACTGTATTTGAGCAAAATACATGCACTGGAACATTCTGGGCAATCAACAGTAGTTTGGCACATTTATTCTAAGGGTGGGTTCACACCTGCGCTTGGTGTCCGTCCGTCGCCAATCCAGTGAAAATCTCGGCGAACTGGATTGGCGTCGGATACAGACCGGTCAGCGGCGCATTGGTTAAAAACCCATTCATTTGAATGGGTTTTTAAAGCAGTGCGCGGGTGTGCGCTTACACCCTCTGCGCTGCCAATCCTTTTTTTTTCGTCGGAAACAAAGTCGGACATGCAGGACTTCGTGTCCGAACGAAAAAAAAGGATTGGCAGCGCAGAGGGTGTAAGCGCACACCCGCGCACTGCTTTAAAAACCCATTCAAATGAATGGGTTTTTAACCAATGCGCCGCTGACCGGTCTGTATCTGACGCCAATCCAGTTCGCCGAGATTTTCACTGGATTGGCGACGGACGGACACCAAGCGCAGGTGTGAACCCACCCTAATCCTGTAATTTATGGATGTTCTAGTTGTACTGTCAAAACTCTCCCCTAGGCCATTGAAAAACAACATTGATATCTTTGACAACATATTGTAGAACTTTTATTCCTACCTAGTTTTTTGTCATCAGAATTGATGACATTTATAACTTTATATAATTTTGGTATAAAATTGTAACATAATAAACGGACAAATTAATAAAGATTTTATTATATTATAGTTGTATAGAATACAAGTGACCCACATGAAGAGAATTAATTTATATAGCAATGATTGAAGGTAAAATCTGCAAGAATGGAGAATAAAATCCAGATTTCTTTAAGCTAGACAGCACACATCACACTGTAATTAAAAATAGTGATTAAAAATATGTGATTAAAAATAGAAAGCAAATAGGTCACAATGACTATAAATACACACAACTGAAGATATTATTTGTAACAGCTGAGTTAAGGAAAACTGAGAATAAAATAATAGGGCACACACGTGAAATCACTTCACAAATTTCAACATATGCCTATTATTAAAGAGGACATTTCAAGCCCTCATCAATGTGCAGTTTTATATACCGCTAGAAAGCCGACAGTGCGCTGAATTCAGCGCACTGTCGGCTTTGCTGGTATGCGCCCCGGTGCTGGAGATATTGATGCTGTTAATTTTGGCACCGATATCTCCCCACTGTCAGAAGGGTGGGCCTTACAGCCTAGCGTCAATGCTGTAAAGAACACCCCCCCCCTGGGCTTTTTGGGACCGGAGAAAAAAAAAGGGTGGTTTGGTCTCCGCAACCAGAAATGAACGCACACGCGGTAGTTCAAGAAAAGAATATATATTTACTATAAGTTAATAAAGGCTATTTGAAGGTAAAATGACAGGGATAAAGACAAGCAAAATATACAATATAGCATGAACAATTTCAAGGCAAATTCTGCAATGGTTTCTACTTTTACTCTGTCCAATTCTGCAGTATGGACACTGAATGAACAATATACTCAAAACTATCCCTAACTGACCCTGACATCACATTTGGGTGCACCCCCTTTTCCCCAGTGGTCCAGGTGGACCGCTTACAGTCTGTAGAAGCGCGCGGTGGGGCCCAAAGTCGTTCCTTTCTTTTATAGTGAAGCGTCCTCTCCTCACTGTTATCAGGATCTCAGGAGAAATGAAGTTCTCTTTAACAGGGAAACCCAATGAATGCAATGTAATCCAACAGCAGATTCCACTCAGCACACTGACAGTCCTGCCGAATCCATACACTGAGCTGGGATGTAAGCCGGGGTTTAGCAGGTGCTGTCCAGTACATCAACAGCACTGCGAGTCTCTATCTGTGGTATCCATATACACAGTCACAATGTCAGTCTCACTGATCAGCCACTGAGCACAGTTCCTTTCACGTGGACTCACTAGTCCTGTTGTCTCTTTACACTCTGTTTGTCTCTGGACCAAGATACAGCTTAGCTGTACAGAAAAATCTCCACACCAGTTCAATACAACACTTGCTAAGATGGCTGCTGCTCTCTGTCTCGTCACTTCCTGCTTCTCTGCTCACATTCTGTCTGCAGAACAGGGAAGCTGACATAAAAGGGGGGGGGGTCTCACTCCAGCATCATGTCACAATTACAATGGCTGCTGTCTTAAAGGAACAGAATCACAGAAATACATTCAACATTAACAGTTTATACAGACAAATAAAGCTTAGGACAACATTGGCTGTCTCTTACATATTCCCCCCCACTTTAAGATTGGCAGTCCCTGCCTATGACTGTATATCCAGAGGGTTGTACTTTTATGCACAGGGTGGTAGTATACCGATGTATGGCAGGCCAAACAAACTCATCCTGCGCATACCGAACAGGGGGAATACCAGCATTTGGCCTAGTGGTCCGTCTGAGGACCGGTGGTATATTATGGGGTGCTGCAGCTATGGGCTGAGAAGGACCAGCGGATTCCGCACCAGAGGGGGCACAGGCCGGAGATACAGTAGTCACAGGTGGAACATCCCCAGGAGCAGGGATCGGCCAACAATCATCCTCCTCGTCTGAGGCCCATTCCGCACCTCCATTCTCTGACTGTGGGAGCTCATTCACATTGGCAAGCCCATCATGATTTGTCCCTTCAGAATGACACAGGCGCAACATATTTCGGTGAAGTACTCGAACACAATCAGTTCCTTCTTTCTGGACCTGGTACACTGGCCCATTCGCATACTTGCGGCCAACAACACGATACGGCAAAGCCTCCCATCGGCTTTCCAATTTCCCTTGGGGTTTCTTGACACGAACTAGCACCAGGTCGCCTGGTTGCAATGGTGCTTCTTGCACTGGGGTCTTATCAGGATGGGGATGTTCTTGCAGGCGCTGCCGCACCAATCGATGGATCGTCTCAAGTCTCTGCCGGTGCGCCCGCACCCAAGAGGTTGGATCCCTCGGAGGGAACCCATCCACATCATCCAACTGTAATTCTCCTATACTTCGCCCAGACCGCCCAAAGAGAAGTGTATAAGGAGAGTACCCCGTTGTAGAATGGACCTGATTGTTATAGGCCCACACCATTTCAGACAAGAACTGAGGCCACTGTAACTTCTTGTCTTCCTCCAGAGTCCGCAGCATCTGTAGCAGAGTTCTGTTGAATCTTTCACAGGCCCCATTTCCCTGAGGGTGGTATGGAGTCGTGTGCGACTTCTTTATCCCGTAGATACGTTGAACTTCTTTCATTACGTGTCCCTCAAAGCAGGCACCCTGGTCGGAGTGGATGCGTTTAGGGCACCCATATACTCCAATGAAATCTTGGCACAGAGCACGAGCTGCTGACTCAGCTGTCTGGTCCTTGGTGGCGGTTACCACCGCAAATTTGGTGAAGTGATCCACCATTACGAGGCAATACTGGTGTCCGCTATTGGATGGGCCCACCATTAGATAGTCTATCATGACGATTTCTAAAGGTTCCTGGGTCACGATGGTTTGCAGGGGAGCTCTCTGTTCTATTGCCTTATGGATCTCACAAGTTCGACAGCTGCGGCATACTTCTTCGACCATTTGACGAAGACCAGGGCAGTAAATCAGTCGCTGTAACCAACGAAAGGTCTTCTCATGACCAAAATGTCCATTCTTATTATGAGCCTCAACTGCCAACGAGCGAGCCAGTTCACTAGGCACCACAATTTGGTATCGAATGTCGATCTCAGAAGGTAAATAGACCTTTCGGCATAGCACTCCATTTTTCATCTCCAACTTTTCCCACTGACTCAGAACAGATAATATCTCACGTGTCAGTCGTTCTCTTTCCTCTCTACAGGGCTTCTGGCCTTTCTCAACACACTTGATCATCTGTGCCAGCCCCTCATGGGTCTGTTGTATCTGTGCCCATTCCTGTCGTGAGGGACCAAAGAAAGGAGCCATTTCAGTCCCCTCCATCTCAAACTGATTAGTGGCGGTCAAGGCCTGTGAAAATCTGCTGAAGTCGGGCACCTCCACATGCTCCAACTCATGATCCACGTCTACTGTGGGGGTCTGGGCGGTTACCCTAGAAAGCCCGTCAGCATTCTGGTTCTCTGTCTTGGACCGATACTTAATGCGGTAATTGAACTTAGTCATTCGGGCTATCCACCTCTGCTCTAACGCCCCGAGCTTGGCATTTTCCAGGTGAGCTAGTGGGTTGTTGTCAGTCAGTACTAAAACTTCAGCACCGGTCAAATATTCAGAGAATTTCTCGGTCATGGCCCATACCAGTGCCAACAGCTCCAACTTAAATGAACTATAATTCTCGGGGTTTCTTTCAGAATCTCTCAAAGACCGGCTGCCGTACGCTATGACCCTCTCCTGGCCATCCTGAAGCTGGGAAAGCACTGCTCCAAGACCATACAGGCTTGCATCCGTATACAGCTGGAACGGCAAGTGGTAATCAGCATATGCCAAGATTGGGGCTGTTGTCAGTGCATCCTTTAATGCCTGGAAGGCTTGTTCCTGTTCAGGTCCCCACTTCACGGACCGGTTCTTTGGACCACCGGATGTGCCTCGTAGGAGAGCATTAAGTGGTGCTACTACCTTGGCGAAATCCTTAATAAACCGTCGATAGTAACCGGCTACTCCAAGGAACGCCCTCACTTCTCGCAGGGTAGTCGGTATTGGCCAATCTTGAACAGCCGCTATCTTGTCTCTTGATGGTCTCACCCCTTCTCCTGATACGCGGTGACCCAAGTAATCAATTTCAGATTGGAACAACCGACATTTACTGGGTTTCAATTTGAGCCCATGTTCCCGCAATCTTCGAAATACTTGCCCCAACTGGTGGAGATGGTCTTCAAAGGTCGCAGAATACACTATAATGTCATCCAAGTAGATGAGAGTGAACTCAAAGTTGAAGTCACCGAGACATTTCTCCATCAACCGCTGAAACGTTCCGGGTGCATTTGTCAACCCGAAGGGCATCCGGTTAAATTCGTATAGTCCCATGGGCAAGATGAATGCCGTCTTCTCCTTGTCTTTTGTGGCCATCGGCACCTGCCAATACCCACTAGCCAGATCTAGTGAGGAGAAGTACCGGGCTCTCCCCAGCGCTGAGAGGGACTCCTCAATCCGTGGCAAGGGGTAGGAATCTCGTACGGTGCAAGCGTTTAACTTCCGATAGTCTACGCAAAATCGGATGGACCCATCTTTTTTTCTTACTAACACCACAGGAGCTGCCCAGGGACTCTGGCTTTCTTGGATGATCCCACCCTGTAGCATCTTAGCTAACAGTTCTTTTACTTCCTGATACAACTGTGGAGGAATTTGTCGGTAGCGCTCTCTAATTGGAGGGGTGTCTCCTGTGGGAATCTCATGGTAGATCCCTGTGGTACATCCAAAATCTTCAGCATACCGTGAAAAGGCGGCTCGGTTCTCCCACAACAGTTCATCTACCTTCTGCACCCATTCCAGAGAACATGAACTTGCATCCATCTTCATCTGTTCTCGAATTGCACGGCCATTCCATTCAGAGGTGGGTTCCTCATCTTCTCCCATGGACACAGTTACGGTCCACTCATCCCTTTCAGTCGGCTTCAGCTGCATTGGAGTTACTTTCCTTACTTCCTCCGGAGTCACATAGATGTTAGCCAGCTGCCTCCCTGGGGTCAGGTCCACACTCTGGTCCTGAGTGTTTACACATCGAAGTGGTACTCTTCCATTGCGAACTATTGCCAAGGAACGGGCCACTAGCGGATCAACACCTCCTTCGGCTGCCTGCAGTGGTTCTACCAACACAGCTATGCCCTCTAGTTTCCGACAGGTGCCTACGGGCATAGACACTATTGTCTCCCGACTGGGTGGCAGTGTAACTTTTGTATGCAAAGGAACTGAAATTCGAGCCAGAGGACGCTGCGCATCCGAACTTTTCTGTAAGCCACATGTCCGGATCAGCCGCTGGAAAGCTGTTTGAGTAGGCCGATGGGTGGTGGTTTCTTTCCAATAACCGTGACCTTTCTTTTCAAAGAGGATCTGATCTAATTCTTTTAACACATTCATCCCCAAAATGACAGGGACCTTTACTTCATGTGACTCCTGTACCACCACAATGCCTTTCCTACCCAGATCTTGGCCACATACCCGGACATTCATCCAGGCCACTCCCACGACTGGAACTGGTAACTGGTTAGCTGCGACCACTCGTACGAATGTATGGGGATCATATTTCACATGTTGCTGGAAGTACCGTTCATAACAGTCTCTACTCAAGGTCGTTACTTGGGAACCCGTGTCAATCATCCCGGTAACCGGAATACCCTCCATTTCCACCTGTATAACAGGACTTGCAGCGATCAGGTCATCATTAGGGCATTCTCCCCACATAGTCTCCTTGTCAGTCTCCCCTACTACACGCCCTACAGCAGCAGGGGACTTCAGTTTAACGGCGGTCTCTCATAAGTTTGTCGCTGCTCTGGACATCTAGCAGCAACGTGGCCCATCCGTCCACACTCCCAGCAGCGTATCTCCCATCGTTCTGGCCATCTGTTTGGGCCCCTTCGGTAAGCCCCTTCGATTTCTCCTGAGCACTGCATTAACTGATTTGGACCCCTTCGGTAGGTCCTATCCTCATCCCTCCAGCGGGGTGGTGGGTGATTCTGATTTTCTGGGTATGGACGGCTCACCCTTTCACCTCCAGTTTTCTGGAAGTCTGCAATTTTCATAGAATGTTCATCACAACGGGTGTGCAAGTGTTCCATTTGCTCTTGCAGTTTCTGCATTACTGTGAGAATTTCTTTAACCGTCCCCTTTTCTACTGTCTCTGAGCCAGAACTAGCCCCCTGTGACAAAGTAACTCCAACTGCGGTCTGGGGCTTCGGGAACATACTATTGGCACGGGAGATGGCCTCTACCTGTACATCATGGAATTTAGCATCAGTCTCTCGTCGTATAAAATCCTGCATAGTCACAGTTAAACTGCCGTCACGTATCCCCAGGACAAACTGGTCACGGAGAGTCCGATCAGGGTTACAGAAGGCTGGCGAGCCCCCTCTTTCCTTCACTTGAATATCTCGGAGCAGTTCTTGTAGGGCATTTGCATATTGGGGAAGGCTTTCATTCTCCTGTTGTACCCTCTGGAAGAACCGAGCCTGCAGAGACCCCAGCAATGCAGTTTCTCCATAAATGGTTTCTAGAATCTGGACTACTTGCTCAAATGTCTGCCTTTGTTCAAATGGCCTCAATATCACCGTGGTCTTAGCATCCCCTTGTAATGTCAATATTGCTAGCTCTACTAGTACTTCTGGTGCGGTCTGGTACATTCGCTGTATCATTCGTATCTGTTCCACCCACATACTCACTGACATATTATTGCCATCAAATTTAGCTAACTGACTCATTATAGCCCCTGCTGGCATTCTTCCTCCAGCACCATTCTCCCGAACGGGTGCGTCACCGTCCATTCTGGTAAGCGGATCCTGCCGACTACGCCAATTTGTGAACCGAGAGCAAGGCAGGTGGTTTGGTCTCCGCAACCAGAAATGAATGCACACGCGGTAGTTCAAGAAAAGAATATATATTTACTATAAGTTAATAAAGGCTATTTGAAGGTAAAATGACAGGGATAAAGACAAGCAAAATATACAATATAGCATGAACAATTTCAAGGCAAATTCTGCAATGGTTTCTACTTTTACTCTGTCCAATTCTGCAGTATGGACACTGAATGAACAATATACTCAAAACTATCCCTAACTGACCCTGACATCACATTTGGGTGCACCCCCTTTTCCCCAGTGGTCCAGGTGGACCGCTTACAGTCTGTAGAAGCGCGCGGTGGGGCCCAAAGTCGTTCCTTTCTTTTATAGTGAAGCGTCCTCTCCTCACTGTTATCAGGATCTCAGGAGAAATGAAGTTCTCTTTAACAGGGAAACCCAATGAATGCAATGTAATCCAACAGCAGATTCCACTCAGCACACTGACAGTCCTGCCGAATCCATACACTGAGCTGGGATGTAAGCCGGGGTTTAGCAGGTGCTGTCCAGTACATCAACAGCACTGCGAGTCTCTATCTGTGGTATCCATATACACAGTCACAATGTCAGTCTCACTGATCAGCCACTGAGCACAGTTCCTTTCACGTGGACTCACTAGTCCTGTTGTCTCTTTACACTCTGTTTGTCTCTGGACCAAGATACAGCTTAGCTGTACAGAAAAATCTCCACACCAGTTCAATACAACACTTGCTAAGATGGCTGCTGCTCTCTGTCTCGTCACTTCCTGCTTCTCTGCTCACATTCTGTCTGCAGAACAGGGAAGCTGACATAAAAGGGGGGGGGGGTCTCACTCCAGCATCATGTCACAATTACAATGGCTGCTGTCTTAAAGGAACAGAATCACAGAAATACATTCAACATTAACAGTTTATACAGACAAATAAAGCTTAGGACAACATTGGCTGTCTCTTACACTTTAACATAGCCTTGTGCTATCAGAGTGGGCGTTCCTTACCGCCCAGCAATGATGCTAGGCTGTAAGGCCCGCCCTTCTGACAGTGGGGAGATATCGGTGCCAAAATTAATGGCACCAATATCGCCAGCATCGGGCACATACCATGAAAACCAACAGTGCGCTTTCTAGTGGTATATAAAACGGCATATTCATGAGGACATAAAAGGTCCTCTTTAACCTATTTACCAAAGATATGTGTAAATATATGAGTATAATTCTATATTTTTATGGTTTAGTGGAAGTAAATACACCCCAACACCTTTCACATCTTCAATTAAAGTGAAACTATATGTTATAGAGTAATTATGTTATATATGTATAATGAACTATGAATATTGCAATACAACATATAATATTTGTATATACTGTGATTTCTACTTTAAAGGGAGTATATTGCTTATCTATTATTTGTGTTAAACTTTTTAAAACTTTTTTTGCATTTAATTTTGAAATCTTGATACTCGTCACTGAGCCTCACATTCACAGTCAATGATATTATAGGCAGGACTGCAATGAAAGGTAGCACCTCATTGTTAGCTGGAGACAGATGTCCCCAATATGTGTTTTATATATATATATATATATATATATATATATGTCTAAATGACACCTAACTAGAAGTAAGGGATATCTGACTGAATAAATAGGCAGATTCAAAATCTATACACAAATCAATGATGACTAGTTTTATCCTTGAAGTACATTTCACAAGGAAACAGAGCAGGGTCTTGGTTCATGTTAGCATGAAGTATAGGCTTGGTATGTTAGGTTTAATTGCCATTAAGGCTAAGGCTATACGTTGTGGGCCGCATCGCTTTTCACTGAAAGTCCGCAGAGGTTTCCTCTGTGGACTTTCTGCTTTCATTATACCAATAGGAAAACTGCCGGCATTTCAGTAGGTTTAATTGACATGCTACAATTTCCAAAACCGCAACAGTTTCGGAAATCGCAGTGTGTATGCTGTGCATATTTTTCTATAATGTGTGGATGGAATTCACTACAATCCAATTGACTTTGCAGTGACTGTAAAAGCTGCGTTTTTTTCCGCGCTTACGCCACTTGTGCTCCCGTCCTAAAAGCTTAGGTTTTGAATGGAACTAGACTACAGTTGTATATTTACAGATGTATATAAAGTATAAGTGGTTAGCATTGCCAAATTATTTATTGGCTATTATAAAGGTTAATTTGACCCTAAAGAAACTGTAAGTACTTAAAATATGTTTATTTAAAAAAAAAATGGCTTGTATGCTATATTGCTGTTCTTGTTCTCAGAAATAACAATTCCTTAAAGGTTTTGAAAAGGTTCACGATAGGGTAAAGTAGACATGAATTGAAATCTTCGTATAACTATATTGACATTTTAAGACAGCAAATCAATATCTGGCAGCTGAGTAAAATGCTAATTTTATTTTTCATGCAGTAGGGGAAAGAGGAATTAGTGTCCTGAGAAAAAATAATATGAAAGTGTTGTATTCATAATTCATTTTATGTTCCTTAGAAACAACAACAAAGTTAGATCAAAAGTAGGCTTGCAAACAAGACTAACACACGTTATGGTTTGCAATTGTAATTTTAATTGTGGAAACAAAAAGAGCACAGATAAAAGGACTTTTTATTGTTTTGCTATATAAAAAGTTCAAAGAATGTTCATTTACAAGAAACAAGAGATAACTCTGCAAGGTCTACCCAACCTGTGTAATAAATAATGAGATTTTTTTGAAGCTATAAGTAAATTTAAGTTCTCATCCTGTTTTCCACAAACACTAACAAAGATGTAAACAGGTATTGCAATTTATTTTTGCTCAAGAAAAGAGTCATCCGCCACTTGATAAAGTTTAGACCACATTGATCTTTGCTAATTTTTACCTTTTTAATAATTTTTTTTGGCTTGTAAATTTAACAACAACAAATACATAGCACATTGTTTATATTTTACACTAAATTAGATTGAAACAAAATTCCGGGTGTAAATGATCCTCAGCAATTCCTCAAGGTTTTAGCATTCAGTGATACCAGGTCACTTGGTATAAATAATATCAAAATAACATGTAATACAATTCTGTTGTGCAGGTACAAAAAACAGTGTTTATTTACATATATAGAGATTTACTGTAATTTTACCTCTTTCCACACCTAAATGTTGTAGGTCAAAAGTCTGAGGCAGTTGCAACATCTTGATGTACTATAACCCCCTAACAGTCACATTAAAATAGTAATAACCTTCCTGAAAAATTCACTTTCTTTATTGTAGATTCTCAATATATTCATCAAGTAAATATGCTTGGCATATAACTCAGGTGTCTTATGTGCATTTTATCCCCTTAAAAACATACCTAATTTTAGCTTTTAGAACTAATAAAATAGATTTCTCCTCTGTTACAGCAGTCATAATTATTTTTTATTGATTCATCAATGTACCTGTATGAGCCCTTGTATTGTGCGGGACGAGATGTATTTTTATAGAAGCTAATTAATGTCATGACACTTAGTGTACCCAATCAAAGGCCTCAGCGGTGACCCCGGGTGTATGACATCACTAAAGAGCTCTGTTTAACCAGAACAAAGTATGAAACAAATCTTCTGAGGTTCGCCCATCTCTATTAAGGACTTTTCTAACGTTTTGGAGGATTCCCATTAACATTTATACCACTCAGAGAGGGAAGAAGAGGTTAAAGACAGAAATATTTATTTCATGTCAAGGAGGGCATACAGTAGAGGTGAGGAGCAACAGAGAGCACATATAGGAGAATTAACTCTTATTTTTCCTACACAAAAAAGATCAGACATTGAAAAATACAGTCACAATGAATGTAGGGAGAAGGGCCAATTCCCTTACAGAAGGCTAGGAGGCACAAACTAGACCCCAAGACCCCCTACCCCGGACAAAAGAAACTACCGGGGGACAAATATGCTGCTCTCTCAATTAAACTGATGAGCCAACACCAGATGGCATAAAATCAATGAATGTAATTTTACACTGCCACTGTAACTATGCGAACACTGGCAAGATAATGGTTTTAATACACAGTCCCACTGTAGCCACAGCTGCTTGAATTGAAGAAAACTAAGAACCCAGCAGTTAAGCTAGATTATGTCACTGTCCTAGGTGGTAGATCACCTTGTAACTGTGATTGCTAGCACTGGTGCTATGATCACTGGAACTGACATCACCATGGAGACTGGGACCAGAGAAAAGTCCTCAAGGCTGTATCTCGTAAATCTTGTTAGGGAATATCAGTGGTATGCCTGTGTATATTTTTATGCACAGGTACAATACTGTGTAAGAACAGGTCCTATTAACAAGGGGAATGCTATTGCTGAGACTTTTTAAGGAAATAGATTTCTTTACTGAAATGTACAGATAAGGAAAGGTGACATCTCTATAAATTTAGTGACTCACAGATGTTGTCTTCTATGTAAGAAGTTATTCTCTCTTCTGACAAGTTTGTTACCGAACATCTTTGGTCCCTCACTTCTGCAGTCATTGCCAGTCTCTGTACTGACACAAGTGATTGCACACTACTGACCAGACTGCAAAATTACTTCAGAACTCAGATCCCAGTCATTATATCAACAGCAATAAATTCAGACTTAATATCTTAAATAAATACAAATAACAAACCCCCTAAACTTTTACAGTCTCCATTACAGGCCACCCTATTTTTGAAAACAGACCCCAACCAGACTCCCTAAATAAACACAGACCCCCACATATAAGACCCTCTGTATACACACATGGACAAAATTGTTGGTACCCCTCGTTTAGTGAAAGAAAAACCCACAATGGTCACAGAAATAACTTGAATCTGACATAAGTAATTTGCCAAACTACATGTTGACAAACCACAAAGCTTCTGGGAGAATGTCCTATGGACAGATGAGACAAAAATTTAAATTTTTGGCAAGGCACATCAGCTGTATTGTTCTGCCTTCATAGGCAAATTTGTTTATATTGTCTGGTAACATCACCATCTACTGGTCATTTACTGTATCCTCTTTTCTAGCTCTAGCCCTATGCATTATGGGTAGTTCCCAGTTTTTCTACTTCCTTCCTGTGCAGTGTAGCAGTAGACATTTTTACATGCTGTCCCAGTGTGAGGAGGTCACACTCTATGCTACTTGTACTTCATGTTCACTATCTCAAGCCTGTTTCAAGCATAGTCGGTAAGAGTGTTAGATTTATGTCACTATGCCTTGTTTTATTGTATGTTTGCTACATTACATAGCTCTGAATCAGCTTGTATCATTGCTTCCTGTTATATTATACATATATATATTTATCTGTGTTATATGTACTGTATAGATCTTATTCTAAGTACCAGTATTTTTTCTTATAGTTTCACCTTTCCTGTCGACTTGCAATAAAGAGAAGGTTTACAACTTTACAGCCTATTTCTTAAAGCGGACAGAAGGTTTATCTACATGTCAGACTACAAACCGTGCTAATGTGTATGAGGACAGTATATCTATGTTCACAGACGGAAAAATGAAGCATATCTTGAAAAGAACATTGTCCCTACTATGAAACATGGAGGAGGCTCTGTTATGTTCTGGGGCTGCTTTGCTGCATCTGGCACAAGGTGTCTTGAATCTGTACAGGGTACAATGAAATCTCAAGACTATCAAGGGATTCTAGAGAGAAATGTGCTGCCCAGTGTCAGAAATCTTGGTCTCAGTCGCAGGTCATGGGTCTTGCAGGATAATGATCCAAAACACACAGCTAAAAGCACCCAAGAATGGCTAAGAGGAAAACATTGGACTATTCTGAAGTGGTCTTCTATGAGCCCTGACCTAAATCCTATTGAGCATCTTTGGAAGGAGCTGAAACAAGCTGCCTGGAAAAGGCACCCTTCAAACTCGAGACAGCTGGAGCAGTTTGCTCATGAGGAGTGGGCCAAAATACCTGTTGAGAGGTGCAGAAGTCTCATTGGCAGTTACAGGAATCGTTTGATTGCAGTGATTGCCTCAAAAGGTTGTGCAACAAAATATTAAGTTAAGGGTACCATCATTTCTGTCCAGGCCTGTTTCATGAGTTTTCTTTTTTTAAAAATTCTGTTGAAGAATGGTTGAAAAGCAATGTCTGACTTTCATTTGTTCATTTTCATAGAATTTTTATATATTATTACTTTTGTCAGATTCAAGTTATTTCTGTGACCATTGTGTGTTTTTCTTTCATTAAACGAGGGGTACCAACAATTTTGTCCACGTGTGTACATAAAATTCCACATCAGACCCTCTAAATACAGGATCAAACCCCTAAATAAATACAGCCTCAAACCAGAAACCCTAAATTATTACACACACCAGACACTTACATACAGCTACTTACACTCTGACTCGCAAACCTTGCAACTTTACCCTCTAATTTCAGGACCTGCAAACGTAAGGTTTTCTACAGTCCATATTTCTGCAGGGCCTTCTACAATAACAGGTCATGCAATTATGTAGTGGTGGACCACTGTAGACCCCAGTTTTCTTGGGGGTTTTCAGCGATTCAGGAGAAAAGCTCAAAACATAACTGCAAAAAATATTTGGACACTTTGGGTGGCCATGAGTTCCTTGGGAGCCTGATGCCCCAAGTAACCTAAATCATCCATATTATAATTAACCATTGGTCCTTAAGATCAAAATTGACATGGTCACAAAGGGGTTTACAAACTTTAAATGACTCTATGTATTATATATACAATATACTGTGTGTATTTTGCTGTTTTGATCTATATTGCAATATCCTCCATGTGGTACTTATTTGCTAGAATTGTACCAGTATTTCACCATATACTGCCAACATACAGTATATTGTAGTACAAAACAATGTCTATTTTTTATAAATGTGCACTATTACTTCCACCTGTACCTATTTTTATTTTAGAAAGATGCTTAACACTCAAATTACATGGGAATAGAGATGGGCAAAGCTCTTAAGATGTGTTTAATTTCGGGTTTGGGAGGTTCAGGACCAAGATTTGCTTCGAGTCTAACAAATTCGGTATGAAACACACCATGAATTGGCTTAAGACATAGCGTATAACACTATCAGGGCTCCTAGGAACCTATCTATCCAATTTTTAGCTCTCTAAGGCAAACACAGCTGAAGTCATGTCAAAGTGAAAGTGACATGTATGTCTATGGAAAAACGAATTGTAAGCACTGGATACACACTCTCTAGGAGTAGATGCAGTATCAATGAGTGACAATTACAGAATTTGAAGCGTGTCTGGCCTGCCAATCTGAAATGGAAAAGATTGTATAATTGTGAGAACGACACTTGGGATGCAGAAAAGAACCTGGATTATCCTGCCGGTTATCCCTGTATGGGAGCACATCACACATCAGTATTGTGTTGGTGGGGAGACAATTTACAGAATTTCAAGAAAAAATATGGGCACACAGTCAGTGTGACTACTGCCTAGCCTGGCAGCTTAAAAAGCTAGACTATATTCCAAAAGTGATCATGAGGTAGAATGTGTTCTTCTTTCTCTCAGTTATCTACTCCATTGTGTCTGTGGTTTGCTGCATGCAGTAATCATTTGCTGTTTACTGCTATTCAAACTTACACTCCAGCATGTGCCACAGTGGGCATGGGAAAGGGTCCAGGGTGGACAAACTGGAGGAGGGGTATGGGTCCATCCTGGTGTTGAAGCTCTGCCTGCCCTGCACCCATGAGATGATGTCACTACTAGAAAAAAAACTGGGTCTTGCTGTGTTTCTAGACTGTGGCTGCTGAAACTAAAATGATTGACCCAGCGAGCCATGAAAGGTATGTATTGTCCCTGACCATAATTGCTGCTCCACATATTGATGGTGACGTTCACCTTTCCCCACATGGACATTTACAAGGAGAGGCCCCCATGGTGATATCAAGCAGATAGCTGTTTACTGGACACGCATTCTTTTATGGAGGATGACTGATGTTGTAGTGGAGGGGGAGGAGAAACAGATGAAGATGATAATGATCATGAAGATGACCATGTGTTAGATATGGATGTGGCCTGCCTACAAAGATGATTATGGAAAGAAAGAATAGACAGATCTTACACAATGGACTGATGTCTTCATCCAACCTCATCTACTATGCTCACTTGGGTGCCACTGCCAATTACAGTTTGCCAAATGAAATGGTGATGCCATTTCATATGAGTACAAAGAGGACTAGTTCTTACACATGTGCCTGCACGCCCATGGCTAATTATCTGTTTGCAGATCTTTTACATTGCCATCGATTTTTTCATTTGGTAATGTACAAAAAAATTCTGATATAAGAGATGACTGCACGTAGCTGCTGCCACCAAGCCCAGCAGCAGTATTAACATGTCAGCCAGTGATATTACCACCTGAGCCTGCATTTGTTCTACTCCAAGCAGCCCTTTTGGATGTTGGGGCTGCACAACAGGTGGCATTCTTACTATTGCAACTGCCACCACCCTCTTACACTGATGTCACCCTGTCACCCTACCAGAACGACTACCAGTAGCACACCACCTGCCAATATTACCTCCACCACTGACACGCATGTGTCTTCCACCTCTACCTCCTTTACACTGCGTCCACCTACCACTGATTATAGGCTGAGAGGCTGATGTCAGGTGACCCTAGAATGTCACACTGACTCACAGACATATGTGTCTTCTACAAGTGGTGGCAGCTTTGCCACAAACAGGGTTCATCCTGAATATTTCAAATTGTTTGTTCTTTAATGAAACCAAAGAAATGGCGATTTGTCTCGGGAAAACTAAAATAACCACCCCCCGCATGTTTGTGCAGAAAATACAGAAGAGACGTGTGTGTGGCTCAGACTCTGACATTCTAGCAGCACCTGACATCAGCTGACAGCCTCTCAGCCAATAGACAATAGTAGGTGGTGTTGTTCACCCAATATACAGTTTAGCCTGCACTAATCTGAAAAGAAAAACTGTGACAGAGTGTTGTTAATCTGAAAAAATATTAAATTAATTTCTTAAGCGTATTTTTTGCTCATATGTACAGTATTGCAGCCTGCACTAATCTAAAAAAAATTTCCATTATTTTTATATTTATTATTTACATTATTTATTATCTTACTCCTGTTATATAAAGCTGACTTTTCTTGAAACATCAAAAACAAAAAAAAAAGACATATACACAGTGCCAGAATTGTTGCCAATCACTATAAGTAAGCACTATGTGCAGTCAAAAAATGACTGAAAAAACAGGGTAGGGGACAGGCAAAAGGAGGGGGACAAGGAAACATGTGTGCAAGTACTAACAATAAGAATTTGTGTGGAAACAGCAGTGCTACTTCTGGTCTTGGTGGCACCGACAGTAGCCGCAGGATTAAGAATTAAGTTTTGAGCATTAAGTTTGGGATTACTTGCTCTTCCATCTCAGTCACAGTAGGATATTGCATTCAAGAGTGATGTGATCCTGAGTCAAGCTTCTGTGTGTTCCTCCTCCTACATAACACGTAATTTATGGCAGGGACTTTCTGGACTGGACCGTGTTTCTTTAACATTCTTCACTGACACACTAGTAGTGATATGGCACCTGCTGAGAAAAATGTATTGCTCTTAGCCAGAACAGTCTTCCCCCTCTTTTTGTTGAGCTGTGTGAGAACAGTTAGCATTGTGTGCAAGCAGAGGAGAAAGACATGACTGGTGGTGGTGGAGGTAGTAGAGGCAAGGGATGTGGTACTACTACTGGTAGTTGGTCTGGTGGGGAAGCTACGTAGTGTGCATGGCCATGATGTGTCAGAAAAAAAGATGATGATGACATTGCCAATGATGATTCTTTTGAGGATAGGACTTGACAACCAAATCAGGGTGACAAGATCACATCAGATGAAGAGAATGTTGGCAGTGATTATAGTAATTATTCCATCTATTTTGTAGAACCCAAAAGCCTTCCCAAGGCACTCCAAGGGGGAGCTCGACAGGTGGGGGTGGTGGCATTGGTGGTGGTGCCAGATGTGTTTCTTCTGCTGTTGATGCTGGCAACAGTAACTACATGTGGTCATCTCCCATGTGGGAATGTTTTTCTTCATTGCAAAATGTAGGAACAACATCTCTAGGTACTCACATAAAAAGGAATTACTATATTGACAAAATAGACTGGGCAGTGGCAGTGGCACAGGCAAGGGAAGTGAGCAACTGTTCTACCCCTTCTTCCTGTGATCTTCCTTGTAAGCAGGCCATATCTACACCTAGCATATGGTCACCGTTATCATCACCATGCCAACATAAATCATCCATAAGCTAATGTGTGTTTAGGAAATAGCAATATGCGCCCAGTCATCCAATGGTTCTGCAACTTAACTCAAACCTGTCTAAACTGCTGCTGGTCCAGTCACTGCCAACCAGTTAGTGGATTCATGCTACGTTTTGCAAACTGTTGGCATATGCTCACCTTCAATAACAATTACCTAGTGGGCATTATTTCTCTAGGATAGCTGTCTCTGCTTTATATTTTCATGTATCAGAAAGTGTGGGCCTTTCCTTGAATATGTCATTCTGGGAAAAGGTGTACATCGCCTTTGTCATGTGGAATAGCAATTATGGACAAGGGCAATACATGACTTTCACAACCCACTGGGTCAATGTTATAAACGTTAATGGCCACAGGACAAAAAAAAAGCCAGGTGCAAGTTCATCCCTGATTATGCCGCTCCAGTTCCAAATTCATGCAGAGCCCATTCACCTCCTTCTCTTCCATGCATCCATAAGGTAATATGTATCCAGGTAACAGCAATATGGGCCCAGTCATCCAGTGGTTATGCAACTTAATTCACACCTGTCCAAAGTGCTGGCGGTGCAGTCACTGTCAACCACTTAGTGGATTCCACTGCGCTTTGCCAACTGATGGCATGCGCTCACCTTTGACAGCGATTACTTAGTGGCCATTATTTCTCTAAAATATTTGTCTCTGCTTTATATTGTCATGTGTTGGGTGACATGTGGAACAGTATTATGGACAAGGACAATACATGGCTTTCACAACCCACTGGATCAATGTTTTCAGCGTCAGTGGCCACAGTCCAAAAAAGGCCAGGTGCTATTTCCTCCCTTATTATGCCGACCCATTTCCAACACCATGCAGGGCCCATTCACCCCTCTGGATCATCCCCTCTGAAATGTTTACCACCACCATCTTCATCAGGACAAGCTGTTGCTTCCACTCCTTCTCCTCCTCCTTGTACAGTGTCCTAAAGAGGTGCCCCTCATGACCAGAAAAATCTCTGAACATTTCAGCCATTCTCATGTAGCTAAAAACAATTTGCAATGGTCTGCCTTGAAATGCCTTATCTGCGACATTCCAGCTTGGTGGAACTCCACCTTAAACATGCTGAAGTGTTTGTTTGAGCAGCAGAAGGCTTTGCATATTATTGCATGCAGAAGACCACAGTGACAATGTTTTACTTTGAGATACATCATTGGAGGCTCATGAGGGTAGTGTGCTGGATTCTTGAACCCTTCAAAGAAGCTACCAAATTAGACAGCAGGGATGACTGCTGCATCAGCGATGTGATCCCTCTATTGTATATCTTACAGGAAACTTTTACACTCATGCAATGAGGGATGGAAGAGGAGGAACAGTTTCCAGCTCTTAGTCAATGTCATCGCCCTGTGTTGATGGAGGAGGAGGAGGATCTGGGTCAGGGTCATTATGGTAGAAGATCTGGGACTCCTAAACTGGAAGAGGAGGAGAAGGCTCTCCCTTGGATGCAGAGGGGGCCCTTTATATGTCACAGACACAGCAAGGGTAGGAGGCTGACCAAATTGATGATGATGATGATGACCATGCTGGCCAAGAAAACCAACCATGATAGGCCCCTGGGTCCGCGTATATGCTGACAAGCATGGCAGGCTGTATGCTCCGCTCCTTACACAGCAACAAGCATATAATTTGCATTAAACAGAGGGATGAGTTCTGGATGGCAATGCTCTTAGACCCTTGCTATGAAGACAAAATGGGGGAATTCTTCCCTGCTTCTTAAAGGGAAGAAAAATTTGAATATTATCAGGATAGGCTGTATACCTAGCTTACTGCAGCATTTAGGGAGACCACTGCAACTGCCAGTCGCATGTGTACCCAGATGGCCATTGCCCACTTCCAGTCCACCTTTCACTTCACTAAGCCAGCACTCCACCTTCTCTGCCAGGGCCACAGCTCCAAGTGTCAGCTCCAAGCAGCCCCATCCATCTTATTATGCCCTGCTGCACATGTTGCCACAGCTACCACCATTGCCACCATTCAGCCAGATGTCCTGTAGCCTGGTCCATCATATCAATCCATGCCACACTGCCATCAACGTTTTCACAGCCACCACTCAGCCAAACATGTCCTGCAGCCTGATATTTTGATTTCACATTTGCTCCCATAAAAGGATAATTTTTGGTGGCTTTATTTTTTGAAAAGCTAATTCTTCATCACTTTTGAAGTGGCTCACAGCCACATATTTGTCTTTCAAATAACCGCAAGTTCCTGTAGCACTTACAAGTCATCAAAACTTAAATTTTGCAATATAACCACCATGTTTGTCTAAAACGCACCTTTCCCCAATAAAAGGGTAGTTTTTGGAGCATTTTAAATGTTAAAATGTGTTAAAGCGAGCGGCAGTACAGCGTTTGGTTACGGAGTTGTATCCACTGCTTACCATCTGTTATTCCATAGACATACTTGTCACTTTCACTTTGACATAACTTCAGCTCTGTTTGCATTGGAGAGCTAAACGATGGGCAGATAGTTTCCTAGGAGCCCTAAGAGTATTCCATACTGTGTTTTAAGCCAATTTAAGGTGTGGCTCATATTGAACTTGTTCAACCCTAAAAGAATCTTGGACTCAAGCCACCAGATCCCAAAACAAAAGAAATCTTGAAAGCTTCGCCCACCTCTAATATTCATTTTAGTTAATCCGTGATGAATCGCCATTTATTCAGCTTTGTTAAAAACTGAACATATTAAATTTTGGTCAAACATGGCTACAAAGAAATCGGTTTGCTAATATCTACATGTTATGTGTTAATGGCAAGAGGCACGCTGGGTAGTTACAGTAGTGATATTGCATTATACATTGTAACTTCTACCAGCTTTCCATACTTCTGCAGCCTTAAACAATGATAGATGTACTGTTCTTAAAGCAATCTTACAGGCTCTTTCTTATTATTTCTTAAGTATCCTTTGCCTCAATACATGTATGTGACAATTATCAACACTGGTTTAGTAGTTTGCACTTTATAATCATTCTGCCCTTCCAGTAATGGAAATGAGGTCCATGTACATCCAAGTCTATGACAGACTCATGTTTCTGAGAAGGCAGACCTACAGAGAAGAGGGACAGAGTAGCAGTGTGAACTAAAGATGAGACAAGAGGTGACTTTCTGGCACAGGAGGTGACTTTCTGACATGTTTCACTTTCGTGTTTCACTTTTCACATGTGACTTTTGCAGTTTACATAGATGACATAAAAGGTGATATTTTATACAAGCTGGTGACCATCATTTATTACATTAAAATTGGATCCCATTATATTAACAGTAATAGGATGTTGTGATATTTTAATGCCATTAAAACATATGTCTAGTTATACGACAACCATAGTGCAGGTGAATATAAGAAACTTAGTAATATATGATATTAAAGAAATATGTTTCCGTATCCACTTATTAGGCTGGGTTACTTTTTACAGTGAAGTCTATGGAGAGGGGGAGAAGGAGACTGCTAGAAAAGACACAAATAACTGCAGCCGCTAAGCTCTTGTACACTGTGAGAGAATTCTTTTAAAGCTGCTATATCTTTAAAAATAATGCTCTATACCATTATATAGAATGAGTCAATAAATCATTTAACAAGCTGACAACAACCTTTTCCCCCTACATAGACTATTGTGATTGAGTATTGATACATGTCCTATTAGATATAAGACTCTAGTGAAGGGAAGGTGAGGGAAAGCAGCCTAATAAGTGGAGAAGGAAACATATTTAATAAGATAAATTAAAAGTTAAATTTTTTATACTTATCTTTACTATTCATTTATAAAATGTTGTTTTAGAGAACATTGTTTAGGTATTGTTTAAGAGAATATCTTTTTTTTTTATTGGATAAATATGTTCAATTTTGAATGGTGTCAAGGAGAGCCTCAAGACAGGCTCATAAACAGTAATGCCCTAATAACACTGAACTCGTGAGTTCAGTTGCAGTGACTTAATAGCAAAGGGGCAAAACTATCAGATGGATAGAAAACTGCATTTTGTAGTATGATAGGGCTATTTAGTGAGTGCAGTTATACCAATTTTAATACTAGCTTTAATAAGACAGTATATACAGTAGATGCTAACAGAACCAATGGGTGAGAGGCTGCACAGAGACAGACTTGGCATTTTAGACCCCAAGCAAAACTATGTCTGGGGGCCCCCCTTATCATAATATAAAATCTGGACGTAATAGCATTTTGTGCTTTCTTTCTCAGTAAAATACTAAGCTCCCGAAGGTGAATCCCTCAATATGTAATACAAGACTAATCGCACAGTATAACACCAGTATAAAGCCCATGTTACTGGCCCCCACACAATATAACACTCCCTTTACTGGATCTCACACAGTATAATGCCAACTTTACTGAACCCCATACAGTATAAAGTCTCCTTTATTGATTCCCACAAAGTAGATTTCCCCTTTACTGGCCCCCAACAGTTTTTTGCCCCTTTTACTGACCCCATACAGTATACTGTATTTTATTGGCCAATGCAGTATATTGCCCCTTTTTCTGGCCCCCTCATAATATAGTGTCCCCTTAACTAGCTCCCACACAGTATATTGTCCCCTTTACTGGCCCCCCACATAATATATTATCCCCTTTTGTGACCCCCATACAGTATGCTGCCCCTTTTATTGGTCCCCACAAATGTATATTGTTATCTGTTATGGCTCTCTCACAGTGACACATTATGCTGTTACCTATTGGATTAGCCCAACAGGTAAGAGACATTATTTATTACTTACTGATCCCTTTTCTGTCCATAACCACTTCTGCTTCAGTCACCAGAGGACATCACACACTATGTCCGAACATTGAACAATGTCAGGAAGTGATGATCGGACATTGTGCAGCATCCAGAAGTGTGTGGTGCCCTGTGGAGGTTGAGGCAGAAGCGAACCTGGACAGAAGTGGTAAATGGTGAGTAGTAAGTATCAGCCATAACCTGTGGAACTAATCCAATAGCTATTGAATGGGTTACATTATGAACAGATCTACCCCTGCCTATGTATTTCAGGGGAATAGTAGGTCACCTGGAATGAATAAGTAACACAATTGCTTACAATTGTGAATATACTTTTTGTTAATAAATATATTTTTTTTATTCAAAACTCTTTACAAATACAGTATGTAAAAGTAAAATAAAGTTATTAAACATATCTACTTGTTTAATTGTGCAATTAATATTCTAAAATGACATATTTTCTGAAATATAATGGAGCTTGAGTGTGATTCACCTTCCCATGGGTCTGTTCCTGCTGTTTCATAGAAAAGACAGTCATGAATAGCTGCAGCTGCATTTTAATCAGTCTATTCCTTTACACAATGTTACTGTAGGTTGTCAGAGGGATTTTTCATGAAATACTCTTATCCTGCAAATAAAAATGTTGTTATCTGAGCCATCTGTAGCTGTAACTATACAGATGATATTTATAAAAAATGTCAATGATGCTTTAGACACAGTAACATTAATAATAATAAAAATAAATATGACCCAGTCTCCATTAGTTACAAAATTAACATAATACCGAGCTGTTAGTGTATCTGAAATGAAGACTAAAGGGATCTACCTACCATACATTATGCCATCCCGCACCATGATCCTTGGAGTAAGGCCCCTTGAAGACGACCGTGGGTGAGATCCATGTACAGTCATGGCCAAAAGTTTTGAGAATGATACAAATATTAATTTTTACAAAGTCTACTGCTTCAGTTTTTCTAATGGCAATTTGCATATACTCCAGAATGTTATAAAGAGTGATCAGCTTAACAGCAATTACTTGCAAAGTCAATATTTGCCTAGAAAATGAACTTTATCCCCCAAAACACATTTCAACATCATTGCAGCCCTGCCTTAAAAGGACCACCTAATATTGTTTCAGTGATTGCTCCATTAACACAGGTGTGGGTGTTGATGAGGACAGGGCTGGAGATCAATCTGTCATGATTAAGTAAGAATGACACCACTGGACACTTTAAAAGGAGGCTGGTGCTTGCCATCATTGTTTCTCTTCTGTTAACCATGGTTATCTCTAAAGAAACACGTGCAGTCATCATTGCACTGCACAAAAATGGCCTAACTGGGAAGAGTATTGCAGCTAGAAAGATTGCACCTTAGTCAACAATGTATCGCATCATCAAGAACTTCAAGGAGAGAGGTTCCATTGGTGCCAAAAAGGCTCCAGGGCGCCCAAGAAAGACCAGCAAGCGGCAGGACCGTCTCTTAAAAGTGTTTCAGCTGCGGGATCGGGCTACCAGCAGTGCAGAGCTTGCTGAGGAATGGCAGCAGGCAGGTGTGAGTGCATCTGCACGCACTGTGAGGCCGAGACTCTTGGAGCAAGGCCTGGTCTCGAGGAGGGCAGCAAAGAAGCCACTTCTCTCCAGAAAAAACATCAGGGACAGACTGATATTCTGCAAAAGGTACAAGGAGTGGACTGCTGAGGACTGGGGTAAAGTCATTTTCTCTGATGAATCCCCTTTTCGATTGTTTGGAACATCTGGAAAACAGCTTATTCGGAGAAGAAGAGGTGAGCGCTACCACCAGTCTTGTCTCATGCCAACTGTAAAGCATCCTGAAACCATTCTTGTGTGGGGTTGCTTCTCAGCCAAGGGAATCGGCTCTCTCACAGTCTTGCCTAAAAACATAGCCATGAATAAAGAATGGTACCAGAATGTCCTCCAAGAGCAACTTCTCCCAACCGTCCAAGAGCAGTTTGGCGCTCAACAATGCCTTTTCCAGCATGATGGAGCACCTTGCCATAAAGCAAAGGTGATAACTAAATGGCTCAGGGAACAAAACATAGAGATTTTGGGTCCATGGCCTGGAAACTCCCCAGATCTTAATCCCATTGAGAACTTGTGGTCAATCATCAAGAGACGGGTGGACAAATAAAAACCAACAAATTCAGACAAAATTAAAGCATTGATTCTGCAAGAATGGACTGCTATCAGTCAGGATTTGGTCCAGAAGTTGATTGAGAGCATGCCAGGGAGAATTGCAGAGGTCCTGAAGAAGAAGGGTCAACACTGCAAATATTGACTTGCTGCATTAACTCATTCTGTCAATATAAGCTTCTGTTACTCATAATATGAATGCAATTATATTTCTGTATGTGATAAAAACATCTGACAAACACACATAAAAACCAGAGGGCAGCAGATCATGTGAAAATATAATATGTGTGTCATTCTCAAAACTTTTGGCCATGACTGTACTATCCGTGTTTTTTGCAGCTAGCACACTGACCCATTCATTTGTATGGGCACATGCACATGACCATGTTTTTCATTGATCAGTGTGTGAGCCGTGATTCCGTGCCTCATCAGATAGAACAAGTCCTATTCTGTTCCGTTTTTGCGGAACACAGGCACACTGAAGACACTCTGTCCACAAAAATTGAACACTAATTACTAGTTTGCTGACCGCAAAATACACACGGTCGTCTGCAACTAGCCTAAGGCCCGGTTCACATCTGAGTTTGGATTTCTGTTTGGGGAGTCCGCTTGGGGACCTCCTGAATGGAAACCTATAAGCATAAAAAAGCGGTTTACCTGGGAAACCTGCGGACCCCATAGACTATAATGGGGTTCGTGTGGTTTCCGCACGAAGCAAGCGGAGAGGAAAGTGCTGCAAGCTGTTCCTATTATAGTATATGGGGTCCACGGATTTCCCAGGTAAACCACTTTTTTATGCGTATAGGTTTCCGTTCGGGAGGTCCCCAAGCGAACTCCCCGAACGCAGATGTGAACTGGGCCTAAGACTTGTGTGACATTCCCTTACAAGGGCTGTCCACATGTCTCCAGCCCAATCTCTGGCTATAATTGCATCTCATGCAAAAGTGGGACATATGGATGAAGAGGATAGCTCTCCATTCCAGCCTCCATTGTCATCTTGCTGTGTACCATGATAGCTTTTGAGAGCAGTGGAGTGAGGTCAAAGGAACACCTGTAGCAGGACACCTGGCTTGTAGCCAGGGGTGAACCTAGCCTGTTTGCCTTAGGAGAACTATAGAAAGGTGACCCACCCAAAAAAAAAACTACCCAATCCAGCTATCTTTGGTTGCCTGATAGGGCCCTAATGAAAATTGTAGGAAACACCCCCATTGGCAGATCAATAAATTCACTTATTTGGCCCACACACAGTATAACATCCCTTTTTTTTGGCCCCCACATGATACATGACCCCCTTTTTGTCACCCACCACACGGTATATGACCGGCTTTTTCTGGCTGGGTATATATGAAAATAATTTTCAGGCCCCCCACACGGTATATAGCCCCCTTTTTCTGGCTCCCCACACAGTATATGACCCCCTTTTTCTAGCCCCACACACGGTATATAACCCCCTTTTTCTGCCCCCCCCCCCCACAGAGTATATGACTCCCTTTTTCTGGCCCACCACACGGTATATGACCCCTTTTTTTGCCCCCACAGTAAAACCCTGCTTTTTATGCCTCCCCCACAGTATATGACCCCTTTCTTATGCCACCCCACAGTATATGACCACTTGGTTATGGCCCCCTCACAGGATATGACACCCTTTTTTGTCCCCAGTTTATGACCCCCTTTTTTACCCCTCACACAGGATATGATCCCCCTTTTTATGGTCCTACACAGTTTTTGACCCCGCCCCACAGTATATGCTAGGCTACCTATTGTATTATTGCAATTTTTACTCGTCTATCCATGCTCCAGTACAGGCTGACGTCCAGCGCCTCCTCCTGTGCATGCAGTGGCCGATGCTGAAGAACGCCATGATGTAGCGTCTTGGTGTCCTTCAGCATCATGACGTAAGTTCAATGCAGCCTAGAGGTGGCAGCGGAGGCTGGCCTGGACAGAAGTGTGGACAGGTAAGTAACAATTGTCAGCTTCTACCTATTGTAATAATACAGCAGCCTACCATACAAATGAATGGCATTTGAGCTTGGGAGCCTTCAATAGGCTCCCTGCTGTCATGCCAACAGGACGCCGGCTCCGGATCTTGCTCCGGGTGCTGGAGATCCCCAGCAAATTGGCGGCTTGGTCAGCTTTGACCAAGGTGCCAGGTGGGTTAATGCCGCGTATTATACAGCAGACACCTGGCAGCTATGACGGCCGCTCAGCTCCTGAGCAGCCGCCATATTTAAATACCCGACATCCACTGTACTATTATGACAGATGTCGGGAAAGGGTTATATGGCAGCAGGCTACAGGACATGTCTGGCACAATGTGTTGGCGGAGTGACAATTGACAAAATTTCTGCAAAAATTTGGGGCGAGCTATCAGTGTGCCTGGCCTGGCAGCCAGCTAAAGTGATCACTGTGTCTGAGGTTTTTTTGCATGCAGTAATCATATACTGATGCTCAAACTGACATACCAGTATGCGCACCACTGGCCTTGAATGTGCACTTCACCTTCCTAGCAAGGAGTGTAGCTATATTAAATGAGTGACAATTGGCATAATTTTAAGAAAAAATTGGGGCACACTATCAGTGTACCTACTGCTTAGCTTGCCAGCTGAAAAAGCTGAACTATCTTCCAAAAGTGATCATTGTGTCTATGGTTTGCTGCTATTACGAGTGCTCATGCAGAAGCAACTAGTGTAGTGATTGAGTGACAATTGACATAATTTCAAGAAAAATTTGGCGCGCACTATCAAAAGTGCAAAAATAGCACTTAATGTGCATTTCACCTTAGAACCATGGAACGAGAGAGGGTGAATGGAACCGATGGCTTGCCCTGATTAAGTTGGGGTGGGAAATGGTCCAGAGTATAGGAACTGGAGGGGATAGATGGGTCCCGCCTGGTGTTGAAACTGTGCCTGCCCTGTACCTGTGGGATGATGTCAGTAATACAAAGCACCAGACATTGCTGCGTTTCTAGACTGCTGAGTCTGATGTTCAAAGCATTGACCCAGTGGGCCATCAAGCAGGGACAACTTTCCTCGAGAAATAGTTGCAGCTAGGTATTCTTCATGGAGACTGTGCACTGCTTCCACTGGGTGTGAATTATGGGGAACCTGCTTACAGTTTATGCTGACTTACGGTTATCTGAACATTTTTACTGTAATTTTATTTTTTGTAACAACTGCGCCGCCAGTAACTTGGCCAGGCGGGAGTTGTTACCAGCCAGATGACTGCATGCAGATTGTGTGGAGGAGGAGGAGAAGGAGATGAAGATGAGGATAATAATGGGACATTGCCCACTATGTGCTAGGTGTGGAATGGATGTGTCCTTCCTACAAAGATGATCATGGGGAGAAGGAATTAAACGGTCTTGATCACTTGGAGCCACTGCTAATTCAACTTTGCTAAATATGATGGTGACGCCATTTCATTTGAGTATGGAGAGACCCAATTCCTACACATGTGCCTTTATGCCCACGGCTAATTATCTGTTTGCATATATTGCACTTTACCATCGATTTGTTATTTGGTAATGTAAAAAAAAAATTCCCATATAAGAGATGACCACACGTAGCTGCTGCTGCCAAAACCAGGAATGTGTCTGCCAGTGCCACCACCACCCCAGCTTGATTTACCCCAGGCATGTATTCTGGATGTTGGTGCTGTACATGAGGTGAAACCATTGCAGCTTACACCACACTTTTCCTGTGTCATCCTGTCACCCTGAACCCGTTGCTAGGTCTCATTTGTAATAGAATCATGATCGGATTCTGTGTCGCCTTCCTCTTTTTTATGACTCCTCATGGCAATGGGATTCCTGTAGGCCCTCAAAATTCCTAATAGATTTCCCCCTAGTGCCCCTACGAGCACTACCACCAGTAGCACACCCCCTGCCAGTACTACCTCCACCAACACTCATGTCTTCCACCCCTACCTACTCTACATGAAAAAAAAAAACATTTTTGTTTGTCCAAAGCAAATCACCATTTGTTCGGTTTCATTAAAAACCAAGCAATTTGAAATGTTCAGGAAGAACCTGCTAATTACGAACCGATTCACCCATCTTTATTTCCAATGCAACTATTCAACTTGTAGCCTGATAATAGATACCGGGGCACTGAACATATTGAACATCCAATGTCTTAATATACATAATGTATAATATACAGTATGCAGATGTTGTACACATCGAAGTAAAAATAACAAAAAAGGTATGTGCTATTTATAATAGAAACATCCTTATATAAACTGGCACAGTTTCACTTGGGCAGCCTTTTGTACCACTCTGTGGTCCAGCTGCATCTGGTTCTTTCATCATGTCAGGATTTATGTCTTCTCTCAAAGGTATTTAGACAATAGAAGCTTTTACTATGTGTCAGGATCAGAGCATGGCGCTGTTATTCTTATAACTTTATGTACAGAACATATTAGTTATTAAATACTACTTGACTAGTATTATTAATATAATCTTGCTATAGTACATTATGACAATAAAATTGTCAAGATTCATTATAGTTTAAATTAATAATGTAATATATAGCTAATATGACCACTGAACCCATACAAAGGCTTATAGCTTCTTGAAATATATATATATACTAGAGGAAGGACCTGTCTTCGCACGGGTATATTTCATTTTTTGTTTGTGTAGTGACCCCATAAGAATTGGCCAGTTTTGCACTTGACATCCAGTATGGCAGTCCAGTATAGGTATAGTCTATTTATGGCTGTGTTGCTATGGAAACCTGGTAAATGAAATGTGAACTTATATTGGCTGATGCACGTCATATGACTGAATATTTAAGGACCTGCGAACTGCTATTGACTCATGCAGGACATAAATAGCTTGGTTGCTATGGAAACCTGGTGTAAAGCTGTGTGTATGTCAAGACTGAACCTGCGATTTTGCATTGGTCCATAAGTGTCATGTGATCATGTGCATCTCAGTTTGGATATCAGTGAAAAACCTGCCATCGATTGTTATGGAAAACCTGGAGTAAAGCTGTGTGTATGTGACCTTGTGTAACAGTGTCATCCATAGCGCCCTGCCCCTTTAAAGCTGACCTACAGCAGTGAAGAAAAATGGCTGGGTTGTTATTGAAACCTGGAGTGCAGCTGTGTGCATGTGGCTGACAATGCTTTGTCAGATTGGAGATGGGCTTGGGTCTGCTGGGGAGTTTCAGTAGCTCGCTGTTGTCTGTAACATACCTTATCAGATTGGAGACAGGCTTGGGTCTGCTGAGAGTTTTCATTAGCTCGAGCAGCAGCCATGCGTTTTGCTGCAGGGGACATGAGTAGTTTAAAAAAACGTTTCAATTTATAAGAATGCTGAAATCCAGTATGGCAGTCCAGTCAGTGGCGTAAATACCAGTTTAGCAGTGTTAGCGGCTGTCACAGGGCCCGGGACATTAGGGGACCCGGCGGGCCTCTGATGTTTTTTTTTTTTTTAACACCAGCAGGTAACGGGCCCTATTTTCTTACCGATCCCCACTCCTGTTCACGGCTGCCTGCACTTCACCTTCTACAGAGGCGGCTGTGAGCAGGAGCGGGGATTGATAAGTAAGGCCTGTGGGCCGTGAACCCCACAAACACTGCTATCATTATACTCTGGGGTCTTTTCAGCAGGCTTTGGGCCTCCTTGGTGGTGTCCCAGATGTCGGTGGGCCAGTCCGACGTCATTATGCGTTGCGATACATGCCTGGCTCACGTGACATCTGGTCCAACATTGAAGAAGTAGCGGGAAGTGCGCATAATACTATATGAAGGAGCCACTATGATACTGTGTGCAGGGGCCACTATGGGGCAGAATACTGTGTGCAAGGGCCACTATGAGGCCTAATAGTGTATGCAGGGGCCACTATGGGGCATAATAGTGTGTGCAGGAATGCAGTTTGTGTGGGGGGGGTTCGCCGGGGGGGGTCCCATGTCAAATGTTCGCCTCGGGGCCCTGCCATTGCTAGTTACGCCACTGAGTCCAGTATAGGTACAGTCTATTTATGGCTGTGTTGTTACGGACACCTGGTAAATTAAATGTGAACTTATATTGGCTGATACACGTGATATGACTGAATATTTAAGGTCCTGTGAATTGCTATTGACTAATACAGGTCATACATAGCTTGGTTGCTATGGAAACCTGTGTGCCTGAGGAGAGTAAGCGCCTGCGAGCTCTTATTGGCTGATAAGGGACATGTGACCGTGTGTATGGCAGTTGGAATATGAGTGAAAGACTTGCAGGCTTGTATAGACTAATGCTGGTCATTTTTTGGGAATACTGTATCTCAGGAACGGTACGTCCAAGAGAGCTGAGACCCAGTCTATAATATTCCTGGACACCTGATGTACATGTGTGCCAAATTTGGTGAGGATCGGTCCAGTCGTTTGGTCGTGCATAAAGAACAGACAGACAGATAGACAGACAGACAGACAGGAACTCATTTTTATATATATAAGTATATATATATATATATATATATATATATATATATGTTATGGTACAACTAAATACTGATTCAAAGCAATATATGAGAATATTTTTTTATACCAGTGTACATATAAAAAAAAAAAACATTTTCATTCCGTATAGCCACATATTGAGGCTATTGACCCCTCGAGGCACTTTCTGCACTAAAGGGCTGTAAGAACTAACTGACTTTAATAGTGTAGAGGAAATGCATTTCTGTCTTTGTCATTGACATTGCCACATTTGAAAATTTATAGCATAGTAATATTATGTATTTTAAATGTCATAACTGAACAGCAGCATTTAAAGTCATTAGGGAAGATTTTCACGAAGGGAATTTTTAAAGTCAGTGTTGTTGGGGTTTATGTTGGTGTAATCTGTGCCAAAGTTGCACAATGTTTAATAATTATAATAACTTTATATAGCGCCAACATATTCCGCAGCACTTTACAAGTCAGAGGGTACATGAGTAGACAGTATTTGACATTTCAATGTGACAAAGAAATTAAAATATCTAACAATACGAGTGAGGGCCCTGCTTGCAAGAGCTTACAATCTATGAGGAAATAGGGATACACAAGAAGTAAGAGGGCTTGTATGGTACAATGGTCCAGCCATCTTTTAATAAATAAGGTCATATAACTGAAGCTGTATGAGCCCTTCACCAGCTGGTATCTATGAATATACAGATACTAGGTGCATGGAGTGCAGGGTAAAAGAGTAGGAAGGATAGCTTAGGATAACAAATGTTAGTACAGTTTGAAGAGGTGTAGTTCAATGTATTCAGGTCCTGTGATAAGCCTGCCTAAGCAGATGTAATTTTAGGGCAGTTTGGAAGCTGTGTTAGTTGGGTATTAATCGTATTGTCCAGGGTAAAGTGTTCCAGAGCACCAGTGCAGCTTGAGAAAAGTCTTGGAGTTGGGAGTGAGATGTTTGGATAACAGAGGCTGCAAGTCTAACGTCATTGGCAGAACGGAAAGGAGGGTTAGGGGGGTGGATATGGATGGATTTGTGGGTGAGGGTAATAATTTTATATTGTATTCTGTGGTAGATGGGCAACCACTGCAGAGACTGACACAAGGTAGATGCATCTGTGTACCAGTCTGACAGGAAGATGAGTTTGGCAGCTGCATTCAGGACAGATTGTAGAGGGGAGAGCTTAGTAAGAGGAAGCCCAATTAGAAGAGAATTGCAGTAGTGAAGACGAGAGATCGAATCAGAGCAACAATGAGGGTTTTTGATGTTTCAACAATGAGAAAAGGGTGAATTCTAGAGATGTTTTTGAGGTGCAGGTGACAAGAGTGTGCAAGTGTCTGAATATGTGGGGTGGAGGGGAGATCCGAGTCCAATACAACCCCAAAACAGCAGGTGTACTGCCTTGGTGTAATAGTAAGACCATAGGCATAAATGGAGCTGGTAACGCACAGGATGTCACAGCGCAGGTGGCGTGATGACGTCACTGCATCGCGCCACCTGTGCTGCTACTATAGGGAGAGACTCCGTCTGCTCCGCTCATCGTGGGAGCGCGGTAAGGTGAGTAAACATTTATTGTTTTCTGGTAAGGGAAAGGGATTACCTGCTAAGGGGGCAAACTATTTTTTAAAGTGGGGGCTATTGTAAGGGTGAAGTATTATTTATAAGGGGAAACTGTTATATATAAGGGGGTTACTATATATATATAAGGGGGAACTTATATATAAAGAGAGCTACTATATAAGGGGAGACTGTTAAATATAAGGGGGTTATTATAAGAGATTACATATTCTATATAAAGGGGAGCTATTGTATATAATTGTTCCCCCTCTTATATTAGTCTCCTTATATATTATAGTTCCTCCCTTATAATAGCACCTTTATACAGTGGGGAAAAAAATATTTAGTCAGCCACCAATTGTGCAAGTTCTCCCACTTAAAAAGATTAGAGAGACCTGTAATTGACATCATAGGTAGACCTCAACTATGAGAGACAAAATGAGAAAACAAATCCAGAAAATCACATTGTCTGATTTTTAAAGAATTTATTTGCAAATTATGGTGGAAAATAAGTATTTGGTCAAAAACAAAAATTCATCTCAATACTTTGTTATATATCCGTTTTGTTGGCAATGACAGAGGTCAAACATTTTCTGTAAGTCTTCACAAAGTTGGCACACACTGTTGCTGGTATGTTGGCCCATTCCTCCATGCAGATCTCCTCTAGAGCAGTGATGTTTTGGGGCTGTCGCTGAGCAACACGAACTTTCAACTCCTTCCAAAGGTTTTCTATGCGGTTGAGATCTGGAGACTGGTTAGGCCACTCCAGGACCTTGAAATGCTTCTTACGAAGCCACTCCTTCGTTGCCCTGGTGGAGTACTTGGGATCATTGTCATGCTGAAAGACCTAGCCACGTTTCATATTCAATGCCCTTGCTGATGGAAGGAGGTTTGCACTCAGTAGTTTACTTCACAGTAGGTATGGTGTTCTTTGGATGCAACTCAGCATTCACTCTCCTCCAAACACGACAAGTTGTGTTTCTACCAAACAGTTCTACTTTGGTTTCATCTGACCATATGACATTCTCCCAATACTCTTCTGGAACATCCAAATGCTCTGTAGCAAACTTCAGATATGTACTGACTTAAGCAGGGGGACACGTCTGGCACTGCAGGATCTGAGTCCCTGGCGGCGTAGTGTGTTACTGACGGTAGGCTTTGTTACATTAGTCCCAGCTTTCTGCAGATCATTCACTAGGTCCCCCCGTGTGGTTCTGGGATTTTTGCTCACCGTTCTTGTGATCATTTTGACCCCATGGGGTGAGATCTTGCGTGGAGCCCCTGATCGAGGGAGATTATCAGTGGTCTTGTATGTCTTCCATTTTCTAATTATTGCTCCCACAGTTGATTTCTTCACACCAAGCTGCTTGCCTGTTGCAGATTCAGTCTTCCCAGCCTGGTGCAGGTCTACAATTTTGTTTCTGGTGTCCTTCCACAGCTCTTTGGTCTTCACTGTAGTGGAGTTTGGAGTGTGACTGTTTGAGGTTGTGGACAGGTGTCTTTTGTACTGACAACAATTTCAAACAGGTGCCATTACTACAGGTAATGAGTGGAGGACAGAGAAGCCTCTTGAAGAAGAAGTTACAGGTCTGTGAGAGCCAGAAATCTTGCTTGTTTGTAGGTGACCAAATACTTATTTTCCACCATAATTTGCAAATAAATTCTTAAAAAATCAGACAATGTGATTTTCTAGATATGTTTTCTCATTTTGTCTCTCATAGTTGAGGTCTACCTATGATGTCAATTACAAGCCTCTCTCATCTTTTTAAGTGGGAGAACTTGCACAATTGGTGGCTGACTAAATACTTTTTTCCCCCACTGTCTATAAGGAGGCTATTAGAAGAGAAACTATTACAGTGCTGGCCAAAAGTATTGGCACCCCTGCAATTCTGTCAGATAATACTCAATTTCTTCCAGAAAATGATTGCAATCACAAATGCTTTGGTAATAATATCTTCATTTATTTTGCTTGCAATGAAAAAACACAAAAGAGAATGAAAAAAAAAGTCAAATCATTGATCATTTTACACAAAACTCCAAAAATGGGCCAGACAAAAGTATTGGCACCCTCAGCCTAATACTTGTTTGCACAACCTTTAGACAAAATAACTGCGAACAACCGCTTCCGGTAACCATCAATGAGTTTCTTACAATGCTCTGCTGGAATTTTAGACCATTCTTCTTTGGCAAATTTCTCCAGGTCCCTGAGATTTGAAGGGTGCCTTCTCCAAACTGCCATTTTGAGATCTCTCCACAGGTGTTCTATGGGATTCAGGTCTGGACTCATTGCTGGCCACTTTAGAAGTCTCCAGTGCTTTCTCTCAAACCATTTTCTAGTGCTTTTTGAAGTGTGTTTTGGGTCATTGTCCTGCTGGAAGACCCATGACCTCTGAGGGAGACCCAGCTTTCTCACACTGGGCCCTACATTATGCTGCAAAATTTGTTGGTAGTCTTCAGACTTCATAATACCATGCACACGGTCAAGCAGTCCAGTGCCAGAGGCAGCAAAGCAACCCCAAAACATCAGGGAACCTCCGCCATGTTTGACTGTAGGGACCGTGTTCTTTTCTTTGAAGGCCTCTTTTTTTTTTCCTGTAAACTCTATGTTGATGCCTTTTCCCAAAAAGCTCTACTTTTGTCTCATCTGATCAGAGAACATTCTTCCAAAAAGTTTTTGGCTTTCTCAGGTAAGTTTTGGCAAACTCCAGCCTGGCTTTTTTATGTCTCTGGGTCAGAAGTGGGGTCTTCCTGGGTATCCTACCAGAGTCCCTTTTCATTCAGACGCTGACGGATAGTATGGGTTGACACTATTGTACCCTCGGACTGCAGGGCAGCTAGAACTTTTTTGGATGTTAGTCGAGGTTCTTTAGCTACCATCCGCACAATCTTTCGTTGAAATCTCTCGTCAATTTTTCTTTTCCGTCCACATCTAGGAAGGTTAGCCACAGTGCCATGGGCTTTAAACTTCTTGATGACACTGCGCACGGTAGACACAGGAACATTCAGGTCTTTGGAGATGGACTTGTAGCCTTGAGATTGCTCAAGCTTCCTCACAATTTTGCTTCTCAAGTCCTCAGACAGTTCTTTGGTCTTCTTTCTTTTCTCCATGCTCAATGTGGTACACACAAGGACACAGGACAGAGGTTGAGTCAACTTTAATCCATTTCAACTGGCTGCAAGTGTGATTTAGTTATTGCCACCACCTGTTATGTGCCACAGGTAAGTAACAGGTGCTGTTAATTACACAAATTAGAGAAGCGTCACATAATTTTTCAAAGGGTGCCAATACTTTTGTCCACCCCCTTTTTTATGTTTGGTGTGGAATTATATCCAATTTGGCTTTTTGACAATTCTTTTTGTGGTTTTCCATTGAAGACAAATTAAATGAAGATATTATTACCAAAGCATTTGTGATTGCAATCATTTTCTGGAAGAAATTGAGTATTATCTGACAGAATTGCAGGGGTGCCAATACTTTTGGCCAGCACTGTATATATAAGGGGGTTATTATAAGAGAGAATCTAATATATAAGGGGGTTATTATAAGAGGAACTATTATATAAGGGGAGCTATTATAAGGGGGAGACTGTTATATATAAGGGCACTATTATAAGGGATGACTATTATAAAGAAACTATTATATATAAGGGGGCTGCTATAAGGGGGAGACTGTTATATATCAGGGAGCTATTCTAAGGGGAAGACTTTTAAATATAATGGGACTAGTATTTATAATGGATGAACTATTATAAGAGAGGAATTATTATATATAAGGGTGGCTATTAAATAAAAGTGGGGTATTATAAGGGGGAACAATTATATATAAGGGGCTGATATAAGGGGGGGACATATATAAGTGGGCTATTATTTATAATGGAGGAACTGTGTTATATAAGGAGCGCTATTATAAGAGAGGAATTATATATAAGGAGCACTATTATAAGGTGGGATTAAAACAAAACTGCTTCCATATGCTTCCATTTTACATACTGTAGCACAGATGTACTTTTCCATAGCTACAGTTCTAAGGGCATTTCTTTGAACTATTTCTATTCTTAAGAAACAACACAATAAACATTTTTATGGGTATTTATCTGTATGATGGGTATTTATCTGTATGAGTTAAATACTGCACAGAGATTAAATATTATTATTAATTCTAAACTAATAAAAAAATGTGACTAAATCAAAGCAAAGTCAATTTGATTTAATTTTATCCTTTTTTGGGGGGTGGGGTTGAAAAGAAAAATGCACAGTGCAGTTTACAATTATTCTATTCATGTTACTTGTTATCCTTACAAATAAAAGCAATTTTACACTTTGTATTTGTCAGCCCATCTGAATTAGAAGACAAAGTGATATTCAATGTCTGTATACAGAATGTTTCTAAGTGTTTCATTTGGATTGTTAGTTAACACATTGCTCCCACAGCGATAGACTACAAATTGATTTGCTGACAGGAAATGTATGGTCTTTTTGTGAAGGAAAATATTTTTGTATGTATGCAAAGACAATATTTAACTTTTACAGGAACTGTTCCTGCAGGGATTTTGTATTGCTGTTTAGAGAATTATTGCAAATTTGAACAGGGGTAAAACAACAATTTATTTATTTTTTTATTTAAACCACCTCGCTGAGCCAGGGGCACCATGGATGCTTTCTGATTTGTATTGGTCCACGAGAGTATCCACTAGTAGGCTCTGACACAGTAATGGCCACAATTTTTTTCTTTTTTCCAAGTCAGGCTAGGTTCACACCTGTACCTGGATTCCGTTTTCCATTCCGCTTGAAAAATGCAGAGAGAAAAGTCCTGCAAACAGGACTTTTCTCTCCGCATTTTTCGGGCAAGAAAAGGCTTTACAACATATAACTGCACTGTACAAGGGCTAATAAGACCCCAATAATTTGAATTACACAGGTATGATCTATTGCAAACCTGCAATGAGCAGCAGTATAATGGCAGTCAGTGCAGCAAGGTGTAGTAAGATTGTTCCTATTACCCAGGCTGCAAAAACCCCAAATGAACCCAGTTCTGTTTCAATACTCTGTATAAATTCCTCCCTATCCTTTCCCTACACTTCTAATGCTCTTTCTATGAACTTCGATTGAGCAAAATATCAGTTTTCAAGTCTTTTCTACCACTTTCCCTAGCGTCTGCTGATGTTTCTCCCTGAACTAATTACACTGGAAAATGCCTGAATCCAAGATGGCGGAGGGTATTTATAGGGCTGCAACATCACAGGGCTGGCTGCTGATTGGCTGCAGGCATGGCATTGTGAGTGATCCCGCTTTCCCAGAGTTCCTTGCCCCATGTCCTAACATGTGCAGTAACCATTCGATGCAAATCGAATATTTCCTGAAATTCGGTTCGAATTCCATTTGTCAGCTTCGATTCGCTGATCTCTAATTGAACTATTCACCCAATTTTTAAAAAAACTTTGCCATAATTTTCATTGTTTTGGATTCATGTGCTGTATTTCATTTACTGGGACCCACATATTATAGTGGGCAAATTTAGTCAGCAAAATGGAGCAAAATAGTTTATGTCTCAGGATTTTTTCCCATAGATGTCTGCATACTCAATTTAAAATCAATAAATCTAATAAAATATGGTTTGAAAAAGACGCCACTAGGTGACAGCTGGAAGACACGATGTGGCCATGGTGCAGACGAAACTGCTCAAACATAGTTCACACAGTCTTAAAATATACTGCTAAACAATTCATTAATAATCAAGTTAAAATAAATGTTTAACAATTAATTTTAAAACAGTGTATATCTTATATACCCAAATGGTTCTCTGTTGCATTATAGCTGTGCTTTAGCACAAAATCAGTTTTTGAAGGAACTTGGCAGGGGGGTTGTCTCAGACATCTTGGAGAATCATCCACATATCTTCTGTTGATGTAGATTTTCTCAAATCCTTCTGTTACTTCATGTAATCCTAGACAGACTCAATCATGTTGAGATCAGGGAACTGTAGGGGCCATATCATCATTTCCAGAAATTAATCTCTTTTGTTGACTTAATTTTGTTACTTTATAAAAATAAACTTTTAACATTTTTATTTTCTTCTCATTCTTACTTTGATAGGTCCTTAACCAGTCAGCTGCTTGAAGGGGCTACAATGTTTGTGTAAGCACTAAGGGCCTCTTCACTGAATACCAAGTACATGGTGCTATACATATAGTAAGGTCTGTGCTGGGTGTTGCAGCTCAGCTCCATTCATTTGAATGAGACTAAGCTGCTGCTGTACTATGCGAACGATTGCGCAGCTGATCTGTGGGGGTCCTGGGTGTTGAACTCTCACTGACCACATATTGTCGAACTGTCTTAAGGTTAGGTGATGAATATGTAATTCTAGGAAAATCCCTTTAGGCTAAGGCCCCAAGTAGTGAGCCGCAGCAAAACTGCGCTGTGGGAAAAACCGTGGTGGCAACGCATCACAGTTTTTCCGACTGCGCTTTTCACAGAAAGTCCGCAAAGAACTCTACGGACTTTCTGCTCCCATTATACCTATAGGGAAACTGCCATCATTTCTGTAGATATAATTGACATGCTACGGTTTTGGAAATTTCAGCATGCTTGCAGTGACTGTAAAATACCACATTTTTTTTTCCGCGGCGTTTACGCCACGTGTGGCCCTGGCCTTAAGGAGCTGTACATATTTATAGTTGGTAAGAAACTTCCAGTTTCTTACAAAGTGGAAGAAGATTTTGTAAATGTATGTTTGATTTGTCTTTGGCTATGTAAAGGTTTAGCATAAATTTAGATTTTTGTTTAGAGAAACAGTTAATGTTAAAGAGGACCTTTCGAGTCCTCATGTATATGCGGTTTTACATACAGCTAGAAAGCTGACAGCGCGCTGAATTCAGCGCACTGCCGGCTTTCCCATTATGTGCCCCGGGGCTGGAGATATCCGAGGTCTTAGTTTCACAGTTCACCGTCAGAAGGGCGTTCCTGACTTTCTAGCTGCGCTGTGAGGAATGCCCTCCTTGACAGTATTCCTCCATAGCGCTGTAGTGGGGGGGGGGGGCGTTCCTCACAGCTCAGCGGCATCGCTGGATGGTAAGGAACACCCCCTCTGATAGTACAGGGCTATGGGATGAGGACTGTCAGGAACGCCCTTCTGACGGTGAACCGTGAAACTAAGACCCGGATATCTCCAGGCCCGGGGCACATAATGGGAAAGCCGGCAGTGCGCTGAATTCAGGACGCTGCCGACTATCTAGCGGTATGTAAAACCACATATACATGAGGACGTGAAAGGTCCTCTTTAAATGGTGTACACTTTGTGCAATACTTTATTTTAGACATCTGTCAGACCATAAATATGATTTTTTAAGGAATTTGAGTTAAGTTGCAGTATACAAAATGTTGGCATTTAAATAAATTGACTCACTCTCATATCATCTTTCAAGCTGAAGCACCTGAGGTTGACTATTTTGCCTAGCAGATTGTTTCAAGGTAGTATGTTTCTGCACAGTTATAGCTTTTCAACACAGAATGGTTTTATAGACTTGTACATTTGTCAGGCTTACTGTTTTGTCATTTTCTAAGAGTAGCAGCTGTTCACTTTTGGTTAGTTCTTCCTTTCACGTAGCAATATTTCATTATGTAGTCACTCTGAAGACTGTCAGCACAGTAGCTTACTGTTATATGTACTAGCGTTAGAAAGCGCTGGGTACTAAAAATTCTCGATGATCAGCTCCTTGCAGTGTTCTCCCATAGCTCAAAGGGAAATGTAACTGTCATCTTTGTCCTCCAGACTCTTTGTTTGACGGATTGCTTTGACATTCATTTTAAAAGCAAGTTTGTGGTTTCATTTTTACTCTCTAATTGAAATGTATAACAATATACATCATCTGACTCTGTATAAATTTCATGAAAATGACCTGCTCATCAAATGTTCTAACAGTAAAGGTAGCAATGCCATCAGGCAGCGCCATGTGTAAGTTGCCACTCAAGGTTAGAAAAGTACAGAAATATTTTTGATATTTCATACCTTTTCCAGAATAATAATAGGGATAATTTAAACTTCATGGAATTTAGTAATAAGGGAATATAGCTTTATGTTTCAGTTGTCAAAGTCTACTGTACATTCATATTTGCAACAGACAGAACACAGTACATGTTTGTTTCCCAATATTTGACTATGCAATTTTGATAGACACATTGTATAGTTTAGCAAACATCCATGAACTTTATCTTGTAGATATGGTAGAGACAATTTGAAATAATGTTTGCATTCTTTCAACCACCTGTTTGATCCTTATAAATATCTTATGCTAAAATAATCATTTTGGTTGGTACTATGATGCAGCACCCATTGAAATCAGTGGATGATCAAGCAAGATCTTAAGCTGGCCATACATATTATATTTTTGTCTGTCAAAATGGGCAATTTACAATCTGTTATGAAAATACCATAAATGTTTGTTAAATGTTTCTTTATTCTGCCAAAATATTTGGTATGCAATATATTTTTGATCATCAGCCAGTTTAGCACACTCCCTTGAACAGAAAGGTTTGTTAGGCTAAAGCCCCAACCCCTGACATTAAGCTTGACTTTATGAAGGCCTGGGAGTGAGACCTTGATACTACCCTAACCCCAGCCCAATGGGTTGACTGATGTACATTGATTAGTAAGGGCAGTTGGCTGGTCACCTTCATGGAGTCCTCTTTAAAAGTACTTCATAGGACATATTTGGTCCCTTATTGTCTCCTACTATTTCAACCCTTTGCATTAGGTGTTGTAATGCCTTAGGCATCACCCTCCATGTGTGGTGGCCCTGCCCTCATGCCCAACACTATTGGTTGGCTATCCATAGGATAGCGCAACGGCTTTTTAGACACTCTTTCCCATTCCAGGCCCCCATATTTCTCCTCAATCTTAAGCCCTATAATTTTAAAAACATCCAATTTAAGCTACTTCAATATATTTTATTAGCCGCCCGGATTCACATCGCCTCCAATTGGAGAAAATCTTCTCTCAGTGACTGAGTTCATGAAACGGGTTGATACCATTATGCTTCATGAGAAGATTAATTCCACTATTTCTGATAACTGCCCAATCTTTGATAAAGTCTGGGCACCTTGGGTCCACAGGTCTTGCATCCCAGGTCTTCCATACTGTCTCCAGCTTCCTCCCCCCATCTCTCCCCTCAGGCGAATCCTTAGCTGTCAGTTTTTGTTGCCCATGTCCATTGTAGCGCTACTTTTCCCCCTCTTCTCCCCTGACTCAGGTTGGTTTTTATGTTTTATTCTCTCCTTGTTTCCCCCATTTATTCTATGTATGTTGCTTTTTGATATATGATGCTGCCTTTGACATTTATTTCCATTCCTTTATCACCTTGTGACCGTATTTTGTTTGATATGCTGTTTACCATGTTTTCTATTGTTGTTATAATTCAATAAATACCTTTGAAAATGAAGCTAAACGAATCTTGAGAGGTTCGACCATACCTATGCATGAAGTACTGTAATGTTAGAGCTCCTTGCAGTAAGAGTGGGAATTTGTGTTTCCTGCCATTTTGGATGCTTTCATAAATGTATTCACAATGTTTGGGCAAATTCATGGCAAATCCATGAGAATATAGGCTAGTGAATTCACTTACTGAATAGCCATGGCCAAAAGTTTTGAGATTCACATGAATTTGAGCTTTTACAAAGTTTGCTGTTTCCATGTTTTTGTGCCTTTTAGTCTGTGTGGTACATTGACTCACTCCATTTCCAGTAAGGCTGGCTATTTCAGGAATAATAATCTTATATAAAATCTTAGCTTCTCTGTGGTTAAGATCATTTCCCCATTTGTGGGAGTATTGCCTTCTTATCATCAGGATACAAATGGCACAGTCTCCATTCACAGTGAATGCCAAAACATATTTGGCAAGTTTGGACGTAGAGTCCCCAAACACAAATACTGAACATGAACAAGGCATTAAGTCAGTTAACTATTTTTTATAACACAAAAGGTATTAACTTTAGAGAACATAAGGCTTTTGTCATTCAGTTATTACTATTTATTCTTACACAAAATTATTTCCAAATTATGTTCGTTTATTTTTAGGGTGGTGAGAGGCTGAACACATTTTCACATTTTTCTTTTTGGGGACGGTATATCAATGATGTTCTATTATTTTGGCAAGGTAGTTTAGCACTCTTTAATGGGTTTGTTTCCAAACCCATTAATAATAACACTGTAAGTATGAAATTCACCTTTGACATTCGAAGCCTACACATAACCTTTGCTGCTGGGATAGTTGGCATCACTAAAACAGGGGATACTGTTGGTCAGTTTCCCTGTTCAAGGATTGAATGTGCAAATCTAACAGATTCCTCACACGTGGCTATCCAGGAAATACAATTAAAAAAGCTTTTTGTAAAACAGTAGTTAAAGATCAGAAATCTCTTTTGGTGAAGAAGAAAATGGTTAATGATGATAAAAAACATATACAAAGTATTACGTCATATGATGGGCATGCATCCTTGGATGATATTGGCTGACATTAATGGAATAACCTATACTTAATCAATTCCAATAGGTCCAGTTCTGCTGTTCTTGTTGTTCGTGTCAGTACTGCAGCAATGATGTTATGTACATCCTTCACATGATTCCAGTAGCCAATCAGTGTCCTCTGAAGACACAAGCATGTACAGTCAAATGAATTATGTAAGTTATGTCATCACTGCACAAATGTCGACTAGAGCCAGAAGAGCAATTAGTGTGCTAAGTATAAGCTTTTCCTTTATGGGATACTATTTCCTGCTATTAGGAAACTTTCTGAAAATTCTAGTTAACCCCTTTATACGTAAATACAGTATTTTGGTAATGTAATAGGTTACTACTGTATAAATAAATGTGCCTAACCTTTCAACAAACTTGCATAATTACAGTTGGAGGGATTCATAAAGTTAGGTATATTGTATGCTGGTCTTGATAATCTTTGCACTGTTTGAGGTTTCAGTGATTTATGATGAGGCGCAGGCTTCGTCATAAATCACAAGTATCCTTCGCTAGGCTGTGTTCCCACACTGAAATCTACACCAGATAGTGTCATAGATTTCAGACATCATTTACGCCTGTTATGGAAACTTTTATACAAAACCATCTCTCATGTGAGTACAAGCAGATGAAAGTTTAATTGGAAGTGAGGTTACAGTAAAAACAGATTTAGAGATAGAAACAGAAAATGTGTCAACAGGGGCTCTCTGAAGAGGTAGAGAAAGCCTGGTTCATGTCCTAAAAACAGGGGTTCTTAAGCCAAATTTCTGGCAAACAGCCATCAGAATGTCCCCTTACAATCAACGTCACTTTCATAGGAGCATTAGCATAATTATACCTTATAAACATATATATTATGTGACCTTGATATCATGCTCGAAGACAGTGCTTAACTAATTAACAAGGCAACATGTCAGTAATAAAGGAATTAGCAGTATACATATATACCATAGGAATACATTATATACAATATATTAGCAATTGATTATTGATGATCATAATGATTATTTTCTTTATTCCTAACAAAAGTGGCGAGGGCAGCATGAAAATGCCACTTGTGCCACTTGCAACTCAAAGTTTTTGACTTTTTATGCCATAAAAGTGGGCTGAAAAATAATAAATCTTCCCCACTTTGTGTACATGAGAAAAAAAACTATTTCTGGCCATTATATTATTTGTGTAGAAAGAAAGAAAAAGAAAAAACAGCGCAGAGCGCTAATAGTGTAAAACCAAACGATGATAGATATCAGAACACTGATACAAATTGGTGGGTTGTGATCAGCTCACAACAACTTAGAAGGCATGTAGAATCAGGTTATCTTCATTGGGACCTTGTGAAGCAGCTGCTAGCCTTGGAACCATGGTATGAAGCACGTGTGGAAGAATCCAGATGCAGGTAGAAAAGAGGAGGCAGATGAGCGCTGGTCCAGAATAAATGTAGTCTTTAATCCAATTGAATAAAACACACGACGCATTTCGGGACAAGCCCTTTTTCAAGTGTGCATAAAAACATAGCATGGGTAGCAGGGTTGGACTGGCCCACCGGGGAACCGGTCAATCCACCGGTGGGCCCCGACTATTAGTCCTCATCTCATGGGGGCCCGATCGGGATCCTGACCATCCCGATCGGGCCCTGACCAGTGGCGTTACAATCGCGGTTGCAGGTGGTGCGACCGCGACCGGACCCGGCAGGGTACGGGGCCCGCGGCCAGCTGGAGATGGCCGGGGCCCCGGACCACTATGATAGCGGCGACCGCTATACATACTGTTATTGGAAAGGGGCCCTGTCATTTTGCAGGCCCCTTTCCAATAGATGGCAGGGCAGGACAGCCAGGGAGGTGACTGAAAATAATAAATAGATATTCTCACCTCTCCGGGGCACAGCGTCCTCTCCGGCGCTCCTCCGTCATGTGACGCGTAATGACGTCAGTGCGCCCCCACGTGACCGCTGAGGCCCAATCACAGGCCTCAGCAGTGTCGTCGGAAAAGGGCCTGAAGACGCTGAAGATGGCAGGATGGAGCGAGGATGCCAGAAATTTAAAAAAAATTTATTAGCCCCCAGCAAATTGAGGGAATCCAAGATTCCTAGAGTGATTAATATTCAGCCAAAACCTGCACAAGGTGGGAGTTACAAATGTAACGTAACTAGGTGCAAGTGCTGGATTAGCATCACTCATGGTCAAACTACAATTACTAGTAACTCCACAGGTGAGACTTTTCCAATCAAGCCACATCTTACATGCAACTCATCCTGTGTCATCTATGTTATTCACTGTCAGTGTGGCTTACAATATGTGGGGCGCACCAATATGCACCTCAGGGAACGTTTAAACAAACATCGGGCCAACGTTCTTAAGGGTTTTCAGAAACATAGTGTTTCTAGACACGCCGCCAAATATCATGATTGTGAATTTAATGTATTCAAAATCACTCCAATAGATCAAATTACTGTTACAAATAATGAGTTACTTAAAAGAAAAGAATTCTTTTGGATCTATAGACTGAACACAATGGTACCAGTAGGTCTAAATGAAGCATCAGAAAAACTTTTTTGAGTATCAATCCAAGTTCATATGTTAAACCAATTTGATGCAATGTACCTTTGATTTTCTCTCGTTTTGAGCTTCCCATTCTATTCCCTACTAAGGAATTCCAATAATTACAGTTTTTATCCTCCTCAATATTTGATTATTTTATATATTTTATCAATTGTATTTATTATTGTATCTTATTTATTCCTAACTTATTTTACATATTTATGAACTATTCATATAATGTACTGTGAACTTTTTCTATTGCTTCTGTTTTCTAATTAATTTTTCTCACTTTTTTTTTTCTCACATACAATTCATTTAATTATATATTTATTTTTACTTTTCTTTTTTTTTTCTCTTTATTTAGTTTAGACCCATTAGCCACGCCCCCACACGGGGTTTTTTTTTTTTTCTCTCTCTCTCTTTATTTAGTTTAGATCCATTAGCCACACCCCCACACATGAGGGGGCGTGGCTACCGCCCATTTTTGTCCCATTTTTTATTTTTGTAAAGTATATATATGCTATGCTACCCATGCTATGTTTTTATGCACACTTGAAAAAGGGCTTGTCCCGAAATGCGTCGTGTGTTTTATTCAATTGGATTAAAGACTACATTTATTCTGGACCAGCGCTCATCTGCCTCCTCTTTTCTACCTGCATCTGGATTATATTATTTGTATCTTGTATTTTTGCATTTTTCCCCTCTGCATGCTCTAGTACTACTAGTGGGTTGAGACTAGCATTCGCTGTGCACAGAAAGTAAAGGATAGTCTACTCCCTAGCTTTCTCATTCAGAAGATCCAACAGGATCTTGGAGTATATATAGAGAGTATATATAGAGTTACCATAATTGTTTTATTTAATCTTTTTAATCTATTGTGTATACCATATGTTTATGCAAAGTTTGTCGAAAAGTTAGTGACTATTTAAGTATTGTCAAGAGCGGTACCATATTTTTTTTATTTAATCTTTTGCACAAATTATGTTTACTTCCAGGAAGCGTACCTTTATGGAGATGGCTCTCAACCTGGGAAAGAGTTGTTTTCCAATTCAGTGGGGTCTTGAAATAAGTACTGAAATCCCTAACCTAACTCAGATAATCCAGCCTTCTTACTTTGTTCTGTAGCATTCATAACTCTCCACAGACAACATTCTGTCATTAATCCTCCACCCCTGACTAATGACAATGGTAACATTTCATTTCACTGTAGATTGTAAAACATTTCTTTTGGAACAGTCTACAGTAAAGCCTATTTGGTCACAAATTTTCAACCGGAGTGCCGGTCAATAATTGTAAGTCTGACGACCCCTAAACTAAAGTCATATACCACAAACCATAACACAGAAGTGCTGCCACCAGATGCTTTAGGACACATGCGTTTACTGCTATTTCCTGGGACACTCCTGTACTTTCTGATTAGAAGCAATGAAAGTCCATGTGCAGCCCCCAATTAGTGGTAAATTTATTGTGTCCAGGAGCCCCGTATGGCAGCATCCTTATGGTGAATACACACTATGTATCTGGATGCAGCTATTGTCATGTCCCAGGACTTGGTTTAATTCACTGACATGTATCTGTGATACTGTTTGTCTTTGTAGTTTGTCCCCTCTCTCTCTCTGTATCCTTAGCTGTGATGCTGTAGCTCCTCTCTCTCTCTCTCTCTCAGTTTAGTTTCACTTCTTTGTAAGCAACATGTCTGCTCAGCTCCTGGTATTTCATCATTTTTCACCTACTGCTGTATGAGGTTTACAAGATTTACCTGGATTAACGCATCTGGAATCTTATCTACGCCTCCTCAGTTGAGTTGAACACTATCTGATAGATATCTTGGTGTAAATTGCTGGTTAGCATAGAGACTAGAGGACACTCTCACAACCTCACATTTGCAGCCAAGCTATTGAGTCAGAACAGTGAAAAATGATGCATAAAGACTGCCAGATACGGCTGTAAGACAGTTCACCAACTTCTGACATACAGTCACAGCAAGTTACCTGAAGCCAGAAGGAATCAGCATTGCGTAAGTTGCATCTGCAGCTCAGACCCCCTCAGCATAGAAGATTCTATCAAGCAGCCATCTCACTCCAGCAAAGTTATATTTATCCTGTTTGTGTTGCATCATGGCTGAAGGGCACCCTGAAGCACAAGGTAGCATGGACCTCAGTCTGCAGCCCAGTGAGAAGGCTAGACACTTGATTAAACCTACATGGAAGGTTAGAGACAATCTAGAAGGTTTAAAGCATGAACTTTCCTGTGAACTTTCAAAATGGTGGCAGAAAATACAGACTAAGATATCTGCCATGTGCTTGCCTGCATACCATGTATCACCACTAGAGGGAGCTCTGCGACAGCTTTGTGCTATGCATGGACATTATAAAATGAAAGCTGAGGAGTATGAAAGCATATTGAGAAAACTACATACAGACGATTCTTTAGCTGAATTGCAAAGCTTCCAGCATCTCAATTCAGAACGAGACAGCTTAGTACATGAAACTAAGTTAAGGACAGAGGCAAGAATTGCGCAACTGCAGGAAATGGCATCCCACGTTTCTGAGTGTACCAAGCGTTCAAAGCGTACATCTAAGTCACGTTCCTCAAAATCTTCCACACTCAGTGAGCAACTTATAAAAGCACGTGCAGAGGCGGAAGCTACTAAGATACAGGCAGCCTTTGCACAACAGAAAGCAGAGATGGAAGCTAAGGTAGCTCAACAGAAAGCAGCGATGGAAGCTAAGGCAGCTCAACAGAAAGCAGAAATGGAAGCTAATGCAGCAGCAATGGAAGCTAATGCAGCTCAAAAAAGGGCAGAACTAGAGGCTCTAGAAAAACAGTATGAGAACGCTGCAGCCATGGCAAGGTTAAGCATTTTAGAACAGGCCATCAGTGGAAGTGAAAGCGACAACACCAGTTTGTGTGATGTGGAAGCAGAGGATCCCCTCAAGCGCACAAGAGACTATGTACTAAGCCAAAGCAGTGAATCCCTATTTGCCACAAATGTTCCTGTCAGGGATGACATTTCTCCAGAGCAACAGGGCACAGTATCTTCTGCAGCACACCGCATTCAAGGTCAGTACAATGCCCTGCCTGTCCAGCATCCAGTTTCTTGTTCCTTCATGGATTCCCAAAGCCTTGCACCTCAGCAAATGCAATATACTGATACTCAGGTAAACACCAATGTGACACCATACTACCAGACTGCAAACAACCGTCCAGTCTCACATCCATATATGGCTAAACCTATGGACTTTAAGCTAGCTCCTAGGCTGAATGCCTACGCAGCCCCATTACTACCTACCTCTGTTAACCAGAACCCCACTAACAACGTAATCCCCGCTACTCAGCCAGCAACTCAATATTTAAAGTCAGAGAGAACAGACATGTCAGAGTTTGCAAGGTACATGGTTCGCCGTGAGCTTACTAAGACTGGACTCACAAGGTTCGATGACCAACCTGAGAACTACAGAGGCTGGAAATGTACCTTCAAAACTGCAATTAGTGACCTTGGCATTACTGCAGCTGAAGAATTAGATTTGCTTATCCGGTGGCTTGGCCCACAGTCCACAGAACGTGCTAAAAGACTCAGATCCGTCCACATTTACAACCCCATAGCAGGCCTTACCGCTGCTTGGGAAAGACTGGCGAAAACCTATGGCAGTCCTGAAGCAATAGAGAATGCTCTGTTCAAACGGTTGCAAGGGTTTCCAAAGATATCTGGTAAGGATCATCAGAAATTTCAAGAACTTAGTGACCTACTCATGGAGCTCCTACTGGCTAAGGCGGACACTCTCCTACCGGGCCTCAGTTACCTGGACACTGCTCGTGGGGTAAACCCGATAGTCACCAAGTTGCCATATAATATTCAAGAAAGGTGGACCACAGTTGGGTCAAGATACAAAAATGAGAATCAAGTCTCCTTTCCTCCATTTTCCTACTTCTGTGCGTTTATCAAGAACATTGCAGAATCCAAAAATGACCCAAGCTTTTCCTATGGGGATCCCAGTGTTCCTGGTTCACCTCCTATTAAGTATGACAGCTCACATTCTAACTACAGAAACCGCAGAGGCCCAGTTTCGGTGAAAAAGACTGATATTCTTCCTATACCTACATCAGCACCAGAAGAAAGCAGTTGCAACAGCAACCAAGACGAAAAGGTAGAAAATCCTAACCGTCTGTGTCCTATTCACAAGAAGCCTCATCCCCTCAAAAAGTGTATTCGCTTCAGGAGGAAAACAATCCAGGAACGTAGAGAGCTTCTTAAGAAACTAGGGATATGTTTCAAATGTTGTGCCTCTACTGAACATGTTGCTAGAGACTGTAAAATTGCTATTAAGTGTATAGAGTGTGGCAGTGAGAACCATGTACAAGCTCTTCATCCATCCCAGCCTAGTGCCACACCACCTAGAGGTTCCCCTCCCCCAACTAAGCATGGCGGGGAGAACACAGATCAATCAGCAAATACTACCACAGTATCTTCCTCATGTACAGAAGTCTGCGGAGAAGACCTTTGTGACAAGTCCTGTGCAAGGATATGCCTAGTCAATATATACCCCAAGGGCCAACCAGAAAGGGCTCTGAGGGTGTACGCCATCTTGGACAACCAGAGCAACCACTCACTTGCAAGGTCAGAACTCTTTGATCTGTTTAACTTAAAGGGTGATACTTATCCGTATACCTTGGGTACTTGTAGTGGCATATCAGAGGTTTCTGGAAGAAGGGCCAGTGGTCTCGTAATAGCTTCTCTCAAGGGCAATCTGGAGATACCTTTGCCCACACTTGTTGAGTGCAACCAGATACCATCAAACAGAGAAGAGATACCCACACCAGAGGCGGCTTTCCATCACCCTCATCTAAGGGCTATAGCCAGTGAAATACCATCCCTTGACAAAAATGCAGACATTCTACTTCTGCTAGGTAGAGACATTCTCAGACTGCACAAAATACGCCAGCAAATTAATGGACCACATGATGCACCATTTGCCCAGCGCCTCGATCTAGGATGGGTAATTATTGGCAACGTCTGCATAGGTAGGATGAAAAGGCCCACCAATATTTCTTCATTTAAGACGCATATGTTACCAAATGGTCGCAGCACTTGTTTTCAGCCATGTCCACATCACTACCAAGTGAAAGAGAAAATAAGCAACAGTAAGTGGCTGCATAATCACCGAGACAACGTGAATACTTTCCTGCCTGGGGACGACACCCTTGGATTAACAGTGTTCAATACAACAAGTGATGACAACAAGCTGACACCGGCTATAGCTGATAAAGAATTTCTCAAACTTATGGACAAGGAATTCATTCAAGATGATTCCAACAGCTGGGTAGCACCCTTACCTTTCCGCTCCCCAAGATCAAAACTACCAAACAATCTGAAGCAAGCAGTTTCTAGATTTTCCTCTTTAAAACGTACCCTCAAGAGGAAACCAGAGATGGAGAAACACTTTGTAGGTTTCATGCAGAAGGTTTTTGAGAGAGATCATGCAGAACCTGCACCTCCACTAAAGGAAGGAGAAGAATGATGGTACCTTCCATCATTTGGCGTGTATCACCCTCGCAAACCTGACCAAATCAGGGTCGTGTTCGATTCTAGTGCTCAGTATGAAGGCGTCTCTCTCAACAACCTGCTCCTCACTGGTCCTAACCTAAACAACAGCCTCATAGGAGTCTTAATCCGTTTCAGACAGGAACCAGTTGCAGTGATGGCCGACATCCAACAGATGTTTCATTGCTTCATTGTTAAGGATGATGACAGAAAATATCTCAGGTTCCTATGGCATAAGGACAATGATGTCAACAATGAAGTCATAGATTACCGGATGAAGGTACATGTCTTTGGCAATAGCCCATCTCCTGCAGTAGCGATCTATGGACTGAGAAGGACCGCCCAAGAAGGTGAGAAAGAGTATGGCTCTGATGCTCGTCAGTTTGTTGAGAGGAACTTCTATGTTGATGATGGTCTTAAATCCTTGTGAAGAAGTGATTGATCTCCTCTCTAGAACACAGGAAATGCTGTCTGTAGCTAACCTCAGACTTCACAAGATCATCTCCAACAATATGGAGGTAATGAAGGCATTTCCCTCTGATGATCATGCAATCAACTTGAAGGATCTTGATCTCAGTTCTGATACTCCTCCTATGCAACTCAGCCTAGGATTGCTATGGAACACTGAACAAGACACATTCACATTCCAAGTGTCTTCTTGTGACAAACCTTTCACCAAACGAGGAGTTTTATCTGTTGTGAACAGCATTTATGATCCTCTTGGTTTCATTGCTCCCATCACCATTCAAGGCAAGCTACTACCAAGACAGCTTACCACTGAGAACATGGACTGGGACACTCCACTGCCTGCTGAGAAACAACTGAGGTCTGACTGTGGCACTAACTTCGTTGGAGCCTGCAAAGAACTGCAGTTAGACAACTTATCCAACAATGGGTGCACTTGGACGTTTAACCCTCCACATTCATCCCATATGGGAGATTCCTGGGAACGTATGATTGGGATCACACGCAGAATCCTTGACTCTATGTTGATGGACCACAAGTCGACACTGCTTACCCATGAGACGTTAATAACCTTTCTTGCTGAAGTGTCTGCGATAATCAATGCAAGGCCACTTGTCCCAGTATCTTCAGACCCTGAATCTCCAATTATCTTAACCCCAGCAACGCTTCTTACTCAGAAAATTGGTACTGCTGCTACCTCTCCACGTACCTTAGATCACAGTGACATTTACAGACGCCAATACAAACAAGTTCAACACCTGTCCAATGTGTTCTGGCACCGCTGGAAAACAGAGTACCTCCACATGCTACAGAGCCGTCACAAATGGCAGACCTCAAAACCTAATCTCCAGGTGGGTGACCTCGTCCTTCTAAGGGATAAAGAAGTCCATCGGAATGAATGGCCTATGGGTCTCATCACTAAAGTTGTCCCTAGTGATGATGGGAAGACTCGGAAAGTGGAGGTCAAGGTAACCAAGGGAGGCTCAGTGCGAGTTTTCTTCCGCCCAATTAATGAACTGGTGCTTCTTCTTCCAAGAGGAAATGTCACATAAAAGAAGATAAGGACACCATTCACAGCTCATGGCGGGGAGCTTCCTTCCATGAACTAAAACCGTGTTCTTGTGGATTACAGTGTGGGTCGGTGGAGGTGTTGGCAGATTGCGGCTTCCCGATCTGAAGATTGGTTTATTTGGACTAACTGTTGATTATTGTTTGTTGTGCATTTTTCTTTTTTGTTTTTCAAGTTTGAAGAGGACTTTATGGACATCTCAGGACATTATTAATGTTTGTTTTCATTGAAATCTAAAGATTTCAGGCGGGGAGTGTCATGTCCCAGGACTTGGTTTAATTCACTGACATGTATCTGTGATACTGTTTGTCTTTGTAGTTTATCCCCTCTCTCTCTCTGTATCCTTAGCTGTGATGCTGTAGCTCCTCTCTCTCTCAGTTTAGTTTCACTTCTTTGTAAGCAACATGTCTGCTCAGCTCCTGGTATTTCATCATTTTTCACCTACTGCTGTATGAGGTTTACAAGATTTACCTGGATTAAAGCATCTGGAATCTTATCTACGCCTCCTCAGTTGAGTTGAACACTATCTGATAGATATCTTGGTGTAAATTGCTGGTTAGCATAGAGACTAGAGGACACTCTCACAACCTCACATTTGCAGCCAAGCTATTGAGTCAGAACAGCTATATTTGGAACTTTTTCATTCAATGTAAAACTGGTGCATTTTTGCACAAAAAAAAACAAAGCCGGAGTTTTCTGTGCAAAAACACATCCTTAATATAGAAAACACACCGTTATACAGAATAATGTCCCATAGTGGTCCCTGCACACGGTATTATGTCCCATAGCGGCCCCTTCAACATGGTATATGTCCCATAGCTGCCTCTGCACACGGCATTTGTCCCATAGCTGCCTCTGCACACAGTATTTGTCCCATAGCAGTCCCTGCACACAGTATTTGTCCCATAGCGGCCCCTGCACACAGCAATATGTCCCATAACGGCCCCTACACACCGTATATGTCCCATAGCAGACCCTGCACACGGTATATGTCCCATAGCGGCCCCTGCACACGGTATTATGCTCTATAGTGGCCCCTGCACACGGTATTATGTCCCATAGCAGCCTCTGCACACGGTATTTGTCCCATAGCGGCCCCTGCACACGGTATTATGTCCCATAGCGGCCCCTACACACAGTATTTGTCCCATAGCTGCCCCTGCACACAGTATTTGTCCCATAGCGGCCCCTGCACACGGTATTATGCTCCATAGTGGCCCCTGCACACGGTATTATGTCCCATAGCGGCCTCTGCACACGGTATTTGTCCCATAGCGGCCCCTGCACACGGTATTATGTCCCATAGCGGCCCCTACACACTGTATTTGTCCCATAGCTTCCCCTGCACACAGTATTTGTCCCATAGCGGCCCCTGCACACGGTATATGTCCCATAGCGGCCCCTGCACATGGTATTATGCTCCATAGTGGCCCCTGTACACGGTATATGTCCCATAGCGGTCCCTGCACACGGTATTATGCTCCATAGTGGCCCCTGCACACGGTATTATGCTCCATAGTGGCCCCTGCACACGGTATTATGCTCCATAGTGGCCCCTGTACACGGTATTATGCTCCATAGTGGCCCCTGCACACGGTATTATGCTCCATAGTGGCCCCTGCACACGGTATATGTCCCAAAGTGGTCCCTGCACACGGTATTATGCTCTATAGTGGCCCCTGCACACGGTATTATGCTTCATAGTGGCCCCTGCACACGGTATATGTCCCATAGTGGTCCCTGCACACGGTATTATGCTCTATAGTGGCCCCTGCACACGGTATTATGCTCCATAGTGGCCCCTGCACACGGTATATGTCCCATAGTGGCCCCTGCACACGGTATATGTCCCATAGTGGCCCCTGCACACGGTATATGTCCCATAGCGGTCCCTGCACACGGTATTATGTCCCATAGTGGCCCCTGCACACGGTATTATGCTCCATAGTGGCCCCTGCACACGGTATATGTCCCATAGTGGTCCCTGCACACGGTATTATGCTCTATAGTGGCCCCTGCACACGGTATTATGCTCCATAGTGGCCCCTGCACACGGTATATGTCCCATAGTGGCCCCTGCACACGGTATATGTTCCATAGTGGCCCCTGCACACGGTATATGTCCCATAGTGGCCCCTGCACACGGTATATGTCCCATAGTGGCCCCTGCACACGGTATATGTCCCATAGTGGTCCCTGCACACGGTATTATGCTCTATAGTGGCCCCTGCAGGCAGAAGCACCCGAAGAGTACAGAGCGGCTGCGGAGCGTGGAATAGTGAGTACATTGTTTTTTATGTTTGATCATTTCCCCGGGGGCTCCGCTTAGTATAGTCTGGGGTCTGAAGAGACCCCACAGTATAATAATAGCAGTTTCGTTTCGGCCGTGTTTGGTCCGATCGAAACTGCTGGGTGAGGAGTCCGCTGCCGTGCCAGGGGAATAAGCCTCGCGTGCCAAGAGTGGCACGCGTGCCATAGGTTGCCGACCCCTGGTCTAAGGCCTCAAGCACACTAGCGAAAACAAATTGCGCGAAAATCGCATCGCAATGCGATGCAATTTTTTTCTGCGATTTGCCAATGTATTTCAATGGCACCAAGCACACCTGCGATTTTTTTTTCGTGCGATTTTTTTCATAGGTGCGATTTTCCTGCGATTTTTTTTTTTTGTGCGATTTTTTTCGTGCGAAAAAATCCCAGAGGAGTGATCTATATGACCAATGGGACAGATCAAAATATCGCAAGTAGCTGCGTTTTTTTTTGAGATTTTTTTTTTCTGCACCCATTGACTTGAATCTAAATATACAAAAATGTAAATATACAAAAGAACAACTGTTATTTGTTTCTATGCTTTTTATTTTTGTTATGAAAATAATAAAAAAAATACAAGGAATAAAATAATTCCACACATATTTACAATAGGCTGCTGTGGGGGGCTGCGTGTGTGTGTGTGAGTGGCATGTCCTTCTTGTGTGACTAGCATTTCAGCACTCACTCAGCAGTCTGTCTGCACTGTCGGAACATACCTGGCACTGCCTGGGTATGTCCCTGGTACATTTGCCACACGTGTATTTGTAGCAGTCAACACATTTCTCAGTTGCACAATTGTTCGTGCATCGATGGTTGACCTGACACTTCGCCCTTTTGCCAGGGCTGGGTGTGGAAGGTTGTTGCCGAAGGAGTTTCTCCTTGCCTGCCTTCTTTTCAGTAACCTAACTCTTTTGCAAGCTCAACCAGGAAGTCCACCCGTCTCTCCTGCACCCCAGTGCATGCCTGATAAAGAACATGAGCATTCAGTGCTGCCATGTCAATCATGTTGTAGAACACGGCGAATGGCCATCTCCGTGTTCCTACACGCACGCTGTACTCCCGCACCATTTGGTCCATTACATCCACACCGCACTTTGTGTGGTTGTATTGTGTGACCGTGTTTGGCTTCCTTTGGTTGGTATCCTCAGTCTCAACCACGCTGTGCATGCTGCTGAGAATGTAGATGGCCTTCTTTCGTTTGGGTGCATACACTGTCAGTGTGGCACCAGTGGTTGAAAACACCTGAGTGGTGAATTCAGTGCGGTCCATCTGTCTAGCGGATTGAGGAATTTCCCGGCGACTCTTGTTGACTGTGCCGAGGATAGTGGTTTTCCGGCTAAGCAGTCGTTGTGCAAGTGACAATGATGTAAAGAAATTGTCCGTGGTTACAGTTCTGCCCTTGTCCATGAATGGTTCCATCAGCCTCATCACTACAGTTTCGGACAGTCTCTCCCCGCTGGGACGACTGGGGTCCTTGCCAAGATATGGGAGGACATTACAGATGTACTTTGATTTCAAGTCGCAAGCCACCCAAAACTTGATGCCAAACTTGTCTGGTTTTGTTGCAATGTATTGCAGAAAACAGCAGCGAGTCTTTGACGGGAAAAGCTGTTCATCAATAGTGATGTGTCGACCAGGGTTGTAGGATGCGATGCAGTTGGTGACAAACGATCTCCACACATCGGAGATTGCAGCAAACTTATCGGTCTCCACTCGCTCACTGCGTGTGAACATGTCATCAAAGCGTAGGTGTTGCATGATGTCTTGGAAGCGGTTTCGGGTCATAGTTGCAATGATCCTTGGGTTTGCTAGGTTTGCTGACCGGCTGTCATGTAGTGATGGAACCTTGGTCACCCCCCCGCAAGATAATGACTGAAATAAATGCCATTAGTTCCGGGATACCCATGAACCAATCCACCTGCTCCGTGTGACGTGCATGTTGAGTAGTCCATTCTTGAATGCTACGAAGCATGTCAAGAGTGATAAAACAGAGGAAGCTCTGAAGGCGACTCCGGACACTTCGTCTGGCCTTAGCACTTGGCTCTCCATCTGTAGGGTACGGTTCTATTGGGGTGAAATGGAGACGTTTCCCCACTTCTACTTCACGCCACACTGTGCCATCTTTTGCGGTCTCTGTCGGCTCACTCGCCAACCGAGCTCTCTTTTTTGGTAGAGGAGGAGTCTCCTGCAAGATAAATAATTTCATTGCAATCATTTTCTGGAAGAAATTGAGTATTATCTGACAGAATTGCAGGGGTGCCAATACTTTTGGCCAGCACTGTATGTCTTCTCCATCTGAGTCAGAAGAGTTGGTGTTGCTCAGGATCAGTTCCAATGCCTGTTGAATGGTGTGCCTTCTCTGCATTTTGTTCCTTGTGAACAAAATAGGTGAAGCAGTCCCTTCACATCCCCCACAGCACAAAAGGCTGCATGCAAATTTGCTAAGGTGTTAGCAACCTTATGCATATTCCCAGCACAACAATGCAGCTGGGGGATGGGCAGACACACTCAAGAGCATCTTACATTCTTTTGTTTACACTCTCTTACAAGACCTGAGGTGGATCAACACAATTGCCCCCTGCAGATTCCTCAGACAATGGCCACATTTACAAATGAAAGGATGCTAATTGGAGCCATCAGAGTTGTCTGTTTGGACTAAGGGTCATTTGACCCTCTTTCAGGACTTCAAGGGGGAGCTCGAAATTTCTGGGACTTCTAGTGTTAAAGGGGTTATGCACCTTTTAAAAATTGATTTCCTATCATTAAGATAAGCTATCAATTTTAGATTAGCTGTTTCCTAGAGCACGTAGCTTCTTGCATTGTTTATATGCCTGGGTCTGTACCGTTTACTGTGTTCAACCAGGAAATACAGCGCATACATGTGTGCAATGACTCAGACATTGTCTGTGATGTTGTAGCACCGCCTGACAGCCTCTAAGCCAATAGACAATGGTAGATGGACCTTAGAATGCTGATGTCATATGTAGTATGTTCTCAGACTTTAGTTGCTGTAAATGCTGGACATGCAAATAGATCTGTGATTCATCTCACTGCATCAGGCTATAGCATAATTCAGAAAAGCAATAGGCAATTCAGAAATAGTTAGAGGACTAGGAGAATTTAGAGATTAAAACAATTACACAGACAGATTAGTATTAGAATTCTTCGTCGCTGACATCAGTCTCTGACCTGAAACTAGCTGGCTAAGACAGTGGAGAAACACAAGCAAACCCAGGAGAGGTAATAGCACCAAAATGAACTGGAGGGCCAAACCTCACAAATATTCATCAAAACAAATTTTGAGGGGTTTGTCAGAAGCGTCTCAAGCTTCTTGGGAGCATTTTTACTGTGTGGGGCCACTGTGGAGCATTATACTTAGAGGAGCATATTGGAGAGCCTATTATACTATGTGGGGCTGCTGTGGAGTATTTTAAACTATGTGGGGACACTGTGATGCATTATATTGGGGGGCTCTGTGTGTATAAAGAGTGTGAATTTTCAGTTTCTTGTATTACACCATGTCTGAAGAGGAGAGCTAGTACTCTTGAAAGCTTACTATCAAACATACTCAGTGCCTGATTTCAATCTTTACCTTTAACATGCTTGTCTATAATTTTCTTTCTAAGCTCCTGAGACAACTCTTTCCTTTGCTTCCTCTGGTCCATGTTGAGTGTGGTACTCACCATGTCACCAAACAGCACAGTGAGTATCTGTAGCCCTATATACAGGCCCACTGACTGATTACAAGATTGTAGACACCTGTGATCCTAATTAGTGGACACACCTTGATTTAACATGTCCCTTTGGTCACATTATTTTCAGGGGTACCATCATTTCTGTCCAGGCCTGTTTCATGAGTTTTTTTTTTTTTTTTTAAATTCTGTTGAAGCATGGTTGAAAAGCAATGTCTGACTTTCATTTGTTCATTTTCATAGAATTTTTATATATTATTACTTTTGTCAGATTCAAGTTATTTCGGTGACCATTGTGGGTTTTTCTTTCATTAAACGAGGGGTACCAACAATTTTGTCCACGTGTGTATATGACACTTTCACTTTGACATAACTTTGTGTTTGCCTTAGAGAGCTAGAAATTGGATAGATAGGCTCCTAGGAGCTCTAACTTCTACACTATGTTTTAAGCCAAATTAAAGTGTAGCTCGTGCCGAACTTGTTCAACTCAAAATCAATCTTGGTTCCAAACCACCTGAACTCAAAATGAAACAAGTCTTGAGAGGTTTGCACATCTCTATTAATAATGCTTCCCATTATATGTAAATTAGTTGTGCATAAAATAGCTCCACCCTTGTCCGCACGTTGTGTATGGTATTGCAACTCAGCCTATTCACTTTATTTGAGCAGTAATGCCAGACACAACCCATGCACAAGTGTGACACTAAAAGAAAGCAGTCATGTTTTTTGAACCTTGAAAAACCCTTTTAATATACTACAGCAGATAACACTTGATTAGATGATAAACAAATAAATATGGCTTTTCAGCATGTAAAGAAATTGTGTGAAAATGTGGGCTTCCTGGCAGTGCTATTTCAACTTTAGTACTGCCACTGCAGCATATATAAAATGCAACAATGTAATCAATGGACATACATCCATCTGTATTGCACTGTACAGTATGTTCTTTTATAATATGAAAATGTCTGTTATGTAGAATCCCACAGCTCCTTTAGATGTCAAATTATATTCCAATTAAAATTCTGAGTGATGTGATGAACATTAGAACGTACTGAGATCTCAATATTGGCTAAACAATTGCTATTTTCAAAATTCCCAACAGAAACTGTGGAACGAATATGATATTACTAGGCTAGACAGAGATGTAGTTGTATTTTATTTATCAAACCTGACATTCCATCATCCCTTGAGAATTTTAGCTAATTACAAATTATGTTTTCTGTTGATGATGATGATGCTGAATGCAAAGACATTCCTTTCATTTCTACAAGACATAACATATGTTGTATAAAGGCATAGTATAAAGTTTCTTCTGTTATCACATTAGACATTAAAGAATAATACAATTATTTTTTGTTTCCATTTTTTTAAATGTATATTTTTATTATTATTATTATTATTATTATTATTATTATTATTATTATTATTATTATTATTATTATTGTTATTATTATTATCTTACACATTGATTGATGTGGTGGCAATGCCTGGTGTCTAAGGTAATGTTACAGCTAAGAAAAGCTTGTACTGATAATTTTTGCTGTGAGTAGTTAGGCTGTGTAAGTCTTACTAGAGCCTAGTTATGCTTTATTGGGGAATTCAATATAGCAAGGAATTTACCTTTATTAAGCACCAAGAACTCTGCTGACTTTGATTTATAATTTAACACTACAAGATATTATAGGTAAATTTTCTCCAATTTCTGCTATTACACATTCATGCCTTTGCCCATGTTATAACCTAGTAAACTGAATGGATATCAAAATGTTGCAAACAACACCAATAGATTAGTAAGAAGTGCAAATAAGATTTGAAAACCACTGAAATATCTTCATTTTCAGTATTTTTATCATACATTTCATATTTAAAGCATTTCCTTATTTTCCTTTTCTTAAGGTAAAATGCAAGGAAAACAGTATAATGCGATCTCTTTCAAAATCACAGAAAATAATGAAAACATAAATTCCATCATCAAAGTACAGCTTCAGGCAAATATACGAGTTGTAAATAAAAGGGTTAGATGTATTTGGTATGTGATGGCATTCACCCTTTATAATTATAATTCCTATAGTGTTGTAGTTTAAAAAGTAAATCAGAATACAGAATGTACAGAACCATAGTGATCAACAAAAGAAAAGAGAGTAAAATTACCAGGACTTGCATATTAATAATCTATCCTTAAGTTAACTCAAACATATGTGATTGATAGTGGTCTGACACCTGATCAGCTGTTTGAAGAGACCAAGGCCCTCCTCCCTGTGCCAATGACATCATGGTACAGCCACAACTCAGTCCCATTCAAGTGAATAGGGCGGCGCTGCCACGCATAACATGTAGCATTGTGCCTGGTGTTCAGGGAAAAGGCCGCAATGCTCTCCTGAAATCTGTTGCCTCCTTAGCCAGTTGATTGGATCAGACCCCACTGATCACATATTGATGACTTTTCCTGAGCATAGATGATCAATATGTATGTCCTAGAGAACCCTTTTAAACTTTACTACATCTGTGTTTTGCTATTTATTATGGAACCCTCTCTCTTCTATACTGCACATACACAATCTACATAATAGATTTAATTCTAACCTATAACTAGTATACATTTCACAATTATTTTTATGTACTAAAGCAATGAATTTTTCAAATACACAGTGAATTTTTCATAAATTAATAACTGTCCAAAGACTGATACCTATAAACATAGATGGTAAACAGATAAAACCACCTGATCAATATGCCTGTCAGACATTTTAATAAAAATTATCAGAAAATCTTTAACATTTTTGACATTTCAGATAGTTGATGTAATAATGTTTAAAAAGGACTGCTGACCCAAGACTACAGACAGAAAAATCTGAAAACAATATCAGTCTCAAGAGTAATGTGAGGGAGGTAAAAATCTGATAGAAATAAAGATCTATGTCTAAAAGCAGAGTCGAGTTGAGCTACAAAGAATTCCAGGAGACACTAGACTGACATTATATTCCTTGTTCCTTCCATGCACAGTATAGAACTGATAATAAGTGTGAGTTAGTTACACTTTAATACTCTCCTCTTATAATAAATCTTTTCCATCCTAACAGCATTCCTTGGTTCATAAAATAATAGTTAACAGTAGCCTATTCCTGAAAACAGAGGAAAGCAGAATCTACTTTTCTTCTAATATGTATCATGTGATATATTGTGTGTAATTATTTTTTTTTACCAAATGTAATTCTAAACCTTTTTAAAATGTGGTTCTCCAGTATTCGTTATATAACTGTAATATGTGTGTCCAGTTCACAAAAGGAAGAAATAGCTGTATTGCTGCCAAGCCTCTTTCTTTCTTGGAAGTGTCATTATTACTACCAGTCAGAGTTATGATGTAATTCTTCCCTAATAAGTAATAAATTAACCTTGATATTATAATTTCGAACCAATGTATAAAGTAAATCATAACTTGTTAACAGGTATGACATTGCAATACTGTGCACACCCAATGCCAGCAATATAGCATAAAATAAATATATAAAACATAGTTTTTAATGCACTCATAATACTGATATTCCAAAACAACAACTAGTAAACATTAAGAAAAATACCAAAAGGTAACTGTCAAGCCAAACAGTCAGGTGTCTCATGAACATAAACATACTGTCACTGTCCCTTTCCCAAACAGCCATCAATGCAGCAAAGAATAATAGAAAGGTCTTACTGCATTACAGATGGACATTAGAGGTGTGGGATGTTCACACTAATGGAGTCAAAGGTTGTAGTCCACAGCAGCATGAGGAGCATTCCTCTAAAGCCACAGTTCCATCTGGTAACTGACCCTGTTCAAAACCTTTTGCTGACCCTGGTTCCGCAGAATAACTCCACTTTTACAAGGGAAGTACCCGAAATAGCACTAAAATCTGCCCTATAGATATCCTATATGCATATTTCATCCCAAAGGTGTAGGGACTCCTCAGTGAGTTAAATAGCCAAGCTATAGTAAGAACACATATTCTCTCCCAATTAAAGGGTTTTTTTTTTTTTTTTTGTTTTTTTATATGAGGCCTGGGAAGGTGAAAAAAAATGCAAAAAGAAAAAACCTGCTTACCTGTCTCTGCTGTTCTGTGTCTCCCAGCATGGTCCGGTCCTGCTGCTCCGATGTTTTCTTCCGGCAGAAGTCCCCACTGTACATGACCACTGAAGCCAAACAGCAACCTCAGCGAAGGATACGGGATTCGGAGGGTACATACATATTTCTATTGCCCGTTTTTTTGAATATAGGTTTGGATTAACAAGTTTGGTTGATAGAGGCAAAAGAGCTTTTTTCTGAAGGTACTTCAGAAAAAATACACACCTACATTTAATACCGGGTTTAGGGAACTGACAAGGTGACAAGGAGCAAATAAATTCAGGTTGGGAAGTACAATTGAGAGTTATATTAAGAGTAGTATTGTTCCCAGGGGTATAAGAATTACCCTATGTCCAGCCATTAAATGAAGGAATCCCACCCTAATGAGCAAGTGGGAGAAGGAAGCTACAACTACTTCATTGAGATGCATGCAACTCTTGCTTGACGGAGAAAAATCACACCTAGAAGTCCTGGAGGTAAGAGCAAATTGAAATAACAAAAAAATTTCAGAGTGAGTCTGAAGTCACCAATTAAGAAACTCAACGACAAAATACAAGGAACATAAACATAAACAGTTCATTAGTGACCCCCTTACCTTAGGGAAAATAAAGTTTACTTTGTACTAGAATCCAGCTAGGAAAATGGAGAACCAGAGACAGACCCCTATTCCTCAGAGCCAGAATATTCTGACAGAGCGAAGGGGAAGAGCAGTGAGAAACCAACTAAGGGAGAAAGGTAAGGGTTGTGCAAGAACCAATAGAACTGTGTCTATTTCAGGTACACATTTTTAGATATGGCCTACCCTCTAGAAACAGAGCTGGCCCACAGACATACAATCCTCCACGAAGATAATAAATTTATCATCAAAAATCCTGAGTGAGGCTGAATTTTCTATCCTGAATAGGGGTTTGTTTTTGTGCCTTCCTTTTGCCACTTTGATTGAGTGAAGGACATCCACCTCTTTGTCAGAAAGCTTAGATGGCATACATATCATAAACGAAAAGAGAATAGAATGTGGGAAAAGCCTGTCTGAAATACTCCCAGATATTAGATTGTTACACAGTTTTGACTCAGAGACAGAGGTGAAAAAGAGAGCATTACCAAATCTGAAACCAAAAAGTGTAAAAATACTACCACAAGGGGATTTGTCCTGTAATGATATTTTTGTTTAGTGACCCAAGATTTAAAAAAAGAAATAGGAGCAACAGGAACTAGGTATAATTGTACATACAATTAAATTCTAGCTTTGAGCGGGCTCAAACGAGATAAGACCATCACAATTAAACCCTCCGATAACGGGGGAATGTGGTGTTCCTCGATACCTTTAATGTGCGAATGATTGCTGGGTGACCAAATGAGTAATGAGGTATTGGAGGGAACCCCACCACCAATGGTTTGGTTACAGAGTTAGATTATGATTTTGTATATTCAAAATAACTAGAAGCAGTGAAATACTTCCTCCATTCTAGAAGGACTTAGTACCTGGCCCATGTTCTTTTCATTCTCAACCTCCTCAGGTTCTCATTGACCCACAATTTTTTTTTTTTTGTTTAATTGTAAATTCCTCTGCCAACCAGCTCAGGGGCACCACAATGGGCAGCCCTAGTGCGCCCACTTACACAAATTTGCTCCTGGGCTGGTGGGAGAACTTGGTGGTCTTTGAGGACAAATATATCCCTGGGATTGAGTTTGTCGAACTATGGGCCATGTACATTGATGACATCTTGGGTCTTGTAGGTCTAAGGTTTATGTTTGAAATTAACATGTCTTCTCTCCCATTTTTAGATCTCATTAGCAAAGCACCACGGATTATAGAAAACCTACAAAGACAAAATTCCCTCCTGAGGTGGGAGATCCACCACCCAGCATCCATCAGGAAGGGAATTCTGAATGGCCAATATCTAAAAATTTGAAGAAACTGTAATACTGACCTGGAATTTGAGACCCCCGAGAAGGATTTTTAGAGGATAGTGAGATAAGGCTGAAGGTTGCTGAGGGATGCACCCGAAAAGAGATCGATCAGGATGATTGGCACTTTTGATAATGGGGCAGTGGAGGCTAAGAAAATTATTGAAAAGCATTGGGATATTTTATGAATGAAAGAGGATCTCTTAGAAGTCCTGGGTGATCACCTTTAGATCACATACAGGAAAGCTCGATCCCTGAGAGACAGGTTGGTTCACAGCTTTTTTCAGATATAACTAGGTGGAGGCATCTGGTTGGATTTGCAAACCAAAGGGTGCTTCTGCTGCAATGGGTGTATTGCATGCCCTAACATCTTAGTGGGCAGTAGCCTCACAAGCAACATGACAGGGATCACATATCAAATTAGAGAGTTCATCAACTGTAAGAAATGTGGAATAATTTCTAATGCCGTGTATGCATGCGGTCTTGAATATGTAGGAAAAAACACAACAGGAATTTCACTGTTGAGTGGAGAATCACCATGATAATATCTCACACAAACAGGATACCCCCCTCACTGGGCAAGTTAACAATGTACATCAAGGAGACAGAAAAGCTGTACAATTTAAGCATTGTGATCTATTATCTACTGTCCAGTGCTCAAATGATGCTGTGAGTATGGGACATTTAAGATCACTATGAAGCAGTGAGTTCAGTTCATCTGAGTGGTTAGAGGCCTAGGAAATGAGGCAATCACACAGACCATGGATCATGGACCAAAATGGTTGTCTGAAACAGACCTAATTCTGATACTGTCATTGTTGCCATTATTAGTCTCTGTCCTATGAAAAGATATTTAGAAATTCGAAATTAAATCATTTTGCTTATGTATGTTCTCATATAGAATTACATCTAGAAGCTAAGTGGATACTGAACAAGCTTTTATTATTATGCTTACTTTTATAGCACCATCATATTCCGCAGCGCTTTAGAGACATTGACAGTCACTGTCCTATGTAGGGCTCACAATCTATATTCCCTATCAGTATGTCTTTGGAGTGTGAGAGGAAACCGGAGTACCCGGAGGAAACCCACACAAACACGGGGAGAACATACAAACTCCTTGCAGATGTTGTCCTTGGCAGGATTCGAATCCAGGTCTCCAGCGCTACAAGGCTGCAGTGCTAACCACTGAGCCACCGTGCTGCCCATTAAACTATTGCAAACGCACGATTAGATCAGCGTATAACTGTGGTTTAATCAACCTGGCTCTACCAATGCCATGTTATTTCCATTATAGTCAGCTACATTTAAAGGGGTATTCCCATCTCAAGGATCCTATATATGCTGCTAGTTTATGTAAATTTACGAGTTTTCTTAAATACATTGCTTTAGTAATGCTGCTTCATTTGCTTGCTATTTGAAATTATTCAATTTTTTACACATCGTTTTCAAGGCTCCAGGCCTGTATCTGATCTTAGTTCGGATGAGGTGACTCACTGCTCCCTGGAGCTGTTATGTACTGCTCTTCTGTCCAGGCAATCAGGTCATCTATTTGCAGTTTGCTGATAAATGCTCAGCCAGTGTCTGTTATCTCTCTATGTAAACACAAATATAACATTGAATTGACTGCAAGTCCGTTGTCTGCATAGAGCATGTACGTTTTTTTTCTCTCCAACCTTGTGTAATGTAATATGCATTCACTATGCATATTTGATCTGGATTTATAGTAGATTTCTAGTAATGATAATAAATAATCTCTCATGGTAAAAACAATGTCTATATCTACTGAGGTACTTCATAGTGTCCTGTCCATCAAAAAGTCAAAGCCCACCCACCAGCTTGTGGAAGAATACAGGAAGTGAGAAGAAAAGAGAGCAGGCAAACTGGTGCGAGAGGAAAATAGGAAAACCCTTTTAAGTATTATATTTATAAAACATTTCATTATATAAACATTCTTTGTAGAGTCCTGTTAAAGGGGTGGTTAAGGAATAATAAAAAATCATGCTAGTAGCGATAATTTATCACAGTGGAAATGGGTGATTTGGAGCAATGAGACGAAAGTCAATAGACTGGGCTCTGATGGGTGCAAATAGGTCTGGAAGAAACAAGAGAAAGGGGGGCTAACAGATTGAGGAATTGAAGGAACTGTCAAGTTTGGTGGAATAAAGGATATTTCTATGTATTATAAGGATCTATAGTTTCTTTTGCAGGCTGGACTCTTTTACTTTGGTAAATAAGGATACTTATTTAATTAGTTAGTTTTAGTTAAGGTTATTTATTTACAAAATTGTAAGTTTTTATTGAAAGATGAGAAGGATTTTGCTTTGTGAATTTTCCCATTCATACAAATCCTGTTCAGATTTTCAGTTCCTTAAACTACTATAGAACTCTCCATTAGCACAATATTAATTTTGTATATTAGAGTAATTGTCTAATTATGCATTTTGATGTACAGTTATGAGGATATATATAGGTTATACAGTACATCGATGTAAAAAGAGATACCTATGAGCAATGTACACTCCCTGTGATAAATACTCAGCAGCAGTTGACGTTTGCTACATGTGTTTTTATTAATGGCAAGTTACTAATGTATTGTTTATCCCTATTAGTGGGCATGGATTGCAATTTGCGTTTAATTTCACATGTGACCGGGTTCTCTTATATAACCTTGTATTACAATGAAAAATTGGTAACTATGCTTGTGACTTGGACTAGTGCTTGTCTCAGCAAGTTTCAAAATAATCTACAGGCAGAATCAATTACTGGAGGTTAGTAATACGAATGCTTTTGACAGTACAGATCTCATTGCGCCTCATCATTGTGGTAACAATAATTTCCATTAACCTTACTCACCACATTATGTGACTTCCAGGAATGATCACCTACCATCTCTCCAGTGTAACGCTCCTACATTCTGGTCACCTCACCTTTTATATTAAAAATAGTGATATACAGACCCAACTATAGGATAACCTTTACACTATGAAATAATGGAAAACATCATGCTGTACAGTACATTATTAATGTACAACAGTGTACAACTATCAACCCTATACAGATTTCTTTTTTCACAGAAAAATTGATAAAAAGAAGTAATTTACAGCAATACTACTTTTTAGGTACAAAATTCTATTCATGTTTAACCATTTAGGATAGAGCAAAGAATAAGTTTGCCCTCCTACATTTATATAGCATTAACTTCTACATTTTTTGAAAATGTGAAAAAAAGTCAGTTTCACTTTTTTTACACTGCTTATTATAGCTTATTATACACTTAGTGTATAATAAGGAGTATATAGTGAGTAACATAACAGTTTTTTGTACATGCGGTAAAAGTTATAAGGATACAAAAATATGCATCATTATTTTTATGCCATGGCATTTAACCACTTCCATACCAGGCACATTTTTAAGTTTTTGGTATGTGCGGATTTAGAGGGCTATAACATTTTTATCATTGGAGTTATTCAACTAATTTCTGCTTTTTTTTTTCGGTGACACATAGGGCTTTATTTTTATGTTGTTTTTATTTTTGCATGTGTGTTAATTTTTTTTATATCCAGGAAAATATAAACAAAAGAAGTGGGAAAACGCGTCTGTTTTTCACTTTTCATTTTTTTTTTTTTTATTTAATAACACAAAGTGCTACTAAAAAACTTTATAAAATAGTTTTTCCTCTCCGTTACGGTAATTTTTATTTTTTATGGTGTCATCGGGGGTGGGGCTATAACCTGTAATAAGGGCGTTTTATTGGCGTATTATTTTATTTATTTTTGTAATTATTTTATTTACATATTTTTTTTTACTTTTCTATTCCTTTTTTTTTTTTTTACATTGTGTCCCCATAAGGTCATAATATACCTTTGAGGACATCTGATGACTTTTTTTTTTTTCCGGGAGGCTGATTTTCCCTGTAACTGGGGCTGGTACATTTAGCCCCAGTTGCAGGAGGAATGCAGCCTCCTGCATGTTACTTTCACATAACTATAGAGCTGATCTGGGTCTTGTAGGACCCAGCAACTCTAACAGACGCTGATCCCGGTGGATCACATGACCGCCGGGTCGGAGGGGAGCCACAAGATGGCGGCGCCCATAGCGCTGTATGCAGCGCACATTGAGCGCTGTATACATGACGATCGGGATGGCAGGGGAGGTAATAAACCTTCCCTGCCTTCTCTACGGGAGCTCCGGCTGAAGTTACAGGTGGCTCCCCGTTTCAGCAGCTGCACGATTTTGTGCAGTTGCTGAATTTTTCCTGGACGTATATAGTCTATGGGCGGTATGGAAGCGGTAAATAAAAAATAATGTAATGTATTTTCATGCAACTCTTTAGAGTTGACAAGATATTCTTTTATTTTACAATATGCAAATGAGAAGTCTGGAGCACCAATTGCTACTCCATTGCTCCAAACTGCTAGGCCCCATGATGATCTGATACACCATCCTACCCTCCTCACTTCTTTTAATGATAGGGAACTAAGTTGAAATCTCGACTGGCCCATTGTTCCATTGCTCATGTTTGGATCAATGGAGCTCATTTGCATATTCTGAAATAAATTAATATCTTGGCAATGGAGGCATGAATATTCATGGAGAAAAGGTATTACATTCAGGTGACCCTAACCTATCTGTACTGCTGGCTTAATATGCTTTAGGCAGGTGACAGACTCCCTTTTAGGTCACATGAAGTGAAACAGCTAAAAATTGCTTTGGAAAATGCATAAGAAAACACAATCCCAAAAATGTTTGCCTCTTTCACTGCTTTTCAGCTGCGTTTTGCAGCAAAAATCACATGCACACACACAAACAAAGGTAATATTAACATACTGGGGCAGACTTATCTAGAAATTAAGCTAAAAATAAAAACACTGTGTTTTACAGTACCAGCAAAGTGAATCTCATGTTTAGTCTCATTCACACGTTGTGGGGTGCAGACTGTTGACATTACAAATTGCTACAAATTATCAGCAAAAAAAAAAAAAAAAAACATTTAAAAATTTTAATTCATTATACTCTGACGAATGTGTCTCATGAAAAGACAGTTCCATCTTGGCTACTGCCATTCCGCATTTTCTTAGACTCCTTAAAGTCTCAACTCGTTTCCTCCAAAAGGTTTCATCAGTGGAGTATACAGGCAAGTGCCCAGCTTGTGGTCTGAGCTCCTGACAAAGGAACAGCATTACATTCTTTTGTGCCCCTGAGATTCTCAATGGAGACCCCCGGGAGCCACCCTGTTATGAAGGCTCCCTGGTCTATCATAGGAATATAGCTATTTAGGCTTGCAATAGCTAGGTAGTAAATTTCCACTAGACTGCAATACCATTGTAGTGTACTCTATGGGACAAGCAATCTAATGATTGCAGACTCACGACCCTACGGGGCCTAAAATGACAGTGGAAAAAAAGTTTTAAAAATTAGGAAAAAGCTAAAAATTCAAATCCCCCTTACCCTAGATCTCAAATAAAAAAAATAAACAAAACCAAACATAAAAATTATCCATCAATTCATCCAAAAATGCACAAACTACAAATAAATAAAAATATTTTATCTCTTAAGGTGAATGTCATAGTAGGAAAAAAAATCGAAATGGCTGAACTATCATATTTTTGTTGTTTTGCTTTTCAAAAATTTTTAATAAAAATGCAGTTGTGAAAATGCAGATTTTCTCCAATTCCACCCGATTCTAATTTTTTTTTTTTTTTTTGCAGCTTCCCAGTACCTCATATGGACTACTAAATGGTACCTTTACAAAATAAAATTTGACCAATAAAAATAAAAGTCATCTTTCAGCTCTGTGAGCTTAAAATTAAAAATGGAAAAACTAAAAATGGCTGTGGCGGGAGAGGGTTAATAAGTCCATTAGAACTGAATAACATCCCTTTGCCATGGTAACCCGATGTCCTGACTGGTATTTCCATTGCTGTGCATTGTTTGCCATTGCAATTCAGCACACCTGCAAACAGGTAGTCGGATGGAACATCTGCTTTATCCTTTTTTTCTCCAGAAACAGCTCCACGTGAGTTCATGGGCTGTCTCTGGAGTTGCATTTGCATGAATTAATGTTTGGATATAGTGTTTGTAATCTTCTAATCTAGCTTCCGATCTTCCATTTTAAGCTTATTAATATTTCTTTAATGATACTAAGATGCACCTCATTGATCCAAGATGATCCCCTATTTTCTTATTGTTATACATGTTGGTTTATACATGTTTGAAATGTTACCCTAACATATTGTATACTTTAGCTTTTGCAATATACTAGCAATCTATAAGTATAATCTAACTAAATAAGCTATGTTTATAATATTTATTCGACAGCTATCTGGTAGTAATACGTTTTTCTATGTTTACCTGTACCCACCAACTAAAATTAAAAAAAATATTGAAACAGAATAAAGTGCTTGTAACGTGTTTGTTGTCATTTGGAGCTTGTTTAAAATTGTAGAGTTTAACTTTTATCCTTTCTCTTTTACACATCTAAATTGAGAATATGTGCATGATAAGGTCATTATCATATGGGTTATTGTATTTTCATTTTATGTTGTAATTCCTGTAGATTTGATAGCTATTTTCAGAAGTTGCTTCAGAGTAATAACATACTGATTGATTATGATTATTGATATCTATAGTAGTACAGTAACAAGATGAATGTCTAAAAAGTAATTTCTCAGGCAAGGAAAATAGTGCAGAGGATTTCATATCAATCAACATATAAATAAATGACTCTCTGCCTATATAATATACTATTTCTAGCAAGAATATTACATGTAATTGTGTATTTTACTTTTCACAGAATTGAAAAGCAAGATATATAAATGGCAGTTGTAAATATACTTGCAAGTTATAAGGTTGACTAGTAGATCCATGCAAAATACACTTAATGTCTGCTTGATGTATTGCTCAACGTCAAACCACTAGAGGAAAGAGAATTTACTGAACATGCAGAAAGCAGAAATCATGCTGCTACTGATGGATAGGATGTTGATGGTGCTTCAGTGGAAAGTATAGTTAAGACTTGTGTTGTAAAAAGGTTTCTTTTAGGAGTTTTTTTTTTTGCCTATAAATCTTTGTGCTGTGCAGTATTAATATGTTTCAATAAGACACCACTGAAAGTGAAAACAGCATTGCTATAGATTTGAGCAACTTGAAGTTTGGTTTGATTTGCCATCAAAAATATTGTGGCAAAATGTAAATAATATATACAGATTCTATATTTATTTTAAACTAAATAGATGAACATGCACTTTAAAGGACATTTTACTGTATTATCTCCTATGTCTATGGCACGTGAAATAGCAAGGTGTCAAAAATGTGTAGAAAATGTGTGGAAGAATGGTATGTTTGATTCTTCTGATACCCACAAGCTTAATAAGTAATGCTTATTTCAAAGAATAATATGTGGCAGTGTGCTCAAACAGTGCACTGGATCAGTATTGTAAAATGCAGTACTTAAAAATGAGCTGACTGCCAAGAAAATTAAACTTTATCACACCTGCCTAGAACTAGACTAGCACATGCACAAATAGCCAGCAGTCCACTGAGAATAGGGTTCAATAGAGCTTTTGTTCTCTGAAAGAGAGTACAAGCCTTAAATTACTTAGGCGGTGTGCTCTGCTGGTGACGCAAATGGAAAAAAAAAATATTGAGTAACAACTTGCGATTCATAGGCCTCTACAGCATTTATAGTGACTTCTTGTCAATTCTAAATGGTGGAGATGGAGATATGCTGCGCCATACACAGAATGTGCCAACCAGTCTTTCAACGCAGTAGTATAGAAACAACGGACAATACCTTTTAAACTCATGGTTCTTTTGAAATGACAGCTTAACTCTTCATAGGGATAGATGTCCCTCTTTAAACCAGACATACTGGTAAGTACTTATGTATTTGGTATGTGTTATTTAAACAAAGAGAGAATGGGGAAAGCAGTCGCAAAAAAATAAAGGTATCCATGCTCCCTCAGTGGTTTCTCAAAAATACAAAGTGCACCTGTGTCTTAGAGTAAACATTAGAGCTTTTATTAAGTCAGGAAATTATGATATATATATATATATATATATATACAGTCATATGAAAAAGTTTGGGCACCCCTATTAATCTTAATCATTTTCAGTTCTAAATATTTGGGTGTTTGCAACAGCCATTTCAATTTGATATATCTAATAACTGATGGACACAGTAATATTTCAGGATTGAAATGAGGTTTATTGTACAGAAAATGTGCAATATGCATTAAACCAAAATTTGACCGATGCAAAAATTTGGGTACCCTTATCATTTTATTGATTTGAATACTCCTAACTACTTTTTACTGACTTACTGAAGCACAAAATTGGTTTTGTAACCTCACTGAGCTTTGAACTTCATAGCCAGGTGTATCCAATCATGAGAAAAGGTATTTAAGGTGGCCAATTGCAAGTTGTTCTCCTATTTGAATCTCATCTGAAGAGTGGCATCATGGGCTCCTCAAAACAACTCTCAAATGATCTGAAAACAAAGATTGTTCAACATAGTTGTTCAGGGGAAGGATACAAAAAGTTGTCTCAGAGATTTAACCTGTCAGTTTCTACTGTGAGGAACATAGTAAGGAAATGGAAGACCACAGGGACAGTTCTTGTTAAGCCCAGAAGTGGCAGGGCAAGAAAAATATCAGAAAGGCAGAGAAGAAGAATGGTGAGAACAGTCAAGGACAATCCACAGACCACCTCCAAAGAGCTGCAGCATCATCTTGCTGCAGATGGTGTCACTGTGCATCGGTCAACAATACAGCACACTTTGCACAAGGAAAAGCTGTATGGGAGAGTGATGCGAAAGAAGCCGTTTCTGAAAGCACGCAACAAACAGAGTCGCCTGAGGTATGCAAAAGCACATTTGGACAAGCCAGCTTCATTTTGGAAGAAGGTCCTGTGGACTGATGAAACAAAGATTGAGTTGTTTGGTCATACAAAAAGGCGTTATGCATGGCGTCAAAAAAACAGCATTCCAAGAAAAACACTTGCTACCCACTGTAAAATTTGGTGGAGGTTCCATCATGCTTTGGGGCTGTGTGGCCAATGCCGGCACCGGGAATCTTGTTAAAGTTGAGGGTCGCATGGATTCAACTCAGTATCAGCAGATTCTTGAGAATAATGTACAAGAATCAGTGACGAATTTGAAGTTACGCCGGGGATGGATATTTCAGCAAGACAATGATCCAAAACACAGCTCCAAATCTACTCAGGCATTCATGCAGAGGAACAATTACAATGTTCTGGAATGGCCATCCCAGTCCCCAGACCTGAATATCATTGAACATCTGTGGGATAATTTGAAGCGGGCTGTCCATGCTCGGCGACCATCAAACTTAACTGAACTGGAATTGTTTTGTAAAGAGGAATGGTCAAAAATACCTTCATCCAGGATCCAGGAACTGATTAAAAGCTACAGGAAGCGACAAGAGGCTGTTATTTTTGCAAAAGGAGGATCTACTAAATATTAATGTCACTTTTCTGTTGAGGTGCCCATACTTTTGCACCGGTCAAATTTTGGTTTAATACATATTGCACATTTTCTGTTAGTACAATAAACCTCATTTCATTCCTGAAATATTACTGTGTCCATCAGTTATTAGATATATCAAATTGAAATGGCTGTTGCAAACACCCAAATATTTAGAACTAAAAATGATTAAGATTAATAGGGGTGCCCAAACTTTTTCATATGACTGTATATATATATATATATATATCAGAAGGAACTGGCTTCAAGGGTATATTTAATTTTTGGTTTGTGTAGTGGCCCCATAAGTATTGGCACTGGTTTATTTTGTATGTCGTTTGTGTGTAATTTAAATATGTTTTAATTTATAAGAATGCTGACATCCAGTATGGCAGTCCAGTATAGGTACAGTCTATTTATGGGTGTGTTGTTATGGAAACCTGGCAAATTAAATGTGAACTTATATTGGCTGATACACGTCATATGACTGACTATTTAAGGACCTGCAAATTGATATTGACTAATACAGGTCATAAATAGCTTGGTTGCTATGGAAACCTGGTGTAAAGCTGTGTGTATGTCAAGACTGAAGAACCTGTGAGTTTCCATTGGTCCATAAGCGTCATGTGATCATCTGTATCTTAGTTTGGATATCAGTTCAAAAACAAACGGTTATTATGGAAACCTGGAGTAAAGCTGTGTGTATGTGACCTTGTGTAACAGTGTCATCCACAGCGCTCTGCCCCTTTAAAGATGACCTACAGCAGTGAGTACAAATGGCTGGGTTGTTATGGAAACCTGGAGTAAAGCTGTGTGCACATGGAGCTTCTATTGGCTGATAAGGGACATGTGACCGTGTGTATGGCAGTTGGAATATGAGTGAAAGACTTGCAAGCTTCTATTGGCTAATGCAGCTCATTTTTTTGAATACTGCATCCCAGGAACAGTACGTCCTAGAGAGCTGAGACCCATTCTAAAACCTTCCTGGACACCTGATGTACCTGTGTGCCAAATTTGGTGACGATCATTTGTCATTTGGTCGCGAATAAAGAAGGCAGACAGACACACACACACACACACATATATACAGTCATATGAAAAAGTTTGGGCACCCCTATTAATCTTAATCATTTTTAGTTCTAAATATTTGGGTGTTTGCAACAGCCATTTCAATTTGATATATCTAATAACTGATGGACACAGTAATATTTCAGGATTGAAATGAGGTTTATTGTACTAACAGAAAATGTGCAATATGCATTAAACCAAAATTTGACCGGTGCAAAAGTATGGGCACCTCAACAGAAAAGTGACATTAATATTTAGTAGATCCTCCTTTTGCAAAAATAACAGCCTCTAGTCGCTTCCTGTAGCTTTTAATCAGTTCCTGGATCCTGGATGAAGGTATTTTTGACCATTCCTCTTTACAAAACAATTCCAGTTCAGTTAAGTTTGATGGTCGCCGAGCATGGACAGCCCGCTTCAAATTATCCCACAGATGTTCAATGATATTCAGGTCTGGGGACTGGGATGGCCATTCCAGAACATTGTAATTGTTCCTCTGCATGAATGCCTGAGTAGATTTGGAGCTGTGTTTTGGATCATTGTCTTGCTGAAATATCCATCCCCGGCGTAACTTCAAATTCGTCACTAATTCTTGTACATTATTCTCAAGAATCTGCTGATACTGAGTTGAATCCATGCGACCCTCAACTTTAACAAGATTCCCGGTGCCGGCATTGGCCACACAGCCCCAAAGCATGATGGAACCTCCACCAAATTTTACAGTGGGTAGCAAGTGTTTTTCCTGGAGTGCTGTGTTTTTTTGCCGCCATGCATAACGCCTTTTTGTATGACCAAACAACTCAATCTTTGTTTCATCAGTCCACAGGACCTTCTTCCAAAATGAAGCTGGCTTGTCCAAATGTGCTTTTGCATACCTCAGGCGACTCTGTTTGTGGCGTGCTTTCAGAAACGGCTTCTTTCGCATCGCTCTCCCATACAGCTTCTCCTTGTGCAAAGTGTGCTGTATTGTTGACCGATGCACAGGGACACCATCTGCAGCAAGATAATGCTGCAGCTCTTTGGAGGTGATCTGTGTATTGTCCTTGACTGTTCTCACCATTCTTCTTCTCTGCCTTTCTGATATTTTTCTTGGCCTGCCACTTCTGGGCTTAACAAGAACTGTCCCTGTGGTCTTCCATTTCCTTTCTATGTTCCTCACAGTGGAAACTGACAGGTTAAATCTCTGAGACAACTTTTTGTATCCTTCCCCTGAACAACTATGTTGAACAATCTTTGTTTTCAGATCATTTGAGAGTTGTTTTGAGGAGCCCATGATGCCACTCTTCAGAGGAGATTCAAATAGGAGAACAACTTGCAATTGGCCACCTTACATACCTTTTCTCATGATTGGATACACCTGGCTATGAAGTTCAAAGCACAGTGAGGTTACAAAACCAATTTTGTGCTTCAGTAAGTCAGTAAAAAGTAGTTAGGAGTATTCAAATCAATAAAATGATAAGGGTACCCAAATTTTTGCACCGGTCAAATTTTGGTTTAATGCATATTGCACATTTTCTGTTAGTACAATAAACCTCATTTCAATCCTGAAATATTACTGTGTCCATCAGTTATTAAATATATTAAATTGAAATGGCTGTTGCAAACACCCAAATATTTAGAACTAAAAATGATTAAGATTAATAGGGGTGCCCAAACTTTTTCATATGACTGTATATATATATATATATATATATATATATATATATATATAAAATCAAATCTCTACTTATAATAAGCCAAACCCCCAGAAATACCTTCAAACAATGTTGGCCCCAAAAGAAAAATATAAACACAAAGTCTACTCCATAAATGTATGTTCTATTGTAAAGCACAATTAACTGGAAGCTAGACAGCTGCCAGTTGATCAGATATTTGATTCTGCGGTTGGACAAGGGGGCAGGGAAAGCTGAATCCTCACTGGGCAGGAAAACTGGGTTGGAACATCCCCTCAGATGAATGAGTGGATACTCCAGAGGGTCATGTGTGAGTGTCAAGGAATGGCGCATGCTCACTGAAGTGTGTTAATACATTCTAAACCAATAGTGGATGATGAGAGGGGCACATTATTTTAAGCCATAAACTCATAAGACCTAGATAGGGGAAGCTATGGTACCCCCGAACATGTATACCTATAGTCATGGCCAAAAGTTTTGAGAATGATACAAATATTAATTTTTACAAAGTCTACTGCTTCAGTTTTTCTAATGGCAATTTGCATATACTCCAGAATGTTATAAAGAGTGATCAGCTTAACAGCAATTACTTGCAAAGTCAATATTTGCCTAGAAAATGAACTTTATCCCCCAAAACACATTTCAACATCATTGCAGCCCTGCCTTAAAAGGACCACCTAACATCGTTTCAGTGATTGCTCCATTAACACAGGTGTGGGTGTTGATGAGGACAGGGCTGGAGATCAATCTGTCATGATTAAGTAAGAATGACACCACTGGACACTTTAAAAGGAGGCTGGTGCTTGCCATCATTGTTTCTCTTCTGTTAACCATGGTTATCTCTAAAGAAACACGTGCAGTCATCATTGCACTGCACAAAAATGGCCTAACTGGGAAGAGTATTGCAGCTAGAAAGATTGCACCTCAGTCAACAATCTATCGCATCATCAAGAACTTCAAGGAGAGAGGTTCCATTGGTGCCAAAAAGGCTCCAGGGCGCCCAAGAAAGACCAGCAAGCGGCAGGACCGTCTCTTAAAAGTGTTTCAGCTGCGGGATCGGGCTACCAGCAGTGCAGAGCTTGCTGAGGAATGGCAGCAGGCAGGTGTGAGTGCATCTGCACGCACTGTGAGGCGGAGACTCTTGGAGCAAGGCCTGGTCTCAAGGAGGGCAGCAAAGAAGCCACTTCTCTCCAGAAAAAACATCAGGGACAGACTGATATTCTGCAAAAGGTACAGGGAGTGGACTGCTGAGGACTGGGGTAAAGTCATTTTCTCTGATGAATCCCCTTTTCGATTGTTTGGAACATCTGGAAAACAGCTTATTCGGAGAAGAAGAGGTGAGCGCTACCACCAGTCTTGTCTCATGCCAACTGTAAAGCATCCTGAAACCATTCATGTGTGGGGTTGCTTCTCAGCCAAGGGAATCGGCTCTCTCACAGTCTTGCCTAAAAACACAGCCATGAATAAAGAATGGTACCAGAATGTCCTCCAAGAGCAACTTCTCCCAACCGTCCAAGAGCAGTTTGGCGCTCAACAATGCCTTTTCCAGCATGATGGAGCACCTTGCCATAAAGCAAAGGTGATAACTAAATGGCTCAGGGAACAAAACATAGAGATTTTGGGTCCATGGCCTGGAAACTCCCCAGATCTTAATCCCATTGAGAACTCGTGGTCAATCATCAAGAGACGGGTGGACAAATAAAAACCAACAAATTCAGACAAAATTAAAGCATTGATTCTGCAAGAATGGACTGCTATCAGTCAGGATTTGGTCCAGAAGTTGATTGAGAGCATGCCAGGGAAAATTGCAGAGGTCCTGAAGAAGAAGGGTCAACACTGCAAATATTGACTTGCTGCATTAACTCATTCTAACTGTCAATATAAGCTTCTGTTACTCATAATATGAATGCAATTATATTTCTGTATGTGATAAAAACATCTGACAAACACACATAAAAACCAGAGGGCAGCAGATCATGTGAAAATATAATATTTGTGTCATTCTCAAAACTTTTGGCCATGACTGTAGTCCTCCTTCATCTCCGCCTTCCATCTTTGATTGGGGCAGCATAATACCTATAATTAATAATTATAAATATGAGTCAGAAAAAGTGACAGCTGCCTCATTGTTGGTAAAATAATCAATGAATAAACAAATGAATCTATATAGATAGCTAGATAGAATAAGTAGAAATACTATGGATAATAGGTGAATAATATGTAAAATATATAAAATTACAAAAAAAGAAAGTATATAATTATTACCAGCATATAAATATTGGAATAATGATTAAAATACATAATAAAGATATAGAACAAACAATTTGCCACTTCATTTACATTAAGATAAACCACAAATTCTGTCATGCATACTCTTAATTTACATAATAATATGGGGGAGGGGGCAAAAGACATGCACCCTGGATAAAACCATTAATATTAAAGATTATATCCTCTAAAAAGGGATGGGGGCTAGTGAAGAAATGAATAGGCAACAGTAATGGTCAGAGTCCTAATTTTCAAAGTCAAAAATAACCATTTATACTTGCTTAGTTGCATAAGGCAGGGTTCACACTACCGTTGGAGTCCGTTATGAAGGTGTCCATTAAAAAAAAAAAACGGACACCTATCATAACAGACATTAACTGATGTTAAAGTGTCCATTTTTTTAACTGATCCAATTAATGGTTAAAAAAACGGACACATTAGCATCAGTTAGTGTCTGTTAGCATCAGTTAGTGTCCGTTTCTTAACACCATCCATTTTTTTTTTGTTTGTTTCTCCTTTCTGAGCATGCGCAGGAAAAAAACGGACATAAAATAATAGACAGTAACTGATGGCTATCAGTTACTATCCGTTATAAGTCCGTTACCCATAGACTTCAATGTTAAAAAAATAATGGATACTTGCTGTCCATCAAGAATCCATTTTTTTCAAACGGACAAAAAGTCCTGCATGTAGGATTTTTTGTCCGCGAAAAAATAACGGACTTCTGATGGATTTGGTGTAAATGGACACAAACGGACACAATATAAAAACTAATTGAAATGAATGGAAATTTTAACGGATTTCTGACGGTTCAAGCTAGTGTCTGATGCTAAAATCTTGTAACGGACAATAGCAACGGACACTACTGACAGTCACCAACGGTAGTGTGAACGCCCCCTAACATGTCAGAATATGTTATTCAAGGTTTCAATTTATACTAATGGAGACAATGTATTTAGTTTGAATACCAAATACATATCACATTTTTGAAGGATCAGTTTACCAATGGTTCTTACTATCTACTTTTGCTTTTTCTTATTTTATCCTTAAATATGTCTTTAATCGGGTTAATATTGTATGCTCTGGAATCAAAATTATGAGTTAGTGCTACATGGCTCAATACACTTTATTTCCCATACCCCTCATTTCATTATGTCTGTCATTATTAAAGTGAATCCTTATACATGTTGAGGTTCCAGCATACTGAAGCCCGCAATCACATTCCAATAGATATGCTATGAAATCTGCATAACAATTCATGAACACCTGGATCTTAAACATCTTATGTCAGCATTACTATGCAATGAGGGTCTGCTATAATTGATAGTTCTACAACATTGTCAGCAGGGTTTATTATACTTTAACCATGATGGGCAATTTATTAAGTCTGAATGTTCTGAAATTCAGTTTTTGGATGAACTGGAATTCTACCTTGTAGATATGGATCATTCAATAAAATTGGCCACTATTCAAGAATCTTCGGATATGTGTATAGTGTGCGTACGGTCTAAAGAAAAACTCCAATTCAAGTGGATTGCTAGACTGCTCTAGAAGAGAAGCCAATGGAGTGTTATAGACTTAAAAAAAAAGAATCTTCTAATAGTGTTGGGGCAATGACAGGGAGTTAAGTGTACATGTTTCTGGACAATCTAATAGAGTCTCAGAAATAATGCATCATGCCCCCTGATTCCGTGGACCTCTCGTTGCTGGCATATCAGCCAGATACTCAACCTCCACAGTTTTGGAGAGGGGTGTGGCAGTTGTCTGTGAATATATTATGTAATATATCTTATTAAAAAAATATGTTTCCTTCTCCACTTAGGCTGCTATCCTCCTCCTTACTTTCACTCATACTGTTATCTGTATAGAATGGGTGAAGGAGGGGTATGGAGGAGGCTGCTTCTGGCTATGTAATGGCTCATTCTGTGCAGTTTTAGTACCTTATCTTAAAAGATTTAGTAGTGTCAGAAGAGTTTGTTCCCTTGCAGTGTAACATAACTTAGCAGCTGCAGTTATTTGTATATCTTTTAGAGCAGTCTCATCTTCTCCTCTTTATCTTTGTAGAAGTAACTCAGCCTGATTGATGGAAAAAAAACATATTTCTTTAATACGATATATTGAAAGTTTCTTATATTCACCTGTACTATTAATTTATGAAAAGCTTTTTTATAATTGGAGGTACACTTTAAACAAATTCATATAGCGTCATCTCTAGTTTAACTAAAGCATATCAGTGTTCAGACAAGAGTTTTCATTGTTAAATTAATTGAATTTCTGTTGGACATTTTATAATTGTTCTCAGTACAAAATCTACAGCAATGTTGACATAAGTTAATTAATATGTTATCTCAGGGATGAGGAGATTAATTTATTCAGATAACTTGTGGGAATAGAATAAAAACTCACAGTTTTGAGTATCTTACCTTCTGAGGTTAATGCAGTGAAATGTGATTTGGAATTGCTTTGGACCACACTTTGACATAAAATGGATTTATCCATTTAAATAAGCCAAACAAAAATGCTTCCAATTTCAAAATTGTTTTGATAAGGTTAATCTAATTTTGAGTATATCATACAACAGACTTCATCAACAGGCAGAGCTTCATGTTGGAAGACAATGATAATAATTATCTTATTGGCATTTAGTCTTTTTTTGCATAATTTGATTTTTATTAAGAATTTTGTTAAAGTACAAACAGAAGTAAAATGGTATGTAAATGGGGAATATTATAAATGATAGAAAGGAATGGAGATGGAAGAGAAAACAGGGGGAAAAGATTAAGAAATAATTAGTGGGGTGTCATCAATTAAAGGTGAAACCGAAAAGGCAGCATGTTATTACTTACAGTAATGTGACCAGGAGTCAGGACAGGTCTACACAGAAGAGTTACACTAATGGCAAGGGATATATCTTGCAGTAGGAAATAGCTGTGATCTAGTGGCAGACAGAATTAATCAATTTTGACCTGGGCAAGGCGACCCAACTGAGTCAAAGCTGATCTCATAAAGGTCCAGTGGAAATGGCCAAAGACTAAAAATCACCAAGCATGCTAGAATGGATTTTATCCAAAGATTGGATATTACAAGGGAAGTCTTATTTATATTACCTGTATCTGAAGCCTCTCTCTTCAATATGAAGCTTACAAGGACTGTATTAGTTGCATTGGGTAATATGGGGATATTCAGTTTTCAATTATTTTAACAACTTCAAGTCAAAATTCATTAGTGAAATCAATTACTAATCCACATATATGAAGTCTTTTAGGCTGAGGCCCCACATTGCGGAAAAGCAGCTTTTATGGTTTCAGATTTTGTTGCGTTTTTTTCTAGCCAAAGCCAATAGTGGCTACAAAAGAAATGGGAAATATATAGGAAGTTTTTATACTTCTCCCTACTGCTCAATCCACTACTGGCTTTGGCTCAAAAACCACATCAAAATCTGCAACAAAAAAAAGCAGCTTTTCCGCAACATGGGGCCTTAGCGTTAAAGGTTTTGGGGTAACCAAGATTGATCCTATTACAGTGTAATTCCCATTTATGTATTTATTTTTGTCATTGTGTTGGTGGGGGGGTCGTGAACGAAAAAAAAAATAATATAATGGTAGGTTTGCGGGGCAAATGGAAATCCATCAGTCACTGAGTTCAATACATTTATCAGAAAAGTTGAAAGTTGAGGGGCAATGATTTAAAAATAAACTTCTGGTTCAGGACTTTTGCCTCCTCCAGTTCCTAATCCATAAAATTGCCCTTTAAGGAAAAAGTCTCTGATAATAATCCTTGAATGTCTCCACTATTCCTTTAATTTTTTTTTTCAGACAAATTATATTGATGTCCTATCCTTAAGATCTGCAATACGGAAAACAGAGCTGGAAGCAAATAGCTCTTTTTTCTGTGTAGAGACCATGCTAATTTGTTGCAACTTCGCTCCCATTCATTTGTATACCACCTTGCCTGCAGTAGCTCATCACAGCTAGTTCACAGAGAACGTACAGTAAGTTTCTGCTGATCAGCAGGGCTCCTGGTTGTTAGCACCCAATGATTCAATATTGATAACCTATTCTATAGATATGTCATCAATATTGTTTGCGCTGAAACCCCATTTAAGGGAACTAAACTACTGGGGGGCCAAAGATATAAAATCTTGCACTGCATCTTTTGTTTGTAGAATAACTGGTGAGTATGGTCTCTAAAGTGGTCTTGAGTTTGTTTCTCTCTTTGAGAAGGTCAGTATTAATTAATTGTTTTAAAAACAATTAAGTATTCCAGTTAGTGAATAATTTTTATATTGTTACTTTTTAACTCATACTGTATCTTGAAAATAATGCAAGAATTAATCTAAGTATGTGGACATTAGATGACTTTTTGATTTGCTGTTGGTACGTGCGCACAGTATCACAGTTATATTTAATCAGATTTGTTCATGAATAATTTGCAATAAATTTATAGACTACTGGTTAGAATCCAAAGTGTGATGGATAATACTACACTGTGTGCATACTCAGAGAAACAATCTGTCATAATACCATAAAAATATGGATACAGGTTTCTCAGATGTTTCCAACACTCTTATTGAAGAGTGATAATACATACCAATTTAGGGTCTGTCCTGAGAAACAATGAGGGTCAGTGAGTTCACACCAACTACATGACTTATTTTGACCACGTCAGATAATCTCTTTGTGAGTTACATGTGGCCATAGTTGCAAATAAGTAATGTGTATTTCTTCAAAGTGTATTTTAAGATTTATTTACTGTTGTTCATAACTCAAACACTTCCTGGTGTGAATGTATTTTGACTTGCTAAAGTATTCCAAATTATTTTTCCTGCAGCTGTCACAGATACTAATTGTAGGTTATAGACTCTTTGTTTTGAAAACCACTCACCAGTTCTAAACCCCATTAAAATTACACATTAAGAGAGCTTCTGGCATAATCGAGGAAGTAATGGAGGAGAAAAAAAGCAAAATTAGGAGATCTGGAATAGATTTCAAGTGTCCAATACTAACATTGTAAGTAGTTGTTAATGTATTACACTGGCTGCCTAAAATATGTAATCTGTAATGGAAATTTTACCTAAAAGAAGTGTAGCACTTGCTTCCATTGGTACAATACTGTATACAGTATATGTCAGTTAATATTATCATCAGAATCAGTGCCTATTTACGACATCATGTATTCTCATTATTATTTCCCTTGTTAATACAATTCTCTAGAACTGGTAAATGCTTCTCTTAAAAGATAATATCTCAGCATTGTTAGAAGCCCAGTGGATTCTAACAAGAATAAACAAAGAGGGACACTGCACTATTTATAGGTAATGTTCATATTAGTTATAGTCTATATAACTATACTATGGCAGTATCTAATATAGTCAACAAAATCTCTATGAAATACAAGCTAGATGCTTAATTCTAAATCCTCTAACCTGATTAATGACCAAGATGAAGGATTAAACTAGGGAAACTAATTTGCAGTCCTGTCCTGATAAGGAACATTTTTGACAGCAAGTGGAAAAAGGAGAAAACTAATATTTCTGTGCCTCTGTAGCTGACATACTTATTATTAGGTGTGAGTTAAAGAAGGACATATGTATATTAGTGAACTGCTTTGTCCGTTTCTTTAACCACTAGATGACTGGGCCAGTTCACATGACCGGACACATTTTTGTTTCTTTTGGTACATCTTTTGAAGGCTATAAAGTTTTTTCATTCAGGTTACTGAAATAATTTTTGCATCTTTTTTTGTTGATAAATAGGGCTTTATTTGTATATCATTCTTACATGTTTTTCTTCTATTAATATCTGGAGAAATTTAGAAAAAAAAGGAATACTTGAGTGTTTTTCCCATTTTTCAGTTATTTTAATAGTACAAAGTACCACAAAGCCAATTAGAGAAAATAGGGAGAAAAAAGAAATAAAATATAACTCTTATTAAATACTATATATTAACCCTTAGGAGACGCAGACATTTTTCATTTTTGTGTTTTCGTTTTTTACTCCTTACATTCCAAAAGCCATAACTTTCTCATTTTTCTGTTTACGTAGTCATATGAGGGCTTGATTTTTGCGTGACAAGTTGTACTTCAAAGTGGTACCATTTATTATTTTGTACAATGTCCCGGGGAAAAAATTCAGAATGAGGTGGAATTGAGAAAAAAACGCAGTACTGCCGTTTTCTTATGTTTTTTTTTTTTATGGCTTCCATTCTGCAGTAAAAATGCTATGTTAGCTTTATTCTGCAAGTCAGTACAATCACAGTGATACAAAATTTATTTAGTTTTTTCATGTTTTAATAACTTTACAAAAATTCAAAATTTTGAAGAAAAAAAAAAATTCTTTGAATCACCATATTCTGACCCCTGTAACTTTTTTATATTTCAGCATACGGAGCTGTGTAAGGTGTCTTTTTTTTGCGGAATGATATGTAGTTTTTATTGATACCATGGGGGATAAATGATGTTTTGATCACTTTTTATTCCATTTTATTAGGGATGTAATTTGGAGAAAAAAATCCAAATCAGCCATTTTGATTTTTTTTCCCCTGCTACAGCGTTTACCGTATGGGACAAATGTTTTTATATTTTAATAGTTTGGGCATTTTCAGACTTGGGGATACCTAATGTGTTTATGTTTACTTTTATTTATTTATATTAATATGTGATCTATGGAAAGGGGGGGTGATTTAAACTTTTAGGTTTTCTTAACATTTTTTTATATTTTTAAAAACTTTTTTTCTTTTTTTTTTTTTTTTTTTTTAGCCCCCCCCCAGGGAGCTTGAACATGTGATCTTTAGATCACCTGTGCCATAGACTGCAATACTACTGTATTGCAGTCTATGGCAGATTTTTTATGTAACTAGTGAAGCCTGCTGCACGCAGGATTCAGTAGTTACAATACAATGGCAGGGCTGGGAGCCTTCAGAAGGCTCCAGACTACCATGGTAATGGGACGCCTCTCACGATCGCGCCAGGGGGGGGCCGTCCCGTTACCGAAAAGCAAAAAGAAAGTGAAAGTAACCAGCCAAATGCCACTTGACCACGGCATCTGAGTGGTTAAATGCCCGTGATCAGAGTCATCTCTGATCACGGGCAATGCTGCCAGGTCCCTGCTGTATGAAACAGCTCAGACCCAGCAGCTAGTGCAGCCGCTCTGTTTCAGAGCGGCCGCCATGTTTAGTCACGTGCACCAGGACGTAACTGTACGTCCTGGTGCACCTAAGGGTTAAAAAGACCCAAGTAGGGGTTAATATCAAATGATTAAAAAATGGTAACAATATTTGTAATCATTCATCGTACAAAGTACTACAAAATTTGTTTTAAATAATATTCCCTCTCCATTACAGACATTTTTGTGTAAGAGATACATAATTTTATGTCGCCAGCAGTAGTGCTAGAACCTGCGATGGGGTGTGGTGGCAGGGCTCTTTTTCTTTTACTTAATTTTTTAGTTTTACTTTTTTATACATTGTGCCCGCAGAAGGTCATAATAGACCTTTGAGGGGGATTGTAACCATACTTTTTTTTTTGCCTATTCCCTTATAATTGGGGCTGACTACATTAGGACTCATCAACTTCTGCATTTCCCAGCCCTCAATGGATCAAATGACCACCAGACGGAAACCGAATCATGGCGGTTTCCATAACTATACACAAAGAGCTCATTCAGAGCTGTGTATACATTAAATGAGCAAGGTAGGGACAATAATAATTCACACAGGAAAAAACTCAGGGGACAGTGTCCCTTTAATTCTACAAGGATGGTACGTCCTTGCTGAAGTAATTAGCAACCGCCCAGACATATAAAGTCAATTGGCAGTCAACAAGTAATTAAACACTGTCCTTATGCCATCAGCTAGTAGATGATAAACAAGTTCCCTGTTTAGGCTAAGGCCCAACGTTTCGGAAATGCAGCTTTTTTTGTTGCAGATTTTGCTGTGGTTTTTTGAGCCAAAGCCAAGAATGGTTACAAAAGGAATGGGAGATATATAGAAAGTTCTTATACTTCACCCTTCTGCTCAATCCACTCCTGGCTTTGGCTCAAAAAACGGTAGCAAAATCTGCAACAACAAAAGCTGTGTTTCCGCAATGTGGGGCCTCAGCATTAAGGGCACTATCAGACATGTGTACATTTTTACTTGTGTTAACATGTATTTTTTTTTTCACACCATGCAGGTGTTTTGTTTTTTAGATCAGTGGTTTTTCCATTGGTTTAGAAAAAAAACACATGCCATAGCACCCTAGGTTTTCAATTTACTTAGTTACTGTAATTAAAAAATATTGCAGTATAATCCATCTTGTTCTATGCAGAAAGCAACTTTCAATGGGGACATATTATGTAAAACGATTACTGTTGGGTGGGAATGATGATGATGAGGACCCAAGACTAAAGAAGTGAGTAGACATATGGCTTAATTACACAAGTTTCTTTAATTACTTTTTTTCTTTTCTTTTTTTGTAGTCAGTTTTTGTACCTTGTCTCCTTCCCCTTGAATCATGATACCCTGACTAACTCAGGCAAAATGACCCCCTCTGAGGAAGCTACATTTATGCTTCATGCACACAACCGTAGTTTTTGTGGCTTGGTCAATTCAAATGCATGGGTCAGTGAAAATAATTGATCCGTATGTCATCTGTTCCATTTTTACTATCCCATACACTGCACGTGTGTATAGAGTATTACAAAACTCTCATTGGGGTGCTCATCTGTGTATTTCCACTATTAATAAGATGTTATTTTAGTTTATATTGTACATATAAAGGACTAGCAAAAGGACCCGGCTTCGCACGGGTATATTTTATTTTTTGTTTGTGTAGTGACCCCATAAGAATTGGCCAGTTTTGCACTTGACATCCAGTATGGCAGTCCAGTATAGGTATAGTCTATTTATGGCTGTGTTGCTATGGAAACCTGGTAAATGAAATGTGAACATATATTGGCTAATACACGTCATATGACTGAATATTTAAGGACCTGCGAACTGCTATTGACTCATGCAGGACATAAATAGCTTGGTTGCTATGGAAACCTGGTGTAAAGCTATGTGTATGTCAAGACTGAACGTGCGATTTTCCATTGGTCCATAAGTGTCATGTGATCATGTGCATCTCAGTTTGGATATCAGTGAAAAACCTGCGATCGGTTGTTATGTTAAACCTGGAGTAAAGCTGTGTGTATGTGACCTTGTGTAACAGTGTCATCCACAGCGCCCTGCCCCTTTAAAGTTGACCTACAGCAGTGAAGAAAAATGGCTGGGTTGTTATGGAAACCTGGAGTGCAGCTGTGTGCATGTGGCTGACAATGCTTTGTCAGATTGGAGACGGGCTTGGGTCTGCTGGGGAGTTTCAGCAGCTCGCTGTTGTCTGTAACATACCTTATCAGATTGGAGACAGGCTTGGGTCCGCTGAGAGTTTTCATTAGCTCGAGCAGCAGCCATGTGTTTTGCTGCAGGGGACATGAGTAGTTTAAAAAACGTTTCAATTTATAAGAATGCTGAAATCCAGTATGGCAGTCCAGTCAGTGGCGTAAATACCGGTTTAGCAGTGGTAGCAGCTGCCACAGGGCCCGGGACATTAGGGGAACCAGCGGGCCTCTGAAGTTTTTTTTTTTTTTTTTACACTAGCAGGTAACGGGCCCTATTTACTTACCGATCCCCACTCCTGCTCACGGCCGCCTGCACTTCACCTTCTGCAGAGGCGGCTGTGAGCAGGAGCGGGGATTGGTAAGTAAGGCCTGTGGGCCGTGAACCCTACAAACACTGCTATCGTTATACTCTGGGGTCTTTTCAGCAGGCTTCGGGCCTCCTTGGTGGCGTCCCAGATGTCGGTGGGCCAGTCCGACGTCATTATGCGTTGCGATACATGCTTGGCTCATGTGACATCTGGTCCAATATTGAAGAAGTAGCGGGAAGTGTGCATAATACATATGAAGGAGCCACTATTATACTGTGTGCAGGGGCCACTATGGGGCAGAATACTGTGTGCAAGGGCCACTATGGGGCCTAATAGTGTATGCAGGGGCCACTATGGGGCATAATAGTGTGTGCAGGAATGCAGTTTGTGCGGGGGGGGGTAGCCGGGGGGGGGTCAAATGTTCGCCTTGGGGCCCTGCCATTGCTAGTTACGCCACTGAGTCCAGTATAGGTACAGTCTATTTATGGCTGTGTTATTATGGAAACCTGGTAAATTAAATGTGAACTTATATTGGCTGATACACGTGATATGACTGAATATTTAAGGTCCTGTGAACTGCTATTGACTAATACAGGTCATTATTATCAGCTGTTATTGGCTGATAAGGGACATGTGACCGTGTGTATGGCAGTTGGAATATGAGTGAAAGACTTGCAGGGTTGTATAGGCTAATGCTGGTAATTTTTTGGGAATACTGTATCTCAGGAACGGTACGTCCAAGAGAGCTGAGACCCAGTCTATAATATTCCCGGACACCTGATGTACATGCGTGCCAAATTTGGTGAGGATCGGTCCAGTCGTTTGGTCGTGCATAAAGAACAGACAGACAGACAGACAGGAACTCATTTTTATATATATAAGAGATATTGCATGACTATTGTTTAGTAGAATGTTTACCAGTACAGTTGGTGATAGGTACTGAGTTGCCTACATTGACTACATTAGACTGCCAGTTGGAACATCTAATAATTGGTAACATATAATATTAGCATGTTGTATTATGAATATTTAATCCCCATGCATAGGTTTGTTTGTACACTGTACTGCTTATTGGATTCTTGCATTGCTATGTAAATAATTGTAATTTTTGTTTTGCTTTTTGATTGGTAGATATGACTTGGAGATGGCTATTGATTACTATGGAGGCCTATAACTGTGCTTGTAGCCAGTCCTAAAGATGTTTACCTTGAGACACAAATACAATAGGCCAATTGACCCTCAGGGCACCCACTATCACCAAAACATATTCCTTCCCTCCATTCCCCACTTCTCTTGGTTGCAATATGGTACTGAATGATTGGTGTTGCCCTGGCTGTCATCCTATGATGGATGTGTGAACATAGTCTTACAGTTTAATACATGACAATAACTTTTTCTGGGGGTCATTACGATTACTGTGATACCATACTTATAAATGTTTTGTTTTACCCCTTTTACTAAATAACATGTCTTTTTGTGAAATGATTTTCCTGGGGCACCATACGTTTTGTTGATAAAAGTTATATGAGGGCTCTATATTGTGGAGCAAGCTATAAATAGTACTATTTTCTGGTATGTGAGTTTTTGATCAATTTGTATTCCTTTTTGGGCAGGGTAGGTGATCAAAAAGTATCAATATGGGCATTGCATGTTTTTCTCCACTGTTCACCATAAATATCATTATATGTTAATTGTTTGAACTTACAGTGGGTACAGAAAGTATTCAGACCCCTTTAAATTTTTAAATCTTTGTTTCATTCCAGCCATTTGCTAAAAGCAAAAAAAAAATCATTTTATTTCTCATTAATGTACACTCAGCACCCCATCTTGACAAAAAAAACAGAAATGTAGATATTTTTGCAAATTTATTAAAAAAGAAAAACTTAAATATCACATGGTCATAAGTATTCAGACCCTTTGCTGTGACAATCATATTTAACTCACATGCTGTCCATTTCCTTCTGATCCTCCTTGAGATGGTTCTACTCCGTCATTGGAGTCCATCTGTGTTTAATTCAAATGATTGGACTTGATTAGGAAATGCACACACCTGTCTATATAAGACCTCACAGCTCACAGTGCATGAGAATAATCAGGAGGGAAAAGGAACTGGCCAAGGTTACAAAAGAATTTCTGCAGCACTTCTTTTCCTAAGAGCACAGTGGCCTTCATAATCCTTAAATGGAAGAAGTCTGGGATGACCAGAACTCTTCCTAGACCTGGCCGTCTAGCCAAACTGAGCAATCGTGTGAGAAAAGCCTTGGTGAGAGAGGTAAAGAAGAACCCAAAGATCACTGTGGCTGAGCTCCAGAGATGCAGTAGGGAGATGGGAGAAAGTTCCACAAAGTCAACTATCACTGCAGCCCTCCACCAGTCAGGGCTTTATGGCAGAGTGGCCCGAAGGAACCCTCTCCTCAGTGCAAGACATATGAAATCTCGCATAGAGTTTGCCAAAAAACACATGAAGGACTCCCAGACTATGAGAAATAAGATTCTCTGTTCTGATGAGATGAAGATTGAACTATTTGGCGTTAATTCTAAGCGGTATGTGTGGAGAAAGCCAGGCACTGCTCATCACCTGCCCAATACAATCCCAACAGTGAAACATGTGAAACATGGTGGTGGCAGCATCATGCTATGGGGGTGTTTTTCAGCTGCAGGGACAGGACGACTGGTTGCAATTGAAGGAAAGATGAATGCGCCCAAGTACAGAGATATCCTGGAAGAAAACCTCTTCTAGAGTGCACTGGACCTCAGACTGGGCCGAAGGTTCACCTTCCAACAAGACAATGACCCTAAGCACACAGCTAAAATAACAAAGGAGTGGCTTCAGAACAACTCTGTGAACATTCTTGACTGTCCCAGCCAGAGCCCTGATCTCAATCCAATTGAGCATCTTTATATTATATAATATAAACGCCGTAAAAATGAAGCCTGTAAGAAAGTCGCACAAATGCACTCTTTCTCCAATTCTTGAATTTTTTCCAGCTTCCCAGTACATTGTACAGAATAATAAACAGTGCCATCATGAAGAACAATTTGTCCAGCAAACATTTAGCCCTCATATGGCTCTGAAAACGGAAACATAAAAAAGTTCTGGGGTTTGGAAGGCGGGGAGCCAAAAACGGCCGGAAGGGGTTAAAGACAATGAGGGGGATTCATCAAGATCTGCATATTGTACACTGGTCTTGATGTCCCCTGCATCGGTGAAGGGAGCACTTAATTCATCATGAGGCGCATTCTTCTGCCATCCTTGCGCCTAGGCACAAATCTACACCAGCCCCTAGCTGGAGTAAATATGACCATCATTTACGCCACTTTTGTGGCATAATTGATGATGAATCTGATGCAGGTGGTGGCCCTGACTACTTTTGGAAAATTGGTATAGCTGAAGCGAAACTTCACTTTTGTCTATTTTAGTTGCAAGTAGCATTAAATGGTTGTAAATGGAGGAGTCTCCCAAAATTATTTCTACAAAATTGTCACAAAAATTGATATACTATATGTGTCTATCTATGGCCATTCAGTGGCTATATTGTGAATTGCGTGCTAGTGTTATACTAGTATGTTGTGATACTACTATATATTGAATTGGTTTAATTAAAAATCCCTATGTGTGAGGCAAATTCGCATTAAGTGTGTTGCATCCTAATTCAAACTGCATTGTTTCATTTTATAATTCTAGGTGATGCAGCTTCAGACTGTCTCTTACTTATGATAGTTTTCTCACTTTCTGTTATTACAAGCAGGAGGCAGGAAGAGCAGTGCAATAACTGCAGCAAACAAATGTAGGTACTCACCACATATATCAATGATATCACTGTTGTACTTGTACCTTTAATAGGATAGAAATTATATTTTCAGGAGCACTCTATGTATAGAGAAGTATTCTGAGAAACAAAGAGAGTGCAGCAGGGTGAGATGGGTCTGAGAGCTCCCAGGAAGTGGTTGATAGGTGATGATGTATTCCTGTAGTTCATGCAAACTAGGCTACCAAAAGGAGACTGAAATTCTGAATACATAGAAGAGTAAGTTCTACACTGGTAGTGAGATTGGTGATCATATTACAGGTGATAACAGCTGGCACTGGGACAGTGGAAATATGGCTGCCCCACTTAACTCCTTTGCTGCCAACAAGCCCATGTGAACAGCTTGGTTGTGGTGGACTTAAACTTTAAACTTTGTGAAGTAGAAATCCGCACTTTTGAGGAGTGCACTTCTCATTGTGCGGTGCTTTAGTCAGTTTGCCAACCCATATAATTAGATTTTGCCGCATTTTGTTTCAGTGATACTATATGGAATGACTTGTAAATTGAATATACTTTTGCTTTTATCCTCTTTGTGGTGCTTGACTATGCACAATGTTTGTGCGTTTTTATAACATTGTATGCCAGTGTTTTCCTGTTTGTTTATATTTAAGAGGAGCTAATTATTTCTTTCTATGTATCTTGCTGAAGGAAATAAGGATAGCATTAATGTACTCACTGGTGGAGAATATCTTGTCCTACAGTTTTTAATAGTGTTTAAAATGCAAATCTTTAGAAGGCTGTGGTCTTCCCTGTTTAGAAGCATGTAGCATGGCATTTTTAGATAGTTTGTTTTATACATAACCCATGTGATCTTCCCAGCAGAGACAGAGAGTAATCCATGTTTCACACTAAGGTTAAATGATGTGTCTCTTTCTTTAACATCTGTACATGCCATGCAATGTTTCTCAACCTTTTCAAGCCAAGTGCCCCCTGGTGAATAAAGTTCTAACATAGTCCCCTGTTCTGTCCTCCTTATGTGTGAGGCATAAGTCGACATGCAGCTAAACTCCCTCCTAGTAATTAATTAACTCTGGAGCGATGTCCAAACTTTAACTTTTATTACAAGGATAGGGTGAAACTGGGAAACAGAAAGATAATGCATTTACTAATGCATACAAGCATGTAGCCACACATTATAATACAAATCAATGTATACAAAGACATATACATGAAATATGAGACGTATACAGTAGGGTAATACAGAGTTGAGGAACATCCATATACATAAACTGTACATGTGCTCCTGAGTGATGCTGTCCTAACTACGAGCATGGTCTCCAGCTATGGTAACTATGGACTGGGAAACCAGGAGACATGCAAACATAATAAAGTGCATAAACACAAACTATAGTGCTGGGTAGCAAATGGAACATACCAGCGATGCTACTGTAGGTCCAGATGGGAAGGATGGAATAAGATGCTGCTAGCTGCACAGCAAGTTCCAAGTGAAATGGCCACTGGTGAGCTGACTTGATGATGTCATTAGGTCATAGGTGGGAATTACAGTAGCTCTAGTGGGACATACAGGGAATAGTAAGATTATTTGCATAAACAGCCACTAGATGGAGCTATTAGAAATCAATACATTACATATTGCTGAAGGCATGACATCCCCCAATATTGCAATCACTTACAAATGTTAACAAAATAAAACTTAGTTTGGAGCCTAGGTTGGCAGTTATTTCAAATTTCATGGGAAGAATAGCACAGCATGCAGCATCATTCTTCCCATCAAAGAAAGGGATACATGATGTAATCCTGACAAAATCTGGAGTCTATAGAGAAAGGACGAGGGGGACCACTCTTTATGTGACTGATCCTGATTTCAAAAATTAAGAGGGGAACAGAAAATGGAGCACTTATCATGCCATGCAACATTCTTTCCTCATGGGGCACCTGTGGCTGGCACAATCTTTTATGGGGACACCTGTAGATGGCATACACTTATAGGGGTACCTGTGGATAGTACACACTGTTACAAGAGCACCTGTGGTGGGCTCAATGATAAGTATTTTATCTCTGCTATATCCTTTGACTCTGTGACAAATGTCAAAGTTGTAGTAACTAATATTGAATTTAAATTGCCATAATAATATCTAGTAACTTATTTTTTTCCAAAAACATTTTTGTTTATGATGTCAAAGGTTATGCACATTTTTCTTGTATTTGTAGTCCCATCTGAGACATTCAGATATCTCTCAAACAGGGCATTCAAATCCCATTGGTTCATTTTTTTTTTTTTACAAAGCATCTCTTTCATTTGCATACTTGGATGTTTTGTTAGTGATGTTTGACAGATTGCAAAAACAAAAAAAATTAAAAAAATCGCCCAAGGAGAATAATCTTGCAGATAATAAGGCCAAGTTGTGCGGATTACCATAAGTCCAACATCTAATTATTCCTTTTTAGGCTATTTGTATGACTTCCACGGATAGGAAGTAATTTGCTAAACACCAGTTAAACATATATGGCATTGATTTAACTAGTTGACACACGTAGTTCACAAACATTACAGGCTGACATTATCTAAAAAGAGCATCTGTTATGTGGCTTTTTACTGTGCTTCTCATTCAGGTGTGAAATGAAAAATCTCGGAAACAAATCTCTCTTTTTTTCTTTTCATTTGCATAAATGAAGCTTGTTGTTATTAGCTTAGCTTCAATGCATCTGTTCCCTGACAGTTGTTTGTTTGAATCCAGAATGAAACTGCATGGATACATTCCAAAAGAGATGTCAGGGTGACATTTAATTTTTCAGTGTTGATATTGTCACCTGTACTGTACACATCCTGCTCTAGTGACACAGGGCTTGGAAATTAAATGACCAAATGAAGGTCTTTTTGTGCATTATTTAGGGCAATATGCTTAAATTATAAAGCTTGACTTCTTAGTTGTTATACATAAGGCTCTTTTCACATTATCATCATGATGTAATAATTACCATATTTTTCTGCATCTTTTAGAGTCAGCAGTGATAGATCCCCTGACCACTTTCTATATGAGTGGGAAAAGTGCTGGTCTCTCTGAGAACTGTGTGGCTCTCTCCCTGCCCTACACTGAACTGTGTGACTAGTGCAGACAGGAGGGGGACAGGAAAGTAATTTTCCTGTCATGGAAAGGATTGTGCGAAAAACATCTCCATGCTACAGGTGCTGATGAATATGCCATGGCACATAAAAATTTTTAGTGTAAAGGCCCTTTCATGATGTCATGAACCTGTGACCAGTAACATGCATTGGAGGAGAAGGGGCAAGAAAATGGGTACTGTCAAAGCAGTGCTATGTGTAGAGATGTGTGAATATACTGCGTAGTGAATATAGTGGGGAATTTGGTGCAACCAATGTACTCCATGCAGCTTACATATTCACTTTTCACAATCTGGTGTGCATTCACAGATTTAAATGGTTTGGTATTTTGGATACTTTCGCTGAGCTACTGACTTGCCCAGTACAGTTGAATCCCCTGACATGATACACCATTTTGGAAAATGCACTCCTCAAAAGATTTATCATGGGGATGCAATGAGCATTTTATCCCCCTTGCCTTTATTATTTTTTTTTTTTTTTTTTTACAGAAATGAATGTGCATCTAATGGTATAAACAGAAAATTGTTTTTTTTCCCCAGAAATACATAATTTCAGTGTTTAATATGTTGTGTCAGATGAATACTCTAAAAGTTGATGTACCTAGTGTGGCATCCCAGAGCTGGCTATGGCTGGGCTGAGGGTGATCTCTGTGCATTGTATTATTTCCTGTTGCTTCATAGCCTGTGTGACATAGCAGGGGGTCCTGAGTCTCACACAACACAGCGCCACCTAGTGAGCCTCACACATGCATTACACCTCCCATAGGATTGAATAGTAACCAAATGTCCAATGGGAGGACATCGCCTGGGAAAAGGGGAGGAGTCAGCTGATCACTGGGTCCCCATGGTAACACCCCTGCAGGAAGGTCCTGCGTGTGAGGAGTTAGAAGTGTGGAGTGTTAGGAGGAGGAGGTGAGGAGATAAGTGTGATGTCCTGTGAAGAAAGCAGTGAGTTTAGTGCAGGAATCTCAAGTCCTAGACAGGCCCAGGAAGGTTGGAGAGCTGACATACTCCAGCTATTCAGAAGATCCTGTCCCCTGTCTGCCTAGCCATCGCCCTGAAGGAAGTCAAGCATCATTATCTTGTCAGCATGAGACTGTGGAGAGAACATTCTGGAACACGTGCTCCATAGCAAGTATCACAGGATCCAGGGGCCAAGGCCAGACCTGTGGAATATCCTGCCACCCTGACTATTGCACCCCGAAACTCTGAGCTATCAGGACCACATAACGTGAGTGGGGAATATTATGTACTAGTATCATGGTGGGCATCCTCCTATGAGCCAAATAGGAGCCCAGACGCACCTTAGGGCTGTAACACTGAAGTATAAGGGGCTAGGAACACCTTTCATCAAGTCTACCCTGCACCCCAGGACTTTGCTGTGTCACCAGGCGTACCCCATTGTTTTGTATTGAGTAAACTGTTTAAGCATTTGTGCCTCCACACCCATGGAAGTAAAAGTTCAACTTTACAACCGTTTCTGTGTCTGACTCTGCACCGACAACATCAGGGCGCCCCAAACACCACCAGTCGGCACAGTATAGGGGAAGCGCCCCGGGGGAACAATCACCACCAACATTTGTGCAGCCCCCTCATCACCGGTACCAGTGGTGGTAACGTGGGACAGCACCAGCGCTGCACCCTCGTGCCCAGAGACCGTGACAAGTCTGCGCTGTTTGCACCCCGCAATCCCAACTGCAGCGTTACCTTCCATCTGGTCACCGCAAGAAAAACTGGCGTCACGAACAGGATACGGGTGTGTGCCATTTTGAGAAAGTCGCCACAAAATGTGCGCCAAATTGTCTCCAGAGCATCGGTCTTTATTGTGGACTTTGCTAAGATCAAGTTTATTCCCTGAGAGTGCTTGCCACAAAGAGGGGGAGCCCTATACCCCTGAAGTAAGCCCTAAAGACTGCCCTCTCAGTGTGTTACAGCCCTGGAAGAGTTAAAACGCCCAGGACTTGTTTGCTGCGCCACATCGCTGTGTAAGAACGCCCACAAAGGGTTAACTGTACCTTGCAAAAGTGCGGGAGATTTTTAGCACTGCCCATGAGGCCAGGAGACCCATCTGCCGCCATCTTAGGAGAGCCCAGAATGCTGAGCGCAATGCTCCAGCGCACCCATAAAAGGCGAACGTGCCGGCGCCATTTCTGACTCTCCGGTGCCACATCACCGTCCCTGCTGTGCACCGCTGATCTCTGGTCCACGCTGCAGTTGCTGTCAGTGAGTACTGTGCCTCCCTGTCCTTGTCTTCAGTCCTCCCACGGCCCCAGCGAGTGTTTTCCGTGTACAGTGTCCGTGAGGAGTGCCACCATTAAAGAGGGGGAGCACACCGTCAGCCTGCATCACAGTGACTCTGTTAATAGCTACAGCATTCTTAAAGGGACAGCATTCCAAGTTGTAGTCTCCATTCCCTGCCAGCAAGCCGTTGAGTTTCTTAAAGAGACGGCAACCTAATTTCAGTCATACCTGCAAACAACATGACTGAGCAAAGTGACATTGTGCCATCTGTTTCTAGTGATCCAGCAGTGCCCATGGCGAGCAGCCTACCATTCTCCATGCCATTTTACCCTGGCGCACCATGGCTGCCGCGCTACAAAGGGGAGGCGCATACCCTCAGGGACTTTCGTGAGAAGATGCTGTCTCTCTTCCAGTTCTATCCTCTGAATACAGAACAGCAGATACAGATCCTGCTGGGCCAGCTTGAGGGTGCTGCAGCTAGGGAGGTCAAATCCTGGCCTGCCTCTGACAAAAGAACCCCTGGGCAAATTCTGGACAAACTCCAGGTGAACTTTGACGTGCGATCTGTCTCCGAGGTAAAGATGCGCTTCTTTTCCAGACGACAACTACCTGGTGAGACCCTGCGGGACTATGCTTTATCCCTCCAAGAGGCATTCAGAGCTGTGGTGCAAGTGGATCCACGTGAAAATGTGGACTCTGATAAAATCTTGCTTGACCGCTTCATAGAAGGGGCGGGTACCACATTGCTCCAGAGTAAGTTGCGAATGCTTGCTGCACAACATCCCAGCATCACGTTTGCTGACTTCAAGGCCCTTGCCATCCAGGTCTTGGGACAGGAGCAGCCCCAGCCGAGCCCAGTCATCTGTGCTCCCTCACCTGGACCCTCAACAAGCATTGCTCCAGTTGTCCTGCCACTACCTCTGGGTACCTCACCTGCTGCCCAAACTGCGCAGACTACACCAGCAGACTCCAGAGATGACCTTCTGGCCCGAGTGGATCATCTGACCCGTGCCATGGAACAGATCACCGTCCGTCTAGATCGTCTGACCCAGCCGTCTTCATCGTCCAGTGATCCTTTGCGAAGTCTCAACATCTCACCTGAGTCGCCGCCCAGACGTCCGTCTTCAGTGAAACCTCCGCAGAGTGAGAGGCCATACTGTAGCTATTGCCATAGATATGGACACACCAGGCCTCAGTGTTTTCAGTTAAACGGGCCACCCCCGAGGCCGTGGGCCGCCCCTCGGGAGGAAAGAAGAAGGGCCCAGGTGAATCTTCAGTGCCATTGTCACGCTTCGTCTCAGCCTGCCCACACATCACAATCCGGGTGAACGGCGTCCCTCTGACAGCGTTGGTGGACACTGGATCTCAGGTAACAACCCTGCGCAAGCAGGTGTTCCTTGAACATTGGGACTTAGGTGTGTTGAATAGAACACCTGACACATGGATAAATCTGTGTGCCAGCAATGGACAGCCCATACCACAGCAGGGTTATTGGGAACCCACTATCCAGATTGGGAACTTGAAACTGCCTAGACAGGGTGTAATTGTCACTGATGTAGAGGATGATAGGTTTGCAGTTGTAATATTAGGCATGAATGTTTTACGCCATTGCTTTGCAGAAGTGTTGGATGCCTTGCATGCCTCTCTCCTTACAGCTTCTCCCAGTGACCAGCAGAACATTCAGCGGGCCATTCGTGTACTCAATGCCCAGCACAAGTTCGCCAACAAACAAGGTGAAATTGGTCGAGTCCGGATCCAAGATACCCGTCCAGTAACCCTACAGCCTGGAACAGAAACTATGGTGTGGTGCCGTGCCCGTCCGGGCATAGAAAATCAGGACTACGAGGCCTTGCTACAACCCATACAGGTAGATGGCCAACCACTTGTCATGGCTGCCCGCAGCCTTGTTACAGTTTCCAATGGACGTGTTCCTGTCCGCTTAGTCAACTTGGGCGATGCTCCCGTGAACCTCCACAAGTTCCACTCTGTGGCCCTGCTACACCGGTTAGCACCAGAAGACATTCTCTCTGGTGATTCTACCGCCACACAGCGTTCCACCCAAGCTGCTGAGAACATTCAGAATGGAGCCACGAAGTCCTGGTGGGATGAATTGAACGTGGGAGACGCCAATACCCCTATAGAGCACATCAATGGGGTTCGCAATGTGGCCAAGCGTTACCAACAGGCATTCAGCAAACACCCATTGGACTTTGGTAAGACCATGACCATACAACATCGCATTCTGACTGGCGACCACCATCCAATCAAGGAGCGTCACCGTCCAATACCACCCGCGATGTACCAACCGGTGAAAAAGTTGATCCAAGAGATGCGAGATGCTGATGTCATCCGGGAGAGTAACAGCCCCTGGGCAGCCCCGCTAGTCCTTGTCAAGAAGAAAGACAGAACCCTACGATTTTGTGTGGACTATCGTAAACTCAACAACGTCACGCACAAAGATGCATACCCATTGCCGCGGATTGAGGAATCTCTAACGGCTTTGGGATCAGCTACCTGTTTCTCGACCCTGGACTTAACCAGTGGATACTGGCAAGTCCCTATGGCGCCTGAAGATCGTGAAAAGACTGCGTTTACGACCCCGATGGGGCTCTTTGAATTCAATAGTATGCCATTTGGGCTATGTAATGCCCCAGCCACATTCCAACGGCTTATGGAGAGGTGCCTCGGCCATGAGAATTTCCAGAGTGTGCTACTGTACCTGGACGATGTTATTGTATTCTCCCGGACATACCAAGAACACCTTCGTCACCTGTCCGAGGTATTCAAGGTACTTATACAGCACGGCCTAAAGTTGAAGCCCTCCAAGTGCTACCTGTTGAAACCCCAAGTTCACTACCTTGGGCATGTCGTGAGCGCACAAGGCGTCCAACCTGATCCTGAAAAGATCACTGCAGTCCAGAACTGGCGAAGACCAACTACCGTCAAAGAAGTCCGAAGCTTCCTTGGATTCGCAGGTTGCTACCGGCGTTTCATACCACACTTCGCCCAAGTAGCCGATCCTCTGAACGAGTTGTTGCGCGGTTGTCCCAGAGAAAACTACAACCGAAAGCTTCCGGTAGACTGGACAGCGCGTCAAGAGGAAGCCTTTCAAGCGCTTAAAGCACTTCTGACGCAACCACCAATTCTAGCCTATCCCAACTACAGTCAGCCATTCCGCTTGTACACAGATGCAAGTCACCAAGGTTTGGGTGCAGTGTTGTCCCAGGTTCAGGACAACAAAGAGCGAGTCATCGCCTACGCCAGCAGGAGTCTGAGAGGCGCGGAGAAGAACGACCAGAACTATAGTTCTTTCAAACTCGAACTTCTGGCGCTTGTCTGGGCCGTGACAGAGAAGTTTAAAGACTACCTGGCTGCCACACCCTTTACCGTGTACACAGATAACAATCCGTTGGCGCATCTGGACACTGCTCGACTGGGAGCCCTTGAACAACGGTGGGCCTCAAGACTCGCGAATTACAAGTTCTCTGTCAAGTATCGCAGTGGCAAGTCCAACGCTAACGCTGATGCACTCTCAAGGTTGCCTGTGGGAGAAGAACCACCCCCAGAAGACATCTGGGAAGAGGTGGAGATGCCACCATTCTACAACAAGTTTGCCCAACAGGTTGCTATTGGTGTCCCTGTAGAAGGAGAATCTCTGGCGAAAACAGCTGCCGAATCCCTCCAGGAGCCATCTCTGTGGAAAACGTTCCAAGAAGAGAGCAGAGTTTTAGGAGAATTGTCAGATTTCCTGCTTACAGGAAGAATACCAACCCGTGTAAAGAGAGGTCTTCATGACGTGGAATTAAAACGCCTTTGGCGACAGAGGAAGCGCCTGTTTGTCCAACGAGGCCTTCTACATAGAAACACTCTTGATCCTGTCACTGGTGAAAGGCTTCATCAGATCCTCGTACCAAGAAGAGACGCACAGATGATACTTGAGGCGTATCATGACAGATCCGGTCACTTCGGGGTACAAAAGACCGAAGCTACCATCCGTCGTCGCTTCTATTGGGTTGGGATGAGGAGTGACATTGAGAGTTGGTGCCGAGAGTGTCCCGCCTGTAGTATCACCAAGGAAGGTCGAAGAGATCAGAAGGCCCCTCTACATCCAATTAAGACTCAAAAGCCGTGTGAAATTGTTGCTCTGGACCATGTGAAGTTGGGTCCCACACGTTCCGGCTACAGCTACGCTCTGACGATGGTGGATCATTACTCCAAGTTCCTTGTCATCGTGCCTGTCAGAGATCTTACAGCAAGAACTACGGCTGAGACCTTCTACGCAGAGTTTGTCCGCCATTACGGTTGTCCTGAGCATATCCTCACCGACCGTGGATCGGCGTTTGAATCCCAATTGTTCCGTGAGCTGTGTCAGTTCCAAGACTGCAAGAAGTTGCGAACCACAGCGTATCACCCTCAAGGGAATGGTATGTGCGAGAAGGCAAATCAAGTGATCATCGGCATGCTAAGAACAGCCGCAGTTACACCTGGTGTTGAGTGGCCTGAGCGTATCAAGGACTTGGCCTATATTTACAACAACACACCCCAAACATCTACGGGATACGCACCATTTTATCTAATGTTTGGAAGACAAGGTCAACTTCCTTCAGACTTAACTCTTGGTGTGAAGGTCCCTGACACCATCAATCCACTACCCATAACAGACTGGGTTATTGAACACCGCCGACGTATGGAGGAAGCTAAAGAGATAGTTGAAACGCGCATGGATGAGGTTCGTAGGAGACAACAGGAGGATTACAACCATCACGCCCATGCAGCGCCCCTGAAAGTTGGCGACCGTGTATGGTTAAGGAATAACCATCGGAATGGGAAATTGGATCCATTCTGGGAGAAAGAACCATACAGTGTCATCTCCATACCATATCCTGAATCCGACGTGTATGAGATCTCTAAACCTGGGAGACAGCCCCAAGTAGTACACCGAAACCGTCTGAAGCTGTGCCTTAAAGAAGGACTACCCACAGAGGTGCCCCCAGCTGAGACAACGAGTACAGAGATCTTGTCACCTTCTGAAGCGAAAGAGAGACCCCCAACGTTAACTGAGCTTATGTGGGCGCCTAAACTACTACCATTTAGCTGTTATCCACCAATTGCTCTAGTGCAAGAGAACCCTTCGACAGATGATTTAATTGATTTCAGTGACTCTGTTCCTGATCCAAATCTCGTTCCACTTAGGCGTTCTGAGCGTACCACAAAAGGCATACCTCCAACACGCTATAATGATGCCATGGCTGTCCTTGAGTAAAAGAGGTTAACTGTCTCTGCTTCTGTATATATGTTATTCCTGCTCTGATTACATTAATGTTTTTCCTGTGTGTATATACAGTATATATATAATATCTTGCCATGTAATATAGTATTTACATTTATATGCAACAATCCAAGCCATAGTGCCTGGCTCACCGAGCCAAGGAAGTTCTGTTACCCCATTGCGGTATGGACATTCGTGCTAGAGTGCCTACTCTTCCTTACAGAAAGGACTGTTTATTGTTTCTCAGAGAGACTCTCATGATAATGGACACTCACGAAATTTGTGCCAGAGAGCCTCTGGACCCATTTGCACTACTGTTGTTTCTATTTGGACTGTCTGATGGTACCGCCAAAAGGTTCCATAAGTCTGAGTTTAATTATCTCTCCGTTACCCTTCAGACTTCTCATGGACATTCCAGGACTATGCCGGGAGGTCTTACCTCAAGTTTCTAAGTATTATATTTTTCTAAATTGTTAGTGACAATTGCACTTTATTCGTATTTATTAACGATATGTTACATTTCTCACCTTCACCCCAGCCCGTCGCCGAGGTCGGCTCAGTGAAAGAGGGGGAGTATGTGGCATCCCAGAGCTGGCTATGGCTGGGCTGAGGGTGATCTCTGTGCATTGTATTATTTCCTGTTGCTTCATAGCCTGTGTGACATAGCAGGGGGTCCTGAGTCTCACACAACACAGCGCCACCTAGTGAGCCTCACACATGCATTACACCTCCCATAGGATTGAATAGTAACCAAATGTCCAATGGGAGGACATCGCCTGGGAAAAGGGGAGGAGTCAGCTGATCACTGGGTCCCCATGGTAACACCCCTGCAGGAAGGTCCTGCGTGTGAGGAGTTAGAAGTGTGGAGTGTTAGGAGGAGGAGGTGAGGAGATAAGTGTGATGTCCTGTGAAGAAAGCAGTGAGTTTAGTGCAGGAATCTCAAGTCCTAGACAGGCCCAGGAAGGTTGGAGAGCTGACATACTCCAGCTATTCAGAAGATCCTGTCCCCTGTCTGCCTAGCCATCGCCCTGAAGGAAGTCAAGCATCATTATCTTGTCAGCATGAGACTGTGGAGAGAACATTCTGGAACACGTGCTCCATAGCAAGTATCACAGGATCCAGGGGCCAAGGCCAGACCTGTGGAATATCCTGCCACCCTGACTATTGCACCCCGAAACTCTGAGCTATCAGGACCACATAACGTGAGTGGGGAATATTATGTACTAGTATCATGGTGGGCATCCTCCTATGAGCCAAATAGGAGCCCAGACGCACCTTAGGGCTGTAACACTGAAGTATAAGGGGCTAGGAACACCTTTCATCAAGTCTACCCTGCACCCCAGGACTTTGCTGTGTCACCAGGCGTACCCCATTGTTTTGTATTGAGTAAACTGTTTAAGCATTTGTGCCTCCACACCCATGGAAGTAAAAGTTCAACTTTACAACCGTTTCTGTGTCTGACTCTGCACCGACAACATCAGGGCGCCCCAAACACCACCAGGGGGCGCGCGGGACAGTATAGGGGGGGGGCGGGGGGGGGAAAACCCCCACCAAATTTGGGGGGGGCCCCCCAGCGGGGGGGGGGGGGGGGGGGGGGGGGGGGGGGCGGGGGGGGGGGGGGGGGGGGGGGGGGGGGGGGGGGGGGGGGGGGGGGGGGGGGGCCCCCCCCCCGGGGGGGGGGGGGGCCTGGGGGGGGGGGGGGGGGGGGGGGGGGGGTGGGGTGGGGTTTTTTTTTTTGGTTGTTTTTTTTTTTTTTTTTTGTTTTTTTTTTTTTTGTGGGGTTTTTTTGGGGGGGGGGGGGTTTTTGTGACATGATGCTGGAGTGACTCCCCCCTTTTATGTCAGCTTGCCTGTTCTGCAGACAGAATGTGAGCAGAGAAGCAGGAAGTGACGAGACAGAGAGCAGCAGCCATCTTAGCAAGTGTTGTATTGAACTGGTGTGGAGATTATTCTGTACAGCTAAGCTGTATCTTGGTCCAGAGACAAACAGAGTGTAAAGAGACAACAGGACTAGTGAGTCCACGTGAAAGGAACTGTGCTCAGTGGCTGATCAGTGAGACTGACATTGTGACTGTGTATATGGATATCACATATAGAGACTCGCAGTGCTGTTGATGTACTGGACAGCACCTGCTAAACCCCGGCTTACATCCCAGCTCAGTGTATGGATTCGGCAGGACTGTCAGTGTGCTGAGTGGAATCTGCTGTTGGATTACATTGCATTCATTGGGTTTCCCTGTTAAAGAGGACTTCATTTCTCCCAAGATCCTGATAACCGTGAGGAGAGGACGTTTCGCTATAAAAGAAAGGAACGACTTTGGGCCCCACCGCGCGCTTCTACAGACTGTAAGCGGTCCACCTGGACCACTGGGGAAAAGGGGGTGCACCCAAATGTGATGTCAGGGTCAGTTAGGGATAGTTTTGAGTATATTGTTCATTCAGTGTCCATACTGCAGAATTGGACAGAGTAAAAGTAGAAACCATTGCAGAATTTGCCTTGAAACTGTTCATGCTATATTGTATATTTTGCTTGTCTTTATCCTGTCATTTTACCTTCAAATAGCCTTTATTAACTTATAGTAAATATATATTCTTTTCTTGAACTACCGCGTGTGCGTTCATTTCTGGTTGCGGAGACCAAACCACCTGCCTTGCTCTCGGTTCACAAATTGGCGTAGTCGGCAGGATCCGCTTACCAGAATGGACGGTGACGCACCCGTTCGGGAGAATGGTGCTGGAGGAAGAATGCCAGCAGGGGCTATAATGAGTCAGTTAGCTAAATTTGATGGCAATAATATGTCAGTGAGTATGTGGGTGGAACAGATACGAATGATACAGCGAATGTATCAGACCACACCAGAAGTACTAGTAGAGCTAGCAATATTGACATTACAAGGGGATGCTAAGACCACGGTGATATTGAGGCCATTTGAACAAAGGCAGACATTTGAGCAAGTAGTCCAGATTCTAGAAACCATTTATGGAGAAACTGCATTGCTGGGGTCTCTGCAGGCTCGGTTCTTCCAGAGGGTACAACAGGAGAATGAAAGCCTTCCCCAATATGCAAATGCCCTACAAGAACTGCTCCGAGATATTCAAGTGAAGGAAAGAGGGGGGCTCGCCAGCCTTCTGTAACCCTGATCGGACTCTCCGTGACCAGTTTGTCCTGGGGATACGTGACGGCAGTTTAACTGTGACTATGCAGGATTTTATACGACGAGAGACTGATGCTAAATTCCATGATGTACAGGTAGAGGCCATCTCCCGTGCCAATAGTATGTTCCCGAAGCCCCAGACCGCAGTTGGAGTTACTTTGTCACAGGGGGCTAGTTCTGGCTCAGAGACAGTAGAAAAGGGGACGGTTAAAGAAATTCTCACAGTAATGCAGAAACTGCAAGAGCAAATGGAACACTTGCACACCCGTTGTGATGAACATTCTATGAAAATTGCAGACTTCCAGAAAACTGGAGGTGAAAGGGTGAGCCGTCCATACCCAGAAAATCAGAATCACCCACCACCCCGCTGGAGGGATGAGGATAGGACCTACCGAAGGGGTCCAAATCAGTTAATGCAGTGCTCAGGAGAAATCGAAGGGGCTTACCGAAGGGGCCCAAACAGATGGCCAGAACGACGGGAGATACGCTGCTGGGAGTGTGGACGGATGGGCCACGTTGCTGCTAGATGTCCAGAGCAGCGACAAACTTATGAGAGACTGCCGTTAAACTGAAGTCCCCTGCTGCTGTAGGGCGTGTAGTAGGGGAGACTGACAAGGAGACTATGTGGGGAGAATGCCCTAATGATGACCTGATCGCTGCAAGTCCTGTTATACAGGTGGAAATGGAGGGTATTCCGGTTACCGGGATGATTGACACGGGTTCCCAAGTAACGACCTTGAGTAGAGACTGTTATGAACGGTACTTCCAGCAACATGTGAAATATGATCCCCATACATTCGTACGAGTGGTCGCAGCTAACCAGTTACCAGTTCCAGTCGTGGGAGTGGCCTGGATGAATGTCCGGGTATGTGGCCAAGATCTGGGTAGGAAAGGCATTGTGGTGGTACAGGAGTCACATGAAGTAAAGGTCCCTGTCATTTTGGGGATGAATGTGTTAAAAGAATTAGATCAGATCCTCTTTGAAAAGAAAGGTCACGGTTATTGGAAAGAAACCACCACCCATCGGCCTACTCAAACAGCTTTCCAGCGGCTGATCCGGACATGTGGCTTACAGAAAAGTTCGGATGCGCAGCGTCCTCTGGCTCGAATTTCAGTTCCTTTGCATACAAAAGTTACACTGCCACCCAGTCGGGAGACAATAGTGTCTATGCCCGTAGGCACCTGTCGGAAACTAGAGGGCATAGCTGTGTTGGTAGAACCACTGCAGGCAGCCGAAGGAGGTGTTGATCCGCTAGTGGCCCGTTCCTTGGCAATAGTTCGCAATGGAAGAGTACCACTTCGATGTGTAAACACTCAGGACCAGAGTGTGGACCTGACCCCAGGGAGGCAGCTGGCTAACATCTATGTGACTCCGGAGGAAGTAAGGAAAGTAACTCCAATGCAGCTGAAGCCGACTGAAAGGGATGAGTGGACCGTAACTGTGTCCATGGGAGAAGATGAGGAACCCACCTCTGAATGGAATGGCCGTGCAATTCGAGAACAGATGAAGATGGATGCAAGTTCATGTTCTCTGGAATGTGTGCAGAAGGTAGATGAACTGTTGTGGGAGAACCGAGCCGCCTTTTCACGGTATGCTGAAGATTTTGGATGTACCACAGGGATCTACCATGAGATTCCCACAGGAGACACCCCTCCAATTAGAGAGCGCTACCGACAAATTCCTCCACAGTTGTATCAGGAAGTAAAAGAACTGTTAGCTAAGATGCTACAGGGTGGGATCATCCAAGAAAGCCAGAGTCCCTGGGCAGCTCCTGTGGTGTTAGTAAGAAAAAAAGATGGGTCCATCCGATTTTGCGTAGACTATCGGAAGTTAAACGCTTGCACCGTACGAGATTCCTACCCCTTGCCACGGATTGAGGAGTCCCTCTCAGCGCTGGGGAGAGCCCGGTACTTCTCCTCACTAGATCTGGCTAGTGGGTATTGGCAGGTGCCGATGGCCACAAAAGACAAGGAGAAGACGGCATTCATCTTGCCCATGGGACTATACGAATTTAACCGGATGCCCTTCGGGTTGACAAATGCACCCGGAACGTTTCAGCGGTTGATGGAGAAATGTCTCGGTGACTTCAACTTTGAGTTCACTCTCATCTACTTGGATGACATTATAGTGTATTCTGCGACCTTTGAAGACCATCTCCACCAGTTGGGGCAAGTATTTCGAAGATTGCGGGAACATGGGCTCAAATTGAAACCCAGTAAATGTCGGTTGTTCCAATCTGAAATTGATTACTTGGGTCACCGCGTATCAGGAGAAGGGGTGAGACCATCAAGAGACAAGATAGCGGCTGTTCAAGATTGGCCAATACCGACTACCCTGCGAGAAGTGAGGGCGTTCCTTGGAGTAGCCGGTTACTATCGACGGTTTATTAAGGATTTCGCCAAGGTAGCAGCACCACTTAATGCTCTCCTACGAGGCACATCCGGTGGTCCAAAGAACCGGTCCGTGAAGTGGGGACCTGAACAGGAACAAGCCTTCCAGGCATTAAAGGATGCACTGACAACAGCCCCAATCTTGGCATATGCTGATTACCACTTGCCGTTCCAGCTGTATACGGATGCAAGCCTGTATGGTCTTGGAGCAGTGCTTTCCCAGCTTCAGGATGGCCAGGAGAGGGTCATAGCGTACGGCAGCCGGTCTTTGAGAGATTCTGAAAGAAACCCCGAGAATTATAGTTCATTTAAGTTGGAGCTGTTGGCACTGGTATGGGCCATGACCGAGAAATTCTCTGAATATTGGACCGGTGCTGAAGTTTTAGTACTGACTGACAACAACCCACTAGCTCACCTGGAAAATGCCAAGCTCGGGGCGTTAGAGCAGAGGTGGATAGCCCGAATGACTAAGTTCAATTACCGCATTAAGTATCGGTCCAAGACAGAGAACCAGAATGCTGACGGGCTTTCTAGGGTAACCGCCCAGACCCCCACAGTAGACGTGGATCATGAGTTGGAGCATGTGGAGGTGCCCGACTTCAGCAGATTTTCACAGGCCTTGACCGCCACTAATCAGTTTGAGATGGAGGGGACTGAAATGGCTCCTTTCTTTGGTCCCTCACGACAGGAATGGGCACAGATACAACAGACCCATGAGGGGCTGGCACAGATGATCAAGTGTGTTGAGAAAGGCCAGAAGCCATGTAGAGAGGAAAGAGAACGACTGACACGTGAGATATTATCTGTTCTGAGTCAGTGGGAAAAGTTGGAGATGAAAAATGGAGTGCTATGCCGAAAGGTCTATTTACCTTCTGAGATCGACATTCGATACCAAATTGTGGTGCCTAGTGAACTGGCTCGCTTGTTGGCAGTTGAGGCTCATAATAAGAATGGACATTTTGGTCATGAGAAGACCTTTCGTTGGTTACAGCGACTGATTTACTGCCCTGGTCTTCGTCAAATGGTCGAAGAAGTATGTCGCAGCTGTCGAACTTGTGAGATCCATAAGGCAATAGAACAGAGAGCTCCCCTGCAAACCATCGTGACCCAGGAACCTTTAGAAATCGTCATGATAGACTATCTAATGGTGGGCCCATCCAATAGCGGACACCAGTATTGCCTCGTAATGGTGGATCACTTCACCAAATTTGCGGTGGTAACCGCCACCAAGGACCAGACAGCTGAGTCAGCAGCTCGTGCTCTGTGCCAAGATTTCATTCGAGTATATGGGTGCCCTAAACGCATCCACTCCGACCAGGGTGCCTGCTTTGAGGGACACGTAATGAAAGAAGTTCAACGTATCTACGGGATAAAGAAGTCGCACACGACTCCATACCACCCTCAGGGAAATGGGGCCTGTGAAAGATTCAACAGAACTCTGCTACAGATGCTGTGGACTCTGGAGGAAGACAAGAAGTTACAGTGGCCTCAGTTCTTGTCTGAAATGGTGTGGGCCTATAACAATCAGGTCCATTCTACAACGGGGTACTCTCCTTATACACTTCTCTTTGGGCGGTCTGGGCGAAGTATAGGAGAATTACAGTTGGATGATGTGGATGGGTTCCCTCCGAGGGATCCAACCTCTTGGGTGCGGGCGCACCGGCAGAGACTTGAGACGATCCATCGATTGGTGCGGCAGCGCCTGCAAGAACATCCCCATCCTGATAAGACCCCAGTGCAAGAAGCACCATTGCAACCAGGCGACCTGGTGCTAGTTCGTGTCAAGAAACCCCAAGGGAAATTGGAAAGCCGATGGGAGGCTTTGCCGTATCGTGTTGTTGGCCGCAAGTATGCGAATGGGCCAGTGTACCAGGTCCAGAAAGAAGGAACTGATTGTGTTCGAGTACTTCACCGAAATATGTTGCGCCTGTGTCATTCTGAAGGGACAAATCATGATGGGCTTGCCAATGTGAATGAGCTCCCACAGTCAGAGAATGGAGGTGCGGAATGGGCCTCAGACGAGGAGGATGATTGTTGGCCGATCCCTGCTCCTGGGGATGTTCCACCTGTGACTACTGTATCTCCGGCCTGTGCCCCCTCTGGTGCGGAATCCGCTGGTCCTTCTCAGCCCATAGCTGCAGCACCCCATAATATACCACCGGTCCTCAGACGGACCACTAGGCCAAATGCTGGTATTCCCCCTGTTCGGTATGCGCAGGATGAGTTTATTTGGCCTGCCATACATCGGTATACTACCACCCTGTGCATAAAAGTACAACCCTCTGGATATACAGTCATAGGCAGGGACTGCCAATCTTAAAGTGGGGGGGCATATGTAAGAGACAGCCAATGTTGTCCTAAGCTTTATTTGTCTGTATAAACTGTTAATGTTGAATGTATTTCTGTGATTCTGTTCCTTTAAGACAGCAGCCATTGTAATTGTGACATGATGCTGGAGTGACTCCCCCCCTTTTATGTCAGCTTGCCTGTTCTGCAGACAGAATGTGAGCAGAGAAGCAGGAAGTGACGAGACAGAGAGCAGCAGCCATCTTAGCAAGTGTTGTATTGAACTGGTGTGGAGATTATTCTGTACAGCTAAGCTGTATCTTGGTCCAGAGACAAACAGAGTGTAAAGAGACAACAGGACTAGTGAGTCCACGTGAAAGGAACTGTGCTCAGTGGCTGATCAGTGAGACTGACATTGTGACTGTGTATATGGATATCACATATAGAGACTCGCAGTGCTGTTGATGTACTGGACAGCACCTGCTAAACCCCGGCTTACATCCCAACTCAGTGTATGGATTCGGCAGGACTGTCAGTGTGCTGAGTGGAATCTGCTGTTGGATTACATTGCATTCATTGGGTTTCCCTGTTAAAGAGGACTTCATTTCTCCCAAGATCCTGATAACCGTGAGGAGAGGACGTTTCGCTATAAAAGAAAGGAACGACTTTGGGCCCCACCGCGCGCTTCTACAGACTGTAAGCGGTCCACCTGGACCACTGGGGAAAAGGGGGTGCACCCAAATGTGATGTCAGGGTCAGTTAGGGATAGTTTTGAGTATATTGTTCATTCAGTGTCCATACTGCAGAATTGGACAGAGTAAAAGTAGAAACCATTGCAGAATTTGCCTTGAAACTGTTCATGCTATATTGTATATTTTGCTTGTCTTTATCCTGTCATTTTACCTTCAAATAGCCTTTATTAACTTATAGTAAATATATATTCTTTTCTTGAACTACCGCGTGTGCGTTCATTTCTGGTTGCGGAGACCAAACCACCTGCCTTGCTCTCGGTTCACATCTGTTTTAATCTGATCTCTTTGTTTCCCTAGGGTATTTAAGTAAATTCATCATTAAATTAAATTATTAAAATAAACCAAACTTTTTCTGAAAAAAATTGTGGGAAATAATTAAAAAAAATAAAGAAAAAAATAAAAAAAGGGAAAAAAAAAAAAAAAGGGGGAAATTTTAATTTAAAATTTTTATTGTTGTGGGGAGGTTATAATTAAAAAAAAAAAAAAAAAAAAAAAATGGGCCATTCTTTTATTTCTCTGAATAAACAAACACACAGTACTTTTATTTGTGTGTGTATGATGAAAATGTTTATATATACAGTATATTTCATTTAGAACATAAAGTACATGTCAAAAATATACCGGCACTCCAAATTCTATTGATACTGAACAAACTGCAGAGTTCTAACATAGGGCTGGGTGATTAATTGAAAAATAACCAAAACAGAACATCAAACAGGATACCTGTTTGTAAGTTTGCTTATGTTGGTTATTTCGGTTCAGTTATTTGCAAGGTTCTACATGCAATTTTGTACAGACCAAACTTGCCCAGATCCGAACTACTATTATTATACTCTGGGGTCTCTTCAGACTCCAGAGTATAATAAGAAGAGGTCCATGGAGGTGACAAACATAAAAAAACCCAGTGTTATTCACTTCTACTGGGCACCAGCTCGACTCCCCACTATCTTTGATGCAATCAGGCCCAAGCTAATCTCATGGCATTGTGACACATAGACGTAAGTGTCACAACGCTGTGTAACGTCAATCAGAAGACCAGAAGACATTGGAGAGTCACGACGGAGCCCAGAAGAGGTGAGTAACACTGTTTTTATGTTTGATCACCTCCCCTGGGCATACGCTGATTATATTCTGGTGTCTGAAGAGATCTCAAAGTATAATAGAAGGTCCGATTTGGCCGTGTTCAATTGACTTCTGTTTGTGTACTTTGACCCCCACTGATAGCCAGAATGGGAAGAGTCAGTCTTCTGTTTCTCCAAATCTCCAGGCCACACTTTGTTTGACTGTTTTCACCAGTTGCATAGACTTTAAAATGGAGCAGCAGGGTATATGCTCAACTTCCAGTCCATTCAAACTCCTCCAGTCCTTGAGAATGAGAAAACCTTAGAATACGTTAAGACATAGCTACATAGTTGATAGAAGATTCACCGTTGCTTTATCTTTCCTCAGACTTTGCATAAGTGTCTCTTATGTCTCTGACAATAAAAATAAATACTCTACCTAGTACACATTAACATTGAGGCATCTTGAGTGAGGGTTGTATTGATTGTAATGACATATGAGGTTGAATAAACTGTTTATATTAGAGATATAAAGGTTATAGAAAAATCAATTTGCTAAGCATTTCATCCATGAAGGTCGATTTTTCCATGAAGGATTTTTCTACATCTATATCCAAGAATGTTAGTGGAATGGAGCTAACTTTGTCATTGTGTATCAATGAGAGTGAACAAGGTATTTGATTTAGTTTCCCAAGGCAGAAACTCTACCAGCCTAGGGTTATTTAGTGTTGTACAAAGGCGTTCATTCTACCAAGAGACAAGAAAGCAGCTATAATTGCAGTAAATGTTAAAGGGCTCATGTACACTGATGAAGGGCCTGTATGGCCCTTTTAATGTGGAACCATATAGACTCAATATACTGCCATACTGGTTCTGTCAGGCTCAGTGTGTACGGACACAGCATTGTTCTAGGGAAGAATACCTCTGTACGTACAGAGTACAATGGATGTGCTATGATTATTTTCTGATTAATTTGCATGGAATCTGACAAAAACAAATACAAAAAACCTATGTATGCATATGTATGAAATCAAATAAAGGTATGGTTGGAAGTTCACATACCTCTATGGAATTCAGGCTTTGTACAAAACCAAATAGTGATGTGGCCATGTGCCTGAGCCCTTATAGCAAGGAAGGGCAGTAATTCATACACACTTATGGGTTTTTACCTGCTTTATTTACCCATTATACATAAGCCATTGCAGCTTTGGGAGCTCATATCCTGTAAGCTCATACACACATTAGGGGATGGACAAGCAAAAAAAACTGATACCAAAATCCTCAAAACATCATTAAATATTCCATTGGGCCTGCTGAATACACTGCATGACACTGCATATCATTAACCCAGAAAAAATGGAAAAGCCCACATATTCATAAGCAATATAAACCAAATATATAAAACATACAAAAACCTCAGAGAGACAACAATATGGGTAAAAAGAAAAAAATACCCAAGACACTGAACCACTGAACCTGTTTCATCTTACCTATATTGTATCTCACTCAAGTTTTTATATATTTTGTCTACTTGGTTTGTGTTATTTATTAATAAACATATATAATTATGAATATGTAGGTGTATCTTTAAAAAAGATGGGAATTTTCTGTTGAATACTGTAGCTCGACTGGAAGGATTAGAATTCATAACATAGCCTCTGTAGTGAATCTTGTTGAGGTTTGATACGTAAGGCATGAGTGAGAATTAAGATAATCAAAGTACTGTAGAGCTTTTACGTCAATTTATATGAAGCTTGTAAGTGGAGGATAAGTTATGTTAAAGGGCGTCTATGACCTATTCCAAGCATAGTCAACTGTCACGACTACAGTGATAAACAACATACCTTTATTATACATGTCACTTTTGTAAATTTGGAGAAAAACAAATTGAAGATATGCAGATTTGGCAGTTGGTGCACTGCATTGCAAAATCTGCCACAAAAATCTCCCATTCATTTAAAGCTGGGATTCGGCGGCATCTGCCTGAAGATTGGGCAGGGTGCTTCTTTTTTTTCTGCTAACTTATCTTTTCAGTTAGCAGAAAAGAAATGCGTCTATATCCAAATGAGATGAATAGGAAACATATTTTTTTGTAGTTGATTCTGCCAAAAAAAAATTCTGCTTTATGAATTTACCCTAAGTGTGCTTTTGTGCAGTTTGCTTACATAGAGATCAAGGGGTTTATCTCCCCTTTTATACAATCTTTTTGCTAATTGAGGACTACTTGAGTATTCAAGTGCAGCTGACCTTACTTGTCATCAAAATACCCAAGAAATTACTGTAAGTTTTTTTTTGCACTTGATGTAAATGTATTTTGACATACAGCCTAGGTGCATTACTTTATATTTATTTACATCAAATGTCATCTGCCAATTTCTCTACCGTGCTGCCAACTTATAAAGGTATTTTTATTTTTATGGAACAGATATTGCCTATTGTTTAAATGGGTAATACTGGAAGAGTGAAGAAATCAGGCGATACCTTTTAGAGGCTAACTGAATATATTTGATGGTAAGCTTTCGAGGAAAGAAGTCTCACTTGATCAGAACAGAGAGAGTATCACATGTCCCCAGCTCTCTGCAAATACACTGAGAAGAAAATGTACTGTAGATATGAATAGAGAGGCCATGCATGCAATAGCCATTCTCCATTATAATCTATGGAAAATGCAGAATCAGGCAAGCAAGACCTACAGGGACTTTCAGTGAGTGTGCTATGTATAACTACTGCTGTTAATTCATACATATGGTGAATTTACTCAAAAACCTATGTAAATGAATCAATTCTAATTATCTAAATAGGGATATTTTGTTGCCAAGCACATGGATTTATAGACATTTCAATCAGATGGACAGTAGCAGGAATTTCTGCAAAAAATCTGCTGCATATGAATCCACCCTTACAGTTCTTATCATGTAACTAATGGAACATCTAAACTGTGTTCATTTCTAATTTATTTGAAATTAATCTAACAGTAAAATAAGTTTACTAATGGTTTGGAGATCAACAATTTTATTTCCTGCATAATATTCATATTATACTGGTTATGACAAGTAGAGTACAAGGTGATTTCTTTCCTCCTTGAGATGTCTGATAAGCGAGAAAAAAAAAGAAGACACCAAGCCTTTCAGGACTAATTCAAAGCACTAATCTGCATACGTTACGAGAAAACAGAAGTTGATGAGGGAAATTAAATGATCTTGGCTGTATGAAATGGCATATGCTATTCACAAGAAATCCAGCTAGTTTGTGATTATATTGTTGTTTGGAACAGCATGAATACTGAGAGTGTGATGTCATGTCAGAGCACTGCAGACCTTAGCAGTCTTTGAACAGCAATGTAACCAATATTTTTAGTTTTTTAGACCCCGTGAATTATCTACGACAACAGATAGCTATAAATAAGAAATGGATATGCTAGTGCACTGAAGCATCACTTTATTTCTCAGAAAGGAAACAGATCAACATTGAATTGCATGTCTTTGTATGTCTAAAGGAAGGATATTATCCTTTTATCGTTATTATCTCCAAATACAGGGTATCTGCTTAAAGAAAATAAATTTATCTTGTCGCTTCTTGTCAAGCACAGCCATGACCAGCTTGTAGATGTTTTAGTGCAGTCTGTCAAAGTATATGGATATGTGGGTGGGTGTGATACATATTGCAATAAGCTGTCAAAATATAGAAAATCTAGATATTTTTTTATGTGGTGTAATTATACTTGGTCTCTATAAGGAAAAATAAAAGAGATTGTTAAATTACTGTATCTATTATGTATCTACACACACATACACACTATCTAAATACACGCAAATTATTTATCCTTATTATTATTTAAATAAGGAAAGTTAATACAGATTGCTTGTACTAAACGGTGCGTGCTTGCCGCATTTGGACAAATATTCTTGTCCTACAGTTATATATGTATGCAGACCTCCATTACATACACATGCACATGTCTGTAAAGACAAATATATATACTAGAAATTACATATACAGTCATGCCATAAGTGTTGGCACCCCTGAAATTTTTCCAGAAAATAAAGTATTTCACCCAGAAAATTATTGCAATTACGCATGTTTTGTTATACACATGTTTATTTCCTTTGTGTGTATTGGAACAACACAAAAAAACAGAGAAAGAAAGGCAAATTGGACATAATTTCACACAAAAATCCAAAAATGGGCCATGCAAAATTGATGGCACCTTTTCAAAATTGTAGGTAAAATTGTAGGCTTCAAGCATGAGCTGCTCATTCAAACTCACCTGTGGCAAGTAACAGGTGTGGGCAATATAAAAATCACACCTTACACCAGATAAAAAGGAGAGAAGTTTACTTAATCTTTGCATTGTGTGTCTGTGTGTGCCACACTAAGCATGGGGAACAGGTGGACTTGAGAACCAAAATTGTGGAAAAATATAAAAAATCTCAAGGTTACCAGTCCATCTCCAAATATCTTGATGTTCCTTTGTCCACGGTGCACAATGAAATCAAGAAGTTTACAACCCATGGCACTGTAACTTATCTCCTTGGACATGGATGGAAGAGAAAAATTTATGAAAGGTTTCAACGTAGGATAGTTCAGGTGGTGGATAAGCAGCCCCAATCAAGTTCCAAAGAAATTCAAGCTGTCCTGCAGGCTTAGGGCAAATCAGTGTCAACGTCAACTATCCGTCAACATTTAAATGAAATTAAACGCTATGGCAGGAGACCCAGGAGGACCCCACAGCTGACACAGAGACATAAAAAAGCTAGACTGCAGTTTATCAAAATGTACGTGAGTAAGCCAAAATCCTTCTGGGAAAACATCTTGTGAACAGAGACCAAGATAAAGCTTTTTGGTAAAGCACATCATTCTACTGTTTGGCAAAAATGGAATGAGGCCTAGAAGGTAAAGAACACAGTACCAACAGTCAAATATGGTGGAGGTTCAAATATGTTTTGGGGTTGTTTTTTTGCCTCTGGCACTGAGTGCCTTGACTGTGTTCAAGGCATCATGAAATCTGAAGATTACCAAAAGATTTTGGGTCTCAATGTAGGGCCCAGAAAGCTGGGCTTCCGTCCTAGGTCATGGATCTTCTAGCAGGACAAAGACCAAAAACATACTTCAAAAAGTACCCAAAAATGGATGGAAACAAAGTGCTGGGGAGTTCTGAAATGGCCAGCAATGAGTCCGGATCTAAATCCCATTGAGAGATCTTAAAATTGCTGTTGGGAGAAGGCACCTGGTTAGTTTGCAAAAGAAGAGAGGTCCAAAATTCAAGTTGAAAGGTGTAAGAAGCTTGTTGATGATTATAGGAAGCAATTGATTTCAGTTATTTTTTTCCAAAGGGTGTGCAACCAAATATTGTTGAGGGTGCCAATAATTTTGTCCGGCCCATCTATGGTGTTTGGTGTGAAATATATCATTTTTGGCTTTTTTTTTCTCTGTTTTTGTGTTGTTCCAATACACACAAAGGAAATAAACATGTGTATAACAAAACATTTGTAATTCTGCAATAGGAAGGGTTACTCATGGCCATGACTGTGAGTAACCCTTGCACTGTATGCATTATTTTATGCATACCCCCTGTGCCTCCTATAGTACATTGCTACTTTAGTTCCCATTTAGTATAATGTCCACTCTGTGCTCCCTCACTACTGGAGAGTGAACGGTGAGCATTTATTCAACGCTTGCTACCCGGCATATGCCAGATAAATAAATAATACATATTTACTTTTACATTCTGTCTCTAAACATGCTCCCTATACTATGGGGTACCATATTTCACTATACACCACAGCCTAGTTGTAAATTAAAGCTCTTCTGGCTTATTATTTTGACATACTGTATTTTTTGCAACAATGGTAGACCAGCTTCCCAGATCAGGGGTCACAGTCCTCAATATTACAGCATTTGCACAACTTTAAGGCCTTCTCTTGGAAGGTTGGGGGTGATATCTCCAGCTATACATAATCTAGCATCTAGAGAAGCTGATTTTGAACTTGAGTTGTTGAAATCAGAACCTGTCCCTGGTGAAAACAAAGGTTATATGATGATCTTATGTCAAGTGAAAGTGAAACAGACACAATTGTTTTGTGAAGCAGAGTTATTATAAGGACTCTCCTGGCCTATTTAGCCAAAATTGATTCTGGGGCTCCAGTGGTAACTAGGATAAGAGGCTCATAGGCTCAATTCTGAAGGATCATAAGGACATATCTGAAGCTTTTGATGATTTTTATGCCTCTCTATATTTTACTATGTATCAGCTAACCCTTCAAGACTCTAGTACTTACCCAAGAGGACAGGTATAACAAGTGGCTCTATTACAGAGGAGTAAATCTCCACATTGTGAACTTCTACGTGCCTATCTTCAGCTGGACATTAAAGTTTTAGCAAAGGTCCTTTCCAGCTGTTTCAGTGAAGTTTTACTTTCTATCATACATTCAGATAAAAACAGCTTCATGCTGGGGTAGTCGCTTATGAATACCCAGGTTCCCATAAATATTGTGGATTGAGGACCTTTGTCTTGCTGGATGTAGCCTTTACATCTGAGAAAATTTGGATTCCCACATGAAATCAACAAATGGGTGTGTCTGCTTTACTGCCATGCAACAGTCTTGGTCATGGTAAATGATTTTCCATCACGGACCTTCTCTTTACAATATGATACCTGTCAGGGATGTCTATTGTACCCCTTTTAGATGTGGTAGTGATCAAATCCCTGACTGTTCTGCTCCAACATGCCCCAAGAGTGCATGACAAGAGGCAGTGGCGTAACTAGGAATGGCTGGGCCCCAAGGCGAACATTTGACATGGGGCCCCCCCAAGCCGCCGCCCCCAAACCCCCAAAGCCGCCGCCCCCAACCCCCCCAAGCCGCCGCCCCAACCCCCCCACACACAAACCGCATTCCTGCGCACACTATTATGCCCCATAGTGGCCCCTGCACACGGTATTATGTCCCATAGTGGCCCCTGCACACGGTATTATGCCCCATAGTGGCCCCTGCACACGGTATTATGCCCCATAGTGGCCCCTGGACACGGTATTATGCAGCATAGTGGCCCCTGCACACAATATTATGCCCCATAGTGGCTCCTGCACACAGTAGTTTGCCCCATAGTGGCCCCAGCACACAGTAGTTTGCCCCATAGTGGCCCCGACACACAGTAGTTTGCCCCATAGTGGCCCCTGCACTCAGTAGTTTGCCCCATAGTAGCCCCTGCACACAGTAGTTTGCCCCATAGTAGCCCCTGCACACAGTAGTTTGCCCCATAGTAGCCCCTGCACACAGTAGTTTGCCCCATAGTGGCCCCTGCACACAGTAGTTTGCCCCATAGTAGCCCCTGCACACAGTAGTTTGCCCCATAGTAGCCCCTGCACACAGTAGTTTGCCCCATAGTTGCCCCTGCACACAGTAGTTTGCCCCATAGTGGCCCCTGCACACAGTATTATGCCCCATAGTGGACCACCCATGAACGATTATTATACTCTGGGGTCTTTTCAGACCCCAGAGTATAATGATCGGAGACCCAGGGGAGGAGAGAAACATAGAAAACACTGCAACTTACCTCTTCCTCGCTCCGGTGCACTCCCGTGCGCTACTTCGGCCATCTTCAATGTTGGACTGGATCTCGCGCGATCCAGGCCGGCGTCGCGACGCATAATGACGTCGGCTGAAGTCTGGGACGTCACCAAACAGGCCCGAAGCCTGCGGAGCAGCGGATAGGTGAGTTACAGTGTTTTTTATGTTCGCTCACCTCCCCTGGGCCCCCGATCGTTATACTCCGGGGTCTCAAAAGACCCCGGAGTATAACGATAGCAGTGATTGTGGGGTTCGCGGTAGTGACTGCCACAGGGCTCCGGGCCTCGTAATGTTCCGGGCCCTGTGGCAGTCGCTACCACTGCTACCCCGGTAGTTACGCCCCTGACAAGAGGAAAGTTATCACCCTGTATGGAGACAATGTTCTGCTTTATTTGGAAGAATCAGGGAAGTCACTGTCAGTGGGACTACAGTAACTATAGTGCCTTGCGAAAGTATTCGGCCCCCTTGAACTTTTCAACCTTTTGCCACATTTCAGGCTTCAAACACAAGGATATAAAATTTAATTTTTTTTGGTGAAGAATCAACAACAAGTGGGACACAATTGTGAAGTGGAACGAAATTTATTGGATATTTTAAACTTTTGTAAAAAACTTTGTAACGCCACCTTTTGCTGCGATTACAGCTGCAAGTCGCTTGGGGTATTGTCTCTATCAGTTTTGCACATTGAGAGACTGAAATTCTTGCCCATTCTTCCTTGGAAAACAGCTCGAGCTCAGTGAGGTTGGATGGAGAGCGTTTGTGAACAGCATTTTTCAGCTCTTTCCACAGATTCTCAATTCGATTCAGGTCTGGACTTTTACTTGGCCATTCTAACACCTGGATACGTTTATTTGTGAACCATTCCATTGTAGATTTTGCTTTATGTTTGGGATGATTGTCTTGTTGGAAGATAAATCTCCGTCCCAGTCTCAGGTCTTTTGCAGACTCCAACAGGTTTTCTTCCAGAATGGTCCTGTATTTGGCTGCATCCATCTTCCCATCAATTTTAACCATCTTCCCTGTCCCTGCTGAAGAAAAGCAGGCCCAAACCATGATGCTGCCAGCACCATGTTTGACAGTGGGGATGGTGTGTTCAGGGTGATGAGCTGTGTTGCTTTTATGCCAAACATATCGTTTTACATTGTGGCCAAAAAGTTTGCTTTTGGTTTCATCTGACCAGAGCACCTTCTTCCACATGTTTGGTGTGTCTCCCAGGTGGCTTGTGGCAAACTTTAAACAAGACTTTTTATGGATATCTTTGAGAAATGGCTTTCTTCTTGGCACTCTTCCATAAAGGCCAGATCAGCTGTAGATCTCTGCAGTTCATCCAGAGTGATCATGGGCCTCTTGGCTGCATCTCTGATCAGTCTTCTCCTTGTTTGAGATGACAGTTTAGAGGGACGGCCGGGTCTTGGTAGATTTGCAGTGGTCTGATACTCTTTCTATTTCAATAAGATCGCTTGCACAGTGCTCCTTGGGATGTTTAAAGTTTGGGAAATATTTTTGTATCCAAATCCGGCTTTAAACTTCTCCACAACAGTATCACGGACCTGCCTGGTGTGTTCCTTGGTCTTCATGATGCTCTCTGCACTTTAAACAGAACCCTGAGACTATCACAGAGCAGGTGCATTTATACAGAGACTTGATTACACACAGGTGGATTATATTTATCATCATCAGTCATTTAGGACAACATTGGATCATTCAGAGATCCTCACTGAACTTCTGGAGTGAGTTTGCTGCACTGAAAGTAAAGGGGCCGAATAATATTGCACGCCCCACTTTTCAGTTTTTTATTTTTTACCAACGTTTAAAATAACCAATACATTTCGTTCCACTTCACAATTGAAGCCTGAAATGTGGCAATAGGTTGAAAAGTTCAAGGGAGCCGAATACTTTCGCAAGGCACTGTATTTTTTAGAGATTCGGTTCAGACTGAATCAGATTCGGCCCTAATTTCCAAAAGTTTTGAGCTTGACACAGACTCACACCATAAAGTACAGTGGGGAAAAAAGTATTTAGTCAGCCAACAATTGTGCAAGTTCTCCCCCCTTAAAAAGATGAGAGAAGCCTGTAATTGACATCATAGGTAGACCTCAACTATGAGAGACAAAATGGGAAAACATATCTAGAAAATCACATTGTTTGATTTTTAAAGAATGCATTTGCAAATTATGGTGGAAAATAAGTATTTGGTTAATAACAAAAGTTCTTCTCAATACTTTGTTATATATCCTTTGTTGGCAATGACAGAGGTCAAACATTTTCTGTAAGTCTTCACAAGGTTGGCACACACTGCTGGTATGTTGGCCCATTCCTCCAAGCAGATTTCCTCTAGAGCAGTTACATCATGAAGTCCCTTGTGACTTAACCACCGAAGAGGATCCTGAGGGAGCCCCGGAAAGGTGAGGCAAGGTACATAAAGGTGTTTATTATGTGTCTGTATCTACTCTGGGCCTCCTCTTATTATACACTGTAGTCTGAAGAGCCCCCACAGAATAATAATAACCCTTCCATTGTTAAAGCTGAATGAACCTATAAATAGTCAGCAAAACAAATATTGTGAGGTTTGCCCTTATTTAGTAATTACTGAATTCGTTGTCCACTCAGGCCTGTATGTTAATTGGACCAAATCTAACATCTTGGCCATAAATTATTCAGTCCCCACTGAATCTGAAGTAAATCCTTCTCTATGTAGATAATCTACGTCAGGATGAAGGTCACGAGGAATGTGACAGACTACTATGCACTTAATGTCCTCCTGCTAATAGCACTTTCTCACCAGAGGACTCAAGCCTGGTCTATAATGTATCATCCATTGTCTGAAAATGCATTTAAAAATTATTTTATTGCCCAGCTTCAGAATCTGCATGGTAGTTTGGCCTCTTTTGTTTGGGACAATAAATGGCCCAGGTTTGCCACCGAACTGCTTTTTAGGCCCTAGGATGCAGGGTAAAGAAAATTCCAGACTTCTAAATGTACTAGTGAATCATACAGCAAACCTACCTGCGTTGGTCAGTCAGTACTGAAAAGCTCTGTACCATGAAGCGTCTCATCCATCTCTATTCTGTATCATATATTTCCCCATACCATTTTTTGTATGTTACAGTAGTGAGGGTCCTGGTGGTAGGTGAGCAGCCCACCTTCTCCTGTTCTAGATACTCCCTATTTGGTGCTAGACAAGGGCTAAAATCCATATTATCAAATTCAACAGTTTTACACCTCTTTGACATAATCTGTCTCTTCCTGGGGTTCTGAACATGCAATATAGTGGAAAAGTCAAGTGGATATTCTACATATGGGACATATGTGTAGATAAGGTTTCAGTCGTTTCAACAACTGAAGAAGAGGTTTCTCCTTACTAATGCTGATCATTTACCCTATGCCCAAGTGACATACAGTCCAAACACAAATTGTAGGGGACTTTGTTGTAGATAGCTCTTTCCCTACTCTAAAATGCCTTCTAGAAATCCCAGGCCACCAAATGTCAAACTATATATCTATATCTTATGTCTGCTAGCTTTAAAAAAAAAAGTTTAACCACACTCCAGGGCCCACTGGGTGGAGGATGGAAGGGTCCTCACCAATGAGGAATAGGAGATGGCACTTGGAAGCTGGTGTCATCTAATATCAGAGAATGAATGTCCTATATTGAGCCTGCATGACCACTTACATTTAGCCAATTTAGACCTGGATTCAGGTACATCTTACAAAAATGTAATTCACTGCTGAGTACCTTTTGCCACCTGTTGTAGTCCAGCACTGTTATTATGGGTTTCTGGAAGCAAGTTTCTGTTTGGCAGAATGAGAGTGGTGGTGCCAGACAGGCCAAAAGTATGTTAACTCATTCTACACCAAGAAATATTTCAGAGAGAGACTCTTTACTGTGCTAGGAAAACAATTGCTAGATTTTGAAAGTACTCTTGTCTCCACCCCCATCCCCACTCACTCACTCACTCACTCACTCACTCACTCCAGGAAGTAATTCAGTCTGTCAAAATTATGTTACCCTTTATAGGGGATGTCCCCATTGCATGGTATGTGTGAAATAAATAATGTTTGCAAATACACTGATTGATCCATATGTGACCATTGATGAGTACTCACCTACATTAGGCTGCCATCCAGAGGGTGATGTTTGCCTATAGCCAACAGATATGTCCTGTAGTAGTTTTGACAGTAGCAGGACAAGTATGCACACACAATTTGTTCCCTTTCCTCCTGCTCTATCTAATTGCCATGTTGAACATGCTGTGCAGTAAGGCATCCCCTGTGCATTTCAGAGCTTCTCACTGCTGTTTTATAGTCACATCCAAGCTTGTTAATAATAGAGGCTAGATTCCACAATATATGAGACAAGTGGATAGTATTGCTCTTTACCCTTTCTTCGCCGTGCTTTATTCATTGATTATGGTGAGACACTTTGGAACTAAGAGACCCTGTCTGATATATGTTGGTAGATGGGACCACATGTGTTTTCCTTCCCTAGACTTGGTACCGGAACCGTTGTTATGTTCAGCCTAGAGAAACACATGGCTAAGGTACATACATTAATTGTTGTCTAGTTAGTTTCATATTGAGCTTGATTTTTTTTTTGTAGTATTCTTATGGCAGTCAGGACATTGTGATGGCATGGCATAATACAATCCTATGTATATTCTTTTCATATTCTTCTTCATTATCAGTCTAGTAGAATAGACTCTAAATGGGTCTATGGGCTGCCCAGGTGTTTATTCTCATTTCTGCCTATGATTTTAAATATGATGACCTGGAGCACTTTATAGTCCCTTCATGGTCAAATATTAGTATTTTTCATTGTCTGCTTCAGTATCTCCTAAATAAACTTTGTGGGAGAAAAAAAAGTAAAAATAAAAAAAGATGTGAGGCCCCCCTATTTTCTATAACCAACCAGATATGATAAAGCAACAGCAGGCTAGCATTACCAGGATGGACAAGCTTTTTGGGCTTTCCTACTCTAAGAGCACTAGCTTGATGCCCCCCCCCCCCAATGAAAGCTCATTAGCTGGTTTGCATCATGTGGTAGGGGTTATTATGGCATACTTATGGGTACATGGAGCCCCGTGCATCAAATTTATTGGGTATTTATGACGCTCTGTACATTAGAATGTAGGGACTCCTTCTGCTTTTGAAGGGGTCTCCACACTCAAGGGATTGCTCCTATGAAACAAGATGGTAAAACTTATTTCATAGATTGAAATAATGTCTGCTTCCTCTGATTAAAAGCATTAAAACCTTTGTATACACTGATTATCTGCCTTTACCCCTTCCATGATGACCAACCCCCAGTCCTTTTACTATTGCTTCATGGGATGGCTCACACACGTCAAAATTCCATCTCTATTTTAAAAAAAAAAATTAAAAATATAAACTTTTAAATCACCCCCCTTTTCCTAGACGAAAATGCCCAAACTATAAACATATAAAAAATGTTTTTCCCATGCGGTCAATGCCTTACCTGAAAAAAATTTGATTAAAAAGCAATGAAAACATCAGACATTCCTTAAAATGGTATAAATTAAAAATACATATGGCCCCACAAACAAACATGCTTTATACAGCCCCAAATACAGAAAAATTAAAAAAAAAAAAAAGTTATGGGAATCAGAATATGGCAACTCCAAATAATTTTTTTTTCAAAGTTTTGGATTTTTGTTAAGATGTTAACACATAACAAAAACTACACAAATTTACTATTACCATAATTGTAACAAGCCACATAATATAAGTAGTATGTAATTTTGGCTGCACAGTGAATGCCATAAAAACAATACCCATAAGTTAAATTACACAAAAGCAGTTTTTTTCTAAATTCTCCTATTCTGTACTTTTTTTGCAGCTACCCAGTATATTGAACATAATATTAAATGATACCGCTATGAAGTACAATAAGTCTCACAAAAAATAAGCACTCATATGAACAAAAAATTAAAAAAGTTATGGCTTTTGAATGGCAGGACATAAAAAAACTAAACTAAAAAAAAAAATAAAAATGGCTGTGAAACATCTTTGATGTGTTAGAACACTCTGTAAAACATGATTGCACCTTTATAGCAAATATCTTTGTTGTGCGATAGATGCAACGTGAGATTTCTATCTCTGTTGTGAGATGAGATGCTCCAGAATTATTAAAAGGCTGTAGCCTCTTAATAATTCTGACACATTCTGTGCCAAAGGGGTAATTGATTAAGACTGGCATAAGAATTGCCAGTCATAGATTCCCCCCAACACGGTGTTATACAGTGTTATACAAACTTTGCATGACAATAAATATAATAAATTTGACCTTTTCACCTGCTGTTTAAATCTGTGGGTTACTTATAGGTTTCAGATGGAAATATTTTGCAGTTAACATTTAGTGAACACATAAACTAGAGATCGACGTTCATCATGACTAGAGACGTATGAATGGTTTATTCTGTGACCAAGACTTAATATTCTTGTATGCTGATGACTGCAGTTTATAATTGATGTCCTTGCTGAAATGTGAAAGACGATTGAGAATTATCTGTGGAGGACTAGCGTTGTTTCTCTCTTTACTTTTTGACGGAAGTGTAAAAAGTCAATTTTCACACCTGTCTTGTCATTTTAGGCTTATGTTTTATTTTATGTTCATTTAGTTTCATATAGTGTAGTTTGAAGCTGCTTAAATATACTGTATTTTTCCGACTATAAGTCACACTTGTTAGCAAGGAAAAGCCTTGCTATAAGGTCCCTGCATCTTATAGTCCAAAGTTAGGGGAGAAGCCATCATTAGATTTTCTCCTGACCACTGTCAGTGTCACTTTTTTCTGGGCACACTTAGGGGCATTATACTTTGTGGGGACATGTTATACACAGTATAATGGTCCTTAGAAACCCACACATAGTATAATGCTATGTTAGTGCCCCATACAGTATAATGCCCCATTAATGCCCACACAAAGTTCTCCTTAACCCTCGTCAGGCTGCATAATTTTACAACATTAACAGGCTGCAGAGGAATAGGTACAATTGTACCTACTCAGCCAGACGAGGGTTAATGCCCCCCATACAGAATAATACCCCAATTATATTTTATGAAGACAATATTACAATATAATTAGCTGTTAGCTTATAACCCCTTTTTCCTTACCTAGTTGGTGGCTTTGACCACTCTTTTCCGTTTGACCACCAGTGAAGGCTAAATTAATATGTTTTTCCTAATTTTTACCTAAACCTGGGGAGTATGTGAAAATTCAAATATGCCTTATTACCAAAAAATATGGTAATTGAAAAAGTATTGTATTTCCAGTGGCGTAATTAAAGTCTTGTGTGCCCAGGTACAAACTATGACCAGAGTCCTCTCCTTATAATGTATTCTTGATAGCGATGGTTATTGGTGCAGCGGTATCTCAGATACTTGAAAGGGATACAGTTATCAAGAATACAATGAGTGAGCAGCGCAGCACCCAGCATGTAAACAATACTGGGAGCTGCATGGTCAGGCAAACAGCTGATTTGAAGCCCATAAAATTTGTTTTACTAAATATTCATGAGGTTGGGCCCTCTGATTAATTTCTGTGCTATTATTATACACTGGGGTCTCTTCAGACCACAGAATATAATAAGTCGAGGCCCAGGGGAAGGGAGTAAAAATAACAAACTCTTATACTCACGTCGCCTCACCTCTCCTGCTGAGGCCCAATAACAGACCTCAACGGTGAGCCCTGAGACACGTGACATTAGTCGCAGGCCAGAAAGGCCTGAAGAGGGAGCTGGGAACTGCTGGAAGCCCAGGAGAGGTGAGTGTAATTGTTTGTTATTTTTATTCACCTCCCCTGAGCAGACTTTTACATCACATAAAACGGGGCTCCTTTCCATTAGCGGCACTCGGAGATGAGTGCAGACTCTGCTGCCTAAGATGTATAGCAGTTCCCTGACCGCTATCATAGTGCTATGGGGTCCCCGTCATTTCCCTTCCCCTTTGGGCCCAGTCGTGATCATATACCCTGTGACCACGATCGTTACGCCACTGTTCATTTCAAGTATAACTTTGGAGGTAAAGACAATTATATTGTATAATATAATAATATTACCAGTACCCTACTCTACATATAGCTAGTGAGGGTTTGATGTGGTGGGAATAAATCAACCATAAGGATCTCCACTGTCAGAGAGTAAAGTAAAAGAGAAGCTTTTGAGTCATTGACTCAACCACAAATTCCATGAAAGCACATAGGGCCATGGAAAAGATTTCTCTTTGCCAATCCGGTTTCCTCCCACACTCCAAAGATATACTGATAGGGAATGTAGATTGTGAGCCCTATATGGGACAGTGACTGTCAATGTTTGTAAAGCGCTGCGGAATATGATGGCAATAAGTAATAAAATAAGTAGTACAAGTTCAGTGTATTGTTCAAATTCAGTACTCCAACTTGCAAACAGCTGTTTCAGGTTTTGACATGTACCGATGTGTCACCCCACTACTGTTTGTTATGCCAACTATACAATTACTGTATAGCAGCCCTAGCAAATATTTGTTAGGACCACTATACACCACTTTCTGCACCATTCCCCGAACTACAGTGTAGTGGCCCTAACAAACATTCAATAGATCTGCTATGATGCATATCTGTATAGCAGATTTCTTTGTATAGCAGTGAGGAAATATTAATCTGATAATGTGTGGAGACTAGTGAAAGGTTAAAGTGGTTGCCCAGAATTTGTAGCAACCTCATGGGTGGACAGGGTGGGTATAAAAGAAAAAAAGGCATACTCATCTATATCTGGTTGCCTGGATCCACTGTCATTTTCCCTCATGTGCCTGAGCTTGCAGTGCGGGTAGCTGTGAGGCTTACATGACTGCTGAGACCAATCAGTGACCTCAGCAGTAGCTGGAGAAGAACTGGTGACATCACTCACTTATCAAATCCTGGACAATCCCTTTAATATAATTACCTTACCAAGACCAGCAAGATATTGAGTGTTGAAGGCTATGAGAGAATTTAAAGCATGGAAACCAGATATGATGAGGGTTAACATAGTGCCAAATTTGAAGATCAAAGGACAGAAGTAATATTCCGCTAGTTCACTTTTGATTCAGTTCTTGTCTAATTCAGATGATTTATGACTTATTTTACCAATTTTTTTTATAAATGAGAAATATTTCACAGAATTCACCAAGCTATAAAATAACACAAGGAAATAAAATTAGAATGTTTCACACTTGAAAGTACAGTAACTAAATGTGAATGTTGCCATTTTTATATACGCTTCATTTACACTACATCTCCCTACAGAACATAAAGCTTTGTGAATCAACATGAATTAATACAATTTCTGAGGAGATCACAAGTACAGTATTTATGTGTAATATTATACATATTTCATGTAGTAATAACTACTAAGAAGATTGCTCTTTTTCTAGTTACCAAATGGATGACTTAGGAATTAGCAATGGATTATTTTAGGCTAAACAACTTATTAAAATGATTTATTTTATCCAATCTCACATTTCCCACTCTGAACTTTCACAAATTGTTAGAAACATTACCATTCCCATGGGTAGGTTTGCTTATCTTAATGGCAATTTTGCTTGTTGGAATCGCAACAGTGAAACAGAACACACGGCAAATAGAATCACTGAAATGTAAAATTAATTAAAGTTTTAAGAACAGTGTAATTTCAAACCGCAGAAATGCAAAAAGATGAGTAAAGGAAGCTACTCTGTCCTTATGAAATTTAATTTCACTCTTTATCTTCTTCGTTGGTTACTATTGCAAAATATATAATATGCAAATGAAGATTGTATAGGATAAACAAATACAAGGAAGACCTTATACTTTTTCCTTTATTTATATATCATTAATTATGGTAAAATAAATATGGGAAAATACAGCAGACAGAGCATAGCTGTCCAAAATTATTGGCCAGAGGTACTCATGTTCCCTAACAGAGATAAGAAAAGTTTGAGTTTTGATTTACTGGAAATTTAGCAAATTCAGGCATGTAGCTGAGAAAATTGTCAATATACATTAACTTGTGTGTACACCACTGTATCTATTTGTGACCAGGTACAGCACAACAGTTGTATACATACAAGAGAAAGAGCCCTATAAAATAGTACCAAATTATGGCACCTGAATTTGAAACTCAGAACCCTTTCCTCCATCATACAGCTGCAGGGACTGCCTTTCAGGTATGTGTGTACTTGCAGCACTGTGTAATAACTGAGGGGGTGGTGCTGATTTTGGGGTGTATTCCCTTATAAATCAATTCCCCTTATTAATAACAGTCCATTTTAGAAATAATAGTCTTCTCTTATAAGTAACAGCCCCCCTTACAAATAATAGACCACTTATCAAAAATAGTTCCCTTTTATGAGTAATAGATAATCATCCCTCCTTACAAATAATAGTCCTCACTAATAAATAACATTCCCTTCTTACAAATAAAACCCCCCAGTCTTATTAATAGTTTGTCCTTATAAATAGCCCTCCTTATAGTGGTTTTGTATTGCTCCCAAAGTTGATTTCTTCACACCAAGCTGCTTGCCTATTGCAGATTCAGTCTTCCCAGCCTGGTGCAGGTCTACAATTTTGTTTCTGGTGTCCTTCCACAGCTCTTTGGTCTTCACCATAGTGGAGTTTGGAGTGTGACTGTTTGAGGTTGTGGACAGGTGTCTTTTATACTGATAACAATGTCAAACAGGTGCCAGGTAATGAGTGGAGGACAGAGGAGCCTCTTAAAGAAGAAGTTACAGGTCTGTGAGAGCCAGAAATCTTGCTTGTTTGTAGGTGACCATAATTTGCAAATAAATTCTTAAAAAAATCAGACAATATGATTTTCTGGATTTGTTTTCTCATTTTGTCTCTCATAGTTGAGATCTACCTATGATGTCAATTACAGGCCTCTCTCATCTTTTTAAGTGGAAGAACTTGCACAACTGGCTGACTAAATACTTTTTTTCCCCACTGTACATATCCCCCCTTATAAATAATAGTTCTCCTGTCCCTATTATTAATAGTTTCTCCTTATAAATATCCTCCCTTATAAATAATAGTTTCCCCAGAAAGGTAGTAACAGCAAAAAAAATCAAAACCAAAAGTCAACTGATAACACTTTTTCCCACCACGGCATCCCTCGCCTGGTTATCATTTCTATATTCTCCATAACATATTCTAAAAGACCACAGTTATGGAGGCTGAATTGTCATGATTATTATAAATGTATAACAGACATCATTCTAATTATCAGCAATAGCTAGTGATAAGATTTCTTGCCCCCCTCAGTGGAGAACTTACAGTTCATGCAATGTCACAGTGAGTGAGATTGTCCCTACTGAGTACAGAAAAGTAGGTAATTCTAAATAGGTCAGAATAAATCACATGATTCAACAAAAAGGAAGGATCCCATAGATTTTCATATAGAAAGCAATAACTTGATAAAGTAATACTGCATTCTATACTTTGGAGGAATATGTACATAATAAAGACAAACAAAAATATACTGGAATTTCAGCAAGTTCTAGGTTCATGTCATGCTGTAATGACTTCTCATTGATGTTCCTGTTTTGACATTTGCTGGAGCAGATTTCAGGCAGACTTTTTTGATTTTTGATGAACTACAGTGCCTTTTTTAAATCCATATTTGTCCCATACAAGTCAATGGAAGCATTGGAGATTAGAAAACTCAGTAACGAAAGCTATATCCTGTTTCAGAAGGCCAAAAAACACAATTAAGTTCCTTGAGATCATGATTCCAGCTGACCATACTTTGCTTTTCCAACTGATTACAAACTTCTTAGATCTTAAACACACTACTTGCTCTTCCAATAGTCCCAAACACTATTTTAAGAGGCTCAGAAGCCTTTTTTATTAACTTTCTCTGGAACTCTAAACACTCAAGATTACCACATTTTATCTTGATACATAAGAAACCTTTGGGGTAGGGGGGTGTCACTACCAGACTTAAAGACCTATATAATGTCAACCAGTTATCTTAAGGGTGCAGTTGCTGGACCCTGGTAATAATGCTCCACATGAAGCAATAGAACGAGACCTCTGGGTCCTGCATTCGCACACATTTAATGGGTGAATTCATAGACCACTATCCAAAAAGTATTATGTAGTGAGTTAATGAGAGGTATGTTAAAAACATGTGCTAAGGCCCTCGACATGTCCAGATTTGCTAAGGTCCTCAACATGTCCATATACCAACTTTTTAAATGTATTCCTTTTAGTGTTCTTTCGCTTTGTAGGTAGAAATATCACCCATATATCAGATTTGTTGCATAAGCTAAGCTCTGTACAGATCCCCATACTGCTCAAGTCACCAGCCATACAATGATGTTGATTCAATCCTCACTGGGGCTGGACTCATTCGCCACTCTGAAAGTTGTTGACTAGCCACCTCTCCGATATGTACTCAGATATTTCATAGAAAGAAAGCTATATTTTACTGTTTACCCTACCTCAAAAGACCTCTGCCAAAATATACCATAGGTTGTTGCTAGATGTGGTGTCAGTTTCCTATGAAGCTGGGGAAAAGATTTTCAGATTACACCTAGTGAACAAAACTTTGGTTTATTGTTAACATATTCATATGTTTTTTAGGAGTGTACATTTGCAGGAAAATCCATACAAAACTAGAACAATATCTATATATTACCATCTTTATAGGCTCCATTTCCTAGCACAGTAATTTTGCTAAAAAGGTAATGGAAACTCTGGCTCCATCTTGCATATATGGTGGTCATGTCCTGGAAATCATAATTACTGATGTGAGGTTGAATGTCATATTAATGACGCCGACTCTAATAATATTAGATTCACAGCAAGCCTAGTTTTACTATAGCTTCCCCAATCAGGTTCACCCCATCTATAGACAGCCTTGCCACTCATATGCTTACATTAACAAAACAATTAATCCTCCAGAATTAGAGACAGCAGGACCCTCCTACCACTGCTATGTGGCTTAAGAAATGAAAGCAATTGTGCTGCTTTGAAGAGCTTGCTAATAGGAGAAATTGAAACAGAGCACTTTTCGTAAAAACCTGGCTGCCTTGGCTGGACTTTAGCGTGCTGGAACTCCCCCCTACTGGTGCCCATTTTGTATTGCCTTGGTGATGCTCCTAATGCTACTGTTACTTTTGCTCTTCATACTTGTCTTAGGTTACCCAGTGGGTAGTCTTAGACCCTAAACATGGTTCTTGAAAGCACTTCTTTTATCGTATGACTCTGTAAACTCATTTTTTTTGCTTCTGATGCAGCACTTATCCTGTATCAGTCTTTCATGATATGTCAATCTACTTAATCAGTCTACTGCTTTGTATCATGAAGGAGCTCGATAGTGCTTACTCATACTTGTCTTTTTTAACTTGATTTAACTTATGCTTACCCTTTTCTTATCCTTTGTGTTTCATATCTCATTTATCCTAAGTAGTAGGCCTTTGAATATTGTATCTCCTCTGTGGTATCAGCTGTTGTGTCTGGATGTTAAAGGCCCTAGCAGTGATTTACTGCATACTGTTTGCCTTGTAATAATGTATCACTTAACTTCAGATACGTCCCATGGATTACTCATTGTTTTTTACTTACAATGTTTTCAATAAAAAGAGAATTCAAGAAAAAAAGGACATGCTACATATGTTCAGCTCAGCAAAATTTAATTTGACATTTAATGTTTCACATGCAATTGAAATGAATTGTATGTAACATGTTAAATATCAAGTTAACATTTGCTGAGTCAAGTTATTGTATATGACATCTGTTCTGTGACATGTGCAGAGGTTATGATACAAGAACATTGAGGAAGAGTTGAGCTGTTTCTATCTTTCATTAACAGTGGGGTGGTCATGTCTTTGCACATGACTCATGCAGGACTGATTCCTTATGCTAAGTCCTATTTTTTTGGTAGGACTCCTTGGATGATGTTTTTGACTTCATAAATTGATTATTTTGTTTTATTTTCACCTTTATATTCTTATTTTTACCAATACTACTTTACTGTATTTAGTACACTAGGGGTCTGTACCCTTATGGTGACTAGAGGATTAATTATTTTGTATTTTCACTTCTCATATAACGATTTATCACTTTTATTATTTTATTATTTTTTGTACTGACCACTTATTATGAATTAAGATTATGTTTTTGATTATAGCCCTACATCCTCTGGGAAAAAAAGGGGCAATAAGTGTTCAGTTTCCCTGGAGTGCTACCACAAGATAAATAAGCATTTCACAGGGAATTTCTTGGGCCCCTATGCAACTGAACCAGTATTCACCTCCTGAATTAACCGCTATCTACTCTGGCCAAGAGATCCCTTCTTATTAGCCCAAAATTCCTTCATAGGGTATAGGGGTTTTCTAAAATCCCTTTATTATTCACAGTAATCATACTTATCAAGGATATGCAATTTTTTTCTCAGCTTTCTATTTCCTTAAACTAATTATGAGATTGTGTCAGTGTAATTGGTTGGATTGAAAATCACTTGTGGAAGACAACCGAATGGTGGAAATTGATGGCATTGAATGACTCTCATATTCCCTGTAATTACCACATAGAATGGCTACATAATGGGAAATGGAGAAATTAAAATCCCAATTTATTATACCTTTACTAAAAAAATAAAGCTAAAAATCATTACTAAGGCTCTTTGTATGTGCTTACCAGTGCTCTTTAGAAGATGTAATCTAAAGTGAATCTTAATAGAAGTTCCTGATCCTCTCTTGATTAATCTTGTCTGCTGACAGTGCATGTAAGTTAGAAGGGTTATTGATTTTTAGCTGCATTGCAGTACAAATTCACTGTAAAGCAGCATAGAAAGAAGACATCATGATGTCATGTATGTACTCTTTCCAATGATATATGTTAATACTACAAGTGATCTGTTAACGATTGTAACAGCTGGGTTGTTTCACATCATCATGCCTATAAACTCTTTAGCAATTTCTATTTTCCTTAGTCTGCTTTCATTCTATTATTTGTTAAATAAATAATTTTTTTATCTATATATATTTACATCACTTTTGTTATTTTTTTGTAACCTACTGTATAACAGCTAATTGTTAAATATGTTCCAGTATAAAATAGTACCATGAAAAATTTGTCAATGATAGTGCCTGATTTTTTTACACCACAAATTTAGGGCACTTATTGTAAAAGGATGCTCTTTAGTAGAAAATCTTGTTCTTTGGTAAAATCTTGATGGTTATTTTCATTGCATGGATGTACAATATGTTTGATCTAAACTATCATCTGACCCATTGTTCTATGACCTATGCACAGGATAGGTTATTGTATTCCGAAGCTACAGTGAAGGATGGACCCGGAAACAGCTCTGCTCCTATTCAAATAATAAGACCAGAGCTGAAGGTCCCATCCACTGTGTAGCAGTGGTTCAGGAGTACTGCAGCTCTGATCCTATTACATTAATGGGATCAGAGCTGTTTCTGGCCCCATGTTTAACTGTAACCTCTTGCACCTGAAGGCTGCTGGATCAGCTGATTGGTGTGGAGTCTAGGTGTTGGACCCCAACCTATCACATAATGATGACCTATCCTATGTGTAGGTGATCACTATGAAAAATGACTTGGAGGAGAGAAAACCCCTTTAAAATATATAAAAGTAAATTTGAAGAAATATTGTAAGGCTACAGGATATAACAGAAACTTTGAAATATATAACCATACCTCATTGCTTGAATAGGAGCAGAGTTGCTTCATGAATAGACTCTGCTAGGCAGAGCTGCTCTCGGCGCCATCCTTCATTGTAACCATCTCGAGGCAGTTGGATCAGCTGATTGGTGTGGTGTCTGGGTGTCAGATCCCCATCTATCAGATGTTGATGACTTGTTCTGTGTATAGGTTTTCCTAGTCACAAAACATAGGCTTGGAGGAGTTTAAATGTAGCTGTGATCAAGCTGCCACGTTCAAACTCTGCATTATTCACAGAAACTGTGGTCACAACAAACAGCAAATGGTCTGAGATTATTGTTGTAGGCAACTCATTCCCTGTATACTGTTCTCACTGTAAACACTGTAAGGAGAATATACAGAGATTATTAGAATATTTTCCAACTCATTGCACATCATGTCCAACAAACCACACCCATTAACAAGCCATACACCCAAAATACCCTGGACAAAATTTTGAAATGTTCACAACCATGGCGGTGCCACATGTCCATGTTAGGATGTTAGAAGCCAGGTGACAAAGACTGGTGAGGGACCCAGCAAGTGGTGGCATAGAGAAGAGGGTGATATGTAAGGAGATCTTTACTTAATCTGTTATTATATTACATTTTAAGCTTGGTTATTAAATGTGGCCATTCACTTTACTAGTGGGAGACATTTACATAGCCTGGTGTACAACCACTGTTTTAATCATTCCTACGTTACAGAAGTGGATACACTACCTCTATAAGCAGTTGTCATTATCTATGAAAGTGCAGTGTGGTTTGACTTTATATTTGACAGTTTCTATTAAATCATGACCTACACAGGTAGCCATGTTATAGCTCAGTAAATATAGAATTAAAATAATTCTCCCAAACTAACCTTATTTAAAGGGGTCACTATTCATAGGAGGTCTTCACAAAAACATAAAAAAATAATTGCATCAAACACTGTTTTTTTGTGTGTATTCAGTACATTTGTTATTGAATGAGATGGGTTGAGAGGTAGTCAGATAAAAGTATCCCTCAGTCTGTGTCATTTATGCATTACAATGGATTCATGTGCTGTTTGTTTGCAGTACATGCACCAACAAAATACAGACTAAAAATATGGCCATTTGTTATCGTGTTGACCACAATAGACCCAGTTATGGAACAGCAAAATTATTTATTTTATTAAAACTCTTTGTAAATAAAAAGGGAACCGATTAAAGTTTCCACTAGTAATTTTCCTAAAATCTGGCTGGCTGGGTGTACAATATTGTATGTGCGCTGATTTACCCATATAATGAGACTGAAATATGTACATACATTTGGGGTGAGTTCTCCCTTTACCTTCAAGATGTTGTTTTTATGGACCCGTATATCTGGGCCTTCAGTTCCTCAGTTATTATATCGTGCTCCACAGCTTCTTGTTTACAGGCGAGGCCTGCGTACCTTCGCGCCATTTGTTTGCTCGCACTATTTTTGTCCTATTTCGATTGTACTTAAAAAATCTTTAATAAACTTTGATTAAACATACATTTGGGGTGAATGCTGCCTCTGTACTAATGAAAAAAAAAAAAAAAAAAACAACCATGGCTTTGCTTAGTTATGGGTACTAGATAAGGCATGGAGTTGAACTGGAGCAACTGCAGGGCTGGTGGTTAATGCATAGTCTCTGCACTTGAAACTAATGTGCTGTTCTGTGGAGACTCTCTTGATATGTCAAGCTACATTACATTATCCATAAGTAATCAGCCAGTAGCATCAGGTTCTTCATTGCCAGAAGCCACTACTCTGCTCCCTACAGGAGGAACAGAGTGCTGATATAGCAGCATGATGGGTTACTTGCTTTGCTTTGTTATAAACAACCAGGATACTGATTATTTTCCAGGAAATAACAGTATTGTGCTTCCTACTGACTTTTTTTGTTCTTAATAGCATACTTCAGGTTGTCAGAAAGCCTGTTTCCCTGCATTCATGTGAATGGAAAGCATCTTATGCGTGAACTAAAAGCCGTTTCCTAATCTATTCCAATGAGACTGACTTTGAGCATTTTATAGGGGTGAATGGAAATGGGCATCCGGTTTACACATAAGATGCAGCGTGAATCAATGAGTCTCTTTGGTGGTCACATGACACGGTCAGGCATCAGAGTGGACTAATAAAGGAGATGTATAGTACAAGTAAAATGTGTTTTATCAACACAGGCAGACCTGCAAAAGGGGAGGGAGGACAAAAAAAACTTGGGACTTCTACTTTAATATTGGTTTTTACATATTGGATAAAAAATGCTGTTCCTGTAGACAAATATTTGTCTGAGATGCGCTTAAAAATAGGGACTTCACGGCTGCAATCAATCATTATTAGTATTATTATAAATCACATGTCTGCTGTAACCAATCACAAGAGCAAAATGCTGTCCTGCTCCTCCAGCTGCTCAGGGGTCAGATTGCACTGCAAGATAATGTAAGAGAAAGTGAAAGAGTGTGAAAGCAGCACATACACACTAAGGACAGTGAAGGGAATCTCTCTCCTTGTGGAGAGCAACAGTGAAGGTGTGTAGAGTTTTGAATTGCTTTTTTGCCCTCTACTAAGCATGTACATATCACAAGGCATTATAGGAAAAGGAGCTGGTAAGCTCAAGCGCCCTCTGTCGGATGTAACAAATCCTCAATTTGCTTTTGGCCCGCTGAGTCTTGAGAAAGCAAGAGGAATTTTAGCCAAGCCAATATCACTCATCTGCATACAGCACTGTTTCGGGATTTTTGTCCCTCATCAGTGCAGAGCAGAGTGAATTGGCTGGCTTTCTGGGAGGCAATGAGTGGCTCAGGGAAGGGAATATCTCTCCTTGTGGAGAGCACCAGTGAAGGTGTGTAGAGTTTTGAATTGCCTTTTTGCCCTCTACTAAGCATCTACATATCACAAGGCATTATGGGAAAAGGAGCTGGGAAGATCAAGCGCCCTCTGTTGGATGTAACAAATCCTCAATTTGCTTTTGACCCACTGAGTCTTGAGAAAGCAAGAGCCTCCCACAAAGCCAGCCAATTCACTCTGCTCTGCACTGATGAAGGACAAAAATCCCGAAACAGCGCTGTATGCAGATGAGTGATATTGGCTTGGCTAAAATTCCTCTTGCTTTCTCAAGACTCAGTGGGTCAAAAGCAAATTGAGGATTTGTTACATCCAACAGAGGGCGCTTGAGCTTCCCAGCTCCTTTTCCCATAATGCCTTGTGACACTAAGGACAGGACAGTGTAATTTAAGCATACTTGTCCACCTTACAACTGTTCAGCTAGTGGACATAAACTAGGCCAACCAATAAAAACAGAAAGTGCCCCATATTTTTATATGCAAATTTGAAAAGGACATATTTGAAATAGTTATAAAAATATAGTTAGGATGTCTCATCATCTTTGTACAGAATTATATTCTTCTACCTAACAACAAATGGTTAAATAAGAATAAAGTTAAAGTTTTGGAATGGCCAAATGAAAGTACTGACCTTAATCCTATATGTTGTGGAAGGACCCAAAGTGAGCAGATCATGGGAATAAATTCACCAACATAACAGAGTTGATGCTCTTTTGTACAGAAGAATGGAATAAAATTCCTCAATGTCACCTGCAAGCTGATATACAGAATAATCAACCATTACTGGGAAAGGCTGTGTAGTCACACCAGATACTGAAAGCAAAGGTTCACATACGTTTACTGCTCACAGATATACAATATTGGAACTGTAAATAAATGATTAAGTCTAATATTTTGACTCATGACTAGACTTTATCTACTTTTTGGGCGTGATTAAAAATCTGATGTAGTTTAGGGCAAATTTATGCAGAAATATAGATCATTCTGAAGAGTTCACAAACTTTCAATCCCCACTGTATAAATATGAGACAAAATTTTCCATAAATACTGTATATGTTTCCTTAAAATCAAAAAGATATTTGCGCACAGAAATTTCTATTGAGCATATTCTTTTTTCCACTTTCATATATTTCCTGAATTTGCTTCCTGCATATTTTTAAGCAGATACTGATAAATATAAGTACTCTTTTGTTTTAAAATACATTAAATACCCTACAGCTCAACAGAACTAAAGTATTCAGGTCATAATCCCATGTAAATTACTGGAGAACATTCTGCATAACATGCATAATTTTTGCATAAAACGTTCATTCTTCCTGACCATAATTGTACAGTAATATGTTTGATGTTGTAGGATTCATTAACTTTAAAACTAGGTTTTCCGTTTATCTCCTCGACCATGATGCTGACCTTTTTATTCAGGTCTTACAAAGTAAGTTAAAATGATTTTTGTATGAAAATGTTTTACAAACTATAACATTTAAAGGTATTTTAAGGGAAAAAAAAGACTCAACCATTTAACCTACCAATATGTGTGCTTCTATATCATCCAATTTCTTATTTTGAAACCGCTGTGTTGATCTTTTGTTTCATCCACAGTTGTCTATTATATTACATATTGTATTGTATTATATTATACAGTATGTATAATAAAATATGATCAGATGAAATTGAAAATAGTTTTTGTATATCCCAAGATGTCAGAACTTTTTATTTTTTATATCTGTTTCATATCATTACTGCTTTTAAGCCTCAGCATTTTTAAGAAATTATTTGTATGTATGGGATAAAAAGTAATTTTCATAATTTGATTAAACATTTTGCTTTGGCTTTTACAGCTGGCATATATAAGCACTACAATACAAGCTGTAGAAAGCTGTTCATTAGCCATAGCTTTAGACTGACTGCCTGATATCTTTTCCAGTCAGTCTGACAGATTACTTAATAGATGACATTCCACAAATTGTACTGTCGTAGTTATGTATGCAAGCTGTAGAAGTCACGTAAAGAAAAACTTTTAAACATTTAATATTTTTAAAAAAATGCCCAAAATTCATACAATTAAAAAATATAAAAATAATTTCTCCATGTACATAGCCTATAAAAATGTAATGCAAAATACTGATCAAATCAGCGCACTAGAAATTAAAATATGACTGTTGGGAACAATGTAATGATAATTTTATCCTAAAAGAATGTCCTTATAGAGCTCTTATTATCTTTTTATACTATCTTCAATATCTAAATATAGACATATCCTAAAATAAAGGTATTACATTGGAATTGAATATTCAACGTGACAGCAATTTGTAATTATATCCTGGCCTGAAACATCTGATATGACTATCTGTGACAGGTAGATATAATAATCATCAAGTTTCCTTATGCATTTTATTCTTTGACTCCAACCACTGTATCTATATTCACCTGTCATTTAATCATCAATTTCTATGCTACAGAAAAATAATAGTATGTGATGAACTGAATGTCCCTCCCTCGTGTCAGTAGGTCAAGAATTTCATATTGTTAGAATTTCAATGCATTGTAGGTAGTTTAAGGTAAATTCAATTTGCAATGAACTTGAAGTAAAAATATATTTTACCCTCTACTTTATCAACCCACTGCATTCCTTAAAAACTAAAGGTGGTAAAAAAAAAAATCAGAAATTTTTTATAACTAAGGTTGATTTTAAAAAGTACCTGCACAATTTCTGACATGTCTGTTTGTACCATTAGTGCTGACAGTGGTAACATTCATCATAATGTAACAATTTTGGAGTATCTTTTCTTATAACTGTCCTTTATGTTGTTCCTCTGTTATTTCTGCTAAATATTTATAAATAAATATCACTGAACATTACCATTCCATTTATCAAAAGGGGTGAGTCCTGATTGGACCAGCACTGTTTGGAAAGTGTAGAGACACACTCCCAACTGGTATGTCTTGGTTGCCAATGTATACATAGTTTTCTAAAAGGACTAAAAGAAGCGCAATGAAGATATATATAAAAAAGATGTTCCATAATTGTTGTTTCATAGAAAATGCTATTTACTAAAATATTAGAGTAATTACAATATCTGACCATGAAAATAAATAATAGAACACAATCTAAATTTATTGCCATCTATAACTAAAACAGTTCCACACTTTAAGTTTATAGTTTATGAAGAAGTAATGGTTGTCAGATGTCTCCCATTACCTTGCATAGACCCTATTCTTTCAGAAAAAAAAAATATACATGTTGTACATTTTTTTTCTGAAAAAAGTTATATATATATATATATATATATATATATATATATATATATATATATATATATATCCAGGGCAAAAAAATGCACAGTGGTCTGATTCATAAATTTTTGCAAATTAACATGGTTAAAACTTTTGCCACTTACTGTCAGTTACAGAAGAAGTACTTGGAGAAGACAGCAGCCAGAGAGGGTTGTAAAGTCTGGAAGCTGACAGGGGGGCAGCAAATGGATAACAGCAAGGCTGGGAAGGGAAGAGACTGTTTTAAGAAAACTACCATCTTACCAGGTTTGCCAGGTGCTGGCACCAGCCCTGGATACCATAGTTGCAATTGAACATATCAATTAAATGGTTAACAGTCACTATCAGTACTTGCACCTTTCACAGCTGTTACAGGCGCGTATATGCAGTATAAAACAGCTGGAACCCACTGCATATGAGGAGAAATCAGTTCCTGAGCTCCCAGCACCCACACTGGTAATTGTTTGAAGGAGTTGAGGCATTTGAACTATCTCTGCAGACTCTATTTGTTGTTCTGGGTATCACAGTGCTGAATCAAATGGCTCATTCAAATTTACAATGGTTTCCATTACATACTGTACTCTGATAAAACTATATACTTGATTATATGTTATGTCTAAATTTTGTTAAAGAAACCTAATTTAAAACATCTTTCTACTACAGTATCTATTGAGTTGCATGTGAGAGCTAATAAATTCCATGCCTCACAGTTGGTGGATTGTTGTAGTCTTAATGGGAACCTGTCCTCTCTGCACCAGATTTGTTGTTCAGTGAAGTCAGAGGTGTACTCCTTGGCTTCACTGTGCATGTGCCCAAGGTCCTGTACATGCGTTCTGAAGCAAAGGTGTACTCCTCTGGCTTCACTAAAGAACTGTGCCTGTAGTACAGCTGTTAGGTGAGCATAAAGTTTATTTAATTTTTAATGCAGCCACAGATTGTGTTTGGAACATTAAACCTCTGGTCCATAAGGACCTGTGTGTGGTTTATTGTCTCTAATTGCTCTGACAGATTCCCTTTAAATGGAATGTAATTCAGATAGAACAAAACAACAGCACCGAGCAGTGCATAGTGTGATGCTGTTTGGTAAGAAGCAAAGTAGATTTGAGCAAATTAAACTCTAACCTTATATGGTTGTGAGTAAGTCACAACCACCACATAACACAATAGAACCAATTGACAGAGGGTTCCTCTCTGGATGGCAGGCAGCAGCAGGATCCAGCAGGCACTCAAGTGTGTTAGGAGATCAATAGGAAGGACCAGTCTGACCCACAGACTGGGTCAGAGGAAAGGAACCGCGCTTTGCCCAAATAAGGTAGAATCCAAAAACTTTATTTTTCAACACTACGCGTTTTGGGGTACACACCCCTTTATCAAGTGTATAGGAAGAACACAGCGCTAAACATCATACACCAAATGCAGGTGTATATAAAACAAACATACAGCTGGACACGCCTCAAGAAACAGGTAAAAGGGGGGCGTGGCCTGTGGCAAAAAAAAGCAAAAGTAAATACAGGACCATTTGGACAAGTCTAATAAATAATTATAATAAATTATTATAAAAAGAAGGGGAGGGATCTAAAGGCCAGGGGATCTCTTTTATTATTATTATTATTGTTAATGGACAATCCGTAGGAAAAATAAGCTTTATCTTACCGAGGAATGTATAAAAACAGGGTTACAGCAGTGTGTCACAGCGTTCCATTATCAGAATGCGCATGTGCGGAGAGTTTACCGCACGTGATGAAGCTGCTGCCAGTTTAAATGGACTTGCGCATGCCCAGTGTGGTCAATAAGCCGCAATCTGAACAGCTGGTTGCTTTAACAGCTGTTTGGCTGGCGGAAAACTCTGCACATGCGCGGCAAACTGTATACTGCAATGGAAGGCGGGGAATGGAAGGCAGGGCCGAATTCCAGTAGGAAGCGGCCACTGGCTAAAGGTAAACTGATGACCAAATAGGTCGTATTGATAAACAAAGAACTAATTACATGGGAGAATGCTAATGTAATATGAAGGATGCATATTAGATAAAGGTACTGTTGGTACATAGGGGCAAGGCATCACTCAAGAGTATATAGATGTATATGGAGGGGACCTCAGTCACTATATAAATGATTCATGGAATAGCGCTATTGCAGAGAGTATGTATATATACTCTTGAGTGATGCCTTGCCCCTATGTACCAACGGTACCTTTATCTAATATGCATCCTTCATATTACATTAGCGTTCTCCCATGTAATTAGTTCTTTGTTTATCAATACAACCTATTCGGTCATCAGTTTACCTTTAGCCAATGGGTAAAGCGATCAGCTGTTCGGATTGCAGCTCATTGACCACACTGGGCATGCGCAAGTCTATATAAACTGACAGCAGCTTCATCGCGTGTGGTAAACTCTCCACGCATCCACATTCTTATACTGGAACGCTGTGACACACTGCTGTAACCCTGTTTTTATACCTTGCTCAGTAAGCTAAAGCTTATTTTTCCTACGGATTGTTCACTAAGAATAATAATAATAATAAAAGAGATCCCCTGTCCTTTAGATCCCTCCCCTTGCTTTTATAATAATTTATTATAATAATTTATTAGATTTGTCCAAATGGTCCTGTATTTACTTCTGCTTTCTTTTGCCACAGGCCACCCCCTTTTACTTGTGTCTTTGGGAGTGTCCAGCTGTATGTTTGTTTTATATTAACCTGCATTTCGTGTATGATGTTTAGCGCTGTGTTCTTCTTATACACTTGATAAAGGGGTGTGTACCCCGAAACACGTAGTGTTGGAAAATAAAGTTTTTCGATTCTACCTTATTTGGGCAAAGAGCGGTTCCTTTCCTCTGATCCAGTCTGTGGGTTGAACTGGTCCTTCCTATTTAAATGGAATGTGTCGTCTAGATTTTTTTTTCACTAATTTAACTAAGATACTGATACTGACTTTTTCAAAATTTTAGATTCTGATTTTAGGTTTTTTAACTCTATTTTTGTACAAGATGATGGGGAAATCTGCCTTACCTGAAGTGCTGTTAGCAACAATTACAGATATTCTTTACAACAGTCACATGGACCAGTGAATCCTGTAGATTTATAGACATACAGTGCGCATGATTATGTATATACATACAGCATAACATGATTGTGTAGGAGGGAAAGGATGTGAAAGGTGAATTAATCATGTAAATATCAATAATATAAAATATTTGTTTAAGTAATATACAATTTTCTAAAATACATTCCATTTAAGGTTTGCTGACTTATTCAGAGAGAAAAAAAAAAGCTAAGCAGGTTTCCATTGCAATGTTTTTTATACGGGGCCCTGTAATCACTAGTTGTGACCATGACTGTGATGGCTTCAGAGATCAAATGTAGCTATAACAAAATGGGTCCCAATTCCAATTTTTGCTATGGGACCCTAGAACTATCTGTTATTCTCCTAACTTAGATATTTGATAAAAAGAAGGCAAATAAAACATATAAAATAGTTCATTTTTTAATAGTAGTCATAATATGGTTCTCTCAGCAATATACAAAAGATCAAATTGTATTTAGCATTATTTATGGAATATTGAGATTTATGAAATCATCCAAATTAACTAACGCACATCAAGATGAATTGCAATTACTTAAGAGTTACTTACGATGGGTAAGAGCAATCACTTTCATTTATTAAATGGTGTGTCAAGGTGATATATTACTACTACATTTTATGTGTTGTCAGCACTAATGATAGATTATACTCAGAGATCTGTTAATAGCAACCCTATGAAATCTATAAATTAAATAATAAAAGAAAGATATACTATAGTTTTAATTACGTGTCAAGCAAAATTATTGTATCTTTAAGAACTATTAATAGACACTAGTAGTGCTGTTGAAGCATGAAGAAAATAAAGCTGTAAACATATCACTGGCTGACAATTTAGGTGTAAATTATCTCACATGCTAAAGCTTACCGCAGCGCAGGGCTGGATTAAGTCCTCTAGAGGTCCTAAGCACTTAAAAGATTTTGTTGTCCCACATATATGTAACTCAAAATATAAGCAATAAAAAACATTAAAAAAAAACAAAAACCTTCATTTTTGAAGTGAAACTTACAGTAAAATGGAAAATGTCCTTTATGTACTTTCACTTTATTTATATTTGATATGTTCTCTCCTACTTCTTTTTTAATTGCAAAGTCTTTGATGAGATCTTCAAAACTAATATTAGGTAATACATCTGAATTTATGAAGTAGTAGTGAAAAAGTATCGAGCCTTCATATACATTTTTTTTCATTTATTGTGGGGAGCCCTTTTTGTGGACCTTGGTTCAGCTTTACCATTTGCACTTTTGCACCATATGGGTCGTCATGGTAAATTCACCAATGGAAAATTTCTGTGGTATCTCCTTCCTTAGGAAATGCTATTTTGCTTGATAGTTAATCTAGCCCTGTAACAATGTAATCCATTTCAAAGGCATCTATATATTCTGTAATCAGCTGAAGTATAAAAATGTTTTATTACTATTACTATGACACTTTTAATTGTTTGATTTAAGGGAATAATTTCAAACAAATCATAAATTGAATATGTTAGAAACTGCATTTGTAAGTACTGCCAGCGGACATAGATTTTGTGAAGTAGTACAAAGCCAAAACATTAATGAAATAGTGACAATGGTATATATGATCTGTCTTTTTCAGATACATTTGCAAAACAGACAAAAATGTCTGCAACAGCAGTTTCCATATTAAAAATAATTATGTAGGACATGATAGTATAAAATATTAGAGCCTCAATTTAACATAAAAATAGATAAAGGCTGACAATACATTGCCAGGAATGTTAGCATTATATGGAAATGTCTCTTCAACACTGGTAATGCGTATAATATTAAAAGGAGGATGGGTTTACTCTAGATTTCTAAAAGATAATCCATTTATAGAATCAATGTAGGTTGAAATCATTATATTATTATTATTGTTGTTATTAATAATATGAATATAAAATTATTAATAATATTTTGTTATGACTGTTGACCTGGTATTTAAGCATTATTATCTTTCAGAAATGTGATTCTTTAATACTATATGCTCAGTCATATAACATGTTGAGTAATTTTATTTTTGTGTTTTTGTTTTCTTTCCTGGAATTTTTACTTATTGTTACTGCTTTGATGCTATGATGTCACAGTACAGGGATAACAATAAAAACATTGGTGGCAGTGCTTAAAAATAAAAAACTAAAAAAATGATAGTAGAGCTGCTGCTGCTACTGCCCTTTGAATTTAACGTAAGAGCACCTGTTTGGCACTAAATTCAGATAGACTGATCTGTGGTTGGCCCATTTGAATTTAGCATCAAAGCAGGTGCTCTGGCAATTAATTCATATTCATTAAAATCATTATTTCTAACCTTGTCAATGTCTTGACTATATTTTCTATTCATTTTGCAGCTCATTTGATAAATAAAAGTGTGAGTTTTCATGGAAAACACAAAATTGTCTGGGTGACCCCAAACTTTTGAACGATAGTGTAAATATATTGTATAATCTTATAGGAAAATAGACATATATGTTTGCAGATCTACAGCTACATATGATATTTATACAAAAAGCATAGCTGCCAAGTTGTTCTCTCTAAGGAGAGTAATACTGTAGATAGGATGACTACAAAAAAATGAGCAGATTGATCTTCCTGATTTAATGATTTACAAACCAATTTACAATCTGCCCTTTGTTGCCATTTAGTGGACAATAAATTATCCAAGCACTCACTTTTTATTAACAAAAGTGAATCATAAATTTAATTTAATGATTAACAGAATGTATACATTTGACGGACAATTCCGCAATAGAGGAATTACTGTAATATTGTGATACTTTTTATTAGATACCATATTGAATTTGCCCAGAAATTGCTACTTATTATTATTATTATTATTATTATTATTATTATTATTATCATCATATTATACATATATCTTATAACTGCATTCATTAAATAAAGTAGTATGCAATGCAATGTTTGAATAAAAATAGCAAAAAAAAAATGATTTGCAATGGAACATAGCACAATTAGTTCTGAAAGAGAAAATATTTTATGAAACACTGATGAAAAATTACATGTCAAGTCACTGGATGTCAAAATGTGCTATTCTGGACTCCTACATAAACCACCATATGAACATTCAAAATATTGTCCTTACCATTGTCACTCTAAAGTGACAAACCTTAATCTACATTTACATGATTTTGACAAGCTTCTAATTTCTTTACAAGAGGCATACCACATCAAGCTGTCAAAGTCCCTACAGACTATGTTATCATAAGTACACATGAATGAAATGCAGAGTAAGTTAACGTATATTACAGCAGTTTGCACTTCAACTGTCGGAAAAGATATTGTTAAACTAAACTCACCTTCATGTTGTATCAAGACAAAATAGTGATGAGTGCAGCACTAATACATATATATATATATATATATATATATATATATATATATATCTCGTATTTTTTCTCATAATAATAAGCTTTCCTTTTATGACATTTTATTTTTAAATTATATGACTTGTGTGGTGTAGTTGAATAAAAATATGACACATTGATGGATGACTATATTCTTCAAAAATATAAATGTGCAGAAAGGCTATATTTAGGTATATTTTAATAAACAAAGAAAATATGTAATATACTAGTCATATTTCCAATATCACAGTGTCTATAAATCTTGCCATGTAGACAATAACTTATTAGTGTGCCTGTTGTATCTTTCTACTCCAGGAAATAGACTTTCCTCTACCTAATCTCTTACACATCTCATATGAAATGTGAGACAAAAGTTTAAAAATAATTCCTATTTAAAATAAAAATGTAAGAAAGAAGTAAATGCTTTACAGGTGCAAATGGATATATTTGTTTTGTACAGGTAATGGTTCAATTTATTTCCATTTTTTTCTTTAAGGAAATTAGTTTTTATTAAACTTTTTTAAATTGTATATACAAAGAGTCTATTGCACATTATATATGCAAAAGTATATCCACCCATATAGTATATACAATCAGATTAGGTACAAAGATTTTAAATGGCACCAACATTTAGAAAGATAAAAAATGAAATGTTATTTTGTTTAATTGTAGTAACTAGAGATGAGCGAATCGATTCTGCAGAAGTGGAATTTGATCCGAATTTCAGTAAATCTTCGATTTGCCACGATTCCGGATTTCCTCATGCTTTGATGCATTGAATCGCATTTTTTTTATAAAATGGCCACCACACATGTTAGGACAAGGGGGAAGGGACTCTGGGAGCGCGGGATCACAAACAATGCCAAGCGTGCAGCTAAACAGCAGCCAGCAGGATCGGTGATGTCACAGCCCTATAAAAACCCTCGGCCATTTTAGGCACAGTCATTCCACATCGTTCTTACTGTAGGGACAGACGTCGGCAGGAGCTAGGGAAAGACTTAGAAAACATATAGAAGTTCAGGGAAAGAGGCTGAGCCTTAGAACTGTAGGAAAAGCATAGGGAGGAATTGAGAGAAGAATTTGGGGTGGTTGCAGGGTCATTTACAGCAAGAATTTGCAGAATAATTCACATTGCAGCACTCACTGCCGTTATACTGCTGCTCATTACTCATATCTGTGTCATCAAGGTGGAACACAACAAGCCTTTTGCAGAGCAGTACATAAAAAAAAAAAGTGAAATATCATACACTAATATCTGCACGTATCTATAATATCTATATAATTATTATAAGGGGCTTATTCACTTTTCTTACAAGGCATAACATAATTCAGTACTATTGTGCCAAAGCCATATCTGCACATATCTGTAAAAAAAGCCTTTTTAAAGGCGTTTATTATAAGGGGATTATACACTGTTCTTACAAGGCATAACATAATTCAGTACTATTGTGCCAAAGCCATATCTGCATTTAACATGGGGAAAGACATAACAATCATATTCGCCATTTTGTTACCAGTATAAATTTGCAGGCAATATTTAAAAACAGTATTGTCAATAAAAATGCAATAATTCAATAATTCTTAGTGGTTATCACTTATTTAAAGGTGTTTATTAATGTCAAAACACATAAAAAGGACCATATTCACCATTTTGTTACCAGTATAAAGTTGCAGGCCATTTTTCAATACAGTATTGTCAATATTAATTCAATAATTGAATAATTCTTAGTGGTTATCACTTATTTAAAGGTGTTTATTAGTGTCAAAACACACAAAAAAGGACCATATTCGCCATTTTGTTACCAGTATAAAGTTGCAGGCAAGATTTCAAAACAGTATTGTCAATAAAAATGCAATAATTCAATAATTCTTAACGGTTATCACTTATGTAAAGGTGTTTATTAGTGTCAAAACACACAAAAAAGGACCATATTCGCCATTTTGTTACCAGTATAAAGTTGCAGGCCATTTTTCAATACAGTATTGTCAATATTAATTCAATAATTCTTAGAGGTTATCACTTATTTAAAGGTGTTTACTAGTGTCAAAACACATAAAAAAGAGCATATTCACCATTTTGTTACCAATATAAAGTTGCTGGCCATTTAGAAATAGTATTGTCAATAATTAAATAATTCTGAGCTACAAATCTCTGCCTTTATCACACTTTTTTTTTATTGGTGTTCATTAGTGGTTGAAGAAATAAGGGGCATATTTGCCGTTCTCTTCAAAGTAGAAAGTAACAGGCCTTTTTGGCCTTTACAATTAAGTTTTTTCATCGAACAGTGTGTCAGACAGAGAAGCGAGAGGCCATGGACAGGGGAGGGCCGCAGGCCTAAATGTTTCTGGCACAGACACAGGTCGCAGCAGAGTAAGGGGGCATGGCAGCAGCCGTCAGTTACAGAGGCCTGAGCTCCCAGTGTCAAGTAGTGGTCGTGTCTTGACCAGCAACCCAACGGTTGTAGACTGGTTGACTCGGTCATCCAATTCATCCCAAGTCACATCAGACACCAAGAGTCGGTGGGTTCTTCAGACACAACCCTTAGTTGGCATGGCCTGGCAGCAGGCCCTGTGCCCTCACCTGTCCTCAACCTGCCTCTGTCCTTTTCTGTTCCCTCAGCTAGAGAACTACTCTATGCTGTGGGCTCAGATCCACTGTACAGTGAGGAGGAGGTACTAGAAGACAGTCAGCAGCTACTGCTTGGCCAAGATGTGGAGGAGACAGCCGCTGCTTCCTGCGGTAGGCGGGAAAGTAGTGATGAGGAGAGTGGCATGGGAGCTGGTGTTAAGGAGGACATCAGTGACCTGCAGACAGTAGTGGATGACGATGTAGCCGATCGTAAATGGGAGCCGGATGACGAAGGGGCCTCATCATCATCAGGAGAAGAGGGGTGTAGCTTGCGCATGAGGCAGCGGGGGAGTCAGTAGGGTGGCAGCAGTGTGAGGTCGGGAGCTTAAAATGCCCGGGGTAGACCACCCGCTTCGCAGCAGCCTACCTGCCCGGAAAGCAGTTGCGCAGGGGTTCATGGAGGCAGTGGCGGTAGCATTCAGTTATTGCAAAGTGTTGGGGGTAAAATCACCTACTCGGCGGTGTGGCAGTTTTTTGTAACCCACCGGGGGAGGTGAACATGGCCATATGTTCAATCTGTGGGCAGAAGGTGAAGCGTGGCCAGGGTGCCAATGTAGCAGCGTCACCATAAAGTGGCTTGGGAGAGCCGTGGCTCCAATGAGGTGGTCCAGCCTGCAGCAGCAACCGCTTCAGCACCCAGTGGCACACACCCCATTTCAGGAAGTCAAGTCTCCACCACCTCAGCTGAAGGAAGTTGTGTGTCCTACCCATCATCTGCTGGTCATGATGCTCCTGCTCCTCCTCCTCCTAGTCAGTTATTGCGTCAGCAATCGATCACAGAATCTATATCTAAGAGACAACAGTATGCGTGCAATCATCCAACAGTGCAGAAGCTGAACGTGCTCCTGTCCAAGTTGCTGGTGCTGCAGTCACTCCCTTTCCACTTGGTCAACTCTGCACCTTTCAGAGAACTGATGGCTTGTGCCGAGCCGAGGTGGAGAGTCCCAAGCCGTCATTTCTTTGCCAAGAAGGCAATATATGTCATTTACGGCACACTGGGTTAATGTAGTGCCTGCCCAGACACACCAGCAACTTGGAAAGGTGACGCAGCTTCTGCCTCCACGTTCTCACGCCATTGGGCCTGCAACAATGTCCGCCTCATCCTCCATTGTCTACTCGGCCTCCACTGCAGGAACAATTCCCAGTGCTCCTCCAGCATACCACATGTGTAGGGCACAGCAGTGTCACGCTGTTCTACACCTCGTTTGCCTGGGCGAACGAAGTCACAAAGGGGAGGAACTGCTCCGTGTCCTCAATCAAGAAATCAAACCCTGGCTTTCTCCAAGAGAACTTAAAATCGGAACAATGGTGACCAACAATGGGAAGAACATGGTGTTGGCCCTGCGTCAAGGAGGGCTGAGCCATGCGCCCTGTATGGCGCACGTGTTCAATCTGGTTGTCAAGTGTTTCCTTAAGTGCTACACCCATCTGCAAGACATCCTAATAATGTCAAGGAAACTTTGCATGCACTCAGCCACTTGTACACCACCAAGCACACCCTCCTTGAGCTGCAGCGGCAGAATGGCCTCCCACAACATAGGCTGATATGTGATTTTCCACCTGTTGGAATTCCACCCTCCATATGTTGGATCGACTATATGAACAGAGAAAAGCCATAAACGATTTCTTGATGATCCAAGTGGACAGAGGTACTCCCCTGTGTAACTTTAACGTTAGCCAGTGGCAGCTCATACATGACACCTGCCGTTTGTTAGTTCCCTTTGAGGAGGCCACTTTGTTAGCCAGTCGCCAGGACTACAGGATGAACAACGTCATTCCACTGATTCACATCCTGGAAAAGATGCTTATCAATCTGGCTGGTCAATGGACTGGAGATGTGGCGTCTACATCTCAAGGCCACATGAGCCCTGTGGGGGCTGAACTGGAGGAGGATGAGGAGAACATTGGAGCACAAACAATGTGTAGTCAAATGGGTGGAGAGGAGGAGCAGGAGCAACCAGAACAGCCAGAGGGAGATGAGGAGGATGAGGCAGATGACCCAGACACACCGTGGCAGTATGCAGTGGAAATGGATGCAGGGAGTCCCTCGGAATCACTTGTGCAAATGGAACGATGCATGCTGACTTCCTTGCGCAGTGACAGCCGAATTGTCACCAATCGGCAGAGGGATGACTACTGGCTTTCCACCATGTTAGACCCTCACTACTGGGGAAAAATGGGGGCCTTTTTTACACCCTCTGAGAGGGAGGACGACTGAACTACTTTACAGACATGCAGCAAGTAGGCCGCTGCCTATCTGCGCCATCGTCCATCCTCTCGCATGTCCGGCCGGGGGGGTCCTGAGCGCTCAACTTGCACTGGCATGGCAGCTGTTGGAGGGGGTGGAGGTGACAGGAGCAGTATCGGCTCTTGAGCCTAGAGTCACTGATGAGCAGCTTTCTGCATCCACATAATGACGAAGCTGGTCATTAGCAGCTAAACACAGAGCAGAAGCTGAACTAGCAGGTGGTGGCATACTTATAATGCACCCTGCCACCCGTAATCAAAGATCCGCTGCCACTGAGTCACTGTATGCACTCCTCATGCCGCTGCCACCTGGTCACTGTATGCCCTCCTCAAGCCATTTCCACTGGGTCACTGTATGGCCTCCTCATGCTGCCACTTAGTCACTGTATTGCCTCCTCATGCCGCTTCCACTGGGTCACTGTATGCCCTCCTCATGTTGCTGCCACTGGGTCACTGTATGGCCTCCTCATGTTGCTGCCACTTGGTCACTGTATGCCCTCCTCATGCCGCTGCCACTGGGTCACTGTATGCCCTCCTCATGTTGCTGCCACTGGGTCACTGTATGGCTTCCTCATACAGCTGCCACTGGGTCACTGTATGGCCTCCTCATGTTGCTGCCACTTGGTCACTGTATGGCCTCCTCATATTGCTGCCACTGGGTCACTGTATGCCCTTCAACTTGCTGCTACTGGGTCACTGTATGCCCTCCTCATGCTGCTGCCACTGGATCACTGTATGCCCGCCTCATGCCGCTGCCACTGGGTCAATGTATGGCCTCCTCATGCCGCTGCCACTGGGTCACTGTACGGCCTCCTCATGTTGCTGCCACTTGGTAACTGTATGGCCTCCTCATGTTGCTGCCACTTGGTCACTGTATGGCCTCCTCATGTTGCTGTCACTTGGTCACTGTATGGCCTCCTCATGTTGCTGTCACTTGGTCACTGTATGGCCACCTCATGCTACTGCCACTGGGTCACTGTATGGCCTCCTCATGTTGCTGCCACTTGGTCACTGTATGGCCTCCTCATGTTGCTGCCACTTGGTCACTGTATGCCCTCCTCATGTTGCTGCCACCGGGTCACTGCATGCCCTCCCCAAGCCATTTCCATTGGGTCTCTGTATGCCCTCCTCATGCTGCTGCCACTGGGTCGCTGTATGCCATCCTCATGTTGCTGCCACTTAGTCACTGTATGGCCTCCTCATGCTGCTACCACTGGGTCAATGCATGGCCTCCTCATGCTGTTTCCACTGGGTCACTCTGCGTCCTCCTCATGCTGCTGCCACTGGGTCACTGTATGCCCTCCTCATGCTGCTGCCACCTGATCACTGCATGGCCTCCTCATGCCACAGCCACTGGGTCACTGTATGCTATCCTCATGCTCCTCCAGCATACCACATGTGCACGGCACAGCGGTGTGACACTGTTCTACACCTCGTTTGTCTGGGCAAACAAAGTCACACAGGGGAGGAACTGGATCACTGTATGTCCTCCTCATGCCACTTCCACTGGGTCACTGTATGGCCTCCTCATGCTGCTGCCACTGGGTCACTGCATGGCCTCCTCATGCCGTTTCCACTGGGTCACTCTGTGTCCTCCTCATGCTGTTGCCACTGGGTCACTGTATGCCCTCCTCATGCCGCTGCCACCAGGTCACTGTATGGCCTCCTCATGCCACAGCCACTGGGTCACTGTATGCCCTCCTCATGCTACCGCCAACTTCACATTGTTATCTTGTCACCAGCAACTTGGCCATGTGGGGCCGCTTCCACCTCCATGTTCTCACACCGTTGGTCCTGCAACAATGTCCACCTCATCCTCCACTGTTTCCTCAGCCTCCACCGCAGGGACAATTCACAGTACTCCTCCAGCATACCACATGTGCAGGGCACAGCAATGTCACACTGTTTCGTTTGCCTGGGCGAGCAAAGTCACACAGGGGAGGAACTGGGTCATTGTATATTCTCCTCGTGCTGCAGCCACGGGATCACTGTATGGCCTCCTCATACCGCTGCCACCGGGCCACTGTATGGCCTCCTCATGTTGCTGCCACTGGGTCACTGTATGGCTTCCTCATGCTGCTGCCACCTCCACATTGTCGCCTTGCCACTCTGTAGACATATATGTGGAATCAACACACAACGGCGTAAAAGGAGTGTGCTCTTTCACTCTACAGTAGGATGTTGGGTCTCTGCACGGTTCTTTCTACCTGGCACTAACATGAACCTGTAAGGTTGGGTTCTCACTTGAGTTAGATGGTCAGTTTTGCCCCCGTAACTGTCCAAATGAAGTGTGCATCGATTCTAAGAGCGACGCCTGTCACGCGTGTGTCATTTGGACTCACAGTATTGTTTGACTACCACAGTAGGCTCCCTATGCGGGTTACTGCAAGGCACAGTGTTCTACACCACTATACAGGCTCTCTGAAGCTAGGAAATAGGTGTTTTTAGCGATATTCGCCACAAAGTAATTCGGATTAAAGCTAAAATGTTTGGAACTTCAAATCGAACTGGCGAATCGAACTTTTGAGAAATTCACTCATCTCTAGTAGTAACCATCACTATCACAATGGGGGTTATGTACTCATATCCATCATACTTAATTGAGTATTTTTATGTTATTTCAGAGCATTTCAGTTGTTAAAAGGAGGATAGTATTTGTGAGATACATGAGGCGTAATATAGACAATTTAGCAAAAGAGCCCATTTTTCTCTGAATTTCTACATAAGTAAAATCTTATAAACATCTATATATATATAAAACTCAAAATCTTTAGTAGCCCGCTCTATACAAATCCACAGTTCTCGCCCGATTTGGGAGAAATTTGGCACGCCCCCTCTCCACCCACAGGAGCAGAATACTGTGCACGTTACATCTCGCTAGTGTCCCCCCGTCATGAGATTGGGGCCCCCGAAGTTAGGCCCTATACATATAATGGGGAAATGTGAAGGTGAAAGTGACAGTGCTGAGGGGAAAACAACAGTTGTGACTGACAGGGACGTATTACAGCAACGGCGCCAAAGAGTCACTGCTAAAGGAGCTGCACCACCACACACAACACATAAACATTACACAGACACCATGCAAACATCACACAGACAGCACTCATGCAACAACCCACAAGCACAGCACACAAATGCCACAACATAACACACAAACACCAGACCACGCTAGACACACACAACACAAACACCAACCGACAAATACCACACCACTCCATAAATACCACATGCACACCACACACAAACACACACACACACACAAACGCAAGAACCAGACACGCAAGCAAACACACTGCGATGAATGCACCCTACGCACACGGACGAACAGAGCACATGCGTACTCACACACACCTACCGCACGCATGGACACTTGCACTGCGCACGCACAAACACATGTATCACATGCGCACTCACGCATACATATACATGGACCACACATGTGCATGCACACACGCATACATACACATGGATCACACGCATGCACACACACACATACACGCACGCACTGACAAAACACGTCTGGTATCCTTACTGGCTCCTTGCACACTACAGTATTTTTCACGGGCCTCTGGGCCATGGATTTGGCGGTTCCATAGACTTCTTTGTGCACAAAGCTGTGAATTTTGCAGGTTCCATAGAATGTTTACGAAGCTGTAGAATCCACGGCCTGGAGACCCGTGAAAAATACTGTAGTGTGCAAGCAGCCTTACTGAGCAGCAATATTAGTCAGGTGAAAACTGCCTCATAGTAAGATTGTCATTATTGCTTACTATACAGGGAGCTTTCATCACTGAAGCTGCTGAGGTAAAGTGAAAGCTGAGCTCTGATTGGTTGCTGTGGGCAACTACACAAGTCTGCCTGTGAGGCGGTTTTCATTACTAAGATGTGAGCTCCTTCAGGTCATAGTAATACTGTGTGAGGGCTGCTCTGTATTTACTATTCATCCTATTACATCTCTTATCAGTGTCAGGTGAAGACTAAAGGGTCATAATACTAAGGACTGTTTTTTAAAATGCCGCCCAAAAAAACGATCATCTATTGGGCAAGTTCATCCAAAAGCTAAATATGCAAAATTGTGTCAAAGAGTTGAGACAAGTGAACAATGTGACTCGCGGCTTGAAAAGAAACGGATGAGACAGGCTAAATGTAATGCAGCTGAGACATCAGAGCAACGGGAATGTCGTCTTCACAAGAATCGGATAAGGCAGGCTGAATATGGAAACATCTGAACAAAAGGATGAACATTCTGAAAATGACCTCATACAACATATGCAATGTGTGCAAAGATGTAGGCATGCTGATGTGTGTTTGGAAGCATTTCACTACAACCCAATTCAAGACTATAGGTCACATCAGAAAGTCATAATTGGCAAAATGGACATAATATGCAAACATTGTCAAGCAAAGAAGTTTAACTTCAAATCACCTGGTATGTGCTGCTCAAAAGGCAAAGTCAGTTTGCCACCTTTAGATCTACCTCCTGAACCACTTCTTTCATACATGTCAGGAACAACTCCCAAGTCAAAGCATTTTCTGCAAAATATTAGGAGATACAATTCATCTTTCCAGATGACATCCTTTGGTACGACAGCTGGACTCCAGGAAGCAGGATTTATGCCAACTTTTAAAGTCCAGGGCCAAATATATCACAAAATCGGTTCAATGCTTCCTGTAGCAAATGTAGATCCAAAGTTTTTACAAATCTAATTTTTGGGAGACGAACAAATGCAAGCTGATAGACGTTGTGAAGCTATACTTGAGACAAAAAAAGAGATTGTGTTGAATTTGCAAATATTTTTCCATCAGCACAATCAGTTAGTAAACCTTTTCAAAACAACCTTAGAAAGAATTCCACATGATGAATATCAAGTTGTAATAAGAGCAGACAAGACACCATTTGGTGAGCATGAAAGGCGATTTAATTCTCCCACTGTTAACGAAGTAGCTATTGTACTGGTTGGACAGGACTTTCAAAGCCGAGATATAATTCAGCGATGAAGCGACAATCTTCAACATATTGCAGAAACACATAGATCATATGATGCTCTGCAATATCCGATAATATTTTGGAATGGCCAAGATGGCTATCACTTTAATCTAACACAGACTGATCCCAAGACTGCTAGGACAACCAATAAAAAAATATCAGCTGTGGACTTTTATGCCTACCAAATAATGATCAGACATGGGTCTTCTAACCACATTTTACAATGTAGGCAACTTTTTCATCAATTTATAGTTGATATGTATGCCAAGGTGGAAAGCGAGCGTCTTTTGTACATACGATTGAACCAACAAAAACTTAGAGTGGATGAATACATTCATTTAAGGGATGCTGTTGCTAATGATAGCAACGTGGCTGACATTGGGCGTATGTTTATTTTACTGGCTACATTTACTGGAAGTCCCAGACATATGCATGAGTATGCTTAGGACACCATGACATATGTTCGTATATATGGTCGTCCTGAATTCTTTATTACAGTTACATGTAATCCAACTTGGCCAGAGATAAAGGAAGAGCTTCTGAATGATCAGGGCCCCTCTGTTCAACATGATTTAATAGCAAGGGTTTTTAAACAAAAACTGATCAAGCTCATGGACGTAATTACAAAGTGTTACATTTTTGGTGAAAGTCAGTGTTGAATGTATTCAATTGAGTGGCAAAAAAGAGGTCTTCCACATGCTCATTTACTGATATGGCTAAAGGATAAGATACGCCCTGATCAAATTGACAGTGTTATTTCTGCTGAGCTTCCAAATCCAGAAGAGGATCCGGTACTTTTTGAAACTATTTCTAAAAATATGATCCATGGGCCATGTGGGCCACTTAACCCAAGATCGCCATGTTTGAAGGAAGGAAAATGTACTAAAAATTATCCTCACAACTTGATTGTAGAAACACAAACAGGAGATGATGGTTATCATCTTTACAGAAGACGGAAACCTGAACAGGGAGGATATACTGCAACAATCAGATTAAAATGGGTTAAACAAAACACAGATCTTGAAATAGATAATCGATGCGTTGTACCTTACTCTCCACTGTTTTCAAAAATGTTTGATGCGCACATTAACTTAGAATATTGTAAGTCTGTTAAGTCAATTAGATACATTTGCAAATATGTTAACAAGGGCAGTGATATGGCAGAGAATCCAAAATGTACATCTGATGAGATTATGCTGTATCAGATGGGAAGGTATATAAGTAGTAATGAAGCCGTGTGGCGATTACTAAATTTTCCCATCCCTGAAAGACATCCGAATGTAGTTCATCTCAGTGTCCATCTTGAAAATGGACAACAAGTTTATTTTACTCCCAAGAATGCAGAGGAAAGAGCTGCTTGACCACCCAATAGAACATTGACAGCTTTCTTTCTCCTATGTCAAGCAGATCCATTTGCAAGGACTTTATTATATTCAGATGTTCCAAAATATTATACATGGAATAAATCGAGAAAAGTATTTTGCAAGAGGAAACAAGGTGCAAGGGTCCCAGGATGGGACAGACGTTCCAGTGATGCTCTTGAACATGTGTATACAGTGCATACAAACAACGCAGAGTGTTACTACCTCCGATTACTGCTTCACACTGTCCGTGGGCCAACTTCTTTCACAGATTTGAAAATAGTTGGTGGAGAGCTGTGTCAAACTTACAGGGAAGCATGCCAAAAGCGTGGTCTGATCGAAGACGATCAACACTAGGACATGACATTGCAGGAAGCATCTGTCACTCGCTTTCCACCTCAACTAATAGACCTGTTTGCTATAATAATTACAACCTACGCACCTTCCAATCCCTGCGCGCTTTGTGATAAATACAAAGAATATCTTAGTGACGATATTCTTAGAGTGCAAAGGAGAGTTAATCCAGACTTAGTTAACAAAGCCCTCTTGATGTTAGAAGAAAGGTGCATATCTATCAATAGTAAAACTCTAATACAATTAGGTTTACCAGCACCAAATCGACCAGACTTTGATATTATGAACAGAGGTATTCTGCAAGAAAAAAGCTATGATTTGGAAAAATCTAAAGAATTTGTCATATTAAATAAGCTTCTTTTGGTTGATGACCAAAGATCAGCCTATTTGGCAATTATGGGTCAGATTTCCAGTGGAAATGGAGGACTATTTTTCCTAGATGCACCAGGAGGTGCTGGTAAAACATTTTTAATTAATTTGCTGCTTGCAGAAATTTGCTCAAACAATGACATTGCCTTGGGTGTTGCATCATCTTGGATTGCGGACATTCTTTTACGGCTCATTCAGCACTAGGATTGCCCTTTAATATAGCGCCATCAGAAACTCCTGTCTGTAATATCACTAATATGTGCCATATAAGTAAGAGTTTACATTATAATTTCCATTTCTATTTGATTTATGCTGTTAGTTATAAAAAGAAGAAAAAAAATGTTTAAGTGAATTTCTTAGCACAACCATCAGATTAAAAGCTTTTTTTTTGTTGTTTAATGAAAAAATACATGTCATTTATGCAAAAATAGACAACATTCCTGTCTTTTGGATCAAGAACAATCTACTAGAAATAATTTTGTCAATACAGCAGGTGAAATAAGTATTGAAAATGTCACCAATTTTCTAAGTAAATATATTTCTAAAGGTGCTATTGACATGACATTCTCACCAGATGTCGGAAACAACCCATCCAATCCTTACAGGCAAAGAAATCAAACCATAGATGTCCATAAATTAAGTTATGTATAATAATAAAAAATAACACAGGGAAAAAATATTGAACAAGCTTACTGAAATGTATTTAATACCTCGTACAAAAGCCTTTGTTGGTGATGGCAGCTTCAAGACGCCTCTATAATGGAGAAACTAGCCACATGTATTGCTCGGGTGTGACTTTGGTCCATTCTTCCACACAAAAATTCTTCACATCCTGAAGGTTCCATGGGCACCTTCTATGAACTCTGAGGTTTAGTTCCTACCATAGATTTTCTATTAGATTCAGGTCAGGTGATTGGCTGGGCCATTCTAGCAGCTTTATTTTCTTTCTCTGAAACCAATTGAGAGTTTCCTTGGTTGTGTTTTTGGGATTATTGTCTTGCTGAAATGTCCACCCTCTTTTCATTTTCATCATTCTGGCAGCTGGTAGCAGATTTATATCAAGAATGTTTTAGTATGTTTGTCCATTCATCCTTCTTTAAATTATATGAAGTTTGCCAATTCAATTTTGGTCTCATCTGACCAGACTATATTCTCCCAGTATTTCACAGGCTTGTCTAGATATTGTTGAGCAAACTTTAAACACGCTTTAACATGCTTTTTGTTCAGCAATGGAGTCTTGCGTGGTGAGCATTCATACAGGACATGGAGGTTAAGTGCATTACTTATTGTTTTCTTTGAAACAATAGTATATGTTGATTCCAGGTCTTTCTGTAGCTCTCCACAGATGGTCCTTGGTTCTTGGACAACTCTTCTGTTAATTCTTTTCACTCCTCTGTCTGAAATTTTGCGGTGAACACCTGATCATAGCCATCTATGGTGAAATTATGTCCTTTCCACTTCTGGATTATGGCCCCAACAGTGCTCACTGTAACCTTCAGTAGTCTACAAATTCTTCTGTAACCAATGCCTTCAGTGTATTTTGCAACAATAAGGTTGTGATGGCCTTGAGACATCTCACTCGTTTTACCCATCATGAGATGTTTCTTGTGTGATACCTTAGTAATGAGACACCTTTTTATAGGCCATCAGGTGAACCCGCTGATATTATTTGTCACTAAGTGGCAGGATTGCTTTCTAATTACTGATAGATTTCAGATGGTGTGATGACTTTCCATGGCTTTTTGCACCCCTCTTTCTTCATGTGTTAAATACTTTTTCACTGTGTCAATTCTCATGATTACACATAACATAATTTATGGACATCTTTGGTTTGATTTCTTTGTCTTTGTGGATTGGATGGGCTGTTACATCTGGTGAGAATTTCATGTCAATAGCACTTTTAGAAATATATTTACTTAGAAAATTGGTGACATGTTCCATACTTATTTCACTTATTTAACTGTATTTGTCATACACATTAGTAGACTCTTCCAATACACTGTAACCAAGGTCGCCTTTTTGTTTTAAAGTTTATCTTTGAAAATCTGACTATTTGGTAGATGCAGTAGATTATCAATACTGTTCACCAAAGTGTCTTAGCCTATAAAACAACATATTTTGAGAATATGTAAATGAATATAATAAAATATACTGTAGGCTGTTTAAAATATATTGAGCTGTAAAGATATTTGCAACTATAACTACAGTATACACTGATCAGCCATTAGCACTAACTAAAGTTGTATAGATCCTCTTGTGCCACCAAAGCATTTCTGACCTGCCAAGGAATGTCCTGTAGTACTTGGCATCAAAGCATAAACAAGAGATCATTTATGTCCTGTAAGTTGTAAAGTAGGACCTCAGTGGATCAGACATACAGTATTTTTCCAGCACACTCCATGGTTGTTCAATTGGATACCTGAGCTATTTGGATGGCAAGTCAACATATAAATTTGTCATGTTTCTTAATGCATTCCTGATCAAGTTATCCTCAGTATTCTACCATTAGAGAATATCACTGGCTCGTAATAATAATAATAATAATAATATATTTATATAGTGTCAACTTTATTCCACAGCACTTTACATATGGTAGGGTAAAAGTGCAGACGAAATTAATCATTATCAAGTAATAAATCAATTCATGCAATGGGAGTGAGGGCCCTGCTCACAAGAACTTACAATCTATGAGGTAGAGGGGGTGACACAAGAGGTAGCTAGGTTGGCATAGGAGGTAGAATTGCTTATACAGTGGTCCAGCCGTTTTTATGATAAAGGTTATTTTAATTACACAAATAAATAAATCTGTATGAGCCATCACCAGATGGTGCCTGGACTTACAAGGTTACAGCCAATAAGGCATCATGTACTGTGTGGTAATGGGGGAGCGTAAACAGTGGAGGGTTTGTTTTAGGGAGCTTAACTGCAGAAAGATTTATAGGAATTGTGATAGGCCTGCCTGAAGAGATGTGTCTTTAGAATGCGCTTGAAACTGTAGAAATTTAGAGTTAATCTAATTGTCCAGGGTAGAGCATTCCAGAGAAGTGGTGCAACTCAGAAGAAGTCTTGGATACGGGAGTGGGAGGTCCTGATAATAGAGGATGTTAGTCTTAGATCATTGCCATGAAAAGAAATATTTAGTTTGAAGCATTGTTTAGGTACTGTAGGTAGTATATGTCAAGACAATATCACCATGATTGACAGGACCCAAAATTTCTCAGCAAAATATTGCCTATAACATCACACTTCTTCCTCTGGCTTTGCCTGCTCAGAGTGTTTCCTACTGATATCTTTTCCCCCAGGTAAGAGTCCTACACCCAGCTGACTATGCACATAATATAAAATAACATGAACAATGATTTATTGTTTCATGGAACTAAAACACCTGCTAAGGCAGCACAGAGCAAGAGGGGGTGAGAGAGAGAGAGAGAGAGAGAGAGAGAGAGAACACAAAAGCATGTGCAGTATGTAACAGGAACTAGCCACTGATCATAAGGAATACCCCAAGATCTGATTATATCTAATTGCCTCTTGTCAAAAATCACTCAGATTTTCAATATATCAACTTTAAGAACAGTGTGTGTACTTGCGGCCCAATACTTAATAGTTTACCTATTGACGATTGCTATTCTTATAAAATAATCAATTTTGCACATCAATGGTTTTAATGTTATGGTTGACTGATGTATAGAATTTGCAGGAAAGCACATACTTTTTGTAACCTCTGCTTTCTTTTAAGGGGTTTTCTGGGGCTTGCACACTGATGAACTATCCCTAGGATAGGCCATCAAAATGTAATTGGTGGGGTCCAACTCTCTGAGCCCTGGTTAAAGAGGCTGCACCATTTGAGTGAGCATTGCAGAGTCTTCACTGAATATCACACATCTCATTCACTTGGATGGGACTGAGCTGCTGTTGTGTCATATGACTGTCATATGAACGTATGTAATTTTCATAGGGAAGAGGATGAAGAGCTTGAGAAGAGACCACAGCACTTGTGAACCACATACCTATAGCCTCTCTAAATAGCTGATTGACCTATGCTAAAGATAGGTCATCAATATGTACAGGTGCATCTCAATAAATTAGATTATTTATGCAACATTCATTCATTTCAGTGATTCAGTAATTCAATTCATAATCAGCATCTTCCATGATTGTATGTCCTACTGAACCAGACTGGGGGACCATTTAAAGGCTTAGGAAACCTTGGCAGGTGACACACTGAATTTACAATACTGAACTTTTTACAATATTCTAATTTTCTTAGATTTTGGTTTACATTAGCTGTAATCCATAATCAACATTTACAGAAATAAAACACTTGAAATAGAACATTCTGTGTGAAAAGAATCTAGAAAATATAGGAGGTCACTTTTTTAATTCAATTACTGAAATAAATAAATGTTTCAAATATATTCTAATTTATTGAGATGCACCTGTATTTTACCACTTTTATTAAATAAGAATAACACCAATAGTAACAATAATAACACAATTTTGCTGAAATAAACAATTTGCCTGAGAACACCATATTCTAATGTCTATAACCTTTTTACTTTTCTGTTGGAGCTATGCGAGTACCCTTTTTTGTGGGGCAAGTTGTAGTTTTTATGGGTAACATTATCTGGTGTGTACAAGTTTTGAATGACTTTTTATTGCTTCTTTTAGGGAAAGAGAGGTGACTAAAATGCTAATTTGTACACTGCAGTATTTATTTTTTTAGTATTAGTATGCATACAGCAATATCTACTAGGTTATTATTTTTTCTTTTACATAATCTACTTTTGAAAAAGTTTTTTTTAAATTTTATTTTATTTATTAAGCTTTTATGTTTTTTGTATTTTTTTTAACTTTCTCACAAAAGTATTTGAACCTGGGATCATTTGATTCCCTATACCGTATACTGCAAAAGTTCTGCATAGCAGTTTATAGTACATTATTGTCTATGTCTATTAGGGCAATGCCTATTGCACATCTATTCATGTTAACTAGTAGGCTGTAGGCTCCTAGGTACTATGACAAGCCCTTGGAAATCTGCAATCTCAATGCAGGGGGCCCAAAGGCTGAAAGAAGGGGTGCTCCCCCGGCCAACCATTGAAATGGTGTGATCACATCAGAGGGGGAGTAATACACTGGGATTGAAAAATGTTCTGACTCCTGCAGCTAGTCTCAGGTCCCACCAGTATAATACAGAACCTGTAAGTGATATAGCAGGCACCACTCCTGTGTCTGCTACAGCAATGTGTTCTATAGTAACATAGTATTACAGATTGCCCACTGCTGGGAACCTAAATCTACAGGAGAACCTAGATATAGTAGTTTAATTACCCTTCATCAAAGGTATTGGTACACACTGTAATCAGTAGTCTGTCATGTACAGTAATGAAGTAACATCCCATGTTCTTCAAAAAGAAAGATACTGTTTCTTTCAGCTTCCCTTTCTGGTTAGATAGATGGCAGTACCTTACTAAGAACCTGGCTTTAGAATGTTTTAATATGTTATCTAGAAATGGGTTTTCTACATCGAACAGCCCCTTTAAAATGAAAGTCCTTGATATAACTATAGCACTATTTAACTTGACTTTCTTCAGCGTGATAACTTTCTGTGCCATGATATCCTCTCTCAGAAGACAACAAAAGCCATGCAAAACCCATTGAAAGAGTTAAGTCAATTCTGTGCGACAGTATTGTTAGCGCATTGTGAGTCATGTTAATCTTTGCTACATTGGTACATACAGTACCAGTCAAAATCTTGGTTACATCTTTTCATTACATTGTTTTCCTTGCTTGTTAAAAAATGTTCCACATTGCTGATTCATATTGACAACATGAAAGCTAACAAGCCAAAATAGATTTTACATTTGAAATTCTTCAGAGTAGCCCCCTTTTGCTTTCATGACAGCTTTAGACACTTTTGGTATTCTCTGAATCAGCTTCATGTGGTAGTCACCTGGAATGGTTATCCAACATTCTTGAAGGAGTTCTCATAGTAGTTGCTTTTTCTAAACTGTGCAGCTTAATTAATTCCAAATCCTCTTAGTTGGGTTTAGTTTAGGTGATTGTGGAGTCTATGTCATCTAAGAAAACACTGCATCACTCTCTTTCTTGATCAAATAACCTTTACATAGCCTGTTATGCTCTGTTCATAACACTCTAATGGAGTAAATGTCAGAAGTATACATTCCCTACGTATACTACCAATGTATAGTATAAGTCTTATGTAACATACATATGTGACATACAGTGCCTTGTGAAAGTATTCGGCCCCCTTGAACTTTTCAACCTTTTGTCACATTTCAGGCTTCAAACATAAAGATATAAAATTTAAATTTTTTGGTGAAGAATCAACAAGTGGGACACAATTGTGAAGTGGAACAAATTTATTGGTTATTTTAAACTTTTGTAAAAAATAAAAAACTGAAAAGTGGGGCGTGCAATATTATTCGGCCCCCTTAAGTTAATACTTTGTAGCACCACCTTTTGCTGTGATTACAGCTACAAGTCACTTGGGGTATGTCTCTATCAGTTTAGCACATTGAGAGACTGAATTCTTGCCCATTCTTCCTTGGAAAACAGCTCGAGCTCAGTGAGGTTGGATGGAGAGCGTTTGTGAACAGCAGTTTTCAGCTCTTTCCACAGATTCTCGATTGGATTCAGGTCTGGACTTTGACTCGGCCATTCTAACACCTGGATTCGTTTATTTGTGAACCATTCCATTGTAGATTTTGCTTTATGTTTGGGATCATTGTCTTGTTGGAAGATAAATCTGCATCCCAGTCTCAGGTCTTTTGCAGACTCCAACAGGTTTTCTTCCAGAATGGTCCTGTATTTGGCTCCATCCATCTTCCCATCAATTTTAACCATCTTCCCTGTCCCTGCTGAAGAAAAGCAGGCCCAAACCATGATGCTGCCACCACCATGCTTGACAGTGGAGATGGTATGTTCAGGGTGATGAGCTGTGTTGCTTTTACTCCAAACATATATTTTGCATTGTGGCCAAAAAGTTCGATTTTGGTTTCATCTGACCAGAGCACCTTCTTCCACATGTTTGGTGTGTCTCCCAGGTGGCTTGTGGCAAACTTTAAACAAGACTTTTTATGGCTTTCTTCTTGCCACTCTTCCATAAAGGCCAGATTTGTGCAGTGTACGACTGATTGTTGTCCTATGGACAGACTCTCCCACCTCAGCTGTAGATCTCTGCAGTTCATCCAGAGTGATCATGGGCCTCTTGGCTGCATCTCTGATCAGTCTTCTCCTTGTTTGAGATGAAAGTTTAGAGGGACGGCCGGGTCTTGGTAGATTTGCAGTGGTCTGATACTCCTTCCATTTCAATATGATCGCTTGCACAGTGGTCCTTGGGATGTTTAAAGTTTGGGAAATCTTTTTGTATCCAAATCTAGCTTTAAACTTCTCCACGACAGTATCACGGACCTGCCTGGTGTGTTCCTTGGTCTTCATGATGCTCTCTGCGCTTTAAACAGAACCCTGAGACTATCACAGAGCAGGTGCATTTATACGGAGACTTGATTACACACAGGTGGATTATATTTATCATCATCAGTCATTTAGGACAACATTGGATCATTCAGAGATCCTCACTGAACTTCTGGAGTGTGTTTGCTGCAGTGAAAGTAAAGGGGCTGAATAATATTGCACGCCCCACTTTTCAGTTTTTTATTTTTTACAAAAGTTTAAAATAACCAATAAATTTCGTTCCACTTCACAATTGTGTCCCACTTGTTGTTGATTCTTCACCAAAAAAATTAAAATTTTATATCTTTATGTTTGAAGCCTGAAATGTGGTAAAAGGTTGAAAAGTTCAAGGGGGCCGAATACTTTCGCAAGGCACTGTATGTAATACTTTAATTATATAGGGATATGCTGTAATTGCAATTAGTCACAATTTTTTCAAAAAGTATACAGCTTAGTATATTTTTTAATGTTGTCCCACTGTATAGGAAAGTGCTGTTCATCCACTCCCAATATACTGTGCTTTATAGGGTTATATGAAATTAGTACTATTGTGTCTGGTCTGTGTGTAATATTACAGCTTAGCCCTATTCTAGTCCTGTGCTTTGTAACCTCTACTTAAAGCTTAGATGAAGGGACACTTCTTTCTCCTATTCTTTGTAATATAATGTTGTGAATGCATTATGTAGGCACATGATCTGCTCTTACAGTTAATTCTGTCTACAAATATAAACACCTCATGAAAATAAAGGTGTGCCTTTTACAGATCTAAGGCCACTTCATTCTAGCAGTTGGTAAAGATCACAGGGATAAGACTCCCACTGATGATGTCTCAGTGACTTATTAGAAGATGTTTTAAGGTGAACTTTGCCTTTAAGCTTGGTAAATATGTTCGTTAACCTTTGTTCTTACAAGTTCACATGGATGTCAGGATTTAATATGTGCTGATTCTTTAATCTTTTGAGTTTTCTCTATGTGTTTGACATTTTGAGGAGAAAACATCTCTATTGTTAGTGAGCATTGTTGGGTGCATTATGATGTTATTTGAAAATTCCTGTGTTGAAACAGTGATATTTTTCAGGATTTCCCACAGCAGGTAAATTCAAAGATACTCTGTCTATCTATCTATCTATATATCTATCTATCTATAAAGAGTTAGAATCCCTTTGAATGGAAATGCCTGGGGATTTGTGAAGAGAGCCTGAGGGAATTTTAAGAGAAAATAAACAGTTCTCCAATTTAAGGAAAAGTCACACTATTTTTATGGTGCTGCCCTTTATGTGTTCTGCAAAATATTTCTCCAGGTGTACAAACAACACCATCCTTTGCTTGAATGTTTTTGTCATCATTGTATAGTATTATTTTTTTACATGATAGCAGAAGGCAATGTGTCAAATTAACTGGGATATAATATAGGACAATGGAATGATGTGTAGAAAAACAGAACATACAGTAACTTTATTTGCTGTACTTGAAACCAAAGATCTACAAGCAACTTTATGTCAAAATACAACACAAAATAGACAAACATTAATTTAGTATATGAACTAAATATTTCATGTGTATACTGCACTATCCAGGGCACCAATTTTTAACTGAATTGTAATTGAAAGTTGTGGTCAATGTTTCCTCATTTAGATGTTCAAACTTAAGGTTGTGCAGTATGTTCAGTTCTGGGTACCCTTAAATTTAACTTACTAATGATATGGTAAATTGGATTAATAGTGCTCTCAATTAATGCAGATATTGCCTAACTAGTGTAGTCTATGCAAGATGCTACAGACTTGTATTAAGACTGATGGTTTACATGATAATCTTAATTTAATGCTTGCTGGAATCAAATATTTCACAATTATTGAGAGGTACAGGTCCCTTAATAATTATGGTGCATGTAGGGAATGCCTATGCTCAAGAAAAAAAAAAATATGTTAGTTAGGTGGTGTGAGTGGCATAAAATGGAGGAAAATTCAACTTTTTTAGTCACCAAGACTTTTTTACATGTGAAAACTGATTTTTTCCTATTCAATTGGCAAATCAGGTTTAATGTGATAAATGTAAAGTTATGCCTGTGGGTACACATGATCTGCAAGCATCATGTCCTAGGAGAATTACAACAGGGATTGTCACTTTTAGAGATGGGCCTAGATGTATAAATATGTTCATACTCAAGTGACCTCCAACACCATGGTAACAAAAGCCGTAAAAGACTGTAATTCACACTGGGTGTTGGGTATGGCTATTTGTGACTGGGTGGTCACAAATAGCCATAAATAGGATGCTTAACATATCTGTTTGTGATAACCTGTCATGAAACCCTGCTGTGTTATGAAAAGCAACTTAACTTCTGACACATATCTGAGCATGTCTAGCTAGGAGGACAAAATACATTACAGACAGGGCCAGCGTTAGGGGGGGGGGGGCAAACTGGGCAATTGCCCAGGGCCCCGTCCCCAAAGGGGCCCCCGGGATCCGGAACCTGATGACTCCGCATCCCGGAGTCAGGCCCGGCCAAAGCAATAACAGAAAGGGATTGCAGGGCCCCTTTCCGAGGTGAATAAAAATAACAACCATTTTTACTCACCTGTTCTTGGCGTCCGACGTCATCTTCTGGCGTTCCAGACATCACTGCTAAGGCGCTGAGGTCTGGCCTCAGCGGTCACGTGGGGCGTGCCTCACGTAATCGCTGAGGCCCAATCACAGGCCTCAGAGGTGACGTCCACAACGCGTGACGTCAGCCGCAGAGAAGAAGAAGTGGTCGCTGGCGGTCATAGCGGAGCAGCGCGAGGAGGCCCAGCAGAGGTAAGAACAAGGTAAGTATAACTGTTTGTTATTTTACCTTACTTACCCCGGGCCTTCGATTATTATACTCTGGAGTCTGAAGAGACCCCAGAATATAATATAATAATAGCACTGTAGGGCCCCTGTGGAGCATTATACTGGGGGCCCCCTCTGGATAGCATATTATACTGGGGGGCCCCCTCTGGATAGCATATTATACTGTGTGGGGCCACTGTGGAGCATTATACTGGGGAAGGGGCCCCTCTGGAGATAATGTTATATTCTGTGGGGCCACTTTGGAGCATTATGCTCTCCAGAGGGGCCCCCCAGTATAATGCTCCAAAGTGGCCCCACAGAATATAACATGCTCTCCAGAGCCCCCCACTTTATAATACTCCATAGAGGCTCCGCAGAATATAACATGTTCTCCAGAGGGCCCCCTCCCCAGTATAATGCTCCACAGTGGCCCCACACAGTATAATATGCTCTCCAGAGCCCCCCCAGTATAATGCTCCACTGTGGCCCCACACAGTATAATATGCTCTTCAGAGGGGCCCCCCAGTATATTATACTGTGTGGGGCCACCGTGGAGCATTATACTGGGGGGGGGGGGTCTCTGGAGAGCATGTTATACTGTTTTGGGCCACTGTGGAGCATTATACTGGGGGGGGGGCTCTGGAGAGCATATTATACTGTTTTGGGCCACTGTGAGTATTATACTGGGGAAACCTCTCTGGGCAGTATATTATACTGTGTGGAGGCCATTCTGGAGCATGTTATACTGAGTGGGGTCACTGTGTAGCATTATTCTGGGGGGGCATCAGCAGAGCATATTATATTGCGTGGCGCCACTGTGGGGCATTATTTGGGGGGGACTAATGAGCATTATACTAGGGGGCCCTCTGGGGAGCATATTATACTGCGTGGGGCCTACTGTGGAACATTATACTGGGGGGACGCTCTGGGGAGCATAATATATTGCGTGGGGCCACTGTGGAGCAAAATACTGGAGGGGGCACTGTGGAGCATTATACTAGCGGGGGCCCTCTGGGGAGCATATTATACTATGGGCTAATGTGGAGCTTTATACTGGGGGAATGGACAGTGTGGGGAGCCTGTTATACTGTGTGGGGCCACTGTGGAGTGTATTAAATTGTGTGGGGCTTTTCGGGAGCATATTATACTCTGTGGGGCCATTGTAGAGCATTATACTGGGGGGGACTGTGGGGAACATATTATACTGTGGGGGACCACTGTGGAGCATTATACTGGGGGAACCCCTCTGGGGAGTATATTATACTGTGTGGAGGTCATTATGGAGCATGTTATACTGTGTTAGACCACTGTGGAGCATTATACTGGGGGGGCATTGTGGGGTGCATATTATACTGTATGGAGCATATTATATTGTGTGGGGCTGCTGGGGAGCATATTGTACTGTCTGGGGCCACTAAGGGGTAGTATACTGTGTGGGCCACTGTGGAGTATTATACTGTGTGGAGCCTTACAAACCATGTGGGACCACAATGGGGGGCTCAGGGGAGCATTTTATACTGTGTGGGGTCACTGGGGGAACAAGTTCCTTTGGTGGGCCTAAGGCCCTTCAGTCCGACACTGTATAACAGAGAACTATTATATATAAGGGTGGGTTACTATATATAATTGGGAAACTTAAGTATGAGGGGGCTATTATTTATAAGAGGGGAACTATTTATAAGGGGGGTATAATTGTTAAGTGGGCTTATTTATAAAGGGGGCTATTAGTGATAATGGGGACTATTATTTATAAGGGTAACTATTATTTATGAGGGGGCTATTATTTATAAGGGAGCAGAATTATTTTTACGGGGTGACTGTTACTGATAAGGGGGAATATTACTGATACCGAGCACTATTTATCATTTATAAGGGAGCTATTATTAATAAAGGTGTAAGATTATTTATAAGCAGGGACTATTATTTATAAGGAGGCGCTATAATAACTGATGATTGGGTGCAAAAATCAATTAGGTGGTACAAAGGTGCTCATTTGAATTGTGTGTGGTAAAATAGGGCTTGTTATTACTATTTTGTTGGCAGAAAGGAGGCGTTATTATAGGGGTTGTCACTGGAAGACAATGTTGTTTGCATATCAGCATTTGTGGCCCCGCTTTAAATTTTTGCCCAGGGCCCCACTTTGTCTAAAACCAGCCCTGATTACAGAATAATGTAATAATAATAATGTATTAAAAAAGCTGGTTCAGACTCATAGGACAGGGATCTAATACTACCACTTTACAATTAAGTGAGACCTCAAATAGAATATGCTGTTCAGTTCTGGGCACCATTTCATAAAAAATCCATGTAAAATACCCTCAAAGGACAGGGTACACTTGGAGAAAAAAGTGACAAAACGTCTTTACTGCAAGAGCTGTGACTCTGGAGAATAGGCTACTTCATACATGCTACTTTAATGTCCATTGTGCTGATTCTTTGGACACCTGTTGGGTAGCCTAAACAGTCTTAATATGCACCAGATTTAGCATGAGCCACTGTGATAAATATGGCACATATTCACTTTGCAAGTATTAGAAAATATGGGCCAATGTTTTTGGAGTTAAAGGGAGTCTGTCATCCAGAAACTCATTATCAAATCAGCCACAGTCCATTGTAGGAGACATTATGGTATGTACCATCATAACTTTATATAGTCTAATAGATGCACCATTTACTTAAAGCAACAGTTTTTTTTATAAATATGCACCTGAGGCTCAATGCAATGGACATGTTATAAATGAATGACATGACAGTGACTCAATGTTCTGGCTATACAGAGAAAGACCCTCACACAGTCGTAGTGTGTCACAGTCAAGAAATACTATCCTGTTGATATAGGATAGTTTTAAGTAAAGTATGTTTGCTGTATGTAATTTGTTAAAAAAAACCTCTACATTAAATAATACTATGCAGACCTTTCTCGCTATAAGATTTGAAATCCTAAATTCTTTACAAATATTACACAAAATATTATAATATTATATTATAGATAGCAAAGCTGCTGGTTGTAGGGCAGTAGAAGCAGGGGAAGATTTGTACCAAGATACAACAGACTCAAGTGTTATATCACCATGCAAAGCTATTCACTAGAGATGAGCAAATTTGCTAAAAACTGATTTGTCATTTTTCTGAAGGCCAAATTAATTTCTATAACAGAGCTATACTTATCTCATATACAACATTACAGTCATGGCAAAAAAAATTTTACACTAACACAAATTGTGGTTTTCACAAAGTTTGCTTCTGCAGTATTTTTAAATCTTTTAGTCAGATATTTCTATGGTATACTGAAGTACAATTATAAGCATGTCATAAGTTTTATTGAAAAATACAATACAAGTTTATGCAAAGATTCAATATTTACGGTGTTGACCTTAATTTTTCAAGTCTTCTGCAATTTTCCCTTGCATGCTGGGTATCAGTTTCTGGGTCACATGCTAACTGATGGCAACCCATTCTTTCCAAGTCAATTACATAGATACATAGTAGAGGTTGGATGAAGACATCAGTCCATCAAGTCCAACCTATAACCTTACAGTCCCCTACAGTGTTGATCCAGAGGAAGGCAAAAAACCCCATGAGGCTTATGCCAATTGCCCCATTTCATGGGAAAAAAATTCCTTCCCGACTCCAATCTGGCAATCAATATAAAACCCAGGATCAACGTGTCCTTAGAATCTAGAACCCATAATCTGTAATCTTGTTCAGTTCGAGAAAGGCATCCAGGCCCTCTTTGAACTTGTTCAATGAATCCACCATCACCACTTCCTGGGGCAGAGAGTTCCATAGCCTTGTTGTTCTTACTGTAAAGAAGGCCTCTTCTATGTTGCTGGTGAAACTTTCTCTCCTCCAGATGTAGAGGATGTCCCCTTGTCACTGTCACTGGCCTAGGAGTAAAAATATCATTAGAAAGTTCTTTGTGCTGTCCCTTCATGTATTTGTACATTGTTAGTAGATCTCCCCTTAGACGTCTTTTCTCTAAACTGAATAACCCCAAGTTTGTTAATCTATCGTTGTACTCCAATCCACCCATTCCCCTAATAATTTTGGTTGCCCTTCTCTGCACTCTCTCTAGTTCAGTGATGTCTTTCTTGTATACTGGGGCCCAAAATTGTGCACAATAGTCTAAGTGTGGCCATTCCAGTGATTTTTATAGAGGCATAACTATGTTCTTGTCATGAGAATCTATACCTCTTTTGATGAATCCCATAATTTTATTTGCCTTGGCAGCAGCTACCTGGCACTTGTCACTAAAGGTAAGCTTACTGTCCACCAAAATCCCCAAGTCTTTTTCATTGTCTTACCCAGTAATTTACTGTGTTTGAAGTTAATTACAGTGCTTGAAGTTAATCGAAATTTCTGTGCTTTTATTTGTCCATCCAATTTTTGAAGATTGACCACAGATAGGTATTGATATCTGGAGAGGTTCCTGGCCATGGACCCAAAATTCCAATGTTTTGTTCATGGAGCCAATTAGTTATCACTTTTACCTTGTGATATGGAGCTTCATAATGCTGGAAATGCATTGTTCACAAGTGTAGAAAAATTAGGAACCATATTAAAAAATGTCATGATCTCATAAGTGGCAAATATACTGTAGTATTGTTGTAGGAAATTGTAGGAATCACTCGATGGAATTTTATATGTTTTAGAAATGGCTACAACTCTATACAGTGCTTAAAAGTTTTTTAGTTTAGGTTTTGAAGTACTAATCAACAATTGCTGAAAAGATACAGAAAGCAAAAGTTCACATACTGATATGTGATACTGGATCATTTTCTTCTATAAATAAATGACTATATGCTTTACTCATTTGCTTGTTGTGGTTCTCTTTATCTACTTTTCAAAAGTAACTTTTAAGACTTTGGAAAATCTGATTAGTTTTATTTTATATTTATGCAGAAATATATCAAATTCTGAAGGATTCACAAGCTTTTAAGGATCACTGTGTTGAGACAAATGTTTCCATATTTTGAAATATAACCTAATCTACATGAATGGAGACTAAGATGTCACTCTTACTTAGTTGTGAGATCAAGCTGATGGATAGAAAATTGTCAAAAAGTCTACAGAAACAATATCCTTTCTGGGGGTGGGGAGTGAAATATTCTATTTAACTGTACTACAGTGTTAACAGAAATCATATCCTCCAGTAATATTAAAGTGAAAATGATGCTGAAACCATTTGTATGCGTAATGAATGACCAGGCAATGTTGAGATACAAGGGTGAGTTTTCCATCCTAATTCACCTTGACATTTTTGTTGTATTTGAAATAATAAACCATGAAACTTTCATACAGAATCTAAAAACAGTTTTCCAAAGAACAATGCTTAGCTAGTTCAATTCTTTATTGATAGGCACATCCTTTACTAGAGATTTATTACTACAAGAGGTTCCACAGAGTTTGATTTTATCCCCTTCGATGATAGAAATACATAGTTTTATTCTTATTATGTCTCTTTTCTATTTTATGTATTGCGTACTATAAACTTTTTTTTCCTATTATTTACTTTATACAAATGCCTAAAAAAGTATTATATATCTCTATATCTACAATCAAAATAATACTACTTATATTACTACTAATCATAATAATATAATAATTCATTATTTGCATTGTTTTCCACGTGTTTGTAATATAGTATGATATGTTTAAAATAGAAGGGCTTATCATTGAACATCTTCCACATGACTAAACTTCTAAACAATTTGGCAATATTCCTTGTTGAAAGAGAGAGAGCATTGGGAACAAATAGAAAATGTAGTACTAAATGAAACACAGCTTAGTACTAGGCAAGTTCGTAAAAGCAAAATAAAATATGTCTCTCTAGAGAGACTGCACATAGCTGACAGCTGGTGGAAAATGCTGAAAGTATCCAAAAATGACTCTATGGTTTTATATATTGCATCATGACAAGAGGAAAGGTTGAATAAGGTTATAATGAATGAAGCAAAATTCATGGAATAAAGATCAGTATAAAATAGTAAAATCATACGGTATACGTGTAGATAGATAGATAGATAGATAGATAGATAGATAGATAGATAGATATATTCAATGAGGTATTTGAGAAATATTTAAAGAATACTTGAAGTACAGATGTGTCCACACTCAACAGATCTCCAATTTGGGTATAGATTTCAATTTGTTATAAAACCAATTCAACAATTTTATAATATGCTGACAAAAGTCCAAAAAATGTTGCAATCACCCTCCTACCTACAGATAGGATATTTAGCATATCAGTTTATGACATGTCACAAAACCTTGTTTTGAAAAGCTTGTAATACACATATCTAACTATGTCTTACCAAGTAGACAAGTAAGGGAAGATAAATCTATTCCTATCTATCTGTGTAACATATAATGAATCTAAAAGCACTCAACTTTATTGGTATGCATTATAACAAACTCGCTACAGACTCAAAACAATTTCCAGTCCAGACCCTGTTGAAATAGTACTTAGTTTTGCTACATCAAATCTTTCTGCAGTTATTATAGCAAATGGTATATCTGACATGAATTAGTGTTAAAAATTACTGGAGCGGTTAAGTGGATCGTGCTGCATCATGCAGCATCTCTGGCAGCAATTGATAATAGTTGTAAATGTCACAGCTATTATCAACTGCAGGCAGAGATGCTGCATGATGCAGCATGATCCACTTAACCACCTCTTATCAATTTACTATACAATTTGACAGGGTAAACCATGAAGACCAGGCAGTCAGCCATAGCCTATGCTTTGGAGATAATAGGCTGATGTACAGCAACGCTGCTAGATGAATTCACCATTGTTAGTGAGGTAACCTTAGAGGGACTCCTTTTGGCACCACCGGTCCTGTTTTTTTTTTTCTTTTTTTTAACAGACCCATTCTAATTAGTTTTTATGATCTTTCGATGGCTCACAGAAAATGATTAGGTGCGGATACCTGTCCTGTTTTTATCCTTTAATGAGCTGCTATATAAATCTCAATAAACTCCTCCAGTATTTGCTATTGCTGATTTGTGTCAGATATGTCATTTGCTACAATAGCAGAAAAATTTACTGTAGCAAAATTAAGTACTTTTTTGAAAGGGTCCAGAGTAATAATTGAGTCTGTAGCTAGATTGTTACAAAACATATCAATACAAGTATTTTTGATAAACATTTATTATAAGGTGTTTTCTAGTACTAGATCTATGATAGACATTCATTTCTACTATTGTCTTTTGCAATGATTTTTCTTTTTTTATCTAGGACTTGTTTGTGGCATATATATGAACTATAATTTATAACAGTTTATGACACAAATTTTAATGAGTGTGGCCACGCCCCTTTCATTAAGCCCCAGCGACTGTTTGATGACCGAAAACTGGTGTAAGAGAAGTGATGAATTCCCCTTAACAAAGTAGTAAAAGGCCAACAAAAATGGCAGAATTTCATCTCAGGTCATTAGAGGTTAACTGAGTACAACTGGTAAGTTCAACAGTGACAAGAAGAATATTATTAGATCTTGGTCTAAGAGGTAGACTTCTAGGAAAAAAACATATGTGATGCAGCACCATAAACTGCCCTGACCTGAACCTCACAGATAACAATGTGGCACCATTTGAAAAAACCTGGGCAACTTCCACCATTATATATACACATGTCACAAGCACAGGATCCAAGAAATCATAAAACTTAACCTTTAATGTAAATAATAATAATAAATATTTAAGACAGTCAGAGAATATCACCAATTAATGTGCACAAAACAAACCATGCTCTAGATAAAAAAAAGGGAATGGTCTTACCTGGACCTACTGAGAGACGTTGGGGACTCAATGGGACTTACAGATGAAGGGCTGGTATAATTATACCCTATCTGTCACCTATGTCCCACAATGACTCCTGTCCTAAGAAGGACAGTCCCAAAACTCTCCCTGTTTCTCCCTATCAAATTAGATCCATTGTTCCAACGCGTTTCATGTCCCAAACAGATGGAGGGGCAATCCTGAGGGGATTTAAAAATATAAGCCCAGTGGGGAGTAACAGCCCTTCAAGCTACTCAACCGTGTATTATCATAGCTTGCCAGTTGTAGGGCTGTGCAGATGTACACTCCACCCTGAATGCAGTGCAATGTTTTGTGCACATTAATTGGTGATATTCTCTGACCATCTTAAATATTTATTATTATTATTTTCATTAAAGGTTAAGTTTTATGATTTCTTGGATACTGTATTGTGACAATTGATTGTTGGATCATCAAGTTTGTTTGATAACATAATTGTATGCTTTGGCCATTATATATACACATTGTGTATATATAGGTAGAAATAAAAAGTTATGGGTGTCAGAATATGGTGAGTCGAAGTTTTATTTATTTTTTTTAAATAAAAGTATACCTGTAATTATAATAAAGCTCTTTTCATAACTGAATAATATATGTGCATATAAGAAACTTTGTAATATATTGTATTAAAGAAATATGGTTCCTTCACTTATTAGGCTGCTTTCCTCCTCCTTATCGCCATTCAGGCTGTTTAATTTTGTATAATTTTCCTACTCGGGAGATAAATGCTCTACTAAGCTCATACACACAGGTCTATGAAGAGGAGAGGTGGAGGCTGTTTATTTATCACCTCATTCTGTGCATGGCAGTCATGAAACACAGCATATCACCTCTGCAGACACATCATGCAATAACTTGACTACTTTTAAGAATCTGTTGTTACCCATTTTGAATGGTTTCAGAGCTTAATGTCAGAGCTTAATAAACACTGTATTCTTTAGCTACAGTACCCACCAGAAAAAATTATTCTGAAGGCCTATATTCTTTATCTATGCAGGACCAAGTGCATGTACAGTTTTACAAATGTTTTATACAGTACATACTGCATTCTCAGTAGGGTCAGCCTAATTCAGAAAACAGTAAAGCCCCTTCCACTGCCTTTCTGACTAGATGAGAGAATCCTGATGGCGGCCTCACCGATCAATATGTATACATTTTAAATTGATGCAAACATTGAAAAATATGTCTGATAACATGCAGAAGTATAAGAATATGGGGCAGTGGCTGAGAACAAAGGGATCTAACAGTTGAAATCCAACTGTCAAAACCTTATCTCTCCCAACATCTAATGTCAGGGGTGTGTTGGGACTTCCCCATGTGCATTAGTTGGTAAGTCAAAACACATCAAGTGTGTATGGCCAACTTTAGATTTTACAAAGCAGAGACAATGATGACAGATACATTCTTATATTTCTTATCAGTAATCTTATAGAAAAAACATTATTTCATGCCTATTTGCTCTAAAAATTATAGTTAAAAATTCAAAACATACAAGTAGATTTGTTATAAAGCTATTTAACATTCCTTTCATGAATACACAATTTGCAAGGAACACTGGTCACAGAGAGGAAAGAGACAATAATTGACAACAAGGGCTATATAATAGCATTTTCTATATTCTCTATCCTGCTATGAAAATAATAGTGAGTTAAGCAGGCCATATACATGTGTTGTATGTTGGCTGAACCCAATAAATTTTTTTGGAACCTGGTGGCCAGCTAATATGTATGGAGGACTCCTCTGCCCTTTTCATAGATATATGCAGAGAGAAGGGTCAAACTTGTTGGATTTGAAAATGGTCATTCTTTTTGTTCTCAGGGAAATAAGTCGCTGGTAGAGGAGTCTTTTAGCAATTTTCTCTCTGTACCTATTGAGAACACATGCACGTTCAACCAAAACCACCAAGAATGGGTATGGGGAATTGAGTGGTATCTGTCAGCAGACAGGTATCTCATGTGTATGGTCAGCCTTATGAAATTAAAAAAAGAAAAAAATATGACTATTTTAGCACAAAACTTTCCTATGCACATTAGTTTACTTCATTTTTACTTCAGAGATACTTTATTGAAAAACAGGACTATTTTTATTGACTCATTATGGAAAAAGCATATTTATATAGAAAATACAGAAAATATTTTTTAAAATTTTTTGTTATAACTTTCTGAAAAAATTGAGGTATGATAAATAATTAGATCATTGTCTTTCTCTTCATAAGTCTCCGAATATTTATTTTCATTTTTCATACACAAAGAAAAAAATATAGAAATATAATAATAAAGTATCAGTCTTGTAAATATATACTGTATATATTTAACGCATTTATCTTGGAAAAGACATTTCCTGTCCACACTATACAATAGCTCTTATCAAGAAGTCTATTAAAGAACACTGCAGGAAACCTTTAAAGTGCAGCTGCATGATTACAGGAGAAAATAACTAGAACTGAGGATCAGCAGATAACTAGGTTGCATACAATATCATCACACTATAGGGGATACGCAGAAACTTCCAAAAGACTAACAGGATTCCCTATTATTTATTTTTCTGATCCCCATAATCTCCATAATCTGCACACATCCCTCGTGTACCAGTAATTATTATATCTAAATGATTAAATAGTTACTTAAACATTTCCTGTCTATAATAAAGACCAATTGAAAAAAATGCTTTCAAAATGTAAAAATAAGTTTAGATCTATTTTTTTTAAACACCATTCTATCCTAAAGGCAGACATAGACTGACCCACCAAGAAATCAGTCAATCCCACAGTGGGTCACCAAACTAGGATTGTATTGTTCTTCTCCAGTCACAACTGCCACACATTGGGTTCCTTACACTGTTCAGCATCAGGACATGTTGTGCTACAGCACATACAGTACAATATCCTAATGTTGGCTAACATCAGGATCCAGTGTGTGTTTTTTGACAGTGCCTGGTGTAAAAGAGGCCTGGGATCAAGGAGTGGTCACTTTAAGAACACCTATGCTTTGTGTTTTGTTTTCTTCTAGTCTAAGTTCTTATTTATTCTGGGGACTTGTTAGGGGTCTTATTTTATTTAGTCTGGTCTGAGTTCTACATCATTTTGGAGTCTACATCTACCCTGCTGTCACCTTTCAGAATAGCCTTCTCTTCCACCATACTTTCTTCCCCTCATCCCCTAGTCTACCTCCTTTCCTATATATTTCCAGCCTGGCTGCCTGCTTTTACATCCCTTTGTGCCCAACTGTAAAATACAGTGAGGTACAGTACAATACTACTGTGCATTTCTATTTCTGTATGTCAGTTACTTGCAATGTGCAATGATTTTTCTCTCTTTCCTTCTAATACCATCTATTGGTCAATTAGTTAGTTAAGGAATGCTACATTTGTATGTACCCTAGAATGGTGCCAAAAATACTGTACACTCCAGACACCAAAAAAATAAGTCCTCATACAGCAATGTTAATAGAAAGATAAAACAGATTATAGTTATTGATGGATGAACTTCACAAGACTCATTTTGTGAATATTCACAAGGTTTACATGACAATTTAATTTTGGACTGAAATTGTTTGGACCAAACCGAAAACACATGTATTATACTGTGGGGTTTCTTCTGAGGAGTCCTGGGCAGTTGTGGTAAAATAATAAATACAAATACTTACCTTCCTTCACCTTTCTTAGGCTTCCTCGCGGCATCCTTTGCACATTCCCTGGCATCATTGATCCTTTCTAGGCCTCTTTTGGCCACTTCTGTGATGTCAACGGCACTGGGGTACCAATGAGGCTCAATCACAGGTCTCAGGTGTCCCCCGAGTCCTGTGACATCAAAGAAGAGCACAGAACAGTACCAGAGGTGACAGAGATTGTGAACCAGAAGTTGTGAGGAAGCCCAGGAGAGGTAAGGGAAGGTAAGTATCTGTATTTATTATTTTATTGCACCACCCTTGGGCCTCAACTTAATATACTCCACAAAAATCTCAGTTTGGCCCACCCTGAGATTTTTGGAAAATGTGTAACGACCCTTGCTTATTATGAAATGGTGCTTGGAAAGTGATGATAAAAAAAATACATTTAAAAAAAAATGTTCTTATTCCTTGAGGCCCAAACAGACACGGCCATTATTGAACTAAATTTAATATGCTTATAAATTGAAGTACTTAGTGATATTTTTGTAATTTAGACATTTACTTTAAAATTTTTACTTTACATCCAGTAATTTGAATATGATTTTTAGTAGTTAGGATTACCAATTGCTGGATCATGTACTTTATAAATACATTAAAGCTATGTGGAAAACAGTGGGTGCTAATTAGCTTGAATTTACCTTAAAGTTCATTACACTAATGTATGTAGGTCATTCTCTAATGAGAAGCCAGTTACTTTGTAATTTACTTGTTTTAATCACTGATCTTGTGTAAAAAAAAAACGGAACCAGATAAAAACAGCGAATGCTGTGATTCTACGAAAACAAAGTAATGCCAAGCTAAATAAAAACTTCACATATATCTCACAAAGTGCAATCATGATTTACACTATTATATATAAACAATGTTTCTAAAACATCATTAATCTGATCTTAATGTATTAATGTATTAAGACGATGATGACAGGGAGTACAGAGAACTGAACCGTTTTTTTGTGGACTGGTGCCACCAGAACCACCTGAAGATTAACGCGGGGAAGACCAAGGAGATGGTGGTGGACTTCCGTAAAGGCAGAAGCCCTCCTAAACCAGTGGACATCCTGGGGACGGGCATCGAGATTGTGAACACCCATAAGTACCTGGGTCTGCTCCTTAATAATAAGCTGGACTGGGCAGATCATATGGAGGCCCTGTACAGGAAGGGCCACAGCAGGCTCTACCTGCTTAGGAAGCTGATAGCCTTTGGAATCCGGGGGGCACTTCTTAGGACTTTCTTCAACTCGGTAGTGGCATCAGCCATCTTCTTTGGAGTGGCCTGCTGGGGGAGCAGTATATCAACCAGGGACAGAAATAAACTTGACAAGCTGATTAGAAGGGCCAGCTCTGTCCTGGGGAGCCCACTGGACCCAGTGCAGGTGGTGGGTGACAGAAGGATACTGTCCGTGGTGAGCTCCATGCAGAAGAAGAAGTCCCATCCCATGCATGAGACTGTGATTGCGCTGGGCAGTACTGTCAGTGACCGATTGCTCCACCCTAGGTGTGAGAAGGAGCGCTATCGGAAGTCTTTCCTCCCCACCGCGGTTAGGCTGTACAACCAACACCGACCTAAGCAGAGATCATTACATACAGAGAACTGAAATATCTCTCTGCCTGTTAAATCCCCCCCCCTTCCCCCTCTGCTACGTCCTATCTGTCTGTCTGCTATTAATGTAATGCCTCTCACCTTGGAACATTCCTGTACATGTTGTATTTGTATCTGCTTATCTTATCTTATCTTTGCTGCTGTAACACACTGAATTTCCCCACTGTGGGACTATTAAAGGACTATTATTATTATTATTATTATTATTATGGTTACATTTTCAAAGACTTTTTTTTAGCATGCATTGGATATTGTACATGTTATTTGTTACTATATTTGCAAGTGAAACATAGTAATCATTTCTTTGTATGAAAAAAAATGAAGAACATTTCATAAAAATGAATAAAAATGTCCTATAACCTGAAGTTGAAGCTAGCAAAATAGAGCATACCAATTCTGGTTACTTTTAGGAACCTATTATTATCTATTCTGAATAATTGGAGAGCTTTATAAGTACCCCTTATTTTAGGTTCAGTGCTCACCAGAAAAATATATTCTGAAGGCCCAGATTCTTTATTTATTCAAGTGCATGTCTACTTCTACAAATATTTTACCTGGTATGTACAGTATTCCCAATAAGATCATTATAAGGTTAATTGTGTGTATAAAAACAGACTGTAATAGCAATCAGATACTACCAGATGATCCTTGGACTTTCCAGTGGCAAGTATGACTCTTAGTCCCCTAATACAAATGTTTTTCATCATTGAAATGCTGTGAAAATGTATTTGACCCTTCGTAAATTATTCTCCTGCTGTTTCCTCATCTCATTCAATTTTTTAAAATAGTTCATAGGCAAATATCTCACAACTGTAGCTATCAATTTGTCACATGATCACTGATGGAAGTCTCTGACTTATTTGCAGAAACTCACTTTCAAGACTCCTGGTTTTCTTGTAATTTGCTGATGGTTATAGAAATGCTACTGTACATGTAATTACCCAGAAATTATCTGTATACTTCCAATTCCTTGTTCAGTATTGATTAATTCTAGTGACTTGTTCTAGTTCCATCTCTACCTTATTTTCCTCTGTTTGTTTTCAGTTTCTTGTATTAAACTTGTTCTTGTCTCATTGATGCTATTCAGTTTTGCTTAGTTTGGTTTGTTACCTCTTGTTCTGCTGCTATAGAACGCAGATGACTATCTAAATAACTGCAGGGTTCACTTGTCTCAGTTAAAGGGGTTTTACCACAAACATAACCATATTTATATTTGTAGACAATTAAAAGTTAAACATTTTTTTCAAATATAAATAATTAAATATTTTGCAGAGTTGTAAAAATTTTCTCTAACCATTTTAGTGGTGATAGTCTGTTGTCTTGATCAGTTGCCAATTGATATGAACAAGAATGCAAGAACTTTCTATGGTCTGATAACCAGCCATGATTTCCTTATTGTGCCAGGTTCCTGACAACAATAAGGAAATCATTTCTGGGTTTCTGACAAGTTACAGAGCATACAAAGTTCCTGTATTCCTGGTCATATTCATTGGCAATCAAGACAACAGACTGTCATCTCTAAGATGGTTAGAGAAAATCTTTACAACTCTGCAGATTTTTAATTATTTATATTTAAGGTAAATGTACACTATTTCCCAATAAGAAAGACACTGGGTAAAATGATGTCCATGGAAAAGTTGCAAGACATAAACAAATGCAGACCAAAAAGAACACAAACACTTGCCTAGAATTTGCTAAAAAAAAATAAAACCCATCTAGTTGGATAATATTCTGTGGGCATATATGAGTCATAGAACATTTTGGAGGATATGGGTCCAGTTACATATGGCGTAAATATAACATTGTATTCCACCATAAGAACAGTATACTAAAAGTCAGCCATGATGGAGGTAATGTGATGGTTTGGGGCTGCATTGTTTTACAGGACCTGGATAACTTGTTATAAATGATGGAACAATTAATACTGCTTCTCCAATGTAGATGAATGAAAACAATTCTGCAATAATGAATCAACCAAAATGTAATGTAGAAGACTCTACACTGTGCAGTGACTGCAGTGTGCAATGTTACATATATGCTGGCCAGATCACACTTTCATTGCAAAAAAAAAATCTCATTTTGTTTAGTCTTTTTTTGCAAAAGAGCTATTTCTTTATATATAGTGTCAGATCTGTCATTTGTCTTGCTGCACTGTGATCTGTGACTGTCCACAGATTTCTTTCAGAGCAAAGTCTAATTTTTGTAAGATTTTTTTTTTAAATTTTTGTGTTAAAAAATACAGAAAACTGCCACTATCACTGCAAAAATCAAGCTGACTCATGTAGTGTGTTTTAGTTTAATACTCACTGACCAGGCCAACTTTTTAGTGCTTAATCTCATTTTCTTGTTAAGCATTTTTTAAATAGTATTTTTGTTAATAAATACAGAATAACTGCCGTTATCATTGCAAAAATCCAAGCTGAGTCACATAGTGTGTTCTAGTCTGATACACACTGACCAAGCCAGCTTTTTCGTGATAAATCTTATCTTCTTGTTAAGTAGTTTTCTAAATAGTGTTTTTGATCTCAAATATAGAAAGATTGCCATTATCACTGCAAAAATCCAAGCTGATTCACCCAGTCTGTTGTAGTCTAATACTCACTTGCCAGGTCGCCTTTTCATCCCCAAATTGCTATGCTATTTTTTTTTTTTATACAGTTTTTTGTTAAAAAACAACAAAAAAAGCGCACAATGTTGATCACTATTATATAAGCAGTGCAGTAAAATGACTGGGGAAAAAAAAAAACATGGCAGGGGATCAGCAGGAGGGAGGACAGAAACACTCATGCTAACACCACGCTATCCATGCCTACCAGTTGTAACACTACTTCTAGTTTTGGCAGTGCTGCCACTAACCACTGAATTGTTGAATGAAGATGAAACTATCCTAAGGAGAGGCCATCAATATTAGGAAGATGGACAAATCCTTTAAAGAGGTTGTCGAAGGAATTGGAGCAACCCATGTAGCTGGCGGGAGGTGTAAAGTAAAAAATAAGTAAATTAAAAAGCATACTCACCTGTCCCCGGCGCTCCGTTGTCTGCTGCCAGTGTCCATTCAGTCTCATGCCGGCGACTACTTGCTGGGAGTCCTGCACCTCATGTAATCGCTAAGACCAATTAGGTACAGGATTTCCAGAAATGAGGCGCCGCCATGAGACCGAACAGACACAGACAGGAGACAACAGGGTGCTGGGGACAGGTGAGTATGCTTTTTTAAAAATTTTCCTATTTTTACACCTCCCTGGCGGCCGACACAGTGGTCGCTCCAGTTTATGGACAACCTCTTTTAAAGGGTTGTCTGGGCCAAATTTTTCTATGGTCACTTCACTGGTCCCCCCACATAGTGGCCTCTTCACTGGTCCCCCATACTGTATGGGGAATAGTGATGGGGTCATTATATTGTGTGGGAGCAGTGATGGGGGCTAACATCCTGTGGGGGGGACATTAAACTGTGTGGGGCATATTAAAGGGGTTGTCCAGGGTTAATCTTTTTTATGGCCTATGCTCTGGATAGGCCATAAATACCTGATCGGTAGAGGGCTGACACATGGCCCCATCAGCTGTTCGGAGCCACTTCCGGCACCTGTTCTGTACACAACACAGGGCAGAAAGCAGAAAGCAGAAAGCTCCATCCGCTGTATAGCAGCCCGGCGCCTTCACTGTAGCTCAGCTCCTACTGACTTCAATAAGTGCTGAAATACAGTGAAGGTGCCCAGCCCCTATACAGTGGACAGAGTTTTCTGCTTCTGGCCCTGTATTGTGTACAGTACGGGCATCAGAAGTGGCTCCATACAGCTGATCGGTCCAGGGTCAGCCCCCTACAGATCAGGTATCTGTGGCCTATCCTGAAGATAAACCATAACAAATTATGCCTGGACAACCCCTTTAATATACACCCCTAATGCACCACACTTTAAAGAGATTGTCCAGTATAATTTTTTTCTTTTTTATAATTATTCTGGGGGAGGTGAATCCCCCCTACCCCCCCCCCCCCCCCAAAAAAAAACAAACATGTTAAACATACTCACCTGTCTCCGGTGCTCTGGTGTCCTCCCAGCACGGTCCGGTCCTGCAGCTCCGCTGTCTTCTTTTTGCCGGAATTCCTCACTGGCTGTGACATCCCAGGTCCCTTCCCTTAGGCCACTGATTGGCCTCAGGGGTCACGTGAAGTCACAGGTAGTCACGTGCAGAGGGAACGTCAGCTGGAAGAAAACAACAGAACTGCAGGACCGAACTGCTCTGGGAGACACTGGGGACAGGAAAGAAAGTTTGTGGGGTTTTTTTTTGTTTTGTTTTTTTCACCTGCCCCTGCGTAATTAAAAAAAAAAATGAAGGAGCCACTGTATGGAGTATAAGCTCCACAGTGGCCCCCACCCTGTATTATAAGCTCCACAGTGGCCCCCACCCAGTATTATAAGCTCCATAGTGGCCCCCACCCAGTATTATAAGCTCCATAGTGGCCCCCACCCAGTATTATAAGCTCCACAGTGGCCCTCACCCAGTATTATATGCTCCACAGTGGCCCCCACCCAGTATTATAAGCTCCATAGTGCCCCCACCCAGTATTATAAGCTCCATAGTGGCCCCCACCCAGTATTATAAGCTCCACAGTGGCCCTCACCCAGTATTATATGCTCCATAGTGGCCCCCACCCAGTATTATATGCACCCAATAGCCCCCTCCGCTCCACTTCAGTGCAATTATTATACTTTGGGGTCTCCTCAGACCCCAGAGTATAATAATCGGAGGCCCAGGGGAAGTGATTAAAAATAACAAACTCTCATACTCACCTTGCCTTACCTTTCCTTGGCATCCTCGCTCCATCCTGTCGTCTTCAGCGTCTTCAGGCCCTTTTCCGACGACGCTGCTGAGGCCTGTGATTGGGCCTCAGCGGTCACGTGGGGGCGCACTGACGTCATTACGCGGTCGCGCCCCATGTGACCGCTGGGACCTAATCACAGGCCTTAGTCACATGACAGAAGAGCGCCGGAGAGAACGCTGCGCCCAGGAGAGGTGAGAATATGTATTTATTATTTTTAGTCACCTCTCCTGGGTGCCCTGCCCTGCCATCTATTGGAAAGGGGCCTGCAATATGCAATATCTCCAGCTGGCCGCGGGCCCCGTAACCTGCCGGGTCCGGTTGCGGTCGCGCCTCCTGCGACCGCGATCATAACGCCACTGGTCAGGATCCCGATCGGGCCCCCATGACATGAGGACTAATAGTCAGGGCTCGGGGCCCACCGGTGGATTCACCGGTTCCCCGGTGGGCCAGTCCGACCCTGGAGCAAGGTGAGTATCATCGTTTTTTATGTTTCATCACTTCTCCTAAGTCTCCGCTTATTATACTCGGGGGTCTGAAGAGACCCCACAGAATAATAATAGCAGTTTCGTTTCGGACATGTTTGGTCCGATCAAAGCTGCTGGGTGAGGACTCCTCTGCCATGCCAGGGAAATAAGCCAAGAGTGGCACGCGTGCCGGGGGTTGCCGACCCCTGGTCTACAGTAGGTTCTTTTCTGGCTCCCAAGTGTAGTTCTCCTCATGGAAGATATTCTAGCTTTTTTCAGCTGGCAGGCCAGGCACTGACAGTGTACTAGAAATTGTTTTTAATATTCTATAAATTGTCACTCTTCCAATGCTATGCTGCAGCAGCATTTGCTCCAATAAAGGGATGGAGGACAGGACAGTCTACATTCTTTTCTGGCTCCCAAGTGTAATTCTCATCATGGAAGATATTCTACCTTTTTTCAGCTGGCAGGCCAGGCACTGACAGTGTACTAGAAATTGTTCTTAACATTCTGTATATTGTCACTCCACCAATGCTATGCTGCTGCAGCTTTTGCTCCAATAAAGGGATGGAGGGCAGGACAGTCTAGTTTCTTTTCTGGCTCCCAAGTGTAGTTCTCATCGTGGAAGATATTCTAGTTTTTTTTCAGCTGGCAGGCCAGGCACTGACAGTGTACTAGAAATTGTTCTTAACATTCTGTAAATTGTCACTCCACCAAAGCTTGGTTGCTGTGCCATTTGATCCCATAAAGAGATGATGGACAGGATAGTACATGTTCTCTTCTAGCTCCCTTGTGATGTTCTCATGATCAGAGAATTCTTTCCATTTCAGAAGATATTACAGCTTTTTTTAGCTGGAAGTTCAGACACGCTGTGCCACAAATTTTTCTTTTCACTCCTCCATCTCCAACGCTTTGTTTGTCTGACATCTGTTCCCATACAGGGATAGTTTTTGGCAACAAAGGAATGTTCACATTCTGCCACAAATTATTGTTCAAAATCTGCAGTTGTCATTTGCCACTGTCACATTGTTGGTAAAATTATAAAAACACCTATGCTACCTCCAATACCAATGTCATGTCCCTCCTATAAAGGGATAATTTGAGCAGCTTCTTCTTCACTTTTTAACCAGTCACACTGTAACAATTTTTCTTAAAAAAAACAACTGTGTTGCATTTACTAATACCCAAAATGGGCTCATTCTTGTATAAAACCATTGCTTTTTCCAATATAATCACAGTGTGTATATGAAAAAAACCAAGGGAAAGCATCTTCCCCAAAACAGACTAAATTTGGAGCCTTTTAAATTTGAAAAACGGAAAGTGGCAGTACAGTGTATTTTTAAACTAGCAGTTTTTATCTACTTCCTACCATCCATTGTCCCATAGACATACATATGACTGTCACTTGGACATACCTTCAGCTGCATTTACCTTAGGGTACATTCACACATAGGAATCCATAGCAGATTCCACCCAGAATCTGTCTCATCTTGTTTTCAATGGGAGACCGAGATCGCAGCAGGACACTGAAAAAATAAGTGTCCTGTCCGATCTTGCCATGGATCAGCATCTGAATCAACCTTGGATTCCGCAGCTCGAGATTCCCTGCTAATTAGGCCTCATTCATCTGGGATTATGACTAAATACGTCGATGGAAAATGAAGAGGAGTTCCTCTTCATTTTCTTCTGTGTGAAGATTAGAGAGCTAAAATGGGCTACATAGAGTCATATGAGCTCTGACAGTGTAATACACTATATTTTAAGCCAGTTTAAACTTATTCATAGTGAACTTATTCCACCAGCAAAAAAATTTTGCATCGAATGAAACTAAACAAATCTTCAGAAGTACAACCATCTATAGTCCAGATAAGTGAGTCACAAGGGGATTTCTGGATGGGTCATCAAATGAAGATCAGTGGGGTTCGGCACAAGAGACCGCCACTGTCCAGCTGTTTGAGCACTAGGAACTCTTTCTGAGCACTGCTTCTGCCTTACAGGCCATGTGACGATACATTTATCATTCACATGCCTGTTCATAGCTCAGTCCCATTCAAGTGAACTGAACTGCAATACAAAGCACAGCACTGCAATGTATGGCACTATGTTTGGCTTTGTGTGATGAGGACACTAATGTTAGGTCATCTATTGATAAGAGCGGAAAACCACTTTGAGCACCACTTCTAAAGGCAACATAATCTGACTATTTTATTTGTGCTTATGTGTGGCTACTCTGTCGGGGTTGAGGTTTAAGGTGTAAAACATAACTTTTGAAGTTTTTTGTTAGAATACCATGATATTCTGTTCAATTGTTTTAATCAGAAGTTTCATCAGCTAACTACCCTGGAGATCATTTAACCCATTCCCGCCGCATTTTTTGATTTTCGATTTTCATTTTTGACTCCCAGCCTTCCAAAAGCCATAACTTTTTTATTTTTCCATTCACAGAGACATATGGGGTCTCAATTTTTGTGGGACTTTGGGACTTATTGTACTTCATAAAGTAATTGGAGAAACACTGAATTTGTGCAACATTGTTATGGGCTTTGCTTTTAAAGTGTTCACTGTGCAGCAAAAATGACATGTCACCTGTATTCTATGGGTTGGTACGATTCTAGCAATACCAAATTTATATATTTTTTTTTTACATTTTAACCCCGTATTAAAATCCAAAGCTTTGCAAAAAGAAATTTCTTGGAAGTGCCATATTCTGCCACACTTTAGGGGAATGCCTATTGCGTTGATCACTTTTTAATCATATTTTTATGAGAAACAGCAAAAAGTTATTTGTATAATACAGCAGAGACTCAACAGCTATGTTGACCGCTCAGCTCCTGTGTGGATATCAGATTTAAACACCTGGAATGTTCCATAATAGTATGCCAGATGTAAGGGAAGGGTTAAAAGAATTTTCCAAGCTTATTAGCCTTCCATAGGATATCTGCTCAGGTAAGGTAACTACCTCTTCAATCAACTGATCTATAGGGGTCATGTGTGTCGGCCCCTGCTGGACTTTTATTTATTATCTATCCTACGGATAGATCATCAGTTGATAGAGCCCATAAAACCCCTTTATATCTGGTTGCACCAATTATTGTGTTAATTTCTAATTATTAGCACTTTTGTCATGTTGAGAAGAGATGAATTTTGTCAATAATAATTGCCAAGGAAAGTAAAAATAATCCAAAATTATTCTTCAACTACATAAATAGTAAGAATTTAAAAACTGACAATGTGGGCCCTCTCAAAAATAATCTGGCTGTAATGGTGGATGAGGAAGAGGAAAAGGCAGATCTATTAAATGCCTTCTTCTCTACTGTATTTATGCAAGAAAATCTAATGACTAATTAAAATCGCCGGGTCCAGATGGCATACACACAGAATTCTAAGGGGAATTATGTATGGTTATAGACCTTTGTATTGAATATTTAAGGATTCAGTAATGACTGGGTCTGTTCCACACGATTGGCGCATAGAAAATATGGTGCCAATATTTAAAAAGGTCTAAAAGTGATCCCAGAACCTATAGGGTGGTAAGTCTAACTTCAGTGATGGGTAAAATAAGGTTTGCTAAGAGATGCTATCCTGGAGTATCTCAATGTAAATAATCTTATAACACCCAAGCAGCATGGGTTTATGAGGAATCAGTCCTGTCAGACTAATCTGTTCAGCTTCTATGAAGAGGTCAGTTCTAGACCGAACATGGGTAATATGGTGGATGTGATGAACTTTTTAAAGGCTTTTGAAACTATATCACATGAATGGTTGATATACAAAATGAGAATGTTGGGACTGGGGAAAAACATGCATTTATGTTCACAACTGTCTCAGTGATAGGAAACAGGGGGTACTTGTTAATGGTAAATACTCAGACTGGATCACAGTCACCAGTTGGGTTCCACAGTGGTTAGTTTTGAGTCCTCTCCTTTTTAATATGTTTATTATTTACCTAGTAGAAGGTTTACATATTTAACTCTGTAAAGTAATCAAAACTGATAAGGGTAGTAGAATATTACAAGGGGATCTAGGGAAGCTGGATGATTGGGCAAACACTTGGCAAATGAAGTTTTATGTAGAAAAATGTAAATTTAGGTATTTTTGTTGAAGAAATAAAATGTATGATTATATACTTAATAGTAAATTACTGGGTAAGACTGCCACTGAAAAAGACTTGGGGTTTTTGGTGGACTGAAAACTTACCAGTGCCAGGTAGTTGCTGTCAAGGCAAGTTAAAAATATGGCCACACATAGACTATTATGCACAGTTTTGGGCCCTAGTGTACTAGAAGGATATAATTGAACTAAAGCGAGTGCAGAAAAGGGTGGTTTGGATGTCTTTGCAAATGCATAATATATACCCACTATAATTACACAATTTCAACATCATTTAGTATTGAAATCAGGATTTAGTGACGTATATCTATAAAATGTCAACGAAAATCAACCTACTTAAAGGGATTCTATTATTGGGAAAGGCATTTTTCAATAACACTGCGTCATAATAGCCTTTAGAAAGGCTATTCTTCTCCTATCTTTATTTTTCTGATCCGTGCCACCATTTCTGAAAATTTTCTTTTTTCTTCTTTATGCAAATAAGTCTTCTCAAAAGCACAGGGGCGTCCCCTGTGTTCAAAGAAGACACTTTTCTGAAGCTCCAGCACCTCCTCTCTCTTCTTCTGCTGACTCCTCTCCACTGCGTCATCAGTTGCCGAGTCTCTGCGCATGTCCAGTTGGCCATTTGAATCCCAAACACAGACTCCGGTGGGTGCTGACGCTGCGGAGAGGCGTCAACATAAGAAGAGAGAGGCGGCGCGGGATCTTCGGAAGAGCGTGTGCTTTGAGCACAGCGGACGCCCCTGTGCTTTCGGGAATGCCCCCTGTGCTTTGAGAAGACTCATTTGCATAAAGAAGAAAAAAGAAAATTCTCAGAAATGACGGCATAGATCAGAAAAATAAAGGTAGGAGAAGAATAGCCTTTCTAAAGGCTATTATGACGCGGTGTTATTGAAAAATGCCTTTTCCAATGATAGAATCCCTTTAAAAGCAGCCTCTTGAACCATTGATCAGAAGATTGTATTTATCTTCCACTTATAAGTAATATTGGACAGAGATTTGGTACCTTCTAAGATACTGCATTTGAAGACCAATTTAAGACATGTCTTCACAAAGCAAATTTTCTGTGACTGCAAATTGTTCCATTTATTTGAATGTATGCAATGACTCTGCTGCACGTGAAGATAGAGTTGTGTTTGCACTTAACTAATTTACAATTTGGTTAATGTCTCATGAAACCAATTCAATACAAAATCACAACATGTAAGCAAAGGCCTTGAAAGTCTGCCATTCACCCCCACACATTGACACAAAAAGAAGAGCATATCACTTTGTGATAACTAATCACAAATCATGTTGTTTCTAAAGAAACTGCTTAAGGAAATTGAACTTCTATACAGTGGTGTAACTAAACTCCTGTGGGCCCCAGTGCAAACTTTTACTGTGGGCCTCTTCCCTACAGCATACTCTTGATAGTGAAGGTTATAAGTGCTGCAGCGGTATCTCAGATATTTGAAAGGGATACAACTATCCACATCTGCGGTTATCAAGAATATGGTGAGTGAGCAGCAGAGCACCCAGCAATGAAATAATACTAGGATCTGTGTTCTCTGGGAAACATCTGAACTGCAGGGTCCTAACAGTCTAAGAGATCAGTGGGGGTTCAACACCCAGGGCCTCTGATGATCAGCTGTTTGAAGGGACTGTGGTGTTTTTGCGAGCGCCCTCACCCTTTCACTATTTACATCACACAGGATCTGTTTTATAGTGACCATGCAATGTACTTACAGCCTGTAATAATATTACATGTCTGCTACAAAACAGATACTGTGTGATATAAATAGTGAAGGGGCCCCAAACAGTATAATATGCTCCACAGTGGCCCCCACTCAGTATAATATGCTCCACAGTATCTCCCACACAGTATAATATGCTCCACAGTGGCCCCACACAGAATAATATGCTCTACAGTTGGCTCCCACACTGTATAATATGCTCCACAGTGGCCTCAACACAGTTGATATGCTCCCCAGTGGCCCCCACAAAGTATAATATGCTCCACAGTGATCCCACACAGTATAAAATTCTCCAAATAGTCACTTTTATTATACACTGCAGTTGTCTCAGTCCCCAGAGTAGAATAATCGGAGGCCCAGGGGAGGTGATGGAAAATAACAAACACTTACACAATACTCACCTTACCTCACCTCTCCTGGGCTTTCTTGCTCCATCCACTTCTCTGCAGCGTCCTCCTCGGTCCTCTTCTTCCTGCAACTGTGATTGGGCCTAAGCAGTCATGTAGGGTTTTCTGACTTCATTACGACCCTGTGACTGCGGTAAACATTACAGCAGAGAAAAGAGCATATTTTAATCTGAACGCATGGCGTATTTATAAGCTCAGGTTTAGAGGGCATGACAGTATGGCAATCTTGTTACCATGCCACCATCCTGCTGGACAAAATGTGGGACAAATAAATTCCCTGGAAGCAATTACAAATCCCCAATGTAGTGGCAATCAATTAAATATGCAGCACAAACGCGTAGGAAGAAAAATATACTAATGGTGTAACTACTGTATATACATACAATCGGCAGTAAACAAAGTAAATAGCAGCTGTTTGAATACAACTGGCAGGGTTCTGGCACTGACTTCAGTTTCTACTAATAACATTATACAGACTAGAGTAGTTACCAGCAGTCAGTGGAATATGATGACTGTATTATGCCTATTACCACTAATGATAACAGGAGGGATTCAGTTGGAACTAGACAGCATTAGTGAGGTAATGGAAAGTTATTACCCCCATGCTGCGATTGTCACTCCTCTCTGAGTTAGATGCCATTATACAGTGTGGGCAGTGTGATAACAACTAACTTTATTGCAGCTAGTAGTAATTACAGGCAGTGGGTTAATAGTATTTAGCTTATCCATCTAATATCACCATATGCAACTGATATGTTGATGGTGTGAACTGTATATGATTGTCCAACATTGATAATGGCTGCTTCAATGGGGTAACAAAAGTTGCTTCCCCATATTTAGCAATAGCACACAGTGTGAATAGTGTTGTAAGCACTTCACACTATACTGGACATGACCAACTAGTAGTTTCAGTGTGGTTGATGGAGGATTACATGTAGATCCTAATAGGCATGACATATCTACACTACTTTTTTACTGCAGACTCTAAGTTTGCTGTGATCTGCTGGTTGCTATTATCAGCATATGCGGGGCAAAATACTCTTTAGGCACCCACATGCTGTAAATACTGTTTGTGTGGCTAGTTTGTTACAAGCCTTAATTGGCTTGTGCAGGCCATTCATTTGTGGGACGTTAATATAGATTAATAAAGTTATGTATTTTTTAAACATCCTTTCAGGCAGGATTCTTTAAAAAGTGATTTTTTTTTCTAGCTGCTCAAAATCTGATACCTGGGAAAGAAATCCTAGCATGTATTATATTATGGTGATAGTTATGATAAATAGTTATCTAAGATATATGTGCCTTAGCTAATGTCCTCACATATATACACATGCATTCATTCATATTATCATCTTTTTCTTTTTTTTTCTTTAGCTCCATTCAGATCAAGATAAAGGAGATGGAAGTCTGAAATATATCCTCTCAGGAGATGGAGCTGGGACGCTTTTTGTCATTGATGAGAGAACAGGTGACATTCATGCCACACGACGAATTGACAGAGAAGAAAAAGCCTTTTACACCTTGCGTGCCCAAGCAATAAATAGAAGGACAGGGAGACCTGTGGAACCAGAGTCTGAGTTTGTCATAAAGATACATGACATTAATGATAATGAGCCCACTTTTCTAGAACACATTTATACTGCCAGTGTCCCTGAAATGTCTGATGTTGGTAAGAAATATATTTGTCTCTCAGCTTGCATCCTGAATATCTGTGGCTGCTGCATTCTTAAATGACAAAACTTTTGCTTAAGAATGAAAATAAATCATATTTAACCAAGCTCCGTGAAAGTAAATAAAACTGATATTTTCCCCAAGAATCACAGACAAAAATACACCAGTTTATTGCCTCATAAATTATGTTTTTGAACAGTAATTTGCTGAGTATTTTTAACAGGTTTCTAAATCCCGAGTCTAAGTTAAAGATGAAAGCAATGAAGTTCAATATCTTAAAAACATTATTGAGCATATTTCTTTGCAGCTACATATGAAGTAGTGGTTACTTAGTTTTGGCAATCAATGTTAAGATGGTACAGGCATCAAAATGACATTTCACTAACTAAATCAATCTACTCTGTTATTTTCCAGTAATCCAAATACAGATAGATCTTGGGTGCACAAAGTTTTATATTTTAAGGCTTCATTATTGGATTTTAAGACTCAATTTGGTCACTTTAAAATGTTGGAATAAAGAGGAAGATTTAATATTACTGTCTAAAACAGAGAACTAGAATTAATTTTAATTAACATTAGAAATAGACTAGAAGGTCCTAATTTATAACGGGGTTCATACTTTCACACTGGATGATACATTTGATGTTTTATTAAACACTTTTGTCTAACTCTTCATTGGCTTACTTTAGACCAATTTTTAGCACAAAAATTTTGGTATAGCCTGGTACACTTTAAAGAGGACCTTTCATCACCTCCACCAATTCAAGTTCTTAGCATTTCTTAATAGGCCCTGCTTCACTGATTCTGGCCCGGTTGGAATTTTTCCTCTAGCCTCTACTGTTCACGAGCATCAAGTGCAGTTGGTTTTGGTGCCTGATGTGCTATTTAAGCTCTGTAATGTCAGAAGGGCGGTGTCAGGCAGGGGGCGTGATTCAGAGCTCCAATCAGAGGCAGCCAGTGTCAAAGCTCAGAATCACACCCCTTGCCTGTTTCTGCCTGACTTTGCCCTTCTGACACTGATCCGAAATAGCATATAAGACACCAAAAATAACAGCGTTGATTGCCCAGATACCATTGGGGCTAGAGAAAAATTACCATTGTGCTAGAATCAGTGGAACAGCACTTATTATTTGAAGTAAAGAGCTGGACTCGTTGGAGATGATGAAAGTTCATGTTTAAGCCACATTTCTTTCACTTTAAACCACACCACTTTACGCTAAGCCACTGCCCTTGAGTGAACAGTAAAAATTGTTGAAAATGCTTAGTAAATGTTGTTGGCAATTCATAGAGTGCTGCCATATAATCCAATTTCAGTTAAAAAAAATTACAGAAATTCAGCAGCATGTGTGCCCTGTGTGTAGGTATTGTCTGAATGTCCTGGAACACTTTGCAGAGGATTTGTAGCTTTTATATTGGTAACATATGAAAGCAAAAATGTTCAAACATCTGTGAAACTACAGTATAATAGGAATGAAACCTAATAATAATGATAATTTGTTCTATATGATAGTAAGAATGATGAATGCTTCTCACATATGTGAGGGCAACAAAGATTATGTGGCCTTTAGCTTTTCAGGCAGAAGACAGAATCTCATCCATGTTAAAGAAGCATAAAAATAGTAGCACTGATTTCTGGGTGACTTGGAAGGTGCATTATTTGAGTGAGGAGGGAAAAACTTGGGATCAAATGAGTCCCATTAAACAAGGTGTTGAGCCAACATTTGCCTATTGGGAGAGATTTATTAATACTGTTATGAGTGGTATGTTTGGATCTGCTACTGTTTTCAAACCCTTTATCAGAAAGTTTAGGCTAATATATCCATGTGTCACACACTCCATCTCTGAAGTCCAGTTCACTTTTTTAGATATTGGGTAAATGTGACCCTCAGGTTTCATGAATATTGATTTTGCCTTCAGTGGCATAAGTACATTGCTCTGTTCCTTTTTTTAAAAAAAAAAAAGTCTTGTAAGATTGAAATTTTTAGACCTTCAGATATCTAGTTCCAATTGCTCCTGGTAATTTTTTGAATTTCAGCCAATTGAACCTTGAATCTCAATGAAGTTGATAATTAGTTTTAGTTTGCAGTTTAGATGAATGAATGTCAAGAAGAGAGTTGAGCCATTTGACTTTCAACCAGTTAAGGTTTAAAGGCTTGGACAAAATGTCCTATTTCTTTTTTATGGTGCCAATGCATATGAATTTAAGACAAAATAAACTTTGTAAATAGTCTTAAATAAAAATGGCCAAATTTTTCTCTTTAAAATTCCAATTAGACATATACATTTCCATGGTAACAGATAAAAAGCAAACATGGTGCAGTCTGTTGTTGCATTTATACTCCCTGTCTGTCTCCATGTGACTTCTTACTAACCTACATTTTGTAGGCTAACAAGAAGCAGAGCACATATATAAGAATGCACTATTTCAGATTTGCGCTGTAAGTTAATTGTGGGTCCTAGTTTTGGTTTCAGTAAGTGAAACATTAATATTTTTGAATGGTTTCTGGTGGTGACAGCTCGGACCCCAAAGTCCAACTGGCCTTGCAGCTGGTGCTTGTGAAGATGTTTGGGTGTCTGGGCCTATCTCTCAGCTCTGTATAAGATTTAAGCAGGTTCTAGTTCTACTGCTCTCTGTCAGATCCTGCTATTTTCTAATATTTGCTTCTGGAACTCTATCATAACAGATTCGCAGACCTATAATAGCCATTTTTCATTATGGAACAAATTCAGGCACTTGTGGAACCGTTTTTTTAATGCACTGGGTTTACTATATGATGAACCTCACCTTACAGTTGTGGCCCAAGCTAATCTGTTTGCCCTTCGCCAAGATCGCCGTCTATTTGAAGATTATTGTTCTGAGTTCTGTAGGTGGTCATTTCACTCTCAGTGGAATGATTCAGTTCTGTCAAGCCCTATCTGACACTTTAAAAGACTTGGTAAATTACCTTGGACCAACATTTACAAGAACTCTGACTCCACATCTCTGCTTCCACTCAATTCCACTCCTGAGTCACATACAGAACCTATGCAACTAGGCTTCACTATGTCGACTACTGACAGGAGAACTTATTGGAGACAAAAGGAACTATGCTTCTATTGTGGGAATTCCAATCACTGGCTTAATAACTGTCCTAAGCATCCAAGTTCAGAAAGAATACAGCACCTAGGTGGTTCGAGGGATAGCCACATAGGCAACCAAGTATTTCCTTGTTTGTCTCAAAAAATCCTGCTCTTGGCTTGTTTCTGGAAATTTGTTTGTTTCCTGCCTCTGCTTCTGACAAGACCTCTCAGAACTGAACCTTGGCTTTATATTGGATATCAGTGTTCAGTGTTCTGATTTTGCCTCTGATGTGACCTCCTGATACCGAACATTTGCTGGACATATATTCTCCTGTTTCAGATCTGTCCTGTAAGTTAACTATGGGTTCTGGTTTTGGTTTCAGTTAGTGGAACAATTATTTCTAGTATAGTTTCTGGTGGTGATAACTCAAGTCCATCTGGCCTTGCTGCTGGCTGGCGCTGGTGAAGGCGTTTGAGTGTCTGGACCTATCACTCAGCTCTGTATAAGATTTAAGCAGCTAGCTCTTTTGCTCTCTGTCAGATCCTGTTATTTTCTGATATTTGCTCATTGAATTCTAACATAACAGATTAACAGACCTATAATACCAGTTTTTATGAAATGTTATTTAAATGGAAGAATAAATGTACTTTTTAACCATTTTCTTCCTTTTTAAAAACAGATACAAACAGAAATGATTATATCATCTGCAATGAGTAAAAAGTCTTTAAAAAAATTGTCTGTAATATAAGAATTTATTTCCGCCAAATAAGCTTTTCTCAAAGCTGTTAACAAAGTTTACATGCTGCAATGGAAAAAAGACAGGCATTGTAATCCATCAAAAGTAAAACAATTCAGTTTAGTGTTTGCTTTGACAGACTTAACTGCCTTTACTTTTCTCATCTCCTAACTTTCCAGCAATCCTATCTCTTTGACAATTTCACCTTCCTTCTCAGTCCAAAGTACAGATACCTATTACTGATCTCAGTGCTCATGACCTTGCCTCATCATTTACAGAGAAATTACCAACTTCCATCAGAAGATTCTTACCAACTACTAGGAGCCATTTCTCAATCCTTACATGCTTCCTATTGTGTGGTCTCTGTATTCAACCCTGTAACAGATGATGAAATCCCAGAACTTGCATTCCTAGCCCTATCATATTTTCTAATGATCCCACTTTTTCATATTTTTTTTAATGCGTAGCTCTCAATTTCTCTCATTCATCAGAATTTTGTATTCCTCTTTTGAGCAGATTATTTTATACATGTATAAACCAAATAATGATTTATACACCTAGGTAGCCATCATTATCATTCTAGTGTCCACTTTGCTTATGAAACCTGCAATGTTTAATATAGTCTAATCAACTATCCCTCATTGTAAACATCCAGATATGTATATAACATGTTAAGTATCTTCACAAAAACATGATTTTATGATAAGCTATCGCATAGTGATATGCTAACTATCTATGTGCGACTACACAGTGAAAATTAAGCCTACCCAGTTAAGCCTTGCTGGAGTTACCTCTGCTTGCTTCCTCCTGACATAATCTGCCGTGCCAGGCAAATATAGCTCTCATGCCACTCTTGGCACCTGTGCCAACCCCTGCTCTAGGTCTCTGCTCTAGTCCCACTTTATTGGTTGCCCCCTATTAAATGTAATAGGGGTGACAGTAACTTAAAAATCAGAATGTACAGGGAAGCAAATTTATAATCTTCCAAACCGCGGGACTTAAAAGAAGGGGTAAGTGAAGAGGAGGGAACAGGAGCAGCAGGGGATGGGAGAAGATTCAGCATGTTTAAGCTCTGATATGGTCAATAATCTCTATAAAGAAAGAGTGCCATTTTATCACAAATCCAAGTAGTATAATGACTAGGGGGCCAAAAGGTCTCATAGGCACCTGTACTGGATCTATCGGTCCCAGGTTTCCAGATATCTGGTCCGGGAGTTAATTTCTTAGGGCAGTATTTCCTTAAACCTACACTTTGCAGTCCACTGCTCAATTGCATAAGGGTCTTGTGAGCACTACTTAATAGGTATCACCATTTCTGCTGTGATAATAAGCCAAATTTATGTTTTATGATAATGAGCAAAATTATGTTTCTTAGGGAAGAAACTACAGTAGGTGTGGAAGAACTAGTTTGGAGAAGACGTTAAAATCTGGTTTGCACGTCATGCAGATCATATTCTTTGTTTGGTCCTAGAAAGAATTAAACTTTGGGTATTTAAACCAGATGTGGGTATATTGAGCTTGGTGCTGATACACCTCACCAACATGTGGCATTCTGAGTGAGACTTGCTTTAAGTATATTGGTGATCTGTCAACATTTTAAAAGCATTCACTTGTACTCATACACAAGTGGAGAAGCCAAGAGAATGTGAGAGAATAAATTATATCTTAGAATCAGAGAACCTCAGATCTAGTTCCATTTCCCAAGCTTGGATATAAATTGGTCAACCTGGTGCCATTAATTCCACCATTTCATTATATATTCTGCACACTTCTCTATATACAAAATGTACTACATAGCTCTAAGGCTCTAAGTGATATAGAGACTGTTAACAGATTCTCCTCTACTCACTGTGTGTAATGCACCTACCAAAAATTGCAGAGGGTAAAATTTTGAAAAATTGCAGAAAAAGTCATATAATGGCCAGAAATATTGTTATTCCCCATGTACACATATTGTACTATTGACATATTCAAAGTTGGTTTAAAGCATAACTTACATTTAGGATTACTAATAGAATTTTTGTCATTAATACATAGTGTAATATTTTTATTAACAAATGTTAGCTACTTTCTGTGAAATCCTTCATGTCTTTATTTTTTCCCTTATTTCTCTATTGAGAGCTGAAATCTGTACATTTCTTTCACTTGATGGAAGGGTTGGGCACTTTTGTAATGCCAGGTAGTTCACACTGGGGAAGTTAATTTAAAAAGTTATACTATATATATCTTGGCCATTGCAAAATGTAGAAACGTGCTTTAGGTGTCATGTGAAATATTTATTTCAAAACACATATTTCAAAAGACTCCAAGATCACAGATCTACCTGCATTATTTTCATAGATATCACCAATTAAAAATACAGTTTAGATTGGGAGAAGCTGTGGCTTCATATAAATATGTTAATATCTCTGAAAATTTTAGTCCTAAAGGGTATTTACTGAATAAACAGGCGTGACATACAAACTGCCAGGCATCAACAGCATCTGTATTTTGAAACAGACGTCAAATTCCTGAATACAAACTATAAAAAGGTGGAAACAAACAGGAAAAGGAAGGAGACAAGTACAAGGGTATTGGGGTCTTTCAGTTAATAGAATAAAACTATGTAAAAGAAAAAGATAGGAGTCCATTTAATCCCAATCCTCTGGAAATTTTATAAGTAGAAATTAAATCTTGGTATCTTATGAAAAGCCTTCCCCAGCCTCAATGTCCTTGAATTATAGAGGAGCCTGTACAACAATACACCTAGTAAAAGCAGTGTACAGCTCTCAACACAAAAACATGGAAAAGAATAAAGAAATTAGCTAAAATTTGTTAATAAAATATATTATAAAATGTATTAAAGCAAATCTGTCACTAGCGGCCCAGCCCCTATCAACCCATAACAACCAGCCCCAAAGATTGATAGTTTAGGGTCACATGAATGAATATAACAATCAATAATCAATTTTGTCAATATGCAAATGAGCTAGTTGGAGAAACAATGATGTAGCCACTCATCTCTTTGGAGCAAGAGCAACAGCCTCATTGTTACAAAGAGCTCATCTGCATTTTGGCAATATTTTGACAAAAGGGGGAAGCAATTCACAAGGGGAAAACACTTTTTTATTCAGGTTACCCTAATCTATCTGTGGGGCTGGGTTGATATTCTGGGTTATGGTGACAGAATCCTTTTAATGACACAAATGCTGCAAATATAAAATTCTTATATATAATATATATATTGCATAGCCACTTTCCAAGACCCATAACTTAATTATTATTTTGTCAATGGAATAATGTGATGGCATTTTTTTTGTGTGGAAAGACCTGACATCTTTATTGATGCCATTTTAGGGAATATAATGCTTTTTGTTTTTTATTACAAATTTGCAGTGGCCAACAGACAAAAAATTAGTAATTCATTACAATGATTCAATATGTGTGTTATGTTTTTTATATTTATTATTTACAAAACATTAATGTTTTATAATTTTTTTACCATGTGGTTTTTAATGCAACTTTATTTTTTTTTTTAATCTATGTAATGCAATATATTATACTAATTGTTGCACACTGACAGGCAGTGAGGCAGTGTATCAGTTGTCCCAGATAAAGATACACTGAAGGTAAATTTGGGGTCTACATTAGGCCCCCAGCTTCCTTGTGAAGGCATTGTCACCCTGCAATCACGTTTGTATGGGTGCTGCTGCCTTGTGGAAAGAGCTTGCCCCAAAATCAATTAAATGCCACAGTCGCTATTGACCATAGCATCTAAAGCGTTAAACACCTGGGAATGGTAGATTTCCATTACCGTGTGTTAGGAGCAGATGCCTGGCTGTGATTACAAAGCTGAGCAAAGAGTTTACACAAAGCAGGAGATGCACTGTTATTGTAATGCAAGTGAGTTAGAAAATCAATTGCATCAGAATAAGGCCCATTAGGGAAGTTTATGGGTTGGTTACAAATAGTTTAAATACAAAGCTAATGAGGAGTTATTTCAGACCTCATGCTTTTGTTATCCATGTTTTGATGTGAGACCTCCTTTCAAATTGACCTCAATAATTTATATTCTTTTCATGTAGAAAAGTACTAACTGGTCATTAACGCAATACACAGTTGCCTTGCAATCCAAATGTAGGCCTACTGCTCACCACCTCAACCAACATTGTTTGATTATACCATGTCTCATGACTGCCTAGCAGCAACTCTTTTTCCCCAGGGTCATCCTGACTGGGTTCCAGATATTTTAAAGGACCATCACAACTGCTCCAGATCAACCTAATTCATTTCAGACAGACAGTTTTTTCTATACTGCACATTCTGCCTGATTTCCTGAAATGCACATATCTGGCTGAGTGATGGTGATGCAGATAGCTGTGGCAACATCCATGTCTCTACAATATGGAATAGAACATGACCGACCAGGCCACAGGAGATTATATTTGGCTGTGTAGTTGTAGCAGACTACATAAGGAGTACAGTAAATGGAACCTGATATGGGGAGTCAGATGCAGTAGGAGATCTATTCTTTGGCATCAGCCAGAGATGTGTGAAAATCCTGACAGAGCCATGACTAATTCATTTTCATAAAAGTATTTTTTTCCATACTTGTAGGGGACAGTTTAGTCAGTCTATGTGTTACAACGCAATCCACAGGACTGGACAAGACAAAGACCAGCTCCCGTCACTGGTATAATTTGCTGGGCTAGAAGTCCATGGGGTCAGCGTTATAAGCCAAAGTAAGGCTAGATTCATGTGACCCACTGCAGGGAATGCCATTTTTCACACTGTCACCCCCCCCCCCCCTCGCCCCACATACCATCAAAGGAGTTTTTTTAAGGGAGATGAAAAGGCTAATTGTATTTATTCTATATTATGGGATCATAGGTATCCACATTGGTGTTTTACAGGAACTAAATACTTTACTACTTCTCGGCAGTGTAATGATTTGTTACAAAACAAAACAGGGTTGGAAAGATAGTGGCAGTTTGTGTTGTATCTTTGTAACCACCTATAGTAAGTTTATGAGTTCACACAAATACGATCTAATATTAATAACTATTTACCTATGCTTTCAGAAGATGAGTGGAGGATTCTGCAGATGGGCTGCAGGTATTCCTCTCGCAGATCCCAAACTTTGGGAATGATATTGTCTCCCATCATGTTGCGTTGTTCTAATAGGTCTAAATGGCTTGCCAGCAAAGTCTGTTTGCATAATGTCTGTTTGTGTTGTAAATATGCTCATCCAATTAATGAATTGGTATCTCCAATTGATGGGTCTGTTCACATCATCAAACAGTTCATCAATTGCAACACCACATTTGTGCTGTACTGTATAGAATATGTTTTATGTAATTTGTCATATATTGGCTGTATATCTTCCTCTTGAAGTCAGAATTAGAGAACATCATAGTGGGGACAATATTGCGATAAATATTTCTAGACCATTTTATCATGTCCATCAGGATGATTTATCTGGGTTGAATTTTTCAGGTATAGAGGGTTAATAGACCTCTCAGGGGAGGTGATCATAGAGTTTTACATAATAGAGAAGAATACTTAAAGTTTAACCAAACTTTCAGACAACTTTTGATTTTCTGGCAGTATTTGTGTTAATATCTTTATTAATAAATTTTGTCTCATTTCTGTGAAATCCTGCATCTATTCATTCTTTCCTTTGCTTCTGTATTGAGAGCTGTCCCTGCCTCTCACTGAATGCTACTGTGTATGGAGTATGGGTTTGGAGTGTAAAATGCAGAGAAAATGAGAGTATGGGAGGATCACTTCCAATAGTTATATCTCCGGCGGTATAAAAGGTAGAAATTTCCTTTTAGTGTCATATGAAAGAGGAGATTCTCTTCCTTGATATGCTTACTATATTTATTATATTTTAAGAAATATCACTAGTTGAAAACACAGTCGGGATTAGGATATTTGTATGATATATATTATGCAGCTGCATATAATTATCGGAAGAGTGAAGAAATCAGGCGATACCTTTTAGAGGCTAACTGAGTATATTTATAAGTAAGCTTTCAGGAGTACTCGCTCCCTTCATCAGACATGGTGTGATACAAGAACTGAAAATTAACAGATTTTTATACACATGGTTTTCAAAGCATTTTGGATTCTTTAAAAAAAATGCAATCTAAGTAGAGAAGTTATTTACAACAAGTCAAAAAAACAGTCTGGAAACTTGTGGTGCGTGACGGAGGGATCAGTAATTCTTGCTGTTATCTGTTTGCTATCAGGAGGTGATTTGTGACCCTCACAGGTCACACATAGTGTGATTTGAAGCTGGCATGAATATTGAATATTGCATATAATTATCGTAATACTGACTGTGTTTTCAACCAGTGATATCTCTGGAAATAATATAGATATAACTTCGCTTTCATATGACACCAAAGGCAATTTTCTACATTTTATATCACCCTAGATATAATTGTTCAAAGTGACCCTTCTCTACTCTCATTTTCTCTACATTTTTCACAGCTCATACTCCATACACAGTTACAGGCAGGAACATCTCTCAATACGGAAAGAATAAAGAGATGCAGTATAGGCATGAGTTGCTAGAAACAACCCCACTAAAGAGATCATAAAGAAAGCATCTCCATCTCTCCATGTCAATCATTCCTGTAAGTTCTAGGACAAAAGATTTACTTGTACCGCACATTTTATTTTCCTAAACACAATTATTCACTGTTTTTAAGTACAGATACTAAAATTCTGCCAAATGTCTGCATTCAGTTATTATTCTTTATTAACACACATTTCTAAGTGTAAATTTCATACTGTTAGACATACAGCACACAGCACATTTTCTTTCTTATATGTTAATAAGCTCATGTTTTAGCAAGTTTAAAATTGTCCAAATCCAGCTGAAATTATACATAAATTGTCTACATCAATATTCATATTATGTGATTGTTTTGCTGATCATGTTGTTATTCTGATGAATAGATTGCTTTGCTTTTATTATTTAATCTTATTTGATAACATTTTGATGAAAAAAGTTTCCATGCAAAAAAAAGTTGAGACAAGACTGAGATAACATAAAAACCTCTAATTCATTGTTAAACATACATCTACAGGCAAATATTTGACCTTTTAAATATTTTATTTAAGATTATATTAGACTTTAATAATGATTTTATGGTGGAATCACAGAGTAATATAATCACTTGCAAATACTGAACTGTATAACATCAAGCATATCAGCTGGAGACAGAAAGAAATAGAAAGGTTAAATAAAAAAGAAAGGGCACTCACTTTGAGGTAATCATATTTTTGGTCTGTAGATCAAAGGTCAGCATCACAGGAAAAGATAGAGCAAAGTATATCATGTTGAAGTACAAGTGAGTTTTTATTTCTTATATTTCAGGTCACTTTTTGTTTCATTTTTTAATTTAGCCATATTGACCAAAATGATTAAATCTACAATGTTATTTTAGCAAAGTGACCTGGAGATCAGATTAAAGATGAGAAATTTGTGGCAACATGACTCAACAAAGCTATATCTCCTCTACATAAAAAAGATAAATTAACATATAGTATAAAACCATTTTTAGCACTTCAGCCTCCATTGTCTTATATGTGGGAAATATGATTCCATAATAGCACATAAACAAATAATACTTAATTTGTGTAAAACTGTGTACCTGTTCATCCAGTACAAAAAAAATTAGTCCTGTAACCTCTTGCAGGAAGGTTTCCAGTGGGTGGGGATGCTTGGGTGGGGTTGTCACTCATCCCTCTAAAATTTCCTGTCTAGTTACTGGTGCATCTCAATAAATTAGAATATTTTTGAAACGTTCATTCATTTCAGTAATTCAGTAATTCAATTCATAATCAGCGTCTTCCATGATTGTGTGTCCTACTGAACCAGACTGAGGGACCATTTAAAGGCTTAGGAAACCTTGGCAGGTGACACACTGAATTTACAATACTGAACTTTTTCACAATATTCTAATTTTCTTAGATTTTGGTTTTCATTAGCTGTAATCTATAATCAACATTTACAGAAAATAGAACACTTGAAATAGAACACTCTGTGTGTAAAGAATCTAGAAAATATAGGAGGTCACTTTTTTAATTTAATTACTGAAAGAAATAAACGTTTCAAAGATATTCTAATTTATTGAGATGCACCTGTATATCCTTTCTCCCATACTTCTCTTTTTACTTCTTTCTTTCTATTTTACTCCCCTCTTCCTTTTGATCCTCTCTGTCCACCCCTTTACCAACTTCCTTGTTTCTATTTCAGGTGCTATGGACCGTTGTTGTTTTGATAACATTGCTATGTTCTCCCCACATTTTTGTGGATTCCTGTGTGGGTCCAATATTGTTTGTTTGTTTCTATGCCTTTAAATATAAATAAATTATTTAAAAAAAAAAAAAAAAAAAAAAGGGAATTTTAGCAGCATTTAGATCATTAAGAATGTGCCAGTGTAAAAATAGTTGTTATTTGTTTAGTCATTTCCATGCTGAGAATAATAATGTGAAGAAATGCATCAAGCTTCACTGTGCCAGCAGCCGCTCAAACATTGATTGAGATTAAATACTTACCATTAGATACTATAGATAATTAGTGATTATCTTTACTTTTGTATTCAATATTTGTTATTGTTGCAAATAATATTAGGGCAAATAACATATTTTCTTTATAACTACAGGTACCTTTGTAGTTCAAGTAACTGCAGCTGATGCAGATGATCCTTCTTATGGAAACAGTGCCAAAGTCATTTACAGCATTCTTCAGGGACAGCCATATTTTTCTGTGGAGCCAGAGACAGGTTAGTATAGTTCTTTATCTATAGTATGTCTCTATCTGTCCAGACCCCAGAGTATAAAAAGCAGGGGTTCACTGGCTCTGTCACAGTGCAGGTTCTTGTCCTTATCAGGTCTCCCCTGGCCTCCAGAATGAAGTTGCCTGGGGACCTTTGAGGCCTGAGATTGGGCTTCAGAGGTCACGTGGGGTGTGCCAACTTCATGACACATGTGTCTAAGTGTATTGATGATGTCGTGCCCAGGATAAGGCTGATGTGATTGGGCCTCAGTGGTCTCCCAGGGCTACTGATGTCATTCAGGAGGAGAAAAGAGGCCTGAAGAGGACGGGGACCAGCAGTGGAAGAATACTTATAAATAGATTGAATATGTACATTAAAGGCAAACATTGACCATATGACTGATGCATGTAGTTGTTAACACATTACTACATACCCCTTATTGTAGGTTACAAGCAATGTACTCTCTCTCTATTACCAAAGCTTCTTATTTAGGCTAAAGCAGAACATTCATGTTAAAGGGGTTTCAAAAAAGTTATGAAATGTACCTTTTTTTTTTTTTTTAAAGTGAAAGGTATAAAATGAAAACATAACTAGTACTTACTTTTTAAATACCCCTATTGCCCCAGATCTGTTGCTCTAGTGGTTCCTGCTGATCTTAGAGCTATTACATCACATACAGTACAGTGCAAATTAGGCAGATGTGTAAATAATACTGCAAATTAAGAATACCTTGAATAATAGAAGTGTTTACAACTTATAGTATAGTGTTAGCAGTTTATTTTTGCCAATTAAAATTAAATAAAGCAACAAAAGAGAAATCAAAGTCAAATCATTATTTATTGTGACTACCCTTTTCCTTCAAAACAGCATCAATTCTAGGTACACTTGCGCACAGTTTTTGAAAGAGCTTGGCAGTGAGGTTGCTCTAAACATGCTAGAAAACTAAACATAATGGATGTAGGTTTGCTCAAATCCTTCTGCCTCTTCGTGTGATCCCAGACATAATTGATGATGCTGAGATCAGGGCTATGTGGGGGCTATATCATCACTTCTAGGACTCCTCCTCCAAAGGGTGGTCACACCAAATATTCATTTGATTTAGATTTCTCATTTGGTAGTTCACTAAATGTAATGAAATGGCAAAAATAAACTGTTACCTCTTCTGTTTTTGAAAACATTCTTACTTTTTAGCATTTTTCCCACAGCTGCCTAAAACATCTGTGCAGTACTATACATCATACACAAATATGCTACAGCTCATTAATGACTTTACTGGTCACATTCCATACAAATGTGTTTATCCTTAACCTTTTGACATGTTGAGATACAGTGGGTACGGAAAGTATTCAGACCCCTTTAAATTTTTCACTCTTTGTTTCATTGCAGCCATTTGCTAAAAGCAAAAAAGTTCATTTTATTTCTCAATAATGTACACTCAGCACCCCATCTTGACAGAAAAAAACAGAAATGTAGATATTTTTGCAAATTTATTAAAAAAGAAAAACTGAAATATCACATGATCATAAGTATTCAGACCCTTTGCTCAGTATTGAGTAGAATCACCCTTTTGAGTTAGTACAGCCATGAGTCTTCTTGGGAATGATGCACCAAGTTTTTCACATCTGGATTTGGGGATCCTCGGCCATTATTCCTTCTCCTCTCCAGTTCCTTCTCTTCTCCAGTTCTCCTTCTCCCTCTCCATTCTTCCTTCTCCTCTCCAGTTCCGTTAGGTTGGATGGTGAACGTTGGTGGACAGCCATTTTCAGGTCTCTCCAGAGATGCTCAATTGAGTTGAAGTCAGGGCTCTGGCTTGGCCCGTCAAGAATGGTCACAGAGTTGTTCAGAAGCCACTCCTTTGTTATTTTAGCTGTGAGCTTAGGGTCATTGGCTTGTTGGAAGGTGAACCTTCGGCCCAGTCTGAGGTCCAGAGCACTCTGGAAGAGGTTTTCTTCCAGGATATCTCTGTACTTGGCCGCATTCATATTTCCTTAAATTACAACCAGTCATCCTTTCCCTGCAGCTGAAAAACACCCCCATAGCATGATGCTGCCACCACCATATTTCACTGTTGGGATTGTATTGGGCAGGTGATGAGCAGTGCCTGGTTTTCTCCACACATACCGCTTAGAATTAACGCCAAAAAGTTCAATCTTTGTCTCATCAGACCAGAGAATCTTATTTCTCATAGTCTAGGAGTCCTTCATGTGTTTTTTGGCAAACACTACGTGGGCTTTCATACGTCTTGCACTGAGGAGAGGCTTCCTTTGGGCCACTCTGCCATAAAGCCCTGACTGGTGGAGGGCTGCAGTGATAGTTGACTTTGTGGAACTTTCTCCCATGTCCCTACTGCATCTCTGCAGCTCAGCCACAGTTATCTTTGGATTCTTCTTTACCTCTCTCACCAAGGCTCTTCTCTCACGATTGCTCAGTTTGGCTGGACAGCTAGGTCTAGGAAGAGTTCTGGTCGTCCCAAACTTCATCCATTTAAGGATTATGGAGGCCACTGTGCTCTTAGGAGCCTTGAGTAATTATTTTGTAACCTTGGCCAGATCTGTGCCTTGCCACAATTCTGTCTATGAGCTCCTTGGGCAGTTCCTTTGACCTCATGATTCTCATTTGCTCTGACATGCACTGTGAGCTGTGAGGTTTTATATAGACAGGTGTGTGCCTTTCCTAATCAAGTCCAATCAGTTTAATTAAACACAGCTGGACTCCAATGAAGGAGTAGAACCATCTCAAGGAGGATCAGAAGGAAATGGACAGCATGTGAGTTAAATATGAGTGTCACAGCAAAGGGTCTGAATACTTATGACCATGTGATGTTTCAGTTTTTCTTTTTTAATAAATTAGCAAAAATATCCAAATTTCAGTTTTTTTCTGTCAAGATGGGGTGCTGAGTGTACATTAATGAGAAATAAAATGAACTTTTTTGCTTTTAGCAAATGGCTGCAATGAAACAAAGAGTGAAAAATTTAAAGGGGTCTGAATACTTTCCGTACCCACTGTATGTGTGTCATGAGATGTGCAACCTGATGATATCACAGTGTCAATTCTATATGTTTCTATGTCTGGCTACCCAGTGGTTACGTTATGCATTGCAGCTAGAGATGAGCGAATTTTGCAAAAATTCGATTCGACCAATTCTTCGAAGTTTCTAAAACAATTCGATTCGTTCTGAATTATTTTGCAGGGAATTGCATTAACCTCTTCCCGACACCATGGTTTGCGGGTGTCAGCTGTGTGTAATGGCTGACACTGTCCTCTAACCCCCGCGGTCGGAGCTGAGCTCCGATCATGGGTGTTAACCCCTAAGATGCAGCGGTCAAACATGGCCATTGCATCTCAGGGGTCTTATTATATTTAGGGGTCCTGATCACCCATCCCTCACTCCGATTCGGCAGCCTGGGGTCTGACCAGTGACCCCAGGTCTGCCACATTGCTGTCCCTCCGCATACCTGCTTGATCCTGTCTTGAATGGAGACTGTTAGCCTATGTGTTTGCACGGGCTGACAGCCTCCTATACACTGCAATACATGGGTATTGCAGCGTATACCTATTGAAGCAGCAATCAGAATATCGCTGCTTCAATTCCCCCCATTGAATCAGCAATCAGATATCGCTGCTTCAATCTCCCCATTGAGGCAGTGTTCAGATATCGCTGCTTCAATCCATCCCCCCCCAAAGAAGCAGTGATACAGATATTGCTGCTTTAATCCATCCCCCCCCCCCATTGAAGCAGCAATCATGTTTGACCGCGGCATCCAAGGGGTTAAAACCCCCGATCGGAAATGTGCAATTCGATACATCGAAGCGTGAGGAAATCTGGAATCGATGCGAATCAAAGATTTCCTGACATTCAGATCGAATTCCACTTCTTCAGCTTCGATTCGCTCATCTCTAATTGCAGCATTTCAAAGGTTTTATTGTTATGTGGCAATATTGAATTTTAATTCATTTAATTGCTCCTGAACCACCCGTTCCATTCTTAACCTTGCTAGGATATACCTGTAAGTCCTTGTAGTGTTAAGCACCCGCACAAAATCATTCAGCTGCAGAAGTGAGGCGTCAGCTGTTACAACAGCTGAACCTGCCATAGAGAAGGCGGGGTAAGTTTATTACTGTCCCTGCCTTCCTGATCACTATATACACAATGCTCAACAAGTGTGTATGGACAGCAATGTGAGCTGGCATGATGCAGCTCCCTTTCTGACCTGGAGGGAATAAAAAAACCCGAAAGTTATGTTAAAATGCCCCAAAGGTCTATTATGACCTTATCAGAGCACAATAAATAAAACCACGCCTATATCACAGGTTCTAGCCCTGCCCCTGGCAACACAACAATATGTATCACCTATGTAAAAATTACCATAAGGTATAGGGAAAACTGTATTATTTTTTTTTTTATTTGTTTACATTTTCTCAAATATTAAAATAAAGTAAAAGCATGCAAAAATAGAAAGCCCTGTTTATCACTATAAAAGATGCAACAATTATTTGAATTGTCTACACTAAAAAAATGTTATAGCCCTCAAAATCTGTACAAAAAACCCAAAAATGTGTCCAGTCCTCGACCAGGGAAAATAGCCTAGTCCTGAAGTGGTTAATGAGAAAATGTCCTTTGTCAAATTAGAGCTAGTTAAGGTTGGACTCATCTGTACAATCATGTCTTACCACTGACAATAGTGATTGACTGCAGCAGTCATGTGAAATGTCATCACTGCAGGAACAGCAGGGCAATCGTGGCAGTAAGAACTTGAGTGGGGGAGGCATTTTTCGATGACTTCTATTTTTTTTTTGTTTGTTTTTTTAATTTGAAACAAACTTCTATTTATAGGAAAGGTTCATAAAATTCTGAAAAACCTCTTATTGAGGGAACTGTTGATATTCACTTTAATACTAAACAGTTTTTATTGACATTTCATTATTAAGAATATTTATTACAAAGTGGGATTATAATTGATATCCAATAGAATATCCATGCAACTGTATGTACCACTAGTTTGTAACATTGCAAGCAGACATATTTTCTGAGGCGACTGGATCACTCTGTCTGCTGCTGCACCTCCCACTGTCAAGTTCACATTTAGGAGGGAGATACAGCTATTATATGAGTGTCACTTTAAACCCTTCTCACTGTAGCCATTTTTTTAATTTGACTCCCTGCCATAACTTTTTTATTTTTCAGTTCACAGAGCTGTTTAAGGTGCTTAGTTTTTGTGGGACAAATTGTACTTTGTAATGATACCAATTAACATTCTATATGATGTACTTGGAAGCTGGAAAAAAAAACAGAATGGGGTGCAATTGGATAAAAACTGTGTTTGTGCAACTTACTGGCTTTGTGCTTATGGCATTCATTGTGCAGCCAAAATGACATGTCACCTATATTTTATGGGTCAGTACGATTCTGGAGATTTTCTTTTTTTATGTTTTAACCCCTTAAAAAAATCCAAAACTTTACAAAAAAAATTATTGTAGTTGCCATAGTCTGACAATGCAACTTTTTTATATTTCCATGTATGGGGCTGCATAAGGCATCTTTTTTGTGGGCCGCCAAATGTACTTTTTATTTATGCTATTGTGGGTAATGTCTGAGGCTTTGATTACTTTTTATTAAAATTTTTACCAGAGGCAAAACAGAAATCAAATTGCAATTCTGCCTTTTTTTTTTTTTTTTTTATTTCCTCTTACAGCTTTCACCATATGGTAAAATATTTTTATAAGTTTGTAGACCTGCAATTTTGTAAAATTTTTTTTAGACCCCTGAGGGGTCATGAAACCCAGGGGGTTTTGTCACTAGTTCAATACACTGCATTGCTAATGCATTGCTGCCTGTAATAGAAGTTTATTGTCAATGTGATCCCGATTGTTAAACTCACAGATCGATGGCCCCAGATCTCATTCCCAGGGCCAGCAATCCACCCCAAAATGGCACCTCGGTGAGTTTTGACAGAGCCGCTAAAGGGGTTAACGCTCGTGATCAGTTCAGGTAATGATTGTGGGAAGAGCTGCTGAGTCTCCACTGTATATTGCATATATAATGTATCAGAGACTCACCAGCTGTAGCGGCCACTCAACTCCTGAGCAACTGCTATATTGAAATACCCTACATGCACTGTAATGTTACAACAGAAATCAGGAAAGGATTAAGTAAATACAGTATTAGGGGGTAAAGTAAACAAACTTGATGGAAGAAAGCGTCCATCATGTTTTTTACATTATAGTGAATGGGAACAGACCTGTTTCTCTACTACCATTAATTTCGTTTGCGCTCATTCTATGAGGGATGACAGCAATGGATTGTAATAATAGTAGTGTGAACGTACTCTAAGGTTTATTAATGAAATGTTCTTTATGTAAACGACATGATTAGCATGTGAAATCACCCATATTTATTCCTGAGGTAAAATAAAATAGACTTTTTTTGAGTTATTCCCTTACATACTGTAATAGCAACTGTTTAAATCCTTTTAGCATGGCTGCTTTCATTGAATGAGAAATTGAGCATCATGCCTATACCACAGAGGTATGAAGGAATGAAAATTCCTACACCTGAAAAGGCTTAAAATTACATTGGAGAGAAATGTGACCAAATTGAATTCAATGCAATGTGATTTTACTGCAATAATGTTAGAGCAAATAACTCAAGGATTTTCACAGACCAGCAATAAGTTTATACCTTATTATGCCTTTGGTGGATTTTTTGGCCACATATTGCTGATTTAGTTTATTGTTTTAGTATGTGCTGCAGCTAGAACAACAATTGACACATAGACAGATACAGATAAATATTCTAGATATATAGATCTAAAATAATAATAATAATAAGATCTAATCTATACTTAAATATAAAACACTGCATACTTTAATAAATGAAAAAAAATTATTTTAATTTGTTTGAGCCTTATGAGATATACTGTAAAAATCAGTGGTCTGTTCTGAATCAGCATATTATTTATATGGGCATGTTATTAATTCAGACAGTCTTTTTTTAACTATAGAGTCTTAAATCCCATAAAATATTTTTAACATACTGTAGTCTGAAATTACTTTCCTTTGTGTGTGTGAACATTAACCAGTATGGTATCCCAGCTGTAATCTGAAATTGTCTAGGCTGATAACATATTGATTTTTTTTTCTTCTGTAAGATTGCATTATTTTGCATCTTGAACAGGAAAGTATATGTTTTCTTGTTGAAGTATATAATAAATAAATGAAACAAAATCTTCATGTTGAAAAAAGAATAAACCCAACCCACTTTAATGTATAGTACTGTGCAAAGGTTTTAGGCAGGTATGATAAAATGATGCAAAGTATGCTTTCAAAAATAGAATGAACAAAAAAGGATGATAAATCAAATCAATATTTAGTGTGAGCAACCTTTGGAGGAGGAGACCTGGAAGTGATAATATAGTCCCCAGAGAGCACTGATTTAAGATTCATCAGGTCTTTTGGGGATTACATGAAGAGACAGAACAATTTGAGCAAGACTACAATCACAGATCAGTGTACCTTGAAGAATTGATGATGTTTTGAAGTCAAAGTGTCACACCAAATATTGATTTGATTTAGGTTTCTCCTTTGTTCAGTCACCACTTCAACTCTTCTATTTTGAAAGCATTCTTACTTTGCAGCATTTTTCTACTCCTGCCTAAAATATGTGTACAGTACTATATATGTCTATATTTAATTTTAATTGGAATATTAGTTTACATTTTTATGTTAAAATTAGCTATTTCATAGATTCAGTTTTATTTATTATCATGTAAAATGACTTTTTACATTTCTATTTCTATAAAAAAAATTGCAGAATGCATAGCATTTTATACTGTGACAATTAATTTTACTTCCATTAAGGCATTATTCGAACTGCTTTACCAAACATGAATCGAGAAATCAGAGAACACTACCAAGTTGTTATTCAGGCCAAAGATATGGGCGGCCAGATGGGTGGATTATCGGGAACTACCACTGTGAACATTACCCTGACAGATGTAAATGACAATCCACCAAGATTTACTCAAAGTAAGTGAATAACCTATACCCATATTTTAACTGCCTAAATATATTCCTGGGGCATCATAGGCCATGATATTCTTTCACTTGTGGCTACTTGACATTGTTCTCCTTCAAAATGTAAATATTCAAATAATCATACTATTAAAAACTACATTTGGCTTATTTTTCATATATTTTTTAAAATTCCTCATGTCTATGTTTATATTTAATAAAAAGTATTGTATCCTAAATTTTTTACTCAGGCAACCAAGCCTAATAATACAGTGACACTTTTGTAGGGTTTTCTTTGCATCAGTCACCTCATTTACATTACAGACAAGACAGATAGCATTACAATAGCATCGCTATAAACATTACCATATAACCCATCATTGCATCCAGTAATGACAGTAGATAATGCCACAGCTTAACTATTCCCCTTCCCTGCCCAGAGTATGCCAATAAAACTGTAAATGAGTTGGCTCCAGACTATTGCTGCTATTACTATGCTGTAAAGCTTATACAGAGCTGTGACTAGGCTTTGCGTCACCCGGGGCAGAGTTTCAGCTCATCACCCTTACTCTGTATCTAAATAGATAAAAATGACTTGTTGCCCCCCCCCAATAGTCAGCACCCAGGGCAAAGAGTAGAAGCCAGTTTAGCAAAGGGGAGTGGAGCAGGAAAAGAGTCAGATATTAGGGCTAAGAAGCATTCTTCTCTGATAAGATAAATTACAAAGGTTCTTAAAGGAGTTTTCCCATCTTCCTCTCTCACCAGTTTACCTACTCTCACTTCTTCTCAGTTCCTGTATTCTTCAGAAAGCTGGTGGGCGGGATTTGACTTGGTCAGGACACTATGAAGTACCTCAGTAGATATAGACATTGCTTTTACCATGAAAGATTATTTATTACGATTACTAGAAATCTAATGTAAATGCTGATCAAATAATAGGCACGGTAAGACTCCATACACATGACCGAGTGTGCGTCCAATGTGGGGCATCCAAGTGTTATCCAAGTGCATTCATATCTATGAGAGCTTCCATAATTCCACAGCACCACTGCTATACAGTGGATGGTTCTGCAGCTCTGCTCCTGTTACATGAATAGGAGGAGGCTGGTTCTGCTCTCCGTCCACTACAGAAGTTCCTGCTGTAGAACCATTTTTAAGATCTTATTAGCAATCTTAAAAAAGTGATCTTAAAAACAATAGGAAAATAGGAGAAATAGTAATTTATGCATTATTTTGTTTATTTTTGTTCTTTAAATATTTAACTAATTGTCATGGGCACACTAACCCATTAAAATGAATTACATGATATTTTGTATAGTATTCCTTATTATACATTTATCTGAACTTGGCAAAAATAGCTAATAGAATTCCACTAACCAGTTCTAAATGTCACTGGATAGATTTAAATCACCTCATTAAGTTCCTTCCTAGAGGCATGTATGAACTGGTAGCATAAGATCAAATATTTAGTTTATGCGAGAAAATTCTTAAAAATACATGTATTTTGCCCTTGCAGATTGCTTTGCCTGCGCTATAGAATTGTTGTAAGACATGCTGTACATTGAAAGCCAACACAATACTTAAGTCACAGTAGAATAAGGAATCTAAGATATAATAATCTGTCTTCCAATGTACAATAAATAATAATGCAAACAAACATATTCTATTCATTCACATTAGCTAATATAGAACTACATTTCTAGAATCTGTCCCTGGTTCCGTAAGGTACCCAAACATATAAGCATTATTCTCAACTATAAAAACATACTGAAATACAGTTAAATTACTAACATATTGATTGTACTTAGGTGTAAAAATAAGGCAAGTATTACTCTGAACCAGTTTTCATTTTCAATTCATTTCAGTGGAATTTTTCAGTTTTTTTTTTTCATTTTATTTATCTGTTTAAGATTTATTAACTTTTGAATTTATTTTAAGACAGGTTAACACTTGAGCCTTTTTTTAAAAGGGTTTTATTATTCTAATTTTATAATGAGCCAATGGGCAATATATGCCACTGTATGACAGCACCGTGGCTTCGCATTTAGCATGGCAGCCTTGCAACACTAGAGTCCTGGGTTCAAATGGTGCCAAGGACAACATCTGCAAGGAGTTTGTATGTTCTCCCTGTGTTTGTGTGGGTTTCCTCCAGGTACTCCAGTTTCATCCCATGCTCCAAATAAATACTAAACGTGGACCTGAAGAACATAAACCAGAACGCTAGTGTGAACCTAGCGTAAATCATAATGTATACACTTCAACAATAACAACTAGAACATGCAGATCATTTGTTGAAGCTGTGTTACTTTCTATCATTGATGTCAATGGGTGACAGGACATTTTCGTGCTAGCTGATTTTTGCTAAATGTCTTCTTATGAAACAACAGCTAGCTATGTGTGTTGACACACCTAAATTATTTGGATTGGACAGAATGCTGCCAAACTGCAAATGGGACTCTTTTTTATGCAATATTTCTTAAAATATTCCTTTTTTGACAACTTTAACATGTGTTTTTTTTTTTCATTTAATTGACCAAAAGATTAGACCATCATAATTCACACTTTTTGTTAATAATATAGTTTTATAAGTACTGTGAATATAGTTATTTTTTTAAACAACAAAATATCTGTTTTCGAAATCAGCATACAAAAACCTTGTTTATAATCGGTTACAAGATAAAATGTCACCTCAGAAGTCATTTTGCTTTAAGACCATGTTTAAATGTATTTATAGCCTATTAACATACATATGAACAGATATTTGTATTTTATCTTAATGTTATATTGTCTAACAGATCATTTTAATATGAATTTTATAAGTTACATTATGTGACATTTCACTAGAAACATATTTTGAAATTTAGCCAATTCATTAATTTTTTTAAATATTTTTTGTAAGTAAGAATTCAATAGTGCTTCCATTTTTGACACAAGTATGGCCTAAAATTTGTTATCAGATTCAACACTATGCCTTACTGATAAATTACATTATATTGGCATTTCCCTTTGTTCATTGCAATTTCAGATACATACCATCTCAGTGTCTCAGAATCCTCCCCTACTGGAAGTACCGTTGGTCACATAAAAGCTATAGATGCAGATATTGGCAGAAATGCAGAAGTTAGATACAGAATAATGGATGGAGATGAAATGAATATGTTTGATATAACCACAGAGAAGGCGACACAGGATGGTGTCATAACTATAAGAAAGGTATGTATCATTATATCTAAAAATGGTCTAACAATGTTATCGGTAAAGAAAAAAAAATATATCGCTATTCTAGTTTATGTGTAGACTTGCCTAGCTAGTGTTTTACTTAGATTTTAATGATGAAGATCATTGCAGAATTTTGAATAGCTAAGATTCTGTCAACACTACAGTATTTAACATTATCATAGCTTTGCGATTTCCATTGGTTTGCATTTCTTAAAAAAAAAGTGAATGGCAATACTACTCACGATGAGGAAGAGTTGTAAAAACTTCTGAAAAGATAAAACTCTTTATGGCCGCGACAAAAACCGCAGCGTTTTACAATCATGAATCCCATCCACACATTGCAGAAAAATATGCTCAGCAGAAATGCTGTGATTTCCAAAAACGTTTTGGAAATTGCAGCATATCAATTATACCTACAGAAACACTAGTGGTTTCCCTATAGGTATAATGTAAGCAAAATGTCCGCAGAGAAATCCTCTGTGGACTTTCTGTGAAAGTGCTGTGAGAAAAACCGTGATGCGTTTCTGTCGCGCTATTCCCGCGGCGTCTTTTTGCTGTGGCCCGCTGCGTGGGGCCTATTTCTCATAGCAACCAATCATTGTGCAGCTTTCATTTTATAAAATAGTATAGGAGCATTATGTCAGTTCACCTAAAATCAGAAGGTAAAAGCAGATATGTTCATAAAAAAGTCCATGCAAGGAAACAGTACACCAGTACCAGGTGGTAACCATAAGAAATGTGGTGCTATTCCAGTGTAAGAACAACAGTGATATATAAAAAAATCAATTTATTTAATCCAAAAGTTAAAAGAGCTTTAAGAGCTCCCCTGTAAGAGGGGGAGCCTGCCGTATGTCTTGTTGTGCACAGAATGTCTTTTAGCTTCTTTTGGGGCATGTTCACACAATTTTAGGTACACAACAGAAAAGTCAGACAAGTATTTGATGCAGAATCCAAGGCAAAATTGCAAGGATGGCCCTTGGAATCCATACATGGTTTTGCAGTTTATATTGTTGTGGAGTGCCATCCTGATATAGAACTAATCACCTTGTGGTTACCTCTCACAGTTTATCTGTAGAAATTGCATCTGGAATTGTGTGTGGAAATTGCAAAAGGAATTATGTGTGGAAATTGCATTAGGAATGGGAATTTCAACTCCTTCTTTTTCAGTGGCCTTGATTTCAAATCAGCGCACAGAAAAAACATTTACTGTATAAACTACTTTTATCTGTTTTTACTGTCGTCCATTGAAAAAATAGGAATCAGCCTTGTGAATATGCATTTGGACAATACAGCAATAATCCAGTTTATTGTATGAGGTTTCTTTGTCTAAATAAGATTATTCTCAGGTAGATCTTCAGTTTATTACAGACTCAGTGAACTAAAATTTTGCATTATACTTTATGTGGCAACTTGGCAACTAGTAGTCTGAGAAATATAATTAGACAGTATATACTAATTCTATTTGTTTACATGGGTAAAATCCATGAATGAGGACCAATCTACAGAACATTTTAGGAAATGTACTCACTTTATCCGTTGTAACCATGAGCCCCTGTTAGATGGGGATTCATAGGATGTGACAATCATACATCTTGACAAACATGGTATTTGGATTGTTTTAGACCCGAGACTAAAGGCTTTTTCACAAAGGCTAAGAATGATTGGGAATGGACGTTCCCAACAGTGTTTATTCCCGATCATTGTCTTCTCCTTTACTGCCCATCAATGCAGCAGATCATCTCTATTCTATAGAGATGATGGAATCGTGCATCTTCATACAGTCTGAAATTGTCTATGCCCTACAGCCCTGTTTATACAGGGTGATAGGTTGCTGACAATCTAGCAATTTTTATATTGCATATTAGATGCAGTCAACTGACAAACAGGAATTATCGTCTTTGCACTGCACATTTGCATGGATAATCATTGGACCCATAAAAGGCTGTGTAAATGGGTCTTATAGACTATGATATTGAACTCTTTGTCAGCGATATCACATCTTTTGGTTACCTGGCCATGCTTCAGCTCAGTTCTCAGTGTGACGTTGCTTATTTTAACTGACATCACATGGCAGCATTAATTTCATAGTGAATGGGGGCTATTTACATGGCTGTTGTCACAGACCATCAAAATATAGGTCTTGATTTTGTGCTCCTCGAGTTCAAGGTGGCCGTGAAAAATGGATATGTTTCACTGCCATTTTACACCTTTTTCGTGTCTAGCCTTTCGTGTGTAGTTTCACTTCTCTGCTGAGATGTTGCTCCACTTTCTACACCGCCTTCTTAGTAATGTCAAATTCTGACAAATTTGCAACTTTTTAAAAGATCAGCTCAGCAGTCTACCCATGCCCAGTTTCTACCCATTTTCAAAATGAGAGTGAGTGGTTTAAAATGGAAAATGTGGCAATGTAATTTGCAAATCCCTTGACAATGTTTGACTACAGAATTCTGGTGTGCATGGCTTGATAAAGTCCCTAAAATATATACACCTGGCCTTATAATGAATAAATGACAGACTGGCTTTAAAAACTGTTACTAGTACTGTGATTACATTGGACAGTTTATCTTATACAATATGATTTTTCCTAAATACTAAAGCATGGCTAAGGCTGAAGTCCAACGTTGCAAAAACGCAGCATTTTTACTGCTGCGGAAACACTGTGGCAAAAAACGCTGTGCATTGCAGTACGTGCAAAGTGAATGGGATCAGGCTAATCCCGTAAACACATTGCAGAAAAAAAATCAGTAACGCCAAATCTGTTTTTTCAAAAATGCTTACGTTTTTGACAATCACATCATGTCAATTTTACATGTGGAAACGCTGGCATTTTCCATATAATTATAATAAAGGAAGAAACTCCACAGAGAAAAATCTAGCCAAAACGCAATGAAAAACGCTGCAGAAAAAAATGTGATGCGTTTCTGCCACATTACTTTCTGTTTTTTTGCTGAGGCCTTAGCCTTATGTTGTATTTTTATGCTAAATGCTCATTGAATAATAATAGTGATTACATTCAAGATAATGCATTTTAGAATGCTTTCCATAAAAATTATCGAACTGAATTTGATGGAAATTAGCCCTATCTTTGCAACAGTGAAAAGCACGAAGCTGCATACAATGTAACAAAAGCAAACTGTCATTCTAATGAGGAGGCAACAATAAATTATCACAAAGAAATTTCTGTGCCTAATTTAACACCTCAGAGAAAAGTCAACAACAGCAAGAGAACATCGAGTCCCACAGGTTCTGCTTTTAAACACAGATTTGAAAATTTATGAGCAATGAATTCCCAAACCAGAAAATAGAAACTTTAAATCATTAAAAAGGTGAAGATGAATCACAAGAGACAAGCTATACATAAAATACTATACATCATAAAATTATAAAAAAATAGACTGTGAAATAAAATGTTTTAGTTAAATATAACTTCTTTTAGATATAAGTCAGAAATGAAACTGTGTTTGGTGTCACATTATTTCTGAAATTTTAGTGCCATGGTATATAGCCTTATTCACATGGCCATGTTCCATCTGTGAAACATGGTCTGTGTGCAGGATTTATTTCCCCATAGGCATTTGAAATGAAACTCACTGACATAAAGCTGTGAGCTTATTACACTAGTGCTCTGGCAATTCAGAACCATGATGTAGTGAGTTGCTTTCACATGATTGTGGTCAGTCCTGGAGATCTGGCTCACACATAGACCATATTTAATGGAAGGAACACAGTTGTGTGAATAAAACCTATGGTCTTTTTCATATGTCAGTGTTTTGTATCAGTGATTTTAAGCTAGAACCCGAATTGGGTTGAAAACACCGAACATGTACAAATCTTTCCATTACACCTTATCTTGTGTCTTATAAACAGTGATGCAGAGCATTAACCAAACCACTGATGTGTGAATAAGTCCTGATGCTAGGTAAGGCTGAGGGGCCATAGATAAATATTTACCCTGGATAAAGAAAATCTTAGCATGATTCAGGGATAATGGGAAACAAGGAGCAGAATGTAGAAAAACATCCATGTACAGTAGAAATAAAATGCAGCTTTCTCAGCACACAGCTAGTGCTATATATATATATCTGGTTTACTATAAAACAACTCACATTAGCAAAGTATCACATTTAGCTAATTCATTTACATCAACCAAGCTTTATTTCTAATCTATTCATATACAATTATATTTTTCTCTTTTCTTTGTCATTTATTATTTTTTTCTTTTTTTAACATGATAAAGTTAAAAAGAGCTAAGGAGCTTTCAGTGGTGTGTTTGTGGCAAGCAAGGGATAGTAAGAGAACCATGTGTAGAAGGTCAATTTACTAACATTGCTATCACGAACATGTACAAAGCATACAGTATACTGTGACATTATTTCCTACACGTGTTTTCATTGCTGTGAACATTGCTTGACATATAAAATGTAGCTGCAAATACAGGAAGGTTCAGTGAACATTTTCAAAAGTTCAATGCAACATCTGTAAGAGCTGAACTATGAAGTCATGTATCTTATTGTTAATGTGTATGCTCATCTGTGAATGAAGTTTCTGATATCTGGCACTCAGAATCTGACTGCAAACTTCCTCTTCCTCTAAACAGTTTGTTATGTATTCAGAGTGGTGATTTGCCTTCAGATTCTGAGCAACAACTGTCAGATTTATGGATATTATATGAAAAATATTAACAATGGTGATTGTTATTCTTGTACACATTGCTGTATTACAGCTCTGTACTACCTCAGCAATTTTATTAATTCCTTTATATAAATGGAGAGACCTGAACATGCATGGACATCTTTTACCGCGCCCATAAGATGAAGATCACAGGACCCCCATGATCAAGATAGATGTAGGTCCTAGAGATGGGATAGCTATAAATTCCCCAGATGGGAGTATTCCATTACCCCATATTCTCAAATGAAATGCAAGGGGTGTAAAAGAATATTACCAACCATGATCTAATAAAACCACTTGCTTACTTATGACCACTTGCTTACTTAGTTGTGCTCTCAATTATTTTGATCTCACTACAAGGGTCCTCAACAAAATCCTGAAAATGAAGGGTCTGATTTAGTGCTGTAACATACAGTTTTCCATGTCGTGTTTAGTGCAGTGTTGTGATTTGCAGCAAGGCGAATGGTCCCTACTTTCTCAGGATCTGTCAGGGGTATTGTCAGTTGGACTTCCAATTATCAGAAAGTGATGGCATATTCTATCCATAAGCAATCAGTTTCTGTGACTGGAAACCAATTTATTGTTAAAAAGATTTCCATAAACAATTCCAGATTGACCCACCATTTTTCTGTATGTGAAATGTGCAGAAGTGTTTACCATATCAATGTGGGAAGTAGATTTACAGGACAAAAGTCCTTGCAACTTTACTACTGTACATCAACCATGTGTATTAGGCTAAGGCTCCAAGTAGTGGACCACAGCAAAAAAAAGTGCTGCGGGAAAAACCATGGCGGAAACACGTTGCGGTTTTTCCCGCAGCGCTTTTCACAGAAAATGCCCAGGCTCATACTGGGAAAAACATCACAGATTAAGTATTTACTTCTACTGTAGCATAACTCCACAAACTAGATGTATTGGTTAAGGTAGTTGGATATATTCATCTGGGTTGCATGAGTATTAGAGCTTCAACATAATAGCCCAAAGCTACTTCTCGTATATAAATAAATAAATAAATATATATATATATATATATATATATATATATATATATATATATCCACACACAACTGGCAATTCAAAAGAGTATTCCAGTCACCAGTTCTTTTTCTTAAGCTGAAAGATGGGAAACATGCCCTGCAGAACAAAAAAAAATGTAAAACATGTGTATCTATAGTTCAGTATGTGCATAGAAATACAATATGTTATTCCTCTAGCATATTGAACACTACCTAATAAAATCTCTGAAATGCTCAACTGATTCTTCCCCTTCGAGTATTCTAGTTCTTTGGTAATATATACAATAGTATATAATCTCAACTTTTTATGTCCCAAATAGGTAGAGGCGTGAAATAAAATACAGCTAAACAGATTTATTAAGACTTAAGTCTAAGGCTAGTTGCAGACGACCGTGTATATTTTGAAGTCCGCAAAATACTGTTCAGTGTTCAGTTTTTTCAGACTGTGTATTATTAGTGTGTCTTCAGCATTAGTGCCGTTTGTCTGCAAAAGCGGACAATATTGCTTCAGTGTATAATTCTTACTTGTGGATCCGCAAATACGGATAATACACTGCAAAAAAACCCTGTGGGTAGCTAGGTAACTGTTCCACAAATACAGATGACACACAGAATACATTTGTGTGCCCTTCGTGGTTTTTACTCTCCCATAGGCTTCTATGGGCAAGTCTGTGCCGCAAACACTGAGCAGAATAGGACCTGCTCTGAGTTTTTTGGCATGGACTCTCAGCCCGCACACGGATCTGTGGAATATACAGTAGTGTTCTTGGGCTCATAGGAAATGAATGGGTCAGTGTGCTAACCAGAAAAATCATGGATAGCACACTGAAATAGCACATGGTCGTCTGCAAGGGTCCTTAAAGGGGTTTTGTGGCCTCAAATCGAGTTTTCATACTGATAACCTATCCACTTTAAAAAAAAGCAAATTTTGGGGCCAGACATACCCCTTTAATAAAGGATCTGAAAGGCACAGAACATGGCTGATTTATGAAGAGGCTCTGGCCTCTTCATAAATCAGGCTCACACCGGTATGCTAGAATGGAGATCTATACTAGATATCCACCAGTGTACATTTCCATTATAACTCTGCCCACAATCGCACAAAGTGGAGAGCAAGGCACAGAACAGGGATCGTGACTTATATTTGGAGCAAGAAAGGGCCTAATGCCAAATGTACGTCACATTATCATCCCTCTATGCCAGATAATTGGTGTAGAAGGATTGATAAATTCTCACTATTATATCTATTTTCTATTGAAAACATATAGACATTGGCATGTTAAAAAAGAAAACATTTAGAAAAAATAAATTACTAGATAGAACATGTTTTTATATTAAAAGTAAGACAAAAATCTGTCAAATCCAACTTCTATAGATAGATAGATAGATAGATAGATAGACAAAAATTATAACAGCACTCTCTAAACAGCACCAATACTTAAATAGAGCTGTAAATGTATAAACATATAAATTTACTGCTATAAGTTACTATCAATACATATCAGTTTGAGGTTCTTTGTATACAGGACTGATCAATCTTGTAAAAATCCATCTGCCACAACAAGGCGAGCTCATTCAGATGGGACTCTACACTAAAACATACCTCTCCTGGACTCACAATAGGTTTAGAGTGTGAATAAAGGGCAAATAGGATTCAAAGTCAATCTCCATTTCAATTAAAATAGCCTTGGACAGATGAGAGTCTGACGTAAAATCTAAGAGTGTGCTCTATCACAAATAAATAGTCTTGTGCAAATTGAAGGAGTGCAAGTCCAATACAGAGGGGGCCACAATACCCATATGTTATACAAAACACTAAATTTAGAAAACACATCCCAATGTGAACAGGTGCAAGCTGTTATAGCAGTAATATAAATATTACAGCAGATTTCTGTAAACAGCACCAGACCTATATAAATAGAGCTGAAAATGCATTGCTGCTATTTGTTATACACACATATACATTTACTACTATCTATACATATAACTTTGAGGTTCTTTCTATACATGATTGATTAGGCTTGTAAAAGTCCATCTGCCATGGCAAGGTGACCACATTACAGTTGGGACCCTAGACTAAACATTCCTCTCCCAGATCCAGAATAGGCCTACAGTGTGAAGACAGGACAAGTAGGATCCAGAGCCATGCTTCATTACAATTAAAATTAAAATAGCCTTGGATGGGGGTATGACATGAATGAGAATGTGAGGAGATGCGCTGTTCAGAGCTCCTGCACAGATATCTTCCATTAATCCTGAAAATTGCCAGTATCTTCTCACCAAACTCTCCCTTACTTACCTTCTTGAACGCTTTGCTACTGTCATGACTAAGAGGAACTAATGGGAGAAGGATGGGAAAGATGGCAGCCTCTCCACACTGCTTAAGCAAAATGATGCTGCAGGTAAATAACTTTGTTTGAAGTATGTGATGCTCTTTCAAACTCACCTGTGGCAAATAACCGGTGTGGGCAATATAAAAATCACACCTGAAACCAGATAAAAAGGAGAGAAGTTGACTCCATTTGCATTGTGTATCTTTGTGTGCCACACTAAGCAGGGATAACAGAAAGTGGAGAAGAGTACTGAGGACTTGAAAACCAAAATTGTGGAAAATGTCAACAATCTCAATGTTACAAGTCCATTTCCAGAAATCTTAATGTTCTTTCGTCCAAGGTGCACAACATAATCAAGAAGTTTACAACCCATGGCACTGTAGCCAATCTCCGAGGATGTGAAAGGAAGAAAAAAATTGATGAAATGTTGCAACACAGTATAGTCTGAAAACTCTAAAACATGTTTATGCTGCTCTAACCCAATGTAACACCTCATTTAAAGCCTATATGGGAGGTCTAAGGAAGACATCAGTTTGATTGACTGAACAAATGCATACATGGAAATACATGTAGCACAGTGGAGGATAGATTACCCCTTTTGCAAAGAGTTCTGGGCAAGGTTGTTCATAATGTGTCTCTATTCATCAACAAGTCAGATGACGTAAAAAATAGACTTTGGTGCAATAACTTGCATCTCATAGGGATTCCGGAGACCTTCTGAGTTTTTTGAGAGCTGGTTTATTTCAAAGTTTGGAAAAGAGAATTTAACTCCATTATTGCTATTGAGAGGGCCAATCAGGTCCCATTCAAAGCTCCGCCTGTGGGGGCGCCACCCAGGCCCATTCTGATTTGTATACTACATTATCAAGACAGAGATATAATTCTCAGAGAGGCTGAGACATGGTGGATCTTCTTATAAATGACAGCTGCATTTCTCAGCTGAGAAACAGAAGCGCAAGGCCCAGTACTAGAATGTGAAATGACGCCTGAGAGTACTCCAGTTGAACTATTCTATGCTATACCCTGCAAAGCTGAGGGTGGTATGACTGGGAGACTCCCACATGTTTTCTACTCCAACTGAGGCTGCACAATGGCTGGATACTGACAGGATTCTTTGAGAGGACTGAGAGAACTGAGAGGATTCTTTGAGAGGCCAGAGACTCCTCTCAATGATGCTTAGATGATACTGAGTGTTACATTAAAAAATTCCAGCTTTAGTGGAAGGGAGAGTAATGTGCACTACTACTGATGATGTGCTTGTGTATACTAGTCACACTTGTGGCTAATGTCCCAGGAATTACTTGCTACAGCGTTTGATCTCACACTTATGGTATTGCTTTGAACTGGTATGACTATTACTGTTCTATCTGCAGGAGATCTGTTTGGAGTCATCAATGCTATGCTGAAGTACATTGCTTTGTTCAGGTTTAAGTTTGTCCTACAGTTTCAGGGATGGGGTTTTGCTCCCCATTTTCCTTTCTAGGGGGACATGTCTTTGTTATGTGTTTCCTCAACTACTGCTTGGCTGTTTTTGAGTTTTTTTGTTGATGTTTGTCCACCGACCTCCTACTGTGGGACATTTACTGACATATGGCATTACCCTTTAGGCATTGGGAAACAGATTCACTATGGCTTGTGTCTTTAATTTGATATACTGGAACGTTTGGGGCACTGGGGATTTGGCAAGGAGATATGCTATATTTTCTATCTTACAAAGGTATCAACCAACTCTGCTTGGCACTTAACTAAAGAAAATACATCATTGCTCCATAGAGCATGGATATCCCATGAATTTCACTCCACATACTCCTCACATGCTAGGGCTGTATCAATCAGTATTCATAAAGCAATCCCCTACCATTGTGTATCATCATCAAGAAGGCCGATTTTTATGCCTTCTGTGTGTAAGTTCACACACGACCTACAATATAGCGGCTATATATTCCTCCACCGTATTCCTCAGTAATTCTTAAAAAGAAAGTGTCATTCTTTGCTTCATTTCCAGATGCCCCAACTTTTCTGATAAGAGACTATAATCAAATACTTTTAGTGACCCTAGACCGACAAAGTGCCACTCCAACTGGTTCTCCAGTGGCCCAACCTTGTTGGCCAGGCTGATAGATGAGGTCACCATGTGTGAAATATGGCATCTGCAGTATTCCAATATGAGACAATTCTCATGTTACTGGGGATGAGATCGATGATGTCTAGTATCTGTGAGATTTGCTACCTCTCCAGAAGTATATCGGATCACTCCTCATGCAGCTTCAGTTTCACTTGGGGTCTCCTCATAGTTTCCAGGGAGGGCTTTGAAGACTGCATCAGTTTTGGCTAATACTTGTGGATATAGGTAATATTACTGCTAATATTATTGAGGACTACTTAAATCTGAATGCAGGGATAACACAGTCTGTAGTGGCATGGGACTGTATGAAGGACTATCTCAGGGGACACTATATCGGAAAGATTAATGCCCATAAGACCAAAAATAGGCAGTTTACTGAATTTCTCCATACCACCCCCATACAGTATAATGTCCCAAAGTGGGCTCTAGACAGTATAATGTCCCATAGTGGCCCCTCTACACAGTGCAATGTCCCATAGCTGCCCCTGCACACAGTATAATGTCCCAAAGTGGCCCCTCCACAGTATAATGTCCCAAAGTGGCTGCTTCACGCAGTATAATGTCCAATAGCGGCCCCTGCACAAAATGTAATGTCCCATAGCAGCCCCTGCACACAGTATAATGTCCCACTGCTGCCCCTGCACATAGTATAATGAGCCACAGCAGTCCCTGCACACAGTATAATGTCCCATAGTGGTCCCTCCACACAGTATAATGTGGCACAGTAGCCCCTCCACACAGTATAATGTTCCATAGTGGCCCTTGCACACAGTACTTCCCATAGTGGCTCCTCCACACAACATAATGTCCTACAGTGGCCCCTTCACACAGTATTATGTCCCATAGTCGCCCTACGGTGTTCCTTGCAAATATTGCCAAAATTCAGCGGAACTCCACAATTTTTGGGGTTCACCACTCTCCACCCAAGGACTATTATTATACTTAGGGATCTGAAAAGACCCTAGGGGAGGGGACAAACATAAAAACCAATGTTACTTACCTCTCCTGGGCTCCAGAGCGACTCCCTGCTCAGTTTTCGGCCCTCTTCAATGATGTCCCAAACGTGAGTTACGCCAACGTCATTATGCGACCCACGTGATGTCTGTGACGTCACTAAATAGGCCTGAAGACACAGCGGCCCCTGATAATCATGGACATACCAGTTGTGTAACTAAAGTCTTGTGGGCCCCGATGCAAACTTTTGTTCAGGGCTCCCTACCCCTCTCTAGAGAGAATTCTTGATAAAGGCAGTTACGGGTGCTGCAGCGATATCTCATATACTTGAAAGAGATACAGCTTTAGTACCCACAACTGCAGTTATCAAGAATACGGTGAGTGAGCAACGCAGCGCCTGGCATATAAACAATACTGGGGCAGTATTATGTGCTCCACAGTGGCCCTCACACAGTATTATATGCCCCACAGTGCCCCCACACAGTATTATGTGTTCCACAGTGGCCCCCACACAGTATTATGAGCTCCCAAAAGCCCCCCTCCTTCTAGTATTATTATACTTTGGGGTCTCCTCAGACCCCAGAGTATAAGTAGAGGCCCAGGCAAAGTGATTAAAAATAACAAACACTTATACCTTACCTCACCTCTCCTGGGGATCCTTGCTCTGTCCGGCTGTCTGCTGTATCTTCCTGCATCCTCTTTTGTCTGGTGACTGAGGTCTTGTGCTCCAGACGTCGCTACTGGGGCCTGTGATTGGGCCTCAGCAGTCACGTGGGGGCGTGATGACGTCATTACGCCGGACCCACGCGTGACCTCCGTTACTGACCGGAAGAGCCCCGGAGTGGATGCAGAGCCCAGTACAGGTGAGTATAAGTAATTTTTTTTATTTTTAATCACCTCCTCTGGGCTGGTATCAAGTCGAAAGAGGCCTGGCCGGGGGTCAAGGTCAGGGAAAGCCTGGTTCCCCGACCACTATCATGGTGGTCCGGGGCCCCGGCCATTTCCAGCTGACCGTGGGCCCCGTACCCCTACAGGCCTGGTCGTGGTCGCACCCCCTGCGACCATGATTGTTACGCCACTGGAAGGTACTCAACCTTACTCATTTGAGGGCTTTCTGTGGTTGATCCATTTTTCACATCTGTGGAAAAACAGATCAACTTTTTATTCATGTCCTAGACTTTTTATGTCTCTGGGTCCATGAAAAACAGAATCATGGATGTCAATTTATTTCATGAATGAACTGATGCTGTTTATCTGTGATGAATACACAGCAGTGAAAAAAAAACAAAATGCTGCATAGTCTGAATATATATGTTGAAATAAATGGATACGGATGCTGTCCATGAAAATTGCAGACAGCATACATATGCAAGATGCGGATGTGTGAATACAGCCTAAATACAAATATATGTGTGGTTCATACAAATAACTGGTAAATGATTTATTCTTTCAAGGAATTTAACAAAGGACCATTGGATCATATTTATGTGTGGAGGAAAGGCAATTTAGATATCTATATATTAAATTATTTACAATTGGACTAGTTAAACTACAGAATGTTCTGTTACAAGAGGTAGTAATGGCAGATACTACATCAGCATTTGAAAAAGGGCCTGATGCTTGTCTAGTAACATAGTCATAGTATGTCATAGAGGATTATTGTTAATCTTACAATCATTGAGATATAATTGCAAGATTAACAATTGATTTTAATCCTATGTTCTAAATAATGACTACATAAACCTAATAACCCTAATCGCAGTCAGAACATTTTACTGTAGTAATGCTTCATTAACATTCACAGATTATTTGATTTTTATTAGCATTTCTGTTGTGTAACTTTGTTTCCAAAAAAATTTATCATAGTATTCTATGTACTTGGTAAGATTGCAGTATAATCTGTAATGCAAAATGACAACTTCAAAATAGAACTTAGTATTTGCATTTTACAAAGAATAAGCACAGTGCTTATAATGTACCTTGATAATGGATTTTTCTAAACCATTTAGCTATAAACAGTAAAAGAGGAGTATCAATTACTCAACTCAGAGCTATATTGCACAGCAAGAAGAAACTTTATGGATCCAAGACTACATCTCTGCCAAGTTTTTAGAACTTGCAAAAGCTTTGAAAACAAACTAAAACATATCATTCACACATATTTTAAGCGTTTAATGACATAAGATATAAATCTCCTAGAAGGCTACATCATTGGAAATAACAGTATTATATACTTTGGAACTCTCAAAAGATCAATTTACTATGATCAATTATTTAAAAAGAATCTAACACAAAAGCAACAGACATTTTAAAAGTTATTGAACTGTTTTCATTGCTGAAAGACTTTCCTCTGAGTGATTGTACTGTAAGCACACACTTTGTTCAATAAACTGGGCTAAGCTGAAGTTACTAACACTTCATTTTTGCATTCAGGACATTTTTTCCTTAGGTTTGTAAATCTAAGATTTACACTTTTGCAAGAATATATATATATATATTGCTTATGGTAAAAGTTATTATTTTGTTCCATATAACTGGAATGAATATTAATTTTGGAAATATTGTAAAATGAAAATATACTTGACATCATGTTACACAGCCTGTGGAAAACTGTGGAGGAGTTGTGCCTGCGGCATTACTTCCGGCTCTCGGAAGATACTCTGACTCTGGCAGATTAACTCCTTGGATGCCGTGATCAATAGCAATCATGGCATCCTGGAGGTCCGGGGGCAAGATTCCCCCCCTCGTCGCCCATCGGACCCCTCACGATAAGATTGCAGGTTCCAAGGGGTTGCCATGGCAGCCACGAGGCTGTGCCATGGCCTCCTGACTGCCTATGTATTGTTCCAATAGGAACTACTGTGGGATGTTCTTCAATACTATGTATTGCAGTACATTGCACAGTGGATCTGAGATCCTAGCTTCAAGTTCCCTAATGGGACATTTAAAAAGTGAAAACACACACACAAATAGTAAAAAAACACAAAAATAAATAAATAATAAAAAATTTAAAAAAACCACCTTTACATTAAAAAAATATAATGTAAACAAAACTAAATAAAAAAAACTTGTTAGGTATCCCCACATTCATATAAGTACCCACGATCCAAAAATAGCATTATTTATCTCGTACGGTGAACGCCATTAAAAAAATATATATATGTACCGCAATGTGCAAATTAACATATTTTGGTCACTTTGCTTTCCCCAAAAAATAACAATAAAAAGTGATCAGAAAGTCATATATACCAAACATTGGTACCAATAAAAAGTACAACTTGTCCCGCAAATAAAGAGTTCTGACATATCTCCATCAACAGTACAGTAAAAAAGTTATAGGCATCAGAAAAAGGTGACCCCAGGAAAATTGTTAATTTTCACAAATTCACGTTTTATTTGTAAAAGCTGTAAAACGTAATAAAAACCAATATAAATTGGTATCTCATAATCGCAATGACCTGCTGGACAATGCTGCCATGTCATTTTTAATGCAGAGTGAACGCTGAAAAAAAAAAAATGCAAAAAATTATGATAGAATTCTGTGTTATTTCACATGGACCCCCAAAATGGTGGCAAATAAAAGTACAACTCGTCATGCAAAGAATAAGACTTCACATAGCTATGTAGACAGAAAAATAAAAAAGTTATGAATTTTGGAAGATGAAAAAAGTGGCTGAACATTAACATACAAACTACCCTGCGTCATTAAGGGGTAAAGCAGAAGGTACTGATAGTATGCATCTAGATAGTTAAAAAGACTGAAAAATAAGAATAGATATATAGGTTGTTGTCCAATTGTATGATTCGTCCAAAATAAAGTATACTAGAGATGTTCTCCCTTCTTGTGTAATTAGATGTCCCTATATCCTAAATCCTATTGCTGTCCACGTAAATCTGCTAATTTCAGTCGCCCAGGAGACCAAAACAAGCCTATAAATGGAAAGATGGATAAATATCGGTGGTGAAAAAAACTACAACAACGAAAGGGGTAGAATCACTAATGGTTATCCTTAATTCATCTCTATGATTGATTTATTAATGTCATCAGATTATTAGTGTAGCAGTCACAATTATTACTTTATCAATTTCATGAGAAGAGGCATTCGCAAAGGAGATATTTATTTCCATATACAGGTTCTGGTATACAGGCTGACCTGTGTATCATTCCCCGATTGCTAAAATTGTATTAAATTACAGAAAGGAGTGGAATGACAATTGGTCATTGAGACCAAATGGTTTCATTGTTTGTAACCAATAAATCCACCTTGATTCCCTCTGTAATAGTTTTCTATCATAATTCCCTCCTCTAATAGGTGGTGTTACTACTTCGAGCAACTGAAATTTGATCGAAGATACATTGCTCTCATGTGTTTGATTTACATGATTAGCTACGGGTTTGTTTTCCCCTCTATTTACATCTGCCACATGTTCGAGCATCCGCCTACAAAACTCTCGAATCGTTTTCCCAATAAATTGAATCCCACAAAAACAGGACAGAAGATACACTACACCTTTTGTGCGGCAGTTTCCTTTTGCCTTCAGCAGGTACCCATTACCATTATGCATATTGGTATAAAATTTGGAAGTATTGACCAGGTCACATGCACGGCAATTACCACATCTATAAGTGCCGTGTAGGTTCGTACCACTCAGCCAGGTTGTATTTGATGTTAATGGTGACATATGACTGTGTACCAGTTGGTTTTTTAAGTTCGGACCTCTACTATATGTAATTTTTGGATAATCTCCCACTAGGCCTAGGGAAAGGAGAGTGATTTGAACTTTTAATATTTTTTGTTTTTTCTTTTTATTTTTTTTTATTTTATTTTATTTATTTATTTATTTATTTATTTATTTATTTATTTTTGCATTTATTAGACCCCCTAGGGGTCTTGAACCCCAGGGGGTCTGATCACATATATGTATATGGAAATAAATATCTCCCTTGCGAATGTTTCTCCTCATGAAATTGATAAAGTAATAATCGTGACTGCTACACTAATAATCTGATGACAATAATAAATCATAGAGATGCATTAAGGATAACCATTAGCGATTCTACCCCTTTCGTTGATGTAGTTTTTTCATCGCCGATATTTATCCATCTTTCCACTTATAGGCTTTTTTTGGTCTCCTGGGAGACAGAAATTAGCATATTTACGTGGACAGCAATAAGATTTAGGATATAGGAACATATAATTACACAAGAAGGGAGAACATCTCTAGTATATTGTTTCCCCACGAGGCTCACCATCTGTTAATTCCATTATTGATAGCCATATTTTTAGTTTCGTATTAATACTTACCTTTGGCATGTAAACCGCTGTAATCTCCGAGTAACAAGGGACACTTGCAAGCTGCACAAGCTCCGCCCATCGATTATGCAGTTGCAATTCCATTGGACACAGCAACCCAGGGGAGAGGCGTGTCAGCTACCCTGAGGGATGGGCGGATCTGTCCAATAGCGGTTCAGCATTGGGGAAGGCATAACCGCTCGCTGGGTTATTTAAACCACATTAGAAGTGGCCGCATTCGCGGTCATACCAGCGCTGATGTACGGGTGAGTAGGATGGTGACACTAGCCGGTGGCCACCGACCACCCATTACTTAGCTCAAATGCCGAGAAAACTTTTTAGATAGCATAACACCCCTGATGAACAGTGGCACACTGATCTGCAAAACGCGTAGGAAATTAGTACATACAGCTATCAGGAGGTAGTGAGGCTAAGGTTCGGTCCGGCGGGGAGATCACAATTATGTAGGTGTTTCCCCAATATCTATTCTGCCGTCATAGTGTCGATAGGACTGGTATTGTATCCAGTTATTAGAAACCATTGTAGGTGACATATACCTCTGAACCCCGGTAGTCTAAATTATCAACTATGGCTCAAATATTGAGGTAGTATGAATATACAGTGGGGAAAAAAAAGTATTTAGTCAGCCACCAATTGTGCAAGTTCTCCCACTTAAAAAGATGAGAGAGGCCTGTAATTGACATCTTAGGTAGACCTCAACTATGAGAGACAAAATGAGAAAACAAATCCAGAAAATCACATTGTCTGATTTTTAAAGAATTTATTTGCAAATTATGGTGGAAAAGAAGTATTTGGTCAATAACAAAAGTTCATCTTAATACTTTGTTATATATCCTTTGTTGGCAATGACAGAGGTCAAACGTTTTCTGTAAGTCTTCACAAGGTTGGCACACACTGTTGCTGGTATGTTGGCCCAATCCTCCATACAGATCTCCTCTAGAGCAGTGATGTTTTGGGGCTGTCGCTGGTCAACACGGACTTTCAACTCCCTCCAAAGGATTTCTATGGGGTTGAGATCTGGAGACTGGCTAGGCCACTCCAGGACCTTGAAATGCTTCTTACGAAGCCACTCCTTCGTTACCCTGGCGGTGTGCTTGGGATCATTGTCATGCTGAAAGACCCAGCCACGTTTTATCTTCAATGCCCTTGCTGATGGAAGGAGGTTTGCACTCAAAATCTCACGATACATGGCCCCATTCATTCTTTCATGTACACAGATCAGTCATCCTGGTCCCTTTGCAGAGAAACAGCCCCAAAACGTGATGTTGCCACCCCCATGCTTCACAGTGGGTATGGTGTTCTTTGGATGCAACTCAGCATTCACTCTCCTCCAAACACGACGAGTTGTGTTTCTACCTAACACTTTGGTTTCATCTGACCATATGACATTCTCCCAATACTCTTCTGGAAAAGCTCTCTAGCAAACTTCAGATGGACCCGGATATGTACTGGTTTATGTCCCTGGTGGCGTAGTGTGTTACTAACGGTAGCCTTTGTTACGTTAGTCCCAGCTTTCTGCAGGTCATTCACTAGGTCCCCTCGTGTGGTTCTGGGATTTTTTCTCACCGTTCTTCTGATCATTTTGACCCCACGGGGTGAGATCTTGCGTGGAGCCCCTGATCAAGGGAGATTATCAGTGGTCTTGTATGTCTTCCATTTTCTAATTATTGCTCCCACAGTTGATTTCTTCACACCAAGCTGCTTGCTTATTGCAGATTCAGTCTGCCCAGCCTGGTGCAGGTCTACAATTTTGTTTCTGGTGTCCTTCCACAGCTCTTTGGTCTTCACCATAGTAGAGTTTGGAGTGTGACTGTTTGAGGTTGTGGACAGGTGTCTTTTATTCTGATAACAATTTCAAACAGGCGCCATTACTACAGGTAATGAGTGGAGGACAGAGGAGCCTCTTAAAGAAGAAGTTACAGGTCTGTGAGAGCCAGAAATCTTGCTTGTTTGTAGGTGACCAAATACTTATTTTCCACCATAATTTGCAAATAAATTCTTAAAAAAATCAGACAATGTGATTTTCTGGATTTGTTTTCTCATTTTGTCTCTCATAGATGAGGTCTACCTATGATGTCAATTACAGTCCTATCTCATCTTTTTAAGTGGGAAAACTTGCACAATTGGTGGCTGACTAAATACTTTTTTTTCCCCACTGTATATATGCCACCTACGCCTTAAAGTGCAATATATGGTCCTGTAAGAAGGATACTTGTGATAGTAGTATTTTAGTTTCACTCCAAAAAGTATCTGGGCCACAATTATCGCTGGTCCAAGATTTATAATTACAAAGCTGGGGTGAACGGAATACACTCTAAGTGTTGATATTTTATCAGAAATCACTTGAGCGGTTGCACAACAAGTGTTCTTATCAATAAATGTATCACACATTTTATATACGTACTTAGAAATAAAAGTTACGTTTTAAAGTTGTTCACTATACTTTATTTTAGATAGTTAAAAAGCTGATAGAGTTGAAAAAAATAGGTTCATCAAGTACAATCTATAATTCTACAGTGTTGAGTCAGAGAAAGACAAAGATCTTCTATAAGACTAAGGCTACACATAGTGAGACATGGCAAATAAGAAACACTGTAGAAAAAAGTGCGTGAAAACACATCTCAAAAGTGCTTGCATTGTTCTGTGCTGTTCCGCTGCATTTTGTATTGTTTCCTCCTCCATATCAGTCTATTTGAAAAATGCAGCAGTTTCATGGGTAAAATTGACATCCCAAAGCAAAAACACTTTTCCTGAATTTTTTCCCCACACTATGGGGATGAGATTAAATGAAATCTCATTCAGTTTGCTGGGACTGTAAAATTAAGTATTTTTCCACTGCATTTCTGAAGTGGTCTAAAACAGAGTTTCTTCAACGTGTGGTCCCAGCCTAAACCAGCTTCCTGATTCAATTTCCATTAAGTTTAGTTTTGTAGTGTAAAAATTGATCTGAATTTGAAACTCATATTGAAATTTTGACATTGTATAATTTAGAACATTTTTTTTTGTATTTTGACACTAATTAAAGCGTCATGCTATAGACAAATGACATCCCATTCTAAATCCCTTGTCATTTATATGGAGTGGTCTCCCCTTTGCATCTAAAACAGCTTCTACTCTTATTGCAAGGATGGCTACAAGATTTTGAAGTGTGTTTGATTTTTTCCCCAACCAGAACACTGATGCTGGATGAAGAGGTCTGGTTCACAATCTTCACTATAGTCCATCCCAAAGGTGTTAAATGGAGTTAAGGTCTCTTTGCAGACAAGTCAAGTTCTTCCACACAAAACTCACCCAACCATGCCGTTATGGACCTTGGTTTGGGATCTGGAGCACTGTCATGCTAGAACAGAAAAGGGACTTCCCAACTAAAGTTGGAAGCATACGATTTTTCCAAAATGTCTAGGTTTATTGAAGCATTAAAATTTCACTTCACTGGAACTAAGGGGCAAAGGCTAACACCTGAAAAACATCCCATTGCATTATCCCTCCCCCAATAACCAATACAGTGGGCATATTGCAGTTAGGCAGTTACTATTCACCTTGTATTTAACCTCTTAATGACATGGCCCCATTTTTCAAGACGCTATAACTTACCCAAGTGATTTTGATGCTGTTCGTTTGTGACACATTGTACTTCATGTTAGTGGTAAACATTGATCAATATTTTTTGCACTTATTTATAAAAAAATAGGAAATTTGATGGAAATTTTGAAAACTTAGCGATTTTCATAATGTGAAATGCTCTGCTTTTTAGACAGATAGTTATACTACCCATAGGTGACCAAATACTTATTTTCCACCATAATTTGCAAATAAATTATTTAAAAATCAGACAATGTGATTTTCTGGATTTGTTTTCTCATTTTGTCTCTCATAGCTGAGGTCTACCTATGATGTCAATTACAGGCCTCTCTCATCTTTTTAAGTGGGAGAACTTGCACTATTGGTGGTTGACTAAATACTTTTTTTCCCCACTGTATTATCTACCATATCTCTACTTTTATTTTGGCATCCCCTTTTAATCACCCTTTAATTTATTTTGGACGTTACAAGGCTTACAAGTCTAAGAGCGATTTTCCAGATTTACAAGAAAATTTTGTAAACCCATTTATTAGGGACCACTTCAGTTCTGAAAGGGATTTTAAAAGCCTATATATTAGAAACCCCCATAAATCACCTCATGTTCAAAACTGCACTCCTCAAATAGTTCAAGACCACATTTGGGAAGTTTGTTAACCCTTTGTGCATTTCACGGGAAATAAAACAATATGGAGTTGATATGTACACATTTTATTTTTTTTTCAATAGTGCATTCAATTTCCCCTGATCACAGCAGTGCACCAAAGGGAAAAAGCAATACTGGGCGTTTGAAAAGCAGATATTGATGTAATAGTTTTCAGGTGCCATGTCTCAATTGCTGAGCCCCTAAACTAGCAGTACAGTGGAAACCTTCCAAAAGTGAACTCATTTTGGAAACTACACCCTTCAAGGAATTTATAAAGGGGTATAGTGAGCATTTTGACCCCACAGCTGTTTCATACGTTTTATTAACATTGGGATTTGAAATTACTAAAACATAATTTTGTCCCCAATTTTTTTTTATTTCCCCAAGTGTTAAAGGATAAAAATCATCCAACAGTTTGTTATGCAATTTCTTATGAACATGGCAATACCCCATATGTGGTCATATTCTGCTGCATGGGTACATGTGGGGACTCAGAATGGAAAGAGCACTATTTGGCTTTTGGAGGGCAGAATTTGGTAGAATAGTTTTTGGGTGCCATATTACATTTGCAGAACTCCTAAAGTACCAGTACAATGGAAACTCCCCAAAAGTGATACCATTTTTTAAACAGTATACCCCTCATAGAATTTTCAAGGGGTATAATGAGCATTTTCACCCAACAGCTGTTTCACAGATATTTATTTATTAACATTGGGATGTGAAAATGAAAAATTACTTTTTTTCAATAAATTGTCAGTTTACCCCCAAATTTTTCATTTTTTGTTGACAGAGTTAGTTGAGGGCTTATTTATGAGGGAGGAGCTGTGCTTTTTATTGGTACTGTTTTGATGTACTTTTTGATCACTTTTTAAACATTACTTCAGCTTTTTTTTTCAGTTTTTTCACAATGTTCACTGTGCAGATTAAATAATGTTTCACTTTTATTGCATGGGATGTTTTTAATTTGTAGTTTTCTTTTTATGTAGGTAAGGAACTTTTTTGGGGTTTTTTGATTTATTAATTTTTTTAACAATTTAGATTTTTTTTTTTTTACACTTTTTAAAAAAAAATTTATGTCCCACTAGGGGACTTGAACCAGTGATCTGCATATCGCTGGTTCAGTAGTATACACGTACAGGAAGTCAGCCTATCTAGATGCATAGGCTGACTTTCTCTTCTCTGGGCAGGATCAAACCAGGTGTATGCTCCATCTGCGTCTTCCAGGGTTGTGCTGAAGCTGCTGATTGGCCTCAATGGTCATGTGACTGCTGAAGCCAATCAGCGGCTTCAGCACAACACCGGAAGAGACCTCGGAGAGCAGACGAACTGGGATGCGCGGGAGGACATCGGAGCAACGGGGACAGGTGAGTATACATTTTTTTTTATTTTTTTCACTGCGCCCAGCAAATTTAAACTTTAAAAGTTTTGCCTCGACAACCCCTTTAAGGCTTGCATGCAGCTGCTCAGCTATGGCAGCCTATGCCATGAACCTCTTGGCATACAGTTTTTGTGCTAATGTTAATGCCTGAAGAGGTTTGGAAGTCATTGGAAGCATTTACTAAGTTAACAATGTATAGACAATTTTTATGCATTAATATGCAATATATTATATATAATATATGTGCTGCTTATCTTCTCTAAATGCTAAAATGTTCTAAATATGATTTTTTTCAAAGTGTTAGCACTTTATTTTAAGAACATTAAAATAAAAAAAGACATACACCTATGTATGTTTGTATTTAAAACATTCATAAGCTATCCATACGCTTAAAATAACTGTCAGACTACTGTTCATTCAGTCAACAGATATTCTCTTATACATGCCTCCATAAAGAGAGAGGAATAAGCTGCTATTAGGCTCCTCCGGCAATGGCTTTTCTCCAATGAGGATAAGTGATCAGGTATTTTGAAATCCAATATGAATGATCTTTCATTTTGGGATCACTAAATCAGAAGACCCAGACGCCCCTCTGTGAGAAAAGGAAGGGGGTAGTGATGGAATATGAGTGGCACCTACCCCCTTGTCTGATTGACGAGAGAAGGGACTAGAATTTAGGGAGAGGATGGTGACTTTAGTATTTAACCCTGCTGTTCTGTTCGGTTCTACTATACACATATAATGTTCCGGTCATTTTTGACCGGACCTATTAAAGTCTGGATTTTTAACTAATTTAAGTGTTTTATTTGAATTTATTTTGCATTATTATACTGTATGTGAACATGGTTGTTCATAAACAAAAGAAAAATGAAATCAAAAACTTAATTTTTATTTTTTTTGTGTCAAAAAATGTTACATCGCCTTATTGCATTATTCATGCATATTGCACATTTGCACAAAAAAAAAAAAAATCTTTATAAAACTGTAAACTATAACTAATAACATCAAACGGTATGTAAATATATTTAAAAAAAAAAAAATAAAAAAAATAAAAAGTCTAGTTTTTTCTATATAAAACTACTGTTGTTTCCTCAGTAAAATAAAACGTAGAACTATAAACGTCTCTCTTACTGAGGATACCTTGCGGCAGTTCTGGCTTATTTTTTCTAACAGTACCCAACATGGTCATTTTTCTTTTCAGCAACATCTGATCCAGTTGGTGTGATGTGAAAAAATTGTCACATGTAACATTTCGTCCTTTGAGTCCATGTGTCAAATCCAAAAGTACTCGCATACCTTGATTTTTTTCAGCTCTTTCTCCAGGGTTTTTTCCTATGTATACCTGAGCGCTTACAGCGTATGAACTTTTGCCGTTGCAAAAACTGAACTATATAGACCAAAATGAGATTATAACTCCTTTATTTTTTTTTTTAAAAATGGCTGGAGATTAGTATAAAAGGCTATCGGTCATTTTTGACCGAACAGTACAAGTGTAAAAAAAGACGTGGAGCAAAAAGTAAACAAAAAATAAATAAATAAAAACTGCTATTAGTAAGAACCCCTCAAATGAGGAAAAGTCAATGAACCACAAGTTTCAGAACCGCATAATGAATATTTTTAAAAATATCAAATTTCAAATTCGATCATTTTTGACCGAACAGAACAGCAGGGTTAAATAGGAACTTTCATCTTCTCTACCAATTCTAGTTCTTAGAATAGGTGCTGCTCCACTGATTCCAGTAAAGTTGGAATTTATTTCTAGCCTCCAACAAGCAATCAGTGTAGTTAGTTTTAGTGTCTGATGTGCTTCTTCTTGTTCAAGACTCTCTGGAGTTTTTTTTTTTTACTTTTGGGATACCAGGGTTTAAGTCTATATTGTCATTGAATACAATGGGGATATATATGCTTATTTGCAGTGGTTGCAGGCACACTGGAGATAGAATGATAGCGTCATGTCTCCTTTAGCTACTCATCTCTTCTCTGTTCTATTGTTTGCACCTTAGACTATTATTGGGAAATCTTATAAATTTCATAAGGTACATGTAATGAAGGGAGGGCCTTAATGCTCAGCGTCATTATCACAGTCTTGTGTTCTGCCAGGAGGAGCAACTAAGTAGATCACTACCAGGAGGGTAGGCTGGAGATAATTGATAGGACCCTCAGAAGTCTGGAGCACCAGTGGGTAGCATTGGTCTGGTCCGTGAGGTGCAGGGAAGTAGTAACACCACACTGAAAGTTCCGATAGACCGGTGTCCTCTAAGAATTCTGAGGCCCCAAGATGGCTGTGGCCTTGTGGAGGAGAACGTGTCGAAGGATCAGGAGGTCAATGCAGCTGCTTTAGGTGCCAGAAAATAGGTGAGTCACTCCCAAAAAGTTCACTGTGGCCTGTGGAAGGGCCCAAGAGTGTACAGTAAGCAGAGATTTGAGAAAATCGTCTGCTTACAAGCCAAAAAAGACGTGTTGGTGCAGGAGAATACAACAAACACGTCCTACAGAGTTCCCGGCTGGCCTCCACTTTTACTTTTTGATATCTTGAGTAATGCAGCAGGTTTTTATTTTTATTTTATTTTTCTTTAATTTTTCTTCTAAGTTGTTTTGAAAGATATTAATTTTTAGGATGAGGGTTAATAATTTATCAAAGAAAACAGATGCCCTTTTTCTAGCAATATTTCATCTTTAAATTGAACATTAGAAGCAGAAATTAATGCATTGCTACTTAATGATGCATTGTATTACAAGTCTCTTCAGGTGACTATCTCATGTTTTTTCTTAATCTTTCTGATATTTATCTGTTAACTAGTCATAAACCAGTAGAAACTGCCATTGATCTTATATCTTTTTGTCTCATATCATTCTCTATCGAGTCACTTGGGTCTGAGCACCTTATTGAATCCAGTCATGCCTGTCTGGAATGTGCTCAGATTTGTAATATCCTATATGTGCAGAACAGCCTTCCGCCAATCAAATCACCTGATAGCTCAGAGCAACATTATTGCAGTTGATGACTGTACAGATGTTGTGTAATTCAATCTTCTGTCCTTTTGTGTCAGTGGGTATTTGAGGACAGGGCGAGATGTGACAGGGGCAGAGTCATGTTATGTGAAGGGGATCAAAAGCAATAAAGAAATAGCAGACAGGGAGATAGATTTTAGAAATATAAAAGCACAGAAAAAGGCTGTTTTAAGTCTATAGTGATAAACTGGTGTTTACTGATATACTGGTGTAATGCATACCTATGAAAGAACAAGGGAATATATACAATTATATACAGGATAAGTATGGAAATACTGTAATAAGATATAATTTTAAGATTTAATTTTATGCAATTCTTATATTAGCTTTTTTACAACTAAAACTTAATGTTAATACAGAGTCTTTTTCAGCCTCTTTACTCACACCCATCCAGGTGTACTCCTTTCATTTTCTATGGATAAGCACATACTTGACCATTAAGCAACTACATTTCTCAGCAGTACAGTGGGGAAAAAAAGTATTTAGTCAGCCACCAATTGTGCAAGTTCTCCCACTTAAAAAGATGAGAGAGGCCTGTAATTGACATCATAGGTAGACCTCAAATATGAGAGACAAAATGAGAAAACAAATCCAGAAAATCACATTGTCTGATTTTTAAATAATTTATTTGCAAATTATGGTGGAAAATAAGTATTTGGTCAATAACAAAAGTTCACCTCAACACTTTGTTCTATATCCTTTGTTGGCAATGACAGAGGTCAAACGTTTTCTGTAAGTCTTCACAAGGTTGGCACACACTGTTGCTGGTATGTTGGCCCACTCCTCCATACAGATCTCCTCTAGAGCAGTGATGTTTTGGGGATGTCGCTGGGCAACATGGATTTTCAACTCCCTCCAAAGGTTTTCTATGGGGTTGAGATCTGGTGACTGGCTAGGCCACTCCGGGACCTTGAAATGCTTCTTACGAAGCCACTCCTTCGTTACCCTGGCGGTGTGCTTGGGATCATTGTCATGCTGAAAGACCCAGCCACGTTTCATCTTCAATGCCCTTGCTGATGGAAGGAGGTTTGCACTCAAAATCTCACGATACATGGCCCCATTCATTCTTTCATGTACACGGATCAGTCATCCTGGTCCCTTTGCAGAGAAACAGCCCCAAAGCATGATGTTGCCACCCCCATGCTTCACAGTAGGTATGGTATTCTTTGGATGCAACTCAGCATTCACTCTCCATCAAACACAACGAGTTGTGTTTCTACCAAACAGTTCTACTTTGGTTTCATCTGACCATATGACATTCTCCCCATACTCTTCTGGAACATCCAAATGCTCTCTAGCAAACTTCAGCCGGGCCCGGATATGTACTGGCTTAAGCAGGGGGACATATCTGACACTCCACGATCTGAGTCCCTGGCGGCGTAGTGTATTACTGACGGTAGCCTTTGTTACGTTAGTCCCAGCTTTCTGCAGGTCATTCACTAGGTCCCCCCGTTTGGTTCTGGGATTTTTGCTCACTGTTCTTGTGATCATTTTGACCCCACGGGGTGAGATCTTGCGTGGAACCTCTGATCGAGGGAGATTATCATTGGTCTTGTATGTCTTTCATTTTCTAATTATTGCTCCCACGGTTGATTTCTTCACACCAAGCTGCTTGCCTATTGCAGATTCAGTCTTCCCAGCCTGGTGCAGGTCTACAATTTTGTTTCTGGTGTCCATCCACAGCTCTTTGGTCTTCACCATAGTGGAGTTTGGAGTATGACTGTTTGAGGTTGTGGACAGGTGTCTTTTATACTGATAACAATGTCAAACAGGTGCCATTACTACAGGTAATGAGTGGAGGACAGAGGAGCCTCTTAAAGAAGAAGTTACAGGTCTGTGAGAGCCAGAAATCTTGCTTGTTTGTAGGTGACCAAATACTTATTTTCCACCATAAATTGCAAATAAATTCTTAAAAAATCAGACAATGTGATTTTCTAGATATGTTTTCTCATTTTGTCTCTCATATTTGAGGTCTACCCACTCCCTGTTGTAATAATAATAATAATAAATTTTATTTATATAGCGCCAACATATTCCACAGCACTGTACAATTTGTAGGGTTCAAGTACTGACAAAAAAAAAGTCTATTGTGTGCTCAATAGGAGAGCGCAGGAGAACATGAAAGTAAAACCAGGCAGGGATCTGCAGGAAAAACAGATGGGTTGTGGGCATTACTATGACAATCAGATACAGTAAGTACTTTACACCATGGGGAAATAGTTGAGCATAGATTTTGATTCTGCTTTATTTTTAATAATGAAGATCTATTTCACATATTACTAATTTTTGTCTATATTTTGTGGTATGTTTTTCAATGGGAATGCCCATTTAATGAATAATGAATTATTATTAATTATGATTAATTATAATATTTAATTATGATTATTATTATTATTATTATTTGTAATGAATAATGTTATATATAATATAATGTTATATATAATATTATATAATATAATAAAAATTATTATTTCTTCTGAAAATTATCACATTTTTTTTGCTATCACAAGGCAATCACTTTTCAAAAGAAATCAAAATTAATTTTGAACACTTATGCCATTTATACTATGTAAATCAACTAGAACATGCCAAATCTGTGATCAACCAGCCAAAAAAGAAATCCAATAAGCTAAGCTTTTGCTCCAGGGCCACCTTTAGTTATACCTAGATTGTTATGTATCATACATCTTCTAACTCCAGCTCTGTAGAGTGCAAGGGTCATACATTTATGACACACAAACTGCCTGCCAGGAAAGAAAATCAGAAAAGAGATCAAAGTTTATTCCGCCCTAGTGTGTCAAGAGTGACCTGTTGGCCCCCATGGCTCCGGGGTTCAGTCACAGCTGAGGACCACTGTGAGCTCTGTAGTTAGGCTAATGCCAATAAAAGAAAAAAAAAACTTGCCTTGTTGGGCTTTAAATGGGTTTGCAATACAGTGCATCACCTAGCAGAGGATACTGTGAAGTGACTAGTCAACTTATGTTGTGTATATACTAAAAACCTCATGTTAATAAATAATAATTTTATTTATATAGCGCTAACATATTCTGCAGCAGTTAACAATTGAGAGGGAACATGAACAGGCAATATTTGAAATTACAATTTGACAAATAATTAACATATCAAACAGTAGGAGTGAGGGCCCTGCTCACTAGAACTTACAATCTATGAGGAAATAGGTGGACATTAGAGGTAAGAGGGCTTGTTTGGTACAATGGCCCAGCCATCTTTTAATAAATATGGTCATATAGCTGAATCTTTATGAGCACATCATCAACTAGTTTTTGTGAGTATACAGATACTAAGTGCAGGGTAACTTCTAGATGGAGGGTTCAGGTTCTGAGGAATAGAGTAGAAAGGGTAGCTTAGGATAAGAAATGTTAGCTTAGTGTGAAGAAGTGTAAAACAATGTGATCAGGTCACGTGGTAAGCCTGCCTAAAAAGATGTGTTTTTAGGGCATATTTGAGACGTCATAGTTATTAATCTGATTGTCCAGGGTAAAGAATTTAAGAGCAGGGGAGCAGCTCAAGAAAAGTCTTGGAGACAGGAGTAGGATATTCAGATAACAAAGGATACAAGTCTAAGGTCATTGGCAAAACAAAGAGGACATTTAGGGTAGTAGATAGTGACAAGGTAAGAGATCTAGGGAGGTGCAGCACTATGGATGGATTTATGTGTGAGTGTGATAGTTTTATATTGTATTCTGTGGTGGATGGGCAACCAGTGCAAGGACTGGCACAAGGTAGATGCATCTGTGTACCGGTGTGACAGAAAGATGAGAAAAGGGCAGATTCTGGAAATGTTTTTGAGGTGTAGGTGACAAGAGCATGCAAGGCGTCTGAATACGTGGGGTGAAGGTGAGATCTGAATCAAATTATGCCTTTGGTGGCTGGTACATCCTGGTGTTTATATGCACACGAAAACACACACTGTGGTAATGGAAAAAGCAAAGGCTTTTACAAGCGTTTAAAAAATGATCCCTTTTTAGGGAATACCAACTAATTTAGTTTTTTTCTTTAAGAAGAATTACTTTGCCACAGCTAACAGCCACACACATTGTTACTGGGGGAAACATTTAATAGATGTTTTCCTTTATGTTACAATTTTAAAATTGTCACATGGACAAAGTGACTGACAGGTGGTAAGATAAATTATAATACAGACAGGCTTTAAATGGATTGTATATAACATGAGCTATAGTGTATAATACAGTCATGACCGTATGTGTTGGCACCGCTTAAATTTCTCCCTGGACATGGACGGAAGAGAAAAATTGATGAAAGTTTGCAATGAAGGATAGTCCGGATGGTGGATAAGCAGCCCCAATCAACTTCCAAAGAAATTCAAGCTGTCCTGTAGGCTCAGGGTGCATCAGTGTTAGCACGAAATATCCGCCAATACTTGAATGATATGAAACGCTATGGCAGGAAACCCTGCAGACACAGAGACATAAAAAAGCTAGAATGCAGTTTGTTGTGTTGTTGTTCCAGTACACTCAAATGAAATAAACATGTGTATAACAAAACATGTGTAATTGCAATAATTTTCTGGGAGAGATATTTCTTTTTCTGGAAAAACTTCAGGGGTGCCAGGACTTACGGCCATGACTGTATATAACTTTGCTTCACTACTATTATTATTTTTAGGGGATCTTGCTAGGCAAAATAATGAAATAAAATAAAAAAAAACAGCCACAATTTTACTGAACAAGTGAACAAAGTTTAGGGGAAAATATTACCTACAGTACAGGTAGTAGTGTAGATAACTACTTAACTGGGTTGTGGCTTTAGGCAGAAAAAAAATGTCCAAATTTATTTTCAAGCTGTATTGATTTTGAAAGAAGTACAAACAGTGTAGCAAATGTAAGTAAGTAACACTATATCCAAGATAGCTATCACAGTGCAGTCACATATAAAGGAAGTTTAATTTGAAACATCAATATAAAAGTACTTGGTTACATTATTAATTACAGGTCTGATAATTAACCCCTTGGGGATGCAGTGCCTTAAAGGGGTATTCCCATCTCAAGGATCCTATCTATACTGGTAGCTTATGTAAATTGAAGACTTTTCCTAAATATATTGCTTTAGAAATGCTGCTTTGTTTTCCTGCTATGTGAAATTATTCCTCCCATTGTTTACACAGCGTTTCCATAGCGCCAGACCTGTGTGATAGGACAAGTCACTCACTGCTCTCAGTTATCTACAGCTCTGCTGTTCACCTAATTGCAATTTGCTGATAAAGCCTCACAAAGTGTCTGTTATCTCTCTATGCAAACACACAGATAACACTGAGCCCATTCTGTAGAAGCATGTGCTTATTAATTGATCTGCATTTATATTAGATTTCTAGTAATTATAAAAAGTATTGTGATACTTTATAGTGTCCTGTTTAGTAAGCTGGTGGGGGGGGGATACAGGAAGTGAGAAGAAGAGACAGCAGGCAGAGCTGCTGAAACAGGGAGATGGGAAAACTGCTTTAAGGACCAGGCCTCATTTTTCAAATCTGACATGTGTCACTTTATGTGGTAATAACTTTAATAACTTTGAGACGCTTTAAGTTATCAAAGTGATTCTGAGACTGTTTTTTCATGACACATTGTACTTAGCTTCAGTGGTAAATTTTGGTTGTTATAATTTGTGTTTCATTATGAAAAAATAGGAAATCTGGTGAAAATTTGTAAAAAAATGCAGTTTTCAAATTTGAAATTGCATACCTTTCATATAGAATGCCATTGTTAGAGAATTGCCAGTTAAGCAATTCCCCAGTAGCTGCTTCTGGAACCTGGGAGGAAGGCGAACGACAGAGACAGTGAGTCCTAATGTTAGACCCACATCCAGTCCCTACCTAATTGCCTCAACTATCCTAGGCGGTAGAGGACAACTGGGTGATGGTCCCTTCATATAATACAAGTGAACACACCAAACATAGACAAGACAAACAGAATCAGAACCAGAAGAATAGACAAAGGGAAAAGCCAAGGTCAGAAATAGATAATAAGCAAAACAGTAATCACTAGCATGCTCAGAGAGTCAAATAGCAAGCAACGAAGAGAGGGTTGGAAAACTATATAAAGGGTAACAGGAATCCACCCCAAGCTTGATGGGCAAATAAGGATGTCAATCAAAGAACTACTAACCTTAACTGTTAAATAACCAGAGGAACTCATAGCACTGGCTGGACTGGTACACTGCAACGAATACTCAGCTGTGAAAAAACAACAGGAGCAGAGGATCATATATGGACATGCCACCTGCGCCGTAGCAAGCGGCGGGGAGGATGACGCAGAGGTCCAAATGGGCAAAGATGTTACAGTCATACTACCCAAATTATTTCATAAATATAACTTACTATATCTCTGCTTTATATTGCAATCAAACTTTAATCACCCTTTCATTTTTTTTAGATATTATAAGGCTTACGAATCAAGCAGTAATTTTCCAAATTTTCAAGAATATTTCCAAAACACATTTTTGGAATGTATCAGTTCAATTCTGAAGAGGTCTTGAAAGGCCACTCTAATAGAAACCCCCATAAATCACCCCATTCTCAAAAGAGCATTTAGGAAGTTTCTTAACTCTTTTAGCATTTCACAGCAATTAAAACAAAATGGAGGTCAAATTCATTTATTAACTTATATAGTGCTATCATATTCCACAGCGCTTTACAGACATTGTGGTCACTGTCCCATATAGGGCTCACAATCAACATTCCCTATCAGTATGTCTTTGTAGTGTAGTAGGAAACTGGAGTATGCCCACGCAAACACAGGGAGCACATACAAACTCCGCTTGGGGACCCGAAAAACAGAAAGCTAACCCACTGAAAACACGGTTACCAGTGGAAACCCGCAAACCCCATACACTATAATGGGGTCCACCGGTTTTCCGCCCGTTTTGCCCTAAATATGAGGAAAAAAGTGGAGAGAAAAGTGATTTTCTCTTCACATTTTTTAAGCAGGTTCAGGGACGGAAACCCCGAACATAGTACAAGCGCTGGAGTGAACCCAGCATGAGCCACCATGCTGCACAAAACAAGGGGTTAAAAGAGAAAATGCACCTCACAATTTGTTCTCCCAACTACAGAAATATCCCACATGTGGATGTAAAGCGATGTATGGGCACACATTGTGACAGAACAGTGTTTGGAGGACAGAATTTGTTGTAATCGTTTTCAGGAACCATGTTTCATTTGCAGAGCCCCCAAAGTGTCAGAACAATGAAAACTCACAACATATGACCCAATTTTGTAAACTAGACCCCTCAAAAAATGTATCAAGGGGTATAGTAAGCATTTGGACCCCACAGGTGATTCACAATATTGAGCAGTAAATTTGGAACATGACATTTTTTCAAATAAAATCGTGCTTTAACCCTATTTTTTTCATTTCCACAAGGGGAAGTAGAAAATGCACTCCCAATTTGCTAAGTAATTTCTTCCAACTACAGAAACGTCCCACATGTGGATTTAAACTGATGTATGGGCACACAGTGGGACTCAGAAGGGATAGAATGATATTTGTAGGGTAGAATTCCCATAAATAGTTTTCAGGCACCATGTCCCATGTGCAGGACCCCTGAAGAACCAGAACAGTGAAAACCCCCAAATAATGACCTCAGTTTGAAAACTAGACCCCTTAAGAAATGTATCAAGGTGTATAGTGAGCATTTGGACACCACAGATTAATTTCCAGAAATTGATGGACAACTGAGGTTGAAAGGTAAATCTGTGCAACTCCAAGAATTTTTTTTTTTTTGCAAAGATCTATATTTTTTTAAGTAAAAAAAAAAATTCTATATAAATTTGGTTTTGTCATAATCGTGCCGACCCCTAGAATACAGGTGATATGTTATTTTGGCTGCACAGTGGATGTCGTAAAAACAAAGTAATTTGCGCAAATACAGTTATGATCCAATTCTACCACTTTCAGAAATTTTTCCAAAGGCATCAAATAGAATATTAAATGATACCACTATGAAGTATACATTTTCTTGCAAAAAAATAAGCACTCATAAGGCTCTGTGTGAATGAAAAAATAAAAAAGTTGTGGCTTTTTGAAGGTGTGGAATAAAAAATTGAAATAAAAAAATGCCAGCAGCAGGAAGGGGTTAACAATGGAGAAGGCATATGTTCCTCTATCAAAAGCTTTTTCACATTAATAGCCAGGAAGGAAGAAGGAGCTGAATAATGGTTACAATATTGTATAAGGAAGATCATGTGCATTGTATTATCTTGTGCATGCCTCCCTGGCGTGAACCACAAATGATGTATATTAATAAGCTCGGGACAAGTCTTGATGGCAGAATTTTTGCGTATATTTCAATATCCAAGTTGGATATCGGAAGTTGGTCATACTGTCTGAATTTTTTTCTGGATTAGGGATTGTTACAAGTAATGTAAGCATTTTTTAGGGAATTTACCTGTGGTTGTTGCTAAGTTAAAATTTTTTTGCAAATAAGGAGCGAGAACATTGGAGAATTGTCTGTAATATTCATTAGGTAGGCCATCTGGGCGGAGAACCTTGTTTAGGTGGCTTTCCGATATCTCTATAGGTTTGCTAAGACTATCCATTTTTGGCTTATTTACTATATGTAGATTAATTTTTGTCAAAAATTCATCTACTGGTAGTTGGGTTCGTTGATGTGTATTGGGGTCATCTTTCACATTCTATAAATGGTAATTATAGTCTTTAAATGCATTTGCTTGTGCCTCTGTCATTCATTTTGGGATATTACTCTGAAATGTACATGAATAGAGGTACATGATCTGACCACTGTATTTGGTCTATAGTTGTTTATCTATTATATCAAATAAACACTTGGTTATTATTATCATGTCAATTATATAATACACTTTATGTCTAGGGGAATAACAATATAGTATTTTCGTTCAGATGCATGTTGCAACCTCCAAATAACGTATAGATGCTAATTGAAGTAGCATCATGGTGGTGATAAGAGAATGTTTTGAAATCTCCACATAAAATTAAGGAATACCTTATTTAACCTTTGGTCTTATTTATCCTTTTCATAAGTTTACTTAGGAAGGTACCTTGCTTATTATTGGGCGCATACAGATTGACAAGGGTATAATCAGCAATGTTGCAGCTTTGGTTATTTGCCTCTCTATAGCAATGCCCTCTTAAATGGACTCTAACATTTATTGAGATGATTTTAGTTACCATTGAGTGGTGGGATACTGGCGTTTTTGAAAACTGTGTCACTTGCTGTAATATAATCATTGTTTCATGACTTCAATATATATTCTAAATTTGTACTGGAAATTCTAAAAATATTATAGACATATAATGCAAAAGTAACAAATAACTGCTAGAGCAATACAGTTAAAAACAGTAATTGTGGTACTTCAGTCATAACTGCACATGTGCATTTCTAACGGGGAATTGCATATAGCATGTTAAAGCATTAGAGCAACAAGAATGTCCTAGCCATCTCTGCACTTACTTTAGTCCCACTATCTGATGGAGATCAGTTTTTCCTCTTCTGGGTCCACTTTGGATCATGTCTTTTGGGGGACTGACTTGCAGAATCTGTTAGAAGTCTGTTAGCTAGTATTTTTGTTGGGTAGCCCCATCTGTATGGGATATTATGTTGCTGGAAGAGGCTGATGTCTTCTGTATTCCATCATCAAATGCTCTTTAACATGGTATAATGTGAATTTAGCAAGTACAGCTCCGTTTATGTTATCAGAGAGACTTTTTAGCTTTGAAGCCCAATGAGCATATCCCATACATAGTTCATAATCAGTCAGGTTAGGTAATAGCAATTTAGCAAATCCAATATGATAATCTACAATAATCAGCATATATTAATACATAACCTTTAATAATAAATTAAATAAAAGTCACAAATAGATCAAAAACCATGAACAATTCAACCCAAGCAAAAAAATGCCTGTTGTCATCACTATGATATATAGAAAAATATAACAACCAATAGTGCAGACACGGCGGCCTGGAACAATAAATAAGTATAGAAACCAAGGCTTACCGTGATTCAGACAAGGAACCAAAAACAACAACCAAAGCTGGATGGATGAGGGGAACTAGCATAGATGTAGGCCAGAATAATAGGGACCCAACAGAGGATAGATACTATCCCTAAACACAACCCTACAGATGTAGAGACCCTAGAAGCCCTATAGACCTATCTTGGGGCCATCGCCCTAAATACCATGTGCCCCCAATAGGAACCTGGCCCTATGAAAACAGTCCCTATACTCTCCCTATCCAGCAATAAAATGTGATAAACAACAGGTGCAATAAAATAGACACCTTATTTAGAATCATAGAAAACAAACTCCAATTTATCCAAACATGCAATCCCGACATGCATGTTTCACTAAACTCATCAGGGGATTAAATTGATAAAAAGAGCCTGCAAATGCAAAGATGCCAAAAAGATGGATGGAAAGTTGAGACTCAGCAATTTATAAGCCAAAAACAGTCACTACACAAACTTTCTACTCCATTTGACCAAATATAATATCTGACACTATGATAATTGCTGCAACAGCATACTCAAATCAATATAATCAAAATAGGGTGCACACATGTGAACATGCCATACATCACCAATATTAATACACAGCGTCGGTAGTCCCAGTAAAAGACATGGGAAGAACATAGCACAGTTTAAACGCTACACAAACTCTCCCCCTCAGGATACATGGAGTGCCAAGCATACCTGAAAGCCTAGAAGATGCTACATGTTTAAATAGTGATGGCTACAGGTTGAAAAAACTGTGATAGACATGCGCAGTATGAAATCTCAGTGCGCATGCGCGGCATGGGGAGACCAGAGAGTACACTGTGCGCGCACCCAAAAGCTTCGCAATCTGCACGTGTCCACCAAAAACAATAATACAAAGCACTCACTAGCTGTAAATACATCGCATCACCAGTGAGGACTAATAGCTGCCCTCAAATGCCTATAAATGCAGGCAGCAAACAGAATAAGTATAAACTTATATGCCCTCCATAAATTACAGCTACATAGCACAAAAGGGGGCACTAACAGAGCAAACTTTTAACAAGCACTATATTTACAAAGATGCTTGCAAGTATATAGTAGATATTTAAAGACAGGAAAAAAAAATCAACTGGATAAAAGTAATAGACCACTACACAAGCACAATAGTATCAATGATGATAATGGATCAAATAAATGATAAGCCACTACACAACCACAGTAGTATCAGTGATGCTATTGGATCACATAAATGATGTAATGCTAAGCTGTTCATTTAAACCGTTAGGGGTCACAGTCCCTGCCACTTTGAATGTATGTAAAGGCAATGCAACCACTACAGCGGAAGCAACCTGTAACTTTGGGTGGGAACCAACTTTGATCGCGTAATGGCTCAGTATAATGATTAGCTACCACCTGGTCCCTAATACTTCTACCCCTACGGTATGTAATCATAGATTTAGAGCCAACTGCATTTGCTACATCGGGATCCATGATCAAAATGCCCCAATGCTTGGCAATGACAGTACGAACTTGATTAGCCATAGAGTCGAACATGCCAATCAACCTAATCTGGCCATCAGGGGAGCCACTGCTCCTCGGAGTCAGAAGTTGTGATCGATCATGGTTAAGGGCATTTTGAAAAGCAGGACGTAAAATCTTATCAGGGTTTCCTCTTGCGCGGAATCTAGATCTAAGATCATCCGCTTGGTGTTTAAATACAGGGATAGACAAACATTTGCAGTGAAGCTGAAGGTATTGGCCCTTTGGTATACCTTTTGTAAGGGGCAAAGGGTGATGACTCTCCCATCTAAGTAACGAATTGGCGGAAGTTGGTTTACGATATATTGTAGTCTGAATTTCGCCATTTGCCACTGAAATATTTAAATACAAAAAGGCCAAACTGGTAGGATGAGTTTCAAAAGTGAAACGAAGACCCACATCATTATCATTGAGCCTCGCTACAAGATGACTAAATTGGGTTTCAGACCCCTCCCAGATGACAAATATGTCATCTATGTAGCGAGCCCAAACTTGGATCTTCTCCATCCAATCGAGTTCCCCCTCACCCAGATGCAGGGAGTGCTCCCACCAGCCCTGAAATAGATTAGCAGGTGCACAGGGACTCCCCATTGCAAAACCTATGAGCTGGTGGAAGACACTCCCATTAAAGATAAAATAATTCTGGGTGAGGGAGAACTTGAGCAGCCGTAATACAAATTCGTTATGGGACTGGAACTGACAACCCCTGGTATTAAGATATGACCCCACAGCACGTAATCCAACGTGATGAGGAATTGAAGAGTAGAGAGCTTCTACATCTATTGAAGCAAGGATACACGTATTATCAATATAAATACCTTCCAATCGTTTAAGAAGGTCTGTTGTGTCCTTGACAAATGAGGGCACTGAACTCACAAATGGAGCCAGTATTTTGTCTATATAAATGCTGATATTCTGGCATAAACATCCCACCCCGGAGACGATCGGTCTTCCTTTGAAGGGGGTTGTCCCCTTGTGGATTTTAGGGAGGGAATAAAACGTGGCAATGCAAGGAAAACAGGGCAAGAGAAATTGATATTCTTCCTTGCTAATCAAATTGTCAGTGAGTGCAGATGTTAGTATATCCTTTAACTCATGCCAAAAAGTATCAGTAGGATCCTCACTGAGAACCTGATAGTAAGAGGAGTCCTTAAGCAGACATTCACACATCCCCTTATAATCCATTACCACAGTAATCCCCCCCTTATCCAAATGTTTTAAGACACGAGACCATTGTTCTCCAGGGTAGATAAGGCCTGTAGTTCCTGTTTAGTACAATTTAGATGGTTAGTCCATACCATCATCTGGGAGAAATCCTGTGTCACCAACTCCAGGAAGATGCCTATTGCAGACACATCACCTATTGGGGGTACTGACATGCTCTTGTTTTTTAACTGAGTAAAAGGACCCCTACCAGACGTCTCAGGTGAAATTTCTGTCTCTTGGGTGACCTGATTTTGGATCCCAATAAACGAATACACTTTATTATCCTTAAAATCGGCAAGGTCTCTGACAAACTGACAATGTTTCAGATCTTTAAGATGAAATTTAAATCTTTCCACTGTTTGTTGGAGAATTCGCTCCTGTACACCAAATTCCGGAATATGCTTCAATAGATGTAGAAGCTCTCTACTCTTCAATTCCTCATTGCGTTGTATTACGTGCTGTGGGGTCGTATCTTAATTCCAGGGGTTGTCAGTTCCAGGCCTATAACGAATTTGTGTTACGGCTGCTCAAGTTCTCCCTCACCTGGAATTATTTTATCTTTAATGGGAGTGTCTTCCACCACCTCAGAGGTTGTGCAATGGGGAGTCCCTGTGCACCTTCGTATGCTAATCTATTTCTGGGCTGGTGGGAGCACTCCCTGGATCTGGGTGAGGGGGAACTCGATTGGATGGAGAAGATCCATGTTTGGGCTCGCTACATAGATGACATATTTGTCATCTGGGAGGGGTCTGAAACCCAATTTAGTCATCTTGTAGCGAGGCTCAATGATAATGATGTGGGTCTTCGTTTCACTTTTGAAACTCATCCTACCAGTTTGGCCTTTTTGTATTTAAATATTTCAGTGGCAAATGGCAAAATTTAGACTATAATATATCGTAAACCAACTTCCACCAATTCGTTACTTAGATTGGAGAGTCATCACCCTTTGCCCCTTAAAAAAGGTATACCAAAGGGCCAATACCTTCGGCTTCGCCGCAACTGTTTGTCTATCCCTGAATTTAAACATCAAGCGGATGATCTTAGATCTAGATTCCACGCAAGAGAATACCCTGATAAGGTTTTACATCCTGCTTTTCAAAATGCCCTTAACCATGATCAATCACAACTTCTGACTCCGAGAAGCAGTGGCTCCCCTGATGGCCAGATTAGGTTGATTAGCAAGTTCGACAGCATGACTAATCAAGTCCGTACTGTCATTGCTAAGCACTGGGGCATCTTGATCATGGATCCCGATGTAGCAAATGCAGTTGGCTCTAAACCTATGATTGCATACCGTAGGGGTAGAAGTATTAGGGACCAGGTGGTAGCTAGTCACTATACTGAGCCATTACGCGATCAAAGTTGGTTCCCACCCAAAGTTACAGGTTGCTTCCACTGTAGTGGTTGCATTGCCTGTACATACATTCAAAGTGGCAGGGATTTTACTGGGATATCTTTTACTATTAGGAAGTTCATTAACTGTCGTTCAAAAGGAGTCATTTACAAGGCAACATGTGTTTGTGGTCTTGAATACATCGGGAAATCTATCCGAGAATTTAGGCGCCAGATTGGCGAGCATTTGAGGGATATCCGTCATAATCGGGATACCCTCATTGCCCGTCATATTCGACTTGAGCATCGGGGCAATGCCTCTTGCATTAAATTCATGGGCATTGATTTAATTAAACCTTCTATAAGACGTAGCAACTGGGATCAGCTGGTTACCCAGACAGATACGAAATGGATATTTCGTTTGCGGACTGTGACGGTTTAAATGAACAGCTTAGCTTTACATCATTTATCTGATCCAATATCATCACTGATACTACTGTGGTTGTGTAGTGGCTTATCATTTATTTGATCCATTATCATCATTGATACTATTGTGCTTGTGTAGTGGTCTATTACTTTTATCCAGTTGATTTTTTTTCCTGTCTTTAAATACCTACTCTTTACTTGCAAGCATCTTTGTAAATATAGTGCTTGTTAAAAGTTTGCTCTGTTAGTGCCCCCTTTTGCGCTATGTAGTTGTAATTTATGGAGGGCATATGAGTATATATTTATTCTTTTTGCTGCCTGCATTTATAGGCTTTTGAGGGCAGCTATTAGTCCTCACTGACGATGCGATGTATTTGCAGCTAGTGAGCGCTGTGTATTGTTGTTTTCGGTGCGCACGCACGGATTGCGAAGCTTTTGGGCGCGCCCACAGTGCACTCTCTGGTCTCCCCATGCCGAGCATGCGCACTGAGATTTCATACTGCGTATGTCTGTCGCGGTTTTTTCAACCTTTAGCGATCACTATTTAAACATGTAGAGTCTTCTAGGCTTTCAGGTATGCTTTGCACTCCATGTATCCTGGGGGGGAGAGTTTGTGTAGCGTTTAAACTGTGCTAAGTTCTCCCCATGTCTTTTACTGGGACTACCGACGCTGTGTATTAATATTGGTGATGTATGTGTATGTATGTGGACATGTATGCACCCTATTTTGATTATATTGATTTGAGTATGCTGTTGCAGCAATTGTCATAGTCTCAGATATTATATTTGGCAAAATGGAGTGGAAAGTTTGTGTAGTGACTGTTTTTGGCTTAGAAATTGCTAAGCCTCAATTTTCCATCCATCTTTTTGGCATCTTTGCATTTGCAGGCTCTTTTTATCAATTTAATCCCCTGATGAGTTTAGCGAAACATGCATGTCGGGATTGCATGTTTGAATAAATTGGAGTTTGTTTTCTATGGTTCTAAATAAGGTGTATTTTTTATTGCACCTGTTGTTTATCACATTTTAAAGCTGGATAGGGAGAGTATAGGGACTGTTTTCATAGGGCCAGGTTCCTATTGGGGGCACAAGGTATTTAGGGCGATGGCCCCAAGATAGGTCTATAGGGCTTCTAGAGTCTCTACATCTGTAGGGTTGTGTTTAGGGATAGTGTCTATCCTCTGTTGAGTCCGTATTATTCTGGCCTACATCTATGCTAGTTCCCCTCATCCATCCAGCTTTGGTTGTCATTTTTGGTTCCTCGTCTGAATCACGGTAAGCCTTGGTTTCTATACTTATTTATTGTTCCAGGCCGCCGTGTCTGCACTATTGGTTATTATATTTTTCTATATATCATAGTGATAACAACAGGCATTTTTTTGCTTGGGTTGAATTGTTCATGGTTTTTGATCTATTTGTGACTTTTATTTAATTTATTATTAAAGGTTATGTATTAATTTATGCTGAGTATTGTAGATTATCATATTGGATTTAGTTATTGTATCTGACAATTGTTCTCAATTTATTAATTGATTTTTTTTTGGAATTTGTAATAGCAATTTAGTTAACTTTTGCATTTAGGATCTTAATTGAGGAACATTTTCTGGAATCCCTCGAAATTTGATATCGTTTCATCTGTCCCTGTCTTCAGTATCTATGGTTTTGGCTTTGAGTTTTTTAAATTTTTCCTCCAGCTTATTACGAAACCTACAAGCTACTTATGAGCTATTATGTGTGGGACTCTACATTTAAGGATGTCTGTATAGGAAGAGTTGTTTCAGTAAAATCTTTGTGGATGGAATTCCTTAAAGAGGGCCTTTCACCACCTTCAGTTTTTAGAATCTGTTAATAGATGTAGCTCCACTGATTCTGTCGCATTTGGATTTTTTTCTCTAGCCCCCACCATTCCCGGCCAATCAGTGCTGGTATTTTTGGTGTCTTTGGTGCTATTTAGGCTCTGCACTGTCAGAAGGGCAGTATCACGCAGGAACAGTTAAGGGGTGTGATTCTGAGCTCTGACACTGGCTGCCTTTGATTGGAGCTCTGAATCACACCCCTTTGCCTGACACTGCTCTTTTGACATTACAGAACCTAAATAGCACATCAGACACCAAAACTAACTGCACTGATTGTTGGAAACAGTGGAGGCTAGAGAGAAAAATCTTAGCTGGAATCAGTGGAGCAGTGCCTATTAACAGATTCTAAGAACTTGTATTAGTGAAGGTGCTGAAAGGTTCTATTTAGCACAAAGTAGAGTTTCTTTCAGTTTGTTTTCTTATACAGCTTTTTCAGTGGTATGGAATTTTAAGAATAAATCAGGAATTGTTGGTTTAATGGTACTTATCTGCTGGATATCAAGGTCTCTCTCTCTTCTTGTGGATGTGGTTGTAGTTACTGCTTCTGCTTTGGTGGGCTGTTGACAGGTGATTGGAGCCAGGTGATCTTTCTGAAGCAGATACAGAGGGGCCTGAATTATATTGGAGTGCAGTTTTCATTAATGGGTATTTTTGGTATTTGAATTAAATTAGAGAAAGTTAAGGAAGTTGAATTTTTCTATTTTTGTTATATATGCAAAAACTTTTTAAATTGTTTTAGGGGACTTGAACATGCAATAATTAGATTGCTTACACCATAGATTGCAGTACATAGAAAAATCACAGGGCTCAAACTAACAAAGCCCTGGTGGGCCTTGAAGCCTTCAGAAGGCTCTCAGCTGCCATAGCAACTGAATGACTCCCACAGTCTTGCTGCAGGGGAACCACTTGGCTGCCATCAGATGACCATGATCATGGACACTGATACTAGGTATCTGCTGTGTAAAAGCTGAGGAACTGTGAAGGCCCCATATATAAAGTGCTTGACAATGTTGCCAAAGGGTTGCATTTCAGCCAGCGAATATTTGTTGTGGTTGAAATCATGTATTTTCATTAACTTTAAGTAATAATAGTATAATTTGTATGGCCACCTTTATACAATAGTGGCAAGGAAAATACACTTGGAGCCATATCAGTGGGTACAAAGGAGTAAACTTAGCCTCCCTGCTGCATGAGTTGACCTATAGAAAGGCACCCCCCCAAAATTAAAAAAGAACAGTGAGTTTTGGTTCAAAGATGGGGTCTCACTAACTAACATTGTAGGTCATGCTGCTCCATTTGCAGATCAAAAAATCCCCTTATTTGGCCCACACATAGTATAATACCCTCTTTACTGACTCCCACAGTATATTTCCCCTTTAACATGACCACCATACAGTATATTGTCTCCTTTACTGATCCCCACACAGTATACTGTATGGTCCCATGTACTGACTCCTACACAGTATATTGCTCTCTTCTTTTTGTTTACCACACAGTATACTTCCCCCATTTTGGCCCCCACAGAGTGACATAACAGTCTTAGATTCGACCCAGATTCTCCGTTTACGTCACGTGGGGCTTCAGTCTTAAAGAACTTGTCTCACAAAAAACAGTTATCCCTTAGACAAAGGATAAGGGGTAAGTGTCTAATCATTGGTGGTGGTGGGGTCTTACTGCTGGATTCCCAACTTATCAGGAGCAAAGTAAACCCCCCTGGGTTTAAATGAAGCATTAATTTCACATGTCTGCTGCACTGGATATACCACTATTTTTGGCAGGCCTGTAGAGGTGAGAACAGAGAGAGTGACAACAGATATGTACAACTGCTGGCCCATTCAAATTTGAGGAGAATTATTATGATCAGTGGGGACTCTAACAAGAGATCAGATATTTATCTTCTATTCTGTGAATAGGAGATGTATTTTTTGGAACAACGCCTTTAAATAATTAATAATGTTTTTTTTATGCTGCAGTACATTTCATTTCAAGACCTATCATTTCCTTGAACTTGAGGCTGAACTTCAAGATCTTTCCAATTTCCAAGCTATCATAATTGTTTCTCTGACATTAATGAAGCTAATACATAATAATAAATAAAGTTATGCACCAGTGATATGGCCTCTTGTAACTACAGAACCCCAAAACGTTGTGTCCACAAGACAGCTGTGTAGTGGTTATAACTGCACATTGATACCCCATTAATAGACGTTTGTGATTCGCTTTTAAAAGGTTGTGGGGTGTGGGGGGGTTTTTTGTTGCTTTTGTCAGTAGAGATAGGGATTAGTCTTTAGAGATTGAGTGAGCAGTTAATTAGCAGACTAGAGTCTGCATCCAGAATGACTCACAGGAGGAATAAGAATAGGTCACACGAATGACCTAGTAGTAGAAAGGCAAGCATATACCTTGTGGCTAATACCCATTGGAGTAGCAGAAGCTCTGTAGTGCTATAATTGTGATAGAAAGTAAATGAATAGAGATTTCCCATCCTGTTAAGAGAATGCAATGCTTGAACTGTCAGGATGTTCCATTAGTGAGATGATAAAAACATTTTTATAATCTTTAACTTTCTAGTTTCCAGTAGTCTTGTCATCCCTAAAGTAAGCTTCAATACACATTTAACTGGAGGGAAAATTGGCAAACCAATTTTCTGAATGCAGCAAATCTAGCACTGTGAGACACATTTACTAAAACAGCAAAGGGTTATATTTGCTGTGGCATTTCTTCACATCCTTTGAATGTTTTGGTTGATACACATTTTAAATTAAGAAAGCGTATCTCTATTTCTTTATCTTTGAATGCACTAAGCACTGTTTTATGGCACCTTTAGATGTTGAAAAATTGGTGCATTGAGCAAGCACTTGAGTAAGTTGTTAACATTCAAATGACAAATCTTCATATGAGCGGATTATATATGTTCTTGCTCATTTAGATTGCTTAAAATATTGTTTGTCACTGTACATGCTTTATTCTGCTCTAATTTGTAGATGATGTATGTTTTCATATATGGAATCCACATCAACATACAATGATTTTTATGTCAACATAAAAGATCCAGTCAGTGAAAAATTAAGCAATAAACACTTCTCATTCCATCATTGTCCACTTTTATGATCTTTCAGACTATTACTCACATGTTTAAACTGACCTTTACTAGCAGGTACTGTAAAGTAAGTGTAAATTTAACAATATGACTACTTTCTTATCTTGGATTATACTGTATCGATTTATAACGTGATTAAGTTTTTGTATATACATTATGTGTACAATGGAATTAGGAATAAGAACCTAAGGTCATATACTATACTTCTTTAATCTCCTATTTCCAAAAAATATCCATTTATTGAAATCCTATATATTAGCCGGCCCCCAACTTTTTCCTTCTTGCCATCCTGCCATACCTTGACTAAATGGGGGGAACTTTTCTTAAATTGCATTTTCATGTGCCAGTCTAAAATCAATGTGCAGTAGAGTAACATGAGACAAATTTTATTAAGTGGTTCTTCTTGAACTATATGTGCTCCAAAAATAGGAGGTGAAAAGAAGCCTGCAGCACAAAGCAAAGTAAGCAAACAGCTCACCTAATCCATCCTGGAGTGAGAAAAATCCTTCTGCAGCATGGACCAACGGGGTTGGCTCCCAGGTAAAACGTCAGCTGTAGAAGTGGAGGCCATCAGCACTCAGGGATAAAATCCAATAGCTTTGTTTAAGACAAATAGAATAATTAATATCCAAGTAGCCTAAATGTTTTGTAAATGTTTTTGTATTTTCTTGACTATGAAGAAGTGTGTGGCACTCTGAGTGTCAATGTTTGGGATACTTGAGTAGGATCCCAACCCTATTATCAGCATTAAAAGGAACTCAGCATTCCAGGTCATTAAGCATAACAGAATATTTATTTTATAAAATCCATCAATAGAGCTAGATTGATGTTTTAGTCAAGCGAACCTTCCTCAGACTCTAAAAATGCAGACAAAAATAAAGACCATAAATATAAAGTTCAAAGCTTACAATTTGTGTATCACATAGAGGTACAACAATGTCATCAAATATGATCAACCAAAAAAACTAAATGATGACGTGAGGTTCACAAAATGCGTTGCTCTGTTGTTTATATTTATTTGTATTAAATTGTTAATCTTACCAAGAGCACTCTGTTCAGCCTCCTACGTTTGGTTTGGTTTGTCCGGCATCCTGAAGGATTTTCTGTTCCAACTTAGAAGTCGTTGCAGCACTTGGCAGCCTTCTGGAGAGCCCTGTAATGTTATCATCAACCTGACATATATGCTATCACACAAGTTCAAAAGCATGAGAGTCTCTCCTATGTATGTTTCATTTTGTTACAATAGCAGTATCATGCTAGAAAGCACCTTCTCTGTTTCTTTTTTTAAGACATATAGTGTAGTAGTCATAAAGGTACAGTGACAGAATACAGTGTAATACATTAATGAATATGTATAATGGCCAAAAAGGAGGAGAGTATCTAGACAAAAGAGGGCATTAAAGAGAGAAGATACAAAATGAACAAAACTGAACAGAAACTAATGAAAGACCTAATAAAAGTAATAGTATATTAAAATTGTATATCCTCCTTTTGTATCTTCTTTCTTTAATCCCCTCTTTTATCTAGATACTCTCCCTTTTTTACCATTATACCCATATAACTGTATTACACTATATTCCACCCCGCTTTGGGTTTTACACCTTTTGCCAATAATGACGCATGTCTCCGGTGCTACTGCCAGACTGGCTATGAGATCACCATAGTATTTCCTGGTTTCAACTCATCTGCATCCTCTGAATGCAGATGAGTTGAATACAATGGTGAAGCAGGGAGCTGTCCACTCCTTGCTTCACCATTTGGCCCATGTCTCTGCTTTGGGAGTAGTAGTGATGTAGTGACATCACTTACATTGTGCTTACAGCTCCTTGAAGCCTCCAGGACCGGAGACAGCAGACAGAATAGCAGGGGAATGGAGCAAGATGAGTATAAGGTTTTTATGTTTGTTTGGAGAGAGACCTAATAATGTGGGGGCAACTGCAGAAGGAATTTATATTGTGGGGACAGCTGGAGGGGGGGAAATTAAAATGTGGGGGCAGATGAAGGAGGACATTAAACTATGGGTACACCAGGAGGGGGACTTTATACTGTGCGAGCAATTGAAGAGGAACCTTATGCTCTGAGGGCACCTGTAGTGGACTATTGGGGCCTTATACTGACTGGGGGTACAAAGAGAAATGGATAAGAATGGGCGGAGTCAAAGTGGGAATAAGTGGGACTAAATTTGCTGCAGAATGCACAGAGTGCCAATCATTTGGTCCCTCTTTCTGTCTTTTGAAAGTTGGGAGGTATGTCTATTGTATTTACCTAGGAAAATGCAATAACAGGTGGCATGACTAGAGATGATATAAACTCTCCATTAAATATCACCTGATTAACCCAGTAGGAACTGCAAATGTGTCTTAAAAACACTGGAATAGATAAATCACTAGGTCTTCTTGGTATTCACCCCTGGGTTCTGAAGAAATTAAACCCCTATATTTAATATTTAAGGACTCTATAGATACAGGCTTTGTTCAACAAGACTGACACATAGCAAATGTGCCAATATACAAGAAAGCCTCAAAAAGTGATCCCGAAAACTATAGACCTATTAGTATCCTGGAGTTTCTCAATGAAAATAGCCTTATAACACCCAATCAGCATGGATTCATGAGCAATTAACCTTGTCAGACTAATCTGATCACCTTCTATGAAGAGGTCAGTTCTAGATTGAAAAGTCCACATACATCACATCCACTGTCTTACCCATGTCCAAAGACTTTTCAAAAAGAAAATACAAGTTTGGGACTGGTGGAAACATATGCATTTGGGTACACTGGCTGGCGATAGGAAACAGAGGGTGCTTTTTAATGGGAAATATTCACAGAGGGTTACAGTCACCTTTGGGGTGAAACAGGAGTCTCCATTTTAATATGTTTATTAATGACCTGGTAGAGGGTTTACAGAGCAGGGATTCCATATTTACAGACAACACTAAACTCTGTAAAGTAATCAAAACTGAGGAGGATAGTAAAATTAGTAAAATATTACAGGAGGTGGGTCTAGGAAATCTAGAAGCATCATCAGAGATTTGACAAATGAAATTTAATGTACAAAAATGAAGGTTTTCCATTTTGGTTGAAGGAATAAAATGTATGATTATATATTTAATAGTAAATTACTGGGTAAGACTGTCACTGATAAAGACTTGGGGATTTTAGTGGATACTAAGCTTACTTTTAGCGACCAGTGCCAGGCAGCTGTTGCCAAGGCAACTAAAATTATGGGATTCATCAAAAAAGGCATACATTCTCATGACAAGAACATAGTTATGTCTCTATACAAATAACTAGCACAATTTTTGACCCCTATATACAACCCTGAGTGACTATCCCACTGTGAATTTATCCTGTACACAAGAAGGACATAGAACTGTAGAGAGTGCTGAGAAGGGAAACCAAGTGAATTAGGGGAATGGGTGGATTGGAGTATAGAGATGGATTAATAAATTAGATGTTATTCAATTTAGAAAAAATATGTAAATGGGGAGATCTAATAACAATGTACAAATACCAGACGGGACAGTAGAAAGACCATTCTAATAATCTTTTTACACTTAGTCTGGTAACAGTGACAAGGGGAAGAAAGAACATTTCACAATCATCATAGAGAGGATGCTTTACTGTAATAGCAGGATGTTGTGGGTTCATTGTGCAAGTTCAAAAAGGGCCTGGATGCCTTTCATGAATGAAAAAATATTACAGGTTATAGGTTTTAGATTTTTGGTAATGATGCAGGGTTTTATAGTGATTTCCGGATTTGGAGTTCAGAAGGAATTATTTCCCCTGACATGGGGCAATTGGCATCAGCATCATGGGGTTTTATGCCTTCCTCTGGATCAACACTGTAATACTTATAGGTTAGACCTGTGTCTTCATCCAACCTTTATTTAGTATGTTACTATGTTACTTGCCACAAATGTAGCCGTAAGTAGGTGACTTACGTTAGGTCCTCAGTCAGGATGGGCTCGTGTAAGCATGCAGCTGCTGTGCATTTACTCTGTATTACATTTGTAAAGTGTTTTGCTGTGTATTGTAAATGCTGATTACTGCACTGTGTTTTTTGTATCGCTGTCACTTTAATTCATCACAGAGTCACCACACTTTCTTCTACTCTAAAATTTTCTGGGTAGAATGTGGGATAATAATTCTTTCAAATGGGTGGAACCCCGTTGCACCATTGCCTGCGGAGTGGGCAGTGTCTTTTTTACACCTGTGAACAGATGCATTTCAGTCATGCTGGGGTAGGAAAGTCTCAGTATAAAAGGAGATTTTCTTGTTCCTTTCAAGGTCTGTAGTTCAGACTTCCTTCCAACCAAGGCTGCCATCAGGAATTTTGGTCCCCCATTCAGAGAATTGTTTAGTGGTCCCTCTACCTTCCTGGCTGTACATTTAGTGCCTAACATAGATGGTTTCTGACAGACCCTTTAGACTATAATGGATTTGCCAGGTTTCCATCCCCATGTCATTTTACGTTACTGGACAAAATAGTGCAGCATGCTATGCTGCTATGTTCAGCATTTGTGGGCAAATCTGTGATGGAGGTCCCGTTTTTTTTCAAGATTGCAGGGAGTCTCGCCAATCAGACACTTATCCTGTGGATGGGAAAAGAATGTCAATACTAGGAAAACCTATAATGCTAAGTTCACACATGTGTCACTGAATCTGTTCTTTTGGTCCATCACAAGAACAAAACTAAAGAACGGTTGGTCAAAAGATGAACAACATCCTGAGTACCCCACTGATAATAAAGGTATCCATCAGGTATCCATTATTTTTTAACAGATATGTGATGCAGATGTGAACATAGCATAAATTATTTTAATTTCTCGTATATACAGCAGTATTTTATTTGGAATCAGTGGAAAAAGACAAGTATTATACTTCATAGTTCTCCCAGAGCTGACTATGCTTAGTGAGAATTTAAGGTGGACATCCTCTTCAGATTCCTCTTCATAGCCCCTTCATAAACAAAACAAATTTCATCATAATTTATACCTTGGTACTAACTGCTGCGCCCCTTTCCACTAAAGCTGTGACTGAGTCCCTGACAGGAGTGCCACCAGTACAGCCCTGATGGGAACCATGGTTCCAACCATTGTGGCTACCTATCAGTGTGGGATGTTCGTGACAGTCGAGGTTAGAGCCTGGGTTTTACCAAAAAGCTAGTAGCAAGCTTTAGTGTATACCAAGAGAAGCAGAACCCATATGAGCTGAGAATGACCCCTGTGTGAACAAGAAAGCTGCTGTGTGTTGTTGCAGGACTGCTATTCCAATGCTGATGGACAGCTACTGTTGTGTTCTAAGAAGCTACTGAAAAAATGTTATTACCTACTGCTGTACCTGAAGACTACCTCAGTAAAAGTACCAATGACAAAGTGAATTGCTACTGTGTGTATGTTCTTTCTTGACACAACTTAAAGATGCACTCGAGTTATGTAGAGCTGGCTATCCTGTTCATGCCTTTGGGTAGGATGAATAAAAAGAAAAAGAATAGGCAAATAGGATTGTTTTGATTCCCACCAAATTTATTCATACCACAAATCTGACAGCTGATTCAATCAAATCAGACCCAAAACAAATGTCAGGAAATTCACTCATCTCTATTCATATGCAGTTTTGGTGCAGTTTATGATGGATTTTTGAGGCCAAAAATCAAGAGGGAATACAAAAGAGGAGTATCAGTTTTTCATTTATACTTATAATAAATAAGCATATGACTGTAGACATGGGAATGTCAACTGAAACTATATTATCGTTTGTATCAGCATATGCTCAAAAAAGAAAAAAAGAAGGTTCAGTGGAAAGTAACTTTTAAACAATTTTAAATATATTTACTTTCTACTGTACAGTATTTCACAAAGAGAAAATTATTCACACTGTATTTTTAAAATAGGTACATATAATTTCCATCTTCTGTATTTCTTTTGGAAATACATCTATAGTGTCTGTAAAGGGAGTCCCACACAGGTTCTTACCATCCATGATGATATTTTGTCTATGGTCAGCCAAAGGGTACATCTAAGAGTAAGTCCACATTTCCATTAATACAACCTGTTCTTCTCATCTGTCATAGGATGATTGCAATGGACTTAAATGGCACATGAATGACTGATTCAGACAAAGCCTCCTCAGGATCAGGATGGAAGAAAGCATCAGTCTTTTTTTTTTTTTAACATTAGAGTGAATGCCGTGGGAGGGGGCTCCATCTGCATCAGTCATCCCAGTGCCTATGATGGATGAGGGAAACAGACTGTGTATTATCAGAAATGTGAACTTAACCTAAATATATATAGACAAGAAATTTGTGAGCCAGATACTATGTTTTAATGGGCACTTTTCAAGATATGTTCATAAGTTAACATTTTTCCATTTTATTTTATTACAGAAATTGGATTATGAAAGCAAAAGACTGTACACTTTAAAAATGGAAGCTGAAAATACACATGTAGATTCCCATTTCCACTATCTCGGTCCTTTTAAAGACACTGCAACTGTAAAAATCTCAGTAGAAGATGCTGATGAGCCTCCTATTTTTGGCCGACCTAGCTACATGTTTAAAGTACATGAGGATATTGAGGTTGGAACTATAATTGGGACAGTGATGGCAAGAGATCCAGACACCATTTCCAGTCCTATAAGGTAATTTTTCTTTTTCAGTGTGAAACTTACAATTTCTTATTCAAGCATGCTGTGTAAGGAGTTACATTATTCATACATAGTTAACAGTGCTTTTTACATCTTCATGACAGTGGGACAGAAAACTTAATAAATATAGGTAGGTTAATAATGAACAAATCTAGCTTTAACAGGGTCTTAGATATGTTGCTTGCAAATATGTAGGAAAAAAAGGAATCCAGTAATTTCCTTGAACACTGTTAGTGTTCCATTGTTTAATGCACAGTTCATTGTTACTGTACATTCTTCTACAGCAGGGACCAGTGTAAACCTATTTATAATTTTGGTGCATTTCACTCCAACACGACTGTTCATTACCTAGTCTTAATTAATTGACCCATGGTGTTCAGAATACGAATCATATTAATTAGGCAGGGAGTGATGTAGAGCGTGAATATTTTTATTAAAAAAATTCCTCCGCTTTATATAAACATTACAGGGGGTCTCACTATATTTCACTATGGGGTCCTATTATATCTGTGTAAATCCTTACCTGAGCCCATGTTATAGCTGTGCAGTACATGTGTGGCAATATGTCTTAAAGCCTACCCATGGTGTAAAAGTATGTCGCGGATTGGGAAGGGGTTAATAGATAAATCTAGAAGTCTTTTGTTTCATCATCTCCTACCTATTAGCTTTAGAAAGTTACTATGCAACTCTCTCACAGCTGATTTATTACTGCATTTGCTGTTACTTGCTGTAGTAATACATGCTTCATATTATTGCTTTTGTGACTTTCAAGTTTTACACCATTCAACCCTACTGTAAGTCCAGGAGATATCTGTGGGAATACTGAGTACTCGAGAAAGGTAAATGTTATAGATGAAGTTCAGTTCTGCCATTTAGTGTCCAGTTGATGTCTGTGCCCTATTATGTTGGTTTTATTTTAGATATAAATATATACAGCAATGAAAAAGTTTGGGCACCCCTATTAATCTTAATCATTTTTAGTTCTAAATATTTGGGTGTTTGCAACAGCCATTTCAATTTGATATATCTAATAACTGATGGACACAGTAATATTTCAGGATTGAAATGAGGTTTATTGTACTAACAGAAAATGTGCAATATGCATTAAACCAAAATTTGACCGGTGCAAAAATTTGGGTACCCTTATCATTTTATTGATTTCAATACTCCTAACTACTTTACTGACTTACTGAAGCACAAAATTGGTTTTGTAACCCACTGAGCTTGAACTCATAGCCAGGTGTATCCAATCATGAGAAAAGGTATTTAAGGTGGCCAATTGCAAGTTGTTCTCCTATTTGATTCTCCTCTGAAGAGTGGCACATGGGCTCCCAAAACAACCTCAAATGATCTGAAAACAAAGATTGTCAACATAGTTGTCAGGGGAAGGATACAAAAGTTCTTCAGAGATTTAACCTGTCAGTTTCCACTGTGAGGAACATAGTAAGGAAATGGAAGACCACAGGGACAGCTGTTAAGCCCAGAAGTGGCAGGCCAAGAAAAATATCAGAAAGGCAGAGAAGAAGAATGGTGAGAACAGCAAGGACAACCACAGACCACCCCAAAGAGCTGCAGCACATCTTGCTGCAGATGGTGTCACTGTGCATCGGCAACAATACAGCACACTTTGCACAAGGAGAAGCTGATGGGAGAGTGATGCGAAAAAGCCGCTGAAAGCACGCCACAAACAGAGTCGCCTGAGGTATGCAAAAGCACATTTGGACAAGCCAGCTTCATTTTGGAAGAAGGTCCTGTGGACTGATGAAACAAAGATTGAGTTGTTTGGCATACAAAAAGGCGTATGCATGGCGCAAAAAAACACAGCATTCCAAGAAAAACACGCTACCCACTGTAAAAGGCGGAGGTCCATCATGCTTTGGGGCTGTGTGGCCAATGCCGGCACCGGGAATCTTGTTAAAGTTGAGGGTCGCATGAATTCAACCCGATCAGCAGATTCTGAGAATAATGTACAAGAACAGTGACCAAGAAGTTACGCCGGGGATGGATATTTCAGCAAGACAAGATCCAAAACACAGCCCAAATCTACCAGGCATCATGCAGAGGAACAATTACAAGTTCTGGAATGGCCACCAAGTCCCCAGACCTGAATATCATTGAACATCTGTGGGATAATTTGAAGCGGGCGCCAGCCGGCGACCATCAAACTAACTGAACTGGAACTGTTTTGTAAAGAGGAAGGCAAAAACCCACCAGGACCAGGAACGATAAAAGCACAGGAACAACAGAGGCAGTTATTGCAAAGGAGGTCTACTAAAATAATGTCACTCTGTGAGGTGCCCTACTGCACCAGTCAAATTGGTTTAAGCTATGCACATTTCTGTTAGTACATAAACCCTCAATCCTGAATATTACTGTGTCCATCAGTTATTAGAATATCAAATTGAATGGCAGTTGCAACACCCAAATATTTAGAACTAAAATGATTAAGTTATAGGGGTGCCCAAACTTTTCATATGACTGTATGAATACTAATAGAGGTCAATTTTTTTTTAATGAAAACTAGGATTAAGACAGACACATTTATGAATACTGAAAGACCAATTATAGTAATAGTAAAATATATTTTATAAACATCTTTTCCTTCTAGGTTCTCTCTGGATCGACACACTGACCTTGACAGAATTTTTAATATACACTCAGGAAATGGATCAATTTATACAGCAAAACCTTTGGACCGTGAAATATCCCAATGGCATAATCTAAGCATCATAGCTTCGGAAATTAGTAAGCTATTTCATAATCATACTTGTTTACTGTGTATTCTTCATTGCACTATCGTCAATTGCTTTAATCGCCAAAATCCTATTCTGTGACCGTAATATCTTTTAAAAATGATGTGCTTAAAAGGAACAACTTATTTATACATTCAGACTGAGTGTGTACAGAAACTCCGAATTTCCCTTAGGTCACACTTTGATTCTCTCTGATTGTCAATGCTATACTTTCCATCCAAAGACTTTTATTTTTATTCAATCTCTAAATGGTGTACATGTAACCTTTGGGACAATGACCTATGTGGTCTATGTTATTTTAATACTTTTTCACCTTAATGCACATTATTTAGAGTTTCTACTTTGATGATCACTGTGTCTGTCAGAGAGGAAGCATCACTGTTATTTTGTTGCTATGAAATATTGATCTCATGATACAACCATCTTTAAAAATAATTTCTTAAATGGAGAATTGTTTGAAAATGAAAGAAATTGCTCAGACAAATGGGGGAGTTTCTGTATTCTAATGTAAGTGCAATATGTTCTTTATATTTAACTAGCCTATGCACTGATTTTTTTGTGTTTCTATGTATCATTTTTATACACTTTTTATGTATAAACTAGTGCAATTTTGTTTGTCTGTTGCATAGAAAAGCAGAAAACAAAACTAAAAATATCTTTTATATCCTATTTTTTATTACCTTGAAATTAAAGGGATTGTCCATGATTAAGAAAAGAATGGAGCAATGGTTGTAAATAATTTTAAATAATAAAAGAGAACATGCTTACCCCTGCTAGGCCAGTAATTGGCTACAGCAAATTGTGTGTTGATGTGACATCAGCCTTACAGCACGTTGAACAAACACACTGGCAGGCAGCACCAGAGTGGCAGTGCTGAGGTTGCTGGGGCTCCAATAGTAAGTGCTCCTTCTTGAATTATTTATACAATTGTCCTGTTTTATTTCTTAATTCAGGACACTCCTTTGGAATTCCTAAACATTCAGGCTAATGTGCTAAAATATGATTACCTAATAGAATGAAGTTAGAGCTCATGCACTTGACAATGCATAGCGAATATTACTCAGAACCAATTTAGGGCGTTAAATAAATCATCCATTCTTACAGACGTGGACAAAATTGTTGGTACTCCTCATTTAATGAAAGAAAAACCCACAATGGTCACAGAAATAACTTGAATCTGACAAAACTGGAATTTGCCAAACTACCTGTTGACAAGCCACAAAGCTTCTGGGAGAATTTCCTATGGACAGATGAGACAAAAATCGAAAATTTTGGCAAGGCACATCAGCTCTATGTTCACAGACGGAAAAATGAAGTGTATCTTGAAAAGAACACTGTCCCTACTGTGAAGCATGGAGGAGGCTCTGTTATGTTCTGGGGCTGCTTTGCTGCATCTGGCACAGGGTGTCTTGAATCTGTGCAGGGTACAATGAAATCTCAAGACTATCAAGGGATTCTAGAGAGAAATGTGCTGCCCAGTGTCAGAAAGCTTGGTCTCAGTCGCAGGTTATGGGTCTTGCAACAGGATAATGACCCAAAACACACAGCTAAAAACACCAAAGAATGGCTAAGAGGAAAACATTGGATTATTCTGAAGTGGCCTTCTATGAGCCCTGACCTAAATCCTATTGAGCATCTTTGGAAGATGCTGAAACATGCCGTCTGGAAAAGGCACCCTTCAAACCCGAGACAACTGGAGGAGTTTGCTCATGAGGAGTGAGCCAAAATACTTGTTGAGAGGTGCAGAAGACTCATTGACAGTTACAGGAATCATTTGATTGCAGTGATTGCCTCAAAAGGTTGTGCAACAAAATATTAAGTTAAGGGTACCATCATTTCTGTCCAGGCCTGTTTCATGAGTTTTCTTTTTTAAAAACTTCTGTTGAAGCATGGTTGAAAAGCAATGTCTGACTTTCATTTGTTCATTTTCATAGAATTTTTACATATTATTACTTTTGTCAGATTCAAGTTATTTCTGTGACCATTGTGGGTTTTTCTTTCATTAAACGAGGGGTACCAACAATTTTGTCCACGTGTGTATATCACAATACTCAGAATTTATTTTGTATTGTGCACAAAATCATATAAAAGCGCATAAACTATAGGTCTCGAATAGGCAAATGATATCTTTAATGCACCATATGCTCAATAGAAGCCCTAAATTCATAAAAAGGCATACAGTGAAACATGCCAAAAAGGGTATAAGAATCTGTGATTTCATGGAAAATCTGAGTTTTATGATAATTTACTATTGGTCCACAGCTTTTCATATCACTGACAAAAATAAAAAAAAGAAAGAGGAACACTTCATAGGAAGGATTATCTTATATTATATCAGTAAGAATTGCAGACTTACTCATTAGCTTAGGTGTTAAAAGTACAGATGTCTGGTGCTAACCTGTCTAAATTTAAGACAGTATTAATAAACCTCCAGCAAGTGCTTTGAAACCACAGAAAGTTTGCAACCACATGTTTATTGGAACACAAATAAAGTAACTTACTGTAATTTAAAGGGAGTCTGTCAGCAGCAAAATTGCTATAAAACTAATAACAGTACCTTTTAGGGCTGCTTTTACACTTTCCAGATACCTTTCTTATCCTGCATTGCAACTCCATTTTCATGAAAATCGGCTTCTTATGCTATGGGAAATAAAGTGATGAAAAGCGTTTTTGGGGCTTTTCTTCTCCTACCGGGGCTTCGTTCTCTGATCCACTAGATAACTGTGCTTAACTGATGCCTAGCTTGGCCTCCATTGGTCTTGTGACATCTCTTACTTGCTGCTCTTCCAGGTAAAGCCTGACCTTATCAGCATTCACAGTTCAGTCAGTACTTTACTTTCCATGGCTGATTGAATGAATGGGCACAGTGGAAGAGATGTCACTCAAGCAATAGAAGTGGAACTGGGCAGCATTAAAGGTGATAATCTAGAGTGGAGAGCGAATCCCCAGCAGGAGAAGAAATACCACTAAAGCACTTTGCAACTAATTTGAATATGAATAATTTCATGAAATGGAGCTGCAATACAGAATAAGAAAGGCATCTGTGTAAATGTTAGAGGCAGCCCTACAATGTACATGACAGTAGTTTGATACCAAATGACTCCCTTTAACAGTTAATCTTGAGACTGGGATAGCCTTTAAAGCACTCCGTCTTTTCAGTCTGTATTTTTGATATAGATTTTTATGAGCACTTTACTTAGGATCCATGTCATATGAGTCATTATATAAACTACTGTTTAAGCATCATTGTCACCACCTGTAATCACTTTATTTCTCAAAAACACAGTCCTGCACATTGGAAAATATATTCAATTTTAAACTTTGTCAGTATTAACAGCATAAAGCCTATAGAAGACATTTAGCCTACAAATATTATAGTAATAATAATAATAATAGTCCTTTAATAGTCCCACAATGGGGAAATTCAGTGTGTTACAGCAGCAAAGATAAGCAGATACAAATACAAATACAACATGTACAGGAATGTTCCAAGGTGAGAGGCATTACATTAATAGCAGACAGACAGATAGGACGTAGCAGAGGAGGAGGGGGGGGGGGATTTAACAGGCAGAGAGATATTTCAGTTCTCTGTGTGTAATGATCTCTGCTTAGGTCGGTGTTGGTTGTACAGCCTAACCGCGGTGGGGAGGAAAGACTTCCGATAGCGCTCCTTCTCACACCTAGGGTGGAGCAGTCGGTCACTGACAGTACTGCTCAGCGCGATCACAGTCTCATGCATGGGATGGGACTTCTTCTTCTGCATGGAGCTCACCACGGACAGTATCCTTTTGTCACCCACCACCTGCACTGGGTCCAGTGGGCTCCCCAGGACAGAGCTGGCCTTTCTAATCAGCTTGTCAAGTTTATTTCTGTCCCTGGTTGATATACTGCTCCCCCAGCAGGCCACTCCAAAGAAGATGGCTAATGCCACTACCGAGTTGAAGAAAGTTCTAAGAAGTGCCCCCCGGATTCCAAAGGCTCTCAGTTTCCTAAGCAGGTAGAGTCTGCTGTGGCCCTTCCTGTACAGGGCCTCCATATGATCTGCCCAGTCCAGCTTATTATTAAGGAGCAAACCCAGGTACTTATAGGTGTTCACAATCTCGATGCCCGTCCCCAGGATGTCCACTGGTTTAGGAGGGCTTCTGCCTTTACGGAAGTCCACCACCATCTCCTTGGTCTTCCCCGCGTTAATCTTCAGGTGGTTCCGGTGGCACCAGTCCACAAAATCCTGGTTCAGTTCTCTGTACTCCCTGTCATCATCATCTGTGATGAGACCCACTATTGCAGAGTCGTCAGAATACTTCTGTAGGTAGCAGCTGGATGAGTTACACCTAAAATCTGCAGTGTACAGTGTGAAGAGGAAATGGGCGAGAACCGTACCCTGAGGTGCCCCCGTATTACAGATCACGGTACCTGACACACAGTCTCGGGCTCTCACGTATTGAGGTCGATTTGTGAGGTAGTCTAGGATCCAGTTGGAGAGGTGGTGGTCCACTCCAGCAAGGCCCAGCTTGTCCCTCAATAACCTGGGCTGTATGGTGTTAAAAGCACTGGAGAAGTCAAAGAACATTATTCTCACTGTGTTCCCTGGTTTCTCCAGGTGAGACAGAGCCCTGTGCAGAAGATGGATGATGGCATCATCTACCCCAATGCCCGGCCGATAAGCAAACTGGAGGGGGTCCATAGCGGGGCTCACTAGAGGGCGGAGATGTGTGAGAACCAATCTCTCCAAGATCTTCATCAGGTGGGATGTCAGTGCTACAGGTCTGTAGTCATTGAGGTCCATAGGGTGGGGTTTCTTTGGAACTGGTACCACACAAGAAGATTTCCATAATTCAGGGACTATTTCCTGCCTCAGGCTCATATTATACATATATGTAATTATACCACACAGCTGGTCCCCGAAAGTCTTAATTAGCCTTGCACTGATGTCATCTGGCCCTGCGGCTTTCCTCGCCTTGATCTTTTTCATCTCCTTCCTCACCTGGGCCCGTGTGAAGGTCAGACTGTGGCCAGATAAAGACGGATTTCTGGATTTACTGGTCTGTTGGGAAGTAGCCACATGGGGTGAATGAGGTGAAGTCATTGTGGTGGGGGAAGCTGAAGGACATACTGGGGTGGGAGGAGCTGGTGTGTGATCAAATCTGTTGAAGAATAGGTTTAGTTCATTAAGCCAATTAACATCTGCCTCAATCTGGCAGACAGACTGTTTATGACCCGAAATTGACTTAAGCCCCTCCCAGACCCCCCTTATGTCTTTTCTTTCCATTTTCTTTTCCATTTTTTCTTTATAACTGGCTTTTCCCTGTACTTCCCCCAACCCCTCCTTATCTCTTGTCCTGAATGCCATCTTTTTCTCCTTAAGTAGTGTTTTTATATCAGAGTTAATCCATGGTTTGTTATTGGAGAAGCACCTCACCACTTTTGTGGGTACTGTGTTGTCCACACAAAAATTAATGTAGTCTGTTATGCAGTGTGTGAGTCCTTCTATATCTTCTCCATAAGAATCCTGCAGCACTTCCCATGCGGTTGTGTCAAAACAATCCCTCAGAGCCTCATCACTCTCCTCGGACCATATCCTCACTGTGCGGGTGACAGCTGGTTCTCTACGTACAAGTGGCTTGTACACAGGTCGGAGATGTACTAGGTTGTGATCCGATCTTCCCAGGGGCGGTAGGGCTTATGAGTTATATGCCTCCCTCACGTTGGCAAAGAACAAGTCCTGTGTTTTGTTGTCTCTTGTGTGGCAGGTTACATACTGTGTGAAACTGAGCAGTGTGGATGATGGAGAGGCATGGTTGAAATCACCCGACAGAAGAAAGAGGGCCTGGGGATGTTTTAACTGTAACTGGCTCAGCGTGGCTTGTAGGACCTCGCAGGCAGTGTCAGCTTTCGCAGAGGGGGGGACATATGCAGCTATCACGATGACATGTGATAGTTCCCTTGGTAGGTAGAAAGGTCTCATGCTCACAGCTAATAGTTCAATGTCCTTACAGCAAGTTTGCTCCTTAATCACAATGTGCCTAGGATTACACCATCTATTATTCACAAACATTGCCAGCCCTCCTCCTTTCCTTTTACCGCTCTCCCTTGTCCTGTCTGCCCGAAGGAGTTTACAACCATCCAAGGAGACCAGAGTGTCTGGAGTAACTTCAGTGAGCCAAGTCTCTGTAAGTAGCATCATGCTGCACACCCGAAACTCCTGATGATGCCTGGTGAGTACTGTTAGTTCATCCATCTTGTTTGCAAGAGATCTCACATTGCCCATGATGATGGAGGGAACAGCTGGTCGGTAACGCCTCTTTTTAGTCCTCTGAAGAGTACCAGCTCTGCATCCCCTCACCAGCTTTTTCTTTCTCCAAATCTCACGGGGGATGTGTGACCAGATGGTATGCTGTCCTGCTGTGTCTCTGAGCTGCAGAATTTCCTCTCTTGTATAGACAAAGGAATTGTCTGCATACACAAAAGATCCCATTTTCAAGCAGAACAAAAAGACAGATAAAAAAAAAAAAAGTAGCACAAGGGTCCAAGTCTTTGTGTGTGTTTCTTCATAGTGCAAAGTCCTTAAGTAGAGAGGTACAAAACGAGTCATAGAAAGAAAAATAAGATAGAGAGTCTCAGAGCTGCTGTAGCTGGCAGCCACTCCAGCGGCGCCATCTGCTGGGTAGAGAAGAATTGCATTATTAGAAAATAGTTCACTAACATGGTCCTTGCTGAAAATGTAACTGTAGGCTGCTGTTGTCATCTGTAGAACATTTCTTTATGGTGCTCTGATTGCGATATTCTATAAATAAGTAGAAAATGGGATTAATGTTCCACACTAATAATCATTTCACTTAATAATTAGGTGCCACATTTCTTTTAATCTGTTGTAATATTCTTTATGGTTTCTTTATTAGTAAATTAGTTATCAGTATAGCAAATATTACTGATAGAATAGAACCATTTTAAAGAATTGAATAAATCAGCCATTGTTAAGTCAAAATACCCAGATCTTATTTTATATTATGTTTTAACACAAAGGTTAACTATTGCAGACATATACCCTACATGACTAGTAAAGCCATCAGTAAAACAGCCTTTGCCTTTATACACATCCTAGCACTTACTCTATTGCTCTTGAAATTTTGATCCTAATTCTGAACAACCAGCGATTTCCATTACCAGCATAAAAAGTTTCCCATGAATTGTATCAGTTTTGTTTCTCTTCTTTGCATCTTGTTGACCTTTCAAGACATTATTTTTCATGAACCAATGCTTAGTACTCAACCGCATGTTTTAAATGAGACTGCACTTGCTGAATATGTTTTTTTTTTTTTTGGCCCATTCAGATGCCTTTTTTTTTTTTTTTCGGTCTGAGAAACATGATCCATATGACAGCCACTTTACCTATTAACCTAAACTGACCATGGCTCATCTGAGGTGAACTTTTAGTATCATAGTTCTTCATGATGCTGCGAGTTACCAAACTACCATCTTTGATAATGTTAGTTCAATTCAGACAAGTCATGATTGGTCTGGAAAATGTGGTCATCATGCAGACCATGTTTCCAGACAAAATGCAGTCATTCTGTTATTCTGGAGTGAGTATGGCAATGCCACATTTATATAGTTTTTGCTATGATTTATTATTATTATTATTATTATTATTATTATTATACATTAATTAAACACTTTCTATTCAAAGCAACATTTTCTTTCTTTTCTTTGCATTACCATATTCTGACCCCTATAACATTTTTATAGTTTCATCTACAGAGCTGTGTAAGGACTCTGTAAGGAATTTTTATTGGTACCGTTATGGAGTAAATACAACTTTTTAATCACTTTTTGCTCATTTGTGAGGGAGCGAGAGGTGACCATAAAACTGTACATTTAGATTTACATTTCTTTTTTAACATTACATCACTTACTGTACAGGACAAATTCTTTTATGCTTTAATAGCTTGGGTATTTTCTGACATGTTAATACTTAATATGTCTATTTTTTTTACTTCTGTTTCTAAAATGGAGAAAGGGATGCATTGAATTATTATTTCATTTATATTTTTATCGATTTATTTATATTACTCTCTTTAACTTTTATTTTTAGACAATATAATAATGTAATATAGTGCAACACTTCTGTTTTGTAGCACATTGCCTGTTCACCACACTTCTATTACATCCTACCTGTGGCAGGGTAAAATGGAAGATCTATGATAATAGTACTCGAGCTGCCATTATTTTCAAGATGGCTGCATCCATGTGTCACGGTGGCTTGGATGCCATGCTCACAATTTACCATGGCGTTTAAGTGGTTAACAGATGCAATCAGCACCATTCAAGGCTATTATTACTGGTGTGTGCCTGTGTAATACAGCCGTCACTCATTGTTTATAGAGAGGACTTATACATGTAAAGCAAATGTCTCAAAGGGGTTAAAGCATTTTGGAATTGTTGTGTATTTGTCACTTGTACTAATGCTCTTCCATATTTTCTTATGTGTTAAATCTAAATCTTTGTATTTCAATGTGATGGTGCAAAATGTATAATCTGAATTCATATTCAGTTTTAGAGTGAAAGCTTCTTTCATCTATAATAACAGCATTATTGCAACATCTTTCACCTCCCATCCATTATAATATGACATGAAATCATTCCAATTGCTGGACTACTACAATTATATCAAGCATTATAAATATTGCACTGTTATAGAATCTCTTTCCCCATCATATTTCAAAAACTGTACTTTGAAACTCTAACAAAGTATGTTTATGGCTTGGTAGTTGGAAGGCAGACAAAAACACTAGAATGTAGTCATTTATCCTTCAGATTCCAAATGAACACATCTACACTATAACAGTCTCCTCCTTAGTGCTTTGACATGTTACAGAATGTCTTTTTCTGTCAATATTAAGGTTCATCTACTTACTCTAGAATCCTAATTGAAGTTGCTCTTTATTTGGTACTTTAAACCCCTTTCTAAATATACAAAAGATAAAGTTTTACTCACATTTGTACTAGTTTTGTTAAGACCTCCAATAATGTCACATCCTCTTCCCTGGAAATACAACTGTTTTATGTATTGTGTTCTTTTTGTTATGATCTGTGTTCATCCAATTCTTTACAGGATCAAACATGCACTGGATTCTACCATGTTCTTCCGCTTCTCCTTTGAGTTACTAACATTTCCTTATAATAGGTCAAAACCTTAAGCTTCTTTTAGATTAAAGAAATTATACTTGGTTGAGTGCTCAGTTCCTAACAGCACAAACTCAGAACCACATGCATTGCATGTTATCCTAGATACATTTTTAGGACTCTAGGGTAATTTTTATTGCTGATGGTAAGTTTTTTATTCAGACTCATATAATTATTTGGTTTGTTTTCAATAGGACTGTTATTATTAGATTTTTAGATTTACACTATATTTTGGTTCCAAGGGCAGAGCCATAATTATTGAAGTTATCTTTTACAATATATATATTTTGTATCACTCTGGAGTCCTTCCTCTATTTCATATTTATCTATTTTCGTAACATAGACCTTTGACTTAAATTTTTGTGGCAGTCCAATTTTTTTACGGACAATTCTGTAATACACTTCACTGCTCTTGTTGCTCCCTGAACACTGGATGGAAAAGAAGATACTTTTAAAAAGATTATTGATCTTTGTATACTGTAAAGCAGTTTATCTAGATATGCTTTTAAAGACATAAGCTACAAAGCAGAAGAGGATTAAAGTTAAATATGTCCTACTTTCTCTTTGCAGTGCATCCCCTTCTGTAACAAATCAATGTGTATGTTCTGTCCATTAAATCATGAACCTCAGACATCAATATATTGATATCTATGTAGTTGTCACTACTAAAATACTGATCCGCTTGAACACAGACAAACTGACACGAGAAACTACACTTGTTATTACATAAAGTGTCATAAAGTTTCATGGTATTTAACCACTAAAAAAGTCAATTAATTTGTCTGGATTACAACTGACACACAGATTGTTACAGTCAGTATTTTATTGAAAACCAGCAAGCTCTAAAAGTAAATGATCAACCTTATAGTTCATTATTTGCCAATTGATTTTTTTAAACAAAATAGTCTGCTCGGGCAAGTTTTTTTCGGTTTAGTTAGATGAAACTTGTTTTCAGGTGTTAAGGTTAGTTGGATGAAGCTAAATTCACACTAGCTGGACCACTAAAACAGTGGTTACCCACGGACAGCGGCGATCTGCATTCACTACAATGGGCTCTCCCGGGTGTCCGCCATTTTAAAACTGGAAACAGCAGAAAAATAAAGTCCTCTGTGCTGGACTCTTCTCTTTGCCTATTTTTGGCGGTTTCTGCAACAGAGTCTCCAATGGAGACCCTGGTGCAGATGTGAACCAAGCCTGAGACTTGTAGACAACAACTCGCAAAGGATTCTACAGATTCTTGCTAGGACTGAGATTTAGGGGTTGACTTGGAAATTGTAGCAAATTTATATTTCTGTGTTACTTTTGCTTTAGGATCATTGCTCTACTGAAAAAAAAACAAAAAAACCCTGTGTTTTAGTACTTTTTACCACCACCAAAACTTCTTTTAGGCTAAGGTCCCACATAGCAATCTACAGCTAAAAACTGCTGAGGAATAAAACGGAGCAGAAAAACATTGCGTTTTTTTTTTCTACAATGTATTTCATTGCGTTTTTGCTGCATTTTTCTTTCTTTATTAAGTCCATAGGGAAAAGCATGTGTTTCCTCAACTAAAATTGACATGCTACATTTTTCAAAAATGCAGTTTTCCACGGCTGTTTTTTTCTGCAATAAGTGAATGAGATTAACCAGAATCACATTCACTTTACTGATCCTGTAAAATGCAGTGTGTTTTTTCTTCTGCAATTCCGCAGCAGGCAAAACTCTGCGTTTCTGCAAGGTTGGGCCTTAGCTGTAAACCACTTAGGCTGTTGAAGTGTTGGTTAGAAGCATAGTGAACATACCTTTCGTGTCAAAGCACATTCTTTCTGCTGAGAAATTCAACTGTTATTTAATATGGAAAAGAGCTGTTCGGTGCACTCAGGCAGGGCCACACCTGTTGGTCCACCATTTTTTCTTATTGTGGCTGCTAATCGCTCTCCAAGGGAAATGCCAACATTTCTGTTTAGGGTGGCACTGTGTGGTTACCACAAAAGAAAATGGGTGCTCCAACAGATTGGGCCCTACCCTGAGTGCACTAAACAGCACATTTGCATATGGAATAAAAGTTGAGGGTTTTTTTTTCCACAGCAAGACTGTACCTTAACACAAAAGATGTATATTCACTATGCCACTAACTGGCCTTACAACAGCATATAAGTGGCTAAGAAGTGATGTTGATGGTGGTAGACTCCCTTTAACAACAGTTAGATTATCTAATCATTGCTCTCTGTTGTTCATTTTAAGTGTCCTTAATAGTAGTAGCATACCGTAGTTTTTTAATCCTTTTAATTTACTGTATGTGGATGGATTTTTCTATTGTCTTTACCTCTCATCTGTTCTTTATAATGTTATTATTACTTTTACTTTTTTACACTATTGGAGGTTAAATATAGCTTTGATATGTTTATGGCATGCAAACAGAAATGTTAATTTTGTATGAAAAAGTTTGACTTTATAAATGTAACTTATTCTATTTAACACAACTCCAGGATCTAAATTTTAAATGCACCGTCAAAAGCCAAGATTGCTCAGTACAGTAAACCATCTGTCTTTGTTGTGTAGCCAAGTAAGTTGTGTGGCCAAGTTTTTAAAAAAAAAAAATCAAATATTGCACAATAAAGGCAGATAAGACAAATAATAACAACAACATTGTTTTATTTTATAGTCTTACTCCTTAGTCACAATTTTGTTGAACAGTGCTAGAAGTGCTTTATTTTACCTTTGTTTTTACTTAGTACTTTATTGAAAACAGTTAAAACAATAGGTACATATTTTACAATAGTATTGTTTGGAGATAATAGGCCACATTTTTTCCTGCAGCGCTTTTTTGTTCTGGCCCGCTACATGGGGCCTTAGCCTTAAAAGCATTTTGTTGATTTGAGTTTTTTTCTGAGCATCACTAGGATTTGGAGTCAATGGTATTGGGAGAATGGGGTAAGCTGAGAAAATATCTTATTGTTTGGAAAAAAAACACATACCCATACATTAAGCATCTACCTGATGAATAATATTATGGATATGCATAACTATCATCTACATAAGGATATCCACAAACAGAAACACATACAGGGAGGGAAGAACGGTAGAGAAGATTGAGAAAGAGGAAAGGCTAAAAAAAGCCAAATGAAAAAAAAGCGGAATGTAATAAAAAAATAAATGGAACACTGCCCATTAGCCAAATTTGCATCACAGTGAACTCTGAAAAGAGAAGCCTTCATGTTCAGGTTTATTTATCCATGGTCATAGGCAATTGCAATTCTTCCATAAAATGTAACATACTGTATATAGTAAAGATACAGTGCCTTGCGAAAGTATTTGGCCCCCTTGAACTTTTCAACCTTTTGCCACATTTCAGGCTTCAAACATAAGGATATAAAATTTTAATTTTTTGGTGAAGAATCAACAACAAGTGGGACACAATTGTGAAGTAGAACGAAATTTATTGGATATTTTAAACTTTTGTAAAAAATAAAAAACTGAAAAGTGGGGCGTGCAATATTATTCGGCCCCCTTAAGTTAATACTTTGTAGTGCCACTTTTTGCTGCGATTACAGCTGCAAGTCGCTTGGGGTATGTCTCTATCAGTTTTGCACATCGAGAGACTGAAATTCTTGCCCATTCTTCCTTGGAAAACAGCTGGCGCTCAGTGAGGTTGGATGGAGAGCGTTTGCGAACAGCAGTTTTCAGCTCTTTGCACAGATTCTCGATTGGATTCAGGTCTGGACTTTGACTTGGTAGGTAGAAGCTAGATGAGTTGCACCTAAAATCAGCAGTGTACAGTGTGAAGAGGAAAGGGGCAAGAACTGTACCCTAAGGTGCCCCCTTGATTTGTGAGGTAGTCTAGGATCTAATTGGAGAAATGGTGGTCCACTCCAGCAAGGAAACTCCTCTCTTAGGTCGTTTCTCATAGGGTCTTATACTTAGCAAAGCATATTAGTCCTAAGAACTACATATCGCAAGGTGTGCTGGGACACTTAGTTCTACAGCGGGAGAAACTGATTCTGAGCATCGCAGCCTCACGGTAGCTGCTTGCGTAAACAGAGTTAATCTCTACTCAGCTCCAAGCTGAAGGACAAGCTATAGACAGACAATTCTTGGTCAGACATGTTGACCCAGGTTGTTTGACATTGTTTTAGTGCATCCTTATCAAGGGATTCAAGGGATGTAAGCTTCTTCTGCTAAATGCATCTTTTTGATCTTTTAGAAAAGCAAGCTAAAAATTAAAGAGACATCACATTTCCATAATAATACCCCTCAAAACTACATGTACGAAAAAAAAAAAAGTGTCTTATCATAAACTAAGGCAAATGACCCAGTCAAGAAGCAGTTAATCTTCATTTTGTTATTTTTAAATGACATTTTGGAGCCTTCAGAACCTATTACTAGTTTCCTATTGTGTTAGGATATCAAGTTAAAATAGTTACATGGAGGTACTGTACAGCTATTTTTATGTGATCTAATACTTTTTTTAATTATTTTTATCATAAATGATTTTATGCATTTTTTTTCTTTTTTTTTTTTTTTTACAGATAATCCCAAACAAACCACAAAAGCCACTATTTATATTCTAATTCTGGATGTTAATGATAATGCTCCACAATTTGCAATGTTTTATGACACATTTGTGTGTGAAAATGCCAGACCTGGACAGGTATTGTTTGTTTCCTTTAATTTGTGTACTCTCTCTTGAAATGTGATGAATAACAGAAAAAATTGCAACTTTTGCTTATATATTTATAACTTATATTTTGTCAAATATCCATTTATTGATGTTTCCCTCATTATCTTTCCACTTGGCTTACCATATTCCAAAATGTTTAGCACGACTTGACCAGTTAAAAAAACCCCAAAAAGTCCGAAATAATTTTGCATTACTCTCTCACAAGATGCCTCACATCTGTCTATACGTGGCTACTTTGTGGTTGTATGAATTGTAGCCTGTCAGGGATTTGATAGCATGTTGCAATATTATATTGAACTGGTATTAGGAGTGTCCTCAAGCAAATTCCAGCTAAGGTAAGTGTGGGCATATGTGAATAAAAGAGGACCAATAATATCATTCATTGACAACTAGAGGCTGGAATAGGAGCAGTGCAAGGGTCTCATATACTGTATACCTCATGTCAATTAAGGGCAGCATAAATTCTATGCTTAGCAAGTGCCCATGGAAAATCTATTTAAATACTTCCAAAATTGGGGGATGTAGGGCGCAAAATGCCAGGAAACACTGTAACTGGGCTAGAAAACTACCAAATAACCAGTTTCCTGCTAGGAATAATAAGCTGTCTTAAAAGAGATTACACAATAGAATACAATTCTATTCTAACCTTAGATGGACCCTGGCAGCTTGATTTAACCCCTACCCCACCATCAGTACCTCACAAGGCACCTCATGTCATTTCCAATGGTGTTACTCAATGCTCAATGAGTGATTGCTGCTGCCACACTGTGAAAAATAACCTTATCCTTATTTAAATGAGGTTCCTGAGGTCAAGAAGTTGTACAATTAGTTGGAAGAATGCAAGCTCTCAATGCCTTGGTCCCTCTGCTGTGGTTGAAGTGCCGCAGCTCTAGTCCAGCATTTTCAGTAACTTTTGCTGAGCTGAATGATGACAATCACTGTAGAGGGACAGATTTGGACATAGAGAGCTTGATTTCTTCCATTTCCTCTCCACCCAATGACTTGAAGGACCTAATCGCATGGCAAAAAGTGTTATTTTTCAAAGAGTTTTGCAGCACTTAAGCAATAAGGACACCAATATGACTACATTAGACTACAATATGTATTGAAATGTGCATAGCAGGCATTTTCAAAGTATAGCCTTCAATCTTTTCTAAGATTGCCAGAACAATCTTGGTAACCAAGTTGTTCTGTGGCTCTGTTAACATACATCTTGTGTGCTCTTTGTGGGATCAGAGTTTTTTCAGATCCTGGTCTTAAAGCCCGTTGCAGACGACCGTGGCCGTGGTCAGTGTGCTATCCTTGTATTTCATGGATAGCCCACTGACCCATTCTTTTCTATGGGCCCGTACACACGACCGTGAATTTCATAGTCCCGTGTGCGGGCCGACAGTCCGGGCCGCAAAATATAGAACAGGTCCTATTCCTATGCGGCCCTTGCTTCCGTGGCTGCTATTTGTTTGATGAAACGAGCCACGGAAGCACGGCCTGTGCACGGGTGGTACACGGGGGGAGACAGCAGGCCGGTTGCAGCACGGTCGTCTGCAAATGGTCTAAGATAAGGCCTACATTTATGTATACGTCTGTCTGTTTATCAGTCTATCTATCATTATTCCACTCCACTTACAATATTACTGATTACTTTAATAATTAACTTGATGTACACTTTAAGAGAAGGAGAAAAGTAATGAAAAAAATGAGATACACTGTAGCTTGAAAACATTTGGGGACAGCCGTATTTTATTGCTATAGTCATTACCTGTTGGTTTCTATCACAGTAAGAGTATTGAAAAAGCCCATTAAATTTTGAAAGGTATCTGTCAAGAAGTTATCTTAAAAAGGAAAGGAAATTGAATTTTTCACAGCAGTATTTTTTTATTTTTTTTTACTCTTCCTGGAACAGAAAATCAGCAGACAATATTTTATTTAAAGTTTAGGTTACTAAAGTTGATTTGTTTATCGGGCTGGGAAGGAATTATTGATGCATACTAGCATTTCAGACTCCTGGTACCATTAAAAACATTTTAAATGCATAGCAGCTGTCTGCTGACTCAAGAATGAAAAGTATATACAGGGAAAATCATATAATTCTTTATTTTTTTGCCAATGTACAGCATACTTCTTTCTTTGTAAGTATCAGCAGTTCTAGGCTGATTTTCCTGTGAGAGTTTAATTTTATAGTCCTTGTTTTACTGAGATGCAATAAGTGATGTTGCCATAAGCAATCTCCCTGTCGGATTAGGGGATTTGGATAAGAATGAACAAAATGTTTAACAAATGCGTTTCTTTTTTCTCTGGCACTTAGCCAGGCACAGTTATATGAGGATGATGGGGATTAGTGATTTGAAAAAAAAACAGAATACCTCAGGTATATATTGGTTTGTTTGTTATTGTAACACATTTTAGTTTGCATCATGGAGTATCATGATAAAAAAAAAAAACTGTTCTAGCAAAAATCTAATTCTAGATTTTCTTTTTAGGGCTAGGTTTGCAAGGTTTGCAATCTAAGTAATTTAAATGGTGACTATGAATAGCACTGACTTTTTTTTTGCATTAAGCCTATATTTTGGTACAGTAAATCTTATTATTAAATACAAAGTATTGCAGCCATATTTCAATTCTTACAACAGCAGTTGAAGCCAATACTATTTTTTCTATTTTCACACAACTTTTGATCATTGTCTAGGGCAGGAGTATACCACAGAACTAGACAACTGTCTATACAATTACGTAAAGTATATTTGCCATTGAAGAAAAACCTATACATCTTTTTTGTATTGAAAAGCATAGTCATGTATTTTTGGATAATAATAGTCTATGGTACCGGTTCTAGGGGTAAATGCCTTTGTAATGCAGCATCTGATGAAGCATGCCATAATTTAATTTTGTTGTTGGGTTACATATCAATGTGACAGAATAATTTTCTATATACCATTTTCTAAAATCAAAAGCCTACAGAGGTACAATATTGACCCACATGCTCATACGGAGCCATAATACAGCCAGGTACATGAGACCGTATTATGTTTTTGGAGTGTAAGCGTTATCTGCGTGAGCAGATTATACTTTAAATATCAATACATAGTACAGGTACAGTATAACAGATATCAACTCTGAGCTAACACTGAGTTTTAGGTGACAAAACATAATCTTATTGGTATAGAGAACACTGACTGCTGATACCCTGCATACAAAATCATGAGAGTCAATCAAAATGTGTAAGGTTGTAATCCATCCGTCATGATCAGGTGGGGAATCGGGCCTTGGACTTGCTGTATGCAATACCCTGGAATAGAATTTCCTCTGAACATCTATGGAGGTGTTTTGGCTTTTCCTTAAATTTCAGTAGAGGGCCAGGATACTGTATTCCACTCCAGAGGTCCGAGTCATAAGCAATTGCCTTCTTTTCCCCTCACTTTGCCTATTTGTCCTTACAATAGAAGCACTGACCATACATCTTTGTCTCTGATATCCGAGTGGTCCCTTGCCAAGGCAGGAAGTCCTGCTTAACACTGTATGCAGATGATGAGATAAATTTCCTCAAGATATTACAATATAAGATAACAATACAACACCCCAAAATTGAGGGTGCCTGCCCTTCTCCCATTTCCTGCTGTACTACCTGGATGCTCAGACCAAGTATATGTGCTAGTGCTTGCTTTGAAGATGGGTGTTGAGTCATTCTTGCAGGGGGTCATGGGATGGAGTGGGTTATACAGGTCTATGTGGAGAGTCTAAATATGGCAACGCCACTTTATGTTCTTGCTTGCCAAGTATGGTTACATGTCAAGGAACTATATAATACCATTGATCGCCAGACATACTGGCTATTGTGGAGTAATCCCCTGCATCTTGAGTTGCTTACCTTGCAGGAATGTGAGCTTTGGCAAAATAGGGGAATCCTGCAGCTGGACCATCTGCGATAGGCCGATGACTGGCTCTCCTTTGAACAGTTGCATACCTGGTTTGATATTCCCAGATATGACTTCTACAGATTTCTTCAACTCAGAAAAGTGGTGCAGACCCATTTTCCTGCCTAGTTCACCATGCCAAGTAGAGGGAACACACTGGCCATTAACCAACTGCAATTGAATATCCCCAGGCCTCAATCCAATTCCGTATATAAATAAAAAATCACAGCAGGACACCATTTCACTAACCAATCATCTCCACTTATTTAATATATCATATAAAGTGACATCATGCAGAATCCATCATACTCATTTCAATAATCACCAGGGGTGTAGTAGAGGTAGCAATTGCTACAGGGCCCTGAAGCCTGAGGGGGCCCAGAGGGCTACAACAAATGACATAATATTATAGATAGCACATGGTAAGTGAGGACCTCATTACATCACTTTATGCCCCTGATAATCACCATAAAGGTAAGTCCGGTTTGGTGGCTCACATGCCCAGAGTACAATTCCATGACAAGTGATCAGCTCTCTGCTACCTTTTGTCAGATGGATATTGGGATGATGTACTGGAATCCCTTTTATTGGTATGCTTGCCTGTCAATAACAAACTGACACTGCTGTACATTACCCACCAGGAACACCTTATGCCCTTGTGACTCCACAGTGTTTGAGACATGCTGAGGAGGAAGTCAATTTGTTTGTTGTATCTGATCTGGGTCTACCCACAATAACTGCATTCTGGGGTAAAATCATACAGTTTATCAATTCCTTCCTGGAAATTCCACTACGCCTAGACCCCAAGTTGTGTTTATTTAGCATACCACATTAAAATTGATGACCCCAAAGAGCCCCTCAATCCCTGAATGTGTGAAACTCATTATTGACTTCTTCCCCTTTAAATAGGTGGTCTATCACAACTATAAATGTTCCAATCAGTTTAACCAGATATGGGCATAGTGGTGTACCTCTCCCAGCACTTTATCTTTTGAAAAATTATGACAGGTGGTATCATAATTATGGAAATCTTCTTGTCTGGTACCAGTTCCAAAGAAACCCCCACCCTATGGACCTCAATGACTACAGACCTGTAGCACTGACATCCCACCTGATGAAGATCTTAGAGAGATTGGTTCTCACACATCTCCGCCCTCTAGTGAGCCCCGCTATGGACCCCCTCCAGTTTGCTTATCGGCCGGGCATTGGGGTAGATGATGCCATCATCCATCTTCTGCACAGGGCTGTCTCACCTGGAGAAACCAGGGAACACAGTGAGAATAATGTTCTTTGACTTCTCCAGTGCTTTTAACACCATACAGCCCAGGTTATTGAGGGACAAGCTGGGCCTTGCTGGAGTGGACCACCACCTCTCCAACTGGATCCTAGACTACCTCACAAATCGACCTCAATACGTGAGAGCCCAAGACTGTGTGTCAGGTACCGTGATCTGTAATACGGGGGCACCTCAGGGTACGGTTCTCGCCCCTTTCCTCTTCACACTGTACACTGCAGATTTTAGGTGCAACTCATCCAGCTGCTACCTACAGAAGTATTCTGACAACTCTGCAATAGTAGGCCTCATCACAGACGATGATGACAGGGAGTACAGAGAACTGAACCAGGATTTTGTGGACTGGTGCCACCGGAACCACCTGAAGATTAACGCGGGGAAGACCAAGGAGATGGTGGTGGACTTCCGTAAAGGCAGAAGCCCTCCTAAACCAGTGGACATCCTGGGGACGGGCATCGAGATTGTGAACACCTATAAGTACCTGGGTTTGCTCCTTAATAATAAGCTGGACTGGGCAGATCATATGGAGGCCCTGTACAGGAAGGGCCACAGCAGACTCTACCTGCTTAGGAAGCTGAGAGCCTTTGGAATCCGGGGGGGCACTTCTTAGAACTTTCTTCAACTCGGTAGTGGCATCAGCCATCTTCTTTGGAGTGGCCTGCTGGGGGAGCAGTATATCAACCAGGGACAGAAATAAACTTGACAAGCTGATTAGAAAGGCCAGCTCTGTCCTGGGGAGCCCACTGGACCCAGTGCAGGTGGTGGGTGACAAAAGGATACTGTCCGTGGTGAGCTCCATGCAGAAGAAGAAGTCCCATCCCATGCATGAGACTGTGATCGCGCTGAGCAGTACTGTCAGTGACCGACTGCTCCACCCTAGGTGTGAGAAGGAGCGCTATCGGAAGTCTTTCCTCCCCACCGCGGTTAGGCTGTACAACCAACACCGACCTAAGCGGAGATCAATACACACAGAGAACTGAAATATCTCTCTGCCTGTTAAATCTTCCCCCCCCCCCCCGCTTCTTCCTATCTGTCTGTCAGCTATCAAAGTAATGCCTCTTACCTTGGAACATTCCTGTACATGTTGTATTTGTATTTGTATCTGCTTATCTTTGCTGCTGTAACACACTGAATTTCCCCATTGTGGGACTATTAAAGGACTTTATTATTATTATTATTATTATTATTATTAATCCTAATAAATAATCTAAATTAAGAAAAACAAAACATCATAACATCATTAGGGTATGACTGATTGGTCTCAATGTGAATTTTTATGGCTGTGTTGTGTTTCAATAACACCTTTTTAATGCTCCTGTTGTACAAAACACACACATGTCATAAATGAATAAAAATAACTGCAAATCTGTAGATAAACTAAATAAATCTGTATATCTAAATATGATAAAATAATATATACTAGTAGATAGATAGATAGATAGAATACAAAAAAAATTCTGCACAAAATATAAGATTATATGAAGTATAAAATCCCTGTGAAAAAGCATGGTAAGTGGGGGTTGGGATCAAACACTGCAGAAATAATCATTTTGCTAGAGGGCAATTTTAGATCATTTCAGTTGTTAAAATATTTGAAGCCGTGCAACTGATCTCATAGTCGATCTTCACTTTTTTGACTAATATTATTCCCATGCATATAAGAACATTGTGTTATAGACATGGCAATAAGATTTATAACTAAAAAAAAAAGTAATTTCTGTATTTTTGCTGAAGTGAGAATTTCAAGAATGCAACTACATTACAAAATTAAGTTTAGAAAAAATTATTGGCTGCAACATATATTTTCTAGATTTACTATATTCTATATTGCAGCTACCTTTTACTGTATTTTTGAGTGCACATATGATACCAACAGGACTTATCGATTAAAATTGACTGAAAGAAAAATTAGTATATTTACAGGTTAATGCATGGGGCATTAAAGAGATATACCTGTCAGAACGGGGTATTTTTAAACTCAATAGTCAAGGAAAATAATTTTATAATTATATTTTTTTTTTATTTCAGCACTACTATGCAATTAGAAATCAACTGTAAAATATTGTCCTTTTCTAGCAGTGGTCATAGAGAGAGATAAAAGTGCTTAATGGGACAGTAAAGTAGATGGAGGATAGAGACAGTGTTCCCTCTAGTTTGTGTGGTCTGAAAAGGAAAGAGTTAAAAACATTCTAATGAGGATGATCAAGCCCAATCATCTTTCTACCTTTCTGCAGAATTTAATACACAGCATTGAGGGAGCAATAGATGGAAACAACACATTAATAAAGATTACCTGGCCAGACAGGTACACTCAAAAGTGAAAAAAAAATATCTCCTTCCTGACATGCATTGCACATGTATAGTGGATGTTGGGTCTTTAAAGGTGTTGCCTGCTCATGAGCTGACCGGTTACCATGGTAGCTGAGTCTCTGCTCTTTTAGTATCAAACATATAAACTTTATTAAGTCTCCATATAGAAAGTGCAGTAAAGTGGGACCGTACATAGTACAAAAGGACATAAAGCACAAAAGTACATAAAAGTTCATAAAGCACAAAAGTACATAAAAATCAGTACAGTAATATATGTATAAGGATAGGTGATCAAGTGGTTATCAGTAGGTTTGGATGCCAGTTGCATCCATGACATCAAAGAGACAAAAAATTGCCAACAAACAGAGAATAGGAGGTGGACATCTAAGGGTGCTAGACCTTATCAAAGGATTCCATAGTGTCCGTGTGCAAAGTGTTTGGTTTTTCACACATCATAGAGTAATTGGAGATCAGGGGAGTTCCATTTGGCAACAATTTAAATTATAGTCACTAGCAAGACTTGCTGGGACATTTTAAAGAATTGTTGAGGCATGCCAAGTGGCTTATCACCCAAAAGGCAGATGGCAGGTTTTGTGGGTCAGCTGTGACCTCTCTGATTAGGGTGGTGACTCTCATCCACAAATTTACTACTAAAGGGCAAATCCATCATATATGGAACATTATTCCCCTGTGTTTACAGCCTAATAAGTAAAAGATGGATACATAGTATGCCCCGTGGAGAATTTTTAGAAAAAGTTTCAAGGAGAAATGTCTGCCAAATTCCTCTACCTAAAGCCTCACAGCAAAAGTGCCACTTCTGGGGGATAATAGTCTGGTTAATATAGCTATATATTATAGACAGTATGATTTCGCTTTTGGTAGTATGTATGGCTGTGAATTCCAGGAGTGTATAGGAGACCTCCACCCCCAGTTTCAGGAGGGCGTTAAGGAACAAAAGACCTGTTGGAGCCTAAAGGACTGTGCTGCTGGAGGTTCAAACTTCCAGGAAATCATGTAATCTGTGGACCCGTTAGATGTCTATGCTCGGTTAGACTGCAGGGACCTAGCAGCAGTGTCTGCAATTGGAGAAAACTCTTATCATGGACACTTAACTTCTCCAAAGAGAGTTACTTCAATTTTCATTTTCACTTCTATTTTCTGAACTCTCCTCTCATTTCTGCCAGTGCTATGTTGCTATAAAATCCTGCCTATAGTAATGTGGTAATCTCATAAAATTGAATGATAAACAAAAGTTTTAAAAAGCCCCTAAATTGTATCAATTAAAACTACAACTTGTCCCATAAAAAGACAAAAAGGGACCCTCACTCCACCTTCAGGCACCTCTTACCTGAGGACTTTCTTTGAAAAGCTCTGCGGGAAAGAAATGCAATTTGCATGGTCGCCGCATTTTTTCCCACAGAACTTTTTTGTCCCGTTATGTGGGGCCTTAGCCTTAAACTGGTTTGCAGAAAATGCATGATATAAGTAATATAGAACTGATATCTCAGAGTTCAGAGATTAAAATGAAAAAAAAAAAACTCAATAGAGAGTGGGATATCTTCCGCTGACCCCATAGTACCCTACATGAAGAACTTGTGGGATGCTAAGATGGTACCTTGGCAGCTAGAGGCATAACAATGGAAACAATTCTAAAATAAAAAAAATAAAGGCAACACTTTCTCACTGACAATGTCCATAGGTCCAGTAAAGAAATGTTATTAGACCATGTATTGTACACCAGTCTTGATTATCCCTGTGCCACTGGAGAACCACAGCTCCCATCATAAGTCAGGTGTGTCCTCAGGATGACCATGTTCTTAACTGAAATCTGAAAGCCAGTTTATAGCTGGTATAGATTTCAGGCAACATTTACACCAGAAGACTGGTATAATCTATATATAAATCTCATGGGGCTAAAAGCAATAGGCATTCCTTGCGCAGCCAGAGGATTAGCCTGATTTATGATGAGGCCTCACCATAAATCAGGCATATCCTCAGACAGGCCCCATTCCCAGCATTGCTCTCATCACCTTCCCTTTTTCGAAAAGTGGCGAGGTCAAGTAAAAATATAAAAATGGCACATGCCACAATTTTTGTGCTGTTTATAAAATCACAACCCCTCCCAAAAAAATCCAAAAAGGGTGTGCTGTGGGAGGGGACATCATCCACACCAGATTAATCATAAATCAGAATAATATTCAGGCTGAGCAGGGATCCCCCTATAGTTTTTATTTATTTATTTTTTGCTCTTTTGGCAACTTGCATAATTCTGATTTAATGCTCTGTACCTTGGGGAAATCCTTTATATGAAAGAGTCCTAAGGTGCATAATAGTATAATGTAAGACGTATTCATAGGTAAGGTTGGCATGATTTAATAATTTTATCAAAAAGTATTTATATTTATTAGTAATGTACCAATAACCCATTTAAGTATTAAATAGGCAGGGGATAGTGAAAAAAAAAATAAAAAATCACAATCACCTTTCCCCGGTGCTATGATGCCTCTGGTCTTCTGGGTCTCGTGCTGACGTGAGGCGGAAGTCTCAGCCGCATGTGACCACTGAAGGGCCTGAGATGTCACTACCTGTGACATCACGGGTCTCTTCCTGAGGCCTGCTGAAGCCGCTGATTGGCCTCAGCGGTCACGTGACTGCTGAGGCCAATCAGCAGCTTCAGCAGAAGGGATCTGTGACGTCACAGCCAGTGAACAGTTTCACTTTAAGAAGATGCCAGAGCAGAAGGACCAGTATGCTCCGGGAGTATAATTTTTTTTTTTTTTTTTTCTTTTTTCACCTTCCCCGGTTGTCTAGGTATTAAAAAAAATGCCTGGACATCTTTAAGTTCAGCGCCTAGTTTGGACATATGGTTCAGTAACTTTTCGTTTATTCAAACTCTGTATTCCAATATTAATAACTTACATTTTTCCAGTGGGTCACTATTACAGTTGCAGTGGTACTATACAATATAATTTGCTATCTTTTACTGTCTTTACTCTTGTCAAAAGTATTTTTTTTTTTGATAGAGCTGTAAAAGGGTTCTTTTTTCTGCAGTGTGAGATGTAGTTTTTATTGGTGCCATTTTATGGTATGTATTATTTTTTATCACTTTTTTTAATCACTTTTTGATCTTTGAGAGAGGTGAGGTGACCAAAAATTTGTGCAATGTGTTTTGTTTTTCTTTTTTACGGTGTTCATTGTATGAGAGAATTAACATTATATTTTGATATTTGATATCTAATATGTAATATTTTTGGTATTGAGACATATAGTACATTACTGTAGCTGTATTTTAGGGCTGTTTCTAGCAGGGGTAGTCTCGCTTACAACTGGGAGTGTTAAAAAAAACAATGGGTGTAAAAGAAACACTCCAGTAAAAAAAAAAAAAAAAAACAATAAGCCAATAAGGGTGTAGTGTAATGTAATACATCTATGTTTAGTATAGGGCATAAGTCATGGATAAGTGGGGGTTAGACCTCTGAGATCTCCACTGACCTACAGAATGGGGATCCCTTCTACCCCTATATGATTGGAGCAGCAGTTGTGACTGAACTCTGTTCATCAGAAACATGACAATGTTCTCCGTTATCCCAGCCAGTCACTTTAGAGTGGAGTTATTTAATTCATGCAACTCTTTTTAGGACATGAGTTAAATATCCCAGGTTAGGGATAACTCTAAACAGAGATAGTCCCTTAATATGAAAGTTCAACAAAATCCATAAAATACTGTATATTGTAGTTAAACTTTCACATGGCAGTATCTTAGTCAGTATTTTGTAAGCCAAAACTAAAAGTGAAATTTACACAGATGGAAAGTGTAATTAAATTATTTTTTTAATGGTTTATTCCAGCAGGTAGTTGCTGATATTTTATGCACCGATCCCTGCTCCTGTCCAGTCTGGCCTCCACTTCTTCCTCCAAATGATGCTTCAGTGTTCTTGGGCGTCCGCACAATGGGGTCAGAAGTGGAGGCCAGTTGCGACAGGAGTGCAGATCGGTGAGTAAAACATTGGTCGTTACCTGTTGGAATAATCAAATAGGTTGCAACCGGCATCAGGGGAGGTGAATGAAAACAATAAACAGTTATACTCACCTCTCAGGGGCATCAAGTGGGCCCCCAGTGTCCTCTTTAGGCCTGCATCTGACATCATACACCTTGGAGTCACAGGCATCAGCAGTCAGCACCCAACATGACTGCATTGCGCATGACATCTGACGCAGGCCTGAAGAGGACATCAGCTACCAACAGCATTGCAAAGATGTCCAGTAGAGGTGAGGTGAGTATAAGGGTTTGTTATTTTTTCTCACCTCCCCTTATTATACTTTAGGGTCTGATGAGAGATCTCATGGGTGATGAACCCCAAAAGTTTTGGATTAAGCCCAAGCCCAAATCTTTTGGAAAATTCAGGTCAAATCTATGCCTAACATATCACTGTGTGGGGGCCTCAAAAGGAACAATATACTGTGTAGGAGCCAGTAAAGGGGGCAATATACTCGGTAAGGATCAGTAAAGGTGGTGTTATACTGTGTGGAGGCTAATAAGGGGGATAATATACTGTGGTAGCCAATAAAAGGGGTGTTATACCGTGTGTGGGTCAGTAAGGGGGGTGTTATACTGTGAGGGGATCAGTAAAGGGGGCGTTATACTGTGTGTGGGCCAAATTAGAGGATTTTTCTGATCTGCAAATGGGGGGCCAATTACAGAAACAATGACTATTTTTTTTTTTTTGGGGGGGTGCTTTCTATGAGGCTAGGTTCACCCCTGCTCAGCACTGATAAATTATTGCATAGTGATATAACACAACAAAGGCCATTGAAAAGCCATTGATAGAATGAAATTAAAGTTCTCTGCCTTAGTGTACTTAATATTGCACGTCAAGTATAAGATTTTCCATCTATATAATACAGTAGACAGCAAATATTACTGATCATGATTGTAATACAATAGCGTTTTAGACTATAATATACTTGTATGCTAACTATAATTTTACTTTGTTTCTTACAGTTAATACAGACCATAAGTGCAGTGGACAAAGATGAACCACCAGGTGGACAAAAATTTTTCTTCAGTTTAGCATCCGTTAATCCAAATTTCACAGTCCAGGATAATGAAGGTATGGCAAGACTTTTTATGTTATTATATGTAAACCACAGAAATAAATATTAAAATGTTAAGTATTATATGGTTGTGTATTGTTATTTGTATATTTATGTGCCTGTTGATTCTATTATATAATACCATAATAACCAGGCTGTAATGACGTAACTGTTTCCCAGCTGCTCATTGCCTATAGTCTGGGCAAACGGTAATTAGCTCTGCAAGGACATACCTGTATGTCTTTGCAGAATTATCAGCCTAAGGCCAGTTTCAGACGACCGTGTGCTGCACGGTCAACCGTGAATTAAAGGCACAGGCAGCGCAAAGAGGTCACGCGGATGTCAACCATGTACCGCCCATGCACGAGCCAGGCTTCCGCGGCTCCTTTCATTAAATGAATAGGACAGGAATAGGACCAGTTCTATATTTTGCGGCCCGGACTGTCGGCCCACACACGTGACTGTGTAATTCATGGTCATGTGTACGGGCCCATAGAAATGAATGGGTAATTGTGCAATTTGTGATCACGGCCACGATCGTCTGCAAAGGGTCTAAGTCTGCATGAGTTGCTTGGTCCTAGAGCTCCCAGATCAGGTCTGCATTGTATACTAGGAGGCTGTTCCTTTTGTAACTGGAGCTAATGTATGAACCTCAGTTATAGGGCAAATCAGTTTAAAAAAAAGAAAATTAATGTTACAATGCTACCCAAAATCTATTATGACTTACAGTGGGTATGGAAAATATTGAGACCCCTTTAAATTTTTCACTCTTTGTTTCATTGCAGCCATTTGCTAAAAGCATAAAAGTTAATTTTATTTCTCATTAATGTACACTCAGAACCCCATCTTGACAGAAAAAAAACCCAGAAATGTAGATACAGTGGGGAAAAAAAAGTATTCAGTCATCCACCAATTGTGCATGTTCTCCCACTTAAAAAGATGAGAGAGGCCTGTAATTGACATCATAGATAGACCTTAACTATGAGAGACAAAATGAGAAAACAAATCCAGAAAATCACATTGTCTGGTTTTTAAAGAGTTTATTTGGAAATTATGGTGGAAAATAAGTATTTGGTCACCTACAAACAAGCAAGATTTCTGGCTCTCACAGACCTGTAACTTCTTCTTTAAGAGGCTCCTTTGTCCTCCACTCAATACCTGTAGTAATGGCACCTGTTTGAAATTGTTATCAGTGTAAAAGACACCTGCCCACAACCTCAAACAGTCACACTCCAAACTCCACTATGGTGAAGACCAAAGAGCTGTGGAAGGACACCAGAAACAAAATTGTAGACCTGCACCAGGCTGGGCAGACTGAATCTGCAATAGGTAAGCAGCTTGGTGTGAAGAAATCAACTGTGGGAGCAATAATTAGAAAATTAAAGACATACAAGACCACTGATAATCTCCCTCGATCAGGGGCTCCATGAAAGATCTCACCCCGTGGGGTCAAAATGATCACAAGAATGGTGAGCAAAATTCCCAGAACCACATGGGGGGACCTAGTGAATGACCTGCAGAAAGCTGGGACTAACGTAACAAAGGCTACCGTCAGTAACACACTACGCCACCAGGGACTCAGATCCTGCAGTGCCAGACATGTCTCCCTGCTTAAGTACATCTCAGGTAGCTCAGATGCTTGTGGTTGAAGGTTCCAAAGATTATTGAGAGATGCATATCCACAGAGAAACCGAAGTGGAAGGATGTTAGGTAAACACAACGGGTTCCCCCCTCCTGAAAATCATGGAGGCTAGTGTACCATTTGGGAAAAATATTGGGTTATGTGAAGGTGTTCCCCAAAAAGGCGGCGGCGGGTAAAAAAACTTTTTTTTTTTAAAATTTTACTTGTTAATATCCTTTTGGCATGGCAGTGGTCCAATGTTCTCTGTGGGGGGGGGGGGCGCCCGTTCGCCCCTAGAGTTTTCTAATACACTAGGGAACATACAAATCGACCGCGGGCCCGGCGGCCGGGGGGGGGGGCCGGGGGGGCCCCCCCGGAAATTCGTGGAGATGAACCCATCCTTCTAATAAACTCCCATTTAATTTCTTTCACCAAACTGTTTCCTTAATTGAGTCGCCATGGTAAAGTACATAAGTAACATTATATCAGGTCCCATAGAAAATTGGCCCTCTTCACAATAGTGGAGTTTGGAGTGTGACTGTTTGAGGTTGTGGAAGGGTTTAAGAAAAGAAAAGGGGCAAAAAAGGGGGGGAGAGGGGGAAAAGAAGGGGGGAGAAAGGGGGAAAAACACCAAAAAAAAAAAAAAAAAGAAAGGTAGCAAAAGGACAAAGGAGAGGGGATTGGACTTCACATGATGGAGTAAAACCAAGGCAATGGCATAATAAACATGTTTAGATAGTGTATATCAGTGTCAGACTGGGATGTCTAGGGCCCACCAGTGGAATTGCTTCTGGGAGCACCACCATCAGGACCCCTGAAGATCATTGGTCCAGAGACAGGGCAGCTAAAGGAATCAACATGCTGGGAGCCATACAGTGTGTGCTCACCTGGAAGACATACAAAAAAAGAAAAAACATGATGAACTTTGTTATTGACCAATACTTATTTGCACATACAAATAAACTTTAAAAACCAGAAATATCAGATTTATTTCATGTTCCATACTACCTGTAATGGGCAAGTGAACAGCCCTCATTTTTTAAGTGGGAGAAGACAATTGGTGGTGAATAAATATTTCCCCCGTGCATTTTTGCAATTTTATTTAAAAAAAAAAATGAAAATCACATGGTCATAAGAGACCCTTGTGTGAACCAATTAACAACTGTCCATTTCCTTGTCCCCTTGAGATGGTTCTACTACTTCATTGGAGTCCAGCTGTGTTTAATTAAACTGATTGGCTTGATTAGGAAAGGCACACAGCTATATAAACTCAGAGGTCAACGCATGTCAGAGCAAATGAGAATCATGAGGTCAAGGGAACGTCAGCGCAGATGTAATATTGATGGCCTAGTCCTAAGGACAGGCCACTCAAGGTTCCTAAGAGCACAGTGGCCTAAAATCCTTAATGGAAGAAGGATGACCAGCCCGAATTGGCATCAGCCAAACGAGCAAGTGGAAGAAGAGCCTTGTTGAGAGGAGAAAAGAAAAACAAAAAACTATGGGGGGGGTCGGAGAGGGGAGAGGGGGGGGGGGGGGAGAAAGATAAAAAAAACAAAATTAGAGCGGCCCCCCGGCAGGGGGGGGGGTAGTGGGGGGGGGAGGCGGACCGCAAAACATGGAGTCCGCATAGAGTTTGCCAAAAAACACATGAAGGATCCCAGTTAATATGAGAAATAAGATTTTGTTGATGACATGAAGATTGAAGTTTTTGCCATTAATTCTAAGCGGTATGTGTGGGAAAAAAGGAGGTGGTGTACACCTGTTAAAAAAAGCCCCCCCAGGGAAAAATGGGGGGGGGGGGGGGATGTTGTGGGGGGGGTTTAAGTGGGGGGGGGGGGGGGGAGGGAGGGGAGTGGAGGGAAAGAATAAATGCGACCAAGCACAGAGATATCCTAAAAAAACCTCTTCAAGGTGTGGACCTCAGCCTGAAGACCTTCCAACAAGAGAAACTCGTTGTCCGCTGCCAGTGTCCATTCAGTCTTTGACGGCTGACTCCTGCGATGGCAGAGGATCCAGATGTGAAAAACTTGTTGCAACTAAAACTCATGCTGTACAGCTAAAAGGAAAAAAGAAAAGGGGAAAATAAAAGGGAAATAGTTTTTAAAAAAAGAAAAAATATGTACATTTCTGTTTTTCTGTAAATGGGAGGCTGAGCAACATTAATGAGAATGAACTAGACACAGGCAGGGGAAAATAGGGGGCTGGGGACAGCCAGTATGCTTTACATTGAATGTTTTTTTTATTTTTAGCACCTCCCTGGCAGCCGCCACAGTGGTCAAACTACTACTATATGGACTCATGTCATTAAATGATGGAAAGGCTGTAGTGTTCAAAAAAAATGTTGCAAAATGATAGGCCTGTGTATCCTAAACAAGAGAATATAACATGAATTTATTAACATGAAAAGACACATTAACTGATCCACCCCATTTTGACTCCACTGTTTCAGTGATTAGTCATCTCAGGTAGCTCAGATCTTGTGGTTGAAGGAGCAGTGATGGGGGAAAAAAGAGGGAAGAAAAAAAAAAAACTAGTAAACCCTTTTGAATGTTCCCGCTGGCTGATCGTGTGCGGGTAAAGTACATAAGTAACATTATATCAGATAGAAAATTGCACTCACATTTTGGAGTAAAACCAAGGCAATGGCATAATAAACATGTTTAGATAGTGTATATCAGTGTCAGACTGGGATGTCTAGGGCCCACCAGGGGAATTGCTTCTGGGAGCCCACCATCAGGACCCCTGCAGATCATTGGTACCGAGACAGGGCAGCTAAAGGTAATAACATGCTGGGAGCCATGCTGCTCACCTGCCATACCATGTGCACCACTGCACTACCTAAACCCACTGCTACAACCTGTATGGCAAGTGAACAGCGTGGCTCCTAGAATTGTTACCTGTAGCCGCACTGTCCTGGAAAAGCTGATCTGCAGAGGTCCTGGCTGTTGTATCATCGCAGATGTAATATTGATGGCCTATCCTAAGGACAGGCCATCAATATTAGAAAGATGGATAAATCCTTTGAAGAGGTTGTCCAGGAATTGGCGCAACCCATGTTCCTTGCGGGAAGTGTAAAATAAAAAATAAATAAATAAAAAAGCATACTCACCTGTTCCTGGCACTCCGTTGTCCGCTGCCAGTGTCCATTCAGTCTTGTGTCGGCGACTCCTTGCTGGGAGTCCTGCACCTCATGTGACCGCTAAGACAAATTAGGTACAGGATTTCCAGAAATGAGAGGCCACCATGAGACCGAACAGACACAGGCAGGGGACAATGGGGTGCTGGGGACAGGGGAAGAAGCTTTTTTTTTATTTTTTTTTTTTTTTACTTCCTTGGGGGGGGCGCCACAGTGGTCACTCTAGTTTATGGACAACCTCTTTTAAGGGGTTGTCTGGGCCAAATTTTTTTATGGCCTCTTCACTGGTCCCCCATACTGTATGGAGAACAGTGATGGAGCCATTATATTGTGTGGGAGCAGTGATGGGGGCTAACATCCTGTGTGGGGGACATTAAACTGTGTGGGGCATATTAAAGGGGTTGTCCAGGCTTAATCTTTTTTATGGCCTATGCTCAGGATAGGCCATAAATACCTGATCGGTAGGGGGCTGACACATGGCACCATCATCTGTACAGCGTCACTTCCGGCTCCCGTTCTGTACACAACACAGGGCCGGAAGCAGAAAGATCCATCCGCTATTTAGTCTCCTGGCGCCTTCACTGCAGCTCAGCTCCTACTGACTTCAATAAGTGCTGAGATGCAGTGAAGGTGCCCGGCTAATACACAGTGGACAGAGCTTTCTGCTTCTGGCCCTGTATTGTGTACAGGACGGGCGCCAGAAGTGGCTCCATACAGCTGATCGGTCCGGGGGCAGCACCGTACAGATCAGGTATCTATGGCCTATCCTGAGGATAAACCATAACAAATTATTCCTGGACAACCCTTTTAATATACCCCCCCTAATGCGCCACACTTTAAAGAGGTTGTGCAGTATAATGTGACATCACGTGCAGGGGGAACTTGTGCTGGAAGAAAACAGAGCTGCAGGCCGAACCACTCTGGGAGACAATGGGGACAGGAGAGAGTTTTTTTTTTTTTTTTTTTTTTACCTGCCCCAGTGTAATTAAAAAAAAAATGTTATCCTGCACAACCCCTTTAATGTCCCCAGGCTATTGGCCTCCATCACTGCCCCCCCCACCAATGACCCCATCAATGGTCCCCATACAGTATAGGGGACCAGTGAAGGGGCCACTGTACGGGGGGGAATATTGAAGGGGCCCATGTATGCCCATACAGTGGCCCCTTCACTGGTCTCCCCTATAGCAGTATTGCAGTTTCTGCGACTTAGGTATTGTTATGCTGAAGCCCTAGAGCAGGCACCAGCATAACAATACAGTGAGAAATTAGCTGGGGTGGGAGGGGGGGGATTACAACTCTCAACAGACCCAGAGCATCTGGAGTTGTTAGGGGTTGTAGTTATCAGAGTGGTCAGTGAAGTTTAAAGATTTGGGGGCAAAATAGGGGGAAAAGTTGTTTTTTTGTTTGCGTGGTTAAGCTGTACTTACCTTTCACACTGCGGGTCTGGGCTCCTATGCAGAAACCTGCCGCTGCGCACAGCATCAGTACGTCAGTGACGCTTGCAGCGACAAGCTACAACTGGATTGGTTCCAACGGCTGCCCATCAGGATCCCCCTACCCCCTTCCTAGAGTGAATTCTTGATAGTGACGGTTATGGGTGCTGCAGCGATATCTCAGATACTTGAAAGAGATACAGCTTTAGTACCCACAACCGCAGTTATCAAAAACATGGTGAATGAGCAGAGCAGCACCCAGCATGTAAACAATACTGGGACAGTATAATATGCTCCTCAGTGGCCCCAACACAGAATTATATGCTCCGCAGTGGCCCCAACACAGCATTATATGCTCCGCAGTGGCCCCAACACAGCATTATATGCCCACAGTGGCCCCCACACAGTATTATATGCTCACAGTGGCCCACACACTGTATTATATGCCCAAAGTGACCCCCACACAGTATTATATGCCCACAGTGGCCCCCACACAGTATTAAGTGCTCCACAGTGCCCCCTCCCCCACCCCCAGAGCCGGTGCTATTATTATACTCTGGGGTCTCCTCAGACCCCAGAATATAATAAATAGAGGCCCAGAAGAAGTGATTAAAAATAACAAACACTTATACTCACCTTGTCTTACTTCTCCAGGGCATCCTCGCTCCGTCCTGCTGTCTTTCCCATCTTCCTTGGTCCCCTGGTCTCAACGTCCTGTGCCCCAGACATCACCGCTGGGGCCTGTGATTGCACCTCAGCGGTCACGTGGGGGCGCGATGACGTCATTACACTGGGACGCTCCGTGTCACCGCTGGGGCCTAATCACAGGCCCCTGCAGTGAGACCGGAAAAGTGCCGGAGACGATGCCGAGCCCAGGACAGCCAGGTGAGTATTTTTTTTTTTTTTTGTCACTTCCCCTGGGCTGGGCTGGCATCTAATGGCACCTATTAACAATAGGTATAGCGGTTGGGGAACCAGGCCTTCCCCGACCACTATCATGGTAGTCCGGGGTCCTGGCCATTTCCAGCTGGCCGCAGGCCCCACACCCCTCCGGTCGCAGCCCTTGCTACCACGATCGTTACGCCACTATCCATTGGTCAGGGGCCCGATCCGGATGGTCAGGAGCCAGTCAGGCCCCTGACCGTCCCGATCAGACCCTTGACCTTTGCATTGGCAAAATGAGTACTAATAGTCGGGGCTCGGAGCCCACTGGCGGATTCACCGGTTCCCCGGTGGGCCAGTCCGACCCTGGTGTATATTATCGGAAACATAAACATGCCTGTAAATCAAATGAGTGTGGGGGGATGGAGGCTAGGGAAAGGAGGGGGGGTAAGATTGTCTGACATTTTAGAGACTGACAGGGTAGAGTGAGGTGGAGGGGGGGAGGTATGACATAAACAATGGACATGTCAAACATAAGTACAATGAGTCCCTCAGCCTTCTGCCGTAACCTTAACCATGGTCCAATATAATCATGGAGATGAGATCATTGAGTTGGAGTCCCTCCAGTAGGTGCAGATACTATAAATCGGTCATGGTTGAGGCATATAAGTGAGCTTCTAGTACAGTAGAATAATATTAACTGGTTAGAGAATTGAGACTACGTGAGTTTGCCAGATGAGTTGGTTCCAGGTCTCAGTCACACATAATGGCTGAGGGGGGAAAGTTACAGTGTGGAAGAGCGCTGACCTGGTGGATGAGTATCAGTATCCTGAGGGAAGACCACAGGTGAAGGTGGTGGAGGAATTAAAACATCAAAATCTGCACTCCAAAAGCCACATAGTGCTCCTTCACATCTGTGGCCTGCTGTGCACCCAAACTGCAGTTTATGCCCACAAATATGACACTGTTGTACCGAGGATAACAAAATTAGTGTCATATATCGGTATAAACTGCTGTTTGGACACAGATACAAACACAGAAGGGAATGAGCGCCATGGGGTTTTTCGGAGAACAGATTTAGACAGTTTGCTTTTTGGACTTTGTCACACTTTTGCAGAGCCCCTGAAATGTCAATAAAGTGTAATCCTCTGATGTGTGACACCATTTTAGAAACTACACCCCTAAAATAATTTATCGAGGGGTACAGTGAGCCTTTTTAAATCCCAAATGTTGCATTAAATTATTTTCCAGAAATGAATGCACAATTGATGGTGAAAGATGAAAACGGCAATTTTTCAATATGTTCATATTTTTCAATATGTTGTGATCAGCTTGTATCAAAGATCAATACTCCAAATGCTATTGTGCTCGGGATACCCACTTAACAGATTTTGAAGTGTCTGCTGACACAAGCTGGGCACAACATATTGGGCACAGAAATGGCATATCTCTTGAAAGATAGTAATTTACACACTTCATCAGCTGCACATTCACTTATATAAATTAAATTAATGGAATGCTCAATGGTTAAAAAATACTTGCTACTCCACTTCATAAACCCCTTCAGTGGTATAGTTTATAAAATGGGGTCAAATGCCTGCTAATTCCAATTTACTAGCAATTCAATGGCTATACAAAAGTGGCATGACGTCCAAAAGCCAAAATGTGCTCCAAAAAACAAAATAGCGCTCCTTCCCTTCTGTGCCTGGCTGTGCCCAAACAGCAGTTTAAACCTACATATAACATTGTTAAGTACGTTATCCTGGGTACAGCAATGTCATATATGTGGGCATAAACTGCTGTTTGGGCACAGAGCAGGGTACAGATGCTCTTTTGAGCTCAGATTTAGATAGTTGTTTTTTGGATGCCATGTTACATTTTCAGATATGCTAAAATTACCCCTACAAAATGGGGTCACTTCTTGGGGAATTCCAGTTTACTGGCACCTCCAGGGCTCTGCAAAAACAACATGGCATCCAGAAAGTCCCTCTATGTTAATAAAATCTGTGAAACAGCTGTTGTGTCAAAATGCTCACTATACCCCTTGATAAATGCTGTGAGGGGTGTAGTTTCCAAAATGGTGTAGTTTAGGAGAGTTTCCATTGTATTGGTACTCTAGGGGCTCTGGAAATGAGAAATGGCACCTAAAAACTATTCTAGCAAAATCTGCTTTTCAAACATCCAGTGTCACTCCTTCCCTTCCGCGTGATGCCGTGTACCCAAACATAAGTTTCCATCCACATGTGGGGTATTTCTGTGCTAGGAAGAAATTGCATAACAAACTGTGAGATGTATTTTCTCCTTTATCTCCTTGTGAATGTGTTAATTTTAGGGCTAAATGAATGTATTATTGAATAAAAATGAAATGTCTAAATATCACCTCCATATTGTTTTAATTTCTGTGAAATGCTTAAAGGGTTAACAAACTTCTCAAACACTGTTTTGAAATATTTGAGGGGTGCAGTTCTAAAAATGGGGTGATTTATTGGGAGAGTTCTAATATATAGACCTTAATAATCCCCTTCAGAGCAAGTGATCCCTTAAAAATTAGTTTGCTAAATATTTTTGTAAATCTGGAAAATGCTTGTAAATCTGGAAAAATGTTGTAAGCCTTCTAACATCCAAAATAAATTAAATAATGATCAAAAGTTGATGTCAATATAAAGCAAAGACATGGTAGATAATATTTATTTAAGCTATTTTGGCGATACGACTATATGTCTAAAAAGCAGAGCTTTTCACATTTTGAAAATTGCAATTTTTTTCCAAATTTCCATTAAATTTCCCATTTTTTTTTATAAATAATTACAAAACTATTTATCAATGTTTACCACTAACATGAACTACAATGTGTCACTAAAAAACAATCTCAGAATCACTTGTGTAAGTTAAAGTGTCTCAAAGTTATTGCCATATAAAATGACACTTGTCAGTTTCGAGAAATGAGGCCGTGTCCTTAAGGTACTTTTAGGCTGTGTCCCTAAGGGCTTAATTTGCAAATTACATTGGGGAAGATTTATTAAGACTGGCATTACAGATGCCAGTTTTAAGAAAGGCCTTGACAGGCGTAAGACATGGCCGATATATGAAAAGTCTCTGGTCTCTTCATACAGCAGGCACATACCCATGTGCCAAAATGGAGATTTGTATTATAACCCACACCAGAAAATTATAATTGCAATCCACACTATGTGGGGAGCAAGGTGCAGAACTAGGGTTGTAGTGCATGTAAAGGCAAGAAAGGGCTTTGCGCCAAATGTGCACCACAAAAAAATTTATAAATTCCCTCCACTATGTCTATAAAAATATTAAATGCTACTTTTATAGATCTGGCACTATTATTATTATTATTTAGTAGTAGTAGTAGTAGTAGTAGTAGTAGTAGTAGTAGTCCTGTGTATAAAATTACAATCTGAGTTTCCATATTCAATAAAGAAATACATTAGTTACATATATTTCTTTCTGATACTAATATAACTGTTTGTTCTTTAAAGTTGAACTAATCTTATAAGAGTAACAATTTTTATGTTTTCATCTGCAGATAACACTGCTCGAATCTTAACAAGAAGAAATGGATTTAACAGACATGACATAAACACTTATCTTCTCCCCGTTGTTATATCTGACAATGATTACCCCATTCAAAGCAGTACTGGAACTTTAACTATAAGAGTATGTGCATGTGATAATCAGGGAAACATGCAATCCTGCAGTGCTGAGGCCTTACTCCTACCTGCTGGCCTTAGCACAGGAGCATTAATTGCAATTCTTCTCTGCATCATAATACTTCTTCGTAAGTACTTTTAATATTTTACATACATAACTAAATTTGTATGCTATTATTACATTATAAAGAATGAAATATAACTACCCACATTCAATAGTATTTGTATATAATATCCTCTTATTCTTTTTATAGAAACATAAATAGTTAGACAACATATAGACATAAAGACAATAGATAGATATTCCAACGGTCAACTATAATTTATGAAGAAACAGTTTACATACCTCCCAACTGTCTTGGATTCAATGGGACAATCCCAATCCTATATTTCCTGTGCTGTCCCACTGTCCCTGGCGGAGGTGTGTCCCGGCATCAACCCCATCTGTTTCCTGTCTTGACGTAGATGGATTTGAGTGCTATAGTGAAGTTTCACCATTCATCCACTGCCTGTGTGTTGGTGGGACTGGAGGTGGGGCTTACGATACCTAACCACTGCTTGTTATGCACACTAGAGATTTTATCAGTTATTTGAAAGTTGGCAGGTATGTGTTTCTTTAAACATTGCACAGAGCCCAATTTAATTAATCAAATGTCTATGTAATGCAGGATAGGACTAGTCCTCCCAAGTGAGAGATTGTAACTGTTCTCCAATCTGGCCAAGGGATAAACAGAGGATATTTCCCTAATAAGTTAGATTTCCTTAATAGTTAAAATGAAACAGGGTTTTCTATACCAAATAACCCTTAATGGTACATAATAAAAGAATTTCAAGACTTAACCTTAAAAATCTTACTAGTTTTAGGAAAGGAAATGCCACTCCATATATACAAACAATAGTTGTCTCATTAATAAAGGATTGGTAGGAGAATCTTCCAAAAATGAGGTGTGGGGATCGCGCTTCACCAAAGATGCTTTATTATACTCAAATAACACAACGCGTTTCGGGGAAATCAGATCCCCTTTATCAAGTGTACAAGAGACAGCCTGAGGAGGTAGGCTGTGAGAGCTGAAGGAGACTTCCCATCTCAGGGTTTCAGCTACCCTCCTGTTTCCTTTTTCCTTCACTTCCTGGTTTTCAGTCCAGCAACATGTTTGTTGTAAACAATAGTTATCTCTGGATTTATATACACAGATAACAGAGGCACTGATAAAAAAAACCTGTTCTAGTCATTATCAGGGCTCAAGAACTGGAAGTAGTATGTAGAGAGAAAGATAAAATAAGAGATGTCTGGGAGCAAAGACTGAGTCATCAGTCCAACCAAAGAAGAGGCCTGTACCTAGATGACCAGCTGTAAACTCTGAGGAGGAATATTTAGCTGTATCTGGCAAACCAAGCAAGACAGACATAGCAATGTATTGGGTGAAACACTTCAGTTAGTTTAAGCTACAAGTCTGAATATAATCCTTGAGATGGGGCTACCCTATTAAAGGGGTTTTCCCATCTCCCTGGTTTAGCAGCTTTGCCTGCTGTCTCTTCTTCTCGCTTCCTGTATTCCTTATCAAATAGTCAAAGTTGCCTCCCCTTCCTCCAGCATCTTGAAAAGGACACTATGAAGTATCAAAATACTTAGGACTACTAGAAATCTAATATAAATGCTGATCAAATAATATGCACATTCTTCTAGAGAATGGATGGCATGTTATCTGTGTGTTTACATAGAGCGATAACAGACACAGCTTTATCAGCAAACTGCAATTAGTGACCTGATTGTCCTGCCAGCAGAGCTGTAGATAACAGTGAGAGCACTCAGCCCTTCCAGAGAGCAGTGAGTGATGTCATCTGTCCTGCCTTATTACACAGGTCTGGTGCCATGGAAACAATGTGTAAACAAAGGGAGGAATAATTTCACATAGTAGGAAAACAAAGCAGCATTGCTAAAACATTGTATTTAGGAAAACTCTTCAATTTACATAAGTTAGCAGTATAGATAGGATCCTTGAGCTGGGAATACCCCTTTAAGGATTCTAGGAGAACTGGATGCTTTCCCTTATTATGTGTAGTCTCTAGGTATAACACATGACAGTGAAATTATGTAACCTTTTAATAAAAGGACATTTACACTTTTAGCGACTGCCAGTGAGTTTCCCTAGCTGTAAGCGGGCGTTCACACTACCGTTGGTGACCGTCAGTAGTGTCCGTTGCTATTGTCCGTTACAAGATTTTAGCATCAGACACTAGCTGAACCATCAGAAATCCGTTAAAATTGCCATTCATTTCAATGGGTTTTTATATTGTGTCCGTTTGTGTCCGTTTACACCAAATCCATCAGAAGTCTTTTTTTTTTCGCGGACAAAAAATCCTACATGCAGGACTTTTTGTCCGTTTGAAAAAAAATGGATTCTTGACGGACAGCAAGTCCGTTATATTTTTAACATTGAAGTCTATGGGTAACGGACTTATAACAGACAGTAACTGAGAGCAATCAGTTACTGTCCATTATTTTATGTCCATTTTTTTCCTGCGCATACTCAGAAAGGAGAAACAAACAAAAATACGGACGCTAACTGATACTAATGTGTCCGTTTTTTTAACTGTACCATTAATTGGATCAGTTAAAAAACGGACACATTAACATCAGTTAGTGTCTGTTAATGTCTGTTATGATAAGTGTCCATTTTTTTTTTTTAACGGACACCTTCATAACGGACTCCAACGGTAGTGTGAACCCTGCCTAAGTATGTTTCTCTAAATTATAATGCATGTCCATGTTAGAGAATATTTGTTTTATTATATAAGTGATGTGTCAATAAATCTTGGTATGTTGAGCAGTTTCCTAACGATGCCTTAAGTTAGGTACTGTAAATTATTAAACAATAACTTTATGATATGGTTGATTCTAATCAATTTTGGATAGTTATCCAAGTATCCACGTCTTGTCAAGAAAAAATATTTAAAGAGAAAAAAAAATATTTAAATTAGTAAAAAATAATCAGCAATATTCATATTTTGTAATTAGTTTCCTAAATTATGTGCTTGCTTATCTAAAGGCACAGAAGGGCACTGAATGAATTCTGGAGACTTATCCTCTTTGCAGTTGTATATTTTTTTAAACTCAATAATTTAAGGAAATAGAACGTTTATAATTTCAAAGCTAGTAAGTGGAATAAAATGACATGGAACAAATATGAAAATGACAAACCTAGTAAATAACACTTTGTATGCTTACCCAGTATTTGTTTCAGTACATAATTTTCTAGACATATTCAGCAAAGATAAGTGCTAAAGATAAATTGCTTGTTCCAAATTACTTGACCTTTAATTTATGGATACTTTAATTTTAATCTATTTTAAACATTGGGCAAATGTACTAATCCTGTCTAACTTTTAGAGAGGGCAGAGTTAGATTAGACGGGTTTAAAATGCACCAGTTTTATCATTGTGCATCATACTGGATACATTTGGTGGCCTGCCCCCTTTTGTGACAATTAAATTGTTGTAGTATTCAGTTGATGTCCAATTGTACATTATTTGTTAGATTAAATTTAACCATCAATGTCATTTTATATTACACAAGAATCTAGCTCCATTGAAAATACTGACATACTATAAGCAATTATTTGATTTTGACTATTTTACCTGTAAATAACTCTTTTCTACTGTACACTGTTGTAATTTGGTCTACACATAAATGATTGTTTTAGAAAGTTATGTACTAGCAACAGGTCCCTAGCTACCTGGCTCCTGGGATCTGACAAGCCCTTGGTTAGATTTAGCTTAAATTCTAAAAACTTATAAATACCCCCCAGTACTTATTTATTTATTTACATATTTAGTTACTTAATTTTTAAAATCTGTTACTGTACATGCATTCAGTGTACTCCAAATGTGTTAATATGCTTCAGAGAACTACATGCAACATACCCGGGCAGATTTTTTGGTATTTTGGCCTTTTTTCAGAGAGTATGAATGATAACACAAAAACTTTTTCTCCACGCATAGTTAGTGGTAGGTTGAATCCATTTATTGTCAAACTTCTGTGTTTTGTTTTTTTTAACTCATAATGACAACCAAAAACAACAAAATGACCCTGTCCAAAGGTTCACATACCCCAGTTCTTAATACTGTGTATTACCCTCTCTAACATCAATGACAGCTTGAAATCTTTTGTAGTAGTTGTGGATGAGGCTCTTTATTTTCTCAGATGGTAAAACTGCCCATTCTTCTTGGCAAAAAGTCTCCAGTTCCTGTAAATTCCTGGACTGTCTTGCATGTACTGGGCGCTTGAGATCTCCCCAGAGTGGCTCAATGATATTGAGGTCAGGAGACTGAGATGGCCACTCCAGAACCTTCACTTTCTTCTGCTGTAGCCAATGACAGGTCGACTTGGCCTTGTGTTTTGGATCGTTGTCATGTTGGAACATCCACGTACGTCCCATGCGCAGCTTCCTGGCTGATGAGTGCAAATTTGCCTCCAGTATTTGCTGATAACTTGCTGCAATCATCTTTCCTTCAACTTTGACCGTTTCCTGTACCTTTGAAGCTCACACATCCCCACATCATCAGTGATCCACCTCCGTGCTTTACAGTAGGAATGGTGTTCCTTTCATCATAGGCCTTGTTGACACCTCTCTAAATGTAACATTTATGGTTGTGGCCAAAAAGTTAAATTTTTGTCTCAGCACTCCAAATTACCTTGTTCTAGAAGTTTTGAGGCTTGACTCTGTGCTGTTTGGCGTATTGAAGGCGAGATTCTTTGTGGCATTTGCGCAGTAATGGCTTTCTTCTGGTAACTCGACCATGTAGCCCATTTTTCTTCAACTGCCTCCTTATTGTGCATCTTGAAACAGCCACACCGATAGTTTTCAGAGAGTCCTGTATTTCAGCTGATGTTATGTGTGGGTTTTTCTTTGCATCCCGAACAATTTTCCGGGCAGTTGAGGCCGAAATTTTGGTTGGTCTACCTGACCGTGGTTTGGTTTCTGGGCATGTTATCAGGCCAAAATCTCCAGGGTATGTGAACTTTTGAACAGGGTCATTTTGATGTTTTTGGGTGTCATTATGATTTAAAAAGAGAAAACACAGAAGTTTGACAATAAATGGCTTCAACCAACCACTAACCATGAGTGGAGAAAAAAGCTTTTGTGTTATCATTCATATTCTCTGAAAAAAGGCCAAAAAACCAAAAAAAAATCTGGTATGTAAACTTTTTAGCACCACCGTATATAACAACAGGATATCAATACACAGTATGTAAAAATCTATTATCAGTGTTCCTATAGTATGATATCCTATCAATATATATATGTGCTCCAAAGAAAGTCATACTTTAATCTAAGGTGATGGTAATATCAAGAATATGTAAATGATATGTGATTATCTATGCATCAACTTTACTTATCCAGTAGCTACAGTTTTTGCAGTGTCTCCAGATTCCCTTGTCCTCTTGACAGACAAGGAACCTTTGTAAAGTTAAAAACCTGAGCTTACTGTATAACGTGGTAGTGATCATCCCTTGTGTTTAGGACACATTTCACTGAATAAAGTGGGGGAAATACATTAAAACATATTTTTTTTTATTAATATATAGTTAAAATTATATATAGTGGCACCCAATATGATAATCATGACAGCTGGTACAGTTGAACAGCCAAGAATTTTCCTCCTACACTCTATTGACTATCCATTTGAATACAGTCAAAATCTATATTCAAATCACTCCAGATATGGATAGTATTAAATAATCCCTTCAATACATTGGAATACAGGATAGAGAGAAGTGAATTGAAGCTGACAAAGCGGAATTCGTTCCGAATTTCAGGAAATCTTCGATTCGCATCGATTCTGGATTTCCTTACGCTTCGATGTATCGAATTGCACATTTCCGATGGGGTTTTTAACCCCTTGGATGCTGCGGTCAAACATGACCGCGGCATCCAAGGGGTTCCGCCATGCTACCAGTCCCTCTCGGCACCCCCCCGTGGTGATTAAAAATAAAAAAAATGCTGATACTCACCTGTCCTGGGCTCCACAGTAATGACTTCATCACGCCCCCACATGACCGCTGAGGGCCAATCACAGACCCCAGCAATGATGTCCAGGGAGCAGGACTTCATTCGGAAGGAAGAAGAAGAGCGAGGAGGACGGTCTGACAGCCGGGTTCCCAGGAGAGGTGAAGCTAAGGTGTTTGTTATTTTTAATCACTTTCCCTGGGCCTCTGATTATTATACTCTGGGGTCTAAGTCCAGAGTGTAATAATAGCACCAGTTCTGGGGGGGAGGAATTGAAGTAGCGATATCTGATCGCTGCTTCAATGGGGGGGGGGGGGAATAGGCTGACAGTCTCCATTCAAGGCAGGATCAGCCAGGTATGCTGAGGGACAGTGATGTGGCAGACCCAGGGTCACTGGTCAGACCCTGGGCTGATGAATAGGAGCAGTGGCACCCTCCAAAAACGTTGCGGGGGGAACAATCGGGACCCCAATATATAATAAGGCCCCTGAGATGCCACGGTCATGATTGACCGCGGCATCTCAGGGGTTAACACCCATGATCGGAGCTCAGCTCCAACCGCAGGTGTTAGAGGACAGTGTCAGCCGTTACATAAGGCTGACACCTGTGAAGCAGGGTGCACACACAGTTTCTGTGTGCGTACCATGCTTTCGCTGTGGTTTGCAGGAAGTCCTTCTCGGCAGCGCCTTACTATTAGCACGGATGTCGGGAAGGGGTTAACGCGATTCGCTGTGAATTAATTTGGATCGAATTGTTTTGGAGACTTTGGAGAATCGGTCGAATCAAATTTTTGCAAAATTCGCTCATCTCTAATACAGGACAATCAAGACTCCTTCCTTATTGTTGCCCCACATGCCTGGCAAGAGGTTGATTTTCTTCCCTATTGCTGTTACCTTTGTGGTCCTGTATACGCCTCTTGAACTCATGGATGGTCTTCCATATGATCTTCCATACATCATAAAGCAATTATATATATATACACAACCCCAGTTCCAATGAAGTTGGGACGTTGTGTAAAACATAAATAAAAACAGAATACAATGATTTGTAAATCGTTTTCAAGTTATATTCAATTGAATACACTACAAAGACAAGATATTGAATGTTCAAATGGATAAACTTTGTTGTTTTTTGCAAATATTCGCTATTTTTGAATTTGATGCCTGCAACACGTTCCAAAAAAGCTGGGACAGGGGCATGTTTACTGTGTTACATCACCTTTCCTTTTAACAACACTCAATAAGCATTTGGGAACTGAGGACAATAATTGTTGAATCTTTGTAGGTGGAATTCATTCCCATTCTTGCTTGATGTACAACTTCAGTTGCTGAACAGTCCGCACAATTTCAATGGGAGACAGGTCTGGACTGCAGGCAGGCCAGTCTAGTACCCGCACTCTTTTACTACAAAGCCACGCTGTTGTAACACATGCAGAATGTGGCTTGGCATTGACTTGCTGAAATAAGCAGGGACGTCCCTGAAATAGATGTCGTTGGAATGGCAGCATATGTTGCTCCAAAACCTGTATGTACCTTTCAGGATTAATGGTGCCTTCAGAGATGTGCAAGTTACCCATGCCATGGGCACTCACACAAACTCCATACAATTAGTGGTGCTGGTTTTTGAAATTTCCGTTGATAACAATTCAGACAGTCCTTTTCCTCTTTGGCCCAGAGGACACGACATCCATGATTTCCAAAAACAGTTTGAAATGTGGACTGGTCAGACCACAGGACACTTTTCCACTTTACGTCAGTCCATCTCAGATGAGCTCGGGCCCAGAGAAGTCGGGGGTGTTTCTGGGTGTTGTTGATATATGGCTTTGGCTTTGCATGGTAGAGTTTTAACTTGCACTTGTAGATGTAGTGACGAACTGTGTTCACTGACAATGGTTTTCTGAAGTGTTCCTGAGCCCATGTGGTCATATCCATTACAGAATGATGTTGGTTTTTAATGCAGTGCTGCCTGAGGGATCAAAGGTCACAGGCATTTAATGTTGGTTTTACGCCTTGCTGTTTACTTGCAGAGATTTTTCCGGATTCTCTGAATCTTTTGATGATATTATGGACTGTAGATGATGAAATCCCTAAATTCCTTGCAATTGTACATTGAGAAACATTGTTCTTAAACTGTTGGACTATTTGCGCACGCATTTGTTCACAAAGTGGTGAACCTTGCCCCATATTTGCTTGTGAATGACTGAGCCTTTCGGGGATTCTCCCTTTATACCCAATCATGACACTCACCTGTTTCTAATTAACCTGTTCACCTCTGGAATGCACCAAACAGGTGTTTTGTGAGCATTCCTCATCTTTCCCAGTCTTTTGTTGCCCCTGTCCCAGCTTTTTTGGAACGTGATGGAGGCATCAAATTCTAAATGAGTGAATATTTGCAAAAAAACATTAAAATTTATCCTTTTGAACATTAAATATCTTGTCTTTGTAATGTATTCAATTAAATATAAGTTGAAAAGGATTTGCAAATCATCGTATTCTGTTTTTATTTATGTTTTACACAACATCCCAACTTCATTGGAATTGGGGTTGTATATATATATAATTAATAAATACATTTTGAAAATGGCAATCCATTCCTTTTACAGGACATGGTCTCTTGTCACCTGGCTAGCTCTCTATCTAGTATAGGAGGCAAATTACTGGCTGTCTAACTGTATCAACAGTTATCATATTAAGTGCCACTATATATATATTTTTTTTATATATATATATATATATATATATATATATATAGCAACCATTTTTAATAAAAGTTATGCTTTAATTTATCTTATCTGTACTTTATTTGCTATAATTTGAGAGCTGTTTAAGTTGAGTAATTGGAAATTCTAAATTGTACAGTAGCTTAGTATCTACCCCATGTATGATATAAGATATCATTGTTGGGGACAGGATAATACAGAATGTACTCTGTCATACTGATGTTCTTTTCAGACTTTGTTGTCATTGCCCTATACCTTTGAATGAGCAGGATACCACTGATACAAGTGATGAAAACTTTGAGCCTGTCTTGCATGCAATATCTCTCTGCCCAGCTTGAGGATACATCTGGTGGCAAAAATTATGCCAGTAGACATAAAATTGACTGCATAAGAAACTATAGCATCAATTATTTTCATTCTTTCTCCATGGCATTGTCATATTAAACAGGAGAGAAAAGTGATATACATATTTGAACAAGCCCTTTTATATGTTTTAATGATATGAACTAGTCTCATCAACTGAATCATTTAACATATTTATTAAAGTTTTTGTTGATTATCTATTTTGCAGTTATTGTGGTACTGTTTGCTGCTCTGAAAAGGCAGAGAAAGAAGGAGCCATTGGTTTTGTCTAAAGAGGACATCAGAGACAATATTGTCAGTTATAATGATGAAGGAGGCGGAGAAGAAGACACACAAGCTTTTGACATTGGCACTCTTAGAAATCCTGGTGCTATGGATGATAAGAAACATCGTAGAGACATTATTCCTGAAAATTTGTTGTTACCCCGGAGAACTGCTTCTGTCCCAGACAATACAGATGTTCGTGATTTTATTAACCAAAGGTTAAAAGAGCATGATAATGATCCTACTGCACCACCATATGATTCACTTGCAACATATGCATATGAAGGCAATGATTCTATAGCTGAATCTTTAAGTTCTCTAGAGTCTAGTACTACAGAAGGGGACCAAAACTATGAATACCTCAAAGAATGGGGTCCACGTTTCAACAAACTAGCTGAAATGTATGGCAACGGGGAAAGTGATAAAGATTCCTAACTTGAAAAAAATGTGTCATCACCCTTTTTTATTTCAAAGTGGAATAAATATGCGGGCACTTGGAAATAATATTAACAATTTTAAAATACATTTTTCTGACACTTGGCACAGTGTTAATATAATAACAATAACACATTAAAAAGAAAAAGGAAGAAAAAAAAACTTTTTACCACATTCATTTATTTCATCAGTTTTTATTCTATGTAGACTATCACCCTAGAGTATGGCTAATGTTAAATGCAAACTGTGGATTGAATGCCATGGTTACTATGTTGTCTGTCTATCAAATGATCAGTTTGAAAACTTGAACAGAAGACTACTTCCTCGTACAAACTCATATATACATTGCTTCTATTGGGTAATTGGCTGCCTTTTCATTTGCAGCAACAGTTTGTTTGTCTTTGCTTTTTTTTTTCTTGAAGGAGCAAGGAAATGATTTTTCTGATATTCTGATACATTATGTGCATTAAAATTTACTGAAATGTACATTTGATGTTAAGTGTGATGCAGCTGGTGGAAATATATGTTAGTAGAATGTCATTTCATCAAATAGTATCTTGCCAATGTTTTATATTTATATTTTTGTATTTATTTTTAAGAAATAAACCTGTTTTTACAACTTGCTTAATGGCTAAATGATTTTAATACAATAATATAGTCTGTGGGGAAAACTGAAGTAAATAAAATAATAACTACAGTATTAATATATTTGGTATATGTGATTCAAAATTAGTATTCCATTATATCCATTAAAAAAGCATAGCTTGAGATCATTTATTGTTTTATTATGTTCTTCATAAAAAATAGTTTTTTATTTGAAGTGACTCTACTCACAACTAACCGCCTAATGGGCAGATATATTGAAATAACTACTGCAGGTTATAAAAACAGACTAACCAAGATACTAAAGCACTGTCATTTATATCAACATCAAGTGTCAACAGAACAGTATAATCAAGTCAAGCTTTATATAAAACTAACCATAACGATTCTTATCAATAGGTCAAATCTAGCATATAGTTACTATACTTTATTATTTGCTTACAGTACTGTACATTAATTCATCTAAAAATATATTTGTTGAAGGTAAGCACACATGGCAGTAGATACCCTTATTAGAGGAAGCGGTGGAAGTTATAGAAATAATTAAAACAATTTATATGTTGTATAATTATTGTGTTATGCAAACTTCATAATATGTGAATATAGATAGGAAATCTGTGTTTACTAAAGTCTCTTGAATGGTTAAGAAAGATATCCCTTTTAATTATTTAGAACAATAGAATATGGAATAGATATAAGTTAAAAGGATACTGTAGTACAAATGATCGTTTTAAACATGAAATCTCACTTAAAATCTTTTTCACTCTATGTCTGATGACACTGTTACCTCTTCTCATTTATTGAATAATACTATGAAACTGCATTATGCAAATGTTTCCTGGACCATTGCATGGCAATAATTCAGCAATGTAGTGAATAGATACCACAAATGTTACCATTTCTCCGTATTCTGCTATTTTTGCTCATTCTGCTTCTGTTTCCTGTAGGTGGCATAATTTTTTTTTTTTTTTTTTTTTTTTTTAGTGGACTGGACTTTGAGCCCAGTCTGTGACATGCATGCTGTTTGATAGAGTACATTCTACAATTACAACTTCTCTTAAGGCTAAGACATGCATGTGTGGGTCTCCTTCATACTGATTTTAAATCCTCTATACAATATACAGTGACGGAAATAAGTATTTGATCCCTTGATTTTGTAAGTTTGCCCACTGAAAAAGACATGAACAGTCTATAATTTTAAGGGTAGATTAATTTTAACAGTGAGAGATATCAAAAATAAAATCCAGAAAATAATATCAAAAATAAAATCCAGAAAATTACATTGTATACATTTTATACATTTATTTGCATTTTGCAGAGAGAAATAAGTATTTGATCCCCTACCAACCATTAAGAGTTCTGGCTCCTACAGACCAGTTAGATGCTCCTAATCAACTTGTTACATACCTTAAAGACTGCTCTCTTAAAGTGAGCAAACTTACAAAATCAGCAAGGGATCAAATACTTATTTCCTTCATTGTATATATATGAATCTGCTGGTGGCATTGAAAATGGCGTAATAGTGAGGGGATGTACCCCGCGTGCCGCCCATGCACGGGCCGTGCTTCCGCAGCTCCTTTCATTAAATGAATAGGTGCCATGGAAGCAAGGGCCACAAAATAGGACAGAATAGGCCCAGACTGTCAGCCTGCAGACGGGACCGTGAAATTCACGGTCATGTGTATGGGCCATAGAAAAGAATGGGTCAGTGTGCTATCTGTGAAATACATGGATAACACACTGATCTAGGCCATGTTCGTTTGCAACTGGCCTAACACTAAGCCTCTACCTTAGTAATGGAGCTGTCTAACAGACAGCTTGCTAATACTAAGGCCCCTGGCAGACGACCGTGGACAAGGTCAGTGTGTTATCAATATTTTTCCCGGATAGCACACTGACCCATTCATTTCTATGGGCACATATACACAACCGTGATTTACACAGATCAGTGTGCAGGCCGAGAGTCCGTGCCGCATAATATAGAACAGGTCCTATTCTGTTCAATGTTTGTGAAATGGACTCGTCCATAGAAGCCTATGAGAGACTAAAAACCAAGGACGTCATGCTGATGTTCTCAGTGTGTCATCAGTGTGCCGTCCATTTTCGCTGACAAGCTAGGGATATCATTAGATGTCTCCTGTGTTCTGTTTTTTTTTTGGTGGATCCGCAAACTAGGATCACACACTGATGGCACACTGTCTGTTTTTGTGGACATACTTCACTGATGCTGAAGAAACACTGATGACATACTGAAGACACACTGATTACGCACTGTCAGTAAAAACTGAACACTAATTACTAGTTTGCTGACCGCAAAATACACACGGTCATCTGCAACTAGCCTTACGCTAGGTTCACACCTGCGTTCGGGTTTCCGTTTGCGGGGTTCACTTAGGGACCCCGCAAACGGAAACCTAATCCGCTTAAAAAGGGCAAAAAATGCGGAGAGATGCTTTTCTCTCCGCATTTTTTAAATGGTTTCTGGGACGGAAACCCCGAATGTGTACCAGGCGCAGGTGTGAACCCAGCCTTAGTCATACTGGAACCTGTAAAAAAATAATACATTAGTAAACATAAAAACAAAACAATAACATTACTTCTCTTTTACTAAACTTAAATTAAAACAAAACAATAATTATGCAACCTTCTTTGATTTTCCTCTCATGTATAAAACCAAGCAATGACAGCTTGCAGCTCTTATCACCTAGTTTAGATCATGTGGTCCATGTTAATTGACTTCATTGGACTACTTTCAAAGGTAGGTCAATAAATAGGACAATGTGATGTAAATCTGACAATGACAGCTGTGAGTTGTTATAGCATAGTTTACATAACTGTACGTGATTGGGGTTACTATCGATCATTGAAAATAGGTCAAATAAGTAAGACCTACTTCCTTAATGTTTAGAGCCTTCATTGCAGATTCAATAATTTCCTGAAAAAAATAGTGCAGTGTGTCACACTATTTTGTCTGGTAAATTGATGGACACAATATTGGAAACCCAATGGATTCCAATATAAGTCAATAGGTTCTCTTGGGTGCTTGTTTCCCTCATTTCATAAATCGGGCTCTTTGTTAAGTTTGGTTTTCTGTTGCTATTACAGAACAGAAAATAAAATGACTAGTGCAGATGTATAACCAAAATATTGCCTCAAAAAAAATCCTTGTGTGGAACACACAAGAAAGTTTCAATTGTTCTTAACATTTTCTTTTAACCCTTTCTGCCAGAGGGAGTTTTTGATTTTCATTTTTGACTCCCCACCTTCCAAACCCCATAACTTTTTTATTTCTCTGCTCACAGAGCCATATAAAAGTTTAAAGGGAATTGTCAGGGCAATTTGGGACACTAAAGCACCCACATGTCCATATGGACCGGGGGGTTTAGTGTCCCAAATCACCCTGTTATAACGCAATCCATGGCCGCATTAAAAATAAAAAAGTTTTATACTCACCCTGCCGCTGTACTCCCTGCACCTGCGCAGTTCTTCAATGAAGCCAGAGGAGTACACCTCGGCTTCAGTGCGACTGCCCCGCAATTGTGCAGTGAAGACGGGGTGTCCATCTTTGGCTTCACTGAAGAACAGCGCAGACGCCGGGAGGCGTGCCTCAAGAATAAGCCGGACTGTTCTTGCAGAAGAGCATCAATTGGACCCTTCTCTAAAGTAAGTATTAAAGGTTTTTTATTTTTAATGCGCCTGCGGATTGCATTACAACAGGGCAATATGGGACACTAAACCCCAGGTCTATAAGGACCTGTGGGTGGTTTAGTGTCCCAGATTGACCTGAAAGATTCCCTTTAATGTTTGCGAGACAAATTGTTCTTCATAATGGTATAATTTATTATTCTGAACAAAGTACTGGGAAACTGGAAAAAAATTCAGAATTGGGTGGAACACAAGAAAATGTGCATTTATACAGCTTTCTTATAGGCTTCGTTTTTACGGTGTTCACTGTGCAGCCAACATGACATGTCACCTGTATTTTATGTTTCAGTACAATTCCAGGAATACCAAATTTATATACACCCAGACAATTTTGTGTTTTCCATGAAAACTCACACTTTTATTTATCAAATGAGTTGCAAAAATGAATAGAAAATATAGTCAAGACATTGACAAGGTTAGAAATAATGATTTTTATTTGAAATAATAATTTTCTCCTTCAAACTTTGCTTTCATCAAAGAATGCTCCATTTGCAGCAATTACAGCATTGCAGACCTTTGACATTCTAGCTGTTAATTTGCTGAGGTAATCTGGAGAAATTTCACCCCATGCTTCCAGAAGCCCCTCCCACAAGTTGAATCGACTTGATGGGCACTTTTTGCGTACCATACGGTCAAGCTGCTCCCACAACAGCTTAATGGGATTGAGATCTGGTGACTGCGCTGGCCACTCCATTACAGATAGAATACCAGCTGCCTGATTCTTCCCTAAATAGTTCTTGCATAATTTGGAGGTGTGATTTGTGTCATTGTCCTGTTGTAGGATGAAATTGGCTCCAATCAAGCACTGTCCACAGGATATGGCATGGCGTTGCAAAATGGAGTGATAGCCTTCCTTATTCAAAATCCCTTTTACCTTCCCACTTCTCCCACTTTACCAGCACCAAAGCAACCCCAGACATCACATTACCTCCACCATTCTTGACAGATGGCGTCAGGCACTCTTCCAGCATCTTTTCAGTTGTTCTGCGTCTCACAAATGTTCTTCTGTGTGATCCAAACACCTCAAACTTCGATTCGTCTGTTCCTAACACTTTTTTCCAATCTTCCTCTGTCCAAAGTCTGTGTTCTTTTGCCCATATTAATCTTTTCCTTTTATTAGCCACTCTCAGATATGACTTTTTCTTGGCCACTCTGCCCTGAAAGCCAGCATCCCAGAGTCACCTCTTCACTGTAGACGTTGACACTGGCATTTTGCGGGTACTATTTAATGAAGCTGTCAGTTGAGGACCTGTGAGGCGTCGATTTCTCAAACTAGAGACTCTAATGTACTTGTCTTGTTGCTCAGTTGTGCAGTGGGGCCTCCCACTTCTCTTTCTACTCTGGTTAGAGCCTGTTTGAGCTGTCCTCTGAAGGGAGTAGTACACACCGTTGTAGGAAATCTTCAGTTTCTTGGCAATTTCTCGCATGGAATAGCCTTCATTTCTAAGAACAAAAATAGACTGTCGAGTTTCACATGAAAGTTCTCTTTTTCTGGCCATTTTGAGAGTTTAATCGAACCAACAAATGTAATTCTCCAGATTCTCAACTAGCTCAAAGGAAGGTCAGTTTTATAGCTTCTCTAACCAGCAAAACTGTTTTCAGCTGTGCTAACATACTTGCACAAGGGTTTTCAAGGGTTTTCTAAACATCCATTAGCCTTCTTACACAGTTAGCAAACACAATGTACCATTAGAACACTGGAGTGAAGGTTGCTGGAAATGGGCCTCTATACACCTATGTAGATATTGCATTAAAAACCAGACGTTTGCAGCTAGAATAGTTATTTACCACATTAACAATGTATAGAGTGTATTTCCGATTTATTTAATGATATCTTCATTGAAAAAAACTGCTTTTCTTTCAAAAATAAGGAAATTTCTAAGTTACCCTAAACTTTTGAATGGTAGTGTATATATACAGTGGGGAAAAAAGTATTTAGTCAGCCACCAATTGTGCAAGTTCTCCCACTTAAAAAGATGAGAGAGGCCTGTAATTGACACCATAGGTAGACCTCAACTATGAGAGAATAAAATGAAAAAAAAAATACCTAGAAAATCACATTGTCTGATTTTTTAAGAATTTAATTGCAAATTATGGTGGAAAATAAGTATTTGATCACCTACAAACAAGCAAGATTTCTGGCTCTCACAGACCTGTAACTTCTTCTTTAAGAGGCTCCTCTGTCCTCCACTCATTACCTGTAGTAATGGCACCTGTTTGAAATTGTTATCAGTATAAAAGACACCTGTCCACAACCTTAAACAGTCACACTCCAAACTCCACTATGGTGAAGACCAAACAGCTGTGGAAGGACACCAGAAACAAAATTGTAGACTTGAATCAGGCTGGGAAGACTGAATCTGCAATAGGCAAGCAGCTTGGTGTGAAGAAATCAACTGTGGGAGCAATAATTAGAAAATGGAAGAAATACACCACCACTGATAATCTCCCTTGATCAGGGGCTCCACGCAAGATCTCACGCCGTGGGGTCAAAATGATCACAAGAACAGTGAGCAAAAATCCCAGAACCACACGGGGGGACCTAGTGAATGACCTGCCGAAAGCTGGGACTAACGTAACAAAGGCTACCATCAGTAACACACTATGTCTCCAGGGACTCAGATTCTGCAGTGCCAGACATGTCCCCTGCTTAAACCAGTACATATTCGGTCTGTCTGAAGTTTGCTAGAGAGCATTTGGATGTTCCAGAAGAGTATTGGGAGAATGTCATATGGTCAGATGAAACCAAAGTAGAACTGTGTGGTAGAAACACAACTCGTCATGTTTCGAGGAGAGTGAATGCTGAGTTACATCCAAAGAACACCATACCTACTGTGAAGCATGGGGGTGGCAACATCATGCTTTGGGGCTGTTTCTCTGCAAAGGGACCAGGACGACTGATCCGTGTACATGAAAGAATGAATGGGGCTGTGTATCGTGAGATTTTGAGTGCAAACCTCCTTCCATCAGCAAGGGCATTAAAGATGAAACGTGGCTGGTTGTTTCAGCATGACAATGATGCCAAGCACAATGCCAGGGCAACGAAGGAGTGGCTTCGTAAGAAGCATTTCAAGGTCCTGGAGTGGCCTAGCCAGTCTCCAGATCTCAGCCCCATAGAAAACCTTTGGAGGGAGTTGAAAGTCCGTGTTGCCCAGCGACAGCCCCAAAACATCACTGCTCTAGAGGAGATCTGCATGGAGGAATGGGCCAACATACCAGCAACAGTGTGTGCCAACCTTGTGAAGACTTACAGAAAATGTTTGACCTCTGTCATTGCTAACAAAGGATGTATAACAAAGTATTGAGATGAACTTTTGTTATTGACCAAATACTTATTTTCCACCATAATTTGCAAATAAATTCTTTAAAAATCAGACATTGTGATTTTCTAGATATGTTTTCTCATTTTGTCTCTCATAGTTGAGGTCTATCTATGACGACAATTACAGGCCTCTCTCATCTTTTTAAGTGGGAGAGCTTGCACAATTGGTGGCTGACTAAATACTTTTTTCCCCACTGTATATAGTTTTATTTACATTTTAACCCCTTAACAAAAATCCAAAACTCTGCAAAAAAATTTTTTTTTTCTTAGAGTCACCATATTCTGACACCTGTAAATTTTTTATATTTCTGTGTACAGGGATGCATATGGCATATTTTTTTGTGGGGTCAGATGTTATACCATTTTGGGGAATGTCTATTGATCATTTTTTATACAAATTTTTATCAGAGGCGAAACAGTAAAAAAAAAAGTTTGTAGACTGGGCATTTTCAGAAACATGGATACCTAATATGGATGTGTTTTAAAGTATTTTTTAGTTTTATATGTATTCTAGGGAAAGGGGGTGATTTGACCTACTTTTATTTATATACAGTACAGACCAAAAGTTTGGACACACCTTCTCATTCCAAGAGTTTTCTGTATTTTCATGACCATAAAAATTGTAGATTCACACTGAAGGCATCAAAACTATGAAAAAACATGTGGAATTATATACTTAACAAAAAAGTGTGAAACAACTGAAAATATGTCTTATATTCTAGGTTCTTCAAAGTAGCCACCTTTTGCTTTGATTACTGCTTTGCACACTCTTGGCATTCTCTTGATGAGCTTCAAGAGGTAGTCACCTGAAATGGTCTTCCAACAGTCTTGAAGGAGTTCCCAGAGATGCTTAGCACTTGTTGGCCCTTTTGCCTTCACTCTGCGGTCCAGCTCACCCCAAACCATCTCGATTGGGTTCAGGTCTGGTGACTGTGGAGGCCAGGTCATCTGGCGTAGCACCCCATCACTCTCCTTCTTGGTCAAATAGCCCTTACACAGTCTGTACGTGTGTTTGGGGTCATTGTCCTGTTGAAAAATAAATGATGGTCCAACTAAACGCAAACCGGATGGAATAGCATGCTGCTGCAAGATGCTGTGGTAACCATGCTGGTTCAGTTTTCCTTCAATTTTGAATAAATCCCCAACAGTGTCACCAGCAAAGCACCCCCACACCATCACACCTCCTCCTCCATGCTTCACGATGGGAACCAGGCATGTAGAGTCCATTCGTTCACCTTTTCTGCGTCGCACAAAGACACGGTGGTTGGAACCAAAGATCTCAAATTTGGACTCATCAGACAAAAGCACAGATTTCCACAGGTCTAATATCCATTCTTTGTGTTCTTTAGCCCAAACAAGTCTCTTCTGCTTGTTGCCTGTCCTTAGCAGTGGTTTCCTAGCAGCTATTTTACCATGAAGGCCTGCTGCACACAGTCTCCTCTTAACAGTTGTTGTAGAGATGTGTCTGCTGCTAGAACTCTGTGTGGCATTGACCTGGTCTCTAATCTGAGCTGCTGTTAACCTGCGATTTCTGAGGCTGGTGACTCGGATGAACTTATCCTCCGCAGCAGAGGTGACTCTTGGTCTTCCTTTCCTGGGGCGGTCCTCATGTGAGCCAGTTTCTTTGTAGCACTTGATGGTTTTGGCCACTGCACTTGGGGACACTTTCAAAGTTTTCCCAATTTTTCAGACTGACTGACCTTCATTTCTTAAAGTAAAGATGGCCACTTGTTTTTCTTTACTTAGCTGCTTTTTTTTGCCATAATACAAATTCTAACACTCCATTCAGTAGGACTATCAGCTGCGTATCCACCTGACTTCTCAACAACACAACTGATGGTCCCAACCCCATTTATAAGGCAAGAAATCCCACTTATTAAACCTAACAGGGCACACCTGTGAAGTGAAAACCATTTCAGGTGACTAGCTCTTGAAGCTCATCAAGAGAATGCCAAGAGTGTGTAAAGCAGTAATCAAAGCAAAAGGTGGCTACTTTGAAGAACCTAGAATATAAGACATATTTTCAGTTGTTTCACACTTTTTTGTTAAGTATATAATTCCACATGTGTTAATTCATAGTTTTGATGCCTTCAGTGTGAATCTACAATTTTTATAGTCATGGAAATACAGAAAACTCTTGGAATGAGAAGGTGTGTCCAAACTTTTGGTCTGTACTGTATATATTAAAATGGGTTTTTTTTTGTTTTTTTTTTTCACTATTTTATTAGCCACCAAAGGGAGCTTGAACCTGTAATCTTTTGATTGCATATCCTATAGACTGCAATACATTGCATTGATTTAGACAGCTTAACCCCTTAGATGCTGTGCTCAATAGCGCGTGTAAAATGCTGTGTAAAAATTGATTAAAACATTAGGCATTCCTCAAAATGGTGTGAATAAAAAGAATATCTAGCCCTGCGAAAAAGATGCTTTATACAACCCTGTACATGGAAATGCTGTTTTTCTCTAATTCCACCACATTCTGATTTTTTTTCAGCTCCCCAGTGAATTGTACAAAACATTAAATTATACCATTACGAAGTACAGTTTGTCCAGCAAACACTAAGCCCTCATCCGGCTCTGTGAATGGGAAAATAAAAAAGTTTTGGCATTTAGAAGTTGGGGAGTAAAAAAACAAAAATCAAAAAATGGCTGGGGTGGGAAGGCGTTAAAATAAAAAAAAATAAAAAATCATAATAAGTATTCTTGAATTCTATGTCAATGACAAAGAAATAAAACCTTGAAAGAGTTATCACATACCTGAACTTTTGAACGTTTGATTTTCTGTAAGTATTTGTGTCATTAAAAAATATTTCAGATTTTGGCTTCTTTCTGTAAAATCCTGCGCTGTACTCACAATTGTGAATCTCATCTTTCATATTACACTAGAAATACTGTTTTAAGTTTTATAATACTCAAGATATACGTGTTTGACATGACTACCCCCAGCCTCAGTGTCTCTGTATTATACAAGAGCAGTACTCTGTGAAAAGCAGTGAGAGAAACAGTAGAAAGAATATGTAAGGGACAGAATGTGGATTTCAGTGCTGGATTTCATAGATAGAAGTCAAAATCTGTTAATAAAGTATGTTTGACGCAAATGCTGCCAAAAAAAAAAAAAAAAAATCAAATGTTCACAAATTTAGTTATACTTTTAACTTTAAAAATAACACATTAACTACACTGGCACTGAGTGTTAACAATTTTTTTCAATAAACTTGTATGATTTTGTTATCTTCCATGACAAAATATCATGGTGCAGTGTACTAAGAGCATGTTAAACTTTGCTATGCATGTACACTGTGCTTCTATATCTATAATTTGTCCATAGTGAGCTAAGAAAATGTTAAAGCTTCTCAAAGTAAATTAAATTTAGAGGAACAATTGAAATGCTACGCTATGTTATAAAAAGTAACAAACCATAACTAATTATCTGGAAGATAATTATAGAATTGCTGCAGCAATATTGTATAAGCATTCATACAAAAGTCATTTCCTTATAGTAATTAAAAAAAGTTTTTCAAAATCATGTAGTAGAAAAGTTTTCAGCAATACAATTATAACTGTAGTCACAATAGTCATAGTAATTTATCCTGTTTGAAGTAATGTTTTTTTTTTAATAACTGAGTATACACAACCATATTATTTTTATTACTATTAAATTCATAGATAAAGTTAACTATACATTTTGTGAAATCGGCAAATACATATACGCTATGTTAACACCGCTGTTAGATGCTCTGTCCAAGGCAGGAGAAAATGACACTTCATGCAGCACTATTTTTGCCATCAAAAAAAGGAGAAACTATTAGACTCCATTGTAAGTCAGTGGGTTCCATCTAGAACTGGTGGTATCTGTTGTGTGAGGGATATGGCTATGTTTAGTGATTTGCATTACAAATGGAAGCCATGAACAAGGGTAATTAGAGGTGGCCTGCAAAGATATATGATACACATAATTCAGTCACTAAAAATCTAATTTAAATGGCATCTATCATGACCAAAAGGCTTCTAAAACACTTGTATGTTGATATAAGGGCTGTTAGTGACATAGTGGACATACTGAATTTTTTTTGCATCAAAATGCAATCTTGTTTTTGAGAAATTCAGCTTTTAATACAAATGCAACTGAGCTGTTTGGTGCATCTGGGAAAAGGCACCATATGCCAGAGCCAGTTGCTATGCATCTATTATTCTATGAACTTCTTTTTTTAGTGTATGAAACATATGAATATATGGAATTATGATTTCCTTTTGTATTTTTGTCTGTATGTGTTCTACAAATGTTCAGTAAGTTCTTTAGTCCTCCAAAAATCTGCCTAGACAGACAAAAAGGGATAATAGGGAATATACTGTAGATGTGCTGCATCTAATACACAGAGAAGCACATCTTCAGCTGCCTTACCTTTAAAAGACCAAGGCCTGCAGATGCCTGAATACCTACAGCCAAATTCTACCTTTCATAATTACATTCTCAAGGGGAATATTTCTTTGTTTTATATGTTGGCTAATTTTTTTTATTCTTTTCTGCTGCAAGTGGGATCTGATTGTGGCACCCAAAATAAAACCAGTATCTTTTAATTTTCTTTCCTATCTCTAGATAAGTAAAGCTAAAAAAAAAATAAAAATAAACATGCCCTCCCTGTTTAGTTTTATGATTTAATATAATAATTTTAACCTAAAATGTATGATGTGTACTTTGCCCTACATTCAGTACATGGTTGTTATTATGCCTGACATCAAAGGTCCCCATATGTATTGGAGCTTTCTACCACTGTTAACTAGTATATGAGACATGTGAATGTGTGCGGAATACCAGTGAATAAAACATTTTAGTTTAGGTGTTACGAGCAGATAAAGCAGACTTGAGCAGACAAAAAGCATGCTGGTTAATCAACTTTGTGGATTTGGGGTAATATGTTTTGCATGATATGAATGCTTTATTACAAGTTTGCAAGTCACCCACTTAACATGTATCGCAGACAATACTCTGGGTTATGTGAGCAGGTTAAAAAGGACCTTTTATTGTGTATTACCATTATTTATTTATTTTTTTTATTCATTTTTTTTCTTACAGCTTTGATTGATTTTTTGTTCTGGGACTTATGAAAGCTTGGAACCCATCATCTGGATCCTCTGAACAATCCCACTGATATAATGCCTGTTGATCTAAAGCTTAAGATCACTATTAGTAGTGATCTGTTTACATAGGGCTTTTGGGAGAATCCAAATCATGTTCTCCCAACATACCCCACTATTCCATGTTAAAGTTGGAAACCCATGAAATCATTGTGACATCATGGCTTTCCATAGAAATTGACCAAATGCAGGAAAGAAGCTTCCTGCATTTTGTCCCAGTACTAATTTCAGCTCCCTACACCACAGAAGACATAAGCTGACACAGTGTCAGCTCTGTCTCTTTAATATCAGAGTGCTATGTAACAATATGCTATTGAGGTGAGGACTATAGATCTATGCACTGGCTGTAAGGGGCATCTGCAACTATAGAATGTACATCTAAAGATTGGCAGCAGAAATGGGTTAGATATTTTTTATGAATTAAAACCAGATAGTGAAACATATTTTTCTCATCTGTTTTTAATTTAAAGATTATAGATGTTTTAATCAACTTTCTATACATGATTATTTATACACTTTTATATACAGTGGGGAAAAAAGTATTTAGTCAGCCACCAATTGTCCAAGTTCTCCCACTTAAAAAAGATGAGAGGCCTGTAATTGACATCATAGGTAGACCTCAACTATGAGACACAAAATGAGAAAACAAATCCAGAAAATCACATTGTCTGATTTTTAAAGAATTTACTTGCAAATTATGGTGGAAAATAAGTATTTGGTCAATAACAAAAGTTCATCTCAATACTTTGTTATATATCCTTTGTTGGCAATGACAGAGATCAAACATTTTCTGTAAGTCTTCACAAGGTTGGCACACACTGTTGCTGGTTTGTTGGCCCATTCCTCCATGCAGATCTCCTCTACAGCAGTAATGTTTTGGGGCTGTCGCTGGGCAACACGAACTTTCAACTCCCTCCAAAGGTTTTCAATGGGGTTGAGATCTGGAAACTGGCTAGGCCACTCCAGGACCTTGAAATGCTTCTTACGAAGCCACTCCTTCATTGCCCTGGCGGTGTGCTTGGGATCATTGTCATGCTGAAAGACCCAGCCACGTTTCATCTTCAATGCCCTTGCTGATGGAAGGAAGTTTGCACTCAAAATCTCACGATACATGGCCCCATTCATTCTTTCATGTACATGGATTAGTGGTCCTGGTCCCTTTGCAGAGAAACAGCCCCAAAACATGATGTTGCCAAAGCATGATGTTGGTGTTCTTTGGATACAACTCATTATGTTTGAAGGAGGCGGGAAAGATTCCAGAAGAAACACAGAGGTTAAACATTTTAGGAAGGTGTGTTGTGACAACAGGGGACAGAGACTGTAGGAGGTCTGACGGGATAGGGTCGCTTGTACAAGTAGTAGGGTGAAAAGAAGAAAGGAGCTGGGAGACTTCTTCTTCTAGCTGATGCTCCATAGACAGTTAAAAAGGATACATGGAAATGAAGATTGTAGATATTGTGTAATCAGATAAAAGGGGAGGGGGTAAAATTGAAAGAATGTCAAATGAATAAAAAAAGCATATTACTAAAAAAGGACATAATATAAAAAAAAAAAAAAAAAAAAAAAAAAACACAGAAAAAAGGCCACACTTTCCCAATACCAAATAAAACATGGCTCTATGTAGGAAGCAGAAAGACCCTTGCAATATATCATAGAAATAGCTGAGGAGCACAATGCTGATATAGCACACACCTACACCTATAGCTATAATCCATGAGGGGGGTGGGTACCTGTATTTCAAATGGACACAGGTAAAACTTATACAATGTGCTGTCATATAATAATGTGAGTTCCAAAAGAGCCTATTGGTCACGCTCATACTAGTAAATTACGTAGACTGCCCAAAACCTCCATACGTTCACCTCAGCAGTAACAACACCCTACAAAAATAATAGGGCCTGGCTGCATCCTGCAAAGAAGCTCAAGTAACCATGAGGCATTAGTCAATATTTTGGACAAAATACGCAAGCTCAGAAGCCAATGTGAAGATTCCCCATGCATTATGAGTCCCTAACCAAAAAGCAAAAAAACATATTACTAAAAAAGGACATAATATACAAAAACATGACAGAATAAAAGCCTCTCTTACCCATTACAAAATACAACATGCCTCTATGTAGCATATAGACAGGTGCATCTCAATAAATTAGAATATCTTTGAAATGTTTATTTATTTCAGTAATTAAATTAAAAAAGTGACCTCCTATATTTTCTAGATTCTTTACACACAGAGTGTTCTAATTCAAGTATTTTATTTCTGTAAATGTTGATTATGGATTACAGCTAATGAAAACCAAAATCTAAGAAAATTAGAATATTGTGAAAAAGTTCAGTATTGTAAATTCAGTGTGTTACCTGCCAAGGTTTTCTAAGCCTTTAAATGGTCCCTCAGTCTGGTTCAGTAGGACACACAATCATGAAAGACGCTGATTATGAATTGAATTACTGAAATAAATGAACGTTTCAAAGATATTCTAATTTATTGAGATGCACCTGTATGATAGAAACAGCTCAGATGTACAATTCTGATATAGCATCCACACACCTACAATCCATGAGGGGTTAGATGCCTGCATTTCAAATGCACACAGATAAAACTTATACAAGGTTCTGTTACATGATAATGTGAGGTGTACAGCACCAAAGAGATGTTTCTATGTTATATTGCAAGGCCCTATCTGCATCCTACGTTAATTTTGTGGATAGGTCAGGAATCTAATTTGAAACTGAAGGCCTCCAGAATTAGATTTTTTTCAGTGTTTTTGAGGATGTCATAAAATTTATGGTGGCCCAAACAAATGTATACGCCCAGCAATTTATTGAACAAAATATGCTTAGGCCCCTGAGGTGGACACCAGTAATGCAGCAGTGATGATTCTGGGGTCTTGTGTTGCATATGGGCAATCAAATGGCCATGACCAGGAAATGTTTCAAAATTATACTGAAGTTTCTGCATTATAACGATAATGCACAGTGTCCACCTGAGATGCCATCAACTTTGACCGCCTATTCAAAATCAGGTCAGTCATAAAACACTTTAACACTAACTTTGCAGCATCATACATCCCTGATCAGAACATTTCTATAGATGAGTCTCTGATCAATTTCAAAGGGAGGCTTAAATTCTGCTAATTGCCCAGTAAGAGGGCACGGTATGACAGTAAAATGTACAAATTGTGTGAGAGTTGCTCAGGTTATCCTAGGAGTTAGTGGGGAAAAAGAATGGAATTTGCTGAACCCACTGCTGGACCAGCATGCCACTCTTTAAATGGAGTGTGTTGCCAGGAAATTACCTATTGTTTAAATCATGTTTTTATGTTAAACATATTTGTTTTAAATATCTTTTCGTGATGTTGTTTTTAATTTTCAAAATTTATATCTATAGTTAAAGATAAATTCTAAAAAAACTTGCAAATCCAACTTTTGCCACTAACCCTAAAACATTCTGGGACTTCCTGTTTCGAATAGGAGATCCATGGGCCATAAACACAATATACTGGAACTGACCTGATTCACTTGTATGGGAGAGTTTTCTAGGCATGTTCTGTGACCTGAGCAGAGGTCATTGCACAGGGTGGTGGTGGGGGGGGGGGGGGGTGAGCTATGAAATTCTCTATTGTTACTATGTCTTATCTTCACCTACATGATAGCTGTGATAATCAATGTGCTGATGAGTGAGAGGGCTGCTGCAAAAAAAACAAAAAAAAAAAAAAAACAAACAAACTACAGAAAACAGGAAATACCATATTATATTGCCTAGTAGACAAAGTCAGAATTGCAGGATTTTTAGGATTTTTTTTTTTTTTTAAATATAGACATAATGTAAAACTTGTTTAAAAAAGAAAGGTAATTTTCTGGTGACATATTGCCTTTAATTGCCTCAGTTCCAAAGGAACTGCAGCTTGTGGGACAGTTTGTAAAATTCAGAGAGGCCTCCCTAGGGCACAGATTGCACAGCGCCTCAGAAAGGGTGGGAGCAGGGCGGTCTGCAATGAGAACATGTGGTTGGTCAAGTATAAGGACAAGAGGAATGTCCTTGTACTGATGACAATTCATAGTAACGGCAGCAGCCCTGTTCTTTTATGCTGTACCAGTACCACTACACCCAAGCCATCATATAGATGGCACTGTATAATGTTTATGTGATATCACGATGTGCAGGCAGTTCAGGAACATTCCTTGAATTTCAGGAGGTAGTTATCAAGACCCTAATATTTGGGGACCAAGAAGGGCAGGGCCCCAGTACTTTGGAATTGAAGGTGCCTATATTGTTCCAGGGCAACACTTTCCACAAGAAGTCCTACAAATGAAAGAGAAAGAAGATACAGAAGTGCAGAAAAAAGGTGCAGAGTATGCTCCAAAAGGGGAATAAGGAAGGATACCATTTATCAATGTGACATCTGCACTGAAAACCTGGTCTGACCTTGAAAGAGTGCTTCAGATTTTACCACACATCCACGAATTATTACTTTTATACCTGTGGGGTACAAATGCTCACTATACCCTTGGATAAATTTCTTACTAGTTTCCAAACTGAGGTCATTAGTTGGGGGTTTTCATTGTACTGGTACTTCACTGCAAATATGACATAGCACCTGAAAATTATTTTTGCAGGTTTACATCTACAAGTGAGGAATTTCCGTAGTTGGGAGGAATTGCTTGACAAATTCTTAGTGTATTTTCTTCTTTAACCCCTTGTAGTAATGAAAAAATTGGGGTTAAGGCAACATTTTATTGGAAAATACGTCTTATTCTAAATTAACTGCCCAATTCTATGAAACACTTCCAGTTCAGAGACAGACAAGGTTCATTCCTTCCTTCTCTCACTGACTGAAGCGACATTACACAATACAAAAGTATCCTCAGTGTCTGCACTTATTTATCAACGCCGGCTAACTATACTTATGCTCACATCACTTACCGTGAGTACCGCTCCGGCCCTCCATTACTCTGCCCATAAAGGTTCACTGTACAAAATCTCCTGGCACCGCTTTAGGAACATAACTTCCCTGTCGGTCTGCACAGAAATAGTCCAGTTCAAGTGCCTCTGTTGACCCGAACCTCTGGCCAAGTGCCAACAGCATTTATTTCCCAAATGGTGCTACCAATCTCTCATCACAGCCTTTTTAACCATCACACACTATCTTGCTCTGTAGGCCATATTTCCTCGTTGGTTATATAACCATAGTCTCCAACAACACCGATTACAAAATCTTCCCAAAGTGTTCCAACACATTGGATCTATACAGTGGAATCTAATCTTGTAATACATTATATTATCATTTATATCCTGGCTTTGGATTAACAGCTGATTAGTTTGCCAATTAACTGCACCTATCTCAATCAGTGTAATTTAAAGGGATCTTAATGCCCTGACCACTGATACACATCCATCAGGTCAGTGGCTTGGGAGCCTGCCTGTACTCACAAGGAGATGAAAATGCTTAATTAGCTTAACCCTAATTGACCTGTATTAAGCAATTCCACAGCAGTACCTGAGCAAACTTATTCTACGCAAGTTTTATATGCCACTTATTACTTTACCATGACCAGAAGAGGAAGAAGAACTCCGATGAGGAAACTAACAGACTTCCTCTCTCCTTCAGGCCAAGCCCAAACCTGTTACATTTGAAGCCTTCTAACGTCCAAAATAAATTAATTAAAAGATTATGCCAATATAAATTAGAGATGTGGTAGATAATATTTATTAATATCTATTAATCACATTTTGAAAATTTTATTTTTTTTTCCAAATTTCAATCAAATTTCCATGTGTGGTCCTCTGTTATAAGTGGTGTACCCCAAGGTTCAGTGTTTGGTCTGCTGATAATTAATTATTAAAGATATAGATGATGGGATTAATAGCACTGGCTCTATTTTTGCAGATGACACTGATCTATGTATTACAGTGCAGTCTATGGAGGGTGTGCATACCTTACAGACTTGGACAGACTGAGTATTTGAGCATCCACTTAGCAAATGAGGTTCAAAGTGGATAAATGTAAAGTTATGCATCTGGGTAAAAATAATCTGCATGCAACATATGTCCTAGGGAGAGTAATGCTGGGAGAATCACTGGTGGAGAAGGACCTGGGTGTACTTGTAGACCATAGATTGAATAATAACATGCAATGTCAATCACCTGCTTCTAAGGCCAGGGGGATATTGTTTTGTATTAATAGGTGCATGGACATGCAAGACAGGTAAGTAATATTACTACTTTATAAATCATTGGAATATGTAGTTCAGTTCTGGGCACCGGTTCCTTACAAATGATGTTCTAGAGTTGGAAAAGGTAAAACAAACGGTCATAAAACTGATAAGGAGCATGAAGGACTTAGTTATGAGGCAAGATTAAATAAGGTAAATTTGTTTAGTCTTGAGGAGATGCACTTAAGGAGTTAAACCCAGAGGCGCTCCTCTAATGAGGCGAAGCGAGGTGGCCTCCTCAGGCGAAACTATCCGTCACTGTCTGGGGGGGTGGCATTTTTACTATTTATTTAATGTAAACCAGCCCAGGACAGGCCGCTTTAAGAAAAAAACAAAAAAACAAAGCTGAGCGGGGCCTGTTCTGGGCTGGCTTACGAGACATCCACATCTCAGTGCAGGCATCGATACAATGATGTCATCGCCCCACCTGCGCTGAAATGCAGACGTCCTATGCGCAGACTAGAAGAGGAGGTGGCGGCTCCATCAAGGGATCGCAGGTAGGTGAGGACAACTTTTTTTTTTTTTTTTTTTATAAATAAGACGTTACCTGCTGGAGTAACCCCGGCAGGTAACGGCCTATTTACTTAGCTACCCCCGCGCCTGCTCGTGGCCGCCTCCGCTTCACCTTCTGCTATTGTTACTCACCATTGTTACTCACCTCGCTTGCGATCCAATGTTACTCCCAGCAGGCTTCGGCCCTCTGGTGAAGTCATCAGGTCGCGACGCCTGCTTGAGCCACGTGACATCTGTACGCAATTAAACAGGGCCAAAAGCTGCAGGGAGTGCATCGGTTTTTATGTTTGTCACCACCTGGGCCTCCAATCATTATACTCTGGGGTCTAAAAAGACCCCAGAGTATAATAATAGTTCATGGGTGGGCCACTATGGGGCATAATACCGTGTGCAGGGGCCACTATGGGGCATAATATTGTGTGCAGGGGCCACTGTGGAGCATAATACCAGTGCAGGGGCCACTATGAAGCATAATACTGTGTGCAGGGGCTGCTGTGGGGCACAATACTGTGTGCAGGTGCCACTGCAGCGCATAATACCAGTGCAGGGGCCACTATGGAGCATAATACCAGTGCAGGGGCCACTATGGAGCATAATACCAGTGCAGGGGCCACTATGGAGCATAATACCGTGTGCAGAGCCCACAATGGAGCACAATACTGTGTGCAGGGGCCACTATGGAGCATAATACCATGTGCAGGGGCCACTGCGAGAGCATAATACCTTGTGCAGGGGCCACTATGGAGCATAATATCGTGTGCAGGGGCCACTATGAAGCATAATACCATTTGCAGGGGCCACTATGGAGCATAATACCATGTGCAGGGGTCGCTGTTGAACATAATTCCGTGTGCAGGAGCCACTGTGGGGCATAATACCATGAGCAGGGGCCACTGTGGGGCATAATACCATGAGCAGGGGCCACTATGGAGCATAATACCGTGTTCAGAACTGACTATGGAGCATAATACCGTATGCAGGGGCCACTATGGAGCATAATACCGTGTTCAGAACCCACTATGGAGCATAATACCATGTGCAGGGGCCACTATGGAGCATAACACTGTGTTCAGAACCCACTATGGAGCATAATACCGTATGCAGGGGCCACTATGGAGCATAATACCATGTGCAGGGGCCACTATGAGGATAATGCCGTGTGCAGGGGCCCCTGCGGGCTATAATACTGTATAATACTGTGTTCAGGGGCTACTGTGGAACATTATAGTGTATGTAAATGAGGTGTTATAAACAGGGGCTACGGCACCTGTTTATACCATACGCTGTCTGTTTATAGTGACCGTGTGATGTAATTCCAGCCTTGTCACATAGACGTGTATAGGATGAGGCTGCATTTACTTTACATGGCCGCTATGAGATGAATGACACAATGTAAACACAGAAGGGGTCACAGTGCTTACACAGGTACCATTCAAACAGCTGATGAGTAGGGGTCCTGGTTTTTTGATTAGAATATTAATGACCTGGAAAACCTTTTAATTAGTTAACGCCTAGAACATTATTAATAGGGGGCACTATTTATACAGGGTACACACGGACATTATTAATATAAAGATGCACCTGGGAGTATTATTCATTATGGGGGATTATATCATATATTTTATAATTGGGGGTAGCAGCAGGATGGGTGTGCAGGTGAGGACAATGTGGGTTGGATGCCTGGAAAAGTGAGGAGCCAAAGATATCTGTGTTGCAAACTTTACAGAGACAAGTCACAGCTGGAAGAAGTGGTCATGGCAGTCCAAAGGGAAGAGAAGGGAAATGTGAACGATTAGTCAGAGACATCTCCTGTAAGTCACAAAATGTTACTGTACTGTATTTACCTAAATGATAGAGGATAAATACCTGATTGATGGGGGTTTTTCTGCTGAGACCCCCACTGAGCCTGAGAATTGGGTTTTTTCCCCCCACTTGGGTGGAAATTCAGAAAGGCTGAATATAGGCATGTTGCTTGGTGGATGGACGAACCCGCGTGGCTCTCATTCACTTCAATGGAAGTGCCAAAGATAGCCGAAGTACAGTACTCAACTATCTGCGGTGCTCCTATTATAGAGAATGGGGGCCACGTGGGCTTGTCCATCCACAAAGCAGAAGATGTGTGAATTTACTTTCATTGTTAATACAGTGTTGTTGATCTGATACTGAAGTAATGCTGTACGAAGAATTCTTAAAAACTGTTTTATAACTTTGTGTATTGTGTGACGATAACAGCGTGTGAAGCTAGTAGCATGTAAACTCAATTTTTTTTTGGGGGGGGGGGCGTCTTTCTATAGTCTTCCTCAGGCAGCAAAGAGGCTAGGTTCACCACTGGTTAAACCTTTATAAATATATAAATGGACCATGCAAAAATTATAATGAAAAGCTGTCCTAATATAAAAGCCCCTCAAAAGACATGGGGGCACTCCCTCCATCTGGAGAAAAAAAGGATTAATCTTCAGAGGTAACAAGTCTTCTTCACCATAAGGACTGTGAATTGTGGCATCCAAAATGGGAAGTACAGCCAATCCAGTATTCCCAAACAACAGTTAATGTACATAAAAAATGTGAAATGTCTTGCTGTTGCTATTAGACATGAGCGAATCGAAGATGCAGAAGTGGAATTCGATCTGAATTTCAGGAAATCTTTGATTCGCCACGATTCCGGATTTCCTCACACTTCAATGCATCGAATCGCATTTTTTTTATAAAATGGCAGCCGCACATGTTAGGACAAGGGGAAAGGGACTCTGGGAGCGTGGGATCATCCACAATGCCAAACATGCAGCTAATCAACAGCCAGCCGGACCTGCGATGTCACAGCCCTATAAAAACCCTCGGCCATTTTAGGTACAGTCATTTCACATCGCTGTTACTGTAGGGACATACGTCGGCAGAATCTAGGGAGAGACTTAGAAAACAGATAGAAGTTCAGGAAAAGAACCTTAGAACTGTAGGGAAAGGATAGGGGAGGGATTTAGAGAAGAATTTGGGGTGGTTGCAGGGTCATTTACAGAAAGAATTTGCAGGATAATTCACATTGCAGCACTCACTGCCGTTATACTGCTGCTCATTACTCATATCTGTGTCTTCAAGGTGGAACACAACAAGCCTTTTGCAGTGTAGAACAGCAAAAAAACAGTGAATTATCATCCAATAATATCTACACGTATCTGTAAAAAACGCCTTTTTAAAGGCGTTTATTATAAGGGACTTATTCACTGTTCTTCTACAGAATAACATTACATTTGTCAATACTATTGTGCCAAAGAAAACTGAATTATCATCCAATAAAGATGACCATATTCGCCATTTTGTTCCCATTGTGCTGATGGAGCCGATACTGCTCCTGCCACCCCCACCCCCACCCCCTCCCACAGCTGCCATGCCAGTGCAAGTTGAGTGCTCAGGGCCCCCCGGTCAGACATGTGAGAGGATGGATGATGGCGCAGATAGGCAGCGGCCAACCTGCTACATAGCATGTCTCTGTTATAGTTCAGTTTTTCCTCCCTCTCAGCGGGTGTAAAAAAGGCCCCCATTTTTTCCCGGTAGCGAGGGTCTAACATGGTGGACAGCCAGTAGTCATCCCCTGCCGAATGGTGACAATTCGGCTGTCACTGCGCAAGGAAGTCAGGTTGCATTTGCGCAAGTGATTCCGAGGGACTCCCTGCATCCATCTCCACTGCATACTGCCTTGGTGTGTCTGGGTCATCTGCCTCATCCTCCTCATCTCCCTGTGGCTGTTCTGGTTGCTCCTGCTCCTGATCCTCCTCTCCACCCATTTGGCTACACATTTTTTGTACTCTAATCTCCTCCTCATCCTCCTTCTCCTCCAGTTCAGCCCCCACAGGGCTCGTGTGGCCGAGAGATGTAGACGCCGCATCTCCAGTCCCCTGATGAGCCAGATTGAAAAGCATCTTTTCCAGGATGTGAATCATCCTGTAGTCCTGGCGACTGACTAATAAAGTGGCCTCCTCAAAGGGAACGAGCAAACGGCAGGCATCGCACATGTGCTGCCACTGGCTAATGGTAAAGTAACAGTTGTGCTAAAGGCACAGGAAACTTGGTCAAAGGTAAAGGAAAGATGAATGCAGCACGTTATCGGCAAATACTGGAGGCAAATTTGCACTCATCAGCCAGGAAGCTGCGCATGGGATGTATTTGGACATTCCGACATGACAACGATCCAAAACACAAGGCCAAGTCAACCTGTCATTGGCTACAGCAGAAGAAAGTGAAGGTTCGGGAGTAGCCATCTCAGTCTCCTCACCTCAATATCATTCAGCCACTCTGGAGAGATCTCAAGCGCGCAGTACATGCAAGACAGCCCAGGAATTTACAGGAACTGGCAGTTTTACCATCTGAGAAAATAAAGAGCCTCATCCATAACTACCACAAAAGACTTCAAGCTGTCATTGATGTTAGATGGGGCAATACACGGTATTAAGAACTGAGGTATGTGAACTTTTGAACAGTCATTTTGATGTTTTTGGTTGTCATTATGATTTAAAAAGAGAAAACACAGAAATTTGACAATAAATGGCTTCAAACAACCACTAACCATGAGTGGAGAAAAAGTTTTTGTGTTATCATTCATAGTCTCTGAAAAAAGGCCAAAAAAACCCCAAAAAATCTGGTGGGGTATGTAAACTTTTTAGCACAACTGTACATAGGGGAGTAACTCTGTCTGCTTCGATCATAAAGAAATCGTTTATGGCTTTTTTTCTGTTTATATTGTATAGTCAATCCAACATATGGAGGGTTGAATTCCAACGGGTGGAAACATCGCATATCAGCCTGTGTCAGTGATGGCGAACCTTTTAGAGACGGAGTGCCCAAACTGCAACCCAAAACCCACTAAATTATCGCAAAGTGCCAACACGGCAATTTAACCTTAAATTAACCAGGATCTATTTTATAGTGACCGTGCAATGTTAAAGCCTGTAATAATATCACACCTGCTATAAAACAGATACTGTGTGATATAAATAGTGAAGGGCCCCAGACAGTACAATGTGCTCCGAAGTGGCCCCCAGACAGTACATTTCACTCTGAAGTGGCTTCCAGACAATATTATATGCTCCACAGAGGCCCCCACACAGAATTATATGCTCCACAGAGGCCCCCGCACAGTATTATATGCTCCATAAAGGCCCCCGCACAGTATTATATGTTCCACAGAGGCCCCCGCACAGTATTATATGCTCCACTTTGGGCCCCCACCCACATTATATGCTTCACAATAAGCCCCCCCACACAGTAGTATATGCTTCACAGTGGGGCCCCACACAGTATTGTATGCTTCACAGTGGGACCCCACACAGTAGTATATGCTTCAGTATCCCCCATGCAGTAGTATATGCTTCACAGTTCCCCCCATACAGTAGTATATGCTTCAGCGTCCCCCACACAGTATTAGATGCTTCACAGTGTCCCCCATATAGTAGTATATGCACCACAGAAGGCCCCCACACAGTAGTTTATGTTACTTACCTTGTCCCACGAAGAGCTGCAGTCCCACGAAGAGCGTCCTCCTTCTTCTAATCGCAGGCGCTGATGACTTACGTCATCGCGTCTGCGTCGGGGCAGAGGTCACACTCTGCAGTCAGTATAGGCTGCGGTTCCGCGGACCGCGGCCTACACTGACAACTTTCAGCTGTATGTGCATTTGCACATACAGCTGAAAGAAGTGATCGCTCACCAATGGGGAATCCTGTACTGGATTCCCGGGTAGTGAGCGATCATGGCGACGGCGCGCGTGCCAACTTAGAGGGCTCTGCGTGCCCTCTCTGGCACGCATGCCATAGGATCGCCATCACGGGCCTATGTTGTGGGAGGCCATTCTGCCGCTGCAGCTCAAGGAGGGTGTGCTTGGCGGTGTACGAGTGGCTGAAGTGCGTGCAAAGTTACCTTGACATTTTTAGGATGTCTTGCAGATGGGTGGAACACTTAAGGAAATGCTTGACAACCAGACTGAACACGTGCGCCATGCAGGACGCATGGCTCAGCCCTTCTTGACGCAGCACCGATACCATGTTCTTCTCATTGACGGTCATCATGGTTCTGATTTTGAGTTGTTGCGGAGAAAGCCAGGATTCGATTTCTTGATGAAGGACATGGAGCAGTTCCTTCCCTGTGTGACTCCGTTTGCCCAGGCAATCGAGGTGTAGAAAAGCGTAACACCGCAGTGCCCTGCACATGTGGTATGCTGGAGGGGCACTGTGAATTGTCCCTGCAGTGGAGGCTGAGGAAACAGTGGAGGATGAGGCGAACATTGTTGCAGGGCCAATGGCGTGAGAACGTGGAAGCAGAAGCTGCGTCACCTTGTCAAGTTGCTGGTGTTTCTGGGCAGGAACCACATTCACCCAGTGGGCCATAAAGGACATATATTGTCCTTGACCATAGTTACAGCTCCACACATCGGCGCTGCCGTGCACTTTGGCAGACACCGACAGGTTCAAGGACTGGCCCCTTCTGTTCTACAAATTTGTGCAGGGCTGGTACTGCCTTTTTGGCAAAGAAATGACGGCTTGGGACTCTTCACCTCGACTCGGCATAAGCCATCAGTTCTCTGAAAGGTGCAGAGTCCACCACTTGAAAAGGGAGGGACTGCAACACCAGCAACTTGGACAGGAGCACGTTCAGCTTCTGCACCATTGTATGAGTGCACACATACTGTTGTCTCTTTGAAATCGCTTCTGTGATGGATTGCTGACACAATGACTGACTAGGAGGAGAAGGAAGAGCAGGAGAATCACGACCAGCAGATGATGGGAAGGACACACAGCTTCTTCCGGCTGAGGTGGTGGAGCCTTGACTGCCTGAAATGGGGTGCGTGCCACTGGGTGTTGCAGCAGTTGCTGCGGCAGGCTGGACCACCACATTGGAGCATGGCTCTCCCAGGCCACTTTATGGTGATGCTGCATATGTTGCCGCAGGGCTGTGGTGCCAACATTGACACCCTGGCCACGCTTCACCTTCTGCCCACAGATTGAACATATGGCCATGTTGACCTCCCCTGGAGACTTTACAAAAAAACTGCCACACTGCCGAGTAGGTGATTTTACCCCTGACACTCCGCACTAACTGACTGCTACCGCCACTGCCTCCATGAACCCCTGCTTTCCGGGGAGGTAGACTGCTGCGAAGCGGGTGGTCTACCCCAGGCACATTTAGCTCCTGACCTCACATTGCTGCCACCCTGCTGACTCCCCTGCTGTCTCATGCGCAAACTGCAACCCTCTTCTCCTGATGACGATGAAGCCCCTTCGTCACCTGGCTCCCAATTATGATCGGCTACATCATCATCCACTGCAGTCTGCAGGTCACTGATGTCCTCCTCAACACCAGATCCCACGTCACTCTCCTCATCACTACTTGCCCGCCTACTGGAGGAAGCGGCGGATGTCTCCTCCAGATCTTGGTTGAATAGTAGCTGCTGACTGTCCTCTACATTTACCCCAGTCCCATGGGTCCGCTGCCTTGGGATAACCTTAGACTCAGACCTATCCTTCAAGCCGCACATCCAAACCCTCAACACCTCCTGCTGCCTCCAACTCAAGAACATCTATTGAATCCACTCCTTCCTCACCCCTGAAACTACAAAAGATGCTAGTCCATGCCCTCATAATCTCCTGCTTAGACTACTGTAACACCCTTCTCCATGGCCCCCCAGCAAATACTCTCGCCTCTCTCCAGTCCACCTTAAATTGCGCCGCTTGCTTAATACACCTATCCCCCCGTTCATTGATCGCTCCCCTCTGACATTCCCTTCACTGGCAACCCGTTGCCCAGCGAATAGACTTCAAATTACTAACACTGACATATAAAGCCATCCACATAACCTCCAATCTTCCAAAGACCTCCTACTCTGCTCTGCTCTTATCCGCTCTTCACACAACCGTCTCCAAGACTTTTCCCGTGCATCCCCCATACTCTGGAACTCATTACCAAGACACATAAGACTGACCCCCACAATCACAAGCTTCAAGAAGGCCCTGAAGACCCACCTATTTAGGAAGGCCTACAACCTTCAATAACACTACTATCTCAATACCACCACCTGAACAGCCTCTACCCCCACCGTCTGTCTCTATCCCTCATTGATTGTAAGCCCTTGCGGGCAGGGCCCTGTATCCCACTGTGCCAGTTGGTCACTGTTAGTATTATCTGTTTTGTATATCTTGTGTATTGTATGTTAATCCTCAAATGTAAAGCACCATGGAATTAATGGTACTATATAAATAAACAATAATAAATAATAATAATACCTCCTCCTCACTGTACAGTGGATCTGAGCCCACAGCATAAAGTACTTCTCTAGTTGAGGGAACAGAAAAGGACTGAGGCAGGTTAAGGACAGGTGAGGGCACAGGGCCTGCTGCCGGGCCATGCCAACTAAGGGTTATGTCTGACAAACCCACCGACTCTTGGCTGGGGGTGTCTGATGTGACTTGGGATGAATTGGATGACCGAGTCAATTGGTCTACAACCGTTGGGTTACTGGTCAAGACACGACCGCTACTTGACACTGGGAGCTCAGGCCTCTGTAACTGACCCCTGCTGACACTGCTGCCCCTGTGCATGGCCTCTCGCTTCTCTGTCTGACATACTGTTCGAGGAAAAAACGTAATTGCAAAGGGCAAAAAGGCCTGTTATTTTCTACTTTGAAGAGAACGGCAAATATGCCCCTTATTTCTTTCCCCACTAATGAACACCTATAAAAAAAGCGTGATAAAGGCAGCGCAGGCACGGTTCTTTCTACCTGGCACTAACATGAACCTGAAAGGCTGAATTCACACTTGAAATAGTTGGCCAGTTTTGGCCCCGTAACTGTCCAAATAAGTGAAGTGTGTAGTGGTTCTAAGAGCAATGCCTGTCATGTGCGTGTCATACTAACTCAAAGTATTGTTTGACTACCACAGAAGGCTCCCTATGCGTGTTACTGCAAGGCACAGTGTTCTACACCACTATACAGGCTCTCTGAAGCTAGGAAATAGGTGTTTAGAGATATTCACCAGGACTTAATTCGGATTGAAGCAATTTTTTTGGGAACTTCGAATCGAACTGCAGAATCAAACTTTTGAGAAATTCGCTCATCTCTAGCTGCTATATCCAGGCACACAGAATATTGACTCTCTTGGCCAATCTTACAGTTGCAAATATCAACTTCCAGGCGAGTGAGGGAATAACCTCCTCATCTAGATTCCAAGCTCATCCTCAGTGTCTACATTAACTCCAGTGATCACCAAGTATAAATTCAATTCGTCCCTTGATTAATGAAACCCATGATGAGAAATGAGAAACATTTGTAATGTGCTATTCTCACACAAAGTGCAGGTAGAGTTGTGGAAAAGGGTAGTAAGTGGCTAACCTCTAACAACCAATAATTTACCTATTAGTATATTTTTTGGTGTGTAGAAGGAAACTGGAGTACATGGAGGAAACCCAGGCAAAGAGAGCCGCAAATTTTCAAAGATTTGTTTAGTTTCAGGTTCGGGTGGCTCGGGTTTCCCGATTTGTTTTGGGTCGAATAAGTTTGGTACGAACCACACCTTACATTGCATGGAATACTCTTAGGGCTCCTAGGAACTTATCTCTCCAATTTCTAGCTCTCTAGGGCAAACACAGCTGAAGTTATGTCAAAGTAAATGTGACATGCATGTCTATGGAAAAATTTATGGAAATTAGTGGATAGAAACTCTGACTTTAACCATACCCTGCTCTGACACTCATTTTATGCATTTAACATTTAAAATGCTCTAAAAATTACCCTTTTTTTTAGGGGAAAAGGCACTTCCCTGTGGATTTTTAGACACGTATGGCGGTTATATTGGTTATATTGTAGTTTTGCCTTTTTGATGGCTTGTACATGCTGCAGGGGCTTACTGTTATTTGGGAGACAAATTTGTGGCTGTGAGCAACTTGAAAAGTGATGAAGAATTGGTTTTTCAAAAAATAAATGCTACCAAAAATTATCCCTTAATGGGAGCAGATGTGAAATCAGTTTTTTTTTTTCTATACCTACACTGTGTTAGTGGCATCAACAGTTGCTATATTGGAATGTGATGGTGGACCAGGTCACAGGATATATCTGTCTGAGTGATGGCTGTGGTGGTAGCTGTGACAACATGTGTAGCAAAGTGGCAGGGGCAAATATGATGGACTAGGCCACAGGACATGTCTGTCTGACTGGTGGCAGTAGTGGTAGGCACTAGGCAGCTGTAGAAACATATGTGACAGTGTAGCAGGACATAATATGATAATATGATGGACCACGCTGCAGGACATGTCTGCCTGAGTGGTGGCAGTAATGGTAGCTATGGCAACATGTGTGACAGTGTGGCAAGGACTAATATGATGGACCAGGCTGCAGGGCATGTTTCCCTGACTGGTGGCAGTGCTAGCAGGCACTAGACAGCTGTGGAAACATGTGTGGCAGTGCATCAGGATATAATATGATGGACCACTCCGCAGGATATGTCTTATTGAGTGGTGGCAGCTGTGGCAACATTTGTGGCAGGGCATGATATGACGGACAGGACATGTCTGAATGAGTGGCGGCAGTGGTGGCAGCTTTAGCAACATGTGTGGCAGTGCAGCAGGACATCATGTTGTGGACCAGGCCATAGAACATGTCTGCTTAAATGGTGGAAGTTGTGGTAGGCACTAGGCAGTTGTGGCAACATGTGTGGCAGTATATCAGGGCATAATATGATGGAACAGGCTGCAGGACATGTCTGACTGACTGCTGAAAGTTGGGGTAGGTACCAGGCAGCTTTAGAAACATACGTGCTAGTGAAGCAGAGTGTAATATGATGGACCAGGTTGCAGGACATGTATTCCTGAGTGGTGGCAATGGTGGTAGCTGTTTAGGAGTAGCAGCTATCATCATCATCAGCAGTACAGTAAATGGAAGATGATGATAAAGGGATATGGTGACACCACTATTCAATGTCATCAGCCAGAGGTGTTTGAAAATCTTCACGAATCCATGCCTGATTCATTTTGATAAAAGTAATATTTTTCATGCTACCTGTGGGCAACTTTGCCCTTTTAGTTGTTACAACGCCTCCAATAGCACTGAACACCCTCTTGGCCATAACACTTGAAGCTGGACAAGATTAAATTCCTATGACAAATTGGGCCAGCTCCTCTCACTGCACTCTAGGTATGACTGTATCTGCTGGTGGAGTTCAGTTGCCTGTTTTGGCTCCTGCTGGCACTCCAAGCTGATTCATTATCTTCCAGACTCTGTACTGGGCCTGGCTGCTGCTTTTACTTCTCCTGACACTTGTGGCACTAGAAGAGGAGGTGGAGCTGGATGAGTAATGTGGACTGGGAAGGGGCAGAAGCCACCTGGGTACGTGTGAGACTGGAAGTTGCAGTGGTTGCTTTAAACACTGCGGCAAGCTAGGTATACAGCTTGTTCTGATAATATTCTAATTTTTCTTCCTTTTGGGAAGCAGGGAAGAATTTCCCCATTTTGTCTTTATAGAAATGGTCTAAGAGTACTGCCATCCAGTACCCATCCCTTTCCTTGATGCTAATAATGTACTTGTTGCTGCGTAAGCCACAGAGCATACAGCCTGCCATTCCTGCCAGCATATGTGTGGACCCAGAGGCCATGGTTGTTATTATTGGCTAGCATGGTCATCGTTGTTGGTCATCATCATTCTCATCTTCCTTCAACACAGGGCAATGACGTTCACTAAGAGGTGGAAACTGTTCCTCCTCTTCAATTCCTCGTTGCATGAGTGTAAGGTTTTCCTGTAACATATACAAAAGAGGAATAACATTGCTGATGCTGCAGTCATCCCTGCTGACAAATTTTTTGTCTTCTTCAAAAGGCTTGAGAAGCCTGCACCCTTTCCTCATGAGCTTCCAATGACGTATCTCAAAGTAACACATTGTCTCTGTGGTCTACTGCATGCGATAATCATTCGCTACCTTATGCTGCTCACATAGACCTTCCAGCATGTTGATGGAGTTCCACAGAAGCGACGGTTTGCCTTGGTGAAGATGGTGGTGGTAAATGATCCAAGAAGAAGATCCAGAGGAAGTGAATGAGCCCTGCATGATATCTGAATGGGCCTGCACAATCGGGGTGGAACAAACACCTGGCCTTGCTGAGTTTCTGAACTTTGGCTGCTGACACTCAAAACATTGACCCAGTGAGCTATGAAAGCCATGTATTGTCCATGTCCATAATTGCTGCTCCACATCACAACAGTGGCGTGCACCTTTCACCAGACTAACGTATCCAAGGAAAGGCCCATGCTCCTAGACACATTGAGGCTAGGAGGATAAGTGCATGCCATATGTTGGCGAAATACAGTGAATACCAACCACTAAGTGGTATGGCAGGGACTGCAGTGCCAGCAGCTTGGCCAGGTGCGAGTTAAGTTACACAAGTGCCGGATGACTGGGCACATATTGTTGTCTCCCGGCCACACATTCCCTTTTCTATGACTGACGTTGGTGCAGAAGAGGAAGAGTATGAGAAACAGTTGGTGATAATGATAATAACAACAACCATGTGCTAAGTGTAAATGTGAAATTTCACCGAACGAACGAACGACAAATCCCTAGAAAAAACATAATCTATGCCCCTGTCAAATGTCTGCATGATAGATTAATAATCTGCCTTTTATTCACGTGGTCCTCTGTGCACAATTCCTGAGAGGATACTGGCCCTGGCCTTGGCTGATCCTGTGAGATATAAAATCAGAGCTAGTATTTGTGCCTGGCAGAGATTGGAGGGACCCCCTGTTACTACTTACTTCCCGTTGTTCTATTTTTTTCCTCTGTGGCTTCTAAATCATCCGACACCTCTATCTTGAAATAGTGGATCTGCCTCACTTCCAGAGGGGTCTGCTTCAGAGGATGACAAATTCTTCTTTCCTCCTCCAGAAGTAATTTCATTTGTAGTGAATAGTTTTTGAGATAACTCCTTCTCGGAGAATACAGTATGCGCCACTGTACTCCACTTAGCTAAATCAGGTGTATTGGAAAGAAAGCCTGCCATGCTACGCAACAAAACTTAGAAATATGAAAAGAAGACCAATCAACGCAGGATGTCAGAACTGTGTAAACCTCTATCAAATAATTAGATTACTCAATATCATAGAAGTTGAGTTAGAGTTTATAGGATACTGTAAAAATAAAACTTCACTTTTATTTCTTAGGGCCGGTTCACATCTGCGTTCGGTTTCCGTACAGGGGAGTCCGCTTGGGGACCCCCCCGTACAGAAACCTATACGCAGAGAGAAGTGGTTTACATAAGGAAACCTGCGGACCCCATAGACTATAATGGGGTCTGTGTGGTTTCTGCTCGGTTTCCGCATTTTTTGTGTGGAAACTTCAGAGAGGAAAGTGCTCCTTGCAGCACTTTTCTCTGCGCATGTTTTGTGCGGAGACCGAGCGGAAACCACACAGACCCCATTATAGTCTATGGGGTCCACAGGTTTCCTTATGTAAACCGCTTCTCTCTGCGTATAGGTTTCCGTACGGGGGGTCCCCAAGCGGACTCCCCTGTACGGAAACCAAACGCAGATGTGAACCGGCCCTTACTAGATAAAAAGATTTATAGAGGGAACAAAACACACTGTCATCTGGAAACTTTGGGCGTTGCTGAAGGGATACTAAGTTTGGACTCTTCCTTTATTAATATCTGTGGGAATGAGCCAAACTAAAATCTGTTCCCTTGATTGCAACACTGTCCCAAATGTAAGTAGCAACAGTGACTGTTTGACCCTTGAGCCAAACCTTTTGCTCCCTAAAAGAGACCTTCACGGTGTCTTCTAGTTTATATTACTCTAAAAAAAAAACAAAAAAAAACTATAAGTGTGAATATATGATGTTTACATTGGGGGTTCTACCAAATCAATAAAGCATGTTGTATGCGCCTTGACCTTGTTGCACCAATGCTGTTAATAAATGGATTACCCTAATGCACACACCTATCTTTGATCTTTACTCTCACAAATGAGAAAAATAAACATTTATCTAGTGTGTTTCGTTCCCTCTATAAATCTTTTTATCTAGTAAGAAATGAAAGTGAAGTTGTATTTTAAAGTATCCTATACACTCTCTCTCAACTTCTATGATATTGAGTAATCTAATTATTTGATAGAGGTTTACGCAGTTCTGACCTCCTGCGTGGTGACTGATTGGTCTTTTCATATTTCTAAGTTTTGTAGTGTAGCATGGCAGGTTTTCTTTCCGATACACCTGATATAGCTAAGTGGAGTACAGTGGCGCAGACTGTATTCTCCGAGAAAGAGTTATCCCAACAACTACTCACTACAAATGAAATTACTTCTGGAGGAGGAAAGACTGGAAGAATTGAAAACTGATGCCCTATTCCAACAAATAGAATCTAACCTTCAACTACAGATTGAAAGGCTTCAAAGTATCCTCAGTGATAGGAAACATCAGCAATTTGTGAGGGATCTACAAGAATTTAAAGAGAACAGGATTTACAGCTTCTTAAAGGATTCAAAAAGCAGGATAGAAGGCGATCTGTCATCCTCTGAAGCAGACCTCTCTGGAAGTGAGGCAGATCCACTATTTCAACATAGAGGTGCCGGACGATTTACAGACCACAAAAGAAAAAATAGAACTAGAAGAGGAGAAAGTAGTAACAGGGGGAAGGCCGTTTTAACCCATTATTGGTCCCAGTGCAAAGGTTTCATAAGTGCCCCCTCCCATCACCACCATTTAACATACCTTACCCACCAAATTAAAATGGCCCCCACATAGTATAATTCCTTCTTACTGGCCCCATACAATATACATGGCCATGCCCCTGCACTTATAAATAATAGTCCCCCCTTATAAATAATATGTCTTGTTCACAGCTAACTGCACCCTTATCAAGAATAATTATAAAGGCAGTCATTATTTATAAGCAGAAATCATCATTTATAAGGGAGACTAAGATTCCTTGCTTATAAATAATAATCCCTGCTTATAAATAATAATGAACCCTTATAAATAAGGGTCCCTGCTTATAAATAGCGCCCCTTATCAGTAATTGTCCCTCCTTATAAATAATAATCCCCCTTATTACTAATAGTTCTCCCTTCTAAATAGTTCCCTCTTATAAATAATAGTCCCCATTATCAATATCCCCCTTTATAAATAATAGTACTACCTGATAGTTCCTCCTTTTAAATAGTAGTCCCCTTTTATAACTAATAGCCCTCCCTCCCTGTTTTAAATAAGAGTTTCCCTTTATTTATAAAGAAGGGAACTATTATTTATAGGGGGGGGGGACTACTATTCATGGGGACTATTATTTATAAGGAGGGGAACTATTATTTATACAGGGGAATTATTATTTATAAGAGAGAACTATTATGAGGGGGAAACTTATTTATTTTAAGGAGGGCTTTTTTAAGGGGGAACTGTTGCTTATAAGGGGAAAATTTTTATTTGTAAGGGGACTAATATTTATAATATTTCCCCCTTATAATAGTTCCTCCCTTATAATAACCCTCCTTAAAAATAATAGTTCCCCCAGTATAGCTAATACCCCCTTATAAATAATGTGTCCATGTTCAGAAGTAAGTGCTCCCACAGCAGTAATTGCCCCATTTGTCTTTAAAAACAAAAAAACAATAAATCTTATACTCACCTTACCATGATCCCCGATGACTGGAGCAGCTAACATCTTCTCCTGTTGTTGCACTCTGGTGCAGGTGACACGATACAGTGACGTTATCACTTGTGCTGGGACATCCTGCACAGACGTCACTATAAGGCTTCTATGGCAGAGCAAGGACTTTACGCCTCTGCTCTGTCATAGGCTCAACTATGCACGCTGAACAGTTAGAGTAGAGCCCCCAGGCAGAAAGAAGGGGCCCCTGCAATATAGTAAAGTGGCCAGGACAGGGGCCCGCCAACTCTGTGAGGCACAAAACTAGCTCTAGTTTTTACTCAGGAGGCAGCCAAGGCCAGGGCCAGTACCCCTCAGAATCATGCACAGAGGGCCACGTGAATAAGATACAGATTATTAATCTAAGTGTAGATGTGGCCGCATACAAGGAAGATCACAGGGAGGAGAAAGAGACAGCTTCTCTGTCTTTTGTGCCTTTTCATTTGAGTATGTAGAGTTGTTGTTCCTACATTTGTTTCTGCACGGCCATGACTAAGTTTCTGCTTTCAGATGTTGCACATCACCATAGATTTATCAATTGGCAATGTACAATTTAATTCCCACACAGGAGATGACAACATGTAGTTGCCACCGCCAGCAGCAAGGGAAACAAGTTTGCCACTACCACCACCAGTGGCACCATCCTCACCCTGAGAGGTTCTTTTAGGCTTGCTCCGGGCAGGCTTTTTGGATGTTGGACATACGCAATGGCTGGAATCATTTCTATAACTACTTCCACCGCCCACTTCATCTGATGTCACCTTGTCACCCTGACCCAGTTGCGAGGTCCTATCAGAAAGAGAATCATCGGCAATGCCATCATAATCCTCTTGTCTGCTTTTCTCTAACACAATCATTGCCATGCACCTTACCTACCAGGATGACTACCGGTAATAGTAGTACCACACCCCCTGCCACTACTACCTCCACCAATTTTCATCATGTCTTCCTCCTCTGCTTGCACACAATCCTGACTGTTCTCATCCAGCTCATCAAAAAGAGGAGGAAGACTGCTCTGACTAGGGGAAAAAGATTGTTCAACCGGTGCCACATCACTATCAGAGATCTTTGTCTGTGAAGAATATGAAGGAGACATGTTGACACTCCAGGAAGGCCCTGCAGTAAATAAAATTTTTTTAAGGAACTCACAGAAGCTTGACTCAAGATCACATCACTCATGGATGCAATATCCTCCTGTGACTGAGATGAGCCAGCTAAATAATCAAAATCTTCATCAACATTCTTAGGAAGAACAATCCTGGTGCCACCAAAATCAGAAGCAGTGTTCCTCTGGCCACCCACATTCTTATTGTTAGTACTTGCACAAGTATTTGCTCCTCAAACAACTTTTGTCTGTTGCCTGCCTTTTTTTTTTCCACTAATTTTTTAATGCACACAAACTGTGCTTAATGATTAACCATAAAAACTGCTGAAACAGAGATTCTGTTTTTTTACATTTGCAAAGGATGCACCAGTACCACCACTACTACTGTACTAGTGTGTGATGACTATCTAGTACTATATATGCATATTAGCGTATACAGAGAAATGCTTAAAATATGTCCAGACCAAAATTTTGTCCAGAGCAGAAAAAGAAAACTCATGAAATTCCTGAATGTTTTTTTTTTTTAAGATTAGTTCAGGCTACACTTTATATTGTGTGAACAACAACAAGAAAACTTTTATATATAACAGACTTATTAACATATGTATTTAATGAAAAAATGTTAACTCTTGCCTAAACAAGTTCTTAATAAAATATTTTTTACTAACAAGATTGTCTAACAGAAGTGTATAATTGCTTGATTGGACTTCCTTAATTTTCTGAGTTGTGCCTATAGCCTAGGTATGATGCAGTGAGATGGAACACAGATCTGTTTGCATGTTAACCATTACACGAACTAAAAGATAATTATAAGCATCTAAGCTATTTATACACCACTAGCAGCAGGACCTGGTTTCGCATGGGTTTATTTCATTTTTTGTTTGTGTAGTGACCCTATAAGAATTGGCCAGTTTTGAACTTGATATCCAGTATGGCAGTCCAGTATAGGTACAGTGCCTTGCGAAAGTATTTGGCCCCCTTGAACTTTTCATCCTTTTGCCACATTTCAGGCTTCAAACATAAAGATATAAAATGTAAATTTTTTGGTGAAGAATCAACAACAAGTGGGACACAATTGTGAAGTGGAATGAAATTTATTGGTTATTTTAAACTTTTGTAAAAAATAAAAAACTGAAAAGTGGGGCGTGCAATATTATTTGGCCCCTTTACTTTCAGTGCAATAAACTCACTCCAGAAGTTCAGTGAGGATCTCTGAATGATCCAATGTTGTCCTAAATGACTGATGATGATAAATATAATCCACCTGTGTGTAATCAAGTCTCCGTATAAATGCACCTGCTCTGTGATAGTCTCAGGGTTCTGTTTAAAACAGAGAGCATCATGAAGACCAAGGAACACATCAGGCAGGTCCGTGATACTGTTGTGGAGAAATTTAAAGCCGGATTTGGATATAAAAAGATTTCCCAAACTTTAAACATCCCAAGGAGCACTGTGCAAGCGATCATATTGAAATGGAAGGAGTATCAGACCAGTGCAAATCTACCAAGGCCCGGCCGTCCCTCTAAACTTTCATCTCAAACAAGAAGAAGACTGATCAGAGATGCAGCCAAGAGGCCCATGACCACTCTGGATGAACTGCAGAGATCTACAGCTGAGGTGGGAGAGTCTGTCCATAGGACAACAATCAGTCATACACTGCACAAATCTGGCCTTTATGGAAGAGTGGCAAGAAGAAAGCCATTTCTCAAAGTTATCCATAAAAAGTCTCATTTAAAGTTTGCCACAAGCCACCTGGGAGACACAGCAAACATGTGGAAGAAGGTACTCTGGTCAGATGAAACCAAAAATCGAACTTTTTGGCCACAATGCAAAACGATATGTTTGGCGTAAAAGCATCACAACTCATCACCCTGAACACACCATCCCCACTGTCAAACATGGTGGTGGCAGCATCATGGTTTGGGCCTGCTTTTCTTCAGCAGGGACAGGGAAGACGGATAAAATTGATGGGAAGATGTATGGAGCCAAATACAGGACCATTCTGGAAGAAAACCTGTTGGAGTCTGCAAAAGACCTGAGACTGGGACGGATATTTATCTTCCAACAAGACAATGATCCCAAACAAAGCAAAATCTACAATGGAATGGTTCACAAATAAACGTATCCAGGTGTTAGAATGGCCAAGTCAAAGTCCAGACCTGAATCCAATCGAGAATCTGTGGAAAGAGCTGAAAACTGCTGTTCACAAACGCTCTCCATCCAACCTCACTGAGCTCGAGCTGTTTTCCAAGGAAGAATGGGCAAGAATTTCAGTCTCTCGATGTGCAAAACTGATAGAGACACACCACAAGCTTCTTGCAGCTGTAATCGCAGCAAAAGGTGGTGCTACAAAGTATAAACTTAAGGGGGCCAAATAATTTGGCACTCCCCACTTTTCAGTTTTTTATTTTTTACAAAAGTTTAAAATATCCAATAAATTTCGTTCCACTTCACAGTTGTGTCCCACTTGTTGTTGATTCTTCACCAAAAAATTTTAATTTTATATCCTTATGTTTGAAGCCTGAAATGTGGCAAAAGGTTGAAAAGTTCAAGGGGGCCGAATACTTTTGCAAGGCACTGTAGCTCAGCATTGAGACTACCACCAATCCTGGTCAAGTACCAAACTAGTATCCATATGGATATACAGTGGGTACGGAAAGGGTATGATGTTATATACATTATAGATTATATCATGGGAGAAGCATTTAGATAGCATCAGTTATCAGTAAGCAACATAGACATCATAGAACTAAAATGAACACTTGGAGCAATGGATAGAACATCCAGACTGATGGGTGGTAACTGAAAGAAGAAAAAAAAAAAAAAAAGAAGGAGGGATTGGGGAGGAAATTCCAGGCTCCCAGGCCTATCTTTCATTAACTTCTATTGCAGGCTACTCTATGTAGCCAGCAATAGATGGTTCAAGACCCCTAGGGGATCTAATAAATGCAAAAAAATAAAAAATATTAAAAGTTCAATCACCCCCCTTTCCCTAGAGTTAAATAAATAAAAGTAGTTAAATATTGTGAAACACATACACATTAGGTGTCCCTGTGTCTGAAAACGTATACAAATCTGTAAAAATATTTTTCCCATATGGGAAACGCTGTAGCAGGAAAAAAAAAAAAAAAAAAAAAAAATCAAAAGCGCCAAACCGCTGTCTTTTCATAGTTTTGCCTCTGAAAAAATTTGAATAAAAAGTGATCAAAGCAATAGTAATTCCCCAAAATGGTATAACTAAAAAGTACACCTGGACCCGCAAAAAAAGACACCCTATGCATCCCCATACACAGAAGTATAAAAAAAAAGTTACAGGTGTCAGAATATGGCGACTTTTAATAAAAATATATTTTTGCACAGTTTTGGATTTTTGTTAAGGGGTTAAAATGTAAATAAAACCATATAAATTTGTTATCCCCGGAATCATACCGAAACATAGAATACAGATAACATGTCATTTTGGCTGTAGGGCGAACACTGTAAAAATGAAGCACGTAAGAAAGTCGCACAAATGCACTTTTTCTTGAAATCCACCCCATTCTGAATTTTTTACCAGCTTCCTGATGCATTGTACAGAATAATACATGGTATAATAATGAAAAAAAATATGTCCCGCAAACATTAAGACCTTATATGGCTCGGAGAACGGAAAAATAAAAAAGTTATTGGGTTTGGAAGTGGGGGAATCAAAAATGAAAAATGAAAAATGTCACTGGCGGGAAGGGGTTAAAAAAAGAAAACTCAAGAAACAGGCCTGGACAGAAATGCTGGTACCCTGAACTTAATATTTTGTTGCACAATCTTTTGAGGCAATCACTGCAATCAAACAATTCCTGCAACTGTCATAGAGACTTCTGCACCTCTCAAAAGGCATTTTGGCCCACTCCTCATGAGCAAACTACTCCAGTTGTCTCGGGTTTGAAGGGTGCCTTTTTTCCAGACGGCATGTTTCAGCTCCTTCCAAAGATGCTCAATAGGATTTAGGTCAGGGCTCATAGAAGGCCACTTCAGAATAGTCCAATGTTTTCCTCTTAGCCATTCTTTGGTGTTTTTAGCTGTGTGTTTTGGGTCATTATCCTGTTGCAAGACCCATGACCTGCTACTAAGACCAAGCTTTATGACACTAGTCAGCACATTTCTCTCTAGAATCCCTTGATAGTCTTGAGATTGCATTGTACCCTGCACAGATTCAAGACACCCTGTGCCAGATGCAGCAAAGCAGCCCCAGAACATAACAGAGCCTCCTCCATGTTTCACAGTAGGGAGAGTGTTCTTTTCAAGATATGCTTCATTTTTCTGTCTGTGAACATAGAGCTGATGTGCCTTGCCAAAAATTTAGATTTTTGTCTTATCTGTCCATGGGACATTCTCCCAGAAGCTTTGTGACTTGTCATCATGTAGTTTGGCAAATTCCAGTCTGGCTTTTTTATGATTTGTTTTCAACAATGATGGGTTTTTCCTTTCATTAAACGAGGGGTACCAACAATTTTGTCCACGTGTGTACTATATATATATATATATATATATATATATATATATATATTATGTGTATGTTAGTATATCGATCTAATCTGATACAGCATTATGCACAGGAAACTCTATAAAGGAGATTGTATGCTCTCCCCGTGTTTGCGTGTCCTCCGGGTAGTCTGGTTTCCTCCCACACTCCAAAGACTGATAGGGAATGTTGATTGTGGCCCATAAAAAGGACATTGATTGACAGTGTCTGTAGAATGCTGTGGAATATGATGTTGCTATATAAGTAAGCAAAAATAATTTTAAAAAATAATAAAAATAAAACAAAGGAACACTAGGCTTCTGCAGTCTCCATACTACAAAGTTGTGGGATGTGTGCCACTGTATGGTGCTCCATACTACACAGTATAATGGAATTACTCCCTTTAGAGGTAATGCTTCTAGAGGACAGTTACTTCATAATATGGCACTTGTTGGAATATGCTACAATGTTTTCTGTCAGATTCATAGGTACATAGGTACAAATGGGCTCCACCAAGTTTATGGGTGCTATATTACAACCTTGACCTGTACACTTTGGAGCATTACCTTTTATATTCCAGTCATCAAAGCAACTGCCTGTAGCTAGATTGCAAAATGTTGATTTGGATCTTGCACTAAAATGTAGTAGAGCTGAATTTGTTATTTGACTTTGGCATAGACTATCTGACCTATTACTACCTCCACCAACTCCAGTTCTTAGCATCTGATTCTAGCACAGTTGACATTTTTTTTTCTCTAGTTAATTTTGGTGCCTGATATGCTTTTTAAGCTCTGTAATGTCACAAGGGCAGTGTCAGGCAGGGGGGATGACTCAGAGCTCCAAATCAGAGGTGAATAGAGTAAGAGCACAGAAACACACTCCTTGTCTGCTTCTGCTTGGCACCACCCACCTGACATCACAGAGCCTAAATAGCATATCAGGCATCAAAACTAGCAGCACTTATTGCTCAGGAATGGTGGGGGCTAGAGAAAAAAAAAAAAAAAAAAAGTACAAATGTGCTGGAATCAGTGGAGCAGCTCCTATTAAATGAGGCAAAGAGCTGGACTTGGTGGAGGTGGTGAAAGGTTTTCTGGTCTATGACGAGTCTCAATATTAAATGAGCGAAAGTTAGATTGCAGGTTCAAGCCCCCCTTGGGGGAGGGGGGCATAATAAAATAGCAAAAGAAAAACGTTTAAAAATATAAAAAAAAAACCTAAAAAATGAAATCACCCCCTTCCCCTTGATTTGAAATAAAGATAAACAAAAACAAATTATACATCCCTGCATCCAAAAAGCCAAGTCTATGAACATTTAAAAATATTTTTGCCATATGGGACACCCCACAGTGGTAAAAAAATCAAAAGAGCCAAACTGCCATATTTTTGCCATTTTTAAGGGGTTAAAACATAAATAAAACTATATAAATTTGGTGCTCCCAGAATCTTACCGACTCATAGAATACAGATGACATGTAATTTTGGCTGCATAGTGAACGCCGTAAAAACAAAGCCCGTAAAAGTCACACAAGTGCAGTTTTTCTCCAGTTGTACCCCATTCTGAATTAATTTACAGTTTCCCAGTACATCATATGGAATATTAAATGGTATCATTACAAAGTACAATTTGTCCCGCAAAAATTAAGCCCTCATATGGCTCTGTGAACAGAAAAATAACAAAGTTATGGGGTTTAGAAGATGGGGAGTCAAAAAGGAAAATCGAAAAATGCCTGAAGTGGGAAGGGGTTAATACCAAAAATGCCAAATGTAATATTAAAGTGATTTCTTCCAAAATACAAATTGAAACTCTGCTAGATCTTTATAATGCAGAATTTGAAATATTGATACAAATACAATCTGTGTTAATATACATTAATAGGACTTATGGATTTTGATAAAAAAGGGGAAATTGGGAACCCTCTGTACTTTGTCTGCAGGACTTTATTGCATGAAAAAAATGCTATGTAGTGCTACAATTTCCGCATTAAATAAAATGTGATATACAGTTTATCTTACAAAATAATTTCAGCAATAAATACTGAGGTTTTTCTGTTGATTAAAAATGTAATTAAGGTGATATATGTAGCAGATATAAAAAAAAAACATGTATTTTTCTCTCTCTTGATAGTATTATATGATTTTTTTATGTTTTGTATGCACCATCAATATTATGGAAATTATGAAAGTTATATTTTTGTATCATTATGAACCTTGCCACTGAAGAACAGCATAACTCATTAACTATACGTTAACTACAGTGTTGTGTAGTACATTGTGTACAGAATCTGTCCAGATGTTTGAAACATGCTTCATTTCAGGTAAATTACCTAAACATAATTCTCTCTGGCATTTATTGCTACTAAAACCAACCTCTCCTATTTCAGAAAAAAATGACTGGGCCATTAGTGCTGCTCAGGTAACCTGCCATATGCCTCTCCAGTGTAAGCAGACTTTTTCAAATGACAAAATCAAAGATCTTATCTCCAGGTGCAGTTTCTCGTCAACCTTGTCATAAGTATAGGTTAATTATTATTTGATGAGTTCTCTGTCAATTTGTCATTGTTTGCAAAAATCAACAACTTCCAGGTGGGTCTAACCCTTTGTTTCACTGACAATCACTGTGAAATGAATCAGACAAGTGTCATATAGTACAGAGAAATCTGCTTGTAGGGATTGTATGCTATAATATAGCCTAATTTGGAGTTTGACATACATTCATTTCTACTACCAATGGTCTATGTTTACATTGTAGACATGTGGTAATTAAAATATATTTAATACTTTTACTTTATATTTAATTATACTGTGCTAAACAGAAAATCTTTAAAAAAAAAAAAAAATCATTGTAGATGATTAAAGGGAGCCTTTCAGGAGTTTCATGTGGTCCCATTGTTACAAACAGCTACTGTATGTTTTTACTCTAAAGTGTTGTGAAGTTTCAGAGAAAACAGTTTAGAAAAGAGCCAGGAATGGAGAGAAGTGTACCATGGGCAGTTCCCCACTAGTTTCTTCCTACCCAGCTTTGTGCAATATGTTTCTCCCTATTTGTGTATATCAGAATAAAACATTGGTGTAATAGGGAAACATAGCTGAACATACAGTAGCTGTAACAAAGAAGCTAGTGGTACACGCTGCCCATGGTTCTGGCAACATAAATCCCCTAACAAGTATCTTTATGGTAATACTTCAGCCTTATGCAATTGTGCAAATCATTCAGTATTTAATTTAGATTTTAAGATCATCTGGCAATTACATGTAGTTTCTGATTGATTTTGTACTAATAGGGTTAGTTTTCATTCATTAATGAAATTGTTTTTTCTTAAATACTACTCCACCATATGTAGTATACATTAACATTACTATATACCAAAACTGCATAAGTTATAGTGTCTTTAAGGCTGAAGTCCCACGAAATACAGCTTTTTTTGTTGCATTTTTTGAGCCAAAGCCAAGAAAGTCTACAAAAGAAATGGGAACTATATAGGAATCACTTATACTTCTACCTTCTGCTCACAATCCACTGCTGGCTTTGGCTCAAAAAATCCCAACAAAAAAAGCTGCATTTCCGCAACATGGGGCTTTAACCTAAAGAGGGTTAAAGCTTCATTTAACCCAAATCCTCTGCCCTTCACACAGTTCTAGAGTGAAGTAACAAAATTTGACCGTCTTCAGCTGCCACAAGGGGTAGCTAATTGTATATGGATTTTTGCAATAGGAGTTGCAAAAACTACTGTCTTTGGCAACTGCAGGCAAAGGCTATGCATATGTGACAGGAGGAAGAAGGTTTGTACACTATTATTAAGACCTCATAAGATGTTTTCTTGCATCTCATCTTCATCATCTATGGGTATGTACATGATGAGCACAATATTATTTATTGGCATTGATTAAAACTTAAGAAAAAGGAAAACAATATTGATAACCTATATTTAGGATAAAATATCAATATCAGATCGGAGGGGGTCCGACATCCGGATCCCCACCAATCAGCTCTTTCCAGCAGCTGCTATAAGGAGAACAATGCCATAAATAGGTACCTCTGTACTCTGTGTAGTGGTCATGTTAAGTTATCGTAGGTCAATTTCTATTCTCTTCCATAGGAGCTGAGCTGCAGTAACTCAGTATGACCACTACACAGAGAACAAGCTATCTGGCTTTGACTCTGTATAGAGGCTGTTGAGAACAACTGATCAGCAGGGATTTTGAGTGTTAGACCCCCATTGATCGGATATTCAGGTCATCAATATTGTTTGCCCAGAAAACCCTCTTAGGTTAATTTTTTTCATCTGAAAAGTTTTCAAAGGATAATAACTACAGTTATCATACAGTAACTGCATCTGACAAGTTAAAAATGTGTGTTGTCAAAAAAAGCAAACTGTGATGATCACTGAGTATACACAGAAGCCAGATTCAGTTACTAGTTGATGAATAAATTGCTTTCTAATGTCAGATAGCAATTAATTTTTAACACTCATTCTACAATTATGTGCAACCATCATAATAATTCACTTGTACAGTAAGTCTGATATTCATAGAATAATAGCAGTAATAGTAACTACTATAATTAGTATAATCAGAAGTTCAGTACAATACCCAGACTGTATTTTAACCCCATAACAATGCAGTCAGTTTTAGGCTCAGCATTTCAGCATTTATTTTTTTCATTTTTTCATTGCTGCATTCTAAAAAGTGTAACTTTTTAATTTTACCATTTATGTAGCTATTTGAGGACCCATACTGTACATTGAAATGACCATGTCCTCACACCATATGCAGCAAATAATAGGCTACATATAAATGTGACCGTAACGCCCTGAAAGATATACTTATAAATGCTTATTGAAATATTTGCTAAAATAGGGCACATGAAAAGAGATTGTCATGCAAATGTCATTTAGGCTAATGCCTGACATTGTGGAAATACAGCATTTTTTTGTTGCAGGTTTTGTTGCGTTTTTTTGAACCAATGTCAGTAGTGGATTAAACAGAAGGGAAACATCTAAAATCTTCCTTTATGTTTTCCATTCCTTTTCAAGTTACTCCTGAATTTGCCTAAAAAAAACCAAAACAGCAAAATCTGCAACCAAAATTGCTGCATTTCCGTAACGTGGGGTCTTAGCCTCAAGGAGACATTTCTAAAAGGAGTTTGTAAGGTCCAAAATACTTCCCAAACTAATAATAATGCAATGTAAGAGCCTTTAGGAGCATATACATACAGTGAGGAAAATAGGTATTTGATGCAAAAATGGAGGGGTCTGTAATTTTGATCATAGGTGCACTTCAAATGTGAAAGACAGAATCTAAAAAAAAAAAAAATCCAGAAAATTACATTGTATGATTTTTAAATAATTAATTTGCATATTATTGCATTAAATAAGTATTTCATCACCTACTAACCAGCAAGAACTCTGGCTCTCACAGACCTATTAATTATTGTTTAAGAAACCCCCCTATTCTGCACTCATTACCTGTATAAAAGACACCTGTCCACACACACAATCAATCACACTCCAACCTCTCCACCATGGCCAATACCAAAGAGCTGTCTAAGGACACCAGGGACAAAAATGGTAGAAATACAAGATTACTGTCAATCTTCCTCAGTCTGGGGCTCTATGCAAAATCTCGCCTCGTGGGGTAAGGATGATTCTGAGAAAGGTCAGGAACCAGCCCAGAACTACACGGGAGGACCTGGTGAATGACCCAAAGAGAGCTGGGACCACAGTCTCCAAGATTACCGTTAGTAGCACACTGTCATCATGGATTAAAATCCTGCAGGGCACGCAAGGTCCCCCTGCTCATGCCAGCACATGTCCAGGCCCGTTTGAAGTTCGCCAATGACCATCTGGATGATCCAGAGGAGGAATAGGAGAAGGTCATGTGGTCAGGTATCAACTCCACCCATCGTATTTGTAGGAAGATGAAGGGTGAGTACAACCCCAAGAACACCGTCCCAACTGTGAAGCATGGAGGTGGAAACATCATACTTTGGGGGTACTTTTCTGCAAAGGGGACAGGATGACTGCACCGTATTGAAGGGATGATGTATGGGGCCATGTATCGCAAGATTTTGGCCAACAACCTCCTTCCCTCAGTAAGAGCATTGAAGATGGGTCGTGGCTGGGTCGTCCAGCATGACAATGTCCCAAAACACATAGCCAGGAAAACTAAGAGGTGGCTCTTTATGAAGCATTTCAAGGTCCTGGAGTAGCCTAGACAGTCTCTAGACATGAACCCAATTGAAAATCTTTGAAGGGAGCTGAAACTCAATGTAGCCCAGTGACAGCCCTGACACCTGAAAGATCTGGAGAAGACCTGTATGAAGGAGTGGGCCAAAATCCCTGCTGCATTGCGTGCAAACTTGGTCAAGAACTACAGGAAACATCTGACCTCTGTAATTGCAAACAAAGGTTTCTGTACCAAATATTACGATTTGTTTTTCAGTTGTATCAAATACTTATTTAATGCAATAAAATGCAAATTCATTATTTAAAAATCATACAATGTGATTTTCTGGATTTTTTTTAATATTCTGTCTCTCACAGTTGAAGTGTATCTAGGATAAAAAGTACAGACCTCTCCATTCTTTGTAGGTGGGAAAACTTGCAGAATCGCCAGTGTATCAAATACTTATTTTCCCCACTGTACCTTTGTGAAATTTTTTAAAAAACTTCACACATTTACATTTATGGATTCTGAGTAATACGACATTTTTGGCTTGAGGTACTGTATGTACTTCAGCTGCTGATAATATTTTTAAAATTTGTATGAGGTCAGACAGTACATTGCTGTAGCCCAAATGCTCAATGAGCTAACAGCTATCTATTCTTTTCTATAAACATAAAAGCTGAACTTGTTTTTTGATTTTACAAGTTGAAGCAGAAATATACTTTCTTTAAAGTTCCACTGGATATACTTATTATCTGTGTATTAAGTAACTAGCAAAAGAGTAAGAAACTATCTAACTAAAATACACACCCTATAATTAGAGATGGTCGAAATGGTTTGTAACAAACCGGATTTGTCCCAAAAATATATTAAATTGTTCAGTTTTAACAAAACCGAAAAAAATGGTGATTCACTTTGGATGAACAAAAATAGCCGCGCTATGAGAAAATGGCCACCATGTTTGACTGTTTGTGACATAGCCTCTCAGCCAATAGACAGTGGTAGGTGGAACTTACAGTGCTGATGTCACATGGAGTATAAAAAGCTTGTGCAGTCTTTTGCAGCCTTTATTTGCTCTAAATGGTGGACATACAAATAGATCTGTGATCCATCTCACTGCATCATAGGCTATAGGCTTAGTTAGTGCAGTTCAGAAAAAGCAATAGGAATTCCAGAAATAGAGGACTAGGAGAACTTAAAGAATCAAACAATCACACAGGGCAGATTAGTGCTAGAATTCAATAGAGATAGGATAAGTTCATAGGCATAAGTAGTGAGTGGCTAGGAGAATCTGTGCTTCTGTTGATGCAGTGCTTACACATACAGTTACTACTTTCACTGCCAATACTCTAATTTTGCTAGACACTTCTGCAATAGAGAAATTTCATCTCTTTGCACATTTTTTAAACTTTAAACTTTTTTACTGACAAAACAATCCTGTTTTTTTGGGCAAGAGATAACATTTTTTCTGTAAATACATACTGCTGTTTTAGTAGCAAAGTGCTGCTGATTTTACCTACACAAACCTTAAAAAAAAAAATTGTAATTTCATGTTTCTTTTTCTGCTCTGGCAGTGGAAACTGACCATAGTGTGATGGTACATTGTTGTAAGTACAAACACACACACACACACACACATATCATATATTAGTGCATCCTCCACTAATATAAAAAAGAATCTCTGTTATTTCAGAGGTTTTTTTTGTATGTCAGCGGTTTTTTTTGGTATGTTCACTTAAAATTGTCAGGATCTGGGGTGCTGGGTGGGCTGACATGAACACAGACTCCAAGGTATTAGTCCAAGTATTGAGTTTTATTCACTCAAAACACTCCTTGGTACATGCAACATAACAGAAACCGAAAAAATAACTAACAAATAGGTTACCTCACCTAGAATAGGAACAAGTTCAAACAATCAGATTGTCTTCCAGCAGCAGCCACTTTCTGTGTGGCTTTCCAGCCAAGCTCTGCCGCAGTCTGCTCTCCTAGCAGACTTCTTATATACCCTTAACGAGGACAATCCCAGTCAGTTGGGTTTCTTCCAGGAGTGTCCACAAGGTGTGGAATGGAGGGGATGGGAATGGCAGGTCCCACTACCAACCTACCCGCCATTCCATAAAAAATCCAGCCCAGTGCACAGCACTTAAATAATGCTCAGCAAACATAATTGTCTGCTGAGAAACAAACTTTCTGGATTTCCGTCATCTAAAGTTACCAGGCTTCCAGAGTCATGCAACGCCTGGACAGGATGACCATTCACCACAATCTTGCAGACCTGAGGCTCAGTCTCTAGACCCGGTGCCGCAGCACAGACAGGTTCTGCGAACAAGGAAAGACGCCCACCAGCATCATACTCCATCAGCTCAGAGCTGAGAGGGCAATGGGCAGCAATATGTCCCTGCTCATGGCATCTCCAGCACTGTACTAGGCCTGGTTTCTCCAGCAGAGAGTCCTGTTTGGGACTAATGGAGTGCTTGGGAGACATTTCAGTCTTTCGCCCATTAGACCCCTCTAAAACTCTTTTCACTCCGCCTTCAATAAATGGAACAGTCTTACCGGGAGGTGCCCTCCACCTGGTGTTCCTAGGGGGTGATCGAGCTGCAGGGACATTGCGAAGTTCCGCCTCAGTCACAAGGAACCTTTCTACAAGGCTGACAAGTTGGTTGGCATCTTTGGGGTCCCATGTCTGACCCAAAGCTGCAACACAGGAGGAAGAGATCTGACGAACCAATCTAGGACCATCTTCCAGCCATTTCTTTACCAGGTGAATAAGGTCGTACATCTGGGACCTGGCAGGTTTGTCCAAATGGTAACTCCAGGTATGCACCTGCCGGGCACAGACAGCCGTGGTCACTCCCAGCCAGCAAGAATTTCTGCTTTCAGTTTATTATAGTCTCTGACATCCTGCTGGCAGAAGTCATAATATGCTTTCTGAAGTTCATCTGTCAGATAAGGTGCGATGACATCTGCCCAGTCAGCAGCTGGCAGTCTCTCTCATTCAGCCCCCTTTCAAACATGGTAAGGTAGGCCTCTGTATCATCATCTGGGGTAATTTTCTGCAAGGCTCTTTGCACAGCCTGCTTTACATCTCTGAGCTCCATAGGTTTCTGCGGACTAGTGACACCAGTCTCTTTGATGATGGCCAGCTGCTTCATCAACAAACGGTTGGTTTCTTGTTGCTGTATATTAGACTGCACCAGATGCAGTAGCTCTTCCATATTCCGGGTCTGGTGTTGTCTGGCGGCAACAGCCTTCACCCAGGACATACAGTCCCTGACAGAAGTTCTGTTGCTTATCCATGTTGTGGAATCAAAAGCTTATAACCTGACTTTAAATTCATCCAATGGTTTTAGAAATGACTCATATGAAAGCTGAAACCCTCCCAAATGATTTTTTGGTTAAGAAAATAAATTGGCTTCACTGCTGAAATATTGATCATTTAATGAACACAGAAAGGTCAGATTTTGGCAAGACAAAAGTTTTGTCGCACACATAAAGTAATGTGAAAATCAAACCAATAATTCTGTTCAAAAACAAAGATATGTTTCCTAACATTGGTGAATGAAGTTGTGGTGCTATTAGAGCCATATTTAATATTTTGTGTGACTTCCATAAGCTTGAAGGACTGCATCCATGCGTTTCAACAATGATTCATACAATTTATTGATGAAGTCATCAGGAATAGCAAAGAATGCAGTCTTACATGCCTCCCAGAGTTCATCAAGATTCTTGTGTTTTGTCTGCCAGGCTTCCTCTTTCATCCTACCCCAAACATGCTCAATGATGTTCATGTCTGGTGACTGGGCTGGCCAGTACTGGAGCATCTTGATCTTCTTTGCCTTGAGGAACTTTAATGTAGAGATGGATGTATGAGATGGAGCACCATCCTGCTGCAAAATTTTACCCCTTTTATGATTGGGAATGTAAGAGGAAGCTAATACTTCTTGATATTTTAGGCTATTGATATTGCCTTCCACCTTGCAAATGTTTCGCACACCCCCATACTTAATGTAACCCCAGACCATGATCTTTCCACCACCAAACTTAACTGTTTTCTGGGTGTATCTTGGATCCATACGGGCTCCAGTAGGTCTCCTGCAGTATTTGCGGTGGCTGTGGTGTAATTCAACTGAAGATTAATCTGAGAAATCCACCTTCTGCCACTTTTCCAGCATCCATCCATTTATCAGGCTGTGGGCCTTGGCAAATGCCACACATTTTTTTAATTGCCTTTTGTTTAGTGCTGGCTTCTGAGCATTGATTCGACCATGGAGGGCATTTCGAGACAGAATCCTACAAACTGCTCTAGTTGACACAGGGACTTGAGGTGACCAGGGCTGTTGGAGCTCTGCTGCAGTGGAAGAGGGGCTGGCTTTTGATTTTCTAACCAACAAACGTTCCTCCTGAGCAGTTGTCTTGCGGGGTCTGCTGGACCTGGGCTTGTCAAAAACATCTCCAGTCTGTTCAAATATTTTTTTAATTCTTTGTACTTGACGCAGAGACACATTAAAGGTGCCAGCCACCTCTGCAGTGGATCTGGTCTTCAGCCTCTTGATAATCAAGGCTTTGGTCGCAGGGTTGATTTTTGGCATGTTGTCAGAGGTGAAGTTGCAGTTCAAGTGAAGGTCTGGGGTGCTGGAGTTCTTTTTATACACACCCACTATTTAACCGATCAATTAGTGAGCACAGGTGAGGCTTTAAACTAGGATTGGGTGCATTATATGACAAGGTGACAAAACTTTTGTCTTGCCAAAATCTGTCCTTTCAGTGTTCATTAAATGATCAATATTTCAGCAGTGAAGCCAATTTATTTTCTTAACCAAAAAATCATTTGGGAGGGTTTCAGCTTTCATATGAGTCATTTCTAAAACCAATGGATGAATTTAAAGTCAGGTTATAAGCTTTTGATTCCACAACATGGATAAGCGACAGAACTTCTGTCAGGGACTGTAAAAAAAAAAAAAAGTTCTTCTTTTTTTTTTTTTTTAACAAGGAGTTGTGTTGTTGCCCCTAGCAACCCCTAAATGCCCGCATCTTCCACTAATTGTCAGGATCTGGGGTACTGGGTGGGCTGACATGAACACAGACTCCAAGGTATTAGACAAAGTATTGAGTATTATTCACTCAAAACACTCCTTGGTACATGCAACATAACAGAAACCGAAAAAATAAATACCTACCTATCTGGGCTCTAACTAAACAGAAATAGGTTACCTCACCTAGAATAGGAACAAGTTCAAACAGTAAGATTGTCTTCCAGCAGTAGCCACTTTCTTTATGGCTTTCCAGACAAGCTCTGCCACAGTCTGCTCTCCTAGCAGACTTCTTATATCCCCTTAACGAGGAGATCCCAGTCAGTTGGGTTTCTTCCAGGAGTGTACACAAGGTGTAGACTGGAGCGGATGGGAATGGCAGGTCCCACTACCAACCTACCCGCCATTCCATAAAAAAATCCAGCCCAGTGCACAGCACTTAAATAATGCTCAGCAAACATAATTGTCTGCTGAGAAACAAACTTTCTGGATTTCCGTCATCTCACCCATCTGAGCAACCTGGGTGACATGTACATCCCTTCCAATATTTTTCCAGTCATCAGCTTACAATATATAGTCTAGTGTGAGTTAATCTTAAAAAAAAAAAAAAACCTCCATTATTTTAGCATTTTTAGCATTGAAAAAAACAAGTCATGGGACAGGCAAAAGGAGGGGCAAGAGTAAACATTATTGCAAGTACTACTACTAGAGATGAGCAAATTGATTCTGCAGAAGTGGAATTCGATCCGAATTTCAGGAAATCTTTGATTCTCCACAATTCCGGATTTCTTCAAGCTTTGATGCATCAAATCACATTTTTTTTTATAAAATGCACATATTAGTTTCAATAATTTTTATTTGAATTTTTCACAGAGTAAAAGGTACAGAACAATATTGACATATTTTGTGATGTACATTGGTATACAGTATAGCAAAAAAAAATGCAAGGCAATATGATGCTTTCTTTTCCAAAATACATCTTTGGGTCATTTATCAATAAACCAGATATTCAGAGCACTAACATAGTAAACCATAACAATAACAATAACTTTCAGGCACAGTCAACGGGCTATCATGAATCACACCTAGGACATGTTCCTCAATTCCGACCTTCCCTTGGTTGTAGGGCCTTTGTTTGTGTGTGAGTATTGACACTCAATATCCTTCATTCCGTATTCCTACCTCCCCTTTGCTCCATCTACCCTGTGGTTGGCAGGTTTGTCCCCCACCCACCCAGTCCCTGCATCCCCCCTCCCAGATTTTCTGTATCAACCTGATTTTCTTTCAGAGCGAATCGGGAGTAGATCCACACATCCCAGAGTTTCTCAAAGCTATGGAAAGAGTCATTTCCCAGTGCTAGTACTCTTTCGTATGTGTATGTGTTGTGTACGGCCACTAAGAGATCCGTCATGGGCGGAGGGGCTATTGTCTTCCATCTCTGCACTAGCAGCAACTTGGCTATCGTCAAAATTTTGCAGATAAGCTTTTTGTATGCCTTCAGTGCACTGGGAATTCCGATAATCAGAATAGCCATATCAGCGGTGTATGGGAGTCGGAAGTCGAATAACTCTGAGAGCATCTCAAAGACCTTTTCCCAGTATCCTTGAATTATGGGGCAATTCCCCAATATATGTAGAAGTGTTCCTCTACCACCACACCCCCTCCAACAATGCCCTGATTCAGAGGGATAGGCTAACTGTAACATAGTCGGGGTCCTATACCATTGTAATACTATTTTCATGGCTGTCTCTATATGTGTACTACACTTTAAGGATAAGTGGATCAGCTTAATTGCCTGCTGCCACTCTTATAGGGTAATGGCTGTCCCTAAGTCTCTCTCCCAGCAACGGAATGGGGTAGATTTAGTGAAGGTCGAAAGTTCGTCCATTTTGTCATACAGAAAACGCAACCCTCTCACCTTGGTTGACAGCCAAGTGAAGAGTGCGCCACTATGGGGCAAAAGTGTCACAGGATGTTTGGACGCGAAGTGCCATATTTGAAAATATTTAAGGAAGTCTCCGTTAGGGATTCCATATTTCTATCTAAGGTCTGCAAACAATATAGGTTGTTTAGTGTCAGAATATAATTGAGAAATCTGTGTGATCCCCCTCGATTCCCAGTCCGAGACTCTCAAACCGTCGATTACCCATGCCACTAGTGACAAAGGCATCTCAGCAATATGAAAATTTTTCATAGGGTTGGCTTTCTCGTGTATTAGCTTCCATGCCACCAATGAGGCCGCCATGACCGGGGAGAAGGAGCCAGGAGCCGAAATGTTCCAAAAGGGTAGCCACAGCGCATCTTCCAGTTTTAAAGGAGCTATAAATGCCTGCTCTATGTGCAACCATGGAACCGCGGTATCCATTGATTTCCACCTAGAGTGACCAGCGAGGCTATATAATAATTTCGTATCTTCGGAACTCCCAGCCCTCCTGCCTCCCTTTGTTTAAATAGGAAGCTTTTGTTGATTCTGGGTCTTTTCCCATTCCATATATACTTTTGAAATCACTCTTTGTGCTATTTCAAAGAAGGAAGTAGGAAGAGATATCGGGAGCGTGCGAAACAAATATAAAAGTGCAGTAGTCTTAACATTGGTGTATAGTTACTTCTGTAAAGGGTCCCTAGGGATGTTGTCATCTGCGTCCCCAGGTATTGGACATCATCCTTCCTCCAATCAAAGTTATAATTCGACTTCATTTGTTGAAGCAAAGAAAGAGGGACATTCAAAGGTAGCGCTTGGGATTTAGCCATATTCAATTTGTAAAATGATAAGTGCCCGAATGCAGTAATAGTATCCATTAGGCGAGGAATAGATGTTCGCGGCTTAGGTAGGGTAAGAATAATATCATCAGCGTAGAGTGATATAAGGTGAGTTTTATTCCCTATATCAATGCCCCCTATTCCCGTATCTAGTCTAAGTGTTTGAGCTAATGGTTCCATAGAAAGAACAAATATCAGGGGCGACAGGGGGCATCCCTGTCTGGTCCCATTTGTTATCAGAAAAGGGTCCGATACCACTCCATTGGTAAATACTCTCGCAGACAGTGCAGAGTATAGCACCTCTATTGCCCTCAAAATAGCTCCAGAGAACCCCATATTTCTGAGCACCGAGAAGGCATACGACCAGCAAATGCGATCAAATGCCTTCTCAGCGTCCAATGCGAGAATCACCGCCTCCACCTTTCTATGATCAATATGATGTATGATGTTCAAAATGCGTCTGGTATTGTAGTAAGATTGCCTCCCCTTGACAAATCCTACCTGGTCATTATTTATCAAGCTCGGAAGACAGGTTGCCAACCTGTTTGCTATTAATTTGGCATATATTTTCAGGTCGGAATTTAGTAAAGAGATAGGTCGGAAGTTTTGGGGGTTAGTGGCCTGCTTTCCCGGCTTTGGCAGCGTAACCACTAAGGCCTCTTGATTTTCTTTTGGGATGGTACCAGAATCAATCGCGGCCGCCAAAAAGGACAGCAGTGGGTCTTTCAGGATTGGGAAAAATCGTTTGTAGTATTCATTAGTAAGGCCATCAGGGCCCGGAGACTTATGAGATGGCAGCGATTTAATAATTGACAACAACTCCTCTGAAGTAATGGGTGTATTCAAATAGTCCAGTTGTGACTCAGTGAGTTTGGGCAATTGGGCAGCCGCAAGAAAGCGTTCAATGTCGCAGCTCGTTGGGAGAGCTACCGCTGTGCCTTCCGCGATATTGTAGAGGCCTTCGTAAAATGATCTGAAGGCGTCAGCTATGCCCCTTGGGTCATATATTTTATATGTACCATCCTTACTATGAAGGAATTGAATTCTGGATTTCGCATGTTTCTGTTTAAGTTTGGAGGCTAGGAGTTTGCCTGCTTTACTGGACTGAGAATAATATGTAGCTTTGGTCCTTTTTAGATTTTTCTCGTATTTATGCAATAAACAAGCTGTCAATTGATGGCGCAATGTCATCAATTTGGCTGCGTTTGATAGAGATGGGGACTTTTTTTTTTTTTTGTTTAAACTGTAATTTTTTATTGAAAAATTTTTTGAAAAAGATACAATTCAAATGCAAAGCAAATAATCCGTTAAATCCAAAAAAGAAAAACAACAACACAAAGACTTAATTTAGGGAATACAAAAGACACAACAAAGGGAAGGAACAATAAGGAGAAAGACAGAGTTGGGGGTCAGACTTCAGAGACCCTGTGTGACACAGTAGGAATCCCAATGGGCCCAAATTGCTTCAAATGCCTCTACCGTATGGTTGAGGGAGGCAGTCAAGTACTCCAGACTGCGGACGTCCTTCATACGGGCTATCAATTCTGAAATTGCTGGGGGAAGAGCTTCCCTCCAATGGCGGGCTATAAGTGTTTTGGCCGCGGTACACAAGCAAAGAAATAACTTAGATGTATTTTTACCGAGATCTTTTGGAGGGAGATTCAGCAGATAAACCATGGGATCCAGGGGTATACCCTGGATAAAAAGAATGTTAGTCAACTTCCCAACCTCAAACCAGAAAGGGCGGACTAGGGAGCATTCCCAAAAAACATGAAGCAATGTTCCAAGTGTCGCTTGGCATCGCCAACAACTAGAAGAAATAGTAGGGTTGAGAGTATGCAGTAGAGCCGGAGTATGATACCAGTGCATGAGTATTTTGTATTGTGTTTCCCTAAACGTTATACAGGAAGAGGATTTAGCTGCTCGGGACCAGATAACCTGCCACTGGTTGTGTGAAATGTGCATGCCCAGGGCTTCAGACCACCGGGTCATATATTTGTGGACCACCGGGGCCTGCCCCCCTTGAGGGATCAAAAGCCTATATATATTTGATATCAGGCCTCTAGTGGAGGTGCCTGCTCGACATAATCGTTCAAAAACTGTGGGGAGGGAGACCCGGGTGGACCCAAACTGGGAGACAACAAAATGAACTACCTGCTGGTAGTGGAACCATTCTGAGGTAGGCAAGTGCTGTGTGGAAGTAAGGTAATCGAAGGACCTGAGCTCCAAAGTCGACAGGTCCACCAAGTCAGCTATATGGAACAAGCCCAACCCACTCCAGGGCCTGACCATAGCGGCAGTGAGTCCACTTGGAAGAAGTGGATTATATAAAAAGGAAATCATAGATGAGTGCGGGGAGGCTAATCGAAAGAGTCTAGAACATGTGTTCCAGATAGTCCGGGTGAAGCCGATAGGGCCCAGCAGCGGGGCAGAGGGCAGGGGGGGGGGAGGACCACAGACATGCATTGGGATGTACAGGAGCCAGCCAAAGCCTCTCTATCTCCACCCATTTCGTGTGCGCCTGGGGTGCCGCCCAAAACGGTATACTCCGCAGATGAGCAGCCCAGTAATAGTGCAACATGTGTGGAACCCCCATTCCCCCCTCCGTCTTACCCGCCAGCATCACTGATCGGGGAATGCGATGGCGCTTGCCATTCCATATAAATTGAAATATTGCTTTTTGTAGGGATTTCAATTCGGACCTAGGAACTGCAACTGGAAGGGTTTCAAAGAAATAAAGAAGCTTCGGGAGGAGGGTCATCTTAACCGCAGTTATACGGCCTATGAGAGAAATATGAAGTGGGCGCCACTTATCTAGGAGAGAGCGGAGCTCATGAAACAGGTGAGGATAATTGGCTGAGTAAAGCGTATGATACGAAGAAGATAATTGGACACCCAAATAGCGCAGTGAGCGGTCCCTCCACTGGAAAGCAAAATTAGATTTAAGCAACTGCAAAACCTCGCTTGGGACATTTAGAGGCAGGGCTTCCGTTTTACTAGGGTTAACCTTATAGCCCGATAGGTCTCCATAATCCTTTAAAACACGGAGAAGATTTGGAAGGGAGGTATGGGGTTTAGTGAGGGTCAACAGGACATCGTCTGCAAATAAACTAATCTTAAATTCCCTATCTCTCACAAATACCCCAGTAACATCCGGGGCAGATCTAATTTGGGCCGCCAGGGGTTCAATACACAATGCAAATATTAGAGGTGACAAGGGGCATCTCTGACGGGTTCCATTACGGATGGACAAGGGTTGGGAGGAAGCATTAGGGAGCTTAACAACTGCTGATGGGTGAGAATAGAGAGCCCTTATGGCCGTGAGGAAGGCCCCCAAGAACCCGTAGCTCTCAAGGGTGGCTATCATAAATGACCAATCAAGGCGATCGAAGGCCTTCTCAGCGTCCAGGCTCAAAAGCAAAGTGGGGGTGGAAGAACGGTTGGCCACGTCAATCAAGTCCACTGCCCTTCTAGTGTTGTCTCCTCCTTGACGACAAGGGACAAATCCCACCTGGTCTTTATGGATGAGAGTCGGAAGCCAAAGGCCAAGCCTGTTTGCCAAGATTTTTGTAAATAGTTTGAGATCTGTATTCAGGAGGGCGATGGGACGATAATTAGAACATTCCTGATGGTCCTTATGTGGCTTTGGGACTAGGGAAATATAGGAATGTAGCATTGTATCCGGGATTGGGGCTCCGTCCAAAAAAGAGTTGAAGAGTTTACACATATGAGGAAGGAGATCAGAATGGAAAGTTTTATAATAGGCATAGCTGAACCCATCCAGGCCCGGAGCTTTACCATTAGGGAGACCCTCCAAAACGGCAGTCAACTCCTCGCCCAATATTGGAGCATTAAGCGAAGAGAGAGCTGAAGCTGGGAGGACCGGGAGTCGACAGGAGGTCAGATAGGAATGCAAATTTGTCTCTGTAATGGAGGGGCCTCTCCTAGCAGGCGAGGGAAGGTTATATAATGTAGTGTAGTAATCCCTAAACAGGGTCGCTATGGTATCGGAGTGGTGTTGTAGGGTGCCCTGGGAATCTCGGACAGCATGAGGTGTAGAAGAAACCCGGCGGTCTTTCAGGGCTCTGGCCAGGAGAGTATGGGCCTTATTTCCCCTCTCATAATACATCTGATGGCTGTAGAGGAGAAGGCGTCGGGTGGCCTGGGTGGCAAGGTCGCGGAGGTCCGCCCTGGCAGCTACCAATTGACGTAACAAAGATACCGTGGGTCATAACGTCAGTCGCTTGGTAAGAGATCTGATCTTACTAGTTAAAGCCTCCTCTCTAACCTTCCGGTTTCTCTTGGTCTGTGTTCCCAATGCAATACAATGACCTCTCATTACTGCCTTATGGGCTTCCCACAGTGTAGATATAGCGGGGACTGATTCAAGATTAACTCGAAAGTATTCTTGAAGGTGAGTACGAAGTTTACCTTGGGTCTCTCGTGAGTGAAGGAGGGATTCATTAAGCCGCCAGTGGCAGCGTTTTGTCGGAGAGCAGGAGGGGGACAGTGTTAACATTACAGGCGCGTGATCGGACCAGGATATGGGTCCCATGTCGGCTGACTTTAATAAGCGAAGAGCTAATGTGTTACCGAAAAAGTAATCTATTCTAGAGTGGGTTTTATGAGGGTGGGAGTAAAATGTAAAGGAGTGGGCAGAGGGATTGTCCACCCGCCAAAGGTCGTAAAGGGCAACTGACCTTACAAGGCAGCGAAACTCCCTTGCTAGTCTCATCTGCGAGGGTCCAGGAGGGTCATTAGTGAGGGTGACTCTATCCATATTTTCAGAAAAGGCCATATTAAAGTCTCCTCCCAGTAACAATGCTGATCCCTCAAACATTTGCAATTTCCCCAGGACTTGTTTAAGGAAGGGGATCTGAGAAGAGTTAGGAGCGTATATGTTACACAGAGTGATGGGTTGACCGTGTAAAAGGCCCTCCAAAATAATATATCGACCTTGGGGGTCTAAGTGAGAAGCCGAAACAGTGATAGGGCAGGCACAGGAAAGCAAAATAGCTACTCCTCCCTTCCTACGACTACAATATGCTGAGTAAGCAGAGGGGAAGTAATGGCGAGCAAAATTAAACGTGCCAGTATGGTCATAATGAGTCTCTTGGAGAAAAGCTACCTCTGCCTGAAGAGAGCGAAGCTCCCGCAGGACCATTCGCCGTTTTGTGTTGGAGCCCAGGCCCTTGACATTTAATGTAATGCACTTAACCATAGGGAATACAGAGTGGATTTGTTGCTAGTGTAGGAAAAAAATGAAGGAAAGGCCGATCTCACCCAGCCGTCGAGAGTCCAGAGCCTTGAAAAAATAAAGGTGGAGGGCCCAGGCCACCGTAGCCAGACGAGTCTCCGAACCTGAAAAAGGGGGGAAAGGAGAAGGGGCAAGGGGGGGGGGGAAAGACCAAAGACACATAAAAAGACAAAGCATAACAAATAAAAAACAAAAATATATAAATAACACAGTTAAACTAAATCTAGTGGTCAGGACTATATCTCCTGGCCGGGGGGCAAAAAAAAAGTGCCATAGCCCCCATGGTAAGGGGGGGTGGGTGGGAAGGGGGGGGGGGGGAATTAGCAATATGCAGATCCAAATAAACAATTGGGGACCTGAAGATAATAGCATCTGACAGTCACTGGGGGGGGGGGGGAGTCTAACCTGCCCGACCGTCAAAACTTAAATTTAAATATAATGCAAAACAGTTGTGGGACCATAAAAAGAAAAACGCGTATAAATGCAAACAACAATAGTAACAGAACACCCCTAGTGATCAGAGTAGACATATCCCTCCCAAGGACTAGGAGGGCCGAGAAAAAAGATACAGTCACGGAGGAGGGGGCTCCACCCTCGATCTTCTGGAAGAACGTTGCTGACGTCTAGTCGGGTTCTGGGTCGTCCAGACCGGGGGAGGTGGTGGTGGTGGAGCAATCAGTTCCCAATTCTGCAGATCAGGGAGAGGAATATCCATAGCAGTGCAGAATGGCTCCAGGTCTGCATAGAACCGTAAAGTAGCAGAGCGTCCATTGTGCCTAGCCGTCAACGAAAAAGGAAATCCCCAACGATATGGTATTTGTCGGTCGCATAAAAGCTGCAGCAGAGGGCGCAGGTATCTTCTTTTCTGTAGCGTAATCCAGGAGAGGTCCTGGTAAAGTTGAATCTTGGCTCCTTCAAATTCAAAGTCTTTAAGGCGACGGGCCTTGGAGAGGATGGTTTCTTTCAGTGCATAATCATGTACGCAGCAGATAACATCATGTGGAGTGGGGCCAGATCCTTTGGGGCGCAGGGCCCTGTGCGCTCTATCTAGTTTAATTTTATGTGTAGGTGGTTCCTGCAAGATGGAGTTGAAAACCTCCCCCAAGGTAGCGTGTAAATCCTCCTCTTGGTTAGCCTCCGGCAGCCCCTTGATTCTGATATTGTTGCGTCTGCCCCGGTTATCCAAGTCCTCTAAATGTTGCTGCATGTCATTAACCACTTGGCATTGGGAGAGGACAGTGTCCTGGAGGTGAGACACATGAGATCGGGTCTGGTCATGATCGTCCTCAAGGGTATCAACCCGGTTTGCAATATGCTGGAGATCCTGCCGCAGGACAGCGATTTATGTGCGTATCTCTGAGCGGCATGCAATTGTAACTTTATTGACCAAGGAATCAAAGTCCTCCTTTGACGGCAGGTGAGCAAGATAATAAAGCCACGGTGGAGGGTCAGAAGAGGCTGCCAGGGCAGAATGTAGCGGAAGTCGGGGTGGTGGGGCAGACGGGGGAGAGAGCTGGGTACAGGTAGCAAAGGGGGACAAGGATGGAGTTGTCCCCAAGTCTGCCTCCTCATCTCCTAGGGGGGGGGTGGGGGCTGCTGCAAAGGCACGTGGGTGGAAGGTTGGGAGAACTGTTGGGGGGTGAGAGGTTCCCCCACTGGGCCAGGAAACTGCCTACAGTCATGTGGTAACACGTGGGGCGCTGGGTCCCCCTGATATTGTAGGGGGGAGCCCGCTGAAGAGTGTACTGGCTGAAGCTGCGGGGGAAGGGGGGCAGTCAGCGCTGCGGCGCGACCAGCCGCAGCGCCTGTCTTACCCGGCGATGAAGGGGTTTTCTGAGACCGTGCGCCCGAGCTGTCAGATTCCAGGAGCGCAGGAGGTCTAAGGGGTTGGCTTCTTTGTAGCGCGGAAGCCCCACGCGCTGCCAGCGGAGCCCCCACGGTGATCTCGCTGGAGGCGGTCGGCGCTACAGTTGAAGATGGCCGCCGCCTCGTGGAGACCCGCGCCGCAGACGTTGTTGCCGGCTGCAGGAACGAGGACAGGGTAGGCTGAGTAGACCTGTCCGCGGGTGTAGTATCTCCTGTAGCCGGTGTCCGGCCCGTTTTTTTAGCCATGGGGGTCTGTGTAGCGCAAATGGTCCCACTTAATAAACGGTAAGGTAGGAGCTCCCCCAGAAAGTGTCCTACTCCATCGGATCCTTAGCCACGCCCCAGATGGGGACTTTTTATTGCTGTCGTCGATTGATTTTATTTGGTGGAGCAATCTATCCATTTCTGCCAATCTATTTTTCTTTTCTATATGCCCCAAATGAATGAATGTACCTCTGATGAAGGCCTTGTGGGAGTTCCACAGTATATCAGGGCCAGGGGCAGAGGGGGCATTAATCAGAAAAAATTCCTTCAGATCAGTCTCTAAAGATGCTTTTAATTTCGGTTGTGTCATTAAAAATTCGTTGCAGCGCCATACGAACGCTCTTGGGCATTCATATTTTTCTGCTAAGGTCAAGGTTATTGCTGCATGGTCTGACCAAGTGATTACTGAGATATCAAATTGCATAACCATGGGGAGGCTGGATTGCTCAAGTAGAAATAAATCTATCCGTGAGTAACTATTATGTACAGAGGAGAAATAAGTATAATCTCTCTCAGTATTATGGAGGATACGCCAGGCGTCAAATAATTCATGGCGCCATAGCGCTTGCGAGAAAGAAGGGTGACGCGTCGACCCACCAGAAGTGGTATCTACTACCGGGTCTAGAGCCACATTAAAGTCCCCCATCAATATTAAACATCCCTGCTTCCTCTTTTCCACCGCCTTTACCAGTCTCCCTAAGAATGCCACTTGTTTCCTGTTGGGGGCGTATGCTGATACTAGCGTATAAGTAACACTATTGAGAGTGCAGATCAGTATTATAAATCGCCCCCCCGGGTCTGCATAATGTGACAATAACTGAAATGCTACCGAGTCCCTAATACCAATCAATACCCCTCTACGTTTTGAGGAATAGTGGGCATGGAATACATTTGGGTATGTCGGATGTTGAATGCGAGAGGCATCTGCCTTCAATAGGTGGGTCTCTTGCACTGCAAGAATGTCACAGCCTTGATCTCGTGCCTCGCGCCATAAATTGGGAATTAGGAATGCATTAAGAGTCTTACCACACTTGCCCACACCAAAGGATGTCCCTGGTTGCAGGAGGCGGAGATGTCTCCATCAGTTGTATTCATGTCGCCCTGTGTGCCAGAACCAGAAAGGAAACAAACCATATAAACTACAGAACCGATGGGCAACCCATCTTAACTGCATCAAAGGAAGACAAAAGAGAAAAAAGACGAACATAGTACAGCGGACCAGCAGCTGTCGTAATCTTGGGGGGATAAGTTCAACAGCAGTGAACATATGGAATCCAAGATAGGTGAGTCTCTAGCTTTGAAGCCCTCTAGGTGGACGTCGTTGAGTTTTCGCCTGGCGCCAGCCATCCGATATTGGACCAGGTGGATTCTTGATTGGAGGATCAACCATCGGAATATTCCATGCATTTAGCAATTTTTTTCCCCTCCTCCAGAGTCTTGATAACATGTACGAGATTATTGCGGGAGACGATCACACGGACCGGGAATCCCCATTTATACAGAATGTGATGTTGACGTAATGTTGTAGTAAGAGGGATGAATTGTCGCCTGATTTGTAGTGTCGTGGCAGAGAGATCTGAATAGATGGATATCTTGTGATATGGTTCAGGTAGGCGGTCTGTCTTTTGTGAAGTCAGCAGAACCAGCTCTTTAGTGCGATAAAAATGGATCTTTGCCAGAACATCTCTGGGTACTGTTTCATCTAAATGTGAGGGTCTCGGAATTCTATGAGCTCTGTCAATAGTTAAGTCCATTTTCGTGAGATTTGGTAGGAGCGATTTTATCATATCCTGAAGGAAAACGGTTAAATCTTTTGGGGGTACTGATTCTGGGATCCCTCTAAATTTTAGATTGTTTCTTCTGGAACGGTCCTCTAGATCGGCTATCTTAGCTTTAAGAAAGGACACATCCCTTTCCACGTCGTAGTGTGCATCTATAAGCGCATTATGTGATTTAGAAAATTCCGCCATTTTAGATTCAACATGTACCGCACGGTTTTTTAACTCTTGAAGATCTCTATCTAGCGGTTTCACCATAAGGGACATGTCTGTCTTTAATGATCTACAAAAGACCATGAGCATATTTTTCATTGAAGCCTCAGTTAACAGGCTTTCTGTCGCAGGTATATCTGCAAAGAAATCAATAGATAGAAGTGTATGCTGTGTGATGTCGCTCACCTCCTCTCCCTGCGGACCAGCGCTCTGGAGCCTGGGCTTCTGCTTCACCGGGCTCGCAGTAGGTGATTCCTGTGTCCCCAGGCTGGATGCAGTTGTAGGCCTCGTGATGCCATTTTGTGTAGGCCCGAGGTCTGCGCCGCTCCCGGCCCGCCGGGAGGGAGAATCAGCTGATCCCGAGTCTGCCCGTTCAATCAGCTGTGGCAGAGACGAGGCTGACAGTGCTCTCCGTTGCGCGGAGAGTGAAAGCGTGTCCTCCAGAGGGTCCCGTGGAGGAGTCGAGGCCCTGGATGCGGTGACTGCGCTTGGGCCTCCGCCATCTTGATCCTCTCCCACTCCGTGTGGGAAGAAGAAATCTAAGAGTTTCTGCGGTTTCACCGCCGATTTGCGCTTCCTGGGCATCCCCAAATGTGAGATCTCGGTCCTGGGGTAAGTTTAATAGCTCACTCCACAGGCTTGTCGCTGGTAGACGTCGCTTAGTGAGACTCAGGCTGGGAGCTCTGAGATTATGCGACCATATCGTACCGCGGCTAGGCTCCGCCCCCCACCGCACATATTAGGATAAGGGGGAAGGGATTCTGATAGCGCAGGATCACCCACAATGCCAAGCGTGCAGCTAATCAGCAGCCAGCAGGACCTATGATGTCACAGCCCTATAAAAACCCTCGGCTATTTTAGGTACAGTCATTCCACATCGCTCTTACTGTAGGGACAGACGTCAGCAGGAACTAGGGAAAGACTTAGAAAGCAGATAGAAGTTCAGGGAAAGAGGCTGAGCCTTAGAACTGTAGGGAAAGGATAGGGAGGAATTGAGAGAAGAATTTGGGATGGTTGCAGGTTCATTTACAGCAAGAAAGACATAACGACCATATTCACCATTTTGCGTGGCCCTGAAGACTCAGCTATTCAGGAAGGCCTACAACCCCCAATAACGCTACTGTATCCATACCACCACCTGAACAGCCTCTACCCCACCTTCTTTCTCTATCCCTCTTCCCTCATAGATTGTAAGCCTTTGCGGGCAGGGCCCTGTATCCCACTGTGCCAGTTGGTCACTGTTAGTATTATCTGTTTTGTATATCTTGTGTACAATATGTAAACTCTCAACTGTAAAGCACCATGGAATTAATGGTGCTATATAAATAAACAATAATAATAATAATACCTCCTCCTCACTGTACAGTGGATCTGAGCCCACAGCATAGAGTAGTTCTCTAGTTGAGGGAACAGAAAAGGACAGAGGCAAGATGAGGACAGGTGAGGGTACAGGGCCTGCTGCCGGGCTATGCCAATAAGGGTTGTGGTTGGGGGTGTCTGTTGTGACTTGGAATGAATTGGATGATCGAGTCAACCAGTCTACAACCGTTGGGTTGCTGGTCAAGACACGACCGCTACTTGACACTGGGAGCTCAGGCCTCTGTAACTGACCCCTGCTGCCACGCCCCCTTACTCTGCTGTGACCTGTGACAGCCTGCGGCAGAAACATTTAGGCCTGCGGCACTCCCCTGTGCGTGTCATCTCGCTTCTCTGTCTGACATACTGTTGGATGAAAAAACGTAATTGCAAAGGGGAAAAGGCTGTTATTTTCTACTTTGAAGAGAATGGCAAATATGCCTCTTATTTCTTTCCCCACTAATGAACACCTATAACAAACGCGTGATAAAGGCAGAGATTTGTAGCTCCGAATTATTGAATTATTGACAATACTGTATTGATAAATGGCCTGCAACTTTATACTGGAAACAAAATGGCGAATATGGTCCTCCTTATGGGTTTCCACACTAATAAACACCTTTAAATAAGGTGTATGCTCCTCCAACATACCACATGTGCAGGGCACAGCGGTATCACGCTGTTCTACAACTCGTTTGCCTAGGCGAACAAAGTCACACAGGGGAGGAAGTGGTTCACTGTATGTCCTCCTCATGCAGCTTCCCACTGGGTCACTTTGTGTACTCCTCATGCCGCTGCCACTGGGTCACTGTATGCCCTCCTCATGCCGCAGCCACTGGGTCACTGTATGCCCTCCTCATGCCGCTGCTCCTGCTGGGTCACTGTATGTCCTCCTAATGCCACTTTCACTGGGTCACTGTATGGCATCCTCATGCCGCAGCCATTGGGTCACTGTATGGCATCCTCATGCTGCTGCCTACTCCACATTATGTCGCCTTGCCACTCTGTAGACATCTATGTTGAATCTGCAAACAAGGGTGTAAAAGGAGTGTGCTCTTTCACTCTACAGTAGGATGTTGGTCCTCTGCACGGTTCTTTCTACCTGGCACTAACATGGACCTGTAAGGCTGGGTTCACACTTGAGTTAGTTGGACAGTTTTGGCCCTGTAACTGTCCAAATAAGCGAAGTGTGCATCGATTCTAAGAGCCGCGCCTGTCATGTGCGTGTCATTCGGACTCAAAGTATTGTTTGACTACCACAGTAGGCTCCCTATGCGTGTTACTGCAAGGCACAGTGTTCTACACCACTATACAGGCTCTCTGAGCTAGGAAATAGGTGTTTTTTTAGCGATATTCGCCACAAAGTAATTCGGATCGAAGCAAATTTTTTGGGAACTTCGAATAGAAGTGCCGAATCAAACTTTTGAGAAATTCGCACATCTCTAACTACTACTACTAACAAGTATGAGGGTAGCAAGAGCAACACTGCTTCTTGTTTTGGTGGAACCACCAGTAGCCACAAGATTGGTGTATTTCCTGAGAATGAAAGTTTTGATTATTTAGATTGCTCATCTTAGTCACAGGAGGATATTGTATCCTAGAGCGATGTGATCTTTAGTCAGGTTTTGTGTGTGATCCTACCCCTTTTCCTCCTACATAACAGGTAATTTACCACAGGGCCTTTATGGACTGTCAACCATGTCTCCTTCACATTCTTCACTGAGCAATATATTTCTGCTAGTTAGAGCAATCTTCCACTGCTTTTGATGAGCTGGATGAAAACAGTCAGCGTTGTGTGCATGCAGAGGAAGAAGAATTGATAACTGTTGGTGGTAGTCATTCTGGTAGAGGAGCTAGGGAAATATCTGGAGGTAGAAATTCTGAGGTTTTGCATGGATTGATGATGTGTTAGAAAAAAGTGTGGATGATGATGATGACATTGCCGATAATGATTCTTTTGTGGGTACAACCTAGCAACAAGGTCAGGGTGATGAGGTAACATCAGATGAAGAGGGAGGTGGCAGTAGTGATAATAATGATTCCATCCATTGTGTAGGCTCAATATCCAAAAAGCCTTCCCAGGGCAGACCTAGGGGAACCTCTCAGAGTGGGGTTGATGGCATTGGTGGTGGTAGTGGCAGACATGTTTTTGCTGATGTTGACAGCAGAAACTACACACGGTCAACTCCCATGTGGGAATTTTTTTATACATTGACAAATGATAGATGTGCAAAATCTGCAAGCAGGAACATAGCTGTGGCTGCACAGGAACAAATGTAGAAACCACAACTTTATGTACTCACATTAAAAGGCATCACTTCCTTATTTTTAAAAATAGACCTGACAGTAGAACTGGCACTGGCATGGAAAGTGAGCAAAGCTGTTCTCCTACTCCTCCCCGTGATCTTCCTTGTAGGCAAACCGCATGACCAAATGTTTCTCCTACTCTTCCTCTTCTACGCCAACGTCAGTTATCAATAAAGTGTGTCCGGGAGACAGCCATATGTGTGCAGGTGCAACTTAACTTGCACCTGACCAAGCTGCTAGTGGTGCAGTCTCTGCCATACCACTTAGTGGATTCCACTGTATTTCGTCAACTGATGGCATGTACTTAACCTTGATGGAGGATACCTAGCCACTATATTTTTCCCTAGGAAAGCTGTCCTTACTTTATATCTCCACGTGTCGGAGAACGTGGGCCTTTCCTTGGACACATCAGTCTGGGGAAATGTGCATTCCACTGTCGACACATGGAGCAGTAATTATGGACAAGAACAGTACATAGCTTTCAAGGCCCTCTGGGTCAATGATTTGAGTGGCAGTTGTCGGTGCTAGTTCCACCCTGATTGTGTAGGCCACAATCAGGTCCAACACCATGCAGGACCCATCCACCTCCTCTATATCCCCCTCTCTGGATCGTTACTTGACAAAATCTTCACCAGGGCAAGCTGTCGCTTCTATTCCTCTTCCTATTCCTCTCTCCTTGTTTCATGTGTGTAAGGCAAAGTGCTGCCATGTGGTTTTACTGCTGCTTTGCTGCATACAGCAGCAAGTATCCTGCTGGATGGCTCCTCGCCAACTCCAACAATGGCACCGATATTGTTGCTGCGCTGTAGTTAGGACAAATAGCACATTGTCCATGTATAGCGCATGTCCTTCTGGTGGTTTGGCACTTTATTAAGCTGTATAATGGCTTAGAAGAGGAGCTCCTCATGGCCATAAAAATCTCTGCGCATTTTAGCCATTTTTATACTTTGCAAAAACACTTTGCTCAATTTGCAGCAACAAAACAGTATGCCTTTGCACCGCCTTATTTGTGACGTTTCAACTTGCTGGAGTGTCTGTGTGATGATGAGAGACCCTCAGTTATGTATCTTACTTTGAAATCATTCATTCCTGATTCATGTTAGTCTTACATACTGTACTTTTAGGAATGTTGTGTTTAAGCTGTGTTTACATTGGTGGTCAATTCGCTTTAGTGGTTTAATGTGCATACCATGGCAGAGGACCTTTCTGGCCAGCCAGTTTATTATCCCTGGACATCAGATGTCTAAGGGGGGAGAGAGGGCTAATGACCCTCAGCTCAACCCCAGACACATATCTTTCCCCAGCCAGGAAAACACTCTTCTTTTCCCAGACTCTGCAGTGGGTGGAGAGGGGGGGGCTACCTGGAAGGGAGGTGTGGTTGGACTCTATCTTCATACTGGGAGGAAGGGCGAGGCTCTTTGTCACTCAGGAAGGAGGAAGCTAGTGGTTAGCTGCTCTGTAACTTGCTTAAGGACGTGCCCTGGGGCCCAACACATAGAGGCCCAAAGAATCAGACTACAAACTTGATCTGGGTAATACTTTTCTATCTTTTATTCCCATTTTATTTTCTGTACTGTATTTGCTTTTACCAGTTTTTACTTGATGATCCATTGATATATAGTTCTGTATATGTTAGTGCCTAGTACTGACCCAATTGGGTTAATAAATATATAAAATTTATAAAGCTTGTTTCATACTATCCTATGAACCCGGTCCACTCACAGTGTGTGAGTGGAAGGTAAAGAAGGTTGATTTCAGGTGTGTCAAGCGGCTTGGCAAGGCGATATTCTTCACAGTCAGTCTGAGCAGTAGAAGGTGGTGAAAGATTATTGCATGCAGAAGACCACTTTGAGATACATCATGAGGAGACTCATGAGGAAATTTTCAGATTTTCTCAAGCCTTTTGAAGAAGCCACCAAATTTGTCAGCAGAGATGACTGCAGCATCAGCAATGTGAACTCTCTGTTTATATCTTACAGGAAACCCTTACATTCATGCAACAAGGGATCGAGGAGGAACAGTATCCTCCTCTTAGTCAACGTCTTTGCCCTGTGTTGATGAAGGAGGATGAGGATGCAGGTCAAGGTCATTATGGTAGAGGAACCGAGACTCACACATTGGAAGAAAAGGAACACTCTCCCTTAGATGCAGAGGGGTTCCTTTATATGTCACAGGCAGAGCAAGGAGAGGAGGATGACCCTTATCCCTTATCTGTTTCACAATGATGATGATAATAGGCATTTCCTGTGGCCTGGTCCATTATATTATGTCCTTCTGCACTGTCACACATTGCCACAGCTGCCCAGTGCCTACCACCACTGCCACCACTCAAGCAGACGTACTGTGACCTGGTCCATCATATTATGTCCTGCTGCATTGCCACAGCTACCACCACTATCACCATTCAGGCAGACATGTCCTGTGGTCTGGTCCACCATCACATTCCATTATGGCACAGTGTTGGTATTATCACAGGATAATTTTTGGTACCTTTTTATCTTTTTTTTTTTTAACCCTGCTGTTCTGTTCGGTTCTACTATACACATATAATGTTCCGGTCATTTTTGACCGGGCCTATTAAAGTCTGGATTTTTAACTAATTTAAGTGTTTTATTTGAATTTCTTTTGCATTATTTTACTGTATGTGAACATGGTTGTGCATAAAGAAATAAAAAATGAAATCAAAAACTAAATTTTTATTTTTTTTGTGTCAAAAAATGCTACATGGCCTTATTGCATTATTCATGCATATTGCACATTTGCACAAAAAAAATCTTTATAAAACTGTAAACTATAACTAATAACATCAAACTGTATGTAAATATATTTTTTTCAAAAAAAAAACAAAAAACAAAAAAAAAAAAGTCTAGTTTTTTCTATATAAAATGTGAAATAAGGTTCAAGGTGCTAAATTTACTGTTTGCATTGGTCACAAGTATAATTTACATGTCTTTTGCATAAGTACTTTGCACATTTGCAACATATCACATTTGATTTGTGATTATTTGATGTTGGACAGAAGGCGCATCGTTTCCGTTTTAGGCTGGTTGCACTGCTGGCGGAGGCCGTGGGTATTGTCGCAGTGCTAGCGGAAGCCCTTGGTTCACTTTCTTCAGCATGCTGTTGGATCCTGTGGACAATGGCTGCAGCCCATCATCTCTGGGTGTTACTTTTCTTTGTTCAATATATGGGCTAACCAGTGATTTTCCCAACTCCTCTAAAAAAATTCTTCTTTTATATAATTTATTTTTGTTCCAATTTGGGTCTATTTCATGCCATAACACAAATGCATTGTACGCCGACACATCAAGAATGTTGTAAAAAACAACCATTGGCCACCGATTAGTTTTGAGTTTACAGGTGTAAGTGCCTATGAGTATGTATGTATGTGTAACTCTGCATGGACCAAAAGGACCTAGATAAATTGATAAATAGTAGTAGATGAACTATATAGACCAAAATGAGATTATAACGCCTTTATTTTTTTTTTTAAAATGGCTGGAGATTAGTATAAAAGGCTATCGGTCATTTTTGACCGAACAGTACAAGTGTAAAAAAAGACGTGGAGCAAAAAGTAAACAAAAAATAAATAAATAAAAACTGCTATTAGTAAGAACCCCTCAAATGAGGAAAAGTCAATGAACCACAAGTTTCAGAACCGCATAATGAATATTTTAAAAAATATCAAATTTCAAATTCGGTCATTTTTGACCGAACAGAACAGCAGGGTTAAAGACAATTCTTCATCACTGTTAAACATAGCTCACAGCAACAAATTTGTCTCCCAAATAACAATAAGCTTGTAGCACTTACAAGCCAGACTAATTTTTCTACAAAACGTTTGATTTTTGCATTATAATCGCCAAGTCTGTTTAAAAGTCACAGGCAAGCACAGTTTCCCCCAAAATAGGGTCATTTTTAGAGTGCTTTAAATATAAACATTCGGACAACAGCAAGAGCAAGTGGCAGCGCATTGTATGGTTAAAGTTAGAATTTGTACCCAATACCTAACATTTGTTTTTTCCTAAACATATACAGTTAGGTCCATATATATTTGGGCACTGACACAAATTTTGTTTTTTTACCTGTTTACTGAAACATATTCAAGTTATAGTTTATAGACATAAAGTCCAGACTTTCAGCTTTCATGTGAGGGTATCCACATTAAAATTGGGTGAAGGGTTTAGGAGTTTCAGCATCTTAACATGTTCCACCCTGTTTTTAAAGGGACCAAAAATAATTGGACAATTGACTCAAAGGCTGTTTCATGGGCAGGTGTGGGTAATTCCTTTGTTATGTCATTCTCAATTAAGCAGATAAAAGGCCTGGAGTTGATTTGAGGTGTGGTGCTTGCATGTGGAAGATTTTGCTGTAAAGAAAACATGTGGTCAAAGGAGCTCTCCATGCAGGTGAAACAAGCTATCCTTAAGCTGTGAATACAGAAAAAAACGCATCCGAGAAATTGCTACAATATTAGGAGTGGCAAAATCTACACTTTGGTACATCCTGAGAAGGAAAGAAAGCACTGGTGAACTCATCAATGCAAAAAGACCTGGACGCCCATGGAAGACAACAGTAGTGGATGATCACAGAATAATTTCCATGGTGAAGAGAAACACCTTCACAACAACACTCTCCAGGATGTAGGTGTATCAATATCCAAATCTACCATAAAGAGAAGACTGCATGAAAGTAAATACAGAGGGTTCACTGCATGGTGCAAGCCACTCATAAGCCTCAAGAATAAGAAGGCTAGATTGGACTTTGCTAAAAAAACATCTAAAAAAGCCAGCACAGTTCTAGAAGAACATTCTTTGGACAAATGAGACCAAGATCAACCTCTACCAGAATGACAGAAAGAAAAAAGTATTGTGAAGGAGTAGTACAGCTCATGATCCAAAGCATACCACATCATCTGTAAAACACGGCGGAGGCAGTGTGATGGCTTGGGCATGCATGGCTGCCAGTGGCACTGGGTCACTAGTGTTTATTGATGATGTGACACAGGACAGAAGCAGCCGGATAAATTCTGAGGTATTCAGAGACAAATGTGCTCAAATCCAGCCATATGCAGCCAAACTGATTGGTTTTGACTGCCAACTATAGTCGGGCTTTACAGAAACTCTAAGTAAGGGTGGGTTCACACCTGCATTTGAGTCCGTCCACTGCCAATCCGAGTGAAAATCTCAGGATACAGGATCAGCATTGGATACCGACAGGTTAGTGACGCATTGGTTAAAAACTCATTCATTTGAATGGGTTTTTAAAGCAATGCACAGGTGTCCGATTGCACCCTCTGCGCTGCGAAACTGTTTTTTTCGTCGGACACGAAGTCCTGCATGTCCGACTTTGTTTCCGACGAAAAAAAAAGGATTCGCAGTGCAGAGGGTGCAATCGGACACCCGTGCATTGCTTTAAAAACCCATTCAAATTAATGGGTTTTTAACCAATGCGTCGCTAACCTGTCGGTATCCGATGCCGATCCCGTTCCCCGAGATTTTCACTCGGATTGGCAGCGGACGGACTCAAAGGAAGGTGTGAAGCCACCCTTACACTGTTTCTGCAGCTCCCATAAATGTGAATGGGAGTTACAGAAACAACATAGCTCACTGTTCTATGTTGTTTCCAAAAAGGCTGCAGGGGCTCATTTTAGATATAGATGTGGGTCCCAGAGGTGAAAGACATCATCAGACATTTATGGCATATCATATATTACTGATTAACAGGTTATTCAAGAGACTAAGTTTTGAGTCTTTATATTTTGATAGTTGAAATGAGGTAGACTTATCTAAGGTGATATATTTCACACCTGGTCCTCTGGTCTCTGGTTACCCCCTTTACCATATTTGGTGCTTTGTGCTTTGTATAATTGCTTTAGTTGAATATTTTTGTTTTAATACGACTAGAAAAATGTAATAGGCGGCTATTTGTTTTTCTGTGATTTCAATATCTTACTTAATATACACAGGTAGCTCAGTAGTGATTGAGAGCATTCCGGTGTGCTAGTGGCTTGATTAGAAAGCAACGTTAGAAACAGCAGTAAGTGTTTATTAATAGAACTACTACTTGCATTTATACTGATTATTGAAAAGTTGTGTTGTGATTACTTGCATATATATTAAGAACAGAAAGATTAACCCCTTAAAGACACAACCAAAAAACACCTTAAGGACATGGCCCCATTTTTCAAAATAGATATGTGTCACTTTATGGGCAATAATTTTGAGATGCTTTAACATACCCATGTAATTTTGAAATTGTTTTTCGTGTCACATTGTACTTCATGTTAGTGGTAAAAATTGAAAAAATAGTGGTAAAAATATTTTTTACATTTGTTTATAAAAAAGACAGGAAATTTTTGTAGACATTTTAATGTCTGCTTTTCAGACAGATAGTCATATTATCTCTGCTTTATATTGACATCAGCTTTTAATCATCCTTTAATATATTTTGGATGTTAGAAGGCTTACAAGTGTAACAGCGATTTTCAAGATTTACAAGAAAATTTCCCAAACCTATTTGTTAGGGATCACTTTAGTTCTGAACAGAATTTTAAAGGCCTATATATTAGAACCCCCCCCCCCACCAAATCACCCCATTTTTAAAACTGCACTCCTAAAATGATTAAAAACAGCATTTGGGAAGTTTGTTTTAAACAGCATTTGGGAAGTTTGTCCCTTTAAACTTTTCACAGGAATTAAAACAATATGGAAGTGAACAGTAGTGTAACGATTGCAGTAGCGTGTGTGACCATGACTGGGCTTGAAGGGTACAGGGCCCGCGGCCAGCTGGAGATGGCCGGGGCCCCGGACCACCATGATAGCAGTTGGGGAACCAAGCTATTATACATATTGTTAATGGAAAGGGGACTGGCATGTCAATAGCTGCCAGGGCAGGGAAGGTGACTAAAAATAGGAAATACTTATACTCACCTGTCTTGGATTTCTGACGATCCCGGCATTCTCTCCGGCATAATGACATCAGCGTGCCCCATGTGACCTCTGAGGCCCAATCACAGGCCCCAGCAGTGACATCTGGGGCACGTCAGCTCAGTCGCAGGAAGAAGAGGACCAAGGAAGATGCCGAAGAGAGCCAGATGGAGCGGGGATGCCCAGGAGAGGTGAGTCAAGGTGAGTATAAGTGTTATTTTTAATCACTTTCCCTAGACCTCTACTTATAATATTCTGGGGTTTGAGTAGACCTTAGAATATAATAATAGCACTGAAGTAGATGGCCAAACCACACAAATATTAATCGTATTTCGTGGGGTTCACCTGAAGTGGCTCTAGGGGGGCTTTTGGGAGCATTTTATACTGTGTGGGGCCACTGTGGGGAGCATATTATACTGTGTGAGGCTACTGTGGAGCACATTATACTGTGTGGGGGCCACTGTAGAGCATATAAAACTTTGTGGGGGGAACTGTGGAGCATATAATACTGTGTGGGAGCCACTGTGGAGCATATAATACTGTATTGGGGCCACTGTGGAGCATATTATACTGTGTGGGACACCTTCACTATTCACATGACATGCCATGTGTTTTATAGCAGTCATGCATTATTATTACAGGCTGTAATAACATTGCATGGTGATTATAAAACAGATACTGTGCAATGTAAATAGTTAAAGAGTCACGGTGCTCACAAAAGCATCAAAGTACCTTCAAACAGTTGATCAGCAGGGGCCCAGGTTGTTGGACCCTCACTGATCTCTTACAGCTCTTAGACTGTTAGGACCCTGCAGATCAGCTGTTTCCCACAGCACGCAGCTCCCAGTATTGTTTACATGCCGGGTGCTGCGCTGCTCACTCACCATATTCTTGATAACTGCAGTTGTTGTTACTAAAGTGGTATCCTTTACAAGGTATGAGATACCTCTACAGCACCCATAACTGTCACTATCAACAATTCACTGTAGGAAGGGGGTAGGGGGCCCCAGACAAAAGTTTGCACCAAAGCCCACAAGACATTAGTTATGCCACTGGAAGTGAAATTCAGACATTTCATTTGTTATTCAAAAATACCTTCGTTTAGCCCTAAAATGAACACATTCACAAGGGGTTAAAGGAGAAAAAGCACCCCACAGTTTGTTAAACAATTGCTCATGAACACAGTAATACCCCATATGTGGGTACATGGCGGGGCTCGGAATGGAGAGAGCACTTGTGGAGTGCAAATTCTGCTGCAGTAGTTTTCTGGTGCAATGCCATATTTGCAGAGCCCATAGAGTAGCAGTAAAATGGAAACCTTCCACTAGTAACCCCATTTTAGAAATTACACCCCACAAGGAATTTCTCAAGAGTATTATTATCTTGAGCTTAAGCGTGCTTCCCTAAAATCAATATACAAACTTAACATTTAAAAAAAAAAAAAAAAAGTATCTATTTTACATCAAAATTAAGTGAATCAACAAAAGAGAAGTCTACCAAGGACACCAAAATCTTCACAAAACAAATTGTTCAAAATATTATTATTATTATTATTATTATTATTGTTATTATTTTTATTTATATAGCACCATTAAGTTCATGGTGCTTTACATTTGAGGATTTACATACGGTACACAAAATATACAAGACAAGTATAATACTAACAGTGACCAAGTGACACAGTGGGATAGAGGGCCCTGCCCGCAAGGGCTTACAATCTATGAGGGAAGAAGGATAGAGACAGAAGTTGAGGGGAGAGGCTGTACAGATGGTGGTGTGGTGACAGTAGTGTCATTGGAGGTTGTAGGCCTTCCTAAATAGGTGAGTCTTCAGGGCCTTCTTGAAGCTTGTGATTGTGGTGGTCAGTCTTATGTGTCTTGGTACTGAGTTTCAGAGTATGGGGGATGCACGTGAGAAATCTTGGAGACGGTTGTGTGAAGAGCGGATAAGAGCAGAGCGGAGTAGGAGGTCTTTGGAGGATCGGAGGTTACGTGCGGGCAGGTAGCGGGAGATTAGAGATATATGGAGGGGACAGGTTATGGATGGCTTTGTATGTCAGCGTCAGTAATTTGAACTCTATTCGCTGGGCAACGGGTAGCCAGTGAAGGGCTAGGGGAGTGGCCGATGAAGAATGAGGGGGAGGTGCGAGCAGCACAGTTTAAGGTGGACTGGAGGGGGGGGGCGAGTGTATTTGCTGGGAGGCCATGGAAAAGAGTGTTACAGTAGTCTTAGCAGGAGATTATGAGGGCATGGACTAGCATCTTTGTAGTTTCAGGGGTGAGGAAGGAGCGGATTCGATGGATGTTCTTGAGTTGAAGGCTGCAGGAGGTGTTGACGGTTTTGATGTGCGGCTTGAAGTATAGGTCAGAGTCTAAGGATATCCCAAGGCAGCGGACCCATGGGACTGGGGTAAGTTTAGAATCATTAACTATGATAGATGGGTCAGGTAGAGGGGCCGTGCGAGGTGGGGTGAAGATGATGAACTCCGTTTTCTCCATGTTGAGCTTGAGAAAGCGGGAGGAGAGAAAACAGGACGACAGAGAGATATATTTGAGTGTCATCAGCATAACAATGGTATTGGAAACCATGAGATTCTAGGAGTTGGCCAAGACAAAGGCTGTAGATGGAGAACAGGAGGGGTCCTAGGATGGAGCCTTGGGGGACACCTACAGAAAGAGGGCGTGGCGGGGAGGTGGTGTGTAAGTGGCAGACACCGAATGTGCGGTTGGTGAGGTATGAGGAGATGCAGGAAAGGGCCAGGTCTAAGATACCAAGGGATAAGAACATTTCTAACAAGAGGGAGTGGTCGACTGTGTCAAAGGTGGAGGAGAGGTCAAGGAGAAGGAAGAGGACAGAGTAGTGACGGGTGGCTTTGGCAGTTAGAAGGTCGTTAGTGACTTTGGTTAGGGCAACTTCTGTGGAGTGATGGGGTCTGAAGCCTGACTGTAGTCTGTCAAAGAGCACGTTAGATGTGTTGTCCAAGCAATTTAGAGGAATACGGGAGCAGTGAGATGGGGCGATAGTTGGCTGGAGAGGACCGGTCGAGGGACGGTTTCTTAAGTATAGGTGTGACAGTCGCATGTTTGAAGGTGGAAGGGAAGGATCCATTGTTTAGGGATAGGTTGAAGAGATGGGTTAGGGCCGGAGTAATGACTTCAGTGAGTTTGGGGATGAGATATGACTGGATGGGGTCAAGCGTGCAGGAAGCGAGGTGGGATTTAGAGATTAGGGTGGAGCTTTTCATCAGAGATGGTGGAATAATAGGTTAAAGAAGTAGAGCACCGAGCAGTTGGGTAGAGTGGTTGTTGGGGGTGTAGGGTGACACTGTCTCTGATGGTGTCGATTTTGCTTTTGAAATAAGAGGCAAAGTCATCAGCTGTGATGAGTGATGTCGGAGGGGGCACATGAGCATGGAGAAGGGAGTTGAAGGTAGTTAATAGCTGTTTGGGGTTGCGGGATAGGGCAGATATACAGTACAGACCAAAAGTTTGGACACACCTTCTCATTCCAAGAGTTTTCTGTATTTTCATGACTATAAAAAATGTAGATTCACACTGAAGGCATCAAAACTATGAATTAACACATGTGGAATTATATACTTAAACAAAAAAGTGTGAAACAACTGAAAATATGTCTTATATTCTAGGTTCTTCAAAGTAGTCACCTTTTGCTTTGATTACTGCTTTGCGCACTCTTGACATTCTCTTGATGAGCTTCAAGAGGTAGTCACCTGAAATGGTCTTCCAACAGTCTTGAAGGAGTTCCCAGAGATGCTTAGCACTTGTTGGCCCTTTTGCCTTCACTCTGCGGTCCAGCTCACCCCAAACCATCTCGATTGGATTCAGATCTGGTGACTGGTGGAGGCCAGGTCATCTGGCGTAGCACCCCATCACTCTCCTTCTTGGTCAAATAGCCCTTACACAGTCTGGAGGTGTGTTTGGGGTCATTGTCCTGTTGAAAAATAAATGATGGTCCAACTAAACGCAAACTGGATGGAATAGCATGCCGCTGCAAGATGCTGAGGTAACCATGCTGGTTCAGTATTCATTCAATTTTGAATAAATCCCCAACAGTGTCACCAGCAAAGCACCCCCACACCATCACACCTCCTCCTCCATGCTTCACGGTGGGAACCAGGCATGTAGAGTCCATTCGTTCACCTTTTCTGCGTCGCACAAAGACACGGTGGTTGGAAACAAAGATCTCAAATTTGGACTCATCAGACCAAAGCACAGATTTCCACAGGTCTAATGTCCATTCCTTGTGTTCTTTAGCCCAAACAAGTCTCTTCTGCTTGTTGCCTGTCCTTAGCAGTGGTTTCCTAGCAGCTATTTTACCATGAAGGCCTGCTGCACACAGTCTCCTCTTAACAGTTGTTGTAGAGATGTGTCTGCTGCTAGAACTCTGTGTGGCATTGACCTGGTCTCTAATCTAAGTTGCTGTTAACATGCGATTTCTGAGGCTGGTGACTCGGATGAACTTATCCTCCGCAGCAGAGGTGACTCTTGGTCTTCCTTTCCTGGGGCGGTCCTCATGTGAGCCAGTTTCTTTGTAGTTGCTTGATGGTTTTGGCCACTGCACTTGGGGACACTTTCAAAGTTTTCCCAATTTTTCGGACTGACTGACCTTCATTTCTTAAAGTTATGATGGCCACTCATTTTTCTTTACTTAGCTGCTTTTTTCTTGCCATAATACAAATTCTAGCACTCCATTCAGTAGGACTATCAGCTGTGTATCCACCTGACTTCTGAACAACACAACTGATGGTCCCAACCCCATTTATAAGGCAAGAAATCCCACTTATTAAACCTGACAGGGCACACCTGTGAAGTGAAAACCATCTCCGACCTGTGTACAAGCCACTTGTACGTAGAGAACCAGCTGTCACCCGCACAGTGAGGATATGGTCCGAGGAGAGTGATGAGGCTCTGAGGGATTGTTTTGACACAACCGCATGGGAAGTGCTGCAGGATTCTTTTGGAGAAGATATAGAAGGACTCACACACTGCATAACAGACTACATTAATTTTTGTGTGGACAACACAGTACCCACAAAAGTGGTGAGGTGCTTCTCCAATAACAAACCATGGATTAACTCTGATATAAAAACACTACTTAAGGAGAAAAAGATGGCATTCAGGACAAGAGATAAGGAGGGGGTTGAGGGAAGTACAAAAGGAGCTGAGGCATCAAATCAGGCAGGGAAAAGCCAGTTATAAAGAAAAAATGGAAAAGCAAATGGAAAGAAAAGACATAAGGGGGGTCTGGGAGGGGCTTAAGTCAATTTCGGGTCATAAACAGTCTGTCTGCCAGATTGAGGCAGATGTTAATTGGCTTAATGAACTAAACCTATTCTTCAACAGATTTGATCACACACCAGCTCCTCCCACCCCAGTATGTCCTTCAGCTTCCCCCACCACAATGACTTCACCTCATTCACCCCATGTGGCTACTTCCCAACAGACCAGTAAATCCAGAAATCCGTCTTTATCTGGCCACAGTCTGACCTTCACACGGGCCCAGGTGAGGAAGGAGATGAAAAAGATCAAGGCGAGGAAAGCCGCAGGGCCAGATGACATCAGTGCAAGGCTAATTAAGACTTGCGGGGACCAGCTGTGTGGTATAATTACATATATGTATAATATGAGCCTGAGGCAGGAAATAGTCCCTGAATTATGGAAATCTTCTTGTGTGGTACCAGTTCCAAAGAAACCCCACCCTATGGACCTCAATGACTACAGACCTGTAGCACTGACATCCCACCTGATGAAGATCTTGGAGAGATTGGTTCTCGCACATCTCCGCCCTCTAGTGAGCCCCGCTATGGACCCCCCTCCAGTTTGCTTATCGGCCGGGCATTGGGGTAGATGATGCCATCATCCATCTTCTGCACAGGGCTCTGTCTCACCTGGAGAAACCAGGGAACACAGTGAGAATAATGTTCTTTGACTTCTCCAGTGCTTTTAACACCATACAGCCCAGGTTATTGAGGGACAAGCTGGGCCTTGCTGGAGTGGACCACCACCTCTCCAACTGGATCCTAGACTACCTCACAAATCGACCTCAATACGTGAGAGCCCGAGACTGTGTGTCAGGTACCGTGATCTGTAATACGGGGGGCACCTCAGGGTACGGTTCTCGCCCCTTTCCTCTTCACACTGTACACTGCAGATTTTAGGTGCAACTCATCTAGCTGCTACCTACAGAAGTATTCTGACGACTCTGCAATAGTGGGTCTCATCACAGATGATGATGACAGGGAGTACAGAGAACTGAACCAGGATTTTGTGGACTGGTGCCACCGGAACCACCTGAAGATTAACGCGGGGAAGACCAAGGAGATGGTGGTGGACTTCCGCAAAGGCAGATGCCCTCCAAATCCAGTGGACATCCTGGGGACGGGCATCGAGATTGTGAACACCTATAAGTACTTGGGTTTGCTCCTTAATAATAAGCTGGACTGGGCAGATCATATGGAGGCCCTGTACAGGAAGGGCCACAGCAGGCTCTACCTGCTTAGGAAACTGAGAGCCTTTGGAATCCGGGGGGCACTTCTTAGAACTTTCTTCAACTCGGTAGTGGCATCAGCCATCTTCTTTGGAGTGGCCTGCTGGGGGAGCAGTATATCAACCAGGGACAGAAATAAACTTGACAAGCTGATTAGAAGGGCCAGCTCTGTCCTGGGGAGCCCACTGGACCCAGTGCAGGTGGTGGGTGACAGAAGGATACTGTCTGTGGTGAGCTCCATGCAGAAGAAGAAGTCCCATCCCATGCATGAGACTGTGATCGCGCTGAGCAGTACTGTCAGTGACCGACTGCTCCACCCTAGGTGTGAGAAGGTGCACTATCGGAAGTCTTTCCTCCCCACCGCGGTTAGGCTGTACAACCAACACCGACCTAAGCGGAGATCATTACACACAGAGAACTGAAATATCTCTCTGCCTGTTAAATCCCCCCCCCCCCCCTCCTCTGCTACGTCCTATCTGTCTGTCTGCTATTAATGTAATGCCTCTCACCTTGGAACATTCCTGTACATGTTGTATTTGTATTTGTATCTGCTTATCTTTGCTGCTGTAACACACTGAATTTCCCCATTGTGGGACTATTAAAGGACTATTATTATTATTATTATTATTATTTCAGGTGACTACCTTTGGAAGTTAATCAAGAGAATGCCAAGAGTGTGCAAAGCAGTAATCAAAGCAAAAGGTGGCTACTTTGAAGAACCTAGAATATAAGACATATTTTAAGTTGTTTCACACTTTTTTGTTAAGTATATAATTCCACATGTGTTAATTCATAGTTTTGATGCCTTCAGTGTGAATCTACAATTTTTATAGTCATGAAAATACAGAAAACTCTTGGGATGAGAAGGTGTGTCCAAACTTTTGGTCTGTACTGTAAGTGTGATGAAGTAGACTTGTTTTGCAGAGGCGAGTGCTTTCTAGAATGTGAGTACTGCCTCTTTATACCTGAGAAAGTCCTCCTGGGAGTGGCTTTTCTTCCAGAGGTGTTCTGAAACCCATAAGGCTCGTTTCAGTTTTTTAGTCAGGTCAGTGTGCCAGGGTTGCCTATTGATCATTCGGGCTCTGGTGTTTGTGAAGGGGGCCACAGAGTCAAGTGCTGAGGTAATTGTGGGAGTAGTAGGAGGTAGTCTGAGAACGTGCGGATGTCAAGGCGATTAAGGTTCCTGAGGGGGAGTGTTGGTTTAGGCGTTGGAGGGTCTGTTACAGAGGAGAGGGCAGAGAACGTCAGCAGGTTGTGGTCAGAGAGCATGGACAGAGAGTTAGAAAGGTTGACTAGAGAGCAGAGGCGGGTGAATATGAGGTCCAGCATGTGCCCCTTTGTGTGAGTGGCAGAGGAGGACCATTGAGAGAGACCAAAGGAGGTGCTGAGGGACAGGAGACTGGAAGCGGGGGGGTGGGTGGTTTGTGTTAATGGGGATGTTGAAATCACCCATGATGATGGTGGGGGTGTCAGTGGATAGGAAGTGCATAAGCCACGTGGTGAAGTGGTCGATAAAGGAAGCAGTAGGTCCTGGTGGTCGATATATGATGGCCAGTTGAAGGGTGAGTAAATGCGAACAGAGTGTGCTTCAAAGGAGGGGAGGGTGACAGAAGGTAGCGGTTGGATTGGGACGAAAGAGCAATTGTCAGACAGGAGTATGCCTACGCCTCCACCAGGTTTATTGTTGGGGAAGGGAGTGTGCGAGAATTGCAGACCTCCATAGGAGAGGGCAGCAAGGGAGGTCATGGATGTAGTCAAGTTTATTGTGTATGGAGCGAGCGTTCCATAGTGGTCCAGAGAGGGGCAAGAGCGGGTAAGATAGGTGTAAGATTTAGGGGGTTCCGTGCACTGATGCACTGTGGAGAAATCCAACAGTAGGGATTTGCTGTGGTGGTCCAGAATTGGGAGCTATGTCACCAGAAGTAAGTAGTAGCAGTGAGAGGGATAGCAGGTGTAGGTAGGAGAGAGTGTGGGGAGGTTGTGTGTTTCTGGGGCGGAAAGCTTGCAGGCGTGTGAGTAGCTGTGCAGAGAAGGTCAGATGGTGGAGTAGAATAGATGGAGAGATAAAGATTTCCTTAGTGACAAGGCTGGTGTGGGGTGGAAAGGTCGTTTTTACAAGTATAGGAAGAACAACAGTGATTATAGAGAGAAGCATTTCTGTTAGATAATTGCTAGGTTTTGTTTTCGTGGGTTGTTGTTACCTTTAGTTCCCTTCTGGTCCAATTCTGGCCTAATTCTGTTCATAACACTTATAGCTACACTTTGGGCTTACATTAATACTAGATAGCAATACATTTGTTTCATTTGTATCAGGTGTGAATAGGGGTGTTGAAATATGGAGTTAGAATCAGAGACTGCTAAAGTAGGGTCAGGTGAGAAAAGTGTGGGTGGGGACCCAACAGGGAATAGAGACAGAGGCTTAAAAGCTCATATAGTTAAAACAAAGTGGATAACATCATACCAGTAAAAATGACAAATAACAGCATGCAGAGGTGTAGTTGTGAATGAAGCAGTAGTGTTTCAATATCTGAGTCCAAATGGGGGAGGCATACCAGTAAAAATGACAAATAACAGCAAGCAGAGGTGTAGTTGTGAATGAACCAGTAGTGTTTCAATATCTGAGTCCAAATGGAGGAGGCATACCAGTAAAAATGACAAATAACAGCAAGCAGAGGTGTTGTTGTGAATGAAGCAGTAGTGTTTCAATATCTGAGTCCAAATGGGGAAGACATACCTGAGGATGGAAGATAGAAGCCAGGATCAGATGAGAATTAATGATGCTGGATGACAATCTATTACATTCTGGCCTAATTGTGATCATAACAGAGCTGCACTTTGAGTCTGCAGATTGACTGCAAAATATAATTGACACTGGCAATTTTAGGGAAGACCACACTAACAACAAAGATCAGAGCTTGCTCACTTACAGACATTTACTTTTTAATAGATTTCAATAGATTGAATTGTCTTCTCTGACAAGATATCATGGCACGTACACATACACAAATAACTGATGTCCAATTTAGCCAAAGCATATCTGCAGTTATAAACAATGTTTCAGGAATGAATACAGTAGTACAGGCGAAAATAGGCCGCACGGGACCAAATAATATAGAGCGTAAGTGGGTCGCCCAATAATAATGTAGAATATTTGGGACCGCTAGCCCCCCTCGTTTTACAGACAACATCAAAGAGCGAGGGATACGATGTCATTTACCATTCCAAATGAACTGGAAAATTGACTTTTGAAGGGGCCACAATTCTTAGTGAGGCACCGCCACTAGGAGTGTCTCAAAGAAATAGAGCAACTTCGGGAGGAGGGTCATTTTAACAGCCGTGATGCGACTTATGAGGGATATATGGAGGGGGCGCCATTTGTCTAGGAGAGAGCAAAGTTTGTTAAACAAACGAGGGTATTTGACTGAATAGAGGGAGGAGTAGGAGGGGGACAACTGAATGCCTAGATAATGGAGGGAGCACTCCTTCCACTGAAAGTCAAAATTAGACCGGAGGAGCTTCAGGGTGGGATCAGGAATATTAAGGGTAATGCTTCCATCTTAGTTGGGTTAACTTTATATCCGGAGAGATCGCCATATTCCTAAAGCACTTGAAGAAGGTTAGGAAGGGAAGTATGAGGATTAGTGAGAGTCAGAAGGACGTCATCCGCGAACAAGCCTATCTTAGTCTCTGTCACGAACCGCCATGCCAGTGATGTCAGGATTGGACCGAACCTGTGAAGCCAAGGGCTTGATACACAAGGAAAATATGAGAGGGGACAAAGGACAGCCCTGACGCATACCATTGCGAATGGGGAATGAGGGGGGAAAAAGAGTTAGGAAGTTTGACCACCCCTGAGGGCCGGGAATAAAGCGTCCTAACTGCCGTGAGAAACGCTCCAGAAGACCCAAATTTTTCAAGGGTGGCAAACATGAATGACCAATAGAGGCGATCAAAGGCCTTTTCGGCATCAAGGCTCAGAAGGAGGGTGGGTGTGGCAGAGTGGTTGGCAACATCAATTAGATCCACAGTCCTTCTGGTGTTATCTCCCCCCTGAAAGTGAAAGACCGGGCATTAGGGTTATGGACACACCAGAGATCATAAAGGGCAGCGGACCTAATCAGACAATGGAAGTCTCTGGCAAGTCGTAGCTGGGAGGTGCCTGTGGGCCCGCCAGATAAGGACAATTTGTCCATACGTTCGGAAAAGGCCATAGAAGTCACCACCCAATAGCAGCTCCGAGCCAGAGAAAGCCTGTAGTCATCACAATACTTTCCTGAGAAAAGGGATTTGGGAGGAGATGGGGGCATACAGGTTACAGAGAATGATAGGCTGGCCATGAAGCCCCTCTAAAATTATGTATCGCCCCTCAGGGTCAAGGTGGGAGGCAGAAATGGAGATAGGGCAGGAACGGGAGAGCCACTCCCCCTCTCATGCGTGTATTGTAGGCAGAATAGGTGATAGGGAAGTAGTGAAGGGCAAAATTGAATGACCCAGTGTGGTCAAAGTGTTTTTCCTGGAGGAAAGCCACATCTGCCCGGAGGGAATGGAGCTCACGCAGGACCATGCGCCTATTAGAGTTGTAGCCCAGGTCCTTAACATTCAGAGTAATACATTTAGCCATAAGGAAACAACAAAAGAGGCACTAGCAGATGAATAAGAGAACAGGCATAGGCAGATCTCACCCAACCTCGAGGAGGGGAAGACAGCATGGTTGGACTCATGTAGAGGATCCTGGTGGTCAGTCTCTGGGATGGAGAAACCATAAACCTAAAGAGAGGAAGAGGGTGGGAAGAGGGGGAGGGAGAAAGTACAAACAAAAAACAAGCAAACCACAGTACAAGAAAAAATGGTATCATGGGCAGGACTAAATCTCCTGAACGGGGGCTAACAGCAAATGACAGGGCAATTATAAGCAAACTAACCAAAAGGGTCCAAAATCGAAACCCCTCACTGGAAACAGCCCCCACAATGGGGAGGCAGGCCTATCAGTAGACAGACCAGTTGGGGATAATAAAAGGTACCAACAGGATTTAAAGAGGAAAACTATAAAGGTAGGAGAGTAAATAGTCTCCTACCCTGCCCACCAAGAGAAACGAGAAACCACTGAAAAAAAAAGACAAGTTAGAAAGGGACCAGTCAGTGGATAACAGATATAAATAATGCATAAGCAGCAAGTATAGGTCAGCGACCAGTAAAGGGAACAACAAAGCTCCCCAGCAACTGCCAGAAGCTGCAGGAGCAGGCACCAATCCAGGACCTAGGGAAAACAAAAGGAGAAGGAAAGAGAATCAATGCAGCCATGGAGGTAGCGGGTCCACCCGCTGTCGCCCAGGGACAGCACCAGGAGAGGGCAGATGGCGACGTTTCGGCTTCTGTTGAGACCACAACGGAGGCAGAGATGGAGGGGGAACAGCCAGTTTTCAATCAAGCATGTCCAGGGGGAGAGCAATGTCCATAACTGAGCAGAATGATTGCAGGTCTGTATAGGAGCGTAGGGTAGCTGAACGATCATTGAAGCCCCACTGGTACGGTATCTGACGTTCATGTAACAGCTGGAGGAGGGGGCGCAGATGTCTCCGTTTCTGCAGAATAATAAAGGATAGATCTTGATAAAGTTGTATGTTGGGTCCGTCAAAATCAATGTAAAACAACAAAACATCAATGTCAAAATCAATGTCCCTAAGGGTCCTTGCCTTGGACAAGATCGCTTCCTTCAAGGCAAAGTCATGGAAACAGCAGATAACGTCCCATGGATTAGGCCCAGTGCCCTTAGGGCGCAATGCTCTGTGTGCACGGTCCAGCTTTATCTTATGGGTAGGGGGCTCCTGCAGGATGGAATTAAAGATCGCCTCTAGAGTAGCATGTAAGTCCTCCTCACGAGTAGCCTCAGGCAGTCCCATTACTCTAATATTATTACGCCTGCCCCTGTTATCCAAATCCTCAATATGACGCTGCAGGTCATTAGACAGATGACATTGAAACAAAACAGAGTCCTGAAGCTGAGAGATGTAGGCACATGTCTGGTCATGAGCATCCTCCAGGGAGTCAACTCGAGATGCAATATGATGAAGATCTTGCCGCAGCGTAGAAATTTCAGCACGGATTTCCGTGTGGATTTCCTTCTGACATGCCTCAGTGACTTCAACAACTAGGGATCGAGGGAGGAACTGGAGCCACTGCGGCGGGAGAGAGGATGGAGGCAGAGCACTCTGGTCAAACTGCCGGAGTTGGGAGGCAGGAGGAGGTGCTGGAGGAGACAGGGCTACGTACAGAGACATGGAGGGCGTAGCTCCAAGTTCCACTTCACCCCTCCAGGAGTGTGCTGGAGAAGCATGCCCAGTTACTACAGGGATCACTGATGAGGAATGCACTGGGGGGGCACAGTAATATAGGAGCAGGCAGGAGTGGAGGCAGAGGCTGTGGGAGAGCCAGTACAGGGAGTTGGGAGTTGTTATAATTTCACGCAAAACTACAAAAATTGGACGGCCAAAATTACTGGCACCCTCAACTTAACATTTGGCTCCACACCCTTTGGAAAAAATAACTGAAATCAAACGCTTCCTATAACCATCAACAAGCTTCTTATACCGCTCAACTAGAATTTTGGACCAATCTTCTTTTGCAAACTGCTTAAGGTCTCATATTTCAAGGGTGCTTTCTCCCAACAGCAATTTTAAGATCTCTCCACAGGTATTCAATGGGATTTAGATCCAGACTCATTGCTGGCCACTTCAGCACTCTCCAGTGCTTTTGTGTTTGGGGTCATTGCCCTGCTGGAAGACCCATGACCTAGGATGCAAACCTAGTTTTCTGATACTGGGCCTTACATTGCAACGCAAAATCCTTTGGTAATCTTCAGATTTCATGATGTCTTGCACACAGTCAAGGCACCCAGTGCCAGAGGCAGCAAAACATGCCCACAACATCTTTGAACCTCCACCACATTTGACTTATAGTACTTTGTTCTTTTCTTTGTAGGCCTCATTCCATTTCTTTGGTCAACAGTAGAATGATGTGCTTTACCAAAAAGCTCTATCTTGGTCTCATCTGTCCATAAGACATTTTCCCAGAAGCATTTTGGCTTACACATGTACAGTACAGACCAAAAGTTTGGACACACCTTCTCATTCCAAGAGTTTTCTGTATTTTCATGACTATAAAAATTGTAGATTCACACTGAAGGCATCAAAACTATGAATTAACACATGTGGAATTATATACTTAACAAAAAAGTGTGAAACAACTGAAAATATGTCTTATATTCTAGGTTCTTCAAAGTAGCCACCTTTTGCTTTGATTACTGCTTTGCACACTCTTGGCATTCTCTTGATGAGCTTCAAGAGCTAGTCACCCGAAATGGTTTTCACTTCACAGGTGTGCCCTGTCAGGTTTAATAAGTGGGATTTCTTGCCTTATAAATGGGGTTGGGACCATCAGTTGTGTTGTTCAGAAGTCAGGTGGATACACTGCTTATAGTCCTACTGAATGGAGTGTTAGAATTTGTATTATGGCAAGAAAAAAGCAGCTAAGTAAAGAAAAACGAGTGGCCATCATTACTTTAAGAAATGAAGGTCAGTCAGTCTGAAAAATTGGGAAAACTTTGAAAGTGTCCCCAAGTGCAGTGGCCAAAACCATCAAGGGCTACAAAGAAACTGGCTCACATGAGGACTGCCCCAGGAAAGGAAGACCAAGAGCCACCTCTGCTGCAGAGGATAAGTTCATCCGAGTCACCAGCCTCAGAAATCGCAGGTTAACAGCAGCTCAGATTAGAGACCAGGTCAAAGCCACACAGAGTTCTAGCAACAGACACATCTCTACAACAACTGTTAAGAGGAGACTGTGTGCAGCAGGCCTTCACGGTAAAATAGCTGCTAGGAAACCACTGCTAAGGACAGGCAACAAGCAGAAGAGACTTGTTTGGGCTAAAGAATACAAGGAATGGACATTAGACCTGTGGAAATCTGTGCTTTTGTCTGATGAGTCCAAATTTGAGATCTTTGGTTCCAACCACCGTGTCTTTGTGCAACGCAGAAAAGGTGAACGAATGGACCCTACATGCCTGGTTCCCACCGTGAAGCATGGAGGAGGAGGTGTGATGGTGTGGAGGTGCTTTGCTGGTGACACTGTTGGGGATTTATTCAAAATTGAAGGAATACTGAACCAGCATGGTTACCACAGCATCTTGCAGCGGCATTCTATTCCATCTGGTTTGCGTTTAGTTGGACCATCATTTATTTTTCAACAGGACAATGACCCCAAACACACCTCCAGACTGTGTAAGAGCTATTTGACCAAGAAGGAGAGTGATGGGGTGCTACGCCAGATGACCTGGCATCCACAGTCACCAGACCTGAACCCAATTGAGATGGTTTGGGGTGAGCTGGACCGCAGAGTGAAGGCAAAAGGGCCAACAAGTGCTAAGCATCTCTGGGAACTCCTTCAAGACTGTTGGAAGACCATTTCAGGTGACTACAACTTGAAGCTCATCAAGAGAATGCCAAGAGTGTGCAAAGCAGTAATCAAAGCAAAAGGTGGCTACTTTGAAGAACCTAGAATATAAGACATATTTTCAGTTGTTTCACACTTTTTTGTTAAGTATATAATTCCACATGTGTTAATTCATAGTTTTGATGCCTTCAGTGTGAATCTACCATTTTTATAGTCATGAAAATACAGAAAACTCTTGGAATGAGAAGGTGTGTCCAAACTTTTGGTCTGTACTGTACATTTTGGCAAACTGCAGTCTAGCTTTTTTATGTCTCTGTGTCAGCAGTGGGGTCCTCCTGGGTCTCCTGCCATAGCGTTTAATTTCATTTATTTGTCAATGGATAGTTTGCGCTGACACTGATGTGCCCTGAGCCTGCAGGACAGCTTGAATTTCTTTGGAATTTGATTGTGGCTGCGTATCCATCATCCAACCTATCCTGTATTGCAACCTTTCAGCAATTTTTCTCTCCAGGGAGATTAGCTACAGTGGGTTGTAAACTTCTTGATTATGTTGCGCACCGTGAACAAAAGAACTGGAGATGGACTTGTAATCCTGAGATTGTTGATATTTTTCCACAATTCTGGTTCTTAAGTCCTTAAGAAGACAGCTCTCTTCTTTTCTGTTCTCCATGCTTAGTGTGGCACATACAGACACACAATGCAAAGATTGAGTCAACTTCTCTCCTTTTTATCTGGTTTCAGGTATGATCTTTATATTGCCCACACCTGTTTCTTGCCACAGGTGAGTTTGAACGAACATCACATGCTTGAAACAAAGTTATTTACCCACAATTTTGAAATGGTGCCAACAATTTTGTCCGGCCCATTTTTTGAGTTTTGTGTGAAATTATGTCCAATTTGCCATTTCTTGTGTTGTTTCAATACACTTAAAGGAAATAAACCTATGTGCAATAATTTTCTGGGAGAAATACTGCATTTCTGGAAAAAATTTCAAGGGTGCCAAAACGTACGGCCATGACTGTATAATTTTGTGATAACATCACAAAATCATGCTGTATTAAGAAAAGAAGATTAACTTGTGTGTACGTATTTGCCTGGCTTAGGAATGTTGATTAGCAGTGGCGAGCCTGGGATCCTTTAGAAGGGTAAGGCCCCACGTAGCGAGCCGCAACTGAAAAACGGCTCTGCAGACTTTCTGCTTCTATTATACAAATACAGAAAATTCCAGCATTTCTGTAGGTATAATTGACATGCTGCGATTTGCAAAAATGATAATTTTCTGCAATGTGTGGATGGGATTAGCCAGAAAGATATAAAAAAAATACAGGGAACTCTGTAGCAGGAAAAAAATTGTGGCTGAATTGCCCTTTTTTCGTTCGTTGCTTCACCTCCCCAAAAGAAATTAATGAAAGGTGATCAAAATATCATAACTCCTGAAAATTTCACTTTTTATTGTAGATTTGTAATTTACGCATCAGGTAAATACACTTGGCACATAACTCAGGTGCCTTAAAGGGGTATTCCCATGAACATAATCATATTTATATTTGTAGATAATGCAAAGTTAAAGATTTTTGCAAATATAAGTAGCTAAAAATTCTGCAGAGTTTTAAAGATTTTCTCTAACTATGTTAGTGGTGACAGCCTGTTGTCTTGATCGGTTGTCAATGGATACAACCACGCATACAGAAACTTTCTATGGTCTGGAAATTGTCAGGAACTCAGCCATGAGTTTCATATTGTAGCTAGTTTATAAGGCAGGGACACTACATGTATCAGAAGATATCCCGGCCACAATAAGGCAGATCATGGCTGATTTTCTGACCTTAGAAAATTCCTGCATTCATGGTCGTATCCACTGGCAACCGATCAAGACAACAACTCATGACCACAAGTTATTTAGAGAAAATCTTTAAAACTCTGCAAAATGTTTAATTACTTATATTTGCAAAAATGTTTAACTTTTAATTATCTACAAATTTAAAAATGGTTATGTACATGGGAATACCCCTTTAAGTGCATTTTAACTCCTTAATGACATACCTAAATTTAGCGTATAGTACCAATCAAAATGCTTCATCAGTGTAGCTGTATGAGACCTTGTGTTGTGTAGGAAAAGTTGTATTTTTAAAGGAACCATTATATACCAGTTATATAGGTAATGTTTAAAAGTTTTTTGTATAATAAAATATTTTATAAATGGATGTTTTGACATTTTAAAAATTTTCTTAATACTATTTGACTTTTGTATGTATCATTTGACTTTTCAATGTATAAAATTCCATTGTCCAGACTGACAACAGTGTCTGAGTGATTAAGAACCTTTCTAATTTTTTGGAAGATTCCTATTAGCGTGTACAGTATACTGCTCAGAGAGGGCCAAATATGTTAAAAACAGGCTAAAAAACAAATATTTATTGCAGGTCATGGAGGGACTGGCAAGGAGTTGAGGAGTTACAGAGAGCATGTGTAGGATAATTAAACCTTACCTTTCCTGTAAAACAACATGTAGGTGATGGGGGTTAATGTATAAATTTATGTCCAGGGGGTGTCAGTTCAGCCTTTTGCCCTGAACTCCTGTACAGCCCTGCACACATCAATGTATATGGGAAAAACTGTACATAAGTGTGAGCTATAGAAATCTCCACATACACTAATGCAGGGATCAGCAACCTTCTGCACTCCAGCTGCTGTGAAACTAGAACTCCCAATATGCTCCATTCACTTCCATGGGAGTTACAAGAACAGCAGAGCAAGTATGCATCCTGGGAGTTGTAGTTTTACAACAGCTGGAGTGCTGAAGGTTGCCTACCCCTCCACTAATGTATGCATGATCCTCCTGTCCCAGTCTTCTTTATACTTTGAATGCAGGACCTTTGAACAGCATTATGTGTTTGCATCAAAGGTAGAAGCATACTCCAGAGAGAAAAGAAAAATGGTAAGTGTATGTGTAGTAACTGAGTGTATGTGAGCTGTATGTGTGTGCTATAAATTTATATATGCACTGTGTGATTAATATATGTGCTGTATATATGTTTTGTTTTCTGTATATATGTGTGCTGTATATATATATATATATATATATATATATATATATACTGTATGTGATGAGAGGTGTATATATATCTACTGTATACATGGCAGTGTTAATTTAGAGAAGGCAAGCATTCTGGTATTTAAGAAACACTAAGAGGGTAACTCTCTCTCTCTCTCTCTCAGCCTGGGGACACAGAAAGCCTATCTGTGTCGGAGACACATGTAAGCTAAAGGTTGCTGAATGTTGTTTTTGTTTGTAAGCTGCCAGGAAAAAGCTCTCCAGCTGCTAGCTTGGGTTGTTTAATGTTTAATGTTTATTTTTTTTTAATTTTGTGATTTATTTATAAAGTTTGAAAATTCTTTTTTACCTTATATTTTTTACCTATCCCACAAGAGGACTTGAACAAAGGATATCTTGATGGTCTGCACAATGTACTGTAATACTTCTGTATTGTAGGATATTATACATTTTACTAGAAGCCTATTAGGTCCTGTTTCTGGCAGGCATCTGTACATGACAGCCTGAGGAAGACTGTTAGGTTTTCTGCTATGCTGCTAAGGCAAACCCTTGGCATCCAGCGATCTTATTATCTGGGACTGAGGGCATTAGAGAATGTGCTACCTGTGAAAAAAAATGCCTTAGGGCACCATATTCTGACACCCTTATTTATTTATTTTTTGTTGACAGAGCTATATGAAGGTTTGTTTTTATTATAGAAGAATGTGTAATTTTTATTGTTACTAGTATTGGTATTGAGTTTTGTGGCAAATACAATACTATTCAATCACTTGTTATTCTTTATGCAGGGAAGTGAGGTGACAAAAAAAAAAATCCTCACCACTTAGATGCCATAATCACCATTGATCATGGCATCTAAGAGACAAACTGCTGGATATTACTGACTCCAGCAACAAGATCCAATCCTGGCTATATAATACCCTGCAACAGTGTAGCAGGCATTGCATGACACATCACAGCACCATACTGCTTAGTAGTATAGCGTTATAGTATATGTTCCATCTAATGTAAAAGTATGCCACAGAGCGTAAAGGGGTTAATTACAGCAATTCAGTATTAGCAATAGCTACAAAAATTATCAGGATCAGATCAGCTTAGTAGTTCTGTTTATTTATTGGCTGAAAAATTGTTTAATTTAGAAGTATAGATATAGACAAATTGACAGAGAAAACTATTTCAAGATTAAGAGTGAGATTAATTTATGTTAAGAAATGTTCTCCCTGTTTTGCCTAATGCCATTTATTTCAATACAAAACACTCTGCTGGGGTTGTAATCCCTCCAATACCTGATAAATGTTATGACCAAGATAACCTAAGTCTCAAAAGAGAAGACACTGAACAAATTGTCAGCATGATTTACATACAAGTTGTCAACAGCATCTGGGTTGCCTTGTGTAGAAATGATGGGCAACAGATGTTCAGGGAAATGCTACCATCTGCCCTATGTGAATAATATCCATCAAGATACAATAGAAATAACTCTTCTACAAAAAAGTATGACCTTCTTCTTTTTAACATCAACTCATATGGAAGCAATATGAAGTGCTCTTTGCAGCACAAGTTAATTTGTTACAATGTCAGTCATATAATGAGATACAAAGGAGTTTATGCATGAATCCAATGCTCTGGAACATATTTTGATAAGATTTTCACAAATGAATTTCTATATACATCTGGATGTCTGCGGATGATAATGTAGAAGCTCCCAATCATTTTTAAGATTTTTAAGGTCTTTAAAATGAAGAGGTTGAATACAAATTCATTGCCAAATGACACCAAATGCAAAGTCCTCAAATTACTTTATGTTTTATGAATTTAAGAACTTACCCAGAAAACATATTATGAGATTTATAAATTCTTGATTATAATGTGGTCTAAACAACTGAAGCCTAAACAGAATACATATCATTTTCATGTTTTTTCTGTTGTCAAGCAAGTTACTGCATGTGGTTCTTATATAATTTATTAGACTCCAACAAATTCACATCTTATTTTATGACAAAATATGACAAAAATATATATTTACCTCGTACTTGAAGACTTTTCATGTGAATATAATATACGGCAAATCCCATTTTGAGAAGATGAAACATATTTTTGTATCTGTATTTCTATCATTGAATTGACTATACAGTCATTCATTTTCAGTTCTCAGACAGGAAAGTAACTACTTTCCTGTCTGAATTTTTTGTATCAAAACCAAGGACAATATCTTGATAAAAACCAGAGGAGGAGACATATTCCACTTTAAGTATTCACAACTTTCCTTCGTCTAAGATCTTTAAACTGCTACTCTGACAAAAAGACAAACCCTCAAATCACTCACAGATGTCTTAAGGAATTGTCAAATCACCTATGGATGGTTCTTCCTTTTCAGCTTTGTCTGTAGGTAACAAAAAATTATAAATCCACAAGAATGAAGACCTGCAGAAGACGCTAGCAGCACTGCATACGCTGACCTCTCCATATCTGACTGGGCCTTTGTATGGGGTCTTGAGTCACTTCTACCCATCCACCCTCCCATCCCATGGGAGAGAGTGACACCTAGTAAACATGAAAAATCCCACAAGAAAATTGGGAGGCTATATTTACTAAAACTACCTACTATTGAATCCCTCAAGCTCCCCTTTCTGATCTGGGGGGATCTCACTATATTTACTAGAGATCCTCTATAACCACCCTGACTTTTGAAAATAGAACAAGACACTCTTGGATTAGCCACTTACAACCTAAAAGGCCTAAATGAACATAAGGAATTCTATCCCTATGTAAGAAGTCACATATCACCCTTCTACAGGAATCCCATTTTAGAGGTCAGAAATTTTCCATCCTCACCTCAAGTCCATATTTCCAGTAGTGTCACTGAACTCATCCATCCTCCTCCTCAAAGGGAGTTAGCATAGCCATATGTAAAAATGTTAATTTATCCCTGATCCCAATACAATCATACCCAAAAGGCCATTATCTTTTTCTTAAATGGATGATAGCAGGCACAATTTTTTCCATTGCTTGGAATTAATTGATTGGTGCAAATGTTGAATGAATTTGAGATTTTCATGAAGGTTTTATGTATTGTGGGAGGAGACCTCAATCCTGCACTTGATCCTTTACAAGATTTCACCTCCCCTCCGCTTAGTGTCCATATACTCATACTTTCAGACCATGCCCTCATATACAATAGCACAAATGAGAAAAAGGGTTCTTAATTTCTCATGGATCAAAAATTCATAATACAAGCAAGCAAAGATCCACAATTATATGACAAATAAAACTTAACATTTAATAATTATCTAAAACATAATTAACCCCAATGAATGGATGGTATAAAAATCGGAAAATAATTGGAACGCTCTAATCCATTCCAGATGAAGGATGTCATACCCCACCTTTAGGGCCACAATTTATCCAAACGCAAAGGGAACCAAGGATGGGTGCAGGAGATTGACCCTGTGCAACCTGTGCAACCCTGTCACCCTTAACTCCCGCCCTTACAAGGGCGGTCTCAATGCTGACCCTAAAATTGCTCTGTTAATATCTCCTTCCCTCCCGACATGTTTTGCATCCAAAACATGGATGCTCCTCAGGGGATTGTTAGAAGATCAATTGAAATGACCAAGCATACTAGAGCCCTGCCCTGAGTGCAGGGGAGCTCCTGACGGTCTCACAGCGGTGAGACTGACCACTGGGGTATGGCATCCTTCATCTGGAACGGGTAAGAGCGTTCCAATTATATTCCAATTTTTATACCATCTAATCATTGGGGTTAATTATATTTTAGATGATTATTAAATGTTAAGTTTTATTTGTCAGACCATGCCCTCAATTCAAATTGTGGAGCCTTCTCGCAAGTGCATGGACCTGGCGCCTCAACAAAACATTGCTGGGCCAACCTGAGGTCACCTAAATTTGAGAACCTTGAGCAGAATTCTTTTGGCTCAATGAGCCTACAGACATTACTTCCCTGATAATGTGGGAGACCCATAAAACTTATATCAGCTTGGTTTCTGATTAAAAAATAGAGACAGGCAGCACTTAACTCGCTTTTAATATTTAGGATCTCCGCTAAACTCAGCAGAGACAATATAGGTTCTATGCCCATGGGAACAAGGGCTCTAAACTGATGTTAAGCATGGTCAGAAAAAATTAGGATCATTTGTAACAGAAATCAATGACATTACTGAAGAATTCCTGAACTTTTATAATTCCTTTTACGATCTCCCTACCACAACTAACACCAAGGAACTGACTAATACATTTGTTCTCTTCGTTCAAACTAACCAAGCTAGGTGAATCCGAGAAAAAAAACACAAAAAAACGCCCCTGTGTCCATAGAGGAACTAACCATGATACTAAATTCTATCAGTAATGGGAAAAGCTCAGGGCTAAATGGCCTTCCGATTACCAGACTTTTAAAAAACTTCTCCTTCCAAAGTTCCAGTTAGTTTGCAATTCCCTACTCACTGGAGCCTCTCTCCCACGCCAGACCCTGGAAGCTTACAAGTATATCACTTTGATTCTGAAAGAAAGGAAGGATACAGATGAATGTGGAAGCTACCATCCCATTCCTCTGCCCAATGCAGATCTTAAAGGGTACCTGACTTTTCATGAAAAGTTGAAATACCTGCAGGATCTTGCTGGATAATATGTTCTATTATTGTATAAGCCTTCATACATGTGTCATATCAGTTTTTCTGCTGCTAATAATCAGATTATGGTGGAAACACATTTTGCATTTCTGTCTCAGGCTTATGGTGTGTACAATAAGGAGCAGCATGCCCCCCTCCTCTATCTATTGCTGATAATGTTCTGCCCTTTTGCCAAACATTGCAAACAAATTGTAAGCTGTGACATTTTCAGGATCCTCAGTCTTTTGCACACACCACCAGTTTGCAGACAGGATGTGAGCAGAATCACCCTCTTTCCCCACCATTTACCTGATGAAGAGAAAAAAGGACCACCGCCTACATTCATTGAGATAAGTAAAATGGAATAGTATGAATTTAGGGACAATCATTCTTTTATAGCAAAAGAATGAACATAAATTAACTAGAAGAGAGACACCTAGTGGCAGGAAGTTTAGAGAGGTTTTTAAGGCAGAAAGCAGTCATATTTTAAATTAAAGTGCATTACATTTTGGTCCAGAATCCCATTCTCTATAAGTTATCTGAAAAGTTAGTGGCCATTTAGACACAAAGAAAGCCTTTCACATGGTGAGTTGGACCTTTATGAAGAGCACGTTAACAGTTTTTTGTTTCCCTGCTCCTTTCACTTCAGCAACTTCACCCTCTACTCGACTCCCAGGACCAGGCTCAAAATCAACAGAACCCTTTCATCATCTTTAATACTCTCAAAGGTACTAGACAGGACTGCCCTCTCTCTCCCTTCCTCTTCCTCCCTTTAGTAATTTAAAACTCTAGTTCGAAAACTGTCTAAGACATTCACAGCTATTCACAGGTTAAGGGTAGGTAATTTCTAGCAAACAGTAATAATTCTATACCATATGCACAATCAGGAGTCCAGTCTTGAGGTTAAACCAAAGGGCAGAAGGAAAAAAATCTGACAACCTGGATGAAAAGTCAAATTAGAAAATCATGGTCTATATAGAGAATCTAAGTAGTAAGAATAGAAAGGTCCATGTGATGGATCACGGACTGATATTCAGGCAAGGGACAGGAGCTCATTGATTGCCTATTGCCATATTTATTAGCATCCGTGTGTTCCAAACTGCACACACTCAGGCCAATGGTGTTTTTACCATACTGGTTGCCATGGCATGGTAGTGCATAGCAGTGGAACAGTTCAGGAATAGGAAAGCATATGTAAAAATAGGAATTACTACCTACTTTATTAAATGACTTAAAAGGGTATTCTCATGAACATGACTATATATACATTTATATACAATGAAAAGTTAAACATTTTTGCAAATATAATGAATAAAACATTTTGTAGCATTTTAAAGATGTTCTCTAATAATTTTAGTGGTGACAGTCTATTGTCTTGATTGGTTGCCAATGGATATGACCACGAATGCAGGAACTTTCTATGGTCTGGTACTTAGCACAGACCCAGTCATGATTTCCTTACAGTGGCCAGGTTATCATGGAGATACAAGATATGCACAAGAAGATAATTCAGCTACAGTAAGGAAATAGTGGCTGGATTTCAGACCATAGAAAGTTCCTCTATTCTTGGTTGTGATCAAATCAAAAGACTGTCATCACTAAGATAGAGAAAATCTTTAAAACTCTGCAAAATTTTTAATTACTTGTATTTTCAAAAATGTATATCTTTCCATTATCTTCAAATTTAAATAGGGTTATGTTCAAAGGAATACCCCTTTAATGGGTCTGTATTGTTACTGTACCTCGTTTGAAATCACTGAGGATTGCTTCATTACAATCAAAACAATAAACCTAGCTATATGATGCAAAGTTTACATGTGACTGTCAGAATTATTTATTCACTACTTAATTGTTCAATTAGTCCCCCTGTCAGTTTAATTAAATGCTTGTCTACCAAAAAAAGACAGTATATGGTAGGCTCTTCTATCATCAACATTTTCATAAAGCAGCTGAATTACAGGGTGTGAATACTCCATAGTGCTGTTGAGCCCTGTGTATATTAATAGCAGCAATCACAAGGAAGACCCAGTGGGAATAAAGATGTTAGGCAGAGGGAATGTATTCCCTATGCCACCTCACTGGTTCCCTGCAACACAGATTTCAAAGACAATGGTGAGAGCCTAACAAGGGCCCTCAGGTTCTTCATGACTATATGTCAGAGCCGACCAGATTGACTTTTTATTACTGGCAGGCTAAAATACCTTGATACATATGGATATGTGCATACTTAAATTTTAAGTGCCTTTTTTGTAAGTATCATTAGTTAAACACAGTTGAGAATTTGAGCTTTACTTACAACAGTTTTATCATACAACATCTGATACCAGAACCACTTTTCTAGGTGGTATAAAACTGAAGATATGGCCATTTGAAGTGACCATCCCCCTTTGGCTAATGCTATATTTGTACATACCACATTGGGGCAAACTCTCCTTGGCAATGCTTAGTTAGAGCATTGTTAATGGGTGATTTACAAACTGTTTTCTATTTAAAAGTTAGATAGATTAAATAAGTATGTAACAAAAAGCTTCACCAGACACCTCCCAATATAATTGAAAAAAAAAAAAAGTTGCACTTTTTCAAGGTTGCAGGGTTGCAATTCACTCTCCTATTGGTGGTCACACATAGACACAAATAGGGTACTTACCATATTCCTTTGTGATAACTTGTCACATATCCATGTTGGGGCAGATTTATTAGAATGGGCTAAAAGCAAAACTATCTTAGTTGCCCATAGCAACCAATCACAATTCAGGTTTCATTTTCAGTAGAGAATACATAATGAAAGCTGCACCATGGTAACCAATTTGCTTTTAGACCATTTTAATAAATCTGTCTTGTTGTGTCTAGCATTGATACTTAAAAGGGTTTTCCCACCAAAGCAAGTTATAACCTATCCAGCATTTGGACACCCACTGATCAGGAGAGCTTCTAAATGGAACAGTGGTCGGACAGTGAGTGTTCTATTCATTTCAACAGGAGTTCCAAAATGGGAGATAGCCAGCACTATCTCCATCACTCCCATTCATATAAATGGGGGGTGCAAACACTGCCTGGCCACTGCTGCATTCAGAACAAAAGTCCCCTGTTGTCCTGATCATTGAAAGTGGAGTGGAACCCCCAGAGAATAATAGGAGTAGGCCCAAGGGAGGTTTAAAATATGAAAACATTAATACTCACTTTCCCTCACCTCTTTCAGGCCTCCTCACGGTATCCGGCAAACTGTTTCTTCCTTCTCCGGCCACATGAAGTCTCAGAAGGATGCCAGAGCTGGATTCTTCTGTGACGTTATGCACCCGTAGTCAACAATGAGACAGGTGATTGGGCGTCAACGGTGACATGGGCATGCTGTGCGTCATGATGCCCAGTGCACCATGCAAAATTTAGAACATAAAAAACAATGGTGAATTTTTTTTTTGCATCCTGCAAATTATATCAATAAGCAAAATGTTTTCCAAAATGGCGCTACAGAAAAGTACAACTCATTACACAAGAGACAAGCCCTCATATGTCAACATAGGCCATGTCCTTAAGGGGTTACAAAGAGAAAAAACTTATTCACAGTAACAAAATAAAATTGCATAAAAAGCATTTTAGGGTGGGTTCACACTTGCGGCGACACTCCGTCCGCCGCAAATCCAACCTAAATGTCGGAAAACTGAATAGGCACTGGATAGGGAAAGGTTTGCGACGCTTTGCTTAAAAACCTATTCACTTGAATGGGTTTTTAAAGCAATGCGCGGGTGTGCACTTACACCCTCTGCGCCGCAAAGCCGTTTTTTTCGCTGGAAACAAAGTCGAACATGCAGGAGCTTGTTTTCAACGGAAAAAAACGGCTTCACAGCGCAGAGGGTGTAAGGGCACACCCGCGCATTGCTTTAAAAACCCATTCAAGTGAATAGGTTTTTAAGCAAAGCGTCGCAAGCCTTTCCCTATCTAGTGCCTATCCACTTTTCCGACATTTAGGTCGAATTCACGGCGGACGGAGTGCCGCCGCAAGTGTGAACCCATCCTTATTTAGATTTTAAAAAAACTATACATATATGGTAATGCAAAACTGATCAAATATACTTATGAAGGGGTGTAATCCCTCTAATTATCAAATGGTTAAACTAAAGACAAAGATACGCTGCTCAGTAAACACCACCACACTCATCCACAGTAATGAAGATACATAAATTTTCCTGTAGCACAATTCAATTCTATAATTTCAGAAGGTCTATCTAGTTATCAGAGATATAAAACATAATTCACAGTGCACAGTGCTATAAAACAACATCAAAATTGTATGCTGCCAGTCACATTTTGGAAAACTTGCATGATAAAATTATTCATGTTACAAAAGGAATAATTTTAGATTCTTTTTTAGAAAACAGTATTACTTTTAGGAGAAAAAATCTTAAAACATATGTCACCTCATAGAGCCTACAGTATCTAATTGGTGCATTGCCCTTCAAGTTTCATGCATGAGGCTCTGCCACGTGCAAAGGGCCTAATAAGAGAGCATGATGGCTCACTGGTTAGTATTGTTACCTAACAGCATTATTTATAAGGAGCTTTTAGATTCTCCTTGTATTTGCATAGGTGTCCTCAAGGTACTTTCTTTTTTTCTAATGCTTTAAAAATATACTACTAGATTATTTAGCTGCCTTGAAAATTGTCCCTAGTCCATGTATGAGGAGGAGAATTTACAAACGATTATGAGTTTTATTGAGGCCAGAGAGTTATGTGATTAACAATCATTTCTACATGCAGCGTCGGACTGGGTATATTTGGACCCACCAGATAACATGATTCTGAGGGCCCACTCTCTAATAAACCCTAAGAAATAGAACATAGCACCCCTCTAATTAGGTGCTTTCTGATGGACCATTATTGTGCTACAGCCTGGACCCACTGGAGGATCCTCTTGTACTCTGGTGGGCCTATCCAGCACTGTCTACATAGAATAATGTAACTGTACTGCAGTCCAAGACAAGCCATCATAGCATGACAAATAACAAGTGCCCATAACTAACCCCTTTCCAACATGGCAGATGTGAACTGGAGCAATATGTTTCCCAAACCACATGCGGCGGATGCTATTCAGCAGACACCAGTCACTAACAGCCATGATTGGCAATAGTATGAATCACATCTGTATAATGCCAGTTGTAGCTATAGTATCTACAGTGGGTACGGAAAGTATTCAGACCCCTTTAGATTTTTCACTCTTTGTTTCATGCAGCCATTTGCTAAAAGCAAAAAAAAGTTCATATTATTTCTCATTAATGTACACTCAGCACCCCATCTTGACAGAAAACCCCCCCAGAAATGTAGATATTTTTGCAAATTTATTAAAAAAGAGAAACTGAAATATCACATGGTCATAAGTATTCAGACCCTTTGCTGTGACACTCATATTTAACTCACATGCTGTCCATTTCCTTGAGTATTGAGTAGAAGCACCCTTTTGAGCTAGTACAGCCATGAGTCTTCTTGGGAATGATGCACAAGTTTTTCACATCTGGATTTGGGGATCCTCTGCCATTCTTCCTTGCAGATCCTCTCCAGTTCCGTCAGGTTGGATGCTGAACGTTGGTGGACAGCCATTTTCAGGTCTCTCCATAGATGCTCAATTGGGTTGAGGTCAGGGCTCTGGCTGGGCCAGTCAAGAATTGTCACATAGTTGTTCCGAAACCACTCCTTTGTTATTTTAGCTGTGTGCTTAGGGTCATTGTCTTGTTGGAAGGTGAACTTTCGGCCCAGTCTGAGGTCCAGAGCATTCTAGAAGAGGTTTTCTTCCAGGATACCTCTGTACTTGGCCGCATTCATCTTTCCTTCAATTGCAACCAGTCATCCTGTCCCTGCAGCTGAAAAACACCCCCATAGCATGATGCTGCCACCATGTTTCACTGTTGGGATGGTATTGGGCAGGTGATGAGCACTGCCTGGTTTTCTCCACACATACCACTTAGAATTAACGCCAAAAAGTTCAATCTTCGTCTCATCAGACCAGAGAATCTTATTTCTCATAGTCAGTGAGTCCTTCATGTATTTTTTGGCAAACTCTATGCAGGCTTTCATATGTCTTGCACTGAGGATAGGCTTCCTTCGGGCCACTCTGCCATAAAGCCCTGACTGGTGGAGGGCTGCAGTGATAGTTGACTTTGTGGAACTTTTTCCCATTTCCCTACTGCATCTCTGGAGCTCAGCCACAGTGATCTTTGGGTTCTTCTTTACCTCTCTATCCAAGGCTCTTCTCTCACGATTGCTCAGTTTGGCTGGACGGCCAGGTCTAGGAAGAGTTCTGGTCGTCCCAAACTTCTTTGATTTAAGGATTATGGAGGCCACTGTGCTCTTAGGAACCTTGAGTGCTGCAGAAATTCTTTTGTAACCTTTGCCAGATATCTGCCTTGCCACAATTCTGTCTCTGAGCTCCTTGGGCAGTTCCTTTGACCTCATGATTCTCATTTGCTCTGACATGCACTGTGAGCTGTGAGGTCTTATATAGACAGGTGTGTGCCTTTCCTAATCAAGTCCAATTAGTTTAATTAAACACAGCTGGACTCCAATGAAGGAATAGAACCATCTCAAGGAGGATCAGAAGGAAATGGACAGCATGTGAGTTAAATATGAGTGTCACAGCAAAGGGTCTGAATACTTATGACCATGTAATAGTTCAGTTTTTCTTTTTTAATACATTTGAAAAAATATCTACATTTCTTTTTTTCTGTCAAGATGGGGTGCTGAGTGTACATTAATGAGAAATAAAATGAACTTTTTTTGCTTTTAGCAAATGGCTGCAATGAAACAAAGAGTGAAAAATTTAAAGAGGTCTGAATACTTTCCGTACCCACTGTAAGTCATTAAATTGCATAAAGGCCTTAATTTTAAAACCAGTTTCCCCCCAACCCCTCACAATCTTATAACAGGGAGCTGGCTGGTTGGCATGAGGAATTTATTGAAATTTCCAAGGTTTGTCATTTTAGAAATTCTTTTACACCCTGCAACAGGAAAGATGTAATAGAATATTTGATATTAACAATGTACTGCCGTACATAAGTATTGCTGTATAATGTTTTTAAAAATGATCAAATTATTGCAGTAAAAAAAAAAAAACATTTAAAAAGTCCAAAAAGTCAAAGCAATAATGATCAAGCTAATAATTCCTGAGCTTTTAAAATAAAAAGCATTAATTCCGTATTGTAAACACAATAATGTGGGGGGAAAAATTATGAGAAAATCATATTTTTTTTTTTGTCACTGCTTTTATTAAAAGTAATCAAGGAATCATATATACATTTTCTATTTTTCATTTCAAAAGATATATATATGGGTGAACCTATGAAGATTTGTTTTTGGTCAAATTAGTTTGCAACCAGAGTTTAAATGAAATTGAGTGGCCATATGCAACAAGATGGTTAATTTGAAGGAAAATTTGAGGCAGTTTATCTGGTTGATAAGTGATGAAGAAGAAAAGGTTTTAAAAAAAAAAAAAAATAGCCACCAAAAATTATCCGTTTATGGGAGAAGAATGTTGCACCAACATGACATTGGAATTTGAAGAAACAATGGTGATATTTTTGTTTTATTTTATTATTACAAAAAACTGTATAGCAGTGGCAAGTGAAATTGAAGTCAAACTGTAGAATTCCAAGAAAAAATTGTTACACAATGTTAGTTGAAAAGTGATGAAAAATTTACCTCACCAGATGTGACACCAGGGAGTGACAATTACAGAATTTCAAGAAAAAATTGTGCAAAGTGATGACAAATTGACTTCTTCAAAAATGCCACCGAAAATTATCTCATCGTGGATGCAGATGTCATTGTTGCTAACAACACCACTCAGTTGTAATTGTTAGGGAGCCATCTACAGTAGCAGAATACGTGCTGTAGAACACAGCAGAGCTTGTGTGGTTTCTCTAATCCAGGGTCATTAGCTGTAACACTGCATGGCAGAGCTTCACTGTAGATCTATTAAATGAGGAAGGGGGAGTAGAAAGTTGGGGGGCTGGAAATGGTTTAGTGAAGAGAAACCAGAGGAGGTGGATGGGCCCTGTCTAGTGTTGGCACTGGGCTTGCACTAATTTTGACACAATGAACCATGAAAGCCATGTATTTTCCTTGTCTATAATTGCAGCTCCACGTTTTGCATCATTCCTCACACTGACATATCCAGGGAAAGACCCACATTCTCCAGCAAATGGCGTTATAAAGCAGTAACATATTTCCTATCGAAATAATGGTGACTAGCTATCCTTCATGAAGGTTGACCACATCTGGCAAAATGCAGTGGAATCCATAAAGTGGTACAGCATTGTCTGCACCATCAACTTGGCCATGTGTGAGTCAAGTTGAAGAGCCACAAGATGACTGGGTGCATATTGGTGTTTCTAGCACACACAAACCCTCATGGATGATTGACACTGGCATAAAAGAGGAGGAGAAGCAGACAGTGATGATGATAATGACAACCAGGTGTTGATGCAGTCTATATACAAGAAAGATCATGGGTAGAAAGAGTATGATGGTCTTGTTCACTTTCCCAGTCGTTACCACTGTCAATTCTATGTTGCCAAGTAAGCTGTTGATGATGTAAATTCGTAGTTCCTACATATGTTCCTGCATGGCCACTTCTAAATTTATGCTTGCAAATCTATCTTGCATATTGCTATAGGTTTGTTATTTGGCAATGTATAAAAAAAATTTCCACATGGGAGATGACCACAAGTAGTTGATGCTACAAAAGTCAGCAATTCTAGAGACTTGTCTAACAACAACACCTCATCCATCCAGGGTTTCCCCTAGGTCTGCCCCAGACAGGATTTTTGTATGACTGAATTTGTTATTATCATCACTGCCACCACACTCTTTCTCTCATGTTGCCTTGTCACCCTGGCCCAGGTGCCAAGTCTTATCCATAACAGAATCGTTATCAGCAAGTTCGTCTTCTTGCTCATTTTTTTCTGACTCATCATGGCCAATTTTTGCACACACTCCTAATTCCCACCTCAATGTTTTCCCCTACTGCCCTAACAGAAGAACTACCAGAACCACACCCTCTGACAATACTACCTCAACCACCAACAGTCATGTTTTCCTTCTCCACCTCTGCTACTTCCATAAAATGCTGGATGTTCTCATCCAACTCATCAAAAAGAGGAGGAAGACTCGGACACGGAGAAATATATTTCTCATCAGGTGCCACATCACTACTAGGGATATGGGATACTATATATGTTCAGTGAAGGTGAAGAAGACATGGTTTACAGTCCAGAAAGGCAGTGCAGTAAATTACAGACTTAATGTTAAACTTGCAGCATCACTCATGAATGTAATATTCTCCATATTCTCCTATGACTGAGATGAGCAAGCTAAGTAAGGAAAAATGTAATCTACATTCTCAGGAAGTACAACAATCCTGGGGCTACTTGCAGCACCAACAAAACCATAAGTAGTGCTGCTGTTGCCACATATATTTCTATTGTTGCAGTCATGGATGGTGTGGTGGCAGCAAAAGTGTTTCATCCTCCACCTTCTTAAGCCTGTCACCTGTTTCTTGCCAGTCATTTTACAGTTTTATATCCTATCTGGTTACATCGCTAAATAAATAAATATATACCCACAAGCAATTACAAATGTACTAATAGATCTGTCCCTGATATCTCCATTGCAGTCTCTGGCCTTACCATAACTCCTAGGCAGTATGCCCGCTGCCTCGGGGTTTTGTTTGACTCAGACCTTTCCTTCACCGCCATATCCAATCACTCGCATGCTCTTGTCATCTCTACCTCAAAAACATCTCCAGAATCCGCCCTTTTCTTACCACAGATACACTAAAGACACTTATTGTTGCCCTGATTTACTCTCGCCTTGACTACTGTAACTCCTTACTAATCGGTCTTCCCCTTACTAAACTCTCCCCTCTACAATCTATTCTGATCAGGCTCATCTATCAGTCTAGACGCTACAGAGATGCCTACGGTCTGTGCCGGTCACTACATTGGCTGCCTATTCAATACAGAATACAATATAAACTTATCACCCTCATTCACAAGGCTCTCCATAATGCTGCACCTCCCTACATTTCCTCCCTCATCTCTGTCTATTGCCCAACCCGTACTCGCTAATCACTCAATGACCTAAGACTAACATGTTCTATTATCAGAACCTCCCACGCTCGTATACAAGACTTCTCCTGGGTTGCACCACTTCTCTGGAATGCTCTATCCCAGACTACCAGATTAACCCCCAATTTCCACAGCTTCAAGCGTAAACTAAAGACACATCTTTTCAGATAGGCGTATCACAACTCCTAATGTAAACACTTACGTAGTTAGAATCCCTAAAACATACCCTCCTCTGTTTATGCTTCAACATTACCTCACAGGATACGATGCCGTATCAGACTAACTTTATATGTCCAGGCACCATCTGCATGTTAAAGGACACGACTGGTGACGGCTCATACAGCTTTATATATGTGTAATGACAGTAACCTCTATTACAAAATTGTCTGACCATTGTATAAGCAATGCTACATCTGTTGCCGCCCCTGCTACCTCTTGTGTCACCCCCTCTACCTCATAGATTGTAAGCTCTTGCGAGCAGGGCCCTCAGTCCCAGTGTGTGAATTCAATATTTCTTTGTAATGTATCTTTTTTGTCAGTACTTGAACCCTACAAGTTGTACAGTGCTGCGGAATATGTTGGCGCTATATAAATAAAATGTATTATTATTATTTATTGATACAAAAAGGAAAAAAAACAAAATTAAAAACCTCTAAAATAATATTTCATGAGAATGGAGGTCACAGGCCAGTCCACAAATACATGCCAGTAGCATCAGTAGTATGTTTATCAAAATAACATAGAAACTATGTGTGTATATGAAAAAGGAGGATATCCACATCCAAACGTTGTGCAATAAACGTGAACAATATTCAGCACAATATAGCAAATAAGTAAAAGTTGCTGGTGATACATATAGTAAATACAAGGCAAAAGTAGCATATAGACATAATTTAAGACCATACAACCCATTGCCTCCTGGCAATGTAGTGGACACACACTGCGACCTCCACTCTGCGCACAGGGGGCTATAGAGTGGAGGTCGGTTGGCCACATTTTAGAATATGAGCATACCTGAATCAAATCAGACATCAATGGCGCCACTGAAAATCTCCTGCAGCGTTTCCGCGATAAAATATCAGGAGACGTGCACTAGTTGGAGTCCTAGATAGACCAGAAAGTACCGCGAGACTATACCAATCTATCGTGCATGTGCATTGAAGCAAAAAGTTAGCATTTTACTATCCCATACATATTTAGATCACTAATTTGGCTCAAAAGGAGATACATATGAACGAAAATAACCAACATAACGCCCGAAGGTGAAATACAATATTATGCAAGGAGGGCTAATAAAAAAAAAACATAAATAAAGATATATGCAGAAAAAGGAGATATATGACAAAAATATATTATAATAATTTTACATGAAACCATGAGATAGGAAATACATGTGTAAACATATACAGTATATATATAAAAGGGGGTTGTATACCACATATATTCAAATAGATTTCCATAAAAGACATATACATATATATGTAAAAGCTATGCATAAAAAGTGTGTGTAAAACGTTATTGTGTGAATATATGTGCAAAATTTGTACTAAGTAGTATAATAATGCATGAAACATGCATATAAAATGTGATATATGATGGTGTAAGAATAATTGCGAGACTATATTATATGATATACATAGAAGATGTATATGAATATAATATCACTATGTAGGAGAAAAGAAAAAAATTATATAAAAAAATTAAAAAATATATAAATATAAAAATTGTGATATGATAATTGGTGGAATATGTGAAGAAATGATTGAAGTAATGATAATTGATGATGTGAATTTATGTAAGTGTGTGAATGTTATTGTTGAAAATAAAGTGCAAAAAAGTGAAAAATGTGAAACCTGTGAAAGAGGTTAATACAAATGTGAGAGAAAAAAACAAAAAACAAAAAACAAAAAACCCAACCATAGATATACATATATGAATAAATAGACATATAACATCCACTGGATGATCTCTGTATGTGACATCATTACCCTCTCATTCATTGCTATTTATTTCTTTTTTTCCTTTCCTTTTTCATTCCCTTTTTCTTTCAGCACTCTCCTTAACTTTTGAGCCTGTGAATGTCCATGTCATATCCATAGGATGATATATGCATAACTGCATTATATCAATGGAAGCTAAAGAATAAAAAATGAAAAAAAAACACATAAAAAATGAAAAAAATTAGAATGTTATATATAACATATCCCCATGTACATCCTAAATTTATATACAAAAGATCACCCAAAAGACCTCCAAAAAAACAGAATTAAAAAATTAAAAATCTTTTATAGCCTTTCCAATGTAGATCAAATTGTTAATCAAATTTTTATCAAATTTGTTGTCAAATTACTTTTTAGAGGAAACAACCAAAACCCACTCTATCATTGGGTGTTAATGTATTGAGCATCGTTATCCATTTTGTTTCTATTTGAAGCAATCTTTTCATCAAATCACCCCCCGGGAACTTTAATTTCTTCAATACTGTGATTATCACGGTAGTGTCTAGCAACTGGTTTTAGATTCAGTTGGAGAGTCTGATCCAATGGATCCAAGGCCTTTTTTATATCCCGAATATGTTCAAGGATTCTAACACGTAACTGGCGTGAAGTAATGCCTATATAAATCAATCCACATGGACATGTCAGATAGTATACTACTCCCTCACTGCGACAATTCATGGTATGTAAGATCTTATATTCACATGAATTCTGCGAATCCCAAAACAATTCCGTCTTGACCATATATTTGCATGCAGAGCAATTTCCACATGTGGTAAAGCCCCATTTTGGGCCTTTGCTTGAAAAAATAAATTTTGACACTGGAGGAATGTAATGGCTCTTAACCAAAAGATCACCAATGGTCTTGTTACGTTTTGCAACCAAACAGGGTTCATCAGATAGCACCAGTTGTAATTCCCGGTCTTGTTTAAGTATAGGCCAAAACTGTCTAATGGTGGTGTTAAATTCTCTCCATCTACTGTTATAATGTGTAATAAGTCTCACTTTATCTTTTTGTTGAGTACGTTGTTTGAATATCAACAAGTTTTCTCTAGGTTCCATCAATGCCTGGTTGTACCCTCGCTCGATATCTTCGGATTTATATCCTCGTGACAAAAAGCGTCGTTGTAATTCTTCAGATTCCAATTCGAATTCCTGATGTGTATCACAGATCCGTTTAGCTCGTAAAAATTGTCCAGTAGGTATAGCCCTAATTATATGTTGAGGATGTGCTGATGTCGCATGCAAAAAGCAGTTGCCACTTGTCTGTTTTCTAAAATATCGTTGTATGTAGATCCCCATCACCATCAACTGTAATTTTGAGATCCAAAAATTCTATTTCTTTTTGTGTAACCATGTACAGTACAGACCAAAAGTTTGGACACACCTTCTCATTCCAAGAGTTTTCTGTATTTTCATGACTATAAAAATTGTAGATTCACACTGAAGGCATCAAAACTATGAATTGACACATGTGGAATTATATACTTAACAAAAAAGTGTGAAACAACTGAAAATATTTCTTATATTCTAGGTTCTTCAAAGTAGCCACCTTTTGCTTTGATTACTGCTTTGCACACTCTTGGCATTCTCTTGATGAGCTTCAAGAGGTAGTCACCTGAAATGGTTTTCACTTCACAGGTGTGCCCTGTCAGGTTTAATAAGTGGGATTTCTTGCCTTATAAATGGGGTTGGGACCATCAGTTGTGTTCAGAAGTCAGGTGGATACACAGCTGATAGTCCTACTGAATGGAGTGTTAGAATTTGTATTATGGCAAGAAAAAAGCAGCTAAGTAAAGAAAAACGAGTGGCCATCATTACTTTAAGAAATGAAGGTCAGTCAGTCCGAAAAATTGGGAAAACTTTGAAAGTGTCCCCAAGTGCAGTGGCCAAAACCATCAAGCGCTACAAAGAAACTGGCTCACATGAGGACAGTCCCAGGAAAGGAAGACCAAGAGTCACCTCTGCTGCAGAGGATAAGTTCATCCGAGTCACCAGCCTCAGAAATCGCAGGTTAACAGCAGCTCAGATTAGAGACCAGGTCAATGCCGCACAGAGTTCTAGCAGCAGACACATCTCTACAACAACTGTTAAGAGGAGACTGTGTGCAGCAGGTCTTCATGGTAAAATAGCTGCTAGGAAACCACTGCTAAGGACAGGCAACAAGCAGAAGAGACTTGTTTGGGCTAAAGAACACAAGGAATGGACATTAGACCTGTGGAAATCTGTGCTTTGGTATGATGAGTCCAAATTTGAGATCTTTGTTTCAAACCACCGTGTCTTTGTGCGACGCAGAAAAGGTGAACGAATGGACTCTACATGCCTGGTTCCCACCGTGAAGCATGGAGGAGGAGGTGTGATGGTGTGGGGGTGCTTTGCTGGTGACACTGTTGGGGATTTATTCAAAATTGAATGAATACTGAACCAGCATGGTTACCTCAGCATCTTGCAGCGGCATGCTATTCCATCCGGTTTGCGTTTAGTTGGACCATCATTTATTTTTCAACAGGACAATGACCCCAAACACACCTCCAGACTGTGTAAGGGCTATTTGACCAAGAAGGAGAGTGATGGGGTGCTATGCCAGATGACCTGGCCTCCACAGTCACCAGACCTGAACCCAATCCAGATGGTTTGGGGTGAGCTGGACCGCAGAGTGAAGGCAAAAGGGCCAACAAGTGCTAAGCATCTCTGGGAACTCCTTCAAGACTGTTGGAAGACCATTTCAGGTGACTAACTCTTGAAGCTCATCAAGAGAATGCCAAGAGTGTGCAAAGCAGTAATCAAAGCAAAAGGTGGCTACTTTGAAGAACCTAGAATATAAGACATATTTTCAGTTGTCTCACACTTTTTTGTTAAGTATATAATTCCACATGTGTTAATTCGTAGCTTTGATGCCTTCAGTGTGAATCTACAATTTTTATAGTCATGAAAATACAGAAAACTCTTGGAATGAGAAAGTGTGTCCAAACCTTTGGTCTGTACTGTATGTCAATTTAATATTGGATGTACTGTCATTCAACTGAGCAAGAAAGAGATCCAACTGATGACGAGTACCCTGCCAAACAAACAAGATGTCATCAATGAACCTCATCCATGACAAAACTTGTCCCCCCTGCTGATAGGTATGATTGACCGCCTCTCTCTCCCAGTACCCAAGGAATAAATTGGCATATGAGGGCACACAAGCCGCCCCATAGCCACACCTTGGGTTTGGAGAAAGAAGCGGTCCTTAAATACAAAGAAGTTATGATGTAATACATACTCCAGGAGAACAAGAATAAGGTCAATCAAACCATGATCCATTCCACTCGACATTAAGTAAAACTTCACCGCTTGTATTTCCAGAGGCTGTCACCAAGTACATATCATGTTCCAAAGTAATGCCTTCTAATCTCTGTAAGGCCTCAGTTGAATCTTTAATAAAGGAGGGCAGAGTGAACACAATTGGTTTCAGATAAAAATCAAAAAAATTGCATATGGATTCACAAAGACTCCCTCTCCCAAATACGATGGGATGTCCTGGTGGGTTAAGCTTGTTTTTATGAATTTTGGAAAGAAAGTAGATAGTTGGTATTATCGGATGTTCAACTATTAGTCCCTCAAGTATCTGTTGTCTAATAATGTTCTCCTGCTTAGCCCTTTTCAAGATCTCCTCAATTTGTCTGCTGAAGACCTGGTTAGGATTATCCTCCAGTCTCCTATAGCATTGGATATTGTGTAATTGGTGAAACGCTTCTCTTTCATAAGCAGAAGATGGCCATACAACCACATTTCCGCCCTTTTCGGCAGGTTTAATTACCACATCCCTCATGTTTTTTAATTCATTCAAAGCTTGTCTTTGTGTCTTAGTAAGACTGTCAAAACTCCTGTGTATAGGTATAGACATAATAGCTTCACACACTGATTTCACAAATATCTCAACATGAGGGCTCAAATTTAAAGGCAGAAATGTGGTTGATCTTTTTTAATAGTTGGGGGAAATTTACTCACTTGCTGGTCATTCTGCTCCAAAAGAAGCTCCTCTAAAATTTGGAGTGCCTCCAATTCCTCCTGGGCTGTGAAACAAAAGACAATATTCCATTTCGAAAAATGTTTTTTAAGGAGTAATTTTCTAGCAAACAGAAACACATCTTTTATGGCAATAACTTTGTCAAATGGTGCCACAGGACAGAATGTTAATCCCAATGCGAGAACCGATTTTTGAGCATCTGTTAAATGATGTTGCAATAAATTAATTACCTTTAATTCGGTTGTATTATCCGACATTTCAGGTTCCACAAATTTCCTTTTGTTTGAAGCATGATGTGTATTATACATACGTCGATTCTCATTGCTCTTGTAACTCAATAGAGAATGTTGGGTACTATTACTCCCCTCAGATAATATAGAATTTGAATGAGCACGATTATTTTTGCCATCTCTCTTCCACTTATGCACCTTATTATTTATATGATCTGATGACTCACATTGGCATTTTTTCATCTTATTTTGCTGTATTTCTGTTTCCCACTTTTTGTAATCCATCTGTATCTGTTGTTCCCATTTATCTATGTGTTCAGGTGTAGCCAAAGTTTTCATTTGATCTTGCATGTTTATAATCCGTGGTTCCAAGATTTCCAACGTTTCCAACGCAATGTAGAAATTGCTCTGCATGCAAATATATGGTCAAGGCGGAATCGTTTTGGGATTCGCAGAATTCATGTGAATACATACCATGAATTGTTGCAGTGAGGGAGTAGTATACTATCTGACATGTCCATGTGGATTGATTTATATAGGCATTACTTCACGCCAGTTACGTGTTAGAATCCTTGAACATATTCGGGATATAAAAAAGGCCTTGGATCCATTGGATCAGACTCTCCAACTGAATCTAAAACCAGTTGCTAGACACTACCGTGATAATCACAGTATTGGAGAAATTAAAGTTCCCGGGGGGTGATTTGATGAAAAGATTGCTTCAAATAGAAACAAAATGGATAATGATGCTCAATACATTAACACCCAAGGGACTTAATGATAGAGTGGGCTTTGGTTGTTTCCTCTAAAAAGTAATTTCACTTCAGATCTCACAGCCTACCTCCTCAGGCTGATAGGTTCCTAGGAGCCCTGACACACCCAGACCGCCACCCGGAGAGCAGCCCGCCGTGTCCCGGAGCCTTTCACAGCAGCGAACAGTGGCCCAGCACGGCCAGGAGAGAGGTACCAACCTACTGCTGGGTGGCAGCAGCGGGAGGAGGAGCGGAGGCGCCGCACACGGGAGCGCACTAGGTTCTGGGGGAAGTGATCGCTGAGCGCAGGCCCCTGGTCACAAAGTTGCACAGAGTGTCCTGTAAGCTGTCCGAGCTGTGCCCGGAGGAAGGGGCCGCCTTTCAGAGTCGCTTTGAGGCCGCAGAGAAACGTTACTGCTGCATCCGAGAGGCTGTGCGCCAGGCCGCCGCCATCTTGGAGGATACCCTCCCCCGATACAGCGATTAACGAGAGGATCACAGCATCACAGCAACACAGCATCATAGAGACCTCCAAAACCCTAAATACAAAGCCGGACTAAATTTATTCATCTAAATTTAATGAGCAATATGGAAGAGGAGAAAACCCATATGGTGAGCTGCAGTATATGCTATATGTTTACAGATTTGCCAGACCATAAAGCCAACTTCACCTGTATGAAATGTAAACTAGTGGCCCTTTTAGAAGATAAAGTGCAGAGGTTGGAAGAAAGAATAGTGACGTTGAGAGGCATCAAAGAAAGTGAGGTTTTTATTGATGAGGCAGAAGCAAGCCTCTTGAGTACAGTAAGGGAAGAAAGTTTGAGAGAGCCTATAGTGGTAGAGGCTGAAGCAAGCCTCCAAAATACAGTAAGGGAAGAATACTTGAGAGAACCTACAGAGGCAGAAAATTGGATACAGGTGACCAAGAGATGCAAAAGGATCACAAGGCCATCACCACTTACACAGCTAGGTAACCGATATGAAACTCTTATGCAGGCTGATGAAAATGACAAAAATAATCTATCAGCAAAAGAAGAAACAAAAGTCACCCAGAGACAAGTAGGAGCAACAAGAAATAGTGTTTTGAGGAAGAAAAGAAGAGTAGTGGTTATGGGCGACTCACTGCTAAGAGGCATAGAGGCAGCTGTCTGCAGGCCAGATTTAACCGCAAGAGAAGTATGCTGCCTCCCAGGAGCAAAAGTTAAGGATGTGGCCGATAGGATTCCATGCCTCCTCAGCTCCAAGGACAACTACCCATTTTTACTGATACATGTGGGTACAAACAACACGGCAAAAAATGATTTACCAACTATCCGCAAAGACTTTGAAAATTTAGGGAAGAAAGTGAAGGAACTGGATGCGCAGGTAGTATTCTCATCAATCCTCCCAGTTGATGGTTATGGTATCAGGAGATGGAATAGAATACTAGAGGTGAACAATTGGCTTCGGCAGTGGTGTAGAGAGCAAGGATTTGGATTTTTGGATCATGGAGTGAATTACCTCTATGATGGACTCCTTGCTAGAGATGGGATACATCTCACAAAACCTGGGAAACACATATTTGCCGGAAGACTTGCCACACTTATCAGGAGGGCTTTAAACTAGAAGTGGAGGGGATGGGAAGAAAAAAGAAAGATAAGAACATGCAGCTAAAGGATATACTAAACAAGGTTATTAGATGTGGTAAAGAGGACCCAAGACAGGATACTCAGAGGGAAAGTAAGAAAAAGGAAGTAACAGAGTACAATCTGAAATGTTTTTACACAAACGCACAAAGCATGGGAAATAAACAGGGAGAACTAGAGTTGATAATACAGAAGAAAAAGTATGATGTCATTGGCATCACAGAAACCTGGTGGAATGACATGCATGATTGAAACATACAGATGGAAGGATACAACTTATTCAAAAAGAACAGAACTAATAAAAGAGGGGGAGGAGTTGCATTGTATGTTAGAAAAGAACACATCTCCACAGAAATTACAGTTTTACAGAATGATAATTTATTAGAAAATATTTGGGTAGTAATTCAAGGGTAAAACAATGATAAGGACATCATAATAGGTGTTTATTATAGATCACAGGACAGACGGAAGACATGGATGAGATTTTTTTCACAGCAAATGACCACGCTTTCAAAGAAATATGAAATAGTTGTCATGGGAGACTTCAATTACCCAGACATTCATTGGGAAACCCACACAGCTACGAGTAAAGGCTCTATCAAATTTTTATCCTCTCTAGCAGAAAACTTCATTGCCCAGCTAGTAGAAGAAAACACGAGAGGAACATCCATTTTGGACCTAGTTTTAACTAACAAGGAGGATATGGTTAAGGAACTAAGGGTAGCAGGGACATTGGGATTCAGTGATCATGTTATACTCGAGTTTGGAGTTGTAAGAAGAAGAAGATCTGAGAAGACAAAGACTTCAAGGCTCGATTTTAGCAGGGCAGATTTTAGGGGCCTAAAGGTAAGGGTTAGTAGAATTCCATGGCGAAAAATTCTTAAGCACAAAAATGCACATGAAGGGTGGGGAATTTTCCGTAGGGAAATCATTAATGTACAGGAACTAACAATACCTAGAAGGAAGAAAAATGGAAAGCACCTAAAAACACCAGGATGGATGACTAAAAAATTACATAACCTGCTAAAAAAGAAAAAGGAAACATACAACAAGTGGAAGATGGTAACTATATCTAAGGAAGAGTATACAGCAGTTTGCAGACTCTGCAAGATAAGCATCAAAGGAGCTAAGGCTGAACATGAATTGAAGCTTGCAAAAGAGGCTAAGAGTAAGGTAAAAGGTTTTTGGGGATATGTTAAAAGCAAAAGAAAAGTGAAGGAAACCATTGGAGTCCTGAAGAATGATAAGGGTGAAATAGTTAACATGGTGGAACAGCAGGTGGAGTTACTAAATTCATATTTTGTATCCGTCTTCTCCCAAGAAATTGATGGAAATATCAACATTAATGGTGATAGTGATGAGGGGAAAGAGGACTCCAAGCTGATTATAAGCGAAGGTTTGGTAAGAGAGCACTTAGCCAAGATTAAGGAAACCAAGTCCCCAGGACCGGATGATTTACACCCTAGAGTCTTGAAAGAGTTAGCAGAGGAAATAACAAAACCCCTTGCTATAATCTTCAATAAGTCATGGGAAACAGGAGAGGTCCCTCTAGATTGGAAAAGGGCAAATGTGGTCCCCATCTACAAGAAGGGAAAAAGGGATGATCCAGGAAATTACAGGCCGTTAAGTCTGACCTCGATAGTAGAAAAAAATCTTTGAGCAAATTGTTAAGGAACATTTAATTCGGTACCTGGATGGGAAGGCTTTAATTAATCAGAGCCAGCACGGCTTTATGACCAATAAATCTTGTCAGACTAACCTGATTTCCTTCTACAATAAAATCACTGAATGGTTGGACCAGGGGAATGCAGTGGACATAGTATATCTTGACTTCAGTAAGGCATTTGATAAAGTATCACATAACATTCTTTTTGAAAAAATGATTAAGTATGGCTTTGATAAAAAATCAGTGAGGTGGATTCACAATTGGCTTAAAGATCGGGCACAACGAGTAATACTAAATGGCTATACATCGAACTGGAAGAAAGTAAAAAGCGGGGTGCCGCAGGGCTCTGTCCTGGGCCCAGTACTTTTTAATATTTTTATAAATGATCTGGACGATGGGATTATTGGGGAACTCATAAAATTTGCAGATGATACGAAGATAGGAGGAATAGCCAACACTAGAGAGGAGAGAGAGTGTATTCAAAAGGACACACTGGAACAATGGGCTGAGGTGAACAAAATGGTATTTAATAGGGATAAATGCAAAGTCCTACATCTAGGTAACAGAAATGCAAGAAGCATATATAGTATGGGAGGAATAGAACTAAGTGATAGCACAGGGTAAAAGGATTTGGGCATAATAGTAGATCACAAATTCAACATGAGTCAACAGTGTGGTGCTGTTGCAAAAAAGGCTAACAAAATTCTGGGATGTATCAAGACAAGCATTGAATCTAGATCAAGAGAGGTAATTATTCCGCTGTACTCTGCCCTGGTCAGACCCCACCTGGAATATTGTGTACAGTTCTGGGCGCCTCAATTCAAGAAAGACATCGATTTATTGGAGCAGGTCCAGAGAAGAGCAACCAAAATGGTGGAAGGTCTGCAAACCATGTCTTATGAGGAAAGGCTAAAAGAACTGGGATTGTTTAGTTTGCAGAAGAGAAGGCTAAGGGGTGACTTAATAGCGGTCTTTAAATATCTGAAAGGTAGTCACAGTGCAGAGGGATCTACCCTATTCTCATTAGTGGAAGGAAGTACGAGAAGCAATGGGATGAAACTAAAGGGAAGGAGATGCAGATTAGACATTAGGAAAACCTTTTTGACAGTGAGGGTAGTGAGGGAGTGGAATAGGTTGCCACAGCAGGTGGTGAGTTCTTCATCAATGGAAATCTTCAAGTGGAAATTGGATAAATATATAGCTGGGATGATTTAGGAAAACCTGCTTTTGCAGGGGGTTGGATTCGATGGCCCTTGAGGTCCCTTCCAACTCAAAAACAACAACAATAAAACAATAAACTAAGACAGTGTTCTACACTATGTTTTATAGATAGGTTCCAGGAGCCCTGACAGTATTCTACACTATGTTTTATAGATAGGTTCCTAGGAGCCCTGACAGTGTTCTACACTATGTTTTATAGATAGGTTCCTAGGAGCCCTGACAGTATTATACACTATGTTTTATAGATAGGTTCCTAGGAGCCCTGACAGTATTCTACACTATGTTTTAAACTTGTTTGACCTGAGACTAATCTTGGTCCTGAACCACCCGGTCCTGAAATGAATCATGAGAGGTTAGCCCATCTCTATTGGGGACTCCCCCAGTAAGAGAAGGAGTCCCCACACTGTGGCACACATCCCAGGACTCCAAAAAGGGGGTTACTATTACTAGAGTTCATTTCACCATGAACTCAAGTAACTCATATCAATTGATGTAATTTGACAACAAATTTGATAAAAATTTGATTAACAATTTGATCTACATTGGAAAGGCTACAAAAGATTTTTAATTTTTTAATTCTGTTTTTTTTAGAGGTCTTTTGGGTGATCTTCTGTATAGAAATTTAGGATGTACATGGGGATATGTTATATATAACATTCTAATTTTTTTAATTTTTTATGTTTTTTTTTTTTTTTTTTTCATTTTTTATTCTTTAGCTTCCATTGATATAATGCAGTTATGCATATATCATCCTATGGATATTACATGGACATTCACAGGCTCAAAAGTTAAGGAGAGTGCTGAAAGAAAAAAGGAATGAAAAAGGGAAGGAAAAAATAAATAAATAGCAATGAATAAGAGGAGGATAAGGATAATGATGTCACATACAGAGATCATCCAGTGGATGTTATATGTCTATTTATTCATATATGTATATCTATGGTTGGATTTTTTTTGTTGTTGTTTTTTTCTCTCACATTTGTATTAACTTCTTTCACAGGTTTCACATTTTTCACTTTTTTGCACTTTATTTTCAACAATAACATTCACACACTTACATAAATTCACATCATCAATTATCATCATTACTTCAATCATTTCTTCACATTTTCCACCAACCATCATATCACAATTTTTATATTTTTAATTTTTTATATAATTTTTTTTTCTTCTCTCCTACATAGTGATATTATATTCATATATATCTTGTATGTATATCTTATAATATAGTCTCACAATTATTCTTGCACCATCATATTTCACATTTTATATGTATGTTTCATGCATTATTATACTACTTAGTACAAATTTTGCACACATATATTCACACAACAACATTTCACACACACTTTTTATGCATAGCTTTTACATATATATTTATATGTCTTTTATGGAAATCTATTTGAATATATGTGGTATACATCCCCCTTTTTTATATATATATATATGTTTACACATGTCTTTCCTATCTCATGGTTTCATGTAAAATTATAATATATTTTTGTCATATATCTCCTTTTTCTGCATATATCTTTATTTATGTTTTTTTTTGATTAGCGCTCCTTGCATAATTTTGCATTTCACCTTCGGGTGTTATGTTGGTTATTTTCATTCCTGTGTATCTCCTTTTGAGCCAAATTAGTGACCTAAATATGTATGGGATAGTAAAATGCGAACTTTTTGCTTCATTGCGCATGCGCAATATATTTGTATAGTCTCGCGGTACTTTCTGGTCTAACTAGGACTCCATCTCGTGCGTGTCAGGTGCTCATATTATAAAATGTGGCCACCCGACATCCACTCTGTAGCCCCGTGACGAAGCGGGGTGCGAAACGTACGTTGGGGCTCAGAGTGGAGGTCGCAGTGCCAGGAGGTATTGGGTTGTATGGTCTTAAATTATGTCTATATGCTACTTTTGCCTTGTATTTACTATATGTATCACCAGCAACTCTTACTTATTTGCTATATTGTGCTGAATATTGTTCATGTTTATTGCACAACATTTGGATGTGGATAATTTCCTTTTCATATATACACATAGTTTCTATGTTGTATTGATATACATACTACTGATGCTGCTGGCATGTATTTGTGGATTGCCCTGCGACCTCCATTCTCATGAAATATTATTTTAGAGGTTTTTAATTTTTGTTTTTTCCTTTTTGTGTCAATAAAACTTATTAGTACATTTGTAATTGCTTGTGGGTATATATTTATTTATTTAGCGATGTTACCAGATAGGATATTTTGTTTTATAAGGGGTTAATTATCGCTGATTATCTCTAGTGTAGAGAAATTTGTAGGGTTATACATTTTACTGCATTTCTTATATAATTGTAAATGGTGAAAATACTGGCACCATATGTATTTCTTTTTTATATATAACAAAAAACTCTATTTAATCAAAATTATGAAAGAAATCATTTTTGGCACCGAAAGGTGACCTGGCCAGTGAATATTACTCTAGAGCACAATGCATGACATTCAGCTTGGATTTTTGCAATGATAATGATAGTGTTAACTAGAAGATGGAATTTAGCACTTAAAGAGTTACCTGGTCAGTGAATATTAGACTAGAACACCCTGCATTAGTCAGCTTAGATTTCTGCAGTGATTATGGCAGTGTTTCTGTATTTTTAAAAAAAAAAACAACACTATTAAAAAAAAATATTTAAAAACACTGCAGTCACTACAGTTCAGAGGTTCTCCCCCACTTATCTGTCTAAAATTGATTTAATCTAACTAAACTATGCTCCAGGGTTCTCTCCTAAAATTATGTAGTGCTATTGCAATGTTGATGTTTTCTCCACTATCAATGTATTAGGAGCAATTGCTTTGGGTCATGCATTGATAACACATCTTTCCCCTAGTTTGAAAAATCAGAAAAGGACTCTATGTCTTCCCCTGCAGCATCAAATATGCTGGTATGACATTGGCACTGTAACCTCTCCACCTACCACTAATGACTGACAGAGGATTTCAGGTGAAGCCAGTAAGGGGGCATTCACACTACTGTTGGTGACCGTCAGTAGTGTCCGTTGCTATTGTCTGTTACAAGATTTTAGCATCGGACACTAGCTGAACCGTCAGAAATCCTTTAAAATTCCCATTCATTTCAATGAGTTTTTAGATTGTGTCCGTTAGTGTCCGTTTGTATCCGTTTACACCAAATCCGTCAGAAGTCTGTTTTTTTTTTCGCGGACAAAAAATCCTACATGCAGGACTTTTAGTCCATTTGAAAAAAACGAATTCTTGATGGACAGCAAGTGTCCATTATTTTTTTAACATTGAAATCTATGGGTAACGGACTTATAACGGACAGTAACTGATAGCCATCAGTTACTGTCTGTTATTTTATGTCCATTTTTTTTTTTCTGCGCATGCTCAGAAAGTACAAGAGAGAGAAAATAAAAAGTTCATCAACAAAAAAAATATAAAAAAAGTGTTCAAACAACAACAACAAAAAAAAAAAAATGTGCACTTCTATGCCCTGTACCTCCACCACTCAGTCTGAAAATCTACCTCAGCGGTTTCACTATATGTTTAACTAAATTTGTTTTTCATGACTGTGATTTTTGAAGATAAATTTATATACAATAAAATATTTTAATAAAATTTTTTTATTAAAACAAATGTGTTTTTTTATCCACAAAATTACAAACAGAGCCAAAAGGATGAACAAACACGCTTTCTTTAAAAGCGGTGTCAGGAGAGGGACCCTTGGTGGACAAAGTGTATGTTTACACTTTGTGCACTGAGGGCCACCCCCCCATGACACCACCCTTTAAGAAAGCATGTACAAAACACAAACTCAAGCAAAAGAATGAACAAACACGCTTTCTTTAAAGGCGGTGTCAGGGGAGGGACCCTCGGAGGACAAAGTGTATGTTTACACTTTGTCCACTGAGGGCCAACCCCCCATGACACTACCCTTAAGAAAGCATGTTCAAAAGACAACTGAGGAATAAAAAAAAGTCTGTGGCAGTTGCAAGCATTGAAAATGGAGCAGTCTGCATGCTGAGTAATAAAGTCTCTCATTTTCAGTACTCAGGATTTTAATCATCAAGACTTTTCAGCACATTTGACTGTCCAAAAAAAGTAAAAAAAAAAAAAATTCCAAGAAAAAACTTACACTCTGCCATTCTGCCAGTTCACTCAACCTGCGTTGGAAAGAAAAAAAAGCTGCAAAATTGTCCCTCATGCGGCTGACAGCAACTGTAGATTGTGGGCCAGATGAGTCGAGACCATGTAACCCAGACTCCAGTTCCTGGGTGTCAACTAACAACGGTTCCCTTGTCAGCAGGAAGTTATGGAGGACCACGCAGGCTTTCACAAAGTCATCCACAGATTCTGGCTTCAGCTGGATAGCAGTGGTAAAAATTCGACATTTCGAAGTGAGGATCCCAAACGCGCACTCCACAAGTCTCCGGGCTCTTGATAGTCTGTAGTTGTATATTCTTTTCTTGAAGTTGAGTCCACGGCTGGAGTACGGTTTCAGAAGGCTTCCACACATCTGGAAGGCCTCGTCGCCAACAACCACAAACGGTATAGGAGGTCCATCAGTTCCAGGAAATGGCTTTGGTGCTGGCAATCCGAAATTTCCAGAATAGATTCTCCGTCCCATGTCAGAGTCCTTGAAGATTCTGGAGTCATTGGTGCGGCCATATGCCCCAATGTCCACAGCCAAAAATCGATACTGGGCATCAGCAATGGCCATCAGCACAAAGGAAAAATACTTCTTGTAGTTGAAGAACAGGGAGCCGCTCCTTGTAGGTTTCTGGATACTGATGAGCTTTCCGTCGACTGCTCCTACACAGTTTGGAAAACATGTCACCTCCCAGAACTTTTCTACAATGTCCTTCCATTGTTCGGTAGATGGATGTGGGAGAAATTCTTCACGCAGCAAATCCCACAGGGCCTGGCAAGTATCCCGGACGAGATGTAGGAGATGGTCGACTTGCCAAGGCGGAACTGGAGGTGCATGAAGAGGAGAAGCTCTCACCTGTTGCCAGATCCCTTGAAAAAAAAAAAAAAAATTAAAGTAAATATATATATATATATATATATATATATATATATAAATATATATATACAGTACAGACCAAAAGTTTGGACACACCTCATTCCAAGAGTTTTCTGTATTTTCATGACTATAAAAATTGTAGATTCACACTGAAGGCATCAAAACTATGAATTAACACATGTGGAATTATATACTTAACAAAAAAGTGTGAAACAATTGAAAATATGTCTTATATTCTAGGTTCTTCAAAGTAGCCACCTTTTGCTTTGATTACTGCTTTGCACACTCTTGGCATTCTCTTGATGAGCTTCAAGAGGTAGTCACCTGAAATGGTTTTCACTTCACAGGTGTGCCCTGTCAGGTTTAATAAGTGGGATTTCTTGCCTTATAAATGGGGTTGGGACCATCAGTTGTGTTGCTCAGAAGTCAGATGGATACCCAGCTGATAGTCCTACTAAATGGAGTGTTAGAATTTGTATTATGGCAAGAAAAAAGCAGCTAAGTAAAGAAAAACAAGTGACCATCATTACTTTAAGAAATGAAGGTCAGTCAGTCCGAAAAATTGGGAAAACTTTGAAAGTGTCCCCAAGTGCAGTGGCCAAAACCATCAAGCGCTACAAAGAAAATGGCTCACATGAGGACAGCCCCAGGAAAGGAAGACCAAGAGTCACCTCTGCTGCGGAGGATAAGTTCATCCGAGTCACCAGCCTCAGAAATCGCAGGTTAACAGCAGCTCAGATTAGAGACCAGGTCAATGCCACACAGAGTTCTAGCAGCAGACACATCTCTACAACAACTGTTAAGAGTAGACTGTGTGCAGCAAGCCTTCATGGTAAAATAGCTGCCAGGAAACCACTGCTAAGGACAGGCAACAAGCAGAAGAGACTTGTTTGAGCTAAAGAACACAAGGAATGGACATTAGACCTGTGGAAATCTGTGCTTTGGTATGATGAGTCCAATTTTGAGATCTTTGGTTCCAACCACCATGTCTTTGTGCGACGCAGAAAAGGTGAACGAATGGACTCTACATGCCTGGTTCCCACCGTGAAGCGTGGAGGAGGAGGTGTGATGGTGTGGGGGTGCTTTGCTGGTGACACTGTTGGGGATTTATTCAAAATTGAAGGAATACTGAACCAGCATGATTACCACAGCATCTTGCAGTGGCATGCTATTACATCCGGTTTGCGTTTTGTTGGACCATCATTTATTTTTCAACAGGACAATGACCCCAAACACACCTCCAGACTGTGTAAGGGCTATTTGACCAAGAAGGAGAGTGATGGGGTGCTACGCCAGATGACCTGGCCTCCACAGTCACCAGACCTGAACCCAATCCAGATGGTTTGGGGTGAGCTGGACCGCAGAGTGAAGGCAAAAGGGCCAACAAGTGCTAAGCATCTCTGGGAACTCCTTCAAGACTGTTGGAAGACCATTTCAGGTGACTACCTCTTGAAGCTCATCAAGAGAATGCCAAGAGTGTGCAAAGCAGTAATCAAAGCAAAAGGTGGCTACTTTGAAGAACCTAGAATATAAGACATATTTTCAGTTGTTTCACACTTTTTTGTTAAGTATATAATTCCACATGTGTTAATTCATAGTTTTGATGCCTTCAGTGTGAATCTACAATTTTTATAGTCATGAAAATACAGAAAACTCTTGGAATGAGAAGGTGTGTCCAAACTTTTGGTCTGTACTGTATATACAGTCATATGAAAAAGTTTGGGCACCCCTATTAATCTTAATCATTTTTAGTTCTAAATATTTGGGTGTTTGCAACAGCCATTTCAATTTGATATATCTAATAACTGATGGACACAGTAATATTTCAGGATTGAAATGAGGTTTATTGTACTAACAGAAAATGTGCAATATGCATTAAACCAAAATTTGACCGGTGCAAAAATTTGGGTACCCTTATCATTTTATTGATTTGAATACTCCTAACTACTTTTTACTGACTTACTGAAGCACAAAATTGGTTTTGTAACCTCACTGAGCTTTGAACTTCATAGCCAGGTGTATCCAATCATGAGAAAAGGTATTTAAGGTGGCCAATTGCAAGTTGTTCTCCTATTTGAATCTCCTCTGAAGAGTGGCATCATGGGCTCCTCAAAACAACTCTCAAATGATCTGAAAACAAAGATTGTTCAACATAGTTGTTCAGGGGAAGGATACAAAAAGTTGTCTCAGAGATTTAACCTGTCAGTTTCCACTGTGAGGAACATAGTAAGGAAATGGAAGACCACAGGGACAGTTCTTGTTAAGCCCAGAAGTGGCAGGCCAAGAAAAATATCAGAAAGGCAGAGAAGAAGAATGGTGAGAACAGTCAAGGACAATCCACAGACCACCTCCAAAGAGCTGCAGCATCATCTTGCTGCAGATGGTGTCACTGTGCATCGGTCAACAATACAGCACACTTTGCTCAAGGAGAAGCTGTATGGGAGAGTGATGCGAAAGAAGCCGTTTCTGAAAGCACGCCACAAACAGAGTCGCCTGAGGTATGCAAAAGCACATTTGGACAAGCCAGCTTCATTTTGGAAGAAGGTCCTGTGGACTGATGAAACAAAGATTGAGTTGTTTGGTCATACAAAAAGGCGTTATGCATGGCGTCAAAAAACACAGCATTCCAAGAAAAACACTTGCTACCCACTGTAAAATTTGGTGGAGGTTCCATCATGCTTTGGGGCTGTGTGGCCAATGCCGGCACCAGGAATCTTGTTAAAGTTGAGGGTCGCATGGATTCAACTCAGTATCAGCAGATTCTTGAGAATAATGTACAAGAATCAGTGACGAATTTGAAGTTACGCCGGGGATGGATATTTCAGCAAGACAATGATCCAAAACACAGCTCCAAATCTACTCAGGCATTCATGCAGGGGAACAATTACAATGTTCTGGAATGGCCATCCCAGTCCCCAGACCTGAATATCATTGACCATCTGTGAGATAATTTGAAGCGGGCTGTCCATGCTCGGCGACCATCAAACTTAACTGAACTGGAATTGTTTTGTAAAGAGGAATGGTCAAAAATACCTTCATCCAGGATCCAGGAACTGATTAAAAGCTACAGGAAGCGACTAGAGGCTGTTATTTTTGCAAAAGGAGGATCTACTAAATATTAATGTCACTTTTCTGTTCAGGTGCCCATACTTTTGCATCGGTCAAATTTTGGTTTAATGCATATTGCACATTTTCTGTTAGTACAATAAACCTCATTTCAATCCTGAAATATTACTGTGTCCATCAGTTATTAGATATATCAAATTGAAATGGCTGTTGCAAACACCCAAATATTTAGAACTAAAAATGATTAAGATTAATAGGGGTGCACAAACTTTTTCATATGACTGTATATATATATATATATATATATATACACACACACATTTGAAATACAGTATTGATACTCACCGAAGGGTCGCTGTCAAGCGCTCCTCTGGTGTAACGCTTCTCCTCAAGTGGGTGTCCTGCCTTTGGAATCTTGTTGACAGCCGCCGAAGAAGTTCATCAAAGCTGGGAATGGACATACGCAGATAATCGTGGAACTTCTCAGGATGTTGTCGCAGTTCTCCATACAGGCTTGAATACACTCCCCTTGTCATGCGGGCGGATGTAATGGGATCAACCCAGAATCGTCGCCTTTGACACCGCCTCTGCCTTCTCCACTTCGCCCTCAACCGGATCACCTCTAGGTCAAATAAAATAGATGGTGGAATCATTTTCAAAAAATGACATCAGCACCACAAGAAGAACTGGAACACAGGAACGATACTCTCCTCTCCAAAGCTGGCTCCAGACTGAATTGTCAGCTATTCTTCCTGCTTTTATATTCGCTCTGTCGTCATTCTGTGTTTATGGCAACCAATTAAGCAAAAAAAAAACGGACTAGAAATTAACGGACACAAACAGACAGAAACGGACACAAACGGATGGTTTACTGCCTGTTTTTTATGTATTTTTAACGGATCGAGTTTAACGGATCCGTTAAAAAAAAACGGACATGTAGGTATCATTTACAGTCCGTTTGTGTCCGTTATTGTCGGTGTCCATTGTTTTTTTTTAACGGACACCTTCATAACGGATTTCCAACGGTAGTGTGAACCCTACCTAAGCTGCCTTAGACACAGAGACCATATCATCTGCCTCCTCTGTTTTCCTACCTCAGTTTACATGTGAAATTTTAATTTGTCTGAGACTTTTGGAAAATTTGGGTTGAAACTGGTTTGCTCCAAACCAGTTTGCTAATCAAAAAGCCCTCATTTTTGCTAAAAAAAAAAAACTGTACTAAACTGTATTCAGAGTTCTGACAGAGCGCCATCTGATAAATGTGTACAGCTGCTCATGAAATATATTTTTTATAAACAAACAATTTTGGAAAATATCTTATTGGTTAAATAGAATCTGTAAGTATACCTACCCGAAACACAGAAAAATGATATATAATCATTTAAAAGAGTCAGCCTCCACTCAGGTTGTTATTGATGTCAATGATGTTTCTCTAGGAGTTGTTAAAACTTCCTGTTACACTTTTTTTCTCTTTCATTTTTGCCATTCTTAGTAGATTGAAGCAATAAATTATTTTCTTCTTCTATAAACTCTCAGCACTTCTTACAATTTCTACAGAGAAGCATGCACTGGATCTTTTAAATGTTTCATAACCAAACAGATATATAGCAAGTGATACATAAAATAGAACTTTTAGCTTTTACATTTTTTTTTATACATTTTGGTACAGATTTCCTACACTGTTAAATCCAGAGTACTAATCTAAACTAAACTTCTAAACTATGAACTTTGAAACTGTTTGCAGCCAAAAGAGATTATTATTACTTTTTTATATTTTTATTAACTGGATGTATATTAATGATGATTATGCTCATTGTGAGTAGAGATGGGCAAATTGGCTCGTAACTAGCCAAGTTTGTCCAGTATATTCCAAATTCCAAATGGTAATTGTCCACAATATAAACCACCACCATGTGAGCAGACATGTGTGCAGTGAACCAAATATCAAGTGATAGCAACATCTGACAGCCTTTCAGCCAATAGGCCCTTACAGTGCTGATGTCATATCTCTTACATACAGTGGGGGGAAAAAGTATTTTGTCAGCCACCAATTGTGCAAGTTCTCCCACTTAAAAAGATGAGAGAGGCCTGTAATTGACATCATAGGTAGACCTTAACTATGACAAAATGAGAGGACATATCTAAAAATCACATTGTCTGATTTTTAAAAAATTCATTTGCAAATTATGGTGGAAAATAAGTATTTGGTCACCTACAAACAAGCAAGATTTCTGGCTCTCACAGACCTGTAACTTCTTTCATTATCTGTAGTAATGGCACCTGTTTGAAATTGTTATCAGTATAAAAGACACCTGTCCACAACATAGTTACATAGTTACATACATAGTTACCTAGTAGATGAGGTTGGATGAAGACATCAGTCCATCAAGTCCAACCTATAACCCTACAGTCCCCTACAGTGTTGATCCAGAGGAAGGCAAAAAACCCCATGAGGCTTATGCCAATTGCCCCATTTGCCCCGACTCTAATCTGTCAATCAGTATAAAACCCTGGATCAACGTGCCCTTAAAATCTAAAACCCATAACCCGTAATGTTGTTCTGTTCGAGAAAGGCATCCAGGCCCTCTTTGAACTTGTTTAATGAATCCACCATCACCACTTCTTGGGGCAGAGAGAGTTCCATAGCCTTGTTGTTCTTACTGTAAAGAATCCTCTTCTATGTTGCTGGTGAAACTTTCTCTCCTCCAGTCGTAGAGGATGTCCCCTTGTCACTGTCACTGGCCTAGCGGTAAAAAGATCATTAGAAAGTTCTTTGTGCTGTCCCTTCATATATTTGTACATTGTTAGTAGATCTCTCCGTAGACGTTTTTTCTCTAAACTGAATAACCCCAAGTTTGTTAATCTATCGTTGTACTCCAATCCACCCATTCCCCTAATAATTTTGGTTGCCCTTATTTGCACTCTTTCTAGTTAGATTTTTTCTTTCTTGTATATTGGGGCCCGGAATTGTGCACAATAGTCTAAGTGTGGTTGTACCAGTGATTTGTATAGAGGCATAACTATGTTCTTGTCATGAGAATCTATACCTCTTTTGATGCATCCCATAATTTTATTTGCCTTGGCAGCCGCTGTCTGGCACTGGTCACTAAAGGTAAGCTTATTGTACACCACACTCCCCAAGTCTTTTTCATTGCCAGTTTTACCCAGTAATTTACTATTAAGTACATAATCATACATTTTATTTCATCGTCCAAAATGCATAACCTTACATTTGTCAATATTAAACTTCATTTGCCTCAGTCACACTCCAAACTCCACTATGGTGAAGACCAAAGAGCTGTGGAAGGACACCAGAAACAAAATTGTAGACCTGCACCAGGTTGGGAAGACTGAATCTGCAATAGGCAAGCAGCTTGGTGTGAAGAAATCAACTGTGGGAGCAATAATTAGAAAATGGAAGACATACAAGACCACTGATAATCTCCCTCGATCAGGGGCTCCACGCAAGATCTCACCCCATGGGGTCAAAATGATCACAAAAATGGTGAGCAAAAATCCCAGAACCACATGGGGGGACCTAGTGAATGACCTGCAGAAAGCTGGGACTAACGTAACAAAGGCTGCCGTCAGTAACACACTACGCCGCCAGGGACTCAGATCCTGCAGTGCCAAACGTATCCTCCTGCTTAAGCCAGTACATATCCGGGCCCATCAGAAGTTTGCTAGAGAGCATTTGGATGTTCCAGAAGAGTATTGGGAGAATGTCATATGGTCAGATGAAACCAAAGTAGAACTGTTTAGTAGAAACACAACGCGTAGTATTTGGAGGAGAGTGAATGCTGAGTTGCATACAAAGAACACCATACCTACTGTGAAGCATGGGGGTGGCAATATCATGCTTTGGGGCTGGTTCTCTGCAATGGGACCAGGACGTCTGATACTTATACATGAAAGAATGAATGGGGCCATGTATCATGAGATTTTGAGTGCAAACCTCCTTCCATCAGCAAGGGCATTGAAGATGAAACGTGGCTGGGTCTTTCAGCATGACAATGATCCCAAGCACACCGCCAGGGCAACGAAGGAGTGGCTTCGTAAGAAGCATTTCAAGGTCCTGGAGTGGCCTAGCCAGTCTCCAGATCTCAACCCCATAGAAAACCTTTGGAGGGAGTTGAAAGTCCGTGTTGCCCAGCGACAGCCCCAAAACATCACTGCTCTAGAGGAGATCTGCATGGAGGAATGGGCCAACAAACCAGCAACAGTGTGTGCCAACCTTGTGAAGACTTACAGAAAATGTTTGACCTCTGTCATTGCCAACAAAGGATATATAACAAAGTATTGAGATGAACTGTTGTTATTGACCAAATACTTATTTTCCACCATAATTTGCAAATAAATTCTTTAAAAATCAGACAATGTGATTTTCTGGATTTGTTTTTTCATGTTGTCTCTCATAGTTGAGGTCTACCTATGATGTCAATTACAGGCCTCTCTCATCTTTTTAAGTGGGAGAACTTGCACAATTGGTGGCTGACTAAATACTTTTTTCCCCCACTGTATATATATAAAAATGAGTTTCTGTCTGTCTGTCTGTCTGTCTGTTCTTCATGCGCGACCAAACAACTGGACCAATCCTCAACAAATTTGGCACACAGGTACATCAGGTGTTCAGGAAGATTTTAGACTGGGTCTCAGCTCTCTAGGAGATACTGTTCCTGAGATTCAGTATTCCCAAAAATGACCTGCATTAGCCAATACAAGCCTGCAAGTCTTTCACTCATATTCCAACTGCCATATACACGGTCACATGTCCCTTATCAGCCAATAGAAGTTCGCAGGTGCTTAGTCTCCACAGGCACACAGCTTTACACCAGGTTTCCATAGCAACCAAGCTATTTATGACCTGTATTAGTCAGTAGCAATTCGCAGGTCCTTAAATATTCAGTCGTATGACGTGTATCAACCAATATAAGTTAACATTTCATTTACCAGGTTTTCATAACAACACAGCCATAAATAGACTGTATCTATACTGGACTGCCATACTGGATGTCAGCATTCTTATAAATTGAAACGTTTTTAACCCCTTAAGGACCCAGCCCAAAAGTGCGTTAAGGACCAGGCCTCGTTTTTCAAAACTGACATGTGTCACTTTATATGGCAATAACTTTGAGACGTCTTAACTTACACAAGTGATTTTGAGATTGTTTTTTCGTGACACATTGTACTTCATGTTAGTGGTAAACACTAATGAATATTTTTGTATTTATTTATAAAAAAATAGGAAAATTGATGAAAATTTGGAAAAAAATCGCAATTTTCAAAATGTGAAATGCTCTGCTTTCCAGATAGATAGTCATATCACCCAAATACATTAATACATATTATCTACCATATCTCTGCTTTATATCGGCATCATCTTTTAATCGTCCTGTAATTTATTTTGGATGTTAGAAGGCTTACAAGTGTAACAGCGATTTTGCAGATTTACAAGAAAATTTCCCAAACTAATTTTTTAGGGACCACTTCAGTTCTGAAGAGGATTATAAAGGCCTATATATTAGAAACCCCCATAAATCACCCCATTTTCAAAACTGCACCCCTCACATAATTCAAAATAACATTTGGGAAGTTTGTTAACCCTTTAAGAATTTCACTGGAATTAAAACAATATGGAGGTGAAATTTAGACATTTAATTTTTTCCCACTAATTCCTTAATTTAGCCCTAAAATTAACACATTCACAAAGGGTTAAAGGAAAAAAAAGCATCTCACAGTTTGTTATGCAATTTCTCCCGAGCACGGAAATACCCCACAAGTGGGTGTAAACTGATGTTTGGGCGAATGGCAGCGCACGGAAGGAAAGGAGTGACACTGGGCGTCTGAAAAGCAGATTTTGCTGGAATAGTTTTCAGGTGCCATGTCTCATTTGCAAAGCCCCTAGAGTACCAATACAAAGGAAAACCCCAAAAAGTGACCCCATTTTGGAAACTACACCCCTCACAGAATTCATATAGGGGTATAGTGAGCATGTTGACCTTACAGTCGTTTCACAGATTTTGCTAACACTGGGATGTATAAATGAAACATTACTAAAATGTCACTTTATCCCCAAAGTTTACATTTTCACAATGGGTTAAAGGAGAAAAAGCACCCCACAGTTTGCAAAATAATTGCTCCTAAACACAGCAATAACTCATATGTGGTCGTAATCTGCTGTATGGGTACATGGCAGGGCTCAGAATGGAAAGAGCGCTATTTAGCTTTTGGAGAGCAGATTTTGCTGGAATAGTTTTCAGGTACCATGTCGTATTTGCAGAGCCCCCAAAGTACCAATACAGTGGAAACCCCCTAAAAGTGACCCCATTTTGGAAACTACACCCCTCACAGAACATATCAAGGGGTATAGTGAGCATTTTGACCCTACAGCTGTTTCACAGATTTTATTAACATTGGGACATTAAAATGAAAAATTACTTTTTTTTCCAATAAACCGTCAATTTAGCCCCAAATTTTTCATTTTCACAAGAGGACAAAGGAGAAAAAGCACCCCAAAGTTCATTACACAATTTCTCCTGAACACAGAAATGCCCCATATGTGGTTGTAATCTGCTGCATGGGTACATGGCAGGGCTCAAAATGGAAAGAGCGTTATTTAGCTTTTGGAGGGCAGATTTTGCTGGAATAGTTTTCGGATGCCATGTCGCATTTGCAGAGCCCCTAAAGTACCAATATAATACAAACCCCCCAAAAAGTTACCCCATTTTGGAAACTACACCCCTTATAGAATTTATCTAGGGGTATGGTGAACATTTTGACCTCACAACTGTTTCACAGATTTTATTAACATTGGGACATTAAAATGAAAAATTACTTTTTTTTCCAATAAACCGTCAATTTAGCCCCAAATTTTTCATTTTCACAAGAGGACAAAGGAGAAAAAGCACCCCAAAGTTCGTTACACAATTTCTCCTGAACACAGAAATGCCCCATATGTGGTTGTAATCTGCTGCATGGGTAAATGGCAGGGCTAAAAATGGAAAGAGCGCTATTTAGTTTTTGGAGGGCAGATTTTGCTGGAATAGTTTTTGGATGCCATGTCGCATTTGCAGAACCCCTAAAGTACCAATATAATGGAAACCTCTCAAAAGTGACCCCATTTTAGAAACTACACCCCTCAAGGAATGTATCAAGGGGTATTATCATTTAGAGCCTAAAAATGCTTCCCTAAAATTAATGTACAAAGTGAAAATTTAAGTTTTTAAAGAAATATCCAATTTCAGTGCCTAATACGTTGCGGCCACTTTGTGGCATCAGAGACATGAACTCCTAAAACTATTAAGTGGGCTATCCCGGGGACAAAAAAATTATATATGTGGGTATAAACTGCTGCTTGGGCACGCAGCAGGGCTCAGAAGGGAAGGAGCACTGTGGTTTTTTTTAGCTTTTGGAGTACAGATTTAGAGGGACTTTCTGGTCGCCATGATATTTTTGCAGAGCCCTGGAGGTGCCAGTAAATTGGAATTCCCCAAGAAGTGATCCACATTTTGTAGGGGCAATTTTAGGGTCTCTGCAAATGTGACATGGCGTCCAAAAAAACAACAATCTAAATATGCGCTCCAAAAGCACATAGCGCTCCTTCACATTTGCACCCTGCGGTGTGCCCAAATGACAGTTTATGCCCACACGTATGACACTGGTGTACCCAGGATAACGTACTTAACAATGCCATATGTGGGTATAAACTGCTGTTTGGGCACAGCCAGGCACAGAAGGGAAAGAGCGCTATGTTGGTTTTTAGAGCACAGTTTGCTTTTTGGACACCATGCCACTTTTGCAGAGACCATGAATTGTCAGTAAAGTGGAATCCGCAGACATGTTACCCCATTTTGGAAACTATACCCTTCAAGGGACTTATCAAGTGGGATAGCGAGCATTATTAACCCTTAAGTGTTGCATTCTTTTAATTTCCAAAAATGAATGCGCAGCTGATAATGAAAAGTTAAAAATGAAATTTTTCTATAGATACGCCATTTCAGTGCCCAATATGTTGTGCCCAGCTTATGTCTGCACAGACACACACTCCAAAAACTGGTGAGCGGGGATCCCGGGCACAACAGCTTTTGGAGCGTTCATCTCTGATACAAGCCAGGCACAACATATGACGCACAGAAATGTCGTATTCCTGGAATAATTGTCATTTTCACCTTTCATCATCAGCTGCGTATTCATTTACGGATAATAAATTATAGCAACACTTGGGGGTTAAAAATGCTCACTGTACCCCTGGATAAATTCCTTCAGGGGTGCAGTTTCCAAAATCGGGTGACATGTCAGGGGATTCCACTGTACTGGCATTTCAGCTCTGCAAAAGTGCAATGGCATCCAAAAACCAAACCGTCCAAGTCTGTGCTCCAAAAACCAAATAGCGCTCCTTCCCTTCTGTGCCCAGCTGTGCCCAAACAGGAGTTTATACCCATATATGACATTAAGTACCTTATCCTGGGTACACCAGTGTCATACATGTGGGTATAAACTGCGGTTTGGGCACACAGTAGGGCACAGAAGGGAAGGAGCACTATGTGGCTTTTGGAGCGCAGATTCAGATGTTTGGGATCTGGATGCCATGTCATGTTTGCAGAGCCTCTAAAGTACCAGTAAAGTGGAATCCCCTAGGGAATGACCCCATTTTGAAAAGTGCACCCCTCAAAGAATTTATCAAGGGGTGTAGTGAGCATTAGTATCCCAGACGTGACTGCACAGCGGATGGGGAAAAGTGAATGAATATGTAAGCTGTGCGTAGTACATTGGGTACACTAAATTCCCTACTATTTCCCCAGTAGTTCCTATTATTGGGGGGTCACTCTGGGGGTCACTTCTGGTTTATTATCCCTCGTAAACTCTAAATCTGGGGTGTACCCTAATATACGCTCGCACAGCTTATACATTCCCTTCCGGCCGCAGCCAGTTATGCTCTAAAGATTTGGCGATTTTTGGGGTTTTTGTCTTCACATTGTACGAGCTATATTTTCTTTATTTCTCTGGTGATGTAGCCATATGAGGGCTTCTTGTTTGCAGGGTGATATGTATTTTTTAATGACATCATTTTTGGGTGCTTACAACTTATTAAATACATTTTATTAACTCTTTCTTGGTGGATTAAAAAACAACCCCATCAATTCTGGCACTGCGTTTTATCTTTTAAATTTTTCACCATGCAGCATAGAGCATAAGTAATATGTTATCTTTATTCTGCGGGTCAGTACGATTACGGCGATACCTCATTTATACTGTTTTTTTATGCAATACCAATTTTGCAGAACAAAAACCCATTTGGGGACATAAATCAATTTTTTTTGCATCGCCATCTTCTAAGATGCATAGCATTTTTATTTTTCAGTTTAGAGAGTTGGTTTAGGGCTTATTTTTTGCGGGACAACCTGTGATTTTTATTGGTACTGTTTTGGGGTACATATGACTTTTTGATCACTTTTTATGGCATATTTTGTAAGGTGAGATGGCGAAAAATCGTTACTTTTGGTGGGTTTTTTCCGTTTTTTTTCCCCGACTTTCACCGTGTACATTAAATATGGTTTCAGTTTTATTGTACAGGTTGTTACAGACGCAACGATACCAAATATGTATTGTTTTTATTAATTTTTAGGTTTATTTTTTATATAATTCATTTTATATAGGAAAAGGGAATTTTTGGGGCTTTATTCTTTTATTAATTTTTTTCACATACTTTATTATTTTTTTTTTCACTTTTTTTTACTTTTTCTTGTGTCCCATTAGGACACCTGAGCCAGAGATGCTTTGATCTCTGGCTCAGTACTATAGACTGCAAGACACAAGCATACACGTGTCTTGCAGCCTATACAGGAAGTCAGCGCTATGGAAACACAGCGCTGACTTCCTGCGGTCTCGGCAGGATCAACCAGGTACTGGAGGCTCCAGGCAGCCTGGGGTCACTTGGCAGACCCTGGGCTGCAGATTAGAGATATCGGCACCCCCCCGATCTTGGCGCGGGGGGTGCCGGGGGGGGGGGGGGGGCGGCAAGACGGCGGAACCCCTTGGATGTCATGTTTGACCGCGGCATCCAAGGGGTTAAAACCACCGATCGGAAGTTATGGCCGACCGGGGGTTATGGAGCAGGGTGTTAGCTGTCAGATACAGCTAACACCCGGTTCCGATACCGCCCGCTCAGATAGTGAGCGGGCGGCCGGCCTCGGGCGTAGTATTACGTCCTGGTGCGCGAAGTACCTAGCGCCCAGGACGTAATAGTACGTCCAAGGTCGTTAAGGGGTTAAACTGCTCATGCCTCCTAAAAGGAAAACTGCAGTTGGACAGAAGACTCCTGCAGCAAAACGCATGGCTTCTGCTCGAGCTACTGAAAACTCTCAGCAAACCCAAGACTGTCTCCATTCTGACACTACACAAACAAAAAATGAAATATACCAGGGCGAAGCCGGATCCTTCTACTAATACACTATATAAACTTGTGCTCGTGATCTCAGCCTTTATTTTCTGTAATGGTGGAAATGCATACACATCTGTCTCGATTCATCTCATAGTTAATGCTATCCTATTAGTTGGCTATATGCAGCACAAGTCATAATTGACAACCGAACAATAGTTATAGGAGTACTTAGAGAGAATCAAGCAATATACACAGGCAGATTAGTAGTGCAGTGCTACAAGAGATTTGAATAGACAGACATAGATAGACAAGACAGTTCAGTCAGTGGGGCACATTTATCAACATGTTTCTACCTGAATTTGGCGTGTGCTACGGCTTTCTTGCACTTTTTTCTCTGTTACATCGGATTCATTAAGTGTTTGCGCCTTTTTTCTACGTAAGGATTCCCTATACAACACTTTGTGATTTTAGCGAAAAAAGTAGGCGTAGCTGCTCATGTGAACATGTATCCGCTGGATTTATTATTTGCGCCTGTTAGAGGTGATCCTCCATATTGTATCTGTCATCCATTTTGTAGTCTTTTATATACACAGTATACTGTATGTATAAATATGTTTTTCTGTAAGGACTGAGAGGCACCTCCAAGGGATAAGAAATGTGGTATGGAATGTTCATGCGTAAGTTGCTGATTCTTATCTCGGAGGCCTCATTTTGAGAAGATACACCTGACACCTTGTATATTCCTTATCTCCTTTCTGAGATTTATATGACTGTAACCAAAAACTATTAATCTTGTAATATCTGGGCATATTGCCATATTTTCTGTATAAAGGTTGAATGCACCTTCCCAATAAACAGAATTCACTTGATACACCAAACAGTGTGTATGGTTGTGACTTCTCTCAGGCCTGAGATCATATCGTATTTTTGATTGGAAACTCTATGACATACTCTGCGGGATCCCTTGTAATTCCTAATAAACCTGGCGATCAAACATGGGGCTCCAGAAATAAGGAGGTGATTTGCTGAATTCCCAGATCTAGAAAGATTAAAGAAGTTCCTAGAACCACAAATCACAAATCCATCCATCAACGTCAGTGCTGCAAGGTAAGAGCTTTTATCTTACCAATCTGATCTGTGTTTTTGTTTTCCTGTTCGAGTGTGAGGTAAACACGTGTCTTCCTTATATACAAATCTCGAGTCTTTGCAAGAACCTAAAAAGAGCAGTATGTTGTATGAGTGTTATTAGATGGAAGCTTGGGCTGAAGCTAGCTTGGTGACCTGTTGTATTTTTATATTTATATATTTCTCATTTGGGTTTTGTGGAAATTGACGTGAAGTCACGTGAAGTCACGTGAAAAAGGGAAATCGTGATCCCTGGAATCCTCTAACTGATCTTTAAAAAAATCTCCTTTGAATAAGATACAGTGTATATTGCACTTAGGAAGTCTTATAGGAATTAGGGGCAGAATAAATCAGAGGGAAGGAGGAGAGAAAAATAATTCCACATAAACAAGATGGGAGGGAAAAAGAGTCAGCAAATATGGAAATCAGCCCAAGAGGTAGTTGAGGAAAGACAAGGAAAAAAGAGCAGTTGGGAAAGGATGCAGTAAACTGTTAAAGAAAGCAGAATGCAATGAAACTGGGTTGCTGAATAGCAGTTATTGAGAAGGATTTGCCTCTCAATACGGAGGCTGGGTTAAGGATCACAAGCTAGGTGAGATTTTGGATAGTTGGATAAAGGTGAGCAAGGATATAGAAAAAGATGGTTACAGAAATAAGGAACATAAGGGGAGCATGTATTATGCTCCCCCTGAAAAAGACCCACCCCCCTACATGGGAAATAGTTCACCATCCGCTCCATGTAACCATGGTGGATGGACTTGTATTCAATGTGGTCAGCAAAATCCTGATTGGCGAGAAGATTGGTTTAACTGTGGGGCTCCCCATTCCAGGCCAGAAAAAGGGTTATATCCTGTAATAAATGAAAAACTGTGTTTGTTCCGCGGGTTGCCACTCCACAACCTGAACAGAGAGTGATCAGCAGGCAGACTCTGCTAGCGGATTGAGCCCTTCTTGTGTTCCAAGACCAGCTGCACCTAGGCAGACTGGCATTCAAACTAGAGTCACGGTAGACAATAAGCCTTGGTCCCCCTCTGAACAAACTAGTCTTATTTCTCAAATACCTAATCCTGTCACCAGACCAATGGCCTTTTATCGCCATATGGTGCAAATTCAAGCTACTTATAATGCAACCTGGGGAGATCTGGCCCCCCTTATATCATTAAAAGCTGGGGAAGCCATGGGTAAAGTGATAATGGATGCAATTAGAAGTGTTGAACCTGAATCTACCCCAGTTGAACAAAAAGTTGTTCCCAGTGGTAAGAGTCTCTGTAAAAGACTTGGTGTTTGGGCTCAAGAGAAATTGAAGGAGTCATCCATAGCACTTACTGATGTGACCCAGGATATTGGGAGAGTCTGTGGAACAGTATTTTGCCAGGTTGCAACAGAGGTGGAGTGATTTGGGAATGATGATATGGGACATATGGGTAATGCCCTTGTGGCTTCGGCTTTTGTTGAGGGCCTTAAACAGCCTGTGAAAGATCCTCAGTGCGCCAACACCGCATTGGCCCACACCTGAGACTTCTTTACTAAAAACCACACTCACCGCCAGTGAGTGCTGGGTCCACAAGATAAATACAAGACAAGCTTTCTAAATTTTGTATATTTATTAACCCCTAGATGGGTCGGCATTAACATCTAACACATGCAGTGCAGAACAGATATGCAGATGTATACAAGCATTAACAGTTACTAGTTACAATATACAGCGCATAAAATAAAAAGGGAATAAAAGTGAAATAATTACTTTACCACGCATATCCTTGATATGGCTCTAAAATCCAACCCTCACACATAGCATGTGGGGATAACCAGTGGAGGCTCCTAGCAGCAGCATCACAGCATTCCAGCCTGCATGCTCATCACAGTCTCTTCTTTTGCATGCTCATCACAGTATTCTTCAGTAGTCTCTCTCACTGACCTCTTACCTCATCTTTTATACCCTTGATTACACCACCCAGAATGAGGTCACCGGCAACGGCAAGTCTGATTGACTAACGCACTCAAGTCAAGATTCTTTGTAAGGAGATGGGACCAAGTGGAAGGACACAATGCCATCTATATGTTATCAACCATGTCTGATCAACAGCCCAGGCCAAACAACACATGTGTATTTGATCACCCAGGGCTATGTAGGAATTCAATGGAGCCATTCTGGGATGAATACAAAGCCCTATTGTTACATTGTTGCCACTACTGACAACATACACCTAGGATTAGAGGTACACACAGTTTGAGTAAATGGAAGTAAGAGGGAGATACGATACCCAGAGATCAAAATACATCTTTGAGTTATAGCCATATTTAAGCGGAATCATCATACCTCCCCCTTTTAGATGGGGCTTGCAGGAAGTAGGGGCCTATGCCCCTCTTCTGAGAGCACCTCCGCCTCCAGCTTCTCAAGCTCTGGCCCCAAGGCTCCCCCACCCTTCCCCCCCCCGGGGTCCCAGCAGACTCGGGCCTTGTCAGACTCCGAGGGTGGTTGAGCGGCACGCGCCTTCAATATGCCCAGACTAGGGTTAGCTTGGACAGCATCTCTGAACTCTTGGCTAGAGTGAGACAAAAGAGAGGTGCATGTTACATAGCTGCCAGACCCTTCCGGCTCTAGGGTGGGGGAATTTCTCAAGGCGGTCTCAGTAATGCGTCCGAGTGACGGAGGGACCGGTGCAGAGGCTGGAAGGCTTTCCACCCCTATTGCACTTTGACTGCGGGTAACCACCGCAATACCAGCAGTCCGTCCTACATCCGGACCGTCACGGAGAGCCCAGAGAGACACTGAACCACCTGGTACAACATCCACAGTTTCATGGCAGACATTTGCAATATCATTAACAGCATTGGTTCTATCACACTGAGCTGGAGGGAGGACTGGCAGACATAGCGACACAGACTGGGGGGGTGAGGCCCCCGCAGATGTGGGCGGGTCTACAGCCCAGTCCTTACTCAGCTCCTTTACACCTACATTAATCCCAGAGACAGTAGAATTAGCATTATCACAGCCTGGAGGAAAGAACTCAGTAAGGGGTTTAGCCTTCCCTTTGGACATGGCAAGTTCATCTACAACATTCACAGGTACAGTTAAAGTAGCATTTTCACAGAATGTATGAGGAGACATTTCAGAGGGAGGGTTATCAGCCCCCTCTGCAGGTAGTCCCACAGGTACAATTAAATTAGCATTTTCACAGACTGTATGAGGAGACATTTCAGAGGAAGGGTTACCAGCCCCCTCTGCAGGTGGTCCCACAGTTACAATATCAGACATATCAGCCTGGACAGACAGCTGATCACAGGGAGCTGGGGTGGCCCCCACCCCCATATTGGCACATCATAGGCCCCAAATCTGTCCCCAACAGTACATTGGCAGGCAACTCAGACATCACTCCCACATCCTGCATTCCTTTCCCTGCACCTCAGTCTAAATGGACACAAGCCATGGGTACAGTAAAACGTTCCAATTCAATACCCGTAGGGTCAGAGTTTTCCCGGGAATAATACTGTCTGGGGGGACCAAATCTGGTTGTACCAGCGTAACATCTGCCCCAGTGTCCCGGAATCCCATCACCACTTTGTCCCCCACAGTGACCTGTTGACGGTTAGCATTAGGTTGGGGCCCCTCCCTCGCAACCAGATACACAGATGGGCCGGCCGCTGTAGTTTGGGGAGCAAGGGAGTTCCTAGGGTGGTTGGGGCAGTCTCGTTGTAAATATCCCATTTGATTACAGGCGTGGCACCGCCTGATCTCTCCCTGGGATATGAGAGAGGTTGCCGGGGAGCTCAGAGGTTGCCGGGGAGCTCAGAGCTCGAGGGGCAGGGGACGTATAGGAACCACCCGGGACAGAGTATGTCTTACCCCTCCTCCAGCCGTCGCTGGCAGGTGTCCACGGCAACTGGCTGGCAACATAACGATCCGCCATTGCTGCGGCTGTTTCAAGGTCCTTGGACTCTCGGTCCAGAAGGTATTTTTGCACTTCCTCGGTACAAATGGTCAAGAACTGCTCTTGAAGCATGAGGTCTGCAAGGCTTTCTTGCGAGGTGACGGACTTGCCCTCCGTCCACTCCCGGAACCACATGCTCAGCTGGGCCGCTGTATCCTCATGGCTCTCTGAAGGCTTTTTCTGCAGGTCTCGGAACCTTCGACGGTACAGCTCCAGCGTGAGTTGGTATCTCCGGATCAGCACTGCTTTAACGGACTCATAGTCCTGGTCAACTGGCAAATTGGCGTAAGTGTCCAGGGCTTTTCCCCTCAACCAGGGAGCCAGGTAACGGACCCAATCCGTCTGTGGTAGCTGATATTGCTTACACATTTTCTCAAAGGCCTGCAAGAAAGAGTCCAAATCCCCGTTTGTTTCAAGGATTGGAAAGTCCTCAGATCGGAGCCTTGGTACTTGAGCTTTTGGAGTGCGTGCAGTGACAGACAGTGCCTGCTGGGAGAGCTCCATCCTTTTGAGCTCAAGCTGATACTGTCGCTCAGCCTGCCGTTCTGCTGCCTCACGATCAGCCTGCCGTTCTGTGGCCTGCCGTTCGTGTTCTGCAGCTTCCTGAAAGCGGCACATCACCTGCAGGTATATGTTAGGGTCACTGGTGCCTACTTGCTGCAGGGCCATTTGCCAGTATGAAGCCATTCCCCCCACATGGCTGGGGCTACTGGTCACTCCTGGTGAAGTAATCCTTGGGACCGGGCTGCTTGCCGCACTTCCGGGCCTAGCCCCAAAATCAGGACTCTGCGCGATTCTCTGCATGGCTGTGGCTGCCTCCATTTCAGCCATACGCTCAGGATCTCCAAAAGCCTGATTCTGCAGTTCTGGAGATCTGCTTCTGAGCCCACTAGCCATCCACTGTTATTTGCCGAATAAAAGATAGGATAGAATACAAAGAGTAAGGGAGGGGAACAGCACTGTATCAAACTTTCACTGTATCTTAATTCTTGCTTTAATACCGAGCTTGTCTCATAGGATTACCACAATCCCCAGCGTCTGAGTGATAAAGGTCACCAACACACGCTGTTTATCCTAAGATCCCACTGCTGCCACCAATGTGAAAGATCCTCAGTGCGCAAACACCGCGTTGGCCCACACCTGAGACTTCTTTACTAAAAACCACACTCACCGCCAGTGAGTGCTGGGTCCACAAGATAAATACAAGACAAGCTTTCTAAATTTTGTATATTTATTAACCCCTAGATGGGTCAGCATTAACATCTAACACATGCAGTTCAGAACAGATATGCAGATGTATACAAGCATTAACAGTTACTAGTTACAATATACAGCACATAAAATAAAAAGGGAATAAAAGTGAAATAATTACTTTACCACGCATATCCTTGATATGGCTCTATAATCCAACCCTCACACATAGCATGTGGGGATAACCAGTGGAGGCTCCTAGCAGCAGCATCACAGCATTCCAGCCTGCATGCTCATCACAGTCTCTTCTTTTGCATGCTCATCACAGTATTCTTCAGTAGTCTCTCTCACTGACCTCTTACCTCATCTTTTATACCCTTGATTACACCACCCAGAATGAGGTCACCGGCGACGGCAAGTCTGATTGACTAACGCACTCTTTGTAAGGAGATGGGACCAAGTGGAAGGACACAATGCCGTCTATATATTATGAACCATGTCTGATCAACAGCCCAGGCCAAACAACACATGTGTATTTGATCACCAAGGGCTATGTAGGAATACAATGGAGCCATTCTGGGATGAATACAAAGCCCTATTGTTACATTGTTGCCACTACTGACAACATACACCTAGGATTAGAGCTACGCACAGTTTGAGTAAATGGAAGTAAGAGGGAGATACGATACCCAGAGATCAAAATACATCTTTGAGTTATAGCCATATTTAAGTGGAATCATCACACAGCCCCTGCAGTCAAGACTGAAAGCATGCAAACCAGAATGACAGCATAGTGAATCCCCTGCCCTACTACAAGATGCCAAGGGCCTTGAGTTAGATCTTAGGTACGATAAGGAGAAGAAGGTATTGCTTGCCTCCACTAGTAAAGAATTTGGCCAGAGAAATTATAACATGGGAGGAAGCAAACCAAAACATAATTTTAAGTGTCATCATTGTGGGAAACCAGGTCATTTTAAAAAGGATTGCAGGTCTTTCAAGGCTGGAAAACCCCTGCACAGGACACTGACCAATGTGCCAGCACCCCTCAATGAGGAGTTGGCAACCCTGTACCAGTCCTCCCTGTAAAGACCCCAGAAGAAGGTGTGGCAATATACATGACAGGGAGGTTATGGGAAAAGATTCCTTCCTAGTGGATATAGAGGCGGCCGTATCTGTAATTAAAGGGTGCCACATACTTTATCATTTATGGACTGGGAAATCTCAATCCTGTGTAGGATTAGGGGGAAAAAGAATAATTTTAAAGGAGACAGCACCACTCAATTTGAAGTTCAGAGGGCAAAATGATCTCACTAAATTGCTTGTTAGTGATGATATACCAACTTCTCTTATTGGTACAGATGTGTTAGAGCTGGCTCACATCTGCGTTCAGTTTCCGTTTGGGAAGTCCACTTGGGGACCCCCCGAACGGAAACCTATACGCATAGAAAAGCGGTTTACCTAAGGAAACCTGAGGACCCCATAGACTATAATGGGGTCCGTGTGGTTACCGCTTGGTTTCCGCACGAAATATGCAGAAACATGAGGAAAGAGGAGAGGAAAGGAAAGTGCTGTAATTGATGATCCAGGAGCAGGCCAAGTGAATGTCTGAGGGTGGACCACTGGAGCAGCGCTGCTGCCAATAGGTGAGTGCGGACGCAGCGCTGTCTCCACATGGCCGCCGCGAGCTACCTCTCTCCTCCCCTGCCTACATCTCTAAGGCAGCCCAGGACAGGTCCCGCTCAGCATGTTTTTTAAAGCGGCCTGTCTTGGGCTGGTTTAGGTCAGTCAAAATGCCCCCCCCAACTGGAAAAGATAGCACCGCCTGAGATGGCCGCCTTAATAGAGGTGCGCACCTGCCTTTACCTACTATTCTATCAAAACTTAGAACTTTCCTTGGACTGGTCTCATACTGCAGACCCTGGATCAGGTCTGCCTCTATTCTAATGCAATCTCTCTATGATTGTCTATCATTAACTCCCTTCTCCTTATCACCACAAGCTGAAGAGAACTTTAATTCTTTAAAACTTTCTATCCTTTCTTCTCCAGCTCTTGGAACTCCTAACTATTCTATCCATTTTTCCCTTTTCTGTACTGAGATGTCTGGTCATGCCACAGATGTCCTTACACAACAGCATGGTGGAAGGCCTAGATCTGTACTCTATGAGACTAGACACCGTGGCTCGAGGTGCCCCCTCATGTGTCAGGGCTATAGCTGCAGTACAGGCACTTGTGGAGAAATCCTCAGAAATCACCTTGACATACCCTTTGATTGTTCTCACACCACATGACATTCAAAGCATCTTGACACAGGTACAACCAAAACACATCAAAATGCAATGTGCTTTGCTAATGCCACCAAACATCACCTTTCACATTGAATCCAGCTACTCTTCTTTCCATCGAATATTTGGATTCAAACGGGGGAGGGGAGAGTTTATTTTCAAAATCCCTAAATGATGAAGAGCTATATGATGCCACACATGAACATGATTGTGTATCCTTAATGCAACAAGAAACAGTAGGGTTTGAAAATGTTGTTGAAACACCTTTGACTAATCCTGACTTTGAGCTGTTTGTAGATGGTTCCAGATTACAAGGAGATGATGGAAGGTTTCATACTTGATATTCTGTGGTCAAATAAGATGACACAATCTTGGCTGAATCACTCCCTTCTCATATCTCAGGAGGCGGAGCTAAAAGCCCTCACTGAAACCTGTAGAGTTGCACTGGGTAAGACTGCTAGCATCTATACAGACTACAGGTATGCCTTTGGAATTGCACATGATTATGGCCCAATTTGGAGAGCAAGAAGTTTCCTGACCTTATATGTGCAACCCATCAAGAATTGTGCGGCAGTAAAGGAACTCATGGACTCTATACTATTGCCAAAGTGAGTAGCCATAATTAAGGTAAAAGCTCATACTAGGCATAACACTCTTGAAGCTAAAGATAATTCCTTAGATGATAGTGCAGCAAAGGCAGCTGCACTGAAACCATGGAAGAAAGAAGATGAAAACGTAAAGCAGGTCCAAATGATTACAATGAAGGACCTGGAGGTAAGCGTGTTTAAAACTTTATCTTCACAGGCCACATCAGCAGAGAAACAGAAATGGACTGAGATGGGGGCCAAGAGAAAGATGGCATATGGGGGAACTCCACCAGAGTCTGTCTGCCACTTGTCCTATTCCCAATGATGGCACAAGCAGTCCATGGGAACACACATTTGTCAAAAGCAGCCATGATAGCTACAGTAGACGAACTGTGGATAGCTCCAGGCTTTAGTACTGTAGCCTCAAGACTTGTACAAGGATGTATGATTTGTTAATCCAGGACAAACTGTGAAGACACGCCAAAGCACATGCCTAAGCCACTCTACCCATTTCAGAGAATTCAAATAGATTATATTCAGCTTCCTCCAGTGGGCAAGTATGAATATGTGCTTGTTTATGTTGATCTCTTTTCAGGATGGCCTGAAGCATTTCCAGTAACAAAAGCCACTGCTCAGGCAACGGCAAAGAAATTTCTCAGTGAGTTTGTGTGCAGGTATGGAGTACCAGAGGTAATTGAATCTGACAGAGGTACCCATTTCACAGGGGAAGTTATGCAATACATAATGTCAGCTCTGGGTATAACCCAAGCTTTTCACACACCCTATCATCCTCAGAGCGGTGGGAAGGTTGAGAGAATGAATGGGATACTAACATGTAAAATCCAGAAAGCCATGAATGAGACAAGGAAGCCCTGAACAGAGTGTCTTCCCTTGGCTTTGTTTTCAGTAAGATACATATGTGCCAAACAAGGCTACCACTCTATCTCCATATGAGATATTGTTTGGAAGTTTAATGTTGTATGTAATACTGAAGATATTGTCCTATATTCTATGAATGACACATTTTCTAAGCAGGTAAACACCAGTGTTCCCATACCAATTGTGGGTTGGGTGTCACCACCTTGGTGGAAGGCTAATGTTAGTTTAAACACAGGAGGTACACAAATAATGACCTTCAAAGGGAGTAGTTGGGTACCCAGAACTCTCAGTAAGAGTTTATCCTAAGGAGAAGTTCCCACTGAAGGTATTCAAATCAGTTTTGGGAGAAATTTCAGCAAATTAGAAGTTGCTTCCATGGCATGGAATCCTGTTTTATTAGAAAGGGCAATACATAACTCTTCTTGGGAATGGGCAGATTTCTTTCCTTCAGCAGGGAATAATTCATGTCTTCACATAGTTGATACTGTATGCCCAAATTACGATCAGACTGATAGGTCATACACTCCAAATCTTAACAATCGTACTACCTCTACAGGGTATTGTAAGCCCATGGGAGAAAGTAAATGGTGTCTAGTGTCCAAGGTAACAAAATTAGTACACTATGTACATCGATTGAGTATGGGACATTCATAATTATGGAAGCTACCACCTGATATTTATTGGGCGGTAAGAATACTTATAAATGGATACCTGTAGCAAGTAATGGTTCCTGTACCTTGGCAAGATTGACTCCAGCTACGGTAATCTTGTCAAACCATCAAATACCTGTAAACAGTATCCCATATCATATCTTATCCAAATGAGCAGCAGATAACAGGCCCTGTAAAAATGGCAAACCTCATGTAGTAGAGATGGGCACTGGAAATAAGATAGTTAGTACTATCTTTGTATGGCCTATGTTAATGCAGACATGGGACAAGCTAGTGGAAGCCACCGATTATCAAGATCAGGGGTAGGCAACCTTTTTTGTTCGGCGTGTCGAATTAATTAAAAAATCAAAGATGAGGTACTCAGAGTGCTGGTCAAGAAATTGTAAGTCTGACGACCCCTAAACTAAAGTCATATACCACAAACCATAACACAGAAGTTCTGCCACAAAATGCTTTAGGACATATGCGTTTACTGATATTTCCTGGGACACATCTGTACTTTCCGATGAGAAGCAATGAAAGTACATGTGCATCCTGCAATTAGTGGTAAATGTACAGTGGGTACAGAAAGTATTCAGACCCCTTTAAATTTTTCACTCTTTGTTTCATTGCATCCATTTGCTAAAAGCAAAAAAGTTAATTTTATTTCTCTTTAATGTACACTCGGCACCGCATCTTGACAGAAAAAAAAACAGAAATGTAGATATTTTTGCAAATTTATTAAAAAAGAAAAACTGAAATATCACATGGTCATAAGTATTCAGACCCTTTGCTGTGACACTCATATTTAACTCACATGCTGTCCATTTCCTTCTGATCCTCCTTGAGATGATTCTACTTCTTCTTCTTCCAGCTGTGTTTAATTAAACTGATTGGACTTGATTAGGAAAGGCACACACCTGTCTATATAAGACCTCACAGCTCGCAGTGCATGTCAGAGCAAATGAGAATCATGAGGTCAAAGGAACTGCCCAAGGAGCTCAGAGACAGAATTGTGGCAAGACACAGATCTGGCCAAGGTTACAAAAGAATTTCTGCAGCACTCAAAGTTCCTAAGAGCACAGTGGCCTCCATAATCCTTAAATCAAAGAAGTTTGGGACGACCAGAACTCTTCCTAGACCTGGCCGTCCAGCCAAACTGAGCAATCGTGAGAGAAGAGCCTTGGATAGAGAGGTAAAGAAGAACCCAAAGATCACTGTGGCTGAGCTCCAGAGATGCAGTAGGGAAATGGGAAAAAGTTCCACAAAGTCAACTATCACTGCAGCCCTCCACCAGTCGGGGCTTTATGGCACAGTGGCCCAAAGGAAGCCTCTCCTCAGTTCAAGACATATGAAAGCCCGCATAGAGTTTGCCAAAAAACACAAGGACTCCCAGACTATGAGAAATAAGATTCTCTGGTCTGATGAGACGAAGATTGAACTTTTTGGCATTAATTCTAAGTGGTATATGTGGAGAAAACCAGGCACTGCTCATCACCTGCCAATACAATCCCAACAGTGAAACATGGTGGTGGCAGAATCATGCTATGGGTGTGTTTTTCAGCTGCAGGGTCAGGACGACTGGTTGCAATTGAAGGAAAGATGAATGCGGCCAAGTACAAAGATATCCTGGAAGAAAACCTTTTCCAGAGTGCTCTGGACCTCAGACTGGGCCGAAGGTTCACCTTCCAACAAGACAATGACCTTAAGCACACAGCTAAAATAACAAAGGAGTGGCTTTGGAAAAACTCTGTGACCATTCTTGACTAGCTCAGCCAGAGTCCTGACCTCAACCCAATTGAGCATCTCTGGGGAGACCTGAAAATGGCTGTCCACCAACGTTCACCATCCAACCTGACGGAACTGGAGAGGATCTGCAAGGAAGAATGGCAGAGGATCCCCAAATCCAGATGTGAAAAACTTGTTGCATCATTCCCAAGAAGACTCATGGCTGTACTAGCTCAAAAAGGTGCTTCTACTCAATACTCAGCAAAGGGTCTGAATACTTATGACCATGTGATATTTCAGTTTTTCTTTTTTAATAAATTTGCAAAAACATCTGCATTTCTATTTTTTCTGTCAAGATGGGGTGCTGAGTATACATTAATCAGAACTAAAATGAACTTTTTTGCTTTTAGCAAATTGGTTGCAATGAAACAAAGAGTGAAAAATTTAAAGGGGTCTGAATACTTTCCGTACCCACTGTATGTGTCCAGGAGCACCATATGGCAGCATCCTTATGGTGAAAACATGCTATGTATATGGATGCAGCTATATTCTTAGGCCACTGGAACTTTTTCTTCATTGGAAAACTACGTTCATATGGTGCATTGTTGCACAAAAAAAAATGCCTGAGTTTTCTGTGCAAAAACATCCTTCATACAGAAAACACACCATTATACAGAATAATGTCACATAGTGGCCCCTGCACACGGTGTTATGTCCTATAGCGGCTCCTGTATATGGTACTATGTCTCAGAGTGGCCTCTGCACACGGTATTATATCGCATAGAAGCCTATGCACACCGTATTATATCCCATAGCGACCTCTGCACATGGTATTATATCCCATAACGGCCTCCTCACACGGTATTATGTCCCATAGCGTCCCCTGCACACCATATTATATACATAGCGGCCCCTGCACACGGTATTATGTCCCATAGCGGCCCCTGCACAATGACCGTGGACGTGACCCCTGATGTCCTGTCAGCGGTATCTTACATCAGGCAGAAGCGCCTGCAAAGCACAGAGCCACCGCGGAGCACAGGAAAGGTGAGTTAACATTATTTTTTATGTTTGATCGCCTCCCCGGGGGCTCCGCTTATTATACTCTGGGGTCTGAATACCCGACAGTATAATAGCAGTTTCGTTTTGGCCGTGTTTGGTCTGATCGAAACTGCTGGGTGAGGACTCGGGCTGCCCGTGCCAGATTGAAAAGATTAAAGACTTCAGGGACAAATGGTTGAAGGAACATCATATTAATAGAGATATATGGTGGAATAATGCCTTATCCTTTTTAAATCCTGCAAATTGGTTCAAAGGAATAGGAGGATGGCTAATGGGAATACTTCACTCTATAATGCAAATTGCAGTAATAATCTTATGTTTCTTTTGCTTGTTTAAGCTATTACAGTACATATGCAAAAGGATGAGCACATCAAAACTTGAAAGGCCAAACCCATGAGAACGAGTATTGAGATAAAGGTTGGAATACAGAGGCGCATGAAGGGAATCTGGCGAAGGAAATAAAATGAAGTCCAGCAGTGGACATTAGGTCACTGAAGGTCACTGTATAAAGGTTGAATGCACCTTCCCAAAAAACAGAATTCATATGATACACCAAACAGTGTGTATGAGTGTGACCTCTCAGGCCTGAGATCATCTTGTATCTTTGAATGGAAACTCAATGACATACTCTGCGGGATCCCATGTAATCCCTAACACGCCTTTTTTAAAAAGGCACATAAATAGGCACAAATCCACTCCACTCTAGGAGACACGTAAAAAACAGTGCAGACTAAAGGACACAATTGCAGAAGCATAAGACACACACAAAACTATGCAAAGTTAGCAAACATAACATTTACATCAATTTTATAAATCTAATTCAATTACTTGTGTCAAATCCTAAAATGCATTGCCAACTCAAGTGCATAATTGCTTGGCTGCAGGCTGCATCAAGAATGCAGAGCAGAAGCGTAGCTAGCGGGGGGCAGAGGGTGTGGCATACCTGGCCACACTCTTCTTTTAAGATTTTATTTTTGGATTTTGTGAGCAAAGTTTGCTCTGAGACAGAAAAATCAGAGTTCTCTTCATTGCCAAGCTGAATGGATTTGAAGCTATCTTTGCAGATCCAGAGAAGTCACTTGTTTCTGCTTCTTTAAATGCCATCCTGTTCTGTGCCTGCTCCGTTATTGTTATGTATTTGCGCCTTTTTGATAAACTCAGTGCATTGCGAACATCTGTAAAAAAAAGGCGCCAATTAGTAGATCACGCCAGAAATTGAAATGGTGCACAAAAGGTGCAACTGTGCAAAATTTAAACAAAAAGAGGCACATTTCATAAATAACCCCCAGTGAGTCTGCAGAGACAGTTAACCCTTTCATTGGCAGGCAATAATCTAGATTGTCTGACAGTATTTGTAATAGAACAATTTCATCTCTTCTCTTCTCTATTCACATTCTTTCTAGCATTGTAAATCTGAGCAAAATAGTTTAATCCTTTCTCTGTATGCGCAAGTGCATAGCTCCCAACCGTCCCGCATCTGGCAATCCCGATTTTACACTGCTGTCACGCGGTCCGGGATAGCTTACAGTTTGTCCCGCTATGCCCCTTAAGTGTTTTGCTGTTAACAAACTTTATTAGGGTAGAGTAAAGACTAAATGGTAGTTGCTAAATCCTAGTGGGCTAAAGGACCTTTGATGATGTCATGTCCATGTGATCAGACTCTTGTGTGGGCGGAGCTATTCTGGATACTGCAGGACAGTGTGATGTTACACAGAAAGATGGGAACGTGAGTGATCGAAGATTAGGAGGACAGAAGAGACAGCATGTGTGAGCAAGAAGAGGGAACTGGGGACAGATGTAGGGGGCAGTTAAACTAAAGGCAGATCTAGGGGGCAATTAAGCTGGTGGCAGGTAAAGGGGGACATTAAGCTGGTGGAAGATAAAGGTGGACATAAAACTGGGGGCAGATGAAGGGGGCATTAAGCTGGTGACAGATGAAGGGGGACATTAAGATGGTGGCAGATGAAGGGGGACATTAAGATTGTGGCAGATAAAGGGGGAAATTAAACTGGGGGTCAGATGGAGGGTGACATTAAACTGGGGCAACTTGAGAAGGACATTAAAACGTGGGGGGTAGCTGGAGGGGGACATGTCTGCCTCTAGTTGCCCCCAGTTTCATGTCCCCCTCCAACTACCCCACTGTTTAATGTCACCCTCCAGCTGCCCCATAGTTTAATGTCACCCTCCAACTGCCCCAGTTTAATGTTCCCCTCTAATTTCTGCCAATTTAAACTGGGGCTCAAGGAGACGGACTTAATACTGTGGGGCAATTGGCGGGGAACATTATAATGTGGGGGCATATAATGTTAGGGTGACTGTAGGTGCATTATACTGCGTGGGGGCACATGGAAAAATAGATGAAAATGGGCGGAGTCAGCATATAAGTAGGTGGAGCTAAATTTGCCACGGCGTGCATAGCGCATATTTTATCCCTCTTTCTGTCCTTTGAAACTTGGGAGATATGCAAGTGCACTGTGCACTGTGTGTGCTTATAGGTATGCAATTCTAGATATACAGTACAGTGCCTTGCAAAAGTATTCATATCCTTTGAACTTTTTCACATTTTATCACCTTACAACAGTGGTGCCCAACCTTTTTTTTTTTTTTTTTTTTTTTTTTATTGATAATATTTTTATTAACAGTTTTCCCATAACAAAGAAACAACATACAAATGCATGAAAGGGAATGCAGTATAAAACATTTTGCATCATTTCGGTACAATACGGCATTATACAGGTACAATAGTCTGTGTTATATCATCAAAGGTTAACTCAACCAGTGGTACATTCAGTACCAAGTAATAAATGGCGCAAATAGAATGATGTAAGGAGAGGGGAAAGAAGAGAGAGATAAGAAAGGAAAAGAAAAGAGAAGGAAAAAAGGAAAGAAAAAGAAAGAAAGAAAGAAAGAAAGAAAGAAAGAAAGAAAGAAAGAAAGAAAGAAAGAAAGAAAGAAAGGAAGAGGAGAAGAATAAGAAGAAGAAAAAAGGGGGGAAAGGAAAAAGGGAAGGAGGAAGGAGGAATGGTAGGGAGGCGTGGGCGGGGTGGTAGTTAGTGAGGGCGGGGCAGAGAGGGAGGGGAAGGTGAGATGGGTGCTGAGGAAAAAAGAAGGCTCGGGAACAGAAAGGAGGGGGTGGTGACTAGACTCATAGTTTCAGGTTTCTCCACGGCAACTAAGTCTTGAGGAATCGGTCATGTCATCTTGCCTTCCAGCTAGATAACTCCTCAAAACGAGAAATCTGGTTCACTTTTTCGATCCATTCAGCTTTAGTAGGATGATCAGGGCTCAACAATCTACTGGGTATTAGGGAGTTTTCCACAGACAACAGAAGGGAGACAAGGTTGGATCTTGAGGGATGATAGTGATTGGATGGTAGGGAGAGCAAGATCATGGTCCTTGTGATCTCAAATGTCGGAGAGGAAAGTTGCCTAATTACGGATTGGACATCCATCCAGAATTGACTAATACTCGGGCAGAACCATCATATATGTGACAGAGATCCGCTCTGGGCCTTACATCTCCAACGCATGTCAGAGTCCGACAAGTTCATTCTGTGGAGCCACTGAGGGGTGTGGTACCATCTGGATAGCAACTTATAGTGTGTCTCCTGCAAGCGTATGCATGAAGGGAAGCCATGAGAGTTACAAAGTACCTGCCTAATTTGTTCATCCGACAGAGTTATGTTCAGTTTGATTTCCCAAGTCGAAAGAAAAGCGGGTTTGTAAATCCGAACCGGACTAACGAAGGTGGCAAGGACATATGATGTCTTGGATAGGAGTTTATTGCATGCCAGGAGAGTGCGTTCAAAGAGGGTTAGGTCGGTGCGTATCCTGTTAGTTGCGATCCAGTCCTGAACATATTTAGTCAGATGGTGTTTATGAAGAAAAGATAGGTGTCTATCAGAAATTAAGGTTTCCAGTTTCGACAAATTCACTAACGTTGTCTTGTCAAGAACATCCAGCAGTCTGAGGGAAAGTAATCGGTGCTACATGCTGGAGGTGGAGTTGATCTCTCTAACCATTCAGGCAGAATGCCGATAGGGAGCAACGGAGGAGAGGTTGCCAGTTATTCCTTCAAGTGATGCCATGTTTCACACATGCCTAACAAGAGTTGTTCTATGGACTTAGAGTGGTGGCCTGGGGAGCTATACAGCCATAGATCCGCCTGGGAAGTCGGCCCAAAAGTGCAGTTGGATAAACTAGAAAGTAGTGAAGATGACCAGAGCGAGGTGAGTTCAATCCATCGTTTAAATTGAACAGCCTCGTAATAATCCGAGATATTTGGAAGACCTATGCCTTGGGATGACCTATAGCTTGGGAGATCCTACAGAAGCAAGCGATCTTTCCGCACCAAGATATATCATTTAATTGCGAACCGGTGCGATGGCTAAACAGCATACCATCCGAGACCCAGGGGAGGAAGACGTAGGAGGCTCCCACAACCACCATGCCACATAGGCGCAATCAGCAGACCCTGGTGTTCCAGGCGGCAGTCCACGACAACCCGGTCTAATACTATGATACTATGAAGGGGAAACACAATAAACAATGCAATGCAAAAAGAGCCATCTCAACTGAGTGTCGGCGAGACCTCAACTCTCTCTGCGATCCAGCCACAGGTTAAGTGGACATTGAGAAACTTAGAAACGAAATGTAAAGGGTGCAAACTGGAAAGTGGTCTATAGCTTGCATAGTAAGGGACTGCATATGACATGGTAACCGGCAGCACTAGTGTGATGCTTTCCATTCGGCAGAAGGATACTGATGCAGTATCTAACTTCTTCGGGGGGATCTTCCATACAATATCAGAGAGAGTTCAGTGGTATAGGTGGCAATGGGGGGAACGGGTATGAGAGCAGAGGGGCAAAAGGACCGGAGGGATGGAGGGCAGTCGGAGGGGGGGGGGGAGATATGGAAATGGGAGGAAAAGGAGAGAACACAGTACCGGTGTGAAAGTACCTTCATCTAGCCATGGCCAGTAGCAGAGAGTCACAGTGCCTGGAAGGGAAATCATTGAGACCCGATCCTTGACGAGCTCACTTGCAGCAGATCCAACTGGACAGCGCTACGGTGGGAGCAAAAAGGTAAGTGAAGGAAAGTTGTGCCATTCGCAATGCTGCAGAGTGTCACCGGTGCTACCACAACCAGTAGGGGAGAAAGCAATGCAGTGCATTAGGACCACTGCACTGCAATAGCTACATCAGGATGAACTGGTCAGCCGGAATCCTTCAGGTGCTGTCGCAACAGGGGCTTCCTCACTCTTGGGGATTTAAGTCTTTGAGTCGGACCTCTCTGGTCCAGAATGGGTAGTGACGGCCCGGAGTGTATATCCACTGGAAGGGGAAGCCACGAAGGGATATTCATCGGAGGTATCTCTAATTGATACAACTCAGCAGAGAGATCCTCTGGGGAGCGTAACACAATCCTGCAACCTTGTTTTAGGACAGATAGCCCGAACGGAAACAGCCAGGTGTACTGCAAGCCTTTCTCTCGAAGGGCTTCTAGAAGCGGGGCGGAGAGCTCTGTGTTTCGCTAAAGTAGAGGGTGCAAGGTCCTGGTACACTTGGACCTCCGACTGTTCGTAGCAGAGAGGGCGTTTCTCTCTGGCAGGATTCAGGACTGCTTGTGTGTCCACCGATGATAGTAAGCCGCAGATAATATCTCTCGGCGGCTCATTAGATGAAGGCTTAGGTTGTGTCGCTCTGTGTACCCTCTCTATCTGTATAGAGGCTGCCCTGTCCGGGCCTAGAAGTGTGGCGAATATGGTCGACAGTACCTCTTTCAGGTCTTCCGGGGCAGAGGATTCAGGCAGACCCTTGAGACGGAGAATCCATCTTCTATTTCTATTTTCAAGGTCCTCGAGTAGCTCATAGGTCTTGTTGAGATGAGCATGATGCGAGGTGAGGTGCTGCACCACGGAGGATGAGTGAAGGGTGAGGGCAGAACAGGCCGAATCGAGAGAGTCCATGCGCTTCCCCATACCCTGTATGTCTGAGCGCAGGTCTGAAAGCTCCAAGAGCACCGGAGCTATAGCTTGTGCCAACACTTTATGGAGGAAAGACTTTGTAATGTTGCTAGATATGGTGTCCGCTCTGTCAGTACTCGGGATACTGTCTAAATCGGAGTCCTCTGCTGCGTCCCCCGAATGGAGATTCTCTGACCCCATTTTGCACGCCATCACTGGAAACTGCAGTGCTTTCTTCTTGAAGAACTTATGGACCTCTGCTTGGCAATTTTTACCACTTGGAGTGCCCAGAGGTTCCCCACCTCTGTCCCTGCTAACTTTTGCATGTCACACTTTTCAGATTTTTATTTGATTCAAATTTTGAAAACCATATATCATTTTCATTCCACTTCACAATTATCTGCTACTTTGTGTTGGTTTATCACTGAAAATCTCAATACAATACATTTGTATTGTGGTTGTAAGGTGACAAAATGTGAAAGTTCAAGGGGTATGAATACTTTTGCAAGTCACTGTAACTCCTTTCCATTACTACTAGCATTACTAGCAGCAGAATTTGGAGTTATATTAATACTTAAACCCCCACAAACAACTTTTTGCTATAAATAGGTCTCCAAACTAGTAATTCCCATAGTGATTTGATGTATTGTGGAATACTTTTCTCAGCCCTCTTAAAAGGGCTGTGACTGTAATTTAACCCAAGTTGAATCAACCAGATTAAAGATAAGACACTTAGTGGACTTGACCTTGTAATAGCTGAGGGAACTAAAGTGTTGGATTAAGGTGTAATTTGGAGGTAAGGTTGTCTCAGGGAATGATAGGCATGTGATAACATAATCAGCAAAAATCCCTATGGGATGGTCTACATAACCAACTGTAATACCTTTCACCTCAGGAGAAGACCTTATTCTATGAGCAAAAGGCTCCATTATCATAGCAAAAATAATCAGTAAAAATGGACAGCCCTGATGGGTGTCATTGGTTGTTTGGTAGGATTTAGAAAGAGAGCCTCAGGAGAACACTTTAGCTGAGGGGAATGAGTACAGTGCCATAATAGCTTGCACCAAGGAGGCAGGAAATCCAAATACTATCAAAACCTCCCTCAGGTATCCCCAAAGAACACTGTTGAAAGCCTTCTCCACATCCAGTGATAGAAGCAGAAAAGGTGTCCAACCAGTACTGCATACTGAATATTCAGGAGCGGTGAGCGCTATCCAACAACTGCCATCTCCTTAATAAATCCATCTAGATCATTATTAATAATTGAAGGCACAATATTAGTCAACCTGATAGTCAGAATTTTGGAATACACTTAAATCAGTTTTGATTCACAATATTGCCCTAAAATTTGCTGGATTGTCTGCAACTTTCTCCAGTTTAAGAAGAGTTACCACTATCACTGCCAACATTTCTTCATATCACAAGGCATTATGGGAAAGGAGCTGGGGAGCTCACGCGCCCTCTGTTGGATATAACAGATCCTCAATTTGGCTAAAATCCTGTTTGCTGTCTCAAGACTCGGTGAGTCAAAAGCAAATTGAGGATCTGTTACATCCAACAGAGGGCGCATGAGCTCCCCAGCTCCTTTCCCATAATGCCTTGTGATATGTAGATGCTTAGTAGAGGGCGAAAGGCAATCCAAAACTCTACACACCTTCACTGGTGCTCTCCTCAAGGAGAGATGTTCCTGTCCCTAAGCCACTCATTGCCTCTCACAAAGCCAGCCAACTCACTTTTCTCTGCACTGATGAGGGACAAAAATCCCGAAACGGTGCTGTATGCAGATAAGCGAAGTTGGCTTGGCTAAAATCCTGTTTGCTGTCTCAAGACTCGGTGAGTCAAAAGCAAATTGAGTATCTGTTACATCCAACAGAGGGCGCATGAGCTCCCCAGCTCCTTTCCCATAATGCCTTGTGATATGTAGATGCTTAGTAGAGGGCGAAAGGCAATCCAAAACTCTACACACCTTCACTGGTGCTCTCCTCAAGGAGAAATGTTCCTGTCCCTAAACATTTCTTCAGGAAAGTAGTCTGTAGAACGCACCCTCTTATAGAGTCTAGTCAAATAAGGAGTCAACTAGGAACAATAGGTCCTATAAAAGTCTTTGGTTAGCCCTTGCTGGGCCTGGGGACTTTTTAACTATAGCCTGCTGCACCTCTAGTTGTGTAAATGGACCCTCTAAAGATGGCACCTTGGCAGCAAAATGGTCAGCTGGGATTTTTGTCTTAGCCTGCTGAGATTTTAGTTGAGATGCCAATAATGAACGAGCTTTATTATCATGACAATTGTAGTTAAGTTTCAATCACCTTAGCACCACATAATACTGGTAAGCATTAAGTTGGTGTATTTGAGCTTGAATTTGAGAGATCTCATTAATTTTCAACTAGCAAAATAAAGTTTTGTTTAGTCTATGGAGATTGGTTAACTGTAATTGTAGCTATGTGAAGCTGAGATGTCCTACACTTCTTATCATACGCACCTTGTTGGATAAAGTGCCATCTAATGAGCACACCACAGTGTAATCCAAAACCTCCAAAGTCCAGTGTAACTCACCTTCCAACCTCCAACTGGACGTCATATATATCAACCACCAGGACCTACTGCTGCCTTTATCGACCACTTCACCACCTGGCTAATGCACTTCCTATCCACTGACACCCCAACCATCATCATGGGTGATTTCAACATCCCCATTAACACAAACCACCCCCCCCCGCTTTCAGTCTCCTGTCCATCACTGCCTCCTTTGGTCTCTCTTAATGGTCCTCCTCTACCACCCACACAAAGGGGCACACGCTCGATCTCATATTCACCCATCTCTGCTCACTAGTCAACCTCTCTAACTCTCTGTCCATTGCTCTCTGACCACAACCTGCTGACATTCTTTGCCCTCTCCTCAGTAATAGACCCCACAACCCCTAAACCAACATACCCCCGCAGGAACCTTAATCGCCTTGACATCTGTATGCTCTCAGACTCTCTCCTACCACTTGCTGACGTATCCTCACTCCAGGACGCAGATACCGCCGCTGACTTCTACAATACCACCATCACTTCAGCCCTTGACTCTGTGTCCCCCTTCACTAACACCAGAGCCCGGCCGATCAATAGGCAACTCTGGCACACTGACCTGACTAAAAAACTGAGACGTGCCTCACGGGTTGCAGAACTCCTCTGGAAGAAAAGCCACTCCCAGGAGGACTTCCTTAGATACAAAGAGGCAGTTCTCACATTCAATAATGCACTCACCTCTGCAAAGCAGGTCTACTTCTCCACAGTAATATCTGCCCTATCCCGCAACCCCAAACAGCTATTCACTACCTTCAACTCCCTACTCCATCCTCCTGAGCCCCCTCCACAGCTAATGACTTTGCTTCTTATTTCAAAAGCAAAATTGACACCATTAGAGGCAGTCTCACCCTACACCCTCGACAACCACTCTATCCAACTGCTCGGTGCTCTTCTTCTTTAACCTGTTTCTCCACCATCACTGATGAAAAGCTCTCCACTCCAATCTCTAAATCCCACTTCACCTCCTGCGCGCTTGACCCGATCCAGTCACATCTCATCCCCAAACTCTCTGAAGTAGGGTCAGACTGGCCGGAGAATTCACCGGTCCCCCGGTGGTCCCCGTGCCTTTAGGGGGCAGTACTGGAACTTCACTGCCTTTTTTTTTTATAGGCAGTGGAGGTGTGGTAAGGCCCCCATTCACTTACCTCTCCCCGCTCAAGGCCAGGGCTCCCTGTGCATTGCACATCACGTTGCGATGACTAAATACCTGATAGATGAAGGTCTGTCTGCTGAGACCCCCACTGGGCCTGAAAATTTCCCACCCCCCACCACTTGGTGGGAATTCAGCGTGACCGCAGCCAGGCTGAATATAGGTGTGTTGCTTGGTGGATGGACGAACCCACGTGGCTCTCATTCACTTTGATGGGAATGCCAAAGAACAGTACTCAGCTATCTGCAGCACTCCTGTTATAGAGAATGGGGGCTCGTCCATCCACCAACCAGAAGATGTGTGGTTATTTTCATTGTTAATGCCATGTTGTTGATCTGATACTGAAGTAACACAGTAAGAAGAATCCTTAAAAACTGTTATATAACTTTGTGTATTGTGTATGTTTATTGTGCAGTGATAGCAGCGTGTGAAGCTAATAGCATGGAAACGCAAATTTTTTTTTTTTTTTTTTGGGGGGGGCGTCTTTCTATAGTCCTCCTCAGGCACCAAAGAGGCTAGGTTCACCACTGAATGTACCAAATGAAACTAAGGAAATGTTCACAACAATTTGGGTTAATAAAGAAGTGTTTTGATTTACTTACCTTCAGTAGTGGAGCTGTAGTAGGGTGTGTCTGCCCTGACCTTATAAGAGGCAAGTCTGCAGCAACACTAGTGTTTATGGGAAATGTCTATGGTATAAAAGGACTTTTTATTCCATCTGTTGGATTTTGTTGTACAGAGTATGCATATTTTCTGATGAATTCATTTTTTTTGGTCAAAATTGGATTTCCTAAAATAAACTCCTTTGGATTTATTTTCATCAATCAAGGCCTGGTTGTTTTTTTGAAAATCCCATCCTTCACATATTGTGTCAGAACAAGTGGGATCATTTTTGAGTACTTCAGTATAAAGAAACAAGGGAGTTATGTACAAGACACATTCCTGGTGCATTAAAACAAAATAAACCGTGTCTGCAAAGCAACTGCTGCAAGCAAGCAGGTCAAAATGGAAAGTCAAGGTGCTAGAGTGCACAGATAGAGTAGGAAGCAGAAGTGCAAGGAATTGCAGGAAAAAGGCAAATAGAGGAAGCCAGGAAAAAACTTGAGGAATTGCAACGGCAGGATGAACACTGGTGGGAACAGTTCCAAATACTGAGACAGGAACAGCAAATGGTTCTGCTGCCTAATCCGGCACTTGTTGCTATGTCTCCTTGGAAAGACCTTTATATGTTGAAACTTAAGCCACAAGATGATATTGAGGTATATTTATCCTCATTTGAAAGAATTTCACACACCTGTCAGTTGCCTAAGGAACAGTGGGTAGTAAGACTGGCAACATAACTTACTGGACAAGCCCAACTGGATATAGCCACATGAACATAAACAATGCAAATAACTATGACTTGGTTAACGAGACTATTCTAAAGCAATATGATATCAGTGAGGAAACCTACAGGCAGAGGTTCGGAGAACTTAAGTACTGCTACAGAAGCCTTTACTCGACTGCAAGAATTATACATGAAATGGATTAAACCAGACACCAAGATGACTGAGCAGATCAGTGAAGTGACCATACTTGAACAGTTTGTACAAATTCTACCAGCTGATGTTCGTGCCTGGGTTAAAAAATATCGGCCTAAAAATGCTGACAAAGCAATTTCTTTGGCAGAAGACTTTCTCCTAGCAAAAAGAGACCTAAGCAGATCTGTAAATGGCCCATCCAAACCAATCAGAATTATCTCTGGGGGGGAGAGGTCAAGAAGCCACAACTCCATTAAAAACAGTCACCAAAAATGTACTATATTTGTCATGAAAAGGGACATTTAGCAAAATTTTGCCAAATTAGCAAAAGGCAATAAAGGCCCAACGTCTGGATTGTTTTTTGCTTGCAGTGACTTTATTCTGCCAATGCAAATTAATGGACAAACATGCTGCATTCAGGCAGTAAACTAAGTTTGGTAAAGGGGGACTTAATAACGCATAAGATGGACTTTCCCAAAGTGCCAATTACTTGTGTTCATGGAGACACAAAAAATTACAACTTGAACTGCAGTTGTATGAGAAATGTTTTACCATGCCAGCAGTTGTTGTTCCTGAACTACAAGTACCAGTGATCCTTGGAAGAACCACTCCTGGATTCAAAGATTTGCTAATGGGGGAAAGTCATTTGAACAAAAACAGGATATTGACTTATATCCATTTTATGAGCAAGGTTTAACTAACTTTAAATTGGTTGAAGAAAGTGGGAAGTCTGTTACACCCATTTATCTAGTTGAAGATAATATTTTATATAAAGTGTGCAGTTACCCAAAAACAGGAGAACAAGTGCAACAGTTACAAGTAGTTGTGCCAAAAAGGTTCAGATCAGAAATTTTTAAATTAGCACATGATGTTCCTATTGCTGGTCATTTGGGTTATAAAAATACTTTGGCCAGAGTACTTTATCGGTTCTAGAAGTTCACTGCTTCTGCTCCTCCCAAAGCAGAACTTATACCCTTGCCAGTAATTGATGAACCATTTAATATTATGAGTATGGATATTATTGGTCCACTAGAAAAAAGTTCCAAAGGTAACCGCTTTATTCTGACAATTGTAGACTACTGTACCAAGTACCCTGAAGCCATACCCATTTGCACAGTTATTGCTAAAAGAGTTGCTGAGGAAATTTTGAGTGTGTTTAGCAGGTTTGGATTACCTAAGCATATCCTTACTGATCAGGGTAGTAACTTCACATCTTTTTTTCTGTTAGAAGTCTATCAACTTCTCTGTATACAGTCCCTCAGAACTACCTCTTATCATCCACAAATCAATGGGCTGACTGAATGATACAACCCTTGAAAAATATGCTTAGAAAATTAGCACACAACACAATGATCCAAAACTTTGGGACAAATGGTTGCCTTTTCTGATATTTGCCTGTTGTGAGGTTCCACAGGAGTCTACAGGGTTTAGCCATTTTGAATTGTTATATGAGAGAGGAAGGAGGGGGGGGGGTAAGGTGAGAGGGGTTAGTGTGGAAGTTACATAGCAGGAAGCTGAACCATGTAAACAAATGCAGAAGATACCAGGGGATCCCAGAGACACCCAGAAATTACTCAAAACATGGCTAAAGGTATATGGGTGTATTTATTAACCCATTAATAGCATTAACAGACATTTAAAAAAAACAAAAACATTTTTTGCCTCAAAAACCCCTTTAAATTGGGAGTTATTGAACTCTCCAAAAGTCCTTGGTCATCGCCTGTAGTGATGGTTGGGAAAAAAAGATGGGACAATAGGATTTTGCATAGATTTTTGTAAAATTAATGCTATATCTAGTTTTGACAAATACCCAATGCCACATAGTGATGATCTCATAAATAGATCTGGGTATGCAGAATATATTTCTACTCTAGATTTATGTAAGGGTTATTAGCAAATTCCACTTGATGAGAAATCAAAAGAAAAAACTGCTTTTGTGATGCCTATTGGTTTATGTCAGTTCATAAAATTACCATTTGGTCTTCATGGTGCTCCAGCCATGTTTCAAAGGTGAAGGATTATATGGAGTACAGTTCTTGCTTATTTAGATGACGTTGTAATTTTAAGCAAATCATGAGAAGACCACTTGTATCACTTTGAAAAAAGAAACAACTGAAATTTAGAAAGCTGGTTTCACAATTAATCCATGTAAATGTGATTTATGATTTCAAGAAACAAAGTACCTTGAATTTATTGTGGGTAACGGTAAAGTAAGGCCAGAAATATCAAAAGTACAAGTCATTCAATCTGCTACTATTCCAGCCACAACTCTAGTGTTTTATAGAGAAAACTACATAGGATTATGGGAAATGTCTATAGTATAAAATGACTCAGACAGCAAGCTGGGTTGGGAATGCAGCAGCCTAAAATGTAAAGATTTTGTTGTACACAGTATGGATATTTTCTGATTATTTTTTTTTTTTTGTTAAAATTGGACTTCCAAAATATTCTCCTTTGGATTTCCTTTCATGAATCAAGGTCTGATTATTTTTTGGAAAATCTCATGCCTCACAAGAAATAACTTGCCAACTAAGTTTATGACATTCATTTTTATTTAAGCTGTGGTGTATAAACTAAGCTAACCAGTATGCCTCACCTTTGATGAGAAAGAAATGTTCATACATTCAGGTAGAATGGCTTTTTCCATAAGTAACAGTAGTCCACTGTTTCATCCTCCACCGAACTGGATATATCCACTATTTTGCTATGTGCAATCATTAACTCTTAGATTCAATATGGGAAGTGTGGTTACCCAGTGCAACCAGGTCCATCTGCAGGTTAGTAAAAGCTGTCTGAATTTCAGTATGGATAGGAAAATTAAGGTCTGCTAAAAGTGACCCCATCAGAGTCTCAGTCATAGGGTTATTGCCTCCCCTAACAAGAGCAATTGGGCCTGTAGGAGGAAGAGAATCCAGAGTAGCAGCTTGCAGGCCTTCTTGTTTGGCCTTTTTTCACGGATGACCGACCTGCTGTGGTGAGGTAAACAGCAGTGGAGAGGTACCCAGTGGAGTCAAGGCACCATGTTGGGGTGTAGAACTTCTAGAGCGATGTATACTCACTGCTGCTTGTAAAGCCGATCCAATGGAGGTGAGCGTATTCCAGCGCAGGAGCATGAAGTGGGAGCCATCTGGTTGAGAGTCTGCAGGCGGAAAAAACGTTGTCATTTTGAGTGGACTTTTCTTAGTTTTTTGGTGGCTCATCATAGCTTCCACTGCTAGTGTGGATAAGAAGGCAGGTGAGAGCTTGCAAAGGCAAGTTGAGAAGTTGCATGCTGCACTTTGGTGGGAGTCATGAAGGAGCAGTGCTTGTACACAACTGCTGCCATGTGTAGCTAGCCACGCCCCCCGGTTATCTTGGTTTTTAAAGGACACTTCATAGTTGTGTACTGGAGATTCAATTCTGAATCTATTTTATCTGATTGGACTACAACATTAGCACCATGGCATAGTAGAGTTACTGATACAATTTGCATACCACTTACAGTGTATGCCAATAAATGTGACTATATTATGTGTCTTACTGTACAGTCATGGCCAAAAGTTTTGAGAATGACACAAATATTATATTTTCACATGATCTGCTGCCCTCTGGTTTTTATGTGTGTTTGTCAGATGTTTTTATCACATACAGAAATATAATTGCATTCATATTATGAGTAACAGAAGCTTATATTGACAGTTAGAATGAGTTAATGCAGCAAGTCAATATTTGCAGTGTTGACCCTTCTTCTTCAGGACCTCTGCAATTCTCCCTGGCATGCTCTCAATCAACTTCTGGACCAAATCCTGACTGATAGCAGTCCATTCTTGCAGAATCAATGCTTTAATTTTGTCTGAATTTGTTGGTTTTTGTTTGTCCACCCGTCTCTTGATGATTGACCACAAGTTCTCAATGGGATTAAGATCTGGGGAGTTTCCATGCCATGGACCCAAAATCTCTATGTTTTGTTCCCTGAGCCATTTAGTTATCACCTTTGTTTTATGGCAAGGTGCTCCATCATGCTGGAAAAGGCATTGTTGAGCGCCAAACTGCTCTTGGACGGTTGGGAGAAGTTGCTCTTGGAGGACATTCTGGTACCATTCTTTATTCATGGCTGTGTTTTTAGGCAAGACTGTGAGAGAGCCGATTCCCTTGGCTGAGAAGTAACCCCACACATGAATGGTTTCAGGATGCTTTACAGTTGGCATGAGACAAGACTGGTGGTAGCGCTCACCTCTTCTTCTCCGAATAAGCTGTTTTCCAGATGTTCCAAACAATCGAAAAGGGGATTCATCAGAGAAAATGACTTTACCCCAGTCCTCAGCAGTCCACTCCCTGTACCTTTTGCAGAATATCAGTCTGTCCCTGATGTTTTTTCTGGAGAGAAGTGGCTTCTTTGCTGCCCTCCATGAGACCAGGCCTTGCTCCAAAAGTCTCCGCCTCACAGTGCGTGCAGATGCACTCACACCTGCCTGCTGCCATTCCTCAGCAAGCTCTGCACTGCTGGTAGCCCGATCCCACAGCTGAAACACTTTTAAGAGATGGTCCTGCCGCTTGCTGGTCTTTCTTGGGCGCCCTGGAGCCTTTTTGGCACCAATGGAACCTCTCTCCTTGAAGTTCTTGATGATGCGATAGATTGTTGACTGAGGTGCAATCTTTCTAGCTGCAATACTCTTCCCAGTTAGGTCATTTTTGTGCAGTGCAATGATGACTGCACGTGTTTCTTTAGAGATAACCATGGTTAACAGAAGAGAAACAATGATGGCAAGCACCAGCCTCCTTTTAAAGTGTCCAGTGGTGTCATTCTTACTTAATCATGACAGATTGATCTCCAGCCCTGTCCTCATCAACACCCACACCAGTGTTAATGGAGCAATCACTGAAACGATGTTAGGTGGTCCTTTTAAGGCAGGGCTGCAATGATATTGAAATGTGTTTTGGGGGATAAAGTTCATTTTCTAGGCAAATATTGACTTTGCAAGTAATTGCTGTTAAGCTGATCACTCTTTATAACATTCTGGAGTATATGCAAATTGCCATTAGAAAAACTGAAGCAGTAGACTTTGTAAAAATTAATATTTGTATCATTCTCAAAACTTTTGGCCATGACTGTATATACAAAGCACTTAACAGCACAATGAAAAATAACAAGTCATAAGTAGCTTTTAAATTGCATTTATTTCTGGAATCACTTATGCTCTCACTGGGAATCAATGGGATGTGCTTTGAGAGAATTATATTGACAGCTGGTAAAGAAGTGGAAGGATATTGAACTGTATGTTATTTTGAGCCATAAATTCTCAAAAGTTTAAAGAGAAAAAGAAATGCCCCCTCATGTTGCCTTCTAGAATTTCTATAATTTAAATGGTTTAATCATTCATGTTACTGCACCTTATATTCAGGAGCAAATTTATCAATAAGTGCTACAGAGAATGCAAAACCTACAAGTCTTAAAATGATATGCCTCAATAATAAGAGTATGTTGTTAGAAATTTAACATAATAATAATAAAAATTAAAATAATAATAAAAACTAAAATAATTGAAACAGTCTTGGGAAAAATGCCTGTCAGTGAGGATGCCAAGAAATTCTACAGTGAGCTCAGCGATCAGGAGCAAGTGAAAGAATTTTGACATGGAATTCAAGAATATGGCATCACAAACAATAAAAGTACCAGTAGAAGCATGGTGAATCTTCACAGATAATGAGATCCAGCATGTCATGAAGTGGGCTCACAACTGGAAATACCCTGGCCCAAACAAGCTACACAACTTCTCGGTTAAGTAGAAGAAGATAACCAGTCAGTGCTGGATAGATGAGCTTCAGACCAGATAGTTGATCTTTCTTGAAGGTAAAGGGCAACACATTTATGCATTAATCAGCAAATTAAATACAGTCATATCTAGAGTAAGTTGAAATAAGAAATGTCAAGGGGTGTCGAATCCTTTGAAGTAAATCGCTAGTTGTGGAATAACCAGAATATGAAAAAGGATATCAAAACTCAACTTCAAATTCTTACATTGGGATGCAACCATTTGTTATCTTAGCTAATGAATCTGAAGTCTAGCACTCAATATTACCTAGGGAACAGTTGCGGGGAAAACATACGTCAGCCAAGGCTTTCCAAAGTGAGGAGGCTGTCCACGTTTTTTGAGCATGTAAGTAGTCTTGAGTTCAAGACTATAGTCAACCTTTATAGCATTAATATTCTCAGAAAGAGAAATATGTTTTGGGAGTTTACATTGTTTTGTTATGACTGTACACTGCACGGCAGTGTTAACTGATTTCAGGATAGGGTCCATATTTAGAAAGCACAATGCTAGAGCAGAGCTCAGGGAAACCAGAGCACCACTAACCCTAGAAGCAAAACCAAATATCTGAACCCAAGAGAGTCTTATCACCGGGCAGTTCCAACACATGTGAATGTATGTTCCCATATTCCCACACCCACTCCAACATAGACCAATTTTAGCAAAGAACTGGACCGTGCATACTAAAAAAGTTATATATTTTTTTAAACATTTCCCAGTGTTTTACCCCTTTAGATACAAATTTATTTAATTTAAAGGCCTGTTCCCAATCTATGGGGGAGATTTTGCAGTGAAGCTCCAACTCCAACCATTTGGAGCAGTAGGAAGAAGATTGTTGCAGATTCAATGCAAAAATTAGGTCAAGCACTGCTTGGAAAAGTCTTAACAAACTTAACCTAGGCTTAGATTTACTTTGCTCCAGAATCAAAAGCATATAGGCCAGTGCAGTGACTGCTGCCATATTATGTAGGAATTGAAAAAAAAAGAGACCAGAGCTCAGAGAAGAGTGAGGGCTGAGAGGTTTTTTTTTTTTTTGGTAAATGCTTCAAATGGGTGTAACTAATGTAATATGAGGGTGAAGGAGCCATATGTGTGGCGATAGGGGAGGAGTGATGGGAACCTGTGTATGGTGAACTGGTTCTATGTGTTGTAAAGGGGAAGCAGGTTAGGGAGTCCTGTGTATTGAAATTGAGAGAGGGTCTTGTGCATGGGGTCAAAGCATGACAGGGTGCCGTGTGGTGAGCAAGGGAGGGGTGGCAGTATATGTACTATGCATGTCATTATACAATATGTGTAATACATTGCTGCATGCTAATACACTCGTGGACAAAATTGTTGGTACCCCTCGTTTAATGAAAGAAAAACCCACAATGGTCACAGAAATAACTTCAATCTGACAAAAATAATAATATATAAAAATTCTATGAAAATGAACAAATGAAAGTCAGACATTGCTTTTCAACCATGCTTCAACAGAATTTTTTTAAAAAGTATATTCATGAAACAGGCCTGGACAGAAATGATGGTACCCTTAACTTAATATTTTGTTGCACAACCTTTTGAGGCAATCACTGCAATCAAACGATTCCTGTAACTGTCAATGAGACTTCTGCACCTCTCAACAGGTATTTTGACCCACTCCTCATGAGCAAACTGCTCCAGTTGTCTTGGGTTTGAAGGGTGCCTTTTCCAGACAGCATGTTTCAGCTCCTTCCAAAGATGCTCAATAGGATTTAGGTCAGGGCCCATAGAAGGTCACTTCAGAATAGTCCAATGTTTTCCTCTTAGCCATTCTTTGGTGTTTTTAGCTTTTTTTGGGGGGGTCATTATCCTGTTGCAAATCCCATAACCTGCGACTGAGACTAAGCTTTCTGACACTGGGAAGCACATTTCTCTCTAGAATCCCTTGATAGTCTTGAGATTTTATTGTACCCTGCACAGATTCAAGTCACCCTGTGCCAGATGCAGCAAAGCAGCCCCAGAACATAACAGAGCCTCCTCCACGTTTCACAGTAGGGACAGTGTTCTTTTCAAGATACACTTCATTTTTCCATCTGTGAACATAGAGCTGATGTGCCTTGCCAAAAATTTAGGTTTTTGTCTCATCTGTCCATGGGACATTCTCCCAGAAGCTTTGTGGCTTGTCAACATGTAGTTTGGCAAATTCCAGTCTGGCTTTTTTATGATTTGTTTTCAACAATGGTGTCCTCCTTGGTCGTCTCCCATGAAGTCCACTTTGGCTCAATGGTGCTATCTGACACTGATGTTCCTTGATCTTGAAGTTCACCTTTAATCTCTTTAGAAGTTTTTCTGGACTCTTTTGTTACCATTCGTATTATCCTTTTCTTTGATTTGTCATCAATTTTCCGCCATGTCCAGGGAGGTTGGCTACAGTCCCATGGATCTTAAATTTCTGAATAATATGTGCAACTGTAGTCACAGGAACATCAAGCTGCTTGGAGATGGTCTTATAACCTTTACCTTTAACATGCTTGTCTATAATTTTCTTTCTAAGTTTCTGAGACAACTCTTTCCTTCGCTTCCTCTGGTCCATGTTCAGTGTGGTACTCACTATGTCACCAAACAGCACAGTGAGTATCTGTAGCCCTATATACAGGCCCACTGACTGATTACAAGATTGTAGACACCTGTGATGCTAATTAGTGGACACACCTTGATTTAACATGTCCCGTTGGTCACATTATTTTCAGGGGTGCCATCATTTCTGTCCAGGCCTATTTCATGAGTTTTCGTTTTAAAAAAATTCTGTTGAAGCATGGTTGGAAAGCAATGTCTGACTTTCATATGTTCATTTTCATAGAATTTTTATATATTATTACTTTTGTCAGATTCAAGTTATTTCTGTGACCATTGTGGGTTTTTCTTTAAATTAAACGAGGGGTCCCAACAATTGTGTCCATGTGTGTATTATTTAGGTGGTATGTCTGGTTATAACTGTAGATACGCAGAACAGCTGATCATACCTTTAAATATGCATAACATACCTAATATATTGGTGGAATTTGTTGGTGCTATATAAATAAAATGTATTATTATATGTGCCCTTTCCTTAGCTGTATCTTTACATATGAATATTATGTATGGTTCTACCTTTATACTGTATATGCATGATATGCATGGTTGCACCTTTGTACAGTATATGCTTTGTGTCTGGCTGTACATTTTTGAGATGAGTACCCAAAATTACATTAAAAATTGGTCTCAGGAGTTGAATGTATTATACACCCAGTGCTAATGCCCGCAATCAGTCTGCCATACAAATGCTGATATTTTGCAATGCATTGCAATCCATTATCATGGTAATGGATTGCATTAGTGCTCAGATCCCCTCAGGTTCAAGACCCCAAGGGGTCTAATAAATTCAAAAAAATTAATACTGTAAAACACATACACATTAGATATTGCTGTATCCAAAAATGCCCAGTCTACAAACCTATACAAATATTTTTAACATATGGTGAACGCAGTAGCGAGCAAAAAAATCAAAAGAGCCGAATCACCGTTTTTTTTTTTCAATTCAAAGTTTATTGGTTTTCAAAAAGGCATAAAATATAGTGACAACAGATAACTGCAATGGCAGCAACAACAGTTTATACTGTAGATAACAGGGATCCCTGAGTAGAAGCCAGAGGACAAGAAGAGGAGGGGAAGGGGAGAAGAAAGGAGGAATAAGGGAAAGGAGCTGCGAGGCAACTAAAACAAAACAACACAGACTATGAGGGAAGAAAGGAGGAAAAAAAGGGAGGGGGGGCTATACTGCAAAAGTATCCGGGTCTGGGGGAGGACCCAGGGGCGCAAACAATCGAAAATTCATCAGAAAGAGCAATAAGACTCCACAAGGATCATAGCCAGAGGGCCAAGTATAGTTCTAAACAAGTAACACATCAGTTAGCTATAAAAGCAGGTGCATCCCACTATAAGTCTATGGGGGAGGTACACAGGAAGAGAAGCGTCTGATATTCACTGGTACATTGGAATTCCATCCAGTAGATCCAGGTTTTGTTAAAAGTTTTAACAGTGTCATACAGGAAAGAGGTAAGATTCTCCATACGCATAATCTCATTGACCCTCAAAATCCAGCGGGAGAGAGGGGGGTTCAGTTCACTTCCAAAACTGTGGGATATATGCCGGAGCAGTGAGGACCAAAAATCGAAGCAAGGAACACTTATAGATACACACTAGGGATTCACAATGATGGAGTAGGAACAGAGCAGGGTCCAAGTGGTCTCAGTAACTTGAGAAATAATCCTCTTAACCCCGTCCCAGAAGGGGGATAAAGTGCTACAAGATCAAAAAATGTGTAACATGGTGTCCTCCGCCACCACACACCTCCTGAATTTCCATTTTTTTCACTGTTTTGCCTCTGATAAAAATTTGAATAAAAAGTGATCAAAGCAAGACAGTACTCAAAATGGTATAACTAAAAAGTACATCTGTCCCGCAAAAAAAAGACGCAATAATCACCCCCGTACATGGAAATATAAAAAAGTTACGGGTGTCAGAATATGGCGACTTCAAGTTTTGGATTTTTGTTAAGGGGTTAAAATGTAAATAAAACCATATAACCATAACAATTAATACAAGCAAATAATCCAACATAAAACAAGTAAAAACAGAGGGGAACACAAGACAAGTACCAAGAGAAAAAGGGGGGGAAATAACAATGGGGGGTAGGCAAACCTCCAGAGAATCACAAATCATTCTCGAAAAAATAGTCAATTATAGTGTGGGATTTGTGGGGAGGGGAATAAAAAGTATACAAGTGATCTGTCGGATAGCCATTCTGTTAATTTTTGTAGATTTATTGGTGTGCTTGGGATCTTTGCTCTGTTGTATGACCCAGTTTTGGGAAAGCTTTGGAAAGATGGCATCACAACTCTAGAATAATTTAGTATACAAAGGGAGTTCAGTGAATGCAAGGTGCTCAATGGCTGCAAAACAGTCATAATTCATTGTTAGTGATGTGTGAACCTTGAAAGGTTAGTTTTGTGAATATTCAGGAGGCTAACCTGCAAGTTTTGGTTCTTGGTCCGAAACTAAAATGCTATTATTATTCTTGGATGTCATGACACTGGCACTCAGTGACCTGACATCAGCGCACCTCACATGACGATTAAGGCACAATCACAGGCCTAAGGTGTGACCCTGGGATGGGTGGCATTGGAGAAGATGTGGCTGAAGACCAGATGTGGGAAAGAAGACTGGATTCCCAGAAAAAGTGAAGAAAGTTGAGAATCTGTAATTTTTATTTTGTCCACACCTCTTCTGGGCCTCTGCTAATTATACTCTGTGGTCTCTTTAAAATAATGGTTTGAGTGTAAAGAAACCCCAACATTCCAGACTCGGAAAAAATAAAATTTGTAATGAACCTGGCTCATCTCTAATCATCACTAATCTAATTTATAACAAACTCTGCTCCTCTCCAATCATCATCCACCACTGTGCTTGAAAGTTGGTATGTGTTCTAATGTACTGTGTTTGGTTTTTGCCAAATGTAGTACTGTGTGTTATAGTGAAACATCTCTGCTTTTTGTTGTGAAAATTTCTGATATTATGGAGAACTATTTCTTTCTCTGCATATCAAGTGGCATCTTCAGCTCATGTGTCAGAATTAAATTGGCCAACAATGTAAGACCAAGACCATCCTCCTCCTCCCTGTGGTCATTCTAGTAGCCAAGCTACTGTACATTCACAAGAAGTACATGGTTATTTTCATCATCACTGTCTGCTTCTTCTAGTTCAATTCTTCGTTCTGTCATCCATAACAGAATGTGTAGATAATAAACAATAATACACGCCCAGTCATCAACTTGTGAACTCGTACCTGGCCAATTTGCTGGTAGTTCATTTGTAACACTTAGTGGATTAGTGGATCCATAAATTTGATCAGGGTCTAGAAAATTGTAGTAGGATTGAGCAAAAAGGGTTCAGAGGGGAGAGTTACAAGTATCGAAGTGGTGGAAGGGGTAAGTGTGTAGGTTACGAGCTAGCATCGACCCAGAGATGGCTCCAGTTGTTATCATTTCGAAAAGCATGCCAAGGCACACAGGTGGTGTTGTATGTTTGAGTATTTCTAAGCTCTAGGTGAGAAAGCTCCTCCAGACGTTCAACCTGGCAGATCTTACGTAAATTGGTGGAATGGGGGAGGAAGTGTCTGATGCTCAATAGAGGGAGATTAGTGTTTTTGTTATTGTGAGTAGTTGGAGCCATAAGTGTTTATGGAAGGCTTTGGGGAACGGTGGCCAGAGTTTGAGGAAAATTATTTGAGGAGTCAGCGGAATCTTATGACTGCAGTTTCCAATACTTTGGATTTGGGTCCAATAAGCAAGTATTCCCTCGCATTCCCACCATATATGGAGATGGGTGTCGGGGAACTATATATGGAGATAGGTAACAACAACAGAGGAAGTTGTAAGGAGTACCTATGAAATAGAGACAGGGTTTTGTACCACCTGGTGGTCAATTTGTAACTAGACTCTTGGAGATGGACACATCTGGAGGGGCCAAAAGATTGTCGGAGAACATTAATATCATCAGGAGACAATGAAATCTGTAGCTCTGATTTCCAAGTTTTCAGGAAGGATGGGGGGATTTAATATATTCCTGTAATAGGCTAGCATACAGTAGAGATAAAAGTTTTTTAGGGGGGGGGGGACGCTGGAGGTTCTCTAGCCAAGAAGTAGGGTGTGCAGGAGTCTCCGACTTCTGTACTCCCAGATAGGCACCTCTAAGAGATTGATCGGTCAAAAATGAATATTGGCTAATTCCGGAATCACTTTATGTTCGGGAAAGGTTGGGATAGCTCTGTCAATTTATATACAGTGCCTTGCGAAAGTATTCGGCCCCCTTGAACTTTTCAACCTTTTGCCACATTTTAGGCTTCAAACATAAGGATATAAAATGTAAATTTTTTGGAGAAGAATCAACAACAAGTGGGACACAATTGTGAAGTGAAACGAAATTTATTGGTTATTTTAAAGTTTTGTAAAAAATTAAAAACTGAAAAGTGGGGCGTGCAATATTATTCGGCCCTTTACATTCAGTGCAGCGAACTCACTCCAGAAGTTCAGTGAGGATCTCTGAATGATCCAATGTTGTCCTAAATGACTGATGATAAATATAATCCACCTGTGTGTAATCAAGTCTCTGTATAAATGCACCTGCTCTGTGATAGTCTCAGGGTTCTATTTAAAGCGCAGAGAGCATCATGAAGACCAAGGAACACACCAGGCAGGTCCGTGATACTGTTGCGGAGAAGTTTAAAGCCGGATTTGGATACAAAAAGATTTCCCAAACTTTAAACATCCCAAGGAGCACTGTGCAAGCGATCATATTGAAATGGAAGGAGTATCAGACCACTGCAAATCTACCAAGACCCGGCCATCCCTCTAAACTTTCATCTCAAACAAGGAGAAGACTGATCAGAGAGGCAGCCAAGAGGCCCATGATCACTCTGGATGAACTGCAGAGATCTACAGCTGAGGTGGGAAAGTCTGTCCATAGGACAACAATCAGTCATACACTGCACAAATCTGGCCTTTATGGAAGAGTGGCAAGAAGAAAGCCATTAATCAAAGATATCCATAAAAAGTCTCGTTTAAAGTTTGCTACAAGCCACCTGGGAGACACACCAAACATGTGGAAGAAGGTGCTCTGGTCAGATGAAACCAAAATCAAACTTTTTGGCCACAATGCAAAACAATATGTTTGGCGTAAAAGCAACACAGCTCATCACCCTGAACACACCATCCCCACTGTCAAACATGGTGGTGGCAGCATCATGGTTTGGGCCTGCTTTTCTTCATCAGGGACAGGGAAGATGGTTAAAATTGATGGGAAGATGGATGGAGCCAAATACAGGACCATTCTGGAAGAAAACCTGTTGGAGTCTGCAAAAGACCTGAGACTGGGACGGAGATTTATCTTCCAACAAGACAATGATCCCAAACATAAAGCAAAATCTACAATGGAATGGTTCACAAATAAACGTATCCAGGTGTTAGAATGGCCAAGTCATACCCCAAGCGACTTGCAGCTGTAATCGCAGCAAAAGGTGTTACAACAAAGTATTAACTTAAGGGGGCCGAATAATTTGGCATGCCCCACTTTTCAATTTTTTACAAAAGTTTAAAATATCCAATAAATTTCGTTCCACTTCACAGTTGTGTCTCACTTGTTGTTGATTCTTCACCAAAAAATTAAAATTTTATATCCTTATGTTTGAAGCCTGAAATGTGGCTAAAGGTTGAAAAGTTCAAGGGGGCCGAATACTTTCGCAAGGCACTGTATATCACCTCCAACCCCCCATGTACAGTGCTGGCCAAAAGTATTGGCACCCCTGCAATTCTGTCAGATAATACTCAATTTCTTCCAGAAAATGATTGCAATCACAAATGCTTTGGTAATAATATCTTCATTTATTTTGCTTGCAATGAAAAAACACAAAAGAGAATGAAAAAAAAAGTCAAATCATTGATCATTTTACACAAAACACCAAAAATGGGCCAGGCAAAAGTATTGGCACCCTCAGCCTAATACTTGGTAGCACAACCTTTAGACAAAATAACTGCGAACAACCGCTTCCGGTAACCATCAATGAGTTTCTTACAATGTTCTGCTGGAATTTTAGACCATTCTTCTTTGGCAAATTTCTCCAGGTCCCTGAGATTTGAAGGGTGCCTTCTCCAAACTGCCATTTTGAGATCTCTCCACAGGTGTTCTATGGGATTCAGGTCTGGACTCATTGCTGGCCACTTTAGAAGTCTCCAGTGCTTTCTCTCAAACCATTTTCTAGTGCTTTTTGAAGTGTGTTTTGGGTCATTGTCCTGCTGGAAGACCCATGACCTCTGAGGGAGACCCAGCTTTCTCACACTGGGCCCTACATTATGCTGCAAAATTTGTTGGTAGTCTTCAGACTTCATAATGCCATGCACACGGTCAAGCAGTCCAGTGCCAGAGGCAGCAAAGCAACCCCAAAACATCAGGGAACCTCCGCCATGTTTGACTGTAGGGACCGTGTTCTTTTCCTTGAAGGCCTCTTTTTTTTTTCCTGTAAACTCTATGTTGATGCCTTTTCCCAAAAAGTTCTACTTTTGTCTCATCTGACCAGAGAACATTCTTCCAAAAAGTTTTTGGCTTTCTCAGGTAAGTTTTGGCAAACTCCAACCTGGCTTTTTTATGTCTCTGGGTCAGAAGTGGGGGTCCTACCATAGAGTCCCTTTTCATTCAGACGCCGACGGATAGTACGGGTTGACACTGTTGTACCCTCGGACTGCAGGGCAGCTAGAACTTGTTTGGATGTTAGTCGAGGTTCTTTAGCCACCATCCGCACAATCTTTCGTTGAAATCTCTCGTCAATTTTTCTTTTCCCTCCACATCTAGGGAGGTTAGCCACAGTGCCATGGGCTTTAAACTTCTTGATGACACTGCGCATGGTAGACACAGGAACATTCAGGTCTTTGGAGATGGACTTGTAGCCTTGAGATTGCTCATGCTTCCTCACAATTTTGCTTCTCAAGTCCTCAGACAGTTCTTTGGTCTTCTTTCTTTTCTCCATGCTCAATGTGGTACACACAAGGACACAGGACAGAGGTTGAGTCAACCTTAATCCATTTCAACTGGCTGCAAGTGTGATTTAGTTATTGCCACCACCTGTTATGTGCCACAGGTAATTAACAGGTGCTGTTAATTACACAAATTAGAGAAGCATCACATGATTTTTCAAAGGGTGCCAATACTTTTGTCCACCCCCTTTTTTATGTTTGGTGTGGAATTATATCCAATTTGGCTTTTTGACAATTCTTTTTGTGGTTTTCCATTGATGACAAATTAAATGAAGATATTATTACCAAAGCATTTGTGATTGCAATCATTTTCTGGAAGAAATTGAGTATTATCTGACAGAATTGCAGGGGTGCCAATACTTTTGGCCAGCACTGTACATGTTTTTAGCTCATAACGCCTCATTCATTGTGTCAACATGTTTTTGTTTATGATGACGTTCTTTTCACCAGTTCTTACTTGTTGTGCGTATGTATATATTTGAAAAACAATAACAACAGTATAAAAAAAACATAGTTACAGATGTGCTAAAAAGTTTACATATCCCGGCAGATTTTTTGTTTTTTGGCCTTTTTTCAGAGAATATGAATGATAACACAAAAACTTTTTCTCCACTCATGGTTAGTGATTGGTTGAAGCCATTTATTGTCAAACTTCTGTGTTTTCTCTTTTTAAATCATAATGACAACCAAAATCAACAAAATGACCCTGATCAAAAATTCACATACCCCAGTTCTTAATACCGTGTATTGCCCCATCTAACATCAATGACCGCTTGAAGTCTTTTGTGGTACAGTACAGACCAAAAGTTTGGACACACCTTCTCATTCCAAGAGTTTTCTGTATTTTCATGACTATAAAAATTGTAGATTCACACTGAAGGCATCAAAACTATGAATTAACACATGTGGAATTATATACTTAACAAAAAAGTGTGAAGCAACTGAAAATATGTCTATATTCTAGGTTCTTCAAAGTAGCCACCTTTTGCTTTGATTACTGCTTTGCACACTCTTGGCATTCTCTTCATGAGCCTCAAGAGGTAGTCACCTGAAATGGTCTTCCAACAGTCTTGAAGGAGTTCCCAGAGATGCTTAGCACTTGTTCGCCCTTTTGTCTTCACTCTGCGGTCCAGCTCACCCCAAACCATCTCGATTGGGTACAGGTCTGGTGACTGTGGAGGCCAGGTCATCTGGCGTAGCACCCCATCACTCTCCTTCTTGGTCAAATAGCCCTTACACAGTCTGGAGGTGTGTTTGGGGTCTTCGTCCTGTTGAAAAATAAATGATGGTCCAACTAAACGCAAACCGGATGGAATAGCATGCCGCTGCAAGATGCTGTGGTAACCATGCTGGTTCAGTATTCCTTCAGTTTTGAATAAATCCCCAACAGTGTCACCAGCAAAGCACCCCCACACCATCACACCTCCTCCTCCATGCTTCACGGTGGGAACCAGGCATGTAGAGTCCATTCGTTCACCTTTTCTGCGTCGCACAAACACATGGTGGTTGGAACCAAAGATCTCAAATTTGGACTCATCAGACCAAAGCACAGATTTCCACAGGTCTGATGTCCATTCCTTGTGTTCTTTAGCCCAAACAAGTCTCTTCTGCTTGTTGCCTGTCCTTAGCAGTGGTTTCCTAGCAGCTATTTTACCATGAAGACCTGCTGCACACAGTCTCCTCTTAACAGTTGTTGTAGAGATGTGTCTGCTGCTAGAACTCTGTGCGGCATTGACCTGGTCTCTAATCTGAGCTGCTGTTAACCTGCGATTTCTGAGGCTGGTGACTCGGATGAACTTATCCTCCGCAGCAGAGGTGACTCTTGGTCTTCCTTTCCTGGGACTGTCCTCATGTGAGCCAGTTTCTTTGTAGCACTTGATGGTTTTGGCCACTGCACTTGGGGACACTTTCAAAGTTTTCCCAATTTTTCAGACTGACTGACCTTCATTTCTTAAAGTAATGATGGCCACTCGTTTTTCTTTACTTAGCTTCTTTTTTCTTGCCATAATACAAATTCTAACACTCCATTCAGTAGGACTATCAGCTGTGTATCCACCTGACTTCTGAACAACACAACTGATGGTCCCAACCCCATTTATAAGGCAAGAAATCCCACTTATTAAACCTGACAGGGCACACCTGTGAAGTGAAAACCATTTCAGGTGACTACCTCTTGAAGCTCATCAAGAGAATGCCAAGAGTGTGCAAAGCAGTAATCAAAGCAAAAGGTGGCTACTTTGAAGAACCTAGAATATAATACATATTTTCAGTTCTTTCACAATTTTTTGTTAAGTATATAATTCCACATGTGTTAATTCATAGTTTTGATGCCTTCTGTGTGAATCTACAATTTTTATAGTCATGAAAATACAGAAAACTCTTGGAATGAGAAGGTGTGTCCAAACTTTTGGTCTGTACTGTAGTTATGGATGAGGCTCTTTATTTTCTCAGATGGTAAAACTGCCCATTCTTCTTGGCAAAAAGTCTCCAGTTCCGGTAAATTCCTAGGCTGTCTTGCATGTACTGTGCGCTTGAGATCTCCCTAGAGTGGCTCAATGATATTCAGGTCAGGAGACTGAGATGGCCACTCCAGAACCTTCACTTTCTTCTGCTGAAGCCAGTGACAGGTCGACTTGGCCTTGTGTTGTGGATCGTTGTCATATTGGAACGTCCAAGTACCTCCCAGACGCAGCTTCCTAGCTGATGAGTGCAAATTTGCCTCCAGTATTTGCTGATAACATGCTGCATTCATATTTCCTTCAACTTTGACCAAGTTTCCTGTGCCTTTGAAGCTCACACATCCCCACATCATCAGTGATCCACCTCCGTGCTTTACAGTAGGAATGGTGTTCCTTTCATCATAGGCCTTGTTGACATCTCTCCAAATGTAACGTTTATGGTTGTGTCCTAAAAGTTCAATTTTTGTGTCATCACTCCAAATTACCTTGTTCCAGAAGTTTTGAGGCTTGTCTCTGCTGTTTGGCGTATTGAAGGCGAGATTCTGTGGCATTTGCGCATTAATGGCTTTCTTCTGGCAACTCGACCATGCAGCCCATTTTTCTTCTAGTGTCTCCTTATTGTGCATCTTGAAACAGCCACACTGATAGTTTTCTATATATAGTCCTGTATTTCAGCTGATGTTATGTGTGGGTATTTTTTTGCATTCCGAACAATTTTCCGGGCAGTTGTGGCCGAAATTTTGGTTGGTCTACCTGACCGTGGTTTGATTTCTGGGCATGTTATCAGGCCAAAATCACCAGGGTATGTGAACTTTTGAACAGGGTCATTTTGATATTTTTGGTTGTCATTATGATGTAAAAAGAGAAAACACAGGAGTTTGACAATAAATGGCTTCAACCAACCACTAACCATGAGTGGAGAAAAAGTTTTTGTGTTATCATTCATATTCTCTGAAAAAAGGCCAAAAAAAAATAAAAAATCTGCCGGGGTATGTAAACTTTTTAGCACAACTGTATGCCTCTATACAAATCAATAGTATGGCCACACAGACTATTGTGCACAGTTTGGGGCCCCAGTGTACAAGAAAGACATGACTGACCTAGAGAGAGTGCAGAAAAGGGAGAGACAGTTAGTTAGGGGAATGGGTGGATTGGAATAGAATGACAGATTAACAAACTTGGGGTTATTCAGTTTAGAAAAAAGACATCTACAAGGAGACCTAATCACAATGTATAAATAAATAAAGGGACAGTACACCTATCTAATGATCCTTTTACTCCTGGGTTGGTGACAGTGACAGGGGCATTTTCACTATGCCTAGAGGAGAGAACATTTCACCAGCAACACAGACTGGGATTCTTTACTGTAAGAACAGTGAGACTATAGAACTCACTGCCACAAGTAGTGCAAGCTTAAGAAGGGCCTGGATGCCTTTCTTGAATGGAAAAATGTCATGGGTTACGGGTTTTAGATTTTGATAAAGACAAGTTGATGCAGGGTTTTATTGCCGGATTGCTGGATTTGGAGTTGGGGAGGAATTTTTTTCCCTTGACATAGGACAATCGGCATCAGCGTTGTGGGATTTTAGCCTTCCTCTGGAAGAACAACTGTAGGGTTATAGGTTAGATTTGATGGATCTGTGTCTTTATCCAATATCATCTACTATGTAAATACATGTAACTAGTAGAGATGGACATACCTCTCAAGATTCGTTTTAATTCATATGGCTCAGGATCAAGATTTGTTTCGGGTCCAATAAGTTTGGTATGAACACCTTATATTGGCTAAAAACTTAGTGTATAAAACTCATAGGGTTAATAGGAACCTATCTCTCTAAGGTAAGGCAAACACAACCGAAGTTATGTCAAAGTAAAAGTGACATGTATGTCTATGGAAAAACAAATGGTAAGAGTTTAACCATACACTACACTGTCCCTCACATTTCTGCTTTTTAACATTTAAAATCCTTCAAATATTACCCTTTTTGGAGGAAAGGGCACCAAAAATTATCCCTTGATGGCACCAACAATATGGTATAGTTTAAAGTGATGGACCAGGCTGCAGAGCATGAGTGGTGGCAGTGGAGGTAGGCATCTGTGGCAACATGTGTGGCAGTGTTGTGAGAGGCAGGCAAATACACCACACTTGCCCATGTTTGACAACCTATACATTTTGAATGAGTACCCTGGAGTTTGTAATGAGCTGTACTGTTGTATATAGTTGCACAATGTATGCTGATTATATTATATTGTATGGACTAATGCTTGCAGTATTGTCCTTTGGTCACAAGGTGCTACTGTTCCCCCCTGCTGTTCCTCCACAGACTTTGTTAGAGACCTGTTGGTAGGAGGAAGTGCTACACAGGAAGCTCTGATGTGGCCATTTTAGTTTGTTAGTCTCCAAGGATCGGTGAAAGGCAGAGATGCTGGGATAGGATCTGTCGCCATCCACGCTGGGGAACTTTCTGCTGGAACCGAGAATAGCGCTGGATGATCAAAAAAGACCTCTTCTACACTCCTCACCCTAGATGGGAGAAGATTGCACAGGAGAGTGTTGCTGGGGAGTGACAAAAGCCAGGCCTCATGAGGAGCCGCATCGGGAGCTGTGACTGAGCGTATGACAGTCCAGAGGCAGTGCTGCTCGCAGTGGAGAAGACCCCACATCAACAACAGCTATTCAAGCCGGAAAGGTCCACGACCCAGTACGACTCATGTCTGCCGTGCAGCAGTGGTCTACAATGTGCACGCAACAATAGTTAGCTTTGGCGCCAAAGTGTAGGATTAGGGTGTTAGCACTTTCTATTGACACTCAGTTCGGCCTGTTGCTATCAGTTAAAGACATCTTCAGTTAATTATTATTTGCATTATTAAGGACTCTGAATTCTTCATCATTTCCTGTTGCAACCTAACCTCAGAGAATTCTGTGCATTTCTGAGATATTACCAAGTCCATCAAATTGCCTGTTTCCACTTGCTCAGGACTGGATACTGATATTCACTAGGGGGAACAGGGAGGTCTGGGTTTATAGTTTTCTATAAGCTTGTTATCCCCCATGCTGCATCTCCGGTAAACTGGAATTACACACAAAAGTCTTCCTTCTTTATCAGTGGTATTAATAGGTAATTGGGGCTGCTGTCCTAGATGGGCCTGTCGGTAGGTAAACTATAGTGAGGTAGTTTGGACATATAGAGTCTATCAGGTTATGCAGCACAGGGGTCTCGGCTATCCAGTCGAGTGTGTGTGAAATTCTGTGGGCTCTTTTACTATGGTCTTAGTTTTTAGCTGAACTGGTATTGGGTCATCCATCTCGTCTGTGACTTCGCTGTATTCTGGGGAGCCCACCCCTGTCACGGCTTACAGTGCTGCAGGGCATAATATGATGGACCAGGCCATAGAACATGTCTGGCTAAGTGGTAGCAGTGGTGGTAACTGTAGCTGCATGTGTGGCTGTGCAGAATGGAGTAATATGATGGACCAGGCTGCAGAACATGTCTGGCTAATTGGTGGTAGCAGTGGCAACATGTGTGGCAGTGTGGCAGGGCGTAATATGATGAACTAGGCTGCAGGACATGTCTGGCTTGTTGGAGATATGCAACAGCCAGCTCTGTCTCTATATTTGCTGGATTGACTGCAGTTCACATTTATGTCACTAGATGTAGCTGTTACTAAATGTTTATCTGTAGACACTCTGTACTTTTGTTATTTTTATGCTGTTGATATACACATCCTGTTTTTGTTAGTGTGTGTACTGAACTGGATCTGTTATTCACCACGTGAGGTGATCTTCTCTTACTGCACTCATGTTTCACTAAAGTTTTGTTCTTGTTATGTACAACTGTCTATCTGGTTTTGACTCTGCCACATCCAGCAATCGCACTCCGCAACAGGTTATGGGCCCAGTGATCAAATGAATCTCCAGTGATCAAATGAAGCTCCAGTGATCAAATGAAGCCTCAATAACTAGATAAACCCCAATAAACAGAAGTGGCCCAGGCAGAGTGAAGTCCAGAACGGAAGACAGTGCAGCAGATGCAGAGATCGATATAAGGAAGCTTCCACAGAGACATCTCCTGTACAGAAATAAGACTGTTCATATATATATATATATATATATATATATATATATATATACAGTACAAACCTAAAGTTTGGACACACCTTCTCATTCCAAGAGTTTTCTGTATTTTCATGACTATAAAAATTGTAGATTCACACTGAAGGCATCAAAACTATGAATTAACACATGTGAAATTTTATACTTAACAAAAAAGTGTGAAACAACTGAAAATATGTTTTATATTCTAGGTTCTTCAAAGTAGCCACCTTTTGCTTTGATTACTGCTTTGCACACTCCTTGGCATTCTCTTGATGAGCTTCAAGAGGTAGTCACCTGAAATGGTCTTCCAACAGTCTTGAAGGAGTTCCCAGAGATGCTTAGCACTTGTTGGCCCTTTTGCCTTCACTCTGCGGTCCAGCTCACCCCAAACCATCTGGATTGGGTTCAGGTCTGGTGACTGTGGAGGCCAGGTCATCTGGCGTAGCACTCCATCACTCTCCTTCTTGGTCAAATAGCCCTTACACAGTCTGGAGGTGTGTTTGGGGTCATTGTCCTGTTGAAAAATAAATGATGGTCCAACTAAACGCAAACCGGATGGAATAGCATGCCGCTACAAGATGCTGCGGTAACCATGCTGGTTCAGTATTCCTTCAATTTTGAATAAATCCCCAACAGTGTCACCAGCAAAGCACCTTCACACCTCCTCCTCCATGCTTCACGGTGGGAACCAGGCATGTAGAGTCCATTCGTTCACCTTTTCTGCGTCACACAAAGACACGGTGGTTGGAACCAAAGATCTCAAATTTGGACTCATCAGACCAAAGCACAGATTTCCACAGGTCTAATGTCCATTCCTTGTGTTTTTAGCCCAAACAAGTCTCTTCTGCTTGTTGCCTGTCCTTAGCAGTGGTTTCCTAGTAGCTATTTTACCATGAAGGCCTGCTGCACACATTCTCCTCTTAAAAGTTGTTGTAGAGATGTGTCTGCTGCTAGAACTCTGTGTGGCATTGACCTGGTCTCTAATCTGAGCTGCTGTTAACCTGCGATTTCTGAGGCTGGTGACTCAGATGAACTTATCCTCCGTCGCAGAGGTGACTCTTGGTCTTCCTTTCCTGGGGCGGTCCTCATGTGAGCCAGTTTCTTTGTAGCCCTTGATGGTTTTGGCCACTGCACTTGGGGACACTTTCAAAGTTTTCCCAATTTTTCAGACTGACTGACCTTCATTTCTTAAAGTAATGATGGCCACTCGTTTTTCTTTACTTAGCTGCTTTTTTCTTGCCATAATACAAATTCTAACACTCCATTCAGTAGGACTATCAGCTGTGTATCCACCTGACTTCTGAACAACACAACTGATGGTCCCAACCCCATTTATAAGGCAAGAAATCCCACTTATTAAACCTGACAGGGCACACTTGTGAAGTGAAACCCATTTCAGGTGACTACCTCTTGAAGCTCATCAAGAGAATGCCAAGAGTGTGCAAAGCAGTAATCAAAGCAAAAGGTGGCTACTTTGAAGAACCTAGAATATAAGACATATTTTCAGTTGTTTTACGCTTTTTTGTTAAGTATATTATTGCACATGTGTTAATTCATAGTTTTGATGCCTTCAGTGTGAATCTACAATTTTTATAGTCATGAAAATACAGAAAACTCTTGGAATGAGAAGGTGTGTCCAAACTATTGGTCTGTACTGTATATATATATATATATATATATATATATATATATATATATAAAGGAGGGAGAATGGCATGTAGTTCAGAACCTAAACTATCAGTGGCCAAGCTGAACAATGATGATTATCAGCTATGGAAATTTAAAGTGGAAATGCTATTATCCAGGGATGACTTGTGGGAAGTTATCACTACAGAGAGACCACAAGATGATTATCAGGACTGGGACAGGAAAAACAGACGGGCGCGGTCCACTATAAGCTTACTAGTAGAAGATGATCATCTTATTCACATATGCAATGAAAGGCATGTGGGATATACTGAAAAGACTGCATGAGAGATCCAGTTTAAACAGCAAGTTGTTTCTGCTAAGGGAACTCTACAAAATGAGGCTTAGTAGAGAGCAGGACATGCAAGAGCATATAAATGCCATGCTGGAAGTGATCATACAACTGAGATCAGTCGGTGAGAATATAACAGAGTCACACTGCAGCCATTTTATTATGCAGTTTACCTGACATATATACTGCACTGATCAATGCGCTGGAGACACGGCCTGAGACAGATCTGACACTAACATTCATAAAGACCAGGCTCATAGATGAGTATCAGCAAAGAAAGGAGTTCTCACATATTATAGAGAAACTCAGTCCAGGACTGTTCTTAAAGCTACAGAAACAAGGTCACACAGGAAGGAAACCAGAGTGTGCTTTAGATGTCACAGACAAGGACACATAAAGAAAGACTGCACTATATGGAAAGCAGAGCAGATGAGGCAGCATCCCTCTTATACTAAACAGAAAGTGAAAGCCACAATTTCTGATTCAAGTGAAGGGAAGTGGAATGCCACATTTAAAGTGACAGGTAACCATAAATTGCAAGGCAGGTGCATTGACTCTGGAGCAACCAGTCACATGACAAGTGATAGAAGTTTTTTCACAGAACTTGATCTTAATAACAAAGAGACTATTTACCTCACAGATGGGAGTAAAATATGTGCAGAAGGATATGGGAATGGAACCCTTGTATGCCCCAATGATGCAGGAAACAATTTAGCAATACCAGTAAAAAATGTACTGTATGTTCCTGATCTAGAAGGAGGACTCTTATCTGTGAAGTGTCTGACAAGCAAAGGAGTCACTGTAAAATTCCAAGGTGACAAGTGTTATATCCTAGATGGCAAGCAGATGATAGCAAGTGTCAAGTTGGATGATCATCTATATCACCTCAACACAGTGAAGGAGCAGGTGAGACTATGCACAGATAAGCACAATGACTGTATAAACGTGTGGCACAGGTGTTTAGGTCACAGACACCCAGAATGCATACAGGAACTACAAAAGAGGAATCTGGCAAAGGATCTAACAGTATCCCCTTGTTCAGTTATTGTTAAATGTGAATGTTGCATCAAATCCAAAGCTACAAGAGCAACACTTACTAAAGTAAGTCACAATAGAGCTTCAAGACCTCTTGACCTAGTTCACAGTGATGTATGTGGTCCCCTAAACCTGGAGGCAACAGGTACATACTGTAGTGACTTTCATAGATGACTATTCAAGATACACAGTCACTTACCTAATGCAACACAAGAGTGAAGTTTTTGACAAATTACAGGACTATGTAGTAAGGGCAAGTAACAAGTTTCAGAGAAAACTTCTCATACTTTGGAGTGACAATGGAGGTGAATTCACAGGACTTAAAATACAAGAGTACTTAAAGCAGAATGGAATACAGTTATGGCCAAAAGTTTTGAGAATGATACAAATATAAATTTTTACAAAGTCTACTGCTTCAGTTTTTCTAATGGTAATTTGCATATACTCCAGAATGTTATAAAGAGTGATCAGCTTAACAGCAATTACTTGCAAAGTCAATATTTGCCTAGAAAATGAACTTTATCCCCCAAAACACATTTCAACATCATTGCAGCCCTGCCTTAAAAGGACCACCTAAAACCCATCTCCCAGGAACAGTGGCGGATTGTATGGTCTCGGGCCCAGAAATCATCTCAGTGCATTACGTTTAGGGAAACGCAGTATAAGCTGTTGATGCATTGGTATCATACCCCGGCTCTCCTTCATACTTTAAACCCATTAGTTCCCCCATGGTGCTGGCGCTGTGGAGCTGCGGTGGGTACCCTGCACCATATCTTTTGGACGTGCCCTCTCATCCTCGGTTTTTGGAGGGAGGTCAGGACTCTGACGACTGCTCTCTTTTTGCAAGAGGTTCCTCTTGACCCTCTTCTTTATCTCCTGAACCTTCCCCCCAGACACCTGAGCAATAAGTCATCCAGGCTTTTCTTGCATCTTTGTACTGCAGCTAAAACTCTCATAGCTAGAAACTGGAAGAAGGTGAGTCCCCCATCTAGTCTTGAGCTTGCGGCTAGAAAGAAGGATGTGAGGAGTCTTGAATACCTGACTGCTGGCCTACATAATTCACGGGAAGCCTTTGGGGCTATTTGGGCACCCTGGGACATGTATTGTACATTACAGGGTCTCTGATCTCTAGTCCTCTCCTTCCCTCCCCCCCCCTTCCCTTTGGTCCTACCCTTGTCTTCTTAACCCCTCCATTCCCCCCTCCCTTGTTCACTGCTTAATTTAAATGCATATTGCTTAAGGGGGAGGAGGCAGATAGCCTCTATTTACCTCAATGCTTCCTGTTTGTTTGATTATTATTGTTTTTTTGTTTTTTCTTTATTCCTTGTTAATGAAAAATTTTTCAATAAAATTACAGTTATATAAAAAAAAAGGACCACCTAACATCGTTTCAGTGATTGCTCCATTAACACAGGTGTGGGTGTTGATGAGGACAGGGCTGGAGATCAATCTGTCATGATTAAGTAAGAATGACACCACTGGACACTTTAAAAGAAGGCTGGTGCTTGCCATCATTGTTTCTCTTCTGTTAACCATGGTTATCGCTAAAGAAACACGTGCAGTCATCATTGCACTGCACAAAAATGGCCTAACTGGGAATAGTATTGCAGCTAGAAAGATTGCACCTCAGTCAACAATCTATCGCATCATCAAGAACTTCAAGGAGAGAGGTTCCATTGGTGCCAAAAAGGCTCCAGGGTGCCCAAGAAAGACCAGCAAGCGGCAGGACCGTCTCTTAAAAGTGTTTCAGCTGCGGGATCGGGCTACCAGCAGTGCAGAGCTTGCTGAGGAATGGCAGCAGGCAGGTGTGAGTGCATCTGCACGCACTGTGAGGCGGAGACTCTTGGAGCAAGGCCTGGTCTCAAGGAGGGCAGCAAAGAAGCCACTTCTCTCCAGAAAAAACATCAGGGACAGACTGATATTCTGCAAAAGGTACAGGGAGTGGACTGCTGAGGACTGGGGTAAAGTCATTTTCTCTGATGAATCCCCTTTTCGATTGTTTGGAACATCTGGAAAACAGCTTATTCGGAGAAGAAGAGGTGAGTGCTACCACCAGTCTTGTCTCATGCCAACTGTAAAGCATCCTGAAACCATTCATGTGTGGGGTTGCTTCTCAGCCAAGGGAATCGGCTCTCTCACAGTCTTGCCTAAAAACACAGCCATGAATAAAGAATGGTACCAGAATGTCCTCCAAGAGCAACTTCTCCCAACCGTCCAAGAGCAGTTTGGCGCTCAACAATGCCTTTTCCAGCATGATGGAGCACCTTGCCATAAAGCAAAGGTGATAACTAAATGGCTCAGGGAACAAAACATAGAGATTTTGGGTCCATGGCCTGGAAACTCCCCAGATCGTAATCCCATTGAGAACTTGTGGTCAATCATCAAGAGACGGGTGGACAAACAAAAACCAACAAATTCAGACAAAATTAAAGCATTGATTCTGCAAGAATGGACTGCTATCAGTCAGGATTTGGTCCAGAAGTTGATTGAGAGCATGCCAGGGAGAATTGCAGAGGTCCTGAAGAAGAAGGGTCAACACTGCAAATATTGACTTGCTGCATTAACTCATTCTAACTGTCAATATAAGCTTCTGTTACTCATAATATGAATGCAATTATATTTCTGTATGTGATAAAAACATCTGACAAGCACACATAAAAACCAGAGGGCAGCAGATCATGTGAAAATATAATATTTGTGTCATTCTCAAAACTTTTGGCCATGACTGTAGAGCATCAAAAAACAGTCCCCTACACACCAGCGCAAAATGGAGTAGCTGAAAGAAAGAACAGAACTCTGACTGAAATGATCAGATGCATGCTGACAGACTCTGGATTACCACAAAAATATTGGGGTGAAGCAGCAATGACAGCCACTTATTTGCAAAACAGACTCTTCTATAGAACAATGGAGAAAACTCCATATGAACTGTGGCACAAGGAGAAGCCGAGTGTAAAACATCTAAGAGTTTTTGGATGCATGGCGTTCATCTACATTCCAGAAGAAAAACGCATCAAACTTCAAAACAGAGCATTTGAAGGTGTCTTTGTTGGATACAGTGACAATGTTAAGGGTTACAGAATCCTAAATCCCAAAACTGACAAGGTTACCATTAGCAGCAGCATAACCTTTGTTGAAGATCTGAGAGACAATGTAATGACAACAGAAGAAGTAAGAACAGAAGAGAAAACTGACACTGATCAGCCAACATCTGTAACTTCTGAACAAACAGTTGAAGTGAGCACAGAATCCATCATTAATGAAGAACAGACACAACCAAGCTCACACACAGAACCAAGATGCTCGATGAAAGAGACTAAAGGTAAACCACCTGTACGTCTCTCATACAAGGCAAGCACTGCCAGTTCTAATGAACCTGCAATTTGGGAAGACATATCTCAGCTTTCAGAAGGGGAAGCCAGGAAATGGATAAAAGCTGCAAAGGAAGAGAGAAAATCCATACATGACACTAAAACATGGACACTTACAGAACTACCACCTGGAAGGAAATCCATAAGTTGTAAATGGACTTTAAAAGTAAAATACAATGCAGATGGTACAGTGGAGTGATACAAAGCAAGACTCGTAGCCAAGGGATATTCTCAAAAATATGGAGAGGACTATGATGAGACATTTGCGCCAGTAGTCAAACATGCTACAATAAGAACTTTGCTGACAGTAGCCGCAATAAGGAAAATGCAAGTAAAATACTTTGAAGTAAAAACAGCGTTTCTACATGGCGAGTTAGCAGAAGATATCTACATGGAACAACCACCAGGATTCAAAGATGAGCAAAGACCAGACCTAGTATGCAAACTACAGAGGAGTATATATGATCTAAAGCAAGCCGCCAGAGCATGGAATATGAGAATAAATGAAGTGCTTACACAGGAGGACTTTCAGAGGAGTAAAGCAGACCCCTGTTTATACACAAAGAAATTAGACTGTTGGATCTATGTTCTCATTTATGTGGACGATATTCTGATTTGTTTCAAGCAAGAAGGGGATGAAGGAGAAATACTCCAAACCCTAAATCAGCATTTTGAGACCAAAGATCTTGGCAACGTAAATAATTATCTTGGCATTCAGATTAAGAGAGAGGAAGATGGCAGCTTCTTTCTGAACCAAAAACACAAAATACAAGAAATAATTGAGACATTTGGAATGGAAGATGCAAAACCAGTAAAATCTCCCATGGAAACCAACTACCTGAAGAAGATAGACAGCCAAGATTTGTCACTACCAACTAACACTCAGTACAGGAAAGCAATAGGGAAATTACTGTACATTAGCACTGCTACAAGTCCTGACATTGCAGCAGCAGTTGGAATCCTATGCAGAAAGACTTCAACACCAAGTCAGATGGACTGGAATGTTGTGAAGCGAGTCATTCACTATCTTAAAGGGACTTTACACTACAAGCTAAAGTTACCAGCAAGTGATGAAAGCACCCTGACAGGATATATGGATGCCGATTGGGCCGGAGATATCAGTGACAGAAAATCTACAAGTGGGTACCTGTTTCTTCTATCAGGAGGTGCTATCTGTTGGACTAGTGGAAAGCAACTTTCTGTTACACTATCATCTACTGAAGCAGAGTATGTTGCAGCAGCGCAGGCAAGTCAAGAAGTCATATGGTTGAGACAACTATTAAAAGACTTGGGTCAACCACAGATGAAACCAACGAGAATCTTTGAGGACAATCAAGGATGTCTTGTACTTGCGCAGATGGAAAGAGTTAGCTCGAGAACCAAGCATATTGATGTGAAGTACCATTTTCTGAGGGATCTTCAAGAGCAGGGGCTTCTTGAGTTACTTTATTGCCTGACTGAGGATATGGCAGCAGATATTGTTACCAAGCCCCTGACCGCTGAAAGACACTCGAGGCTTACAAAGAAGATGGGCCTAACAGACTAAGCCTTAGCTGTTGAGAAGGGGTGTTGGAGATATGCAACAGCCAGCTTTGTCTCTATATTTGCTGGATTGACTGCAGTTCACATTTATGACACTAGATGTAGCTGTTACTAAATGTTTATCTGTAGACACTCTGTACTTTTGTTATTTTTATGCTGTTGATATACACATCCTGTTTTTGTTAGTGTGTGTGCTGAACTGGATCTGTTATTCATCATGGGAGGTGATCTTCTCTTAGTGCACTCATGTTTCACTAAAGTTTTGTTCCTGTTATATACAACTATCTATCTGGTTTTGCAACATGGCTGAGTGGTGGAAGTGGTGATAGTTATTTAGGAGTAGCAGCCACCATCATGAGCAGTACAGTAAATGGAAGATGATGATAAAGGGAAATGTGAGACTACTAATTGCAAACATTAGCTGGATATGTTTAAAAATCCTTACAGATCCATGCCTGATTCATTTTGACAAAAGTAATTTTTTTCACATTAACTGAGGACAGTTTCATCCTTTTAGATGTTACAACACCACCAGCAGCACCAAACCACCTCCTGTGTTCTACAGACCATAGTTCTCCTAGCCTAGCAATTCGTTTTTCGTGCCATTTGTGGAACAGATTATTGGTCACATTTGCAGAGCCCCTGATGTACCAGTGCAATGGAAAGCCCCAACAAATAACCTCATGTTGGAAACTAAACTCCTCAAGAAATTTATTGAGGGGTATAGTCAACATTTTGAACCCATAGCCGTTTCACCAAATTTACTACCAATGGGATTTGAAAATGAAAAATTACTTATTTTCCAATAAAAATGTCGAATTAGGCCCAAATTTCTCATTTTCACAAAAGGTTAAAGGAGTTTGTTACACAAACTGTGAAAAGTCAGCTCTCCTGTTATCATGCTCTGATTCCTTAGTTCGGAATCATCCTACATGCAGCCCTAATCTTTTACCTAAAAATACAGCAGTGATCAGAAATGAAGAAGCACCATGCACATTTGAGGCCTAATTTGGTATTTTACACTGCATTGGTGAGCAATTGCAGAGGGTCTGAGGCAAAATAAAAAATAAAAAAATGCTCCCCCTCTTTTACAAACTACTCCCCTCAAGGAATGTATCATAGCAGGCATTTTACCCCTACAGGATTGCATTATTTTAATTTCCAGAAATAAGTCCTAAGTGAAAAGTTAACATTTTTCCAGAGATACATCATTTCAGTGCCCAATATGTTGTGCCCAGCTTGTGAAAGCAGAGACACACTTCAAAAACTGTTATGCGGGTAATCCTTGGTACAACAGCTTTTGGAGCGTTCATGACACAAGCTGGGCACAACATATTGTGCACTGAAATTACGTATTTCTGGAAAAGTTGTCATTTTCACTTTGCACAGCTGATGGGGCATTCATTTCTGGAAAATAAATTAATGCAACATTTGGGGGGATAAAAATGCCCACTGTACCCCAGGATAAATTCCTGATTCCAAATTCCAATTGGAGTTGGCAAGTAGCCATCCAGCGGGATACTTGCTGCAGGATACAGCGAAGTAGCTCCCCCACTGTGTAGCTCCTCTGATCAAGGCTCATCAATTTCAAAACTGCATGGAAGAGCTTTACCTTACACCTATGAAACGATGGGGTAGGAGTGATGCCTTTTCATTTGAATACATATATATTTTGTTCCTAGATTTGCTCTTGCACAGCCACAGCTAAGTGTCTTCTTGCAGATCTTGCACATTGCCATGGATTTGTCATTTATCAAAGTGAAAAAAAAATTCTCCACATGGGAGATGACTGTGTGCAGTTGTTTCTGCAAGCAGCAACGGAAACATGTGTGCCACTACCTACAAGTGCCACCGCCCAACCCCACCCCTCCCTTCCCCACAAGCTTCCCCTAGGTCTGCTCCAGGCAAGCTTTATGGATGTTGGGTCTGCACAATGGCACAATGGCTGGAATTGTTACTATAACCACTGCTGCCACCCTCGTCCCCTTCTTTTTGCCTGTCCCCTGCCCTGTTTTTTTCAATTCATTTTTTTTTTACTGTACACACTGCTTAATTATAGTGATTAATTGGCAGTTTGGAAACAATTCTGGCACTTTTAATTCTTTTATTAGCGGAGGCTGCACTACTGTCTATATATGCATGGTTGTGCATCAAAATAAAATGCAATGCAATGCAAAGCAATTAATATTTTTTTCAGATTAATAATGTTCGATCACATTGTGTATTTGGTTATCAGAGCAGAAAAATAACTCATGAAATTACAAGATTTTTTTCAGATTAGCATATGTTGGGTTAACAACAAAAAAAAGCTTATCTATAACTGATTTTTTTTTTCAGAGTTCCAGAGGTGAAATCAGTGCTTTGCTGTTAGAATAGTAGTATGCATTTAATGAAAAAATGTAAACTCTTGCCCAAAAAACTCCTTAAGGCTCCCCATAGCGGCCCACAGCAAAAAAGAACTGCGGGAAAAAAAAGACCGGCAACGCATTGTGATTTTTCCTGCAACGTTTTTCACAGAAAGTTTGCAGAGGTTTCATCTGCGGACTTTCAGCTTCAATTATACCAACAGGGAAACTGCTGGCATTTTCTTAGGTATAATTGACATGCTGCAATTTCCAAGACTGCAACTGTATTTTACTGTATTGTGCGCTAGAATCCCATACACTACACAGTGACTGTAAAACAATTTATGCCACGTGGGGCCCTGGCCTCACAAATCATTTTTCACTAGCAGGATTGTCTTGTCAGTAAATGATGCAATGAAGTCCGCTTATCCAGGGACTTCTACGATTGCAGATGCACAGCCTCCCACTCTGCTATAAACCATGCCTCCCTGTTTGACAAGGTATTCCTACTATAGTATATTCCACATCTGTTTGATAAATTTCTCTATCGTATCCATGAAAACAGTCCTTTGATCAAGAAAACACAGACTTCAGGTGTCTCTTTCCTCAGAGATAGACTCTTTTGCCAGTATCAGGCTCTCTCTCTCTCAATAGTGATCATGGCATCCAGGGGTCCGGCGCAAGATCACCCCCCCATCGACCTTCAGCAGATGTTGGGAAAGGGTTAATAAAAAACAAATGTGTTGTAAACAAATTTAAACAAAAATAAATAAACATGTTGTTATGTATCCCCATGTGCGTATAAGTTCCCGCTATCCAAAAATGGTATTATTTATCCCGTATGCTGTAAAACGCCGTAAAAAATATATATATATTGCAATGCACAAATTAATGTATTTTGGTCACTTTTTTTTTCTCCAAAAATAGCAATAAAAACTGATCAAAAAGTCATACATACCGTCTCCATCAACAATACAGTAAAAAAGTTATAGGCGTCAGAATACTGTGACCCCAGAAAATTGTTAATTTTCAAAAAGTGACAATTTATTTGTAAAAGCTGTAAAATGTAATAAAAAACAATATAAATATGGTATTGCCATAATTGTAATGACTTGCTGGACAAAGCTGTATGTAATTTTTTAATGCAGAGTGAACACCGTAAAAACAAAAAGCAAAAAGTTATTATTGAATTGTGTGTTATTTCATATGGACCCTCAAAAAACATAAATAAAAGCTAAAAAAAAAAAAAAAACATCATATGTACCCCAAAATGGTGGCAAATGAAAGTACAGTGCCTTGCAAAAGTATTCGGCCCCCTTGAACTTTTCAACCTTTTGCCACATTTCAGGCTTCAAACATAAGGATATAAAATTTTAATTTTTTGGTGAAGAATCAACAACAAGTGGAACACAATCGTGAAGTGGAACGAAAATTTATTGGTTATTTTAAACTTTTGTAAAAAATAAAAAACTGAAAAGTGGGGCGTGCCAAATTATTCGGCCCCCTTAAGTTAATACTTTGTAGAAGTTTAAAGCCAGATTTGGATACAAAAAGATTTCCCAAACTTTAAACATCCCAAGGAGCACTGTGAAAGCAATCATATTGAAATGGAAGGAGTATCAGACTACTGCAAATCTACCAAGACCCGGCGGTCCCTCTAAACTTTCATCTCAAACAAGGAGAAGACTGATCAGAGATGCAGCCAAGAGGCCCATAATCACTCTGGATGAACTGCAGAGATCTACAGCTGAGGTGGGAGAGTCTGTTCATAGGACAACAATCAGTCGTACACTGCACAAATCTGGCCTTTATGGAAGAGTGGCAAGAAGAAAGCAATTTCTCAAATATATCCATAAAAAGTCTCGTTTAAAGTTTGCCACAAGCCACCTGGGAGATACACCAAACATGTGGAAGAAGGTGCTCTGGTCAGATGAAACCAAAATCGAACTTTTTGGCCACAATGCAAAACGATATGTTTGGCGTAAAAGCAACACAGCTCATCACCCTGAACACACCATCCCCACTGTCAAACAAGGTGGTGGCAGCATCATGGTTTGGGCCTGCTTCTTTCTTCAGCAGGGACAGGGAAGATGGTTAAAATTGATGGGAAGATGGAAGGAGCCAAATACAGGACCATTCTGGAAGAAAACCTGTTGGAGTCTGCAAAAGACCTGAGACTGGGACGGAGATTTATCTTCCAACAAGACAATGATCCCAAACATAAAGCAAAATCTACAATGGAATGGTTCACAAATAAACGTATCCAGGTGTTAGAATGGCCAAGTCAAAGTCCAGACCTGAATCCAATCGAGAATCTGTGGAAAGAGCTGAAAACTGCTGTTCACAAATGCTCTCTATGCAACCTCACTGAGCTCGAGCTGTTTTCCAAGGAAGAATGGTCAAGAATTTCAGTCTCTCGATGTGCAAAACTGATAGAGACATACCCCAAGTGACTTGTAGCTGTAATTGCAGCAAAAGGTGGCGCTACAAAGTATTAACTTAAGGGGGCCAAATAATTTGGCACACCCCACTTTTCAGTTTTTTATTTTTTACAAAAGTTTAAAATATCCAATAAATTTCGCTCCACTTCACGATTGTGTCCCACTTGTTGATTCTTCACCAAAAAATTAAAATTTTATATCCTTATGTTTGAAGCCTGAAATGTGGCAAAAGGTTGAAAAGTTCAAGGGGGCCGAATACTTTCGCAAGGCACTGTACAACTTGTCATGCAAAGAATAAGCCCTGACATAGCTATGTTGACAGAAAAATAAAAAAGTTATGAATTTTGGAAGGAAGGAAGGGAAAATATGAAAAAAGCATTAACATACACACTACCCTGCGTCCTTAAGGGGTTAATACATAATAATACATTTTAAAATATTTTTATTATAAAAAATAATTTATATAAAATAACACACCCATTTTGGAGATTATAAAAGATATCATTTGGGATTAGACAGGTTATGGTGTCTTAGTGTGCGGAATTAAGAGAAAATAATACTTATTATATAGTAAGCATCAGTTTTCATTATTCCTGTATATGTATTCGCAATGTATACACAAGTGGATAAAATTGTTGGTACCCCTCGTTTAATGAAAGAAAAACCCACAATGGTCACAGAAATAACTTGAATCTGACGAAAGTAATATTAATTACTTAAGTAATATTTTTATATATTAATATAAAAAAATTTTTAAAATGAACAAATGAAAGCCAGAGATTGCTTTTCAACCATGCTTCAACAGAATTTTTTTTACAAAGAAAACTCATGAAACAAGCCTGGACAGAAATGATGATACCCCTTAAAATAATGTGACCAAAGGGACATGTTAAATCAAGGTGTGTCCACTAATTAGCATCACAGGTGTCTACAATCTTGTAATGAGTAGACTATAGCCAACCTCCCTGGTCGTGCCCGCAGGAGGAAAATTGATGACAAATCAAATAGAAGGATAATACGAATGGTAACAAAAGAGCCAAGAAAAACTTCTAAAGAGATTAAAGGTGAACTTCAAGATCAAGGAAAATCAGTGTGTCAAATCGCACCATTTTGTTGTTTGAGCCAAAGTGGACTTCACGGTAGACGACCAAGGAGGACACCATTGTTGAAAACAAATCATAAAAAAGCTAGACTGGAATTTGCCAAACTACATGTTGAGAAGCCACAAAGCTTCTTTGAGAATGTCATATGGACAGATGAGATATCAGCTCTATGTTCACAGACGGAAAAATGAAGCATATCTTGAAAAGAACACTGTCCCTACTGTGAAACATGGAGGAGGCTCTGTTATGTTCTGGGGCTGCTTTGCTGCATCTGGCACAGGGTGTCTTGAATCTGTGCACAGTACAATGAAATCTCAAGACCATCAAGGCATTCTAGAGAGAAATGTGCTGCCCAGTGTCAGAAAGTTTGGTCTCAGTCGCAGGTCATGGGACTTGCAACACGATAATGACCAAAAACACACAGCTAAAAACACCAAAGAATGGCTAAGAGGAAAACATTGGACTATTCTGAAGTGACCTTCTATGAGCCCTGACCTAAATCCTATTGAGCATCTTTGGAAGGAGCTGAAACATGCCACCTGGAAAAGGCACCCTTCAAACCCGAGACAACTGGAGCAGTTTGCTCATGAGGACTGGCCAAAATACCTGTTGAGAGGTGCAGAAGTCTCATTGACAGTTACAGGAATCGTTTGATTGCAGTGATTGCCTCAAAAGGTTGCGCAACAAAATATTAAGTTAAGGGTACCATCATTTCTGTCCAGGCCTGTTTCACGAGTTTTCTTTTTTAAAAAACTCTGTTGAAGCATGGTTGAAAAGCAATGTCTGACTTTCATTTGTTCACTTTCATAGAATTTTTATATATTATTACTTTTGTCAGATTGAAGTTATTTCTGTGACCATTGTGGGTTTTTCTTTCATTAAACGAGGGGTACCAACAATTGTGTCCACGTGTGTATGTATTATATACAAGCAATCTCACATTATCCAGTATTACCACTTATATTATGTTGATCAGTGATGTTTACAACTGGTGTCAGTGGCTGCCACACCTCCACCCCTTTTTAATTGACAGGTTGGAGGGTCTGCCATTCACACCAGGCATTTTTTGGCACCATTTTCTCTTTCAAGTGCACACTGCACTCTATTGCACATTATTGCACTCTATTGCACACTGTTCTCTATTGAGTTGATAAACGGGTCTTCATACCCCGAAACGCGTTCTTGCTTGAGACCTTTAATAAACCAAGATTTCCGCTATACTGGAAGAAGTCAGCATCATCATTTGGAACAAACCTTGGAATATACCTTGGTGGAATTGCACCTATAGCTGTTTGGTTGGGATTCATCCCATTGGTTTCCAAGATCTCCTACTTAAAAGCCATGGTTGTATCCAAAAAAACATTACTAAAGCCATTACTAATTTCACCTTTATTATGGATTTGTTAATGTATGAGCTGATCACACTGAAAACAATATGAACAAATTTTCCAGTGCCTACAATACTCTTGTAGATGTGCACAACAACCTCAAAGATGACCTGGAGATAAACTCATAATAGCTGATATTGAGGGCAAGAATCATAGTAATAATGTAAAGTTCCAGTGTCAGTAAGAGAGCTTTAAAATAACATTTACAGCAATTGAAAAGGTAGTCCTTTCACAGTGCTATGCACAAGATCTAACTCAGTCTTTAGTGATGATATTGCTTGCTTACACACTTTTTTCATGTTGAAGGGGTTATTATTTGCATTCTACAATACAAAACTACAAACTACAATACTGAAAAAAAAGCTCTCTGCTACCAGACTTTCTCACAAGCTATTTCACCAATTTTTTACACCATTGCAATCAAGAACACTGTAACTTTTCAACTAATTGATGTTGTATCAGATAATATGAGGAGATCAATTGTCTAATCTAATCTATTTATTCCATTATTAATAAATACTGTCTTTCAAATCTTGTTCTTCAACTCTTTACAAAAGGACATAACAAGTTCCAAAGCAAATTAAATATGTTTAAATAAAAAATAAATCATACTCCACTGTCACTGGCACTTCGGTGTCCACTGCAACTGTCCATTCAGGCGTCCTGGAAGTCCAAGTACATAGTTTGGAACTCACATAAAACCTTTATATAAGTTCAACTTATTCAACAGGAATCTATGTTTAAAATTCAACAGCTTTTGAGTATGCTGTTACTCCTACAAAAGATCTCACAACATAAAAATAACCCCTCTCCCTCTTTGTTATCTTTGCTCCAGGGGGGAAGAGGAACTTTCCCTTTAATTAAAAAACCCAAAAAAAAAAAACCCCCAAAAAAAAAAAAAAAAAAAAAAAAAAAAAAAAAAAAAAAAAAAACCAAAAAAACTCAGGCTCCCCCACCCCACAAACCCCAAAAAAAACCAAAACTCCTCCCAAAAAAACAAACAGACAAAACCAACCAGACAAGTAGGGCCACATAATGAATCGAGCAATCTTTTACCTTTTAGACTTTGAAATACACTCCAAAATATACAGGTAGTTTCAATAGTAAAGTAAGGAAACTAATGAGTTGCAGAGCCAAAGCTGCTCAGGTTAGAGCATATGTCCCTTTCATGAAGTCCCGCCTAATGGGCCATAAAATTGTACCCAAATTGCTAGCTTTCTTCAGACCCTGAATCAACTGTACCTTTGGTGTCTCTGAGCCAACTAGCAATCCTCAATGCATCCTTCTACTTCTTCTACAACTACAGAAATTCTCAAAGCCATTTATACCTAGAAAATCTCTTGATTCAGATGGCTTTTTCAACTATCACAACATTATACATGACTCCTTCTGCTACTGTACGAGATAACTGTATTTTTTTTACAGAACTTTCCAGCTCTTTAACACTAGAAGTCCCAGAGAGGGGTCATTTAACATTTCTACCTTTGGAACCCAGAGACGGGTCGAATGACCTGAAGGATTTTATCTAACATCCTATAATCACCGTCTTTTGTTCTGTAATTAAGGCCATTACTGTCACACCACAGGAGGTTGTTGTTTTCCATTGAGTTTAGCCATTTAGTGTCTAGTTAGTTCTATTCAGTTTATTGTATTTGATAATATAAAGACTATACATATTGTATTAAGTTTAGTTTTATTTGAGCAAAAAAGCACTGAAACAATTAATCATTTTTTATATATTTTAAATAGAATTAGAAATTTTAGAGCAAGGTACAGCTGTGAGTAATGACCAGAAGCATTTGTCTAAGGCAGGGGTAGGCAACCTTTTTTGTTCGGCGTGCCGATTTTAATAAAAAAATCAAAGATGAGATATTCGGAGTGCCGGTCAATAATTGTAAGTCTGACGACCCCTAAACTAAAGTCATATACCACAAACCATAACACAGAAGTGCTGCCACCAGATGCTTTAGGACACATGCGTTTACTGCTATTTCCTGGGACACTCCTGTACTTTCTGATTAGAAGCAATGAAAGTCCATGTGCAGCCCCCAATTAGTGGTAAATTTATTGTGTCCAGGAGCCCCGTATGGCGGCATCCTTATGGTGAATACACACTATGTATCTGGATGCAGCTATATTTGGAACTTTTTCATTCAATGTAAAACTGGTGCATTTTTGCACAAAAAAAAACAAAGCCGGAGTTTTCTGTGCAAAAACACATCCTTAATATAGAAAACACACCGTTATACAGAATAATGTCCCATAGTGGTCCCTGCACACGGTATTATGTCCCATAGCGGCCCCTTCAACATGGTATATGTCCCATAGCTGCCTCTGCACACGGCATTTGTCCCATAGCTGCCTCTGCACACAGTATTTGTCCCATAGCAGTCCCTGCACACAGTATTTGTCCCATAGCGGCCCCTGCACACAGCAATATGTCCCATAACGGCCCCTACACACCGTATATGTCCCATAGCAGACCCTGCACACGGTATATGTCCCATAGCGGCCCCTGCACACGGTATTATGCTCTATAGTTGCCCCTGCACACGGTATTATGTACCATAGCAGCCTCTACACACAGTATTTGTCCGATAGCTGCCCCTGCACACAGTATTTGTCCCATAGCGGCCCCTGCACACGGTATTATGCTCCATAGTGGCCCCTGCACACGGTATTATGTCCCATAGCGTCCTCTGCACACGGTATTTGTCCCATAGCGGCCCCTGCACACGGTATTATGTCCCATAGCGGCCCCTACACACGGTATTTGTCCCATAGCTGCCCCTGCACACAGTATTTGTCCCATAGCGGCCCCTGCACACGGTATATGTCCCATAGCGGCCCCTGCACATGGTATTATGCTCCATAGTGGCCCCTGCACATGGTATTATGCTCCATAGTGGCCCCTGCACACGGTATATGTCCCATAGCGGTCCCTGCACACGGTATTATGCTCCATAGTGGCCCCTGCACACGGTATTATGCTCCATAGTGGCCCCTGCACACGGTATTATGCTCCATAGTGGCCCCTGCACACGGTATTATGCTCCATAGTGGCCCCTGCACACGGTATTATGCTCCATAGTGGCCCCTGCACACGGTATATGTCCCATAGTGGTCCCTGCACACGGTATTATGCTCTATAGTGGCCCCTGCACACGGTATTATGCTTCATAGTGGCCCCTGCACACGGTATATGTCCCATAGTGGTCCCTGCACACGGTATTATGCTCTATAGTGGCCCCTGCACACGGTATATGTCCCATAGTGGTCCCTGCACACGGTATTATGCTCTATAGTGGCCCCTGCACACGGTATTATGCTCCATAGTGGCCCCCGCACACGGTATATGTCCCATAGTGGCCCCTGCACATGGTATATGTCCCATAGTGGCCCCTGCACACGGTATATGTCCCATAGTGGCCCCTGCACACGGTATATGTCCCATAGTGGCCCCTGCACACGGTATATGTCCCATAGTGGCCCCTGCACACGGTATATGTCCCATAGTGGTCCCTGCACACGGTATTATGCTCTATAGTGGCCCCTGCAGGCAGAAGCGCCCGAAGAGTACAGAGCGGCTGCGGAGCGTGGAATAGTGAGTACATTGTTTTTTATGTTTGATCATCTCCCCGGGGGGCTCCGCTTATTATACTCGGGGGTCTGAAGAGACCCCACAGTATAATAATAGCAGTTTCGTTTCGGCCGTGTTTGGTCCGATCGAAACTGCTGGGTGAGGAGTCCGCTGCCGTGCCAGGGGAATAAGCCCGCGTGCCAAGAGTGGCACGCGTGCCAAGGTTGCCGACCCCTGGTCTAAGGCCTCAAGCACACTAGCGAAAAAAAATTGCGCGAAAATCGCATCGCAATGCGATGCAATTTTTTTCTGCGATTTGCCAATGTATTTCAATGGCACCAAGCACACCTGCGATTTTTTTTTCGTGCGATTTTTTTTCATAGGTGCGATTTTCCTGCGATTTTTTTTTTTTTTGTGCGATTTTTTTCGTGCGAAAAAATCCCAGAGGAGTGATCTATATGACCAATGGGACAGATCACAAAAATATCGCAAGTAGCTGTGATTTTTTTTGCGATTTTTTTTTTTTTTTTTCTGCACCCATTGACTTGAATCTAAATATACAAAAATGTAAATATACAAAAGAACAACTGTTATTTGTTTCTATGCTTTTTATTTTTGTTATGAAAATAATAAAAAAAATACAAGGAATAAAACAATTCCACACATATTTACAATAGGCTGCTGTGGGGGGCTGCGTGTGTGTGTGTGAGTGGCATGTCCTTCTTGTGTGACTAGCATTTCAGCACTCACTCAGCAGTCTGTCTGCACTGTCGGAACATACCTGGCACTGCCTGGGTATGTCCCTGGTACATTTGCCACACGTGTATTTGTAGCAGTAAACACATCTCTCAGTTGCACAATTGTTCGTGCATCGATGGTTGACCTGACACTTCGCCCTTTTGCCAGGGCTGGGTGTGGAAGGTTGTTGCCGAAGGAGTTTCTCCTTGCGTGCCTTCTTTTCAGTCACATGAGAGCCACCTAACTCTTTTGCAAGCTCAACCAGGAAGTCCACCCGTCTCTCCTGCACCCCAGTGCATGCCTGATAAAGAACATGAGCATTCAGTGCTGCCATGTCAATCATGTTGTAGAACACGGTGAATGGCCATTTCCGTGTTCCTGCATGCAGGCTGTACTCCCGCACCATTTGGTCCATTACATCCACACCGCACTTTGTGTGGTTGTATTGTGTGACCGTGTTTGGCTTCCTTTTGTTGGTATCCTTAGTCTCAACCACGCTGTGCATGCTGCTGAGAATGTAGACGGCCTTCTTTCGTTTGGGTGCATACACTGTCAGTGTGGCATCAGTGGTTGAAAACACCTGAGTGGTGAATTCAGTGCGGTCCATCTGTCTAGCGGATTGAGGAATTTCCCGGCGACTCTTGTTGACTGTGCCGAGGATAGTGGTTTTCCGGCTAAGCAGTCATTGTGCAAGTGACAATGATGTAAAGAAATTGTTCGTGGTTACAGTTCTGCCCTTGTCCATGAATGATTCCATCAGCCTCATCACTACAGTTTCGGACAGTCTCTCCCCGCTGGGACGACTGGGGTCCTTGCCAAGATATGGGAGGACATTACAGATGTACTTTGATTTCAAGTCGCAGACTACTTTGAGAAGCAGTCACATCCCCCACAGCACAAAAGGCTGCATGCAAATTTGCTAAGGTGTTAGCAAATATTCCCAGCACAACAATGCAGCTGGGGGGTGGGCAGACACTCAGGAGCAGCTTTACATTCTTTTCTCTCTTACAAGACCTGAGGTGGATCAACACAATTCCCCCCCTGCAGATTCCTCAGACAATGGCCACATTTACAAATGAAAGGAAATGCTAATTGGAGCCATCAGAGTTGTCAGTTTGGACTAAGGGTCATTTGACCCTCTTTCAGGACTTGAAGGGGGAGCTCGAAATTTCTGGGACTTCTAGTGTTAACGACACCCACCAAACATGTCCTCTCTTCCAATTAAGTTTTATTATACTTACTGAGGCCATTAGAATCGATCTCCAAATTCACAGCTGCAATTACTTCAGGCCCAATAACCCAGAAAATGTATCTATTCACATGTTGTAATTCTTACTCTCACTAGCCCCTCAGCTTCACTTTCTAAAGTATTTCAGATGTTACAATCCTTTAGCCAGATGTACTACGACAAATGTTGCATCCAAATTCCCCTTCTGTGAAAAATCACAGATATTAATCACAGGTATTAATCTACCTTTCCCTTTCAATGCCCCCCTTACCTGGGCATACAGCTCATGTCAACCCCAAAAGGCCTAATTAAACAAATTCCCCCCCCTTACTCACCTTAACACAATCTGAACTAACCAAACTCACTAACATTGAGCACATGTTGAAACGCTCAGGGGCGTAAATACCGGGGTAGCAGCCCTGTGGCAGCCGCTACCGCAAACCCCACAAACAAGGGGGGGTGCGACCACGAACGGACCCGGCAGGGTAGGTGGCCCGTGGCCAACTGGAGATGGCCGGGCCCCGGACCACTATGATATCGGTCGGGGAAAGCCTGGTTCCCCAACTGCTATACATACTGTTATTGGAAAGGGGCCCTGGCATATTGCAGGCCCCTTTCCAATAGATAGCAGGGCAGGGCACCCAGGGGAGGTGACTGAAAACAATAAACACATATTCTCACCTCTCCTGGGCACAGCGTTCTCTCCGGCGCTCTTCCGTCATGACTGAGGCCTGTGATTAGGCCCCAGCGGTCACATGGAGCTCGGCCGCGTAATGACGTCAGTGTGCCCCCATGTGACCGCTGAGGCCCAATCACAGGCCTCAGCAGCGATGTCAGAAGTGGGCCTGAAGACGGCAGGATGGAGCGAGGATGCCAAGGAAAGGTAAGGCAAGGCAAGGTGAGTATGAATGTTTGTTATTTTTAATCACCTTCCCTGTGCCTCCGATTATTATACTCTGGGGTCAGATGGCTGGGGTCCTGCATTCAGGAGAACAGTAGCACAAAAGTCCCCCTAAAGCCTCCTTCAGAATGAAGCACCAGTACATTTACATGACCAGCATGCCATTAACTTTAGTAGAGTTTCCAGAGATAGTAGCCCCAGCAGCCCTACTGAAATGAATTGAGCACCATCTATACAAGTGCACCATCCTTGCATATCAATAACAAAAGCCAATAAACTCATGAGATAGCAAGCATTCAGTTGACATCTATCTCACTTTCTTATAGTTAGTCTAAGCACAATCCAGTTGCCAAATTATCATATCTCCCACCATCTACTGTTGTATAATCCATATAGAATGCATAACACTTTGGTTTTTTTTTTTGTGTGTGTGTAACCCATATAACAATATAGAGCAAAAGATTGCAACCAGACTGGTGTAAACAAAGATGTTAGCTTTATTATTTTGAAGCTTCTCTTTTTCCTATTCAATATATACAGATGATGTCCAAGGCTCAATGTATTCAATTCAAACTGGATAATTTTTCCATAATTTGAAATAATAATATATTTTGTTAGTGCTTAAACTGACTGGTGGGATATTCTGCTTGTTCCACCTGTGTGATGATAAAAATCATACCTTTTACTCAAACTATTTTGAAATATTTTATATTTTGGACACTGCAAATCACTGAATTGAAATATAAAGATATCACTTATTACATTTTAGAGAGTAGAAAAGAAAATGAATTAAAAAGGTGATAGATAATACATGCAAGTTTTATTAAAATCATTTTAGACTAATCTATGATACTAAACAAGCAATAGTTTGATAGAATTTATGTAAAAACAATATGAAAATATATGAATATTTTTTTCGCGAAAGCTGTGCCCACATTTAGCAGTATTGCAGAAAGTGTTTGTGAATTAATCCTCAAAGGAAAAAAAGAAAGAAACTAATTATGAATTTATCAGTATACGGTATATGTCACAAAGATAAAGAATAAAGTATACCAGGTTAAATTTTTTTTCCCTTTCACAAATGCCATATGTTCAGTGTTAATTCAGCTAAACCTTACTATTTTACAGTATTCTCTATCTACTAAACATATTTATGTACTGTGTTAATACTGTATATAATTACAATGTAGAAAATCCACATACATAATCAGTGTTCTCACCTAATACTTGATAAGTAATAAGGTTACTTTCAATATCACAGTGGCAATAATGTAATCTGTCAGATCAGAGTCTTTTTATCCTTTAATTTGTTCAAAGTCTCTTTCTGCCTGTGATGCTATTCTTTGATGTTACATCAAATGAAAAAAGATTAAAGTATAACAAGAATTTATCACTGCTGACATATTTGTGACTTAGGACCATCAATTTTTTTTTTTGTCTGTGGCCAAAAGCCAAATGTTCTCACAAATTAACAAATGGCAGTCCCATGAAGATATGAAGGTGCTGTCAAAATGTAGGTTTATTTATAGCATTTTGTTGTTTTTTTAAATTACTAAAATGTATCCATTGCATATTGCACATTTTAGGTGTGTGACACCATCTACATTCCTTAAATTTAATGCATTTATTAGCTACAATTGCTCAAGTTTTATATAATGACAACATACCTATATTTGTCTAACGTCATTTAGGTTTATACTGTAGCATAGAACATCAGCAAAACATTTAATAATATAATATAATATAATATTACCATATGTTTATTTTTCATATACAAATTCCAGACAATGTGAAACCTATTCAGTGAACCTTTAACAGCAACAACATGAGAAAGCTGTGTAAATGCTAGGCTTTAAATTGGTAAACTGTCTAAGTATATTACTGTATGTGAAAAAACATCATACTGTACTGACTGTGATAAACTACTTGTCTGATCATAATAGAGGTGGCAAAGCAAAAGAATTTTCCCACAGGCGATCACAGATATGTTCTATAGTAGCAATCCTTATTTGGAAAGTATATATTTAGCAGAACTTTAAGGACAATAACCTTTTATTATATTGATTGGCCTTCCTATCCCACCTGGAGGTAGTATCAGAAGAAAATTAATAACTTCCGACATGTACTAGTACCAAGTCAGATATGAGGACTTTAAAGAACACAATCTTATCTTATATTCTGAGAAGAATTGCTACTGAAATGAAAATAAAGAAAAATGTCACCTGAAAGTGGACATACACATTCAATAGCTGCTGGTTAAACTCTCATTCAGCCAACAGCTGTTTCTTCTAAACACTGCATATACAGTGGGTACGGAAAGTATCCATACCCCTTTAAATTTTTCACTCTTTGTTTCATTGTAGCCATTTGCTAAAAGCAAAAAAGTTCATTTTAGTTCTCATTAACGTACACAAAGTAACCCATCTTGACAGAAAAAAAAAAAAATCAGAAATGTAGATATTTTTACAAATTTATTAAAAAAGAAAAACTGAAATATCACATGGTCATAAGTATTCAGACCCTTTGCTCAGTATTGAGTAGGATCACCCTTTTGAGCTAGTACAGCCATGAGTCTTCTTGGAAATGATGCAACAAGTTTTTCACATCTGAATTTGGGGATCCTCTGCCATTCTTCCTCTCCAGTTTCGTCAGGTTGGATGGTAAATGTTGGTGGACAGCCATTTTCAGGTCTCTCCAGGGATGCTCAATTGGGTTGAGGTCAGGGCTCTGGCTGGGCCAGTCAAGAATGGTCACAGAGTTGTTTCGAAGCCACTCCTTTGTTATTTTAGCTGTGTGCTTAGGGTCATTGTCTTGTTGGAAGGTGAACCTTCGGCCCAGTCTGAGGTCCAGAGCACTCTGGAAGAGGTTTTCTTCCAGGATATCTCTGTACTTGGCCGCATTCATCTTTCCTTCAATTGCAACCAGTCGTCCTGTCCCTGCAGCTGAAAAACACCCCCATAGCATGATGCTGCCACCACCATGTTTCACTTTTGGGATTGTATTGGGCAGGTGATGAGCAGTGCCTGGTTTTCTCCACACATACCGCTTAGAATTAACGCCAAAAAGTTCAATCTTCGTCTCATAAGACCAGAGAATCTTATTTGTCATAGTCTGGGAGTCCTTCATGTGTTTTTTGGCAAACTCTATGCAGGCTTTCATATGTCTTGCACTGAGGAGAGGCTTCCTTCGGGCCACTCTGCCATAAAACCCCGACTGGTGGAGGGCTGCAGTGATAGTTGACTTTGTGGAACTTTCTCCCATCTCCCTACTGCATCTCTGGATCTCAGCCACAGTGATCTTTGGGTTCTTCTTTACCTCTCTCACCAGGGCTCTTCTCCCACAATTGCTCGGTTTGGCTGAACGGCCAGGTCTAGGAAGAGTTCTGGTCGTCCCAAACTTCTTCCATTTAAGGATTATGGAGGCCACTGTGCTCTTAGAAACCTTGAGTGCTGCAGAAATTCTTTTGTAACCTTGGCTAGATCTGTGCCTTGCCACAATTCTGTCTCTGAGCTCCTTGGGCAGTTCCTTTGACCTCATGATTCTCATTTGCTATGACATGCACTGTGAGCTGTGAGGTCTTATATAGACAGGTGTGTACCTTTCCTAATCAAGTCCAATCAGTTTAATTAAACACAGCTAGACGCCAATGAAGGAGTAGAACCATCTCAAGGAGGATCAGAAGGAAATGGACAGCATGTGAGTTAAATATGAGTGTCACAGCAAAGGGTCTGAATACTTATGACCATGTGATATTTCGGTTTTTCTTTTTTAATACATTTGCAAAAATATCTACATTTCTGGTTTTTTTTCTGTCAAGATGAGGTGCTGAGTGTACATTAATGAGAAATAAAATGAACTTTTTGCTTTTAGCAAATGGCTGCAATGAAACAAAGAGTGAAAAATTTAAAGGGGTCTGAATACATTCCGTACCCACTGTACATGCAAACTTGGCTTGGCTGAGAGTGCATGTTTTCTGAATGGGGAGAGATGAGTAAGCTGTTACCAAATACCTCTGATGACAGCTTATCTCTGTATAGAATAAACAATTAGACTTGTTGAAATCCATCATGAACATACAGTGGGGAAAAAAAAGTATTTAGTCAGCCACCAATTGTGCAAGTTCTCCCACTTAAAAAGAGAGAGGCCTGTAATTGACATCATAGGTAGACCTAGTTGTGTTTCTACCAAACAGTTCTACTTTGGTTTCATCTGACCATATGGCAGTCTCCCAATACTCTTCTGGAACATCCAAATGCTCTCTAGCAAACTTCAGATGGGCCCGGATATGTACTGGCTTAAGCAGGGGGACACGTCTGGCACTGCAGGATCTGAGTCCCTGGCGGTGTAGTGTATTACTGACGGTAGCCTTTGTTACATTAGTCCCATCTTTCTGCAGGTCATTTACTAGGTCCCCCCGTGTGGTTCTGGGATTTTGCTCACTGTTCTTGTGATCATTTTGACTCCACAGGGTGAGATCTTGCGTGGAGTCCCTGATCGAGGGAGATTATCAGTGGTCTTGTATGTCTTCCATTTTCTAATTATTGCTCCCACAGTTGATTTCTTCACACCAAGCTGCTTGCCTATTGCAGATTCAGTCTTCTCAGCCTGGTGCAGGTCTACAATTTTGTTTCTGGTGTCCTTCCACAGCTCTTTGGTCTTCACCATAGTGGAGTTTGGAGTGTGACTGTTTGAGGTTGTGGACAGGTGTCTTTTATACTGATAACAATTTCAAACAGGTGCTATTACTACAGGTAATGAGTGGAGGACAGAGGAGCCTCTTAAAGAAGAAGTTACAGGTCTGTGAGAGCCAGAAATCTTGCTTATTTGTAGGTGACCAAATACTTATTTTCCACCATAATTTGCAAATAAATTCTTAAAAAATCAGACAATGTGATTTTCTAGATATGTTTTCTCATTTTGTCTCTCATAGTTGAGATCTACCTATTATGTCAATTACAGGCCTCTCTCAAGTGGGAGAACTTGTACAGTTGGTGGCTGACTAAATACTTTTTTTCCCCACTGTATGAACATCAGCCAAAAGTCAAATACACTGACCCACTGAACATAGCTGGTGTGGCCATCCTCAGTGTAATGCAGTTAGACATTTGTCAATCAAACTATATAATCTAGCTATTATATATCAGCCTAATTAGTGCCTGACTAACAGACATCTTTGTATATATTTGTATAGTAATCTTCTTTGGTATCATTATAATAAGAGGTAAAAGGGGAAGACAGGAAAATGTTTCATCTGACCTCATAATCATTATGGTATCCAGTATTTACAAGCAAAATAAATAGGTTTCCTTAGCTATGTCTAGGAGACCACGTGGGTGTCTACCATACGCCAACTCAAATGGGGAAAAACCCGTAGAGGACTGGGGGATTGCAAACATTAAATAGGGCAGTAGGCAATCCCAATCTTTGCCATCCTTGCTAAAAACCCTCTTTAACATGCCCTTAAGGGTTTTATTGAACCTCTCCACTAGGCCATCTTTTTGGGGGTGATACACAGAGGTTCACAGGTGCTTAATTGTCAGGAGTTTACACATTTCTTTCATTACCTTGGACACAAAAGGAGTCCCTTGGGTCTCCTTGACCCAAGGATCTCCTTGGGTATACCTGTCCGAGAGAACATATAAAAGAGGTCCTTGGCAATTAGCTTAGCCAAGGTATGTCTCAAGGGCACGGCCTCAGGGTATTGTGTAGCATAATCTAACACCACTAGTATATACTGATGCCCCCTAGCAGATTTTACAACAGGACCTACTAAGTCCATGGCCACTCTTTCAAAGGGTACCTCTATAATAGGTAGGGGTACCAAAGGATTCCTAAAGTGTGACACAGGAGCAGTTAGTTGACACTCTGGTCAGGAGTTACAATACTCTTGAATATGCTTGTCAATTCCTGGCCAATAGAAATGCTGTAGAATGCGCTCTTTGGTTTTTTTGTACCCCAGGTGTCCTCCTAACACATGCTTATGTGCCAACTCTAAAACCACTCTTTGATAGGGCCAGGGCACCACCAATTGTTCAACAATTTCTCCCCATATCTGGTTTACCCTATACAGAAGATCCTGGTTCACGGACATATAGGGGAACTCCTTGTCAGCCCCTGGATGCTGGGGTTCACCATTTACCACCTTTACGTTTTCCCTGGCATGAGACAGATTAGGATCTCTAATTTGAGCAGTCCCAAAATTGTCACGGGATATCTCGAGCTCAGGCATCTCGGGAACTCCCTCCTGACCTTCAGCATCTACAGCTAACACAGACAGGGGAAAATTATTACCACCTTGGGTCACCCCTACAGCTGGTGTTTCCCTGTCAGGATCAAAGGGTTCACGGTTAACCTTAGGCAAGACATCACTAACATTAGCATTTTTAGGACATAGTAGCCTCTGCTTTTTCCACATATCCCAAAACAGAGGAAAATCCCTCCCTATAATCACACTATGGAACAGGGACTTAACCACGCCCACTTTGTGAGAGGTAGTTTTAATGGTGACCTCTGCAATAGGATACTCTCTAGTTTCACCATGTATGCACAAGACCCCAATAGTTTGTCCACTGTACAGTGCAGGGTCGACCAGATCATGGTGCACCAGGGTTACCAGGCTCCCAGAGTCCAGGAGAGCCAGTACAGCACGCCCTGCCACAGTCACAGTACACATCTGCGGCTTAGTCAAAGTTTCTGCTGAACAAGCGGATTGAGCACATAGGGACACCCGCCTGGAACTGCTGCAGTCTATGGGCTCAGTCGTCAGGGGACAATGGGAAGCAACATGATCCAGTTCATGACACGGCCAACATCTGAGATGGAATGGGCCTCCATTTTGAGACCTAGATTTAGAGTTCACAGTCCTTGCTGCCAGTTCCCCCTCTGAGTGTCCTCCCATCACAACCTTCCTCACCCCCACAATAGTTGGTACAGTCTTACCCGTCTTGTGGGTAACTGGTCTGGGAGACGTCTGCAGTAGCTCCTCAGTGGCTTGGTACCGTTCTACCAAACACACAAGCTAGTCAGCTGTTGTAGGTCCCACTTGTCTAACCCAGCGCTGAATCTGAGGTGGCAGCGATCTAGTGTATTTGTCCAGTACCACTCTCTCCACCATGCTGTACTGGAGTGGCCTCCTCAGGCTGAAGCCATTTCTTTACTAAATACACCAGGTCATGCATCTAGGATTGGGGTGGGAGACTCTCAGAGAAAGTCCAGTGGTGCATTCTCCCAGCAAGTACATGCATGTTCACACAGAGACGTGCAAGATCTCACCTCTCGGTTTAGGGTAGTACTTAGCATCCTGGTCACACAGGTCATAGTAGGCCTTCTGAGGTTCCCCAATGAGAAACGGTGACACTACATCAGCCCACTGATCCTTTGGCAATTTCTCCCGCTTGGCTACTCGCTCAAACACTCGAATGTACTCTGTACGGCAGCTCGGGCAGCGGTCTGTACACTCTGGGTTTCTCTTGCACCAGAACACTCTCCTGACATCTTCTGGTCAATCAAGGCCTGGCTGAGCAGCGTCAGCTTCTCCATTAGCAGCAAGTTCATCTCCTGCTGCTGTGCTTGGGCTTGCTGCTGTCGCCTCTCAGCTTCCATCTGGGCTTGTTGCTGCCGTGCCTGGGCTTGCTGCTGCTGTAGGATGACCTGCCCAAACTGTTTCACAAAGTCCTCCATGATGGCGGTCTCCTTTTTAACCCTTTCCCTGCCAGCCACATACTTATACGTCCTCCCAGGGTGGCACTTCTGTAGCCGAGCACGTATCTAATATGTCCTTACTGCTAATGCCGATATCTCAAGATCCGTTAGGAATATTAAGAAGATATTGGATTCATTTTAAAGAAGAAAATCTCATATTTAAAATGATCCCAAGATCTTCATGATTGCTCTTACAGTTCCGGAGTGATTCACTGTTGAAAACGCTATTTGGCATTGAGATCCCATTGCAGATCTCAATTCCCGACAGCATTTTTAACAGCGATTTGCTCCAAATTTGTAAGGATTATCATGAAGATCTTGATATCATTTTAAAGATGAGATTCTCATCTTTAAAATCAATACAATATTTTCTTAATTCTCCTAATGGATCCTGAGATATGGGACTCTAAAATGTCCACCCCCCTCCTGTCTCAGGAAGCATCTTAAGTGCTGCGTTAGAGGAGGAGGGGGGGAGGAGCAACCCTGCCGACTGCACAGAGATGAGAAATCATTATCATCATCTGTGCATAACCTGTATATTACCCCAGGGGGGGATAGCAGGGACTTCTGTCCATGTTATCCCCTCTCCTATTAATCAGAGGGCATACTATACTTTTGCTCTCTGATTGTCACATAGAGCAATAATGTAAAACCCCTCTGAGCCTTATTATAGGGGTATCTTCTGTAATACCCCTCTGAACATAACCAGGAAGTTTATTGGCTCTGAGACCGAGATGTTTATCATTGTCCAGGTTGCAGCACCAAAAGAGTTGCACCAAACACTTACATAACACATGCACAAAGTCATCAATAAAGTTTACATTTCACCCAATCCCTGTCCTGTCCATACCTGATCTTTATAGAGTAAAATACGCCTCTAGTGATATCCATTACATGCTAAAATAATAGCAATAACAATTATCACTAGAGATGAACGTATAAATTGCTACAATTTTTTATAGGGGGATAGAAAATTATATTTTTATGTAAACTCCTATTTAATTTGTATGCACAAAGTTGGTTGGCGCATTTCTGCGATTTTGGCGTTTCTTTAACACCTGCACCTGTAAATATAGATATGTGTGGTATGTATGAATTCCTCACATATTGCAGTTTGCAGTACATTTTGTTTGCAGAAAGGGACTGCTTGAGCCGGCACTTTAGTGGCAAATTTGAATTTTTGTTAAATTTTTGCTTACAATCTCTGTTTGCTAGCAAAGTTGCATGGAGGTGGTTGAATATATGAAATATTAAGTTGTGTTTTTATATATACTATGCTGTGCAATCTGAAAAAAGTTAGATTTTGGTATCACAGTCAGTTTGCTAGGTGCAGTATAGATTTTTAACATATTAGTGAATAACAGCAAAATCTTGCTTGTCTTCTGTATCGGTGTTTTTGAGAGTACGAGCTCTTGTTGTAGCTGATGTTTGCGGTATATATAAATTGTGTACACCTTGATATTTTATTTTAAATGTATTTTGTGTGTGAATGTAAGATTGAATAGGAGTTTTAAGTGAAAATATATGTTTTAGTGCATTTTTTCAAAAAATTATTTGTGTTTGTCACAAAGTTACATGAAGGTGGATGAGGCTATTGATAACCCATTGAGACACATGTAATCTTCAGGTTGTCTACTTTCAAAAAATATATAGAGTTTAGTGGTGCATTTGCTTTCCACGGTATGTAATACAGTCATATGAAAAAGTTTGGGCACCCCTATTAATCTTAATCATTTTTAGTTCTAAATATTTGGGTGTTTGCAACAGCCATTTCAATTTGATATATCTAATAACTGATGGACACAGTAATATTTCAGGATTGAAATGAGGTTTATTGTACTAACAGAAAATGTGCAATATGCATTAAACCAAAATTTGACCGGTGCAAAAATTTGGGTACCCTTATCATTTTATTGATTTGAATACTCCTAACTACTTTTTACTGACTTACTGAAGCACAAAATTGGTTTTGTAACCTCACTGAGCTTTGAACTTCATAGCCAGGTGTATCCAATCATGAGAAAAGGTATTTAAGGTGGCCAATTGCAAGTTGTTCTCCTATTTGAATCTCCTCTGAAGAGTGGCATCATGGGCTCCTCAAAACAACTCTCAAATGATCTGAAAATAAAGATTGTTCAACATAGTTGTTCAGGGGAAGGATACAAAAAGTTGTCTCAGAGATTTAACCTGTCAGTTTCCACTGTGAGGAACATAGTAAGGAAATGGAAGACCACAGGGACAGTTCTTGTTAAGCCCTGAAGTGGCAGGCCAAGAAAAATATCAGAAAGGCAGAGAAGAAGAATGGTGAGAACAGTCAAGGACAATCCACAGACCACCTCCAAAGAGCTGCAGCATCATCTTGCTGCAGATGGTGTCACTGTGCATCGGTCAACAATACAGCACACTTTGCACAAGGAGAAGCTGTATGGGAGAGTGATGCGAAAGAAGCCGTTTCTGAAAGCACGCCACAAACAGAGTCGCCTGAGGTATGCAAAAGCACATTTGGACAAGCCAGCTTCATTTTGAAAGAAGGTCCTGTGGACTGATGAAACAAAGATTGAGTTGTTTGGTCATACAAAAAGGCGTTATGCATGGCGTCATAAAAACACAGCATTCCAAGAAAAACACTTGCTACCCACTGTAAAATTTGGTGGAGGTTCCATCATGCTTTGGGGCTGTGTGGCCAATGCCGGCACCGGGAATCTTGTTAAAGTTGAGGGTCGCATGGATTCAACTCAGTATCAGCAGATTCTTGAGAATAATGTACAAGAATCAGTGACGAATTTGAAGTTACGGCGGGGATGGATATTTCAGCAAGACAATGATCCAAAACACAGCTCCAAATCTACTCAGGCATTCATGCAGAGGAACAATTACAATGTTCTGGAATGGCCATCCCAGTCCCCAGACCTGAATATCATTGAACATCTGTGGGATAATTTGAAGCGGGCTGTCCATGCTCGGCGACCATCAAACTTAACTGAACTGGAATTGTTTTGTAAACAGGAATGGTCAAAAATACCTTAATCCAGGATCCAGGAACTGATTAAAAGCTACAGGAAGTGACTAGAGGCTGTTATTTTTGCAAAAGGAGGATCTACTAAATATTAATGTCACTTTTCTGTTGAGGTGCCCATACTTTTGCACCGGTCAAATTTTGGTTTGATGCATATTGCACATTTTCTGTTAGTACAATAAACCTCATTTCAATCCTGAAATATTACTGTGTCCATCAGTTATTAGATATATCAAATTGAAATGGCTGTTGCAAACACCCAAATATTTAGAACTAAAAATGATTAAGATTAATAGGGGTGCCCAAACTTTTTCATATGACTGTACCTACATTTTATAAGATGATACTTTTTTAACATTTCCAACTTCAAAGCAGATTTTTGTTCTTTCCAGTTCTAGTGATTTTCTAAAGATATATGCAGGCAGGTGTAGACCTTAGTGATATAAATGAACTCTGCGCATGTTGATCTCTTATTTTTAGTAGGTTTGGTGCATATAACTTTTTGTTTGGTTTCCACTTTTAGCAACCCAGTGAAAGGGTTAATCTCTCCTGCAGCCTACACCCAGGACATAGGAGAGGGAAAAAAAAAATCTGTGTTTGTCTCTTTAAGACTGCTTAGATTGGGTATGCCTGCATCCAAAGCACCATATGTGAGGGAGGTAGTTCGGTAGCAGCAGTGGTGCGGACCCAACCAGTCAGAGACAGGGACACAAAAGTCTGGTGCAAACAGATTTATTTAAAAAAAAAAAAAAAAAACAGCAAAATAAATAAACCTTCAGTTCAGGTACAAGATAAGCAAAATAAAATACAGCCTTAACTTCAGGCAAAACAGAAAGAAACAAAATCCTGCTTGTCTGAACGCTAAAGTAAACAGTAACAAAAGTTAACTATACGTGTGGCTTACTTCCAGCCACATGAACAAACAAATTAACAGCTTGGCCTCACCAGACTCTCAGTGTTTTCAGAACAGACCCAGACGCCTCCTTTCCCTCCCAGGGTCTGCTCTGAAGTACAGGCTCTGCAGCCTTTTATGGCCCATTAATGAGACTGGGACCTACACCTGGGCTGAGGCCTATTCAAGACCTGTACTGGACCACACATATGCACATATGTCAGAACTCTGCCTGTCACCTTCTCACAATATATATACATACCTTGGCAGATTTTTAGTTTTTTTGGCCTTTTTCAAGAGAATATGAATGATAACACAAAATTTTTTTTCTCCACTCATGGTTAGTGGTTGGTTGAAGCCATTTATTGTCAAACTTCTGTATTTTCTCATTTTAAATCATAATGACAACCAAAAACATCAAAATGACCCTGTTCAAAAGTTCACACACCCTGGTGATTTTGGCCTGATAACATGCCCAGCAACCAAACTACAGTCAGGTAGACCAACCAATATTTCGGCCACAACTGCCCGGAATATTGTTCGGGATGCAAAGAAAAACCCACACATAACATCAGCTGAAATACAGGACTCTCTGAAAACTATCAGTGTGGCTGTTTCAAGATGCACAATAAGGAGGCACTTAAAGAAAAATGGGCTGCATGGTCGAGATGCCAGAAGAAAGCCATTACTGTGCAAATGCCACACAGAATCTCGCCTTCAATACACCAAACAGCACAGAGACAAGCCTCAAAACTTCTGGAACAAGGTAATTTGGAGTGAAGACACAAAAATCGAACTTTTTGGCCACAACCATAAACGTTACATTTGGAGAGGTGTCAACAAGGCCTATGATGAAAGGAACACCATTCCTACTGTAAAGCACGGAGGTGGATCACTGATGATGTTTTTGGTTGTCATTATGATTTAAAAAGAGAAAACACAGAAGTTTGACAATAAATGGCTTCAACCAACCACTAAACATGAGTGGAGAAAAAGTTTTTGTGTTATCATTCATATGCTCTGAAAAAAGGCCAAAAAAAAAAAACAAAAAATCTGCCGGGGTATGTAAACTTTTTAGCACAACTGTGTATATATATATATATTTTATATAGCCTTGCAGCGCAGGAGGCGTGTCCGGCTGTGATTCCTTCCTTTGGGTTCTCTTGTATTGTCTGAACACTGTCCTATTCCCTCACCTCTGTAATTGATTTTTCACTACACCCATCTCCTTCACCTTGGTTTCCCTCTGGTCTTCTAATAGTTAATTTTAGCCTTACCTGTGTGATTTACAGCCTATCTTCCTATCAAGTCTGGGCCAGATTCTTCCATCCTATTTATTGTTTACTCACATACACATTGGTGCTTACTATTGCCTCATGCGTGCTGGCTATTTACTCTTGCTGTGTGTTACCTGGATTCATATTCCTGACCTCTGGCTTTACCTTTGACTATTCTCTTAGATTTCGATTCTGTATTGTGTTGCTCGACTGTTACCGACCCCTTGGCTAGCTGACCTCCCTTTTGTTGTTGTTTGTCTTGTCTCTGTTCTGTGTCATCACTCATATCTAAGAAGGGATTGCCGCCCAGTTGTCGTCTGTCGCTTAGGGCAGTTCACGCAAGTAAGCAGGGACGGGGAGGAGGTTCAGTTTAGGACTCACTGTCTTGTCGTGCCCCTCCCCCCAGGGTTTACCAGCAGCTACTGGGGAATTGCTCTCCTAGCAGTTCTCTTACAATTAGCTCGCCCTTGGTCTCCCATCCCCCACCTTTCACATTTGTTGTGTTATATATGTATAGGTGCATCTCAATAAATTAGAATATTTTTGAACCATTCATTCATTTCTGTGATTCAGTAATTCAATTCATAATCAGCGTCTTCCATGATTGTGTGTCCTACTGAACCAGACTGAGGGACCATTTAAAGGCTTAGGAAACCTTGGCAGGTGACACACTGAATTTACAATACTGAACTTTTTTACAATATTCAAATTTTCTTAGATTTTGGTTTTCATTACCTGTAATCCATAATCAACATTTACAGAAATAAAACACGTGAAATCGAATACTCTGTGTGTAAAGAATGTCTTTTCCAGTGGAATCTTATGGCAGGCATTTTTGGATGTTACATATTTTTTATGCCCTGAGATAGATTTTTCCCTTTTTTTAGGGGCTATCAATCTTTTGTTGTGTTTATTATTATAATGGAAAATTAAAGTAATATGAAAGTACAGCCGCAGACACAGAGTATTTCCAACAAAGCAACAGAAACAATAGCTGCTCTAAAAAATGACAACCTCATCTGAGCAATTTAAAAGATAGGGTCATAAAATGTGAGGATCGTCACAATCACCAGATATTCAGGTACACAAGATATGTACAGTCATATGAAAAAGTTTGGGCACCCCTATTAATCTTAATCATTTTTAGTTCTAAATATTTGGGTGTTTGCAACAGCCATTTCAATTTGATATATCTAATAACTGATGGACACAGTAATATTTCAGGATTGAAATGAGGTTTATTGTACTAACAGAAAATGTGCAATATGCATTAAACCAAAATTTGACCGTTGCAAAAATTTGGGTACCCTTATCATTTTATTGATTTGAATACTCCTAACTACTTTTTACTGAAGCACAAAATTGGTTTTGTAACCTCACTGAGCTTTGAACTTCATAGCCAGGTGTATCCAATTATGAGAAAAGGTATTTAAGGTGGCCAATTGCAAGTTGTTCTCCTATTTGAATCTCCTCTGAAGAGTGGCATCATGGGCTCCTCAAAACAACTCTCAAATGATCTGAAAATAAAGATTGTTCAACATAGTTGTTCAGGGGAAGGATACAAAAAGTTGTCTCAGAGATTTAACCTGTCAGTTTCCACTGTGAGGAACATAGTAAGGAAATGGAAGACCACAGGGACAGTTCTTGTTAAGCCCTGAAGTGGCAGGCCAAGAAAAATATCAGAAAGGCAGAGAAGAAGAATGGTGAGAACAGTCAAGGACAATCCACAGATCACCTCCAAAGAGCTGCAGCATCATCTTGCTGCAGATGGTGTCACTGTGCATCGGTCAACAATACAGCACACTTTGCACAAGGAGAAGCTGTATGGGAGAGTGATGCGAAAGAAGCCGTTTCTGAAAGCACGCCACAAACAGAGTCGCCTGAGGTATGCAAAAGCACATTTGGACAAGCCAGCTTCATTTTGGAAGAAGGTCCTGTGGACTGATGAAACAAAGATTGAGTTGTTTGGTCATACAAAAAGGCGTTATGCATGGCGTTAAAAAAACACAGCATTCCAAGAAAAACACTTGCTACCCACTGTAAAATTTGGTGGAGGTTCCATCATGCTTTGGGGCTGTGTGGCCAATGCCGGCATCGGGAATCTTGTTAAAGTTGAGGGTCGCATGGACTCAACTCAGTATCAGCAGATTCTTGAGAATAATGTACAAGAATCAGTGACGAATTTGTAGTTACGCCGGGGATGGATATTTCAGCAAGACAATGATCCAAAACACAGCTCCAAATCTACTCAGGCATTCATGTAGAGAAACAATTACAATGTTCTGGAATGGCCATCCCAGTCCCCAGACCTGAATATCATTGAACATCTGTGGGATAATTTGAAGCGGGCTGTCCATGCTCGGCGACCATCAAACTTAACTGAACTGGAATTGTTTTGTAAAGAGGAATGGTCAAAAATACCTTCATCCAGGATCCAGGAACTGATTAAAAGCTACAGGAAGCGACTAGAGGCTGTTATTTTTGCAAAAGGAGGATCTACTAAATATTAATGTCACTTTTCTGTTGAGGTGCCCATACTTTTGCACCGGTCAAATTTTGGTTTGATGCATATTGCACATTTTCTGTTAGTACAATAAACCTCATTTCTATCCTGAAATATTACTGTGTCCATCAGTTATTAGATATATCAAATTGAAATGGCTGTTGCAAACACCCAAATATTTAGAACTAAAAATGATTAATATTAATAGGGGTGCCCAAACTTTTTCATATGACTGTATGTGTTAAAGGAGATCTTCAGGTATATCAAGATCTATTCTCATCCTAGGAGATCTACACTATCCCTAGACCCCAGAGAAGACTCCCGTCCTGACAAGGATGATCCTAAATAGACCTGCATTACAGTTGCCCTAATGCTATCCCTAGATAATAAAGGTTACATTTTCATATGATTAATCCCCGGCTGGTTCTTATCCAACAAGGTAATATGTTTCAACTTTCAAGATTCTTCTTTACAATATGTTTGTGTATGACTGCCATGCCTTGATATATCTTTTGTATATATCTATGCATGTATTGAATGCCTTGTTCCTTGTCTAAAAATACAGTTAAACAATAAAAATATACACTGCCAAAAAAATAGGGAACACTTAAAGAGGATCATGTCCTCTACAATGTGATATATTATATACTGACAGGGTGCTGAATTCAGTTTTGCAGATATGTGACCTGGTGCCAGAGATATTGATGCCATTAGTTTTGGCTGATAATATTCATGAACTGTCAGTGGGGTTCATTGTCATGGCTGGGTGGCGAGGAATGTTCCCCTGATTGTACTCTTCTATTGACTTGTACTGTAATGGAGGGTAGCCAAAACAAACACCACAGTTATCTCTGGCACCAGGGCACATTCCTGCAAAACTGAAAGTGTTCTGAATCCAGTGTGCTGTCAATTTTACAGCCGTATATAAAGTGGGGAAAAAAAGTATTTAGTCAGCCACCAACTGTGCAAGTTCTCCCACTTAAAAAGATGAGAGAGGCCTGTAATTGACATCATAGGTAGACCTCAACTATGAGAGACAAAATGAGAAAACAAATCCAGAAAATCACATTGTCTGATTTTTAAATAATTTATTTGCAAATTATGGTGGAAAATAAGTATTTGGTCACCTACAAACAAGCAAGATTTCTGGCTCTCACAGACCTGTAACTTCTTTAAGAGCCTCCTCTGTCCTCCACTCATTACCTGTAGTAATGGCTCCTGTTTGACATTGTTATCAGTATAAAAGGCACCTGTCCACAACCTCAAACAGTCACACTCCAAACTCCACTATGGTGAAGACCAAAGAGCTGTGGAAGGACACTAGAAACAAAATTGTAGACCTGCACCAGGCTGGGAAGACTGAATCTGCAATAGGAAAGCAGCTTAGTGTGAAGAAATCAACTGTGGGAGCAATAATTAGAAAATGGAAGACATACAAGACCACTGATAATCTCCCTCGATCAGGGGCTCCACGCAAGATCTCACCCCATGGGGTCAAAATGATCACAAGAACAGTGAGGAAAAATCCCAGAACCACACAGGGGGACCTAGTGAATGACCTGCAGAAAGCTGGGACTAACGTAACAAAGGCTACCATCAGTAACACACTACGCCGCCAGGGACTAAGATCCTGCAGTGCCAGACGTGTCCCCCTGCTTAAGCCAGTATATATCCGGGCCCGTCTGAAGTTTGCTAGAGAGCATTTGGATATTTCAGAAGAGTATTGGATGAATGTCATATGGTCAGATGAAACCAAAGTAGAACTGTTTGGTAGAATCACAACTCGTCGTGTTTGGAGGAGAGTGAATGCTGAGTTGCATCCAAAGAACACCATACCTACTGTGAAGCATGGGGGTGGCAACATCATGCTTTGGGGCTGTTTCTCTGCAAAGGGACCAGGACGTCTGATCCGTGTACATGAAAGAATGAATGGGGCCATGTATCGTGAGATTTTGAGTGCAAACCTCCTTCCATTAGCAAGGGCATTGAAGATGAAACGTGGCTGGGTCTTTCAGCATGACAATGATCCCAAGCACACTGCCAGGGCAACGAAGGAGTGGCTTTGTAAGAAGCATTTCAAGGTCCTGGAGTGGCCTAGCCAGTCTCCACATCTCAACCCCATAGAAAACCTTTGGAGGAAGTTGAAAGTCTGTGTTGCCCAGTGACAGCCCCAAAACATCACTGCTCTAGAGGAGATCTGCATGGAGGAATGGGCCAACATACCAGCAACAGTGTGTGCCAACTTTGTGAAGACTTACAGAAAACGTTTGACCTCTGTCATTGCCAACAAAGGATATATAACAAAGTATTGAGATGAACTTTTGTTATTGACCAAATACTTATTTTCCACCATAATTTGCAAATATATTCTTAAAACATCAGACAATGTGATTTTCTGGATTTGTTTTCTCATTTTGTCTCTCATAGTTGAGGTCTACCTATGATGTCAATTACAGGCCGGCCTCATCTTTTTACGTGGGAGAACTTGCACAATTGGTGATTGACTAAATACTTTTTTTCCCCACTGTAATATATCACATCCTAGAGGACATGAAAGTGCTCTTTAAGCATCAGAGTATAACCCTCTCATCATTTAAACTTCAGGGACATCAATCTGATCTGCCCAGCATAAAGCACAAGTAAATGTGAATCCATTTTGTTTTGATAAAAATGAAAGTGACAACAGGGGCCCTAAAGAGGCAGCAGCAAGACAACCAGCAAAAAGTAGACAGTGGACATTAACTATTTACTTATCCTTTTGACTGATTCTTCTCTAGTTTAGTGTTTTCTAGTGTTGTCACTACTGGCAGCATGAGGCAGTACTTGCAGTAACTCGAACGACACATGACAGATGTGAGAATCTGGATATACTGTTACAGTGAAGTGAATGTTACACTTCCTACAACATCAACAAGAAAGACTGATGTGGTGGTGGGTCCGTGAGAGTTGCAAAAACCTCCATAGCGATGACTACCCTGCTGCTGCAGGTGTGCATAGTCTTAATCGGTGTAGATTTAGACCATGGGCTACAATGGCACACAGAGGCATATTTTGTTCCCCCACAGTGAAAGGCCCATCTATGTAAGAAACAAACATATCTCTGGCTAAATACATGAAAATGCTACATCATATTAAAGATGATTGCCATCACTACATAGCCCTAAAACAAAGCAATTATAGAATGTAGTACAGATCTGGCTACATTGTAGCTTTGCTTGTCTAGTTAATGCAACTCCTGATAATGTTTCCCCTAATTATGTTCTCTTTAATAAAGATTAAGTTGTCATGGTAAGGCATTGAAAAAGGCTTGCAGTTAATGAGAATTTGCTGAAAGTAAAAGCAATCTTTTTTGATGCTGTGATAAAAGAGCCAAAAGATTCAATAAAAACAAATCAGTGTTTAAATAGTGTATATGAAGATTAAAAATGGCCATATACATTAGGTTGTCATTGAAAAGAAATCTTGTCACTATCTTTCAGCATTGATTCTTCTACTAATATCAGGGTTTAGCTCTTAAGGATCTATTACATTGCCCAATTATCAGGCCAGTAATCAGGGAACAAGTGTTCACAGGAATGCTGTGTAATTGTGCTTCAGATCTGCCTACAAGCAAGCAGAATATTTCCCTATTCAAACACAACTGTGTTACCGGCAATAATTAAAAACTAAAAGAGTTTCCCATAAAACCAATTGCCCTTAATTAATTTGGATATAAAAGGATACAGCCTTCTCATATACTTTTATTAAAAATGTAAGTAATTCCCATTTGGATAATCCAGGAAGTGGCCTAGAAATGAACATTTTGCATGGTTTAGGTATTCCTTTAGCAGGACAAGAATGTGCAGTTTGGATTCCTGCAGCCAACCCCTCAGAGTGCTCTTCTTACTGATCATGCTTATCTATGTCCATAGACTTTTATGGGCTTAATTTACTTCAGCGGAGCCCATAGAAAGCAATACAAATCACACATCATGCTGTTACTGGTGATTTTTGATGTAACTCAGTGAATAGCCCTGAGAAAGCATCCCAGATGCCAACAAATAAGAACCTGGAAGTGTTTTAGTGTGTGCAGTCTGACCCCCTTATCACCCCTCCCTCCTATCAATGTACAGACTTTTACATGCTTACTGTAGTCTAGATAGAAGGATAGAAAGATAGATAGATAGATAGATAGATAGATAGATAGATAGAAGATAGCATTGGACTGAGGAATTGATTGAAAGGGGGTAGCATTTGTATCCTACATGTATAAATAAATCACTTTAGTTTGTGGTAAATCCCCTTGGATAGGAGATAAACTAACATAGTAGTGATCATTCCTTTCCCATGTAGTTTGTGTCCACAGTGGCGTAACTAGGAATGGCTGGGCCCCAAGGTGAACATTTGACATGGGGCCCCCCACGAACCGCTGCCCCCGACCCCTCCCCCTGGACTGCCCCCTCCAACCCCCCCCCAAAAAAAAAACGCATTCCTGCGCACACTATTATGTGCCATAGTGGCCCCTGCACACAGTATCATGTCCCATAGTGGCCCCTGCACACAGTATTATGTCCCATAGTGGCCCCTGCACACAGTATCATGCCCCATAGTGGCTCCTGCACACAGTATCATGCCCCATAGTGGCCCCTGCACACAGTATCATGCCCCATAGTGGCCCCTGCACACAGTATCATGCCCCATAGTGGCCCCTGCACACAGTATTATGTCCCATAGGGGCCCCTGCACACAGTATCATGTCCCATAGTGGCCCCTGCACACACTATTATTCCCCATAGTGGCCCCTGCACTGAGTATTTTGCCCCATTGTGTCCCCTGCACACAGTATCATGTCCCATAGGGGCCCCTGCACACAGTATCATGTCCCATAGTGGCCCCTGCACACAGTATTTTGCCCCATAGTGGCCCCTACACACACTATTATTCCCCATAGTGGCCCCTGCACACACTATTATTCCCCATAGTGGCCCCTGCACTGAGTATTTTGCACCATAGTGGCCCCTGCACACAGTATTATATGTCCTATTGTGGACCACCCATGAACAATTATTATACTCTGGGGTCTTTTCAGACCCCAGAGTATAATGATCGGAGACCCAGGGGAGGATAGAAACATAAAAAAACAACGTTGCTTACCTGTTCCTCGCTCCGGTGCATGCCCGTGCGCTACTCCGGCCTTCTTCAATGTTGGACCAGGCCGGCGTCACGTGATGCGGGCCTGCGTCGCGACGCAAAATGACGTCGGCTGACGTCTGGGACGTCACCAAACAGGCCCGAAGCCTGGAGAAGCACAGGACAGGTAAGTACATTGTTTTTTATGTTCCCTCACCTCCCCTGGGCCTCCGATTATTACACTCCGGGGTCTGAAAAGACCCCGAAGTATAATGATAGCAGAGATTGTGGTATTCGGCCACGGCCTCACATACCGATCCCCGCTCCTGCTCACAGCCGCCTCCGCAGAATCGGAAGCGCAGGCGGCTGTGAGCGGGACCTCGGGGAACGGTAAGTATAGGGCCCGTTACCTGCTGGGGTTACTCCAGCAGATAACGGACTATAAAAAAAAAAAAAAAAAACGCATCGGGGGCCCGCGGGGCCCCGTAATGTCCCGGGCCCTGTGGCAGCTGCTACCGCTGCTACCCCGGTAGTTACGCCCCTGTGTGTCCATCTGTGTAATAGGCCAATGCAAATGAGTGTTGATAAAAATGCTCAGTCTGCATCAAGTGTAATAGGACTCTGGAATAAGGAATATTTTAGGTGGAGGTTCCTTTGCTTTGAAGTCTTTGCAAATTGACTTTGGGGATTCTTGTTATCAAAAATACTGAAAATGGCAATGGAAATCCCAACTGAGGTGCTGAATACAAATGTAAATAATGAACTACAACTCTCCATCCTGCTATAATATATATGATACTTTTTGCTACCATTATTAATACTGTAGTCTCTTTCTTTGAATCATTGCAGGTACTTCTGGTTACCTCAACTAAATATTTTATATAAACTTTATTTATATTTAGTCAAATCACATATTCATAATATTGTTTGAAATTGCAATAAAAAAATCATAAAATATAATACAAATCAATTAATGGAGTCTACTATTTCCAAGAGTCATAGACATTGCTTTTCCCTCTCTAAATATTACTGGTGAAAAGCAATTTTAATTACTCTCATGGTAATATATTGATTTTACACATATTAATCTAAGAAAAATCTGGATATGCGACAATGTAATTACCAAAGGGAAGATGTTTTACACTCCATACTGTAACTTGTCTAGATTAAAAATGCAATATGATTTGAAAAATAGTACTTAAAGAGGAAAAAGTTAAGTTTTAAGCCACCTGAAACTGTGAAGCAGTGGACATTTTAGATTGCTCTGTGATATTAAAGAAATTATTATACAAATTAAATTTTATATCAATTATATAAATCTTACGGCAAACATGACATGCCATTAGCAGAACTCAATATATTCAGGTTAAATATAAGATTGTGAACTGAATTTTAAACATTGAATATAATGTAACTGGCAAAATTCCTGGTGCGAACACTTTTATAACAACAGTAATATTACTGACATTCTAATTGCTTAATTTCTTTGTAAAACTAAAGAAATATGCTTTCAAATTTCATTGGATATTTTCAGTTTAATTTTTTAAAACCTCCAAGACATATTAAGTTGCTTGAGGCAACTATGACAAATATGTACACAACTAAAATTATAGTCATGTCAGGCTACAATTGTAATGAAAGACACACTATACAATATATTTCCTTCTTTTAAATGGGTTAGTCCATTTAAAAAGCCTATTGTCTTATTAGGGACCATTTAGACAGTGGAAAATGAAGAGAAATTGAGGTAGACTTCCACCTAAGATTCCTCTTAATTTTCCAGCCGTACTGAAAAGCGGTAACGCTAAAGCAGACAAAAAGCACTGTGGAAAAGACCGTGGCGGAAACGCTTTGAGTTTTTTTTCCAAAGAATTTTTCAGCGAAAGTTCGCAGAGTTTCCCTATTATACCTATATGGAAAACGTCAGCGTTTTCATAGGTATAATTGGCATGCTGCGATTTAAAGAAATGCGATAGCTTTGGAAATCACAGCATAATATCTGAATCACAGAAAAATATCTGCAATGAGTGGATGGGATTAGTCAGAATCCCATCCACTTTGCAGGTACTGTAAAACGGTTTTTGCCACAAAGTTTCCGCTGCAGCCAAATTGCGGCATTTTCGCAACATGGTGCCCTAGTCTTACTGTGGTTTGGCTTTCCTCTATGGCTTTTACTAGATGATCAGCCCCAGGTGAGTGAAGTTTATCAGCGGACTGTCTCACTCTGCAGCTTCTACAGCTTATCTGAATCTGTAGCAAGATCGATCTGGACTCTTATTTTTTTATTGTCCCATTTTGATTTCTGGCTCCTATTGAAAACAAGCATTTTTGGAAATTGCAGCATGTCAATTATATCTAAGGAAACGCTGGTGGATTCCCTAAAGGTATAATTGAAGCAGAAAGCGTTCTGGGAAAAACCGAGATGTGTTTCCGCCATGTTTTTTTCCCTGTCACGCTTTTTCGCTGTGGCCTGCTACATGGGGCCTTAGCCTTAAACAGATTTATTCCATAGATCATGAAACATTTAGTCCTTCTAGATTCTGAATTAAACAGATGACTGTTTCACTGTAGAAACTGCAAATTTCATTACAACCTCTTGCCTTTTTTGTTTTTGTTATTGGATGTTATACAACAGACTAAAGTTGAACAGAAAAAAACACTTGGTTTACTACCTATGCCTAGTAACTAAAAGATCTTTCTTACAACATTGGTTGCAATTCACAGTTCCTAGTCAACAATTGGTAGTAGATGAACCACATCTTAACAAGTTATCTCCTATTTATAGTACAGGGAATGGCTTGCAGATTTTTCAGGACTGACTGCTCAGATCCCCACAAATTAGAATAACAGAAGAGTTTTGTCCCCATTCTAAATAGAGTTGGACCACCTCTCCATTCCACCACCAGGAGATAGTTGGAGTAAGGTGGAGTACGGTGCTCAGTTGGAGTACGGTGCTCAGCTATTTCTTGATCTCCCATTAAAATGAATAGAGTAAGGGTGGTCCCGACCACCTCTCCTTTCAGAATGGGAGACTAAATTTCCCTGTTATCCTGATAGGTGGGGGTCTGAGTGGTCAGATGCCCACCAATTTGCAATCTATCCCCTATCTTAAGATAGGAATATGCCTTTAAGCTTAATGAATATTGAGCACATTAAAACATAATATAATTAAAAAAATGAGACATAATTTTTGTTTCTTATTTTTTTGTGGGGGACTTTATTATGCTAATTAACATATATGAAAATGTGAAAACTAATATCTTCATTAATACTTACAGAATGATACTGTATCACCTGTAGTCAGCCTGGATTGTGGGTGACTGACCTAATTTACCCCCTCTACATTTTCTAAATATGCTTCTGCTATTCAGCCTTGGAGTAGAGATTGGCAAACTGCTTTGGCACAAACTGGATTCAACCCGAATATTCCAAATTTGTTAAAAACTAAACAAATGTTGCTTCATCTCGGATTAATTAAAACCTTGCAGTGCTGATGTCATATACAGCATATAAGTATAAGATGTGTTAAATGTCACCAGAAGTTAATTTCAGTAATGGTGGAGATATTGTAGGGTCTGTGATTCATCTGCATCATACAGACCACAGTCTGAAAAGTTTGCAAGCAATAAGAATTTAGTCAGAATCAAGCAATTACACAGGCAGATTAGTGATAGAAATCAATACATATAAATCTTTTGTGCAATAGAGCAGTTTCATCTATATACAGGTGCATCTCAATAAATTAGAATATCTTTGAAACGTTTATATTTGTCAGTAATTAAATTTAAAATGTGACCTCCTATATTTTCTAGATTCTTTACACAGAGAGTGTTCTATTTCAAGTGTTCTATTTCTGTAAATGTTGACTATGGATTACAGGTAATGAAAACGCAAATCTAAGAAAATTAGAAAATTGTGAAAAAGTTCAGTATTGTAAATTCAGTGTGTCTCTTGCCAAGGTTTTCTAAGCCTTTAAATGATCCCTCAGTCTGGTTCAGTAGGACACACAATCATGGAAGACTGCTGATTATGAATTGAATTACTGAAATGAATGAACGTTTCAAAAATATTCAAATTTATTGAGATGCACCTGTACACAGTCTTTAAACATAATTTTTAATGACAAAACAATCCTGTTAGTGAAAAATCATTTGTTAAGGGCTTTTTTGGGCAACAGTTTAAATGTTTTCATTAAATACATAGCAAATGTAACTACCATGTGCAACTACCTCTCTTAGTAGAGAGAACTCTACTAAGGAGTTTGTAATAAACCGAGGATCCTTTAAAGGACATCGGTGGAACAGTGAACTGTTGGAGAGCTCCTCCGGGAAAGGTTGGCATAGTGACCTCTTATGCTTGTAAAGTTTGCCTAATATGCAAATACTTATAAAAATCTTGGGTTGGGAGGAAAAAGTATTTAATTAGAACTTCAAATGAAATGAAATGAGATCCAGAATAAAGTTAGTGTATAGATTTAATGCAGTGGAGTAACCACTGAGATAGATTACTGTCCGGCAAGAAGACATTCAGATATCGCAGTGGCATGTCAAACATAGATACCATATCTTTCTAAAGAGTGAAATGAGTGATTTCCATGCTCAAAGAGATGATTTAATGCTTAACAGGGGTACTTGTGGGCTTGGTCTACATCTAGCATCTAGGTGGAGCATGGTTATTATTGGGTCACCAATAGCTTCCTGTTCAATAGACACCCACCGTTTATGGACCCCCTCTTGCCACCAAGCCAAAATTTGATCGTAAGAACCGTAGCCATATAGTATTTTTTAAAGTCGGGGTCCCAGTTCCTCCCCACAACCAAGGCCTGGTCATGCTGGTCAAACGTACTATCAATCTCCTCCCAGACCAAATAAAGCCAGATATCAATTTTTGTAGTTTGGTTAAATAATCAGTGGATAGGGGTACAACCACCATGCAGAAGGTATACAGAATGATGGTGAGGACCATCATCTTGACATTGGCTATTCTACAAGCCCATGAAATTAGGGTTTTAAAACCACTAAAGCTTGGAAATCTTAACACTAGAACTACCGCATGTTTTATAATACCTATAACGACCACTAGGGGTCATTTTGACCCCCAATTCAAAAGTACTGACTCTAGAGTAAAAATAACTTTTTTGCCATTAAAACATTTAATTTTACTTAGTAGGAACAGTGTTGAGATCAAGTACAGCAGTTTAAACACATTTTCCTTTTACATTGTCAGCTTACTCATGCTTCAAATATACATTTGCAAAAAGTGACTTGTAAGCTATAGTGTATGCTACTGAAGTGCAGACAAAAAATGCTGGTAGACATGGATCAAATATGTTCAGACAAATTTAGACAAAACAAAATGATAAATCATTCCTGATGTGCAAAAACACAATTATACTCTACAACTAGGGAGAAACACTGTGATTTTCTGTACTCTGTACTGTTAGGTGTATTGCCTACTACTACTTTTATGTATGGTGTCAAATTGACCCCTTCGGTACTTATAGGTATGAATTGTAAAGCCTGGGCCCCTGAAAAAATTTCAATTCATTTTTGTGTCCTAAAATATACACTACCATGAATAAATAAAAGTTAAAATAAAATTTTAACAAATGAGTTCTAAGATTTTGTAAGTTCTAAGAAAAAAAAATAGCAAAAGGGTCAAAATGACCCTAGTGTTAAGGGTTAGAGAAAAATAATTCTGGGACAACAATGATATTACCAGATAGGAGAAGTTTTTGAGACTCTAACTAGATGGAAACTTGGCAGCTAATATATCTTTAGAGCTAGGGTTGATGTTAACAGTCAAGACTTTGAATTTAGAAAGGTTCATTTTATAATAATTTTTTCTAAAGAGTTCCAATATTTCTAGAGCCACCTCTAAAAAGAGGCTGGGTGGGAGAGGGAGAGAATCAGGGGCTCCATAGCAAGAGCAAAAATAATGGGTGACAGGGGGCACCCTTGAACGGTTCTTTTATGATTGGGAAAATGGTCCGACAGGGATCCTGAGGCTAAAATAATAGTCCAAAAGAGGAATACAAAGCCAAAATGGCAGATTTAAAAGAGCCATAGATAGCATATTTTTTGTGAAGGCGGTCAAAGTATCTCAACTGCATTAGTTGAACGCATTCTCCACGTCCAGGGCCAAGAGGAGAGAAGGCATCCGACTTCAGTTCGCCCACTGGACTTTTCTCAGAATTAAAATGCGTTTCTGCAACATTAGGACATCACATTTTAAAAGTCTTGCCCCCTTCCATGTAATAGTCCTTTTATACAGGCTATTCAGCCCTTGAACATTAAATGAAGAGATCTGTAATACCATGATTTAAAGTAAAATAAATTATATAAACCTCACTGATCTCCAGATACCAGCATAGCAGGAAACAGAGATACACATAGCGGGGCCCACCAGAAACACCATAAATGCATAAGCCAAATACGGACACAGAAGCCTGAAAACAAAATGTGCTTGAAAACTAGTAGAGGCATTTTAAAAGTAACAGCATAGTGCCAAAATGCACCAAATATCTAGGTGCATTTTGCCTATACTAATAGAGTGAAGCGGGCAATGACCAAATATTGCATACAATATCGCAATATTCAGCTATGTGGCTCAACTGAGTGCCAGTCTTTTGTAACAACTGAGAATTGCCTTTGTGCCTGCAAGGTGGCCGCTGATAGATCTGGATAGAGATAGAGGAGAATGGAGCAGGTAACGAACCACATTTGCGGACCTCAGAAAGCAGAACATCTTTGATGTGATAAAAATGGACATGGTTTATAGTATCTCCTTGAGCGTCTTTTTCAGATTGAGTCTTAGGTATCCTGTGTGCCCTATCCAAAGTCAAGATCATCTTCGACATGCTTGGGATAATTTTTTTGAATAATTGTTTGTTATATTCAGGTAGATCTATCGAGGCAGTGTCTTCAGAAATGCCTTGGATTTTAATGTTATTATGCCTCAGCATCAGTAGCTTTAATTTTTAACTAATTCACTTCCTCCTCCAAGACATTATTGGTGTTCATCGATTTGTTATGTGTTATGGAGAACTCCCCCATCTTGTGTTCGATATGATCTGTGCGCTCTCCCAAAGCATCGACGTTGCATTGAAGTTTACTCACTCGGGAGGAAACAGTTTTGTTAATGCCTGATTGAAACAGGACAAGAATTCCTTTTAAAATGTCAGTAGTGACGGCTCATTAGAGGTGGGAAAGTTTGAAAAGCAGATTTTGCTGGAATAGTTTTCAGGTGTCATGTCTCATTTGCAGAGCCCCTAGAGTACCAAAACAATGGAAACCCTCCAAAAGTGATCCCATTTTGGAAACTACACCCCTAACAGAATTTATCAAGGGGTATAGTGAGCATTTTGACCCCACAGCCGTTTCACAGATTTTATTAACATTGTGATGTGAAAATTAAAAATTACTAAAACATCATTTAATCCCCAAAGTTTTCATTTTCACAAGGGGTTAAAGGAGAAAAAGCACCCCACAGTTTGTTAAACAATTGCATCTGAACACGGCAATACCCCATATGTGGTTGTAATCTGCTGTATGGGTACATGGCAGGGCTCGGAATGGAAAGAGCGCTATTTGGCTTTTGAAGGGTAGATTTTGTTGGAATAGTATTCAGGTGCCATGTTGCATTTGCAGAGCTCCTAGAGTACCAATACAGTGGAAACCCCCTAGAAGTGACCCCATTTTGGAAACTACACTCCTCACAGAACATATCAAGGGGTATAGTGAGCATTTTGTCCCCACAGTTGTTTCACAGGTTTTATTAAGATTGGGACATGAAAATGAAAAAATACTTTTTTTCCAATAAACCGTCAATTTAGTCCCAAATTTTTCATTTTCACAAGAGGATAATTTAAAAAAAACTCCCCAAAGTTTGTTACACAATTTCTCCTGAATACAGGAATATTTCGCATGTGGTTGTAATCTCCTGTTTGGGTACATGGCAGGGCTCAGAATGGAAAGAGCGCTATTTGGCTTTTGGAGAGAAGATTTTGCTGGAATAGTTTTCAGGTGCCATGTCGTATTTGCAGAGCCCCTAAAGTACCAATACAATGGAAACCGCCAAAAAGTGACCCCATTTTGGAAACTACACCCCTCAAGGAATTTCTCAAGGGGTATGGTGATCATTTTGACCCTAATGCTGTTTCACAGATTATATTAGCATTGGGACATGAAAATTAAAAATGACTTTTTTTTTTCCAATAAACCGTCCATTTAGCACCATATTTTAAAGGAGATAAAGAAGAAAAAACACATCACAGTTTGTTACACAATTTCTCCTGAACACAGAAGTGCCCCATATGTGGTTGTAAATTGCTGTAGAGGTACATGGTTAGGCTCAGAATGGAAAGAGCGCTATTTGGCTTTTGGAGGGCAGATTTTGCTGGAATAGTTTTCAGGTACCATATTGCATTTGCAGAGCCCCTAGAGTATCAATACAGTGTAAACCCCTCAAAAGTGACCCCATTTTAGAAACTACACTCCTCAAGGAATTTCTCAATGGGTATTATCATTTTGAGCCTAAAAATGCTTCCCAAAAATTAATGTACTAAGTGAAAATTGAAATTTTTAAAGAAATATGCCATTTTGGTACCCAATACGTTGTACCCACTTTGAGTCATCAGAGACATACACTCCTAAAACTATTAAGTGGGCTATCCCGGGTACAAAAAAATTATATTTGTGGGTGTAAACTGCTGCTTGGGCACACAGCAGGGATCAGAAGGGAAGGAGCACTGCGCTTTTTAGCTTTTAGAGTACAGATTTAGAGGGACTTTCTGGACGCCATGTTGTTTTTGCAGATCCCTGTAGGTGCCAGTAACTTGGAATTCCCCAAGAAGTGACCCCATTTTGTACGGACAATTATAGGGTATCTGTAAATATGACATGGCGTCCAAAATCCAACAATCTAAATCTACGCTCCAAAAGCCACATAGCGCTCCTTCACATCTGCACCCTCCTGTGTGCCCAAATGGGAGTTTACACCCACATGTATGACACTGGTGTACCCAGGATAATGTACTTAATGTCATATGTGGGTATAAACTGCTGTTTTGGAAACAGCCGCGCACAGAAGGGAAGGAGTGCTATTTTGGTTTTTGAAGCACAGTTTGGTTTTTGGATGTCATGCCACTTTTGCAAAGCCCCTGAATTGTCAGTAAAGTGTAATCCGCAGACTTGTGACCCCATTTTCGAAACTACACCCCTGAAGGGATTTATCAACTGGGGTAACGAGCATTTTTAACCCTTGAGTATTGCATTCATTTAATTTGAATAAATGAATGCGCAGCTGATAATGAAAAGTGAAAATTGCAATTTTTCCAGAGATTCGCCACAAACATTCCAAAAACTGTTAAGTGGGTATCCTGGGCACAACATCTTTTGGAGCGTTCATATCTGATACAAGCCGGGCACAACGTATTATGCATTGAAATTACATATTCCTGGAAAAATTGCCATTTTCACCTTTCACTCCAGCTGCATATTCATTGCTGGAGAATAAATTTATAGCAACACTTGGTGGTTAAAAATGCTCACTGTACACCTGGATAAATTCCTTCAGGGGTGTAGTTTCCAAAATGGGGACACATGTCAGGGGGTTTCACTTTACTGGCATTTCAGGAGCTCTGCAAGTGTCATGACGTCCAAAAGCTAAACTGTCTAAATCTGTGCTCCAAAAACCAAATATTGCTCATTCCATTCTGTGCCCGGCTGTGCCCAAACAGCAGTTTATATCCAGATATGACACTAAGTGCAGTCATATGAAAAATTTTGGGCACCCCTATTAATCTTAATCATTTTTAGTTCTAAATATTTGGGTGTTTGCAACAGCCATTTCAATTTGATATATCTAATAACTGATGGACACAGTAATATTTCAGGATTGAAATGAGGTTTATTGTACTAACAGAAAATGTGCAATATGCATTAAACCAAAATTTGACCGGTGCAAAAATTTGGGTACCCTTATCATTTTATTGATTTGAATACTCCTAACTACTTTTTACTGACTTACTGAAGCACAAAATTGGTTTTGTAACATCACTGAGCTTTGAACTTCATAGCCAGGTGTATCCAATCATGAGAAAAGGTATTTAAGGTGGCCAATTGCAAGTTGTTCTCCTATTTGAATCTCCTCTGAAGAGTGGCATCATGGCCTCCTCAAAACAACTCTCAAATGATCTGAAAACAAAGATTGTTCAACATAGTTGTTCAGGGGAAGTATACAAAAAGTTGTCTCTGAGATTTAACCTGTCAGTTTCCACTGTGAGGAACATAGTAAGGAAATGGAAGACCACAGGGACAGTTCTTGTTAAGCCCTGAAGTGGCAGGCCAAGAAAAATATCAGAAAGGCAGAGAAGAAGAATGGTGAGAACAGTCAAGGACAATCCACAGACCACCTCCAAAGAGCTGCAGCATCATCTTGCTGCAGATGGTGTCACTGTGCATCGGTCAACAATACAGCACACTTTGCACAAGGAGAAGCTGTATGGGAGAGTGATGCGAAAGAAGCCGTTTCTGAAAGCACGCCACAAACAGAGTCGCCTGAGGTATGCAAAAGCACATTTGGACAAGCCAGCTTCATTTTGGAAGAAGGTCCTGTGGACTGATGAAACAAAGATTGAGTTGTTTGGTCATACAAAAAGGCCTTATGCATGGCGTCAAAAAAACACAGCATTCCAAGAAAAACACTTGCTACCCACTGTAAAATTTGGTGGAGGTTCCATCATGCTTTGGGGCTGTGTGGCCAATGCCGGCACCGGAAATCTTGTTAAAGTTGAGGGTCGCATGGATTCAACTCAGTATCAGCAGATTCTTGAGAATAATGTACAAGAATCAGTGACGAATTTGAAGTTACGCCGGGGATGGATATTTCAGCAAGACAATGATCCAAAACACAGCTCCAAATCTATTCAGGCATTCATGCAGAGGAACAATTACAATGTTCTGGAATGGCCATCCCAGTCCCCAGACCTGAATATCATTGAACATCTGTGGGATAATTTGAAGCGGGCTGTCCATGCTCGGCGACCATCAAACTTAACTGAACTGGAATTGTTTTGTAAACAGGAATGGTCAAAAATACCTTCATCCAGGATCCAGGAACTGATTAAAAGCTACAGGAAGCGACTAGAGGCTGTTATTTTTGCAAAAGGAGGATCTACTAAATATTAATGTCACTTTTCTGTTGAGGTGCCCATACTTTTGCACCGGTCAAATTTTGGTTTAATGCATATTGCACATTTTCTGTTAGTACAATAAACCTCATTTCAATCCTGAAATATTACTGTGTCCATCAGTTATTAGATATATCAAATTGAAATGGCTGTTGCAAACACCCAAATATTTAGAACTAAAAATGATTAAGATTAATAGGGGTGCCCAAACTTTTTCATATGACTGTATGTTATCCTGGGTACACCTGTGTCATACATGTGGGCATAAACTGCAGTTTGGGCACACAGCAGGGTGCAGATGTGAAGGAGCGATATGTGGCTTTTGGAGCACAGATTCAGATGTTTGGTATCTGGACACCATGTCATGTTTGCAGAGCCTCTAAGGTACCAGTAAAGTGGAATCCCCTAGGGAATGACCCCATTTTGAAAACTGTACCCCTCAAAGAATTTATCACGGGGTGTGTGATGATTCTGCTTAAATATGGCTATAACTCAGAGATGTATTTTGATCTCTGGGTATAGTATCTCCCTTCTTACCTGCATTTATTCATAAGGTGCGCAGCTATAATCCTAGGTGTATATTGGCAGTAGTGGCAACACTGGAACAATTGGGGCTTTGTATCCATCCCAGCAGGGCTCCATTGAATTCATATACAGCCCTGAGTGATCAAAGAAACATGCATTGTGCAGATAGATCAGACCTGGTTGATAACATTGTATCATTCCACTTGGTCTCAGCTCAATACAAAGAATCTGGACTTGAGTGCATTATTCAATCAGACTTGCTGCCACCGGTGACCTCATTCTGGGAGGTGGCATAAAGGGTATAAAAGATGAAGTAAGAGGCAATGGGAGGAGATTGTGCTGGGACTACAAGAGAACCCTATGAGGAGATTACAGAGAGACTTCCACTGAGAGAGACTATTGGATTATACTGTGAGGAGCATGCAAGCGGAGATGCTGGAGTTAATGCCGCTGCCTCCACTGGGTTATTCACACATGACAGAGCATGTGTGAGTGTTGGATTATAGAGCCACATCAAGGAGATGCGTGGTAAAGTAATTATTTCAATGTTATTCCCTTTTTATTTTTATTGTACTGTATATTGTAACTAGTAACTGTTAATGCTTGCATACATCTGCATATCTGTTCTGAACTGCATGTGTTAGATGTTAATACCGACCCATTTAGGGGTTAATAAATATATAAAATTTAGAAAGCTTGTCTTGTATTTATCTTGTGAACCCGACACTCACTGGCGGTGAGTGTGGTTTTTATATGAAAGAAGACTCAGGTGGGGCCACAGCGGTGTTGGTGCACTGAGGATCTTTCACATTGGTGGCAGCGTAGTGGGATCTTAGGATAAACAGCGTGCGTTGGGGATCTCAAACGCTGGGGATTGTAGTAATCCTATGAGACAAGCTCGGTATTAAAGCAAGCATTAAGATACAGTGAAATTTTGATACAGTGCTGTTCCCCTCCCTTACTCTTTGTATTCTATCCTATCTTTTATTTGGAAAAATACCAGTGGATGGCTAGTGGGCTCAGAAGCAGAGCTCCAGAATTGCTGAACCAGGCTTTTGGAGATCCTGAGCATTTGGCTGAAATGGAGGCAGCCACAGCCATGCAGAGAATCGCGCAGAGTCCTGATTTTGGGGCTAGGCCAGGAAGTGCGGCAAGCAGCCCGGTCCCAAGGATTACTTCACCAGGAGGGTCCAGTAGCCCCAGCCTTGTCGGGGGGAATGGCTTCATACTGGCAAATGGCCCTGCAGCAAATAGGCACCAGGGACCCTAACATATACCTGCAGGTGTTGTACCATTTTCAGGAAGCTGTAGAACAAGATCGACAGGCTGCTGAGAGACAGGCAGAGAGAGAGAGGAAGGCTGCTGAGCGACAGGCCGAGAGGGAGTATCAGCTTGAGCTGAAGAGGCAGGAAATCTCCCAGCGGGCACAAACCGCCCCTGCGCAAACTCCAACAACCCTGCAGAGACCCTCAAGTTGGAATGAGAAGCCAGGCCGGAGTTCATCACAGCTGTCTGTCGTCAGGTCGGGTGAGACAAACTATGGCCCAGGTGGTCCCTCCCCTGTCCCAAGAACTTTGGGCGCCCGAGTGACCTTCCCCAAACCCCAAGGGGAGGTGCGGGCGGGGCCATGCCTGTAACCAGACAGGACATTTCAAGGAGGAGTGCCCCAACCGCTCTGAGAACTTCCCTGCTTCCCAAGCCACAGCAGGTGGCCCATCTGTGTATCTGGAAGGGGGTGCAGGAAAAGGAATGCGGACTGTGGGACTAATGACTGATTTGCCTGCTAATGTACTGTTGGGAACTGATTTAGGATCTATGATGTCCCAATATGGGGTGGGGAGCACCCCAATTTACTGTGATAAACTGTCTATGATTAATGCTGATAATGTGTCTGTCATATCTGCAGAGAGAGCCCGTAACCCCCTCTCTGAGATACTTCCCATGGCAGTCAATGTAAATGCTAATGAGTTGCCTTCAGCTGAGAGCAGGGAAGATGCCAATGAGCTTCCTGCAACCCAGCTCAGCAAAAATGTTATTAATGCTTTGTTCACCCCCGTGCTAGGAGCCAATGAGACTAAGTCTGTAGACACACCCACATCTGTGGGGGCGTCTCCCCTCCCAGCTTGTTAACATGTCTACTGCAGATCTCATTGAGGCCCGGTGTGAATTAACAATTGCTAATGAAGGTACTGTCAATGTAATTGCCAATGCTTGTTGTGAAAGTGTACAGGGTAGCTCTTCTGAGTCACTGGAAGCGACTTCTACTATTTCGCCCAAGGCATCCGATAAGCACCCAACTGCTGACCATGTACCAGGTGGTCAGGTAGGCTATGGGGATCTTATGGCCAATCCAGGTGAGGGATGGACTGCTGGTAGTGTGGTGTTAGCCCGCAGCCAGAGTGCTACAAGGGTGGAGGGCGTTCCGACCCTTGAACCGTTGCCTACACCACCTGGAGTCGGTGCTGAGACCGCCATGACTAGCCTCACTCCCTTGAAGCCGGAGGAGTCCGGCCGGTATTAGACATACACGTCTCTTCTGTCCAGTTCTATTCCAGGAGTGCCCATGGCCCAAGTGCAGATGGCATGGGGTACTGGAGGTGTGATCCAAGAAGGTGGTATGTCCAATGTATTACCTGTCAATGTATTGTGGGGGGATGGTTTGGGGAAGCATGATCTCAGTCATTTGCCCAAGGTATCACCATCACCCATCCAAGTACAGGAGGAACAGGATGTAGGTTTGGAAGCAAAGGGGGAGGTGCAGAACCTCCTAGAACTCTCCCAACTAGTGGCTAGTGTGGGGAAGACCCTGAGAGAGCAGGCCAAGGGTAGCCAGGAGAGCAGAGATTGCCGGGATGGGATCTCTGGAATGGTATCCCAAGGGCCTGAGGTCATGAGCGTAAAGCTACGGGATGCCAGTACTCAGAAAGCGGACCCAGAACAGGCAGGAGGTAGCCCAGTGTACGTGGATCAGGGCCTGAGCCTTAGAAGTGTCCCTAGTCAGACTAGAGAGCCAGAAGGGTCCGGCAGCTATGTAACATGCACCTCTCTTTTGTCTCACTCCAGCCAAGAGTTCAGCGATGCTGTCCAAGCTGACCCTAGTCTGGACATATTGAAGGTGCATGGCGCTCAACCACCCTCGGAGTCTGACAAGGCCCGAGTCTGCTGGGACCCCGGGGGAGGGGAGGGAGCCGTGGGGCCAGAGCCTGAGAAGCTGGAGGTGCTTTCAGAAGAGGGGCACAGGCCCCTACTTCCTGCAAGCCCCATCTAAAGGGGGAGGTGTGATGATTCTGCTTAAATATGGCTATAACTCAGAGATGTATTTTGATCTCTGGGTATAGTATCTCCCTTCTTACCTGCATTTATTCATAAGGTGCGCAGCTATAATCCTAGGTGTATATTGGCAGTAGTGGCAACACTGGAACAATTGGGGCTTTGTATCCATCCCAGCAGGGCTCCATTGAATTCATATACAGCCCTGAGTGATCAAAGAAACATGCATTGTGCAGATAGATCAGACCTGGTTGATAACATTGTATCATTCCACTTGGTCTCAGCTCAATACAAAGAATCTGGACTTGAGTGCATTATTCAATCAGACTTGCTGTCGCCGGTGATCTCATTCTGGGAGGTGGCATAAAGGGTATAAAAGATGAGGTAAGAGGCAATGGGAGGAGATTGTGCTGGGACTACAAGAGAACCCTATGAGGAGATTACAGAGAGACTTCCACTGAGAGAGACTATTGGATTATACTGTGAGGAGCATACAAGCGGAGATGCTGGAGTTAATGCCGCTGCCTCCACTGGGTTATTCACACATGACAGAGCATGTGTGAGTGTTGGATTATAGAGCCACATCAAGGAGATGCGTGGTAAAGTAATTATTTCAATGTTATTCCCTTTTTATTTTTATTGTACTGTATATTGTAACTAGTAACTGTTAATGCTTGCATACATCTGCATATCTGTTCTGAACTGCATGTGTTAGATGTTAATACCGACCCATTTAGGGGTTAATAAATATATAAAATTTAGAAAGCTTGTCTTGTATTTATCTTGTGAACCCGGCACTCACTGGCGGTGAGTGTGGTTTATATGAAAGAAGACTCAGGTGTGAGCCAAAGCGGTGTTGGCGCACTGAAGATCTTTCACAGGGTGTAATAAGCATTAGTTTCCCAGGCGGGAATGCACAGCGGATAGTGAAAAGTGAATATGAAAGCTGTGCAGAGTACAGTAGCTCCTATGATTGGGGAAGGGGGTCACTCTGGGGGTCACTTTTAGTTTATTTTCCCTTGTAAGCTCTAAAATTGGAGTGTCCCCTGATATACGCTCGCACAGCTTATGCATTCCTTTCCTGCCGCAGCCAGTTTTATTCTAATGATTTGGTGATTTTTGGGCTTTTTTGTCTTCACATTGTACAAGCTATATCTTTTTTATTTTTCTGGTGATGTAGCCATATGAGGGCTGATTTTTTGCGGAATGAGATGCAGTTTGGAATTACACCATTTTGTTGAGTGCCTATAACTTATTGAATAAATTATATTAACTCTTTCTGGGTGGATTAAAAAAAAACCCATCAATTCTGGCATTGGTTTTTACCTTTTAATTTTTTTTGCCATGCAGCGTACAGAATAAGTAACATGTTACCTTTATTCTGCAGGTCAGTACGATTACGGCGATACCTCATTTATATTGTTTTTTTATGTGTTACTAATTCTGCAGAACAAAAACCCATTTGTGGACATAAATCAATTGTTTTTGCGTCACCATCTTCTGAGATGCGTAGCTTTTTTATTTTTCGGTTGACAGAGATGGTTGAGGGCTTATTTTATGTGGGAGGACATGTGTTTTTTATTGGTACTATTTTGAGGTACATGAGGTTTTTATAGCATTTTTTTGTAAGCGAGATAGTGGTGTTTTTTTTCCATTTTTTTTTTCTGATGTTCACCGTGTACGTTAAATATTGTTTCAGTTTTATTGTACAGGTTGTTACGGACGCGACAATACCAAATATGTATTGTTTTTATTAATTTTTAGGTTTTTTTTATATAATTCATTTTATATAGGAAAAGGGAATTTTGGGGGCTTTATAACTTTATAAATTTTTTTTTTTTTACACACTTTTTTTTTTTATTTAACTTTTTTTACATTTTTTACTTGTCCTATAAGGACACCTGAACCAGCAATACACTGATTGCTGGCTCAGTATTATAAACTGCAATACAGAGCATACAGTGTCTTGCAGTCTATACAGGAAGTCAGCACTATGCAGACACATAGCCTGACTTCGTGAGGTGTCGGCAGGATCAACCAGGTAGTGGAGGCTCCAGGCAGTCTAGGGTCACTGGCCAGACACCAGGCTGCAGATAATAGATATTGGCACACCCCGAACTCGCCGCGGGGTGTGCCGGGGGTGGGGGGCGGCAACATGGCGGAACTCAGTTCCGACAGGGGGTTATGGAGCAGGGTGTTAGCTGTCAGTTACAGCTAACACCCGCTCTCGATCCTTCTCACTGTGTCTCTCAAGTACTGGTCGTAAATTTACAATTAGGCAGACTTCAGAGACCAGGACCGCTGGCCGTAAACGGCGGTCGTCAACAGGTTGAAATCAAAACACGCATATATTCAGCATATTCTAATATTAAACTCCATGTTTTCATCAAACCAGAAGCCATGTTTTGATTTGAAATGTTTTTGTTTCTGGTATCCATTGTGTTTAAGGATCTTTTATGTCATGTGATTGAATTGGGCGTGGTGTTTTTAGCTTTTAAATTCAGCGAAGTGGAATCAAACTTTATGCTATGATTAAATATTTAGCTATATTTTTAGGTTTTCACCTTTAAGTCTGAGGGATCTTTTCCGAACCATTCACAACATGGATATATATTGAATGAACAACATACATTGGCTTGCAAAATTATTCATACCCCTTGAGCTTTTTCACATTTTGTCACCTTACAACCACAAACTTAAATGTATTTTATTGAGATTTTAAGTGATAGACCAACACAAAGTAACACATAATTGTGAAGTGGAATGAAAATGATACATGCTTTTAAAAATTTTAATCAAATAAAAATCTGAAAAGTGTGACATGCAAAAGTATTCAGCACCCTGTACTCTGATTCCTTAAATAAAATCCAGTGCAATTAATTGCCTTTATAAGTCACTTAATTAGTTACTAGAGTTCAGCTGTGTATAATTTAGTCTCAGTATAAATACATCTGTTCTGTGAAGGCATCAGTGGTTTGTTAGAGAACACTAGTGAACAAACTGCATCATGAAAACCAAGGAACTCACCAGACAAATCAGAGATAAAGTTGTGGAGGTTTAAAGCAGGGTTAGGTTATAAAAACATATCCCAAGCTTTGAGCATCCCAAGGAGCACTGTTCAATTCATCATACAAAAATGGAAAAAGTATTCTACAACTGCAAACCTACCAAGACATGGCCACCCACCTAAACTGACAGATCGAGCAAGGAGAACACTGGTCAGAGAACCAGCCAAGAAGCCCATGGTCACTCTGGAGGAGCTTCAGAAATCCAAAGCTCAGGTTGGAGAATCTGTCCACAGGTCTTTATGGAAGAGTGGCAAGAATAAAACCTTTGTTGAAAGAAAGACATAAGAAGTGCCATTTGCAGTTTGCCACAAGCCATTTAGGGGACATAGCAAACATGTTTAAGAAGGTGTTCCAGTCAGATGAGACCAAAGTTGAACTTTTTGGCCTACATGCAAAGCACTACAGTAGAGACCAAAAGTTCGGACACACCTTCTCATTCCAAGAGTTTTCTGTATTTTCATGACTATAAAAATTGTAGATTCACACTGAAGGCATCAAAACTATGAATTAATACATGTGGAATTATATGCTTAACAAAAAAGTGTGAAACAACTGAAAATATGTCTTATATTCTAGGTTCTTCAAAGTAGCCACCTTTTGCTTTAATTACTGCTTTGCACACTCTTGGCATTCTCTTGATGAGCTTCAAGAGGTAGTCACCTGAAATGGTCTTCCAACAGTCTTGAAGGAGTTTCCAGAGATGCTTAGCACTTGTTGGCCCTTTTGCCTTCACTCTGCGGTCCAGCTCACCCCAAACCATCTTGATTGGGTTCAGGTCTGGTGACTGTGGAGGCCAGGTCATCTGGCGTAGCACCCCATCACTCTCCTTCTTGGTCAAATAGCCCTTACACAGTCTGGAGGTGTGTTTGGGGTCATTGTCCTGTTGAAAAATAAATGATGGTCCAACTAAACACAAACTGGATGGAATAGCATGCCGCTGCAAGATGCTGTGGCAACCATGCTGGTTCAGTATTCAATTTTGAATAAATCCCAAACAGTGTCACCAGCAAAGCAACCCCACACCATCACACCTCCTCCTCCATGCTTCACGGTGGGAACCAGGCATGTAGAGTCCATTCGTTCACCTTTTCTGCGTCTCACAAAGACACGGTGGTTGGAACCAAAGATCTTAAATTTGGACTCATCAGACCAAAGCACAGATTTCCACAGGTCTAATGTCCATTCCTTGGGTTCTTTAGCCCAATCAAGTCTCTTCTGCTTGTTGCCTGTCTTTAGCAGTGGTTTCCTAGCAGCTATTTTACCATGAAGGCCTGCTGCACACAGTCTCCTCTGAGGCTGGTGACTCGGATGAACTTATCCTCCGCAGCAGAGGTGACTCTTTATCTTCCTTTCCTGGGGAGGTCCTCATGTGAGCCAGTTTCTTTGTAGCGCTTGATGGTTTTGGCCACTGCACTTGGGGACACTTTCAAAGTTTTCCCCAATTTTTGGGACTGACTGACCATCATTTCTTAAAGTAATGATGGCCACTCGTTTTTCTTTACTTAGCTGCTTTTTTCTTGCCATAATACAAATTCTAACACTCCATTCAGTAGGACTATCAGCTGTGTATCCACCTGACTTCTGAACAACACAACTGATGATCCCAACCCCATTTATAAGGCAAGAAATACCACTTATTAAACCTGACAGGGCACACCTGTGAAGTGAAAACCATTTCAGGTGACTACCTCTTGAAGCTCATCAAGAGAATGCCAAGAGTGTGCAAAGCAGTAATCAAAGCAAAAGGTGGCTACTTTGAAGAATCTAGAATATAAGACATATAAGTCTCCTGGACAGCTCCTATGCTGATCTAAAGCCTAATTCCCAGTGTCTCTAGTTTCAGTTCCCACCTCTCTGGTTTGCTCCACCCTGTTCCTTGATTAAACTTCCTATTTAAACCCAGCCTTGCACTTCATGCTTTGCGAGATTATTGTGCTCTTAGCCAGTAATCTAGCCTGCCTCTCCTGCTCTGCTGCTAATACTGGCGTTCATCTTGTGCATCGACCCCTGACTTCCTCCTGACTATAATGCTCAAAAATCAAAAACCTTTACTGGGAACATCACATCAGATTGTTTTTATGCACTTGATAAAGGAGCTTGGTGCTCCGAAATGCGCTGTGCTTATCACCCTAATAAATGTGAATTCCTTCTATCATCATCTGTGACCGGGGGTTATTTCCCAAGAGTGCGGGTTGGTACAGTGGATCCTTGGGCCACCATAGATTCCATATATTTTCCTCCTGACTATGGTATTGTTTTCTCTAAAACTGATGTTCATCTTGTGCATCGACACCTGGCTTCCTCCTGACTACGGTATTGCCTTCTCCTGTAATACTGATGTTCATCTTGTGCATCGACCACTGGTTTCCTCTAACTATGTTATCAGCCTAGCAATTACCCCAAGTAAGATGCACTAAAAGACTCCGAACCAGACTCGGCGGAAGCAACTGTGTGCACACCCTGCTTTGCAGGTATCAGCTGTATGTAACAGCTGACACTGTCCTCTAACACCCGCGGTCGGAGCTGAGCTCCGATCACGGGTATTAACCCCTGAGATGCTGCGGTCAAACATGACCGTGGCATCTCAGGGGTCTTATTATATATTGGGGTCCCGATCGCCGTTGTTCCTATTTGGCAGCCCAGGGTCTGACCAGTGACCCTGGGTCTGCCACATCGCTGTCCCTCCCCCCCATTGAAGCAGTGATCAGATAGCGCTGCTTCAATACCCCCACCCATTGAAGCAGTGATCATATATTGCTGATTCAATCCATCCCCCCAATTGAAGCAGCGATCAGATATCGCTGCTTCAGTTCCCCCCATCCCAGAGCTGGTGCTATCATTATACTCTGGGGTCAGAGTATAATAATCAGAGGCCCAGGGAAATTATTAAAAATAACAAATCATTATACTCATCTTAACCTCACCTCTCCTGAGAACCCAGCTGTCAGACCATCTTCCTCGCTCCTCTTCTTCCTACCGAATGAAGTCCTGCTCCCCGGATGTCACTGCTGGGGCCTGTGATTGGGCCTCAGCGGTCCCGTGGGGGCGTGATGATGTCATTACGCTGGCGCCGACATCATTACGCCCAATCACAGGCCCCAGCATTAAAAATAAAAAAAATTGCTGATACTCACCTGTGGAGCCCAGGACAGGTGAGTATCAGCATTTTTTTTTATTTTTAATCACCACGTGGGGTTCCGAGAGGGACAGGTAGCATGGTGGAACCCCTTGCATCCAAGGGGTTAAAATCCTCGATCGGAAATGTGCGATTCGATACATTGAAGTGTAAGGAAATCTGGAATTGATGTGAATTGAATATTTCCTGAAATTCGGATCGAATTCCACTTCGTCAGCTTCAATTCGCTCATCTTTAGCTATGAATCAAGTCTTTGATAACCCTAATCGTTGTGCCACAGCTGAGACCAAATTGTATAACCTTCAACAAGGACATCACTTAGTTGCTGAATACACAGCGGAGTTTCGTCACTGGGTAGCTGACACCACATGGAATCTAGCAGCTCAAAGGAGTCAATTTTGACAAGGGTTATCAGGGCTTGTAAAGGTAGAACTTGCCCGAATTGAGGCTCCTGATAATCTGGAGGATTTTATTCAACTATGCATCCGAATTGATCAGAGACTTACTGAACATAGAAAAGAGAGACTGCGGATATTTGGAAACAAACCTACCTACTCCTTCAGTCACTCAGAATTGAACACACAGCAAAAGACTGAATCTTTACCAGAACCTATGCAGATTGATGTCATCCGAAAACCTCTTACTGCAGTAGAGAAAGAGAGGTGTCGTACAGAAAATCTGTGCTTCTGTTGTGGGGGTTCAGGACATAAAGCCATTAACTGTCCCAACAAGTTTCAAAGGTCTATAGCCTGCACTAGTGCTAAGGCAGATAGCAATTTTGAACTTTCTGAACTGTCGGATTCAGTTATGCAGACCAACTCATCTGTAACCCAAAATGAAAAGAAAATGTATTCATCTCATTATGTCATTCTGATACAGGTCATGGTTGGGAGCCATAAAATGCAATGTTCAACCATGTTAGATTCTGGTGCAGGAGAAAATTTTATGGACTTACAATTTGCGCTTGATAATAACATTGCACGTAGAACAAAATCCGTGCTAATTGATATGGAAACTGTTCATGGTTCACTGTTATCATCTGGACCTTTAACTCACTAGACAATTGAACTTGGAATTTGCATTGAACCTGATCATCATGAAATTATTAGTTTCCATCTAATTTCTTCTCCCAAGTTTCCATTTATTTTAGGAAATCCATGGTTTCCTATCCATAATCCTTCTATCAACTGGGAATAAAGGACTGTTACTTTTCCTTCTAAATACTGCAAGGACAATTGTCATTTAAGTTTATCCATCCAAGAACAAATAAAAGTTTCCAAAATTCCTCATCAGAGTTATGATAAGTTGCCACCTCAGTATCAACAGTTCAGTGATGTCTGCAGCAAGAAAAAAGCTGATCAACTACCTCCTCATCGTTCTTACGATTGTCCCATCGAGTTGCTTCCTGGAGCTACTATTCCTTTTGGCAGAATTTACAATCTCTCTGAAGCAGAATTAAAAGGGCTCAGACAACACTTAAAATGATGAAAATTTAGAGAAAGGCTTCATTCAACCTTCCTCATCCCCAGCTGGGGCACCTTTGTTCTTTGTAGAAAAAAAAAAAGACTCAACCTTGATACCATGTATTGACTACAGAGAAGTAAATAAGATGACTATTAAAAATTGTTACGCTCTTCCCTTAATTTCTGATTTACTGTAAAGATTCCGGTCTGCTAAAATCTTTACCAAACTAGTTTTAAGAGGAGCCTATAACCTCATACGCATTCGTCCAGGGGAAGTCCGCTTTTAGAACTAGATACGGACATTTTGAATATCTGGTTATGCCATTTGGCCTCTGTAACGCTCCTGCAACCTTTCAACATTTTATTAATGATGTGTTTTGAGATTTCTCATACCAATTTGTTGTTGTATAACTTGATGACATCCTTATATTTTCAGACACCTTGGAGGAACATCGCAGACATGTTCAGTTAGTCTTGGAACGCCTACTGGAGAATAATTTTTATATTAAACTGGAAAAATGGGAATTTGAACAAATATAAATCCAATTTCTTGGATATATCATCTCCCCAGAAGGCCTGAGTATGGAGCCTAATAAAATCAAAGCTGTAATGGATTGGCCCACTCCAATAAATCTTAAAGATGTTCAACGATATATAGGGTTTGGAAATTTCTACAGGAGATTCATAAAAGACTTTTCTAAAATCATCTTACCAATCACTTTACTCACAAAGAAAAACAAAATATTTTCATGGTCTCCAGAGGCACAAGTTGCTTTTGACAAACTAAAGACTCTCTTTACTTCTGCGCCCATACTGGTCCATCCAAATCCTGAATTACCTTTTGTTGTTGAAGTAGACACCTCCGATTCTGCTGTGGGAGCTGTCCTGTCTCAATGAGTTGGAAACAAGATACAACTCCATCCATGTGCTTTTCTTTCTCATACTATGTCATCAGCAGAAAGAAATTACGACATAGTAAACAAAGAACTGTTGGCCATTAAAGTTGCGTTCTCGGAATGGAGACCCCTTTTGGAAGGAGCTAATCATCCAGTAACTGTCCTTACTGACCACAAAAATTTAGAGTTCATCCGTACTGCTAAGAGACTGTCTGCAAGACAAGCAAGATGGGCCTTGTTTTTCTCTAGATTTAATTTCGTCATTTCTTATCGGCCAGGTTCAAGAAATGGCAATGAAGTCCTCAAACTGGTCCACGATTCTAAGCTTGCAGGGCATCTTGGAGTCATGAAAACTTGCGACCTTCTCCTTCATTCATTTTGGTGGCCTAGTTGTAAGAATGATGTTGGGAAATATTTTTTCTCCTGTTTAACATGTGCACGAAATAAGACACCACAATCTCCTCCTCTAGGTTTTCTTCAACCGCTTCCAGCTCCATCTAAGCCTTGGGGATCAATTTCCATGGATTATATTGTGGACCTGCCTCCTTCTAAAGAAAAGACTACCATCCTTGTTGTTGTGGACCGACTTACAAAAACGGCACATTTCATTCCAATTAGAGGAATTCCTACTGCAGAACAAACTGCAGAATTAATGATTAAGGAGATATTTAGGTTGCATGGAATTCCTGACAATGTAATTTCAATTCACATCAAGGTTTTTCTAGCAGATTGAAGATACACCCTGTGTTCCATGTGTCATTTCTCAAAACATTCAATGAAAATCCCTTTCCAGGGAAAAATCAGCCACCTCCTGCACCAGTAAAAGTCAAAGGGGAGGAAGAATACATTGTTGAGAAAATTTTGGACTCTTCAGAGGTCAGTTACAATATCTGGTGCAATAGAAGGGTTATGGTCCAGAAGAGAATTCATGGGAACCAGAAAACAACGTTCATGCCTCTAGTCTTACAAGGGCTTTTCATCTCAGACATCCAGAGAAACCAGCTCCTAAGATATCCAGAGGCCACCCTGAAAGGAGGGAATTACTGTCAGGACTTGAACCCAGGGCACATCAGTGTCCTAGGTTGTAGCTCTTCCAACTGAGCTAATCAGTCACCTGGACAGCTCCTGTGCTTATCTAAAGCCTAATTCCCAGTGTCTCTAGTTTCAGTTTCCACCTCTCTGGTTTGCTCCTCCCTGTTCCTTGATTGAACTAGCTATTTAAACCCAGCCTTGCACTTCCTGCTTTGCAAGATTATTGTGCTCTTAGCCTGTAATCTAGCCTGCCTCTCCTGCTCTGCTGCTAATGCTGACGTTACCAGCCTAGCAATTACCCCAAGTAAGTTGCACTAAAAAACTCCGAATCAAACCCAGACTGTTACAGAGGCAGAAACAGCTCTTAATAAAATTTGTTAATAAAGTATATTACAAAAATTATTTATGACACAAATACTGCCAGAAAATCATACTTTGTCCGAAAGTTTGGTTACACTTTAAATGTTAAAATGTAAAAACGAGTGGCAGCGCAGTGCATGGTTTAACTCTGAATTGTATAAACTACTTACCATTTGTTTTTCCATAGACATACTTCCAAAGTTACATAGTAAAAAGTAAAAAGTACAAAGTAAAAGTGACTTTCATTTTGACATAACTTTGGCTGTGTTTGCCTTAGAGATCTAGAAATTGGATAGATAGGTACCTAGGAGCACTAAAATGTTCTACATTATGTTTTAAACCATTTTAAGGTTTGGTTCATACCAAACTTGTTCGACCTGAAACAAATCTTGGACCCGAGCAAACCCAAACCCGAAACAAATCTTGAGAGGTTTACCCATCTCTACTTTGGAGGACCATTTGCATGTAAATCATTATCGATATGCTAATATGGAGGAAAGAGCTTTGCTCAGGAATCTAGAGCTGAGAACAAATCCCACACAAGTTAAAACAAGTCCCAAAGCACTTTTCCTTTTCCCTCATTTGCATCTGAATAAAACAGCTATTTGCATGGACATGGTGTTCTAAAATTGAATAATGGAGGTATCTCAAACTGTAGGATATATAGGTATTGCACACTGCAGAATCACCTATACCATGTACTATGATTAGGTTTATAAGAAATTTACTACTGACAAACTCCCTATAACCCCTTCCTGACATACATCATACATCCGTCATAATTATGGAGGTTGTCAGTTTTTTAAAATATACTATAGCTGCCAGGCACTATTACCCATAACCAGTGTCCACACTGATTGCGGTCATTAAGGTCTCAAGTGTCTCATTTAACCCTTTCCCAACATCCGCCGTAATAGTACAGCAGATGCCAGGTGTTTAAAAATGGCGGCCATTCGGGAGTCTTGTGGCTCTATGCAGCCTGTAATACAAATGCCGGTATTTTGCAATGCGTTACAGAAATTAAAAATTCAAATTACCCCCCCCTTTCCCTAGAACATTTAAAAAATACTAAAAAACACATACACATTAAGTATCCCTGTGTTCGAAAACGACCAGTCAACAAAACTATAGAAATATTTTTCCCATATGATGAAATCCGTAGCAGGAAAAAAAATCAAAAGAGCTGAACCACTGCTTTTACACTGTTTGCTCTCTCATAAAATTTTTAAATAAAAAGCTAACAAAGCAATAGACATTCCATAAAATGGTATAACTGAGAAGCACATCTGGTCCTGCAAAAAAAGATGCCATATTCCCATACATGGAAATATAACAAAGTTACAGGTGTCAGAATATGGCGACTCCAATAATTTTATGTTTAAATTTGCTATCCCTAAAATCATACCAACCCACAGAATACGAATACAGATGACATGCAATTTTGTCTGCACAGTGAACGCTGTAAAAACAAAGCTCCTAAAAATGTCGCAGAAACACAGTTTTTCTCCAAATCCACCCATTATGATTTTTTTTTTTTTTTTTACAGCTTCACTTTACATCGTATAGTATATTAAATGGCACCATTACAAAGTACATTTTTTCCCACAAACATTAAGCCCTCATGCGGCTCTGTGAACGGAAAAATAAAAAAATTATGGCATTTGGAAGGTTGGGAGTTGAAAACAAAAATCGAAAAATGCCTACAGCGGGAAAATGTTAGGTACCCCTGCCCTCCATGGTCCATCTCTGCATGAACTTTATCATAAACCCTAACTATTATTAGGAGGAATTTTATCCTTAAAGAGGTGAAAAAAAAAAAAAATCATACTCATCTGTCTCTGATGCTCTGGTGTCCTCCCAGCATGTTCCGAGACTTGTGCTCCGGTGTCTTCTCAAAATGAAACTGTTCACTGGCTGTGACATCACGGATCCAATCAGCGGCCTCTGAAAGAGACCCGTGATGTCACAGGTAATGACATCACATGTCCTTCGCTGAGGCCGCTGATTAGCCTCAGCAGTCACGTGTGGCTAGGACTTCCGCCACACGTCAGCACGGGACCCAGAAGACCGGACCACGCAGGGAGGCACTGGAGCACCATGAAAAGGTGAATATGAATTTTCTTTATTTTTTTCACTACCCCCAGCCTATTTAAACTTAAACGGGTTGTCCATTTTTGCCTGGACACCCCCTTTAATCCTTGGACTATCCAATGTAAAAGCTTGAGATTTAATTTATGTAAATAGTTGGCATGTCTGTGTACTGTAATTGGGAGAATTTTAACATTTTTAGGCTACACATTCAAAAATCCTTCACAAGCTTTTGTGATATTCACTTTTAACAATTTAACAATACAAAGTAACTAGATAACTCAATTAATTTCCAAGCACAAGCATTCAAGTGTTAATATTTCAGAACAGAATTTTAGAAATGTATTTAAAAAAATCAGATTATATGTCCTATGAACGATATTCCATATTGATTGCCCTAAAGTATAATATGTAGCTTTAGCACTCATTAAAAATAAACTAATTCCAATATTGATATGCAAGGAAAAAATACATTGAAATTAGCATTTAAGCATAATGCACTGAAAGGAAAGTCATAAAACCTCTATCTGATGGTAAAATGCTAGAGGTTTTTAGACGACGACATGGTGAGACTAATAACTGATGCCAGGTGGGATATGTGCTTATCTGAGAATGTAATACTGTATTGTACAATGAGCAAATGTACATCTGTAGGCTTTGGACAGTGCCAATATTATGCAGTAACATAGCAACACAAGGTTTTGCTACCTTATACAGGATCATAGCAAATGTCATTCAAATACCACATTTATCACATAGTACTGAAAAATAACATTTTGTCATGAGGTAGTTTTACTGTTTTGTTTCTTTTGAAAACAAAAAAAGGGAAGAGAGAGCATAAAATAAAATAAAATATACATGATTAAATACAAATATCATAATCTAACTTAAAAATATTTACTTTTGTTTATAATAGGTAATGTATGTTCTTATATTACAGAGGAATATAATAAATATTTATTGAATAACAAGTGTTTTTCCTTTAATACATATTGCAAACTCCCTGAATAGCAACTGTTTCTTAATTAATAGTGAACATTGTGACACAGTATTGTACTAAAATAAGGTTGGTGGAGCACTTGGGCCAAAACTCAATGTGTTGTGTGTTTGTGGAAGGGGTGCACAATTTAAATTTTAAAGGGGTATTCACATCTCAAGGATCCTATCTATACTGCTAACTTATGTAAATTCAAGATTTTTCCTAAATACATTGATTTAGCATTGTTGCTTTTTTTGCCTGCCATGTGAAATAATTCTTCCGATTGTTTACACAGCGTTTCCATGGAGCATGGCCTATCTAATAAGCAGGACGGATGTTGAGAGTCACTGCTCTTTGGCAGGGCTGAGTGCTCTCACTGTTATGTACAGTACTGCTGACAGGACAATCAGTTCAGCTAATTGCAGTTTGCTGATAAAGTCTCCAGGAGCTGTGTCTGTTATCTCTCTATGTAAACACAAAGATAACACTGAGTGCCTTCTCTGTAGAAGCATGGTAAGTGTTCTATACAAACCTGTGTAATATAATATACATTTACAGTGCATATTATTTAATCAGCATTTATATTAGAGTTCTAGTAATCAAAATAAATAATCTCTCATAGTAAAGGCAAAGTCTATATCTAGTGAAATGCTTCATAGTGTCTTGTTCATCAGGCAGCCAAAGCCGCCTACAACCAGTTTGCTGAAGAATACAGGAAGTGAGAAGAAGAGACAGCAGGCAAAGCTGCTGAAACAGGGAAATGGGAAAACCCATTTAATAACCAACGTTTTTAAAAAGGCTACTGCCGGTCTAGTGCAAACAGTGCTTCTGCCATTCAGTCTACAGTCCAGTTTAAATGCTGCCACCAGGACAGGTCACAATCTAGTGTAAACATTGTGATATCACATTGTGACATGTGTGGTGACTATCTTACTCTTGCTTCATCTGTTTTACATACACTTCCATTTTTCTTGTATCATAGGTACAATAGTTTGAACAGGTATAAGTATCAAACACAATGGCTATTAAAGGTCCTTGTATGTATATATGTTTATAGTATGGAGAAACATACATGTGGATTATAATCCCAATCATAATATCTTGTTCAGGAGATTCTATGTAAGTGTAGAGGTCAGCTCTGGCCCTGGTCAATTCTGTACAATATCCAAGTACAATTTAAAGTGTACTGATCAGAATTAGGTCAAAATTTAATAGACCATGTGTCCCACCATAATTTTTTCATTCTTATCTGATCTTGTCTTCTTTAATCCATAGGTATGTTTCTGAATCCAGACTAAGAAGCTAAAACCCTACTGCTCCCAGCATAACAATCACTGTTTGTTTTATTGTCACCTCTGTGTTATCGGTATTAGAGATGAGCGAATCCATTCTGCAGAAGTGGAATTCGATCTGAATTTCAGGAAATCTTCGATTTGCCACGATTCCGGCTTTCCTCACGCTTCAATGCATCGAATCGCATTTTTTATAAAATGGCCGCCGCACATGTTAGGGCAAGGGGGAAGGAACTCTGGGAGCGCGGGATCACCCACAATGCACAGAGTGAAGATAATCAGCAGCCAGCAGGACCTGTGATGTCACAGCCCTATAAAAACCCTCGGCCATTTTAGGTACAGTCATTCCACATCGCTCTTACTGTAGGGACAGATGTCAGCAGGAGCTAGACTTAGAAAACAAATAGAAGTTCAGGGAAAGAGGCTGAGCCTTAGAACTGTAGGGAAAGTATAGGGAGGAATTCAGAGAAGAATTTGGGCTGGTTGCAGGGTCATTCACAGCAAGAATTTGCAGCATAATTCACATTGCAGCACTCACTGCCATTATACTGCTGCTCATTACTCATATCTGTGTCTTCAAGGTGGAACACAACAAGCCTTTTGCAGTGCAGTACAGAAAAAAAAGTGAAATATCATACACTAATATCTGCACATAGCTGTAAAAAAAAAGCCTTTTTAAAGGCGTTTATTATAAAGGGCTTATTCATTGTTCTTCCAAGGCATAACATTATTCTGTACTATTGTGCCAAAGAAAACTGAATTATCATCCAACAATATCTGCACTTATCTGTAATAAACGCCTTTAACCTGGGGAAAGACATAACGACCATATTCACCATTTTGTTACCAGTATAAAGTTGCAGGCCATTTTTCAATACAGTATTGTCAATAATAATTCAATAATTCTTAGCGGTTATCACTTATTTAAAGGTATTTATTAGTGGCAAAACACATAAAAAGGACCATATTCGCCATTTTGTTACCAGTATAAAGTTGCAGGCCATTTTTCAATACAGTATTGTCAATAATAATTCAATAATTCTTAGCGGTTATCACTTACTTAAAGGTGTTTATTAGTGTCAAAACACATAAAATGGACCATATTCAGCATTTTGTTACCAGTATAAAGTTGCAGGCCATTTTTCAATACAGTATTGTCAATAATACTTCAATAATTCTTAGTGGTTAGCACTTATTTAAAGGTGTTCATTAGTGTGTAAACCCATAAAAAGGACTATATTCACCATTTTGTTACCAGTATAAAGTTGCAGACCTTACTGTAGGGACAGACGTCGGGAGGAGCTAGGGGAAGACTTATAAAACATATAGAAGTTCAGAGAAAGAGGCTGAGCCTTAGAACTGTAGGGAAAGCATAGGGAGGAATTGAGAGAAGCATTTGGGGTGGTTGCAGGGTCATTTACAGCAATAATTTGCAGCATAATTCACATTGCAGCATTCACTGCTATTATACTGCTGCTCATTACTCATATCTGTGTCTTCAAGGTGGAACATAACAAGCCGTTTGCAATGCAGTACAGCAAAAAAAAAAAGTGAAATATCATACACTAATATCTGCACATATCTGTAAAAAAAAAGCCTTTTAAAGATGTTTATTATAAGGGGATTATTTACTGTTCTTCCAAGGCATAACATTAATCAGTACTACTGAAACTGAATTATCCTCCAATAATATCTGCACTTATCTGTAATAAACGCCTTTAACGTGGGGAAAAACATAATGACCATATTCTTCATTTTGTTACCAGTATAAAGTTGCAGGCCATTTTTAAAACAGTATTGTCAATAATAATTCATTAATTCTTAGCGGTTATCACTTATTTAAAGGTGTTTATTAGTGTCAAAACACATAAAAAGGACCATATTCGCCATTTTGTTCCCATTGTGCTGATGGAGCCGATACTGCTCCTGCCATCCCTACCCCCTCTCAGAGCTGCCATGCCAGTGCAAGTTGAGCTCTCAGGGCCCCCCCAGTCAGACATGCGAGAGGATGGACGATGGCGCAGATAGGCAGCAGCCAACTTACTACATACGATATCTCTATAGTAGATCAGTTTGTCCTCCCACTCAGTGGGTGTAAAAAAGGCCCCCATTTTTCCCCGGTAGCGAGGGTCTAACATGGTGGAGAGCCAGTACTCATCCCTCTGCTGAATGGTGACAATTTGGCTGTCACTGCGCAAGGAAGTCAGCATGCTTCAGGTTATTTGCGCAAGTGAGTCCGAGGGACTCCCTGCATCCATCTCCACTGCATACTGCCAAGGTGTGTTTGGGTCATCTGCCTCATCATCCTCATCTCCCTCTGGCTGTTCTGGTTGCTCCTGCTCCTCCTCTCCACCCATTTGGCTACACTTTGTTTGTGCGCCAATGTCCTCCTCATCCTCCTCCTCCAGTTCAGCCCTCACAGGGTTCATGTAGCCTTGAGATGTAGACACCACATCTCCAGTCCCCTGAAAAGCCAGATTGAAAAGCATCATTTCCAGGATGTGAATCAGTGGAATGACGTTGTTCATCCCGTAGTCCTGGAGACTGGCTAACAAAGTGGCCTCCTCAAAGGGAACGAGCAAATGGCAGGTGTCACACATGAACTGCCACTGGCTAACGTTAAAGTTACAGTTGTGCTAAAGGCACAGGAAACTTGGTCAAAGTTAAAGGAAAGATGAATGCAGCATGTTATCAGCAAATACTGGAGACAAATTTGCACTCATCAACCAGGAAGCTGTGCATGGGACGTACTTGGATGTTCCAACATGACAACGATCCAAAACACAAGGCCAAGTCGACCTGTGGAGTGGCCATCACAGTCTCCTGACCTCAATATTATTGAGCCACTCTGGGGAGATCTAAAGCGCGCAGTACATGCAAGACAGCCCAGGAATTTACAGGAACTGGAGACTACTTGCCAAGAAGAATGGGCAGTTTTACCATCTGAGAAAATAAAGAGCCTCATCCATAACTACTGCAAAAGACTTGAATCTGTCATTGATGTTAGAGGGGGCAATACACGGTATTAAGAACTGGGGTATGTGAAGTTTTGAACAGGGTCATTTTGATGTTTTTGGTTGTCATTATGATTTAAAAAGAGAAAATAATGGCTTCAATCAACCACTAACCATGAGTGGAGAAAAAGTTTTTGTGTTATCATTCATATTCTCTAAAAAAAGGCCAAAAAAAAAAAAAAATCTGCTGGGGTATGTAAACTTTTTAGCACAACTGTACACAGGGGAGTACCTCTGTTCGCTTAGATCATAAAGAAATTGTTTATGGCTTTTCTCTGTTCATATAGTCGATCCAACATATGGAGGGTGGAATTCCAACGGCTGGAAACATCACATATCAGCCTATGTTGTGGGTGGCCGTTCTGTCGCTGCAGCTCAAGGAGGGTGTGCTTGCCGGTGTACGAGTGGCTGAAGGGCATGCAAGGTTTCCTTAACATTTTTAGGATGTCTTGCAGATGGGTGGAACACTTAAGGAAATGCTTGACAAACAGTTTGAACATGTGCGCCATGCAGGGCACATGGTTCAGCCCTCCTTGACGCAGCGCTGACACCATGTTCTTCCCGTTGTCGGTCACCATTGTTCCAATTTTAAGTTCTCTTGGAGAAAGCCAGGATTTGATTTCTTGAGGAAGGACAAAGAGCAGTTCCTCCCCTGTGTGACTCCGTTCACCCAGGCAAATGAGGTGTAGAACGGCGTGACACTGCTGTCCCCTGCACATGTGGTATGCTGGAGGAGCATTGTGAATTGTCCCTGCAGTGGAGGCTGAGGAGACAGTGGAGGATGAGACTGACATTGTTGCAGGACCAACGGTGTGAGAACATGGAGGCAGAACCTGCGTCACCTGTCAAAGTTGCTGGTGTGTCTGGGCAGGCACCACATTAACCCAGTGGGCCGTAAATGACATATATTGTCCTCAACTGTAGTTACAGCTCCACATGTTGTCGCTGCCGTGAACTTTGGCAGACACCGACAAGCTCAAGGACTGGCCCACCTTCTCTTCTACATATTTGTGCAGGGCTGGTACTGCCTTTTTGGCAAAGGAATGACAGCTTGGGACTCTCCACCTCGGCTTGGCACAAGCCATGAGTTCTCTGAAAGGTGCAGAGTCCACCACTTTGAAAGGGAGGGACTGTAGCAGCTTGCACAGGAGCATGTTCAGCTTCTGCACTGTTGGATGAGTGAACACATACTGTTGTCTCTTTGAAATTGCTTTTGTGATGGATATCTGACGCAATGACTGACTAGGAGGAGGAGGAGGAGCATGAGCATCACGACCAGAAGATGATGGGAAGGACACACAGCTTCCTTTGGCTGAGGTGGTGGAGCCTTGACTGCCTGCTGCCTGAAATGGCGTGCATGCCTCTGGGTGCTGCAGCGGTTTTTCTGACAGGCTGGACCACCACATTGGAGCCACAGCTCTCCCAGGCCACTTTATGGTGATGCTGCATATGTTGACGCAGGGCTGTGGTGCCAACATTGGCACCCTGGCCATGCTTCACCTTCTGCCCACAGATTGAACATATGGCCATGTTGACCTCCCCCGGCAGCTTTACAAGAAACTGCCACACCGCCGAGTAGGTGATTTATCCACAACACTCCGCACTAACTGACTTCTACTGACTTTGCCTCCGTGAACCCCTGCACCACTTCTTTCCGGGCAGGTAGGCTACTGCAAAGCAGGTGGTCTACCCCAGGCATGTTTAGCTCCTGACCTCCCACTGCTGCCACCCTGCTGACTCCCCCACTGCCTCATGCACAAGCTGCAACCCTCTTCTTCTAATGACAATGAAGCCCCTCCCAATTATGTATGGCTACATCATCATCCACTACAGTCTGCAGTTCACTGATACCCTCCTCAACACCAGCTCCCATGCCACTCTCCTCATCACTACTTGCCCGCCTAATGGAAGAAGCGGCGAATGTTTCCTCCAGATCTTAGCTGAGCAGTAGCTGCTGACTGTCCCATGGGTCTGCTGCCTTGGGATAACCTTGGACTCTGACCTATCCTTCAAGCCGCACATCCAAACCCTCAACACCTCCTGCCTCCTCCAACTCAAGAACATCCATCAAATCTGCTCCTTCCTCACCCCAGAAACTACAAAGATGCTAGTCCATGCCCTCATAATCTCCTGCTTAGACTACTGTAACACCCTTCTCCTTGGCCTTTCAGCAAATACTCTCGACCCCCTCCAGTCCACCTTAACTTGTGCCGCTTGCTTAATACACCTCTCCCCCCGTTCTTCATCGGCCACCCCCCTCTGCCAATCCCTTCACTGTCTACCTGTTGCTCAGCGAATAGGGTTCAAATTACTAACGCTTACATACAAAGCCATCCACAACCTGTCCCCTCCATATACAGTGGGGAAAAAAAGTATTTAGTCAGCCACCAATTGTGCAAGTTCTCCCACTTAACAAGATGAGGCTGGCCTGTAATTGACATCATAGGTAGACCTCAACTATGAGAGACAAAATGAGAAAACAAATCCAGAAAATCACATTGTCTGATTTTGTAAGAATTTATTTGCAAATTATGGTGGAAACAAAGTATTTGGTCACCTACAAACAAGCAATATTTCTGGCTCTCACAGACCTGTAACTTCTTCTTTAAGAGGCTCCTCTGTCCTCCACTCATTACCTGTAGTAATGGCACCTGTTTGACATTGTTATCAGTATAAAAGACACCTGTCCACAACCTCAAACAGTCACACTCCAAACTACACTATGGTGAAGACCAAAGAGCTGTGGAAGGACACCAGAAACAAAATTGTAGACCTGCACCAGGCTGGGAAGACTGAATCTGCAATAGGCTGGGACTAACAAGTAGAAGTAGAAGTAGAACTGTTTGGTAGAAACACAACTCGTCGTGTTAAGAGGAGAGTGAATGCTGAGTTGCATCCAAAAAACACCATACCTACTGTGAAGCATTGGGGTGGCAACATCATGCTTTGGGGCTGTTTCTCTGCAAAGGGACCAGGACGACTGATCCGTGTACATGAAAGAATGAATGGGGCCATGTATCGTGAGATTTTGAGTGCAAACCTCCTTCCATCAGCAAGGGCATTGAAGATGAAACGTGGCTGGGTCTTTTAGCATGACAATGATCCCAAGCACACACCGCCAGGGCAACAAAGGAGTGGCTTCATAAGAAGCACTTCAAGGTCCTGGAGTGGCCTAGCCAGTCTGCAGATCTCAACCCCATAGAAAACCTTTGGAGGGAGTTGAAAATCCGTATTGCCCAGCGACAGCCCCAAAACATCACTGCTCTAGAGGAGATCTGCATGGAGGAATGGGCCAACATACCAGCAACAGTGTGTTCCAACCTTGTGAAGACTTACAGAAAACGTTTGACCTCTGTCATTGCCAACAAAGGATATATAACAAAGTAATGAGATGAACTTTTGCTATTGACCAAATACTTATTTTCCACCATAATTTGCAAATAAATTCTTTAAAAATCAGACAATGTGATTTTTTGGATTTGTTTTCTCATTTTGTCTCTCATAGTTGAGGTCTACCTATGATGTCAATTACAGGCCGGCCTCATCTTTTTAAGTGGGAGAACTTGCACAATTGGTGGCTGACTAAATAATTTTTTTCCCCACTGTATCTACAACCTAATCTCCTGCTCCCTGCCCGCACGTAACCTCCGATCCTCCAAAGACCTCCTACTCCACTCTGCTCTTATCCGCTCTTCACACAAACGTCTCCAAGACTTCTCCCGTGCATCCCCATACTCTGAAACTCATTACCAAGACACCTAAGATGGACCCCCACAATCACAAGCTTCAAGAAGGCCCTGAAGACTCACCTATTCAGGAAGGCCTACAACCTCCAATAACACTACTGTCTCCATACCACCACCTGAACTTCTGTCTCTATCCCTCTTCCCTCATAGATTGTAAGCCTTTGCGGGCAGGGCTCTATATCCCACTGTTCCAGTTGGTCACTGTTAGTATTCTGTTTTGTATATCTTGTATACCATATGTTAGCCCTCAAATGTAAAGCACCATGGAATTAATGGTGCTATAAAAATAAACAATAATAATAAATAATAATAATACCTCTTCCTCACTGTACAGTGGATCTGAGCCCACAGCATAGAGTAGTTCTCTAGCTGAGGGAACAGAAAAGGACAGAGGCAAGTTGAAGACAGGTGAGGGCTCAGGGCCTGCTGCCGGGCCATGCCAACTAAGGGTTGTGTCTGACAAACCAACCTACTCTTGGCTGGGGGTGTCTGTTGTGACTTGGCATGAATTGGATGACCTAGTCAACCAGTCTACAACCGTTGGGTTGCTGGTCAAGACACGACCGCTACTTGATACTGTGAGCTCAAGCCTCTGTAACTGACCTCTGCTGTCACGCCCTCTTACTCTGCTGCGACCTACCTGTGCCTACGTCAGAAACATTTAGGCCTGCGGTCCTCCCCTGTGCATGGCCTCTTGCTTCTCTGTCTGACATACTGTTCGATGAAAAAGTGTAATTGCAAAGGGCAAAAATGCCTGTCATTTTCTATTTTGAAGAGAATGGCAAATATACCCCTTATTTCTTTCCCCACTAATGAACACCTATAACAAAAGTGTGATAAAGGCAGAGATTTGTGGCTCCGAATTATTGAATTATTGACAATACTGTATTGATAAATGGTCTGCAACTTTATACTGGCGAATATGGTCCTCCTTATGGGTTTCCACACTAATAAACACCTTTAAATAAGGTGTATGCTCCTCCAGCATACCACATGTGCAGGGCACAGCGGTGTCACACTGTTCTACACCTCGTTTGCCTGGGTGAACAAAGTCACACAGGGGAGGAACTGGGTCACTGTATGTCCTCCTCATGCTGCTTGCCACTGGGTCACTCTGTGTACTCCTCATGCCGCTGCCACTGCTGGGTAACTGTATGTCCTCCTAATGCCGCTGCCACTGGATCATTCTGTGGCCTCCTCATGCTGCTGCCAACTCCACATTATGTCGCCTTGCCACTCTGTAGACATCTATGTGGAATCTACAAACGAGGGTGTAAAAGGAGTGCACTCTTTCACTATACAGTAGGATGTTGGGCCTCTGTACGGTTCTTTCTACCTGGCACTAACATGGACCTGTAAGGCTGGGTTCACACTTGAGTTAGTTGGACAGTTTTGGGTCTGTAACTGTCCAAATAAGTGAAGTGTGCATTGATTCTAAGAGCGACGCCTGTCATGTGCGTGTCATTCGGACTCCCAGTGTTGTTTGACTACCACAGTAGGCTCCCTATGTGTGTTACTGCAAGGCACAGTGTTCTACACCACTATACAAGCTCTCTGAAGCTAGGAAATAGGTGTTTTTTAGCGATATTCGCCACAAAGTAATTCAAATCAAAGCAAATTTTTTTGGAACTTCAAATCGAACTGGCGAATCGAAATTTTGAGAAATTCGCTCATCTCTAATCGGTATGTGTTATCTTGCTTTTGTTTGTATTTCTGTGAACTTTGAAGGTACCGTCTCTATTCGCCTGCTGTGTTAGATAGACCTGTGCTTCCCCGCTTTTCTCACCTGATACTTCCCTGTCTCTGCTTCTATCTCCACTAGCTCACATGTATTCCCACCCCTGTTCAAACCTGTAACACAGACTATGTAATTAATTCTTACTGCTTGACAGTATATAAGTGTAGAGGTGAGTTTTGGCCTTGGTCAGTTCTATACAATATCCAAGTACAATTCTGAGTGAATTGACCAGAATTAGAACAGAATGGAATTGAAGTTAACTGCTACGGTAATACCTATTCAAAAATTCAGTCTTGTAATTGCTACATCTACATAATGTGCTTCACATCTACTAGAATGTGCTTCACCTTAATCACTGTTGTTGTTCCTCTACTTTTAAAAGTGACTCTTCTGTAAGCTGTGTACCGGGGTGGGCTTCCCAGGATACAGCAAAGTCACGAACAAAGGAAGCAACTCCAAATCAATTTAGAAAAAACAAGATTTTACTTTGTGTAGTAACACCTCTTTACCAAAAAAAACACTCACAACTATTTACATACACTCAGCCAGGAAGCTGAGACCCTGGTGTTGTACAATGCGGTGCCTTCTCATGTGCGGCTCCAATACACTCCAAGCTTTTACCTATCTGCAGGATGCAACTAACCAGCCGCTTGTTACCTTTTCATCTGCCTAGTCACAGGAACAATTCAGTAAGTGTTATAGGAGCACCGGCGGTATAACACAAGAGCTTACAAACTTATCAAAATACCCTATTCCCCACAAACAAAGTACAACCGAGTAACTATAATAGTAGGTCAGCTTGCAAGCCAAAGAAATATCACAATGTATAAAATGTCGCTTCTAGACTTCCTCAGAAGCTCCTCTCTGGGAGTTACAAGTCTATAGAATTCTCTGAGTCTTAGTCCTTACTACTGTATAGGTAGATAATTCAACAGTAGTGTGGCCTGTGAAGATGAGTATGCCTAACTATTCTAACTACAGGCCCTTAATCAGTCCCAAGCAATTTGCACCAAAAATTTAATGTGGTGCGTGCACAATTACTTCTCTTACTGATCCAAATTTGTTGGGTACCTTTTAGATTTTGTCTGGAACAGCTGAAAGCAGGGCTCATCCAAACTTCTCAGCCGGGTCCTTGATAGCAATCTTCAACTTAGGATGCTGTCTGAACAAACCCTGGAACAGTCTCTGCTTCAGCACTCTCTTGTTATATCTCTGATCCCTTAAGAATACTTTTTCCTCTCACTTCAGTCCTGCTTCTTCTAAAAGCTCAAAAGCACACTCCTAAAATGGCTGCTACACACACTCTGCTCCTTCTTGTCCCACCTCTGCAGAACAGGGTCTCCATGTCACTACTCCAGTGAATTACAGAATTACAGTCTTTTGTATTTCTGAGGTAACAGTGGCCTCTTGTGATCAAACAAACAAATGTCAGTTTATAAAAAAAAATAACCTTATTTATAGAAACGGTTACATTCATAACATGAGGGCTGTTTCCCCATCTTACACTTCAACCCTAGACCACCGCAGTTATTAACAAAATCTTCATCTCTCCATCCGTTCTACCCCCACCATCTGACCTTCTCTGCTGAACTACTCCAAAACCTGAAAACTTTCTGCCGCAGACACACACAACCACCTCACACTATTTCCTATAGACACATGCTATCCCTCTCCCTGCTTCTCCTGAATGCCGGAGACATATCTCATAATCCTGGACCACCTCAGCAAATGCCCACAGATCTTCCTACTCTCAACACACAAACAGTGCCAGCACATGGAACCTCTTAAATCTTAAATCTATCTTCCTTGCTCCTGCCCCTCCTCCCCCCATCTCCGATGCGCTGTAGAATGCTTGTTCCATATGTAATAAACTAGCTTACAACGACATGCTTTTCATTTCTCATAAACTTTCTTTTCTTGGGATCACAGAAACTTGGCTGACACCCTCATACACTACATCCCCTGCTGCACTTTTCTAGGGCTAGTTCTTGCACACTCCTCACCCCAAAAACAAACCAGGTGGAGCTATTGGCCTCTCCTGTCTGAGAACTGCTCTTTCACCGAAATCCAACCACTACCTGCTCTCACTCTCCCCTCCTTTGAAACGTACTCTGTCCACTCCACATTTACTCACTTTCCAACCTCCAAGTGACTGTGATATACCAACCACCAAGATCTATCACAACATTCCTCAGCCATTTCACCACCTGGCTCATGCACTTTCTCTCCACTGAAACCCCCACTATTATCATGGGAAATTTCAACATCCCCATTGACTCAAACCACCCTTGCTTCCAAATTCCTATCTCTCATCACCTCCTTTGGTTTCTCACAGAGGGGACACACAGTGGATCTCATTTTCACCCACCTCTGTTCCCTATCCAACCTTACTAACTCTCCCACCATCCACTGTGATCATAACTTACTAACATTCTCATTCCTCTCATCTGTAACAGACCCGCCAATCTCGAAACTAACACACCCCTGCAGGAACCTTAACCGACTTGACATCTGCATGTTCTCACAACTACTCTACCCAAATGTCTGGTGCTCTTCATCCTCAATTTGCTTCTCCACCATTACCAATGGAAAGCTCTCCACCCTAATTTCAAAATCCCACCTCACCACCTGTGTGCTCGACCTGATCCAATCACACCTTATCCAAAACCTCACTGAAGTCTTTACTCCTGCTCTAACCCATGTCTTCAACCTTTCTCTCACCAGAGGTACCTTACCATATGTTTTTAAACATGCTATTGTCACACCATCCTTAAGAAACCATCTATCAACCAATCCTCTCCAGCCAACTATTGTCCTATTTCATTGCTTTCCTATGCCTCAAAACTCCTTGAGTAACACATCCACTTTGCACTATCCTTCTACCTCTTGTCCAACTTACTCTTTGACACACTACAGTCAGGCTTCTGAAACGCCATAGGAACTGCCCTAACCAAAATCACTAATGACCTACTTACTGTCAAAGCCAAACGGTACTACTCTGTTCTCCTCCTCCTTGACCTTTCCTCTGCCTTTGACATAGTTAACCACTTCCTCTTGCTACAAACTCTGTCATCCCTTGACATTTCCAACTTGGCTCTTCCCTGCAACTTTTCATACCTCACCAACCGTACATTCAGCATCTCCCACTCACACATCACCTCCTCACCATGCCCTCTTTCTGTAGGTGTCACCCAAGGCTCTGCCCTGGGAACCCTCCTGTTCTCCATCTACACCCTCAGCTTTGGCCAACTCATAGAATCCCATGGTTTTCAGTACTATTGCTATGCCAACGACTCCGAAATATCTCTCGGGTCCAGACATTACCGCTCTGTTATCCAGAGTTCCAGAATGTTTCGCAGTCATAGCCTCCTTCATCTCATCCCGCTTTCTCAAACTCAACATGGAAAAAAATGAAAATGGAGTTCATCATCTTCAGCCCACTTTTGCCTGACCCATCTATCAAAGTAAATGGTACTACACTTACCCCAATCCCACAGGTCTGTTGCCTTAGGATAATCCTTGACCCTGATTTATCCTTCAAACTACACATCCAAGTCCTCAACACCTCCTGCCGCCTCCAACTCAAGAACATTCATCCAATCCGCATCTTCCACACCCCTGAAACTACACAAATGTTAGTCCATGTCCTCATAATCTCCCTCTTAGACTACTGTAACACCCTTCTCCATGGCCTCTCAGCAAATGCCCTTGTCTCCCTCCCTCCCTTTGCTGTTCTCTTAATCCACGTCTCCCCCAATTTTTCATCAGCTGCTCCCCTCTGACAATCCCTTCACTGGCTACCTATTTCCCAGAGAATAGAGTTTAAAATGTTAACACTGACATACAAAGCCATCCACAAACTGCCCCACCACATACATCTCTGACCTAATCTCCCGCTACCTGCCCGCACTTAACTTCTGATCTTCTCAAGACCTCCTACTCCGCTCTGCTCTTATGCACTGTTCACACAACCATCTCCAAGACTTCTTCCATGCATCCCCCATATTTTGAAACTCACTACCACAACACATAAGACTGTCCCCCACAATCATAAGCTTCAAGAAGACCTTGAAGACTCACCTTTTCAGGAAGGACTAGAACAGTGATGGCGAACCTTTTAGAGACCGAGTGCCCAAACTGCAACCCAAAGCCCACTAAATTATTGCAAAGTGCCAACACGGCAATTTCACCTTAAATTAACCTGCCTCCCCAGCATCCCCCCTCTTGCTCGCAAGCAGCCTGCACCCCCATTCCTCCCTCTTGCAAGCAGCCTACATCCCACATCTCTCCCCCCCCACACTACACTCTGCATCTCTCCACCCACACTACACCCTGTATCCCACACTAGACCCTGCATCTCTGCACCCCACAATACACCCTGCATCTCTGCACCCCACAATACACCCTGCATCTCTGCACCCCACAATACACCCTGCATCTCTACCCCCACTACACCCTGCATCTCTACCCCCCCACTACACCCTGTATCTCTACCCCCCACTACACCCAGCATCTCTACCCCCCACTACACCCTGCACCCTACATACTGCACCCCACATCTCTCCTCCCCCACACTACACTCTGCATCTCTCCCCCACACTACACACTGCACCCCCACATCTCTACCCCCCACATCTCTATCCCCCACACTACACTCTGCATCTCCCCCCACACTACACCCTGCACCCCACATCTCTCCCCCCCACACTACACCCTGCACCCTACATCTCTCCCCCCACACTACACCCTGCACCCTACATCTCTCCCCCCACACTACACCCTGCACCCCACATCTCTCCCCCCACACTACACCCTGCACCCTACATCTCTCCCCCACACTACACCCTGCACCCCACATCTCTAACTCCCACACTACACCTGCACCCTACATACTGCACCCCACATCTCTCCTCCCCCACACTACACTCTGCATCTCTCCCCCCACACTGCACCCCACACCTCTACCCCCCACACTACACCCTACATCTCTCCCCCCACACTACACCCTGCACCCCACATCTCTAACCCCCACACTACACCCTGCACCCCACATCTCTAACCCCCACACTACACCCTGCACCCCACATCTCTAACCCCCACACTACACCCTACATACTGCACCCCACATCTCTAACCCCCACACTACACCCTGCACCCCACATCTCTCCCCCCACACTACACCCCGAGCCCCACATCTTTCCTCCCCACACTACACCCTGCACCCTACATCTCTCCCCCCACACTACACCCTGCACCCCACATCTCTCCCCCCACACTACACCCTGCACCCCACATCTCTCCCCCCACACTACACCCTGCACCCTACATCTCTCCCCCACACTACACCCTGCACGCCACATCTCTAACCCCCACACTACACCTGCACCCTACATACTGCACCCCACATCTCTCCTCCCCTACACTACACTCTGCATCTCTCCCCCACACTGCACCCCACATCTCTACCCCCACACTACACCCTACATCTCTCCCCCCACACTACACCCTGCACCCGACATCTCTAACCCCCACACTACACCCTACATACGGCACCCCACATCTCTAACCCCCACACTACACCCTGCACCCCACATATCTCCCCCCACACTACACCCCGAGCCCCACATCTCTCCTCCCCACACTACACCCTGCACCCCACATCTCTCCTCCCCACACTACACCCTGCACCCCACATCTCTGCATGTTCCTCCACTGCTCGTGATACTTTTCTTCATGTGGAAGGAGCTTCTTACAAGCAAAGACACTCCTACCCTGTCATGTGACCTTATGATGTCAGAAGGTCCTTTCAGAGTACAGCATTTAGCATGTACTGTGTAAGCAGCGGTCCTGCGGACCGCAGCTTACACTGACAGCTTTCAGTGCCAACTGAAAGAAGCGATCGCTCACTAATGGGGAATCCTGGACCGGATTCCCCGTTAGTGAGATATGGTGACGGCGCGCGTGCCAACTGAGACGGCTCTGCGTGCCCTCTCTGGCACGCGTGCCATAGGTTCGCCATCACGGGACTAGAATCTTCTGCCACCATACCACCATCTGAACAGCCTCTACCATCACTGGCTGTCTCTATCCCCTTTTCCTCATAGATTGTAAGCCTTTGTGGGAATAGCATGCTATCCCACTGTTCCAGTTAGACACTGTTAGTATTGTACTTGTTTTGTGTATTTTATGCTTTATATGTAAATTCTCAAATGTATGGCACCATGGAATTAATGGTGCTATAAACATAAACAATAATAATAATTTTACAGTTTCCAAATATGCCTCTGTTATTAAGCTTTGGAGCCACATTCTTATGTAAATCCTAATTTCATTCATATGTAAAATACAGGAAAAGTGCTTTGCCTAGGAGTTTAGACCTGAAACTAAAATCCAGACAAGCTAAGACACTTCTTCCTTAATTTGCATATGAATATAACGCTACATGGAATTGGGGCTCAAAAGTTGAATAACAGAGGCATTTTTGAAACTATAGAATCACCTCTACAAGATACAGTGATTAGATTTATAACCAATTTACTGTTGACACACTTCCTAGTCACTGACATGGCATCCGCAAGAAATAGGTAACTTGTCATTTTGGTTGCACTGTGAACACCTTAAAAAATAATGGTGCAAATGTGTTTTTTTTTTCTAAACCTCCCTCATTTTTTTTTCTCTGTACGTGGTACAGAATATTAAATGGTACCACTATGAAGTACAATTTTCATAGAGCTCTGTAATAGTAAATATTAAAAAGTTATGGCTTTTGGAAGGTTGGGAGTTGAAGTAAAAAACAAAAAAAAATGGCTATTGGTTTTGGGGGTTCATGGTCAAAGATGGTGACCCCCATTGGATCTAACCACTTGCATTAGATAAAACACTCACTTTCAACTGTGGCACTATCGTGGCACAACTGCTGTCCCTAATTGAAGCTTTTAGCAGCTGTTTTCTGCTGTATAACTCAGCCAACACAAACTGCATATGGTGCAGGCTTAGCTTCTGCATATAACCCTATAACAGTTAGCAAAGTTAGGCTAGGTTCACATCTTCATTGGCGGTTTAGTTAGGGGTTTGTAATGCAGATTTTGTCAAATGTGCTTGAAAGAAGTAGTGCAGTAGTGTCACCATCTTAATCTAAACAAGACAAAAAGAAACTAAAAAAAAATAGTTAATCCCTATGTTAAATTATTAAATTTGTTGTTCTGTGTTACAATTTTAACTACGTCATCTTTTTAAAACAACCATTGCTCTGAATTGAATTGCATACTCTAGTAAGACTATTTTTACACAGACTACTTTTGGTCATCATTTACAATTAGTATTTGAAAGTCAAGGCTAGGTGTGGGACCAAATCACAGAAACCTGCAAATCTCCCTATAAGGGAATCTAGCCTCTTTGCTGCCTAAGGCGACCTCCCCAAAAAAAAACATACCTGACCTAGTAAACTTTGGTTCCTTGATGTGGCATATGTAAGTGATGTCACTGTCTCATTTCTTGTGGTGGGTGAAGCCACTAATTGGCCTCAGCAGTCATGTGTGGCACAGGACTTCCACCGCCAGAGACATGATGCTCCTGGAACAGATAGCAGCGGAGGATAACAGAGCACCAGAGACAGGGGAGTATGATTTTCTTATTTTTTTTTATGTTTCATCTTCCCTGGCCTTCTCCCTGAGTTCTGAAATTCATGGATAAACCCTTTCATAAGAGGCATACACATTGTGGTGTATCTTGGGATATATGTGCCCTATAACTGAAATTTATGCCAGACATGAGTTGTCAGTGTATATTTCAGGTATAATTGATGGAAGTTTACTGTTTTTATTATAATAAATATGTTGGCCCACCGAGGCCCTATTCCTCCATCTCAAGGCCCATTTTTACGAATGGAGAGCAGGGTGAAAAAAGAAGCACCGCAATTTTGTGGTTTGGGTTAAATAAACATGCCCCTTAGTGTGTCAGCTTGTAATTCATATATTTTACTGCATAACTGGGTATCCTTTAAAAAATAGAAAAATAGTCAAAATTCCATCCTATATATTTTTAATAAATAAACTGAACTCTGGGGTACACTACTAATAACCCATGACCCAAGTTAAAATAGTAGACCACAACTCTCTGAATGTGGTCCTTTTGATTGAATTGTAAACTAACCCAATATATATAGTAACTTTAGGTGTTTATAAAGGACAGATTAAGACAGAGAATGGTACTGTAGGAGTGCCCTTATTCCTTTGGAAAAATAAAAATTGGTTCTATATAAGAAGCAATTTCTGACATTTTTCCTGTACCAGATAGGGGTTTATTTATTTGAACTCATATAGGTTGTTCTTGGCAATCTTCAGTCTGGACATACTCATTAGATAGCCCGCAGCCTAATGCTATGAGCTAAAGCTGTCACAGTCCACGGCATTGGTCTGCATTCAAGTCCCACTGTGTTGTCTGGCATCCCCAATGCTCTGCCCATTGGCCCAACCTTCTCCTTTCCTGTCCCAGCTACTAAATGTGATGGATTACTGAGACCTCTAGTGCTTCCAATAGGACATACTCGTGCTGACCCTACCTTTTTTTTTATTAATTTTTAGGAAGGACATAAAAGGTTAAACAATACAAAGCATCATGTGACATGCATGGGGTTATCTGTGCATATAAAATGTTTTGGAATGGGAAGGAATTAGAAAAGGGAGATGAGGAAAGGAGGGACATAGGTTTAAACCAAACAACAACTACAGATATTAAAATTTAATTCAAACATAACTTGCACTGCTTGCCTGAATTAATGTATAGGAGGTGTATTTCATGTCATATAAAGAGATAGGAAGGGAATTCACACAATGATACTCCAAAGAGTCATTGTGTTAGTATAATGAAACAGCATTGTGCTTGCATTTGAGCAGAGATTCCCATTTTTTTCTTCAAGTTATTTTAAAAGGAGGCTATTATGTTTCAAACCAGCATCTTACTATTCACACTTTTAATGATTTGAGTAATCTATCAATTTTTCATTGACTTTGGCCCTAACAACTATTAGGCATCATTCACACATCTGCATCCACGGATGTGTGAGTGTGAGGTCCTTGCTTTTCGGGGGGGAGGGTATGGATGCTGTCATTGGTTGATCTCATTTTCACATCTCTGAAAATCAAATCAACCTTTTTGTGTTTTTATTTGTATGTATCTCGGTCCATGAAAAAAGATGATACTAAGATGTCGTCTTTTTTTTTTTTTTTTTTTCACGGACCCATAAACTTTCATTTATGGGATGTATCAGTGAAAAAAATGAATGTGCTTGCATTCATGTGTAGAATGTGTAGCCCTATGGTCTACAAAAAAAAAAAATCACTGATATCTTAATAAACACATTTAAATGAATGACTATGTATGGTGACCACAAAAAATGGGACAGCTATATGTATGTGAAATGTGGGCATGTCAGTAGGGCCTTAGTGTGTTTGTAATAAAATTTTTATGGGAGTAGGCAAATTGGTCTATGCCTACTGATAACTGTACTAGCTGTGGTGTTAGTATAACAGGGTAACCAAACAATGATAATATAAAATGCCTACATTTCTACACAGTTCCCACTTTACCACATCTTCAATATGTGTTGAAAATGTAGGATTAGCAATAGAGATGGTCTAGCGTCTCATGATTCGTTTTATTTTGGGTTTGGGTGGTTTGGTCCAAAAATTTAGTATGAATCAGAGCTTAAATTGGCTTAAAGCATAGTGCATGACACTGTCAGGGCTACTAGGAACCTATGTACCCATTTTCTAGCTCTTTGAGGTAAATACAGCCAAAGTTATATCAAAGTGAAAAAGACAAGTAAGTCTATGGAAAAATGGATGGTAAGTAGTGCATACAAACTCTGCGTTTAAACATACACTGCACTACTACTTGCTTTTATGCATTTTAAAATACTCCGAAAATTACCTTATTGTAGTTTGTTTTTGTTTTTTTTATACACATATGGCAGTTATATTGCAAAAAACAATTTGCGGCTGTATGCCTAGTTGAAAACTCATGAAAAAGAAGCTTTCCAAAACAAAAAAACTTCAAGAATTATCCCTTCATGGGAAAAAGATGCAATGAAACTGTGCTTTTTTGAAGTGGGAACCTTTCTCAGTTTAATTTTGGTTTCTTTAATGCAAAAACTCTGTGACACCAACAGTGTGGTATAGTGGAATGTGATGGAGCAAGGCGCAACTGTGGCAACATGAGTGTCAGTACGGCATAGATGTAAGGTTTTGTCAAGTTTGTAGCTATATCAGTATGGCATGGAATATCAAGATGAACCAAGCTGCAAAAGATGATGTTGGCTGTTTAGGAGAAGCAGGCAGCATCTGTAACAAGAAAAACCCTTAGCAAACTAAGATCTTTTTGATTTGCAGGCATTGTCACTGTCTTGTCATTAGAACAACAGTAGGTGTTTAATGGAAAAAAATAAATTCTTGCCCAAAAACACCCTCAACAAAGGATTTTTCACTAACAGGACTGACTTTAACAGTAAAAACAATGTAAAACACTCTGTGGACAGTCACAGATTAAACTGTTCTATTGCAAAACAGACAAAAATTAGATTATTGGCAATGAAAGGATTAACTGTCCAGCAGTCAGGATCACAGTACAGTGCAGATATTCTCCCTCCCTCTTTTGATTTATATCACTATGTGCCTGTAATTGATTAAATCTGACTAAACTTTGTTCTACTTCACCTACCCCTATGATTCTTTAGTTCTATTTGCAAGTTTTGCTGTTGTGTTTACAGAGGAAAATGGAGTAATTGCTTTGGATCATGCAATGATGAATAATGTGTCCATTCCTAGCCTGGCTATCACTAAAATGCCTACCTTTCCTGCACACTGCATCTTATATACTGTCTGTCCATTAGCACTGTAAGGTGTCTACCTACCACTGATTATTTGGTGGGAGACTGGCAGGTGATGTCAGAAAGTCACATACACGTGTCTCTTCTGTATGTTCACTGCACAATGCATGTTGCTGTTCCTATTTTAGTTTATCCAAGATGAATCTCAAAGTAATTGGTTTTGTTAAAAATTTAACAATTTGGAATATTTGGGTCGATCTTGGCTCGGAACAAATCGGTTTGCCCATCTCTATCAAACACTTTGAGCAAACATGCAGGAGTAAGATATAATCTCTAAAGTTATTTCTAGATGTTTCTAGGTGATTATTACATTTACATTTAGAATTACTGCTAAAAATTGACAGTCATTGTTGTTCTGGGAAATGAACCCCTTAGTTCTGTTTCCTACTTTAGTTAAGTTTTTTGTAATGTGTCTAGGCAGGTGTCGAGTAAAACTGATAGTTTTTAGATATTCTTTTTGTTGTAATGAAGCAAGGAATCAAGTCATTTGCTTAGTGTAGAGACATTAGAGACTGTAGGAAGAGATGGTGATCCAGTTTTCTGGATTGAGTTTATAAAATTTACTGCGCCGATGCATTCTAGACTGATTGGTTTCCTTTCCTCTCCACCCACTTTCATAAAAAGTAGAGAGCAGGTCACAGAAGTGTGTATTTTTGGGAAAAAAGAAGAGGCAGTTATTAAAAGATACACCACATTTACATTTATCTATGCCAGAAACCTGGCATAGATGGGTTAGCAAATTCCCCTATAGGTCCATAGCCGCTTGTTACCCATGACACGTGTGAACATATAATCATTTTCATATTATTGGCGGTGGTACTATAGATTTTACAATTATTTATCGTACTTTGTCTTTTGCTAATATATATTATTATTTAAAAAGGTTTTAATGAAAGAAAATAGGTAAAAACAGAAGTGTGGTGGAATTAGGAATGTCCATTTAGTTAAATAATAGATTAGAAAACTGTAGACCAGTAAACAAAGAATTTGGCTATAGCAAAAAAAAAGTCCTAACTAGTAAAGTGACAATAGTATGATTTATTTAGTTGAAAAATTATTATTTAAATTTTATTTACAGTATATATATATAGTAGTAGATGTAAGAAGCTGTATTGTATTGTTTCTACTATTTACACATTAAATTACTTAGGTACACACTTCCAAGCATGACAGAACAATAAAAATGAGTTACTAACTTCAAGAAAACGCTTCGGGATGTGACCTTTTGATTTGTGTGATACATGGCAAAAATACTACACTGCAAAGATTCAAAAAATATTTTTGTCATGATAAATTAAAGCTGATACTGTATCTTATTGGCTATTATGTGTATGTTTCCTCAATCACCAGTGCTATAGAATAAGCCTTGTCTTTGTATGTACAGTATGTACACAAGTAGTAAATTGACATTTAATGTGTTTCATACTATATACAGTGCCTTGCGAAAGTATTCGGCCCCCTTGAACTTTTCAACCTTTTGCCACATTTCAGGCTTCAAACATAAAGATATAAAATTTAAATTTTTTGGTGAAGAATCAACAACAAGTGGGACACAATTGTGAAGTGGAACGAAATTTATTGGTTATTTTAAACTTTTGTAAAAAATAAAAAACTGAAAAGTGGGGCGTGCAATATTATTCGGCCCCTTTACTTTCAGTGCAGCAAACTCACTCCAGAAGTTCAGTGAGGATCTCTGAATGATCCAATGTTGTCCTAAATAACTGATGATGATAAATATAATCCACCTGTGTGTAATCAAGTCTCCGTATAAATGCACCTGCTCTGTGATAGTCTCAGGGTTCTGTTTAAAGCGCAGAGAGCATCATGAAGACCAAGGAACACACCAGGCAGTTCCGTGATACTGTCGTGGAGAAGTTTAAAGCTGGATTTGGATACAAAAAGATTTCCCAAACTTTAAACATCCCAAATAACACTGTGCAAGCGATCATATTGAAATGGAAGGAGTATCAGACCACTGTAAATCTACCAAGACCCGGCCGTCCCTCTAAACTTTCATCTCAAACAAGGAGTAGTCTGATCAGAGATGCAGCCAAGAGGCCCATGATCACTCTGGATGAACTGCAGAGATCTACAGCTGAGGTGGGAGAGTCTGTCCATAGGACAACAATCAGTCATACACTGCACAAATCTGGCCTTTATGGAAGAGTGGCAAGAAGAAAGCCATTTCTCAAAGATATCCATAAAAAGTCTAGTTTAAAGTTTCCCACAAGCCACCTGGGAGACACACCAAACATGTGGAAGAAGGCGCTCTGGTCAGATGAAACCAAAATCGAACTTTTTGGCCACAATGCAAAACGATATGTTTGGCGTAAAAGCAACACAGCTCATCACCCTGAACACACCATCCCCACTGTCAAACATGGTGGTGGCAGCATCATGGTTTGGGTCTGCTTTTCTTCAGCAGAGACAGGGAAGATGGTTAAAATTGATGGGAAGATGGATGGAGCCAAATACAGGACCATTCTGGAAGAAAACCTGTTGGAGTCTGCAAAAGACCTGAGACTGGAATGGAGATTTATCTTCCAACAAGACAATGATCCCAAACATAAAGCAAAATCTACAATGGAATGGTTCACAAATAAACATATCCAGGTGTTAGAATGGCCAAGTCAAAGTACAGACCTGAATCCAATCGAGAATCTGTGGAAAGAGCTGAAAACTGCTGTTCACAAACGCTCTCCATCCAACCTCACTGAGCTCGAGCTGTTTTTCAAGGAAGAATGGGCAAAAATTTCAGTCTCTCAATGTGCAAAACTGATAGAGACATACCCCAAGCGACTTGCAGCTGTAATCGCAGCAAAAGGTGGCGCTACAAAGTATTAATTTAAGGGGGCCGAATAATATTGCATGCCCCACTTTTCAGTTTTTTATTTTTTACAAAAGTTTAAAATAACCAATAAATTTCGTTCCACTTCACAATTGTGTCCCACTTGTTGTTGATTCTTCACCAAAAAATAAAAATTTTATATCCTTATGTTTGAAGCCTGAAATGTGGCAAAAGGTTGAAAAGTTCAAGGGGGCCGAATACTTTCGCAAGGCACTGTAAATGAATATATATATAAAATGCTAAAGGGGTTGTTCAATTACATATGCTCAGGATAGGCCACAAAAAAAGATCAGTGGTGGTCTATCACTCAAACCTTCACTAACCAGCAGTGGGAAGGGTGGGCAGCTCATGTTCATATGGCATGCCATTTGTTTCATAGTGGCCATGCAGGGTACTTACAGTCTTTTCCCATAGAAGTGAATGGGATAAGGCTGTAATTACATTGCATAGACGCTATGAAGAAAAAAAATGTGCTATGTAAACAGTGAGCATGAGCGCTGTGGTCCCTTCACACAGCTGATCAGAAGGGGTTTCAGGCATGGGACCCTCATTGATCTCTTATTGATGAAATGTCAATTTAGTGTTTCTTCTTTTCTGCATGTTTGTATTTCTAAGGAAGTTTATGATATGGCATACAGTTCCTCATGTTGCTTAAGTGTAATAAATATAAAGTGGCGGACTACACTGAAGATTGGTTTGGAGTCAGGATCTTTTTTTTAAACCATAGGAAATTCCCTAGGCAAATTCTAATTTATCAAAAACACAAATAATTCATACAGTATACACAAAATCATCTCTATAATCACACACAAGTTACCAGAGGAATACTAATAATCCTGTATTGGATATGTTTTCAATATGAAATGCAGGTGTAAAAGCATTACACATCATATAGCATTCTATATATTTTACTAGATAGTAATAATGCTTCAGTACGCAAAGTGCATTAATTCTTCATTACACCATCATCCTTGCTATAAAGAATTGCATATAAAGTATCTCAATATTCACCACTAATTGTAACAGCAAATGTTTATTTGCCTCTTCTCCTTCACTGTTCATGGATTATATTCTGCAGTTGCTATAGCAACTCACTATTACTGGTACATACAAACAGAGTGTATTTATATAGATCACTAAATCTGAACCAGTTGTGAATTTACATATTCCATAAAAAATAGAACATTCAGTACAGGAGATTCAATGTCACTGTATTCTTAGAGGCTTTAAATTCACTGAGTGGTAGTTATTTCAGTTTCCTTGATTGAAGAGCTACTGGTGCAAGATGAATTCCTGTGACATCCATGCAAGATTTCTAGCTAATCTAGCTCCTGTCGGATAGGTGATAGACAATGAAGAAAATTAAATGTAGGATCCAGAGAAAGGGATTGCTGTCAGAGGCAAGTAACATAATTATACAATTTTACACGGATAAAAAGCACTTTTGAGGATTTCAGTCTATTGTATTGCAGTTAACTTAAAATACTAGCATTTGCTTAATCATATAATATTAAATAATCTTACACTATAAATATGCAGCATCTGGATATGTAACACAACCTCAATTGATTTGTAGCTATAAAAACACACAAATGTGTGTATGTGTCTTTTATATATATATATATATATATATATATATATATCATCTCTTAAAAAATTGGATTTCTAATTTTCAGGACAGCTACAGTAATACCCTTAGGCAACTGCCACAGAATCCAAAATCCAGATGTTGATCAATCTGTTTTGCTGCTTCAGGGGAACCTTTGATCAAATGACACATTACATTAATGAATTATGGCTTTTGCTGCTTCATTTCCAGTGTGGTTAATGTAATATTATTGTATTTCAGAAAGGATAAAAAATATTATATACATCCATTTACCACTCATATAAGAGTATCCAAATTCAGATTATTTCAGATATTAGGACACTTCTATATGTTTACAGTTTCATGCAGTTATTCTACAAAATATAGTTATCTGTGTTCTTCACCACGGTATTGAAAAAACAAAACAGGTCTTTTGGTATGTGTTTGGCTAATACTTGTATGTCAAATGTAGAGGCAAAATGTGATGTCTATGAGCAGTGAATCTATGAAACTGTATAGTACAAGCTGGGGTTTTGATCCAGGAAAAAACTCAAACAAACAAGCTGATAGGATATTGTTATTGGGCTGCAGTAACAGGCAAAAGCAAATGATTTGATATTCCTGGAGATTTGTAGCCCCTGCCATCAGCTGATTGGCTGTAATACCAAGATTACTCATCCACCCAGGCCCAGTGATCCTGTCTTCTCTACTGCTAATGTCCCCATTTTCTGTAGTAGCTCCACTGGTCCAGACAGCGGCTCTCCTGTTTTGGTTACCGGGTGGTCACAGGTAGTGATGTCACATGCTCTTCACTGATACCGCTGATTGACCTCAGCAGTCACGTATGGTGGGGACTTCTGCCGGAAAACAACAAAGACCAGCAGGACAGGACTGTTTGGGGAGGCACTGGAGCACCGGGGAAAGGTGTGTATTATTTTTTTCTTATTTTTTTCACCGCCCCCTGGCCGATTTAAAAAATAATTTATTGGTCCATTTTTTTTTCCTGGACAACCCCTTTAAGTACATAATCCTACATTTTATTTTTTCAACCAAAAAGCATAACCTTACATTTGTCTATATTAAACTTAATTTGCCAAGACTCCGCTTCCAGCTTCCTTACATCCCACTGTAATATTCTACTATCCTCCTCATTTTTGATTACCTTACAGAGTTTAGTATCATCTGCAAATATGAACACCCTGCTCTGTAAACCCTTCCCAGGTCATTAACAAAGATATTAAACAGGAGAGAACCCAAATTTTGAACCCTGTGGCACTCCACTGGTGACTTTGACCCAGTCTGAGTATTTACCATTAAGGCTGTGTTCACACGGAGTTTATTGGCAGCGGATTTTGTCGCGGAATCCGCCTCAAAATCCGCCTGAAAAAACACCTCCCATTCATTTCAATGGGAGTCAGTAGCGTTTTTTTTTCCTCTAGCGGTTTTTTCCGGTAGCGGAAAAAAAAGTGACATGACCTATATTCAGGCGGATTCCACCTGGAAAAACCAATGGAATTCAATGGGAGGCGGTTTTTGCAAAACCACATCCAAAACTGTGACGCGGTTTTTTGAAGTTGAGTTCCTAGGCCCACCCCAAAAGTGGTGTAAACTACATCCTACACCCGCATCAGAAAACTCCGTCAGGTCAAAAAACACATCCCAAAACCATTTCCTAATCCCTGAAGCTGATTTTTTCTGCCTGCAAACAACTCCGTGTGAACATACCCTAACAAGTACCCTCTGTTTCCTATCACTGAGCCAGTTGAAAACCCAAATACATATGTTTTATTCCAGTCCCAACATTCTCATTTTGCATACCAAGTTTTTATGTGGTACAGTATCAAAAGCCTATAAAAAGTCCAGAAATACTATATCTACCGCTTTACCCATATCCAGTCTAGAACTGACCTCTTCATAGAAGATGATCAGATTAGTTTTGGCAGGACCAATTCCTCATAAACCCATGCTGATTGGGTTTTATAAGATTATTTACATTGAGATACTACAGGATAGCATCTCTTAGAAAGTCTTCAAATATCTTACCTACCACAGAGGTCAAACTTACTGGCCTATAGTTTCCAGGCTCACTTTTAGACCCTTTTTAAATATTGGCACCACATTTTCTATGCGCCAATCATGTTGAACAGACCCAGACATTACTGAATCCTTAAATATTAGATATTAGGGTCTGTCTATCACTGTGCATAATTTCCTCAGAACTTAGGGGTGTATGCCAACTGGACCCGATGATTTATCTATTTAAGTATTTTGAAAGCGGCGCCACACTTTCTCCTGGGTTAAACAGGTGCCATTTAATGGCATTATCCCATGACATTTAACATTACCACTAATAACGGCATTCCATTGGATTTTCTTGTGTAAGTACAGTAGAGAAGGCATTTAATAGATCTGAGTTCCGCTTTTCCTTATCCTCCTCCACCATTACGCCCAGATCATTTTTGAGAGGGCCCAGATTGTCAGTTTTTATTTTCTTATTTATGTAATTGATGAATAGTTTTGGATTATTTTTACTTTCCTTGGCAATTATTCTCTCAGCCTCGATCTTTCCCTCCTTTATTTGTTTCTTACACAATTTATTATTCTGTTTATAATTTTTTAATGCTGTGTTACTACTTTCTTGTTTTAGTACTTTAAAAGCTTCCTTTTTATCCCTTATTGCACTCCCTACCATTTTAGTTAGCCATATTGGTTTTCTAAGGTTTCTAATCCACTTATTCCCATAAGGTATACAGTGCCTTGCGAAAGTATTCGGCCCCCTTGAACTTTTCAACCTTTTGCCACATTTCAGACTTCAAACATAAGGATATAAAATTTTAATTTTTTGGTGAAGAATCAACATCAAGTGGGACACAATTGTGAAGAGGAATGAAATTTAATGGTTATTTTAAACTTTTGTAAAAAATAAAAAACTGAAAAGTGGGGTGTGCAATATTATTCGGCCCCTTTACTTTCAGTGCAGCAAACTCACTCCAGAAGTTCAGTGAGGATCTCTGAATGATCCAATGTTGTCCTAAATGACTGATGATGATAAATATAATCCACCTGTGTGTAATCAAGTCTCCGTATAAATGTACCTGCTCTGTGATAGTCTCAGGGTTCTGTTTAAAGCGCAGAGAGCATCATGAAGATCAAGGAACACACCAGGCAGGTCCGTGATACTGTTGTGGAGAAGTTTAAAGCCGGATTTGGATACAAAAAGATTTCCCAAACTTTAAATATCCCAAGGAGCACTGTGCAAGCGATCATATTGAAATGGAAGGCGTATCAGACCACTGCAAATCTAGCAAGATCCGGCCGTCCCTCTAAACTTTCATCTCAAACAAGGAGAAGACTGATTAGAGATGCAGCCAAGAAGCCCATTATCACTCTGGATGAACTGCAGAGATCTACAGCTGAGGTGGGAGAGTCTGTCCATAGGACAACAATCAGTCATACACTGCACAAATCTGGCCTTTATGGAAGAGTGGCAAGAAGAAAGCCATTTCTCAAAGATATCCATAAAAAGTCTAGTTTAAAGTTTCCCACAAGCCACCTGGGAGACACAGCAAACATGTGGAAGAAGGTGCTCTGGTCAGATGAAACCAAAATCGAACTTTTTGACCACAATGCAAAACAATGTGTTTGGCGTAAAAGCAACACAGCTCATCACCGTGAACACACCAGCCCCACTTTCAAACATGGTGGTGGCAGCATCATGGTTTGGGCCTGCTTTTCTTCAGCAGGGACAGGGAAGATGGTTAAAATTGATGGGAAGATGGATGGAACCAAATACAGGCCCATTCTGGAAGAAAATCTCTTGGAGTCTGCAAAAGACCTGAGACTGGGACAGAGATTTATCTTCCAACAAGACAATGATCCCAAACATAAAGCAAAATCTACAATTGAATGGTTCACAAATAAACGTATCCAGGTGTTAGAATGGCCAAGTCAAATTCCAGACCTAAATCCAATCGAGAATCTGTGGAAAGAGCTGAAAACTGCTGTTCACAAACGCTCTCCATCCAACCTCACTGAGCTCGAGCTGTTTTCCAAGGAAGAATGGACAAGAATTTCAGTCTCTCGATGTGCAAAACTGATAGAGACATATCCCAAGCGACTTGCAGCTGTAATCGCAGCAAAAGGTGGCGCTACAAAGTATTAACTTAAGGGGGCCGAATAATTTGGCACGCTCCACTTTTCATTTTTTTATTTTTTACAAAAGTTTAAAATATCCAATAAATTTCGTTCCACTTCACGATTGTGTCCCACTTGTTGTTGATTCTTCACCAAAAAAATTAAAATTTTATATCCTTTTGTTTGAAGCCTGAAATGTGGCAAAAGGTTGAAAAGTTCAATGGGGCCGAATACTTTCGCAAGGCACTGTATATTTTTTACTGGTCCTATTTAGAATACTTTTGAAAATGTCCCATTTTGTTTGTGTTCCCTTCACTTTGAGGACATTTTCCCAGTTTATGCTGCCAAAGTCCTCTCTCAGCTTAGCAGCATTGAAAATTGTCCTTCCTGAAGTTTAATGTTTTTGAATCCCCTCTGCTGTACATCTTTTTAATGTGTACAATAAAACTTATTATGTTGTGGTAACTATTACCTAGATGACCCCCAATAAGCCAGGATTATTTGTTAAAATTAGGTCTAAAAGTATCTCGCCTCTTGTTGAGTCCTGCACTAGTTGTGATAGGTAATTGTCTTTTATTACTGACTATAATCTGTTCTCTTTGTTGGATCTGCGGGTTTCTACCTCCCAGTTGATATCTGGGTAGTTGAAATCCCCCATAATAATGACTTTATTTATTATTATTTTTATCCCTACTCTTCCTCTGCCTACTAACTGTTCTCACCCCACCCCCACTCTACCCCAGTTACATTATTTAGCCCTCTTTTCATGTCTACACTATCTTGCCCTGTACATCTGTTACCCTCCCTCCAGTCCCTAGTTTAAACACTCCTCTAACCAACCTTCTAGCATCTTCTTCCCCGGTACAGCTGCACCCTCCCCATTGAGGTACAACCCATCTCTACAATGGAACCTGTAGACCACAGCAAAGTCATCCAAGTTCTCCAAGAACCCAAACCCCCTCCTTCCTATACCATCTCTTGAGCCACTTGTTTACCTCCATAATCTCTCCTGTGTGGCCCGCAGTACAGGTAGTATTTCTGAAAATACCACCTTGGAGGTCCTTGCCTTCAGCTTGGTTTCTAGATCCCTGAAATCATTTTAAGGACCTTCCACCAACGAGCACCTTGACTGCTGGATTTACACCAGCCCCAACCTGTAATCTATCAACCCAATCCACGATGTGTCAAACTTGAGCACCAGAAAGGCAATACACGTTTGAAGATCCCATTCTTTGTGACAGATTGCCCTGTCCCTAATAATTGAATTCTTCACTACCAGCACCTGCCTGGCCTGCCCTACACTCCTATCCCCCTTCTTACTAAAGCAGACATTACCCTGGCTGTCAGAGGAAGTATCTTGCTGCAGCAGTGTTACCGCTGTACTAATATTCCCCTCATCTGATAATGTAGCAAGCTTGTTGGTGTGTGCCAGATTAGGACTAGCCTCCCTGGTTCTCTTCCCTCTACCCCGCTGCTTTCTGTCATCCAGCTAGCTGCCTGCTGTTCCTACACCTCCATGCGACCATCCCCCTCTACATTTATCCCATCGAATTCCTGCACTGTGAGCAACAAACTCCTTTCCAATGGAAATTAATGGATCTCAGTCTTGCAATATGCTCATTTAGATCAATGATCTGGGTTTTCAAATGTTCAACGTGCTTACATCTTGCACAGCAGTATGCCCCCTCAAGCGGCTGCTCACGCATAGAATACATGCTGCAAGATGTACACTGGACCGCATTGGTAAGCATGGAACACATCTTACCTAATGAGGGTTATTACACCAAAACAAAAGTAAAATTAGCACAGTTCAAATAAAAAGTGTATAGGGTCTAATGTTTTGGGTTTTTTTTTCTAACTTCCCTGAATCTAAAGTCACTTAATCTTAAGTCACACTTAACAAAACCACACTTAGAATCAAAACACACTCACAACCTCGCACACTAGCTTTATCACTTAGCTTTTAAAGCTGTTACATAAATCTGTAACTGATTCCTCAGGATGCACTTGGCTCTCAGACTGATCATATTGAGCAAAAAATGGCAGAGTTTCCCTTGGCCAATAATAAGCTAATGGGAATACAGAAAACTAATGGGCAAATAGCTAAATTACAAAGTATGTGAAAGACAAGTAGCAATAAACCAAACAACAAATTCATGCTCACACATGAGTAAAAGTCCAATCATATAATTTATTAAGGAATTAATAAACACAACAACATATAAACACATGGGGGAATCCAAGAAAAGACCAAATGAAAAATAAACATATACAAAAGCAGGAAAATCAGGAAATCACATAGTGGAAGTACATGGAAGAACCAAAAAAGCACAATATAAAATAAATATATATATATATATGTCTCTTAATAAATAGGGTGTTAAAGATCTTTGTGTAAAAAATACACCTAAGAACTATAAAGAAATGAACCATAAATCATGATATAATATATAAAATATGTGCTAAGGAAACCACGTATAGCATAAGAAAAATGTCCTGAAAAAACCCACCTAAGTAACAAACACCTCGGGGGAATCCAAGAAAAGACCAAATGAAAAATAAACATGTACAAAAGCAGGAGAATCAGGAAATCACATAGTAGAAGTACATGGAAGATCCAAAAAAGCACAATATAATATATATATATATATATATATATATATATCTCTTAATGAATAGAGTGTTAAAGATCTTTGTGTAAAAAATACACCTAAGAACTATAAGAAAATGAACCATAAATCATGATATAATATATAAAATATGTGCTAAGGAAACCACGTATAGCATATATAAAAAGTCCTGAAAAAACCCACCTAAGTAACAGACACCTCGACGCGTGTTTCGCCACAGGCTTCGTCCAGAGGAATGATTGTAAGGTCATGTGCAATTGTATTTAAACCCCACCCTACCAATAAGGAGCCACAAAACACACCTGAATAAATAGCCCAGATAGCAAAAAAGATACCTGTAGCACATATGATATAAAACACCGCAGCCATCTTAAAAGATACTGAGCATGCGCAAGCAACTAAATAAAGACGCGCGATACCATAAAAATAGTAAAATATAACTGCGCATGCGTGAGATAATAAGAAAATATCGCAGGTTCTGTGAAAGACATTCATAGAACGTTATTAACAACCAACGATACACTGGTAATGCGCAGAAAAAAAAAAAAAAAAGCGCCACATCATAAAATAGTATAATCGCGCATGCTCAGAAAGATGTATTATTACCAGCGGAGCTGAAAAAATTACCATATGGAAATACACCAAGTATAGAAAAATGTATAAACAAAGAGCATGATAAATACAGACCCAAAACAAAATATACACTCCTAAATCAAATAGAAGAAACACTATAACATGTAATTAGCATAATGACACATGCTCAAACAAAAGATAAAATAACAAAACTAAAGATTACTAAAAACTGTAATACAATGAATACAAAAGACTACAAACAATGCTATAAAACACAAAATATGTAATAAAGTAAACCTCAAAAAATAATAATAAACCTCAAAAAAAAAAAAAATATAATAAACCTTAAATAAATAAATAAATAAATAAAAATTATTATTATATTTGTTAATTTCTAGTGTAGACACACAAGTACACTGTATGTTCAAATATATAAGTAAATAAATAAATAAGTATAAGAGGGACCAACGTAACAACACACATAAAAAACAAAACACATCAAGGAATATATATAAATAGGTCCCAATAAAGTGCAAAAAAGAAAAAGTGCCATTGCGCAAGTGAAAAGTGGAAAATAGGAATAATTATAATACAATAATTATACTACAATATAATATGTGCAAAAAGACAACACATAAAAATATAAAAATATATAAATATATAAAAAAAAATTAAAAAAAATTTGAAATTATTTATGATGTAAATATTCCATAAAATTAAACATCAATGATCCAACAGAGGTCCATAACGAAAATTTTGAAATTATTTATGGTGTAAATATTCCATAAAATGAAACATCAATGATCCAGCAAGGGTCCATAAGTGTGTAAACAGGAATCCAAAGATGTAAATAGATGAAACAAATCAGGCCATCGTGATTTGTGGACGATATGACAAACAGAGGACAAAGAAAACACATGACATGACTATCTAAAAACAAAGAAAAAAGACAAATTAAAAACAAAATCAACAAATGCAAATAAATATAGAAACTAGAGACAACAAAAAAAAATTATATAAAAAATTATATAATCTCTCCTGTGTGGCCCGCAGTACAGGTAGTATTTCTGAAAATACCACCTTGGAGGTCCTTGCCTTCAGCTTGGTTTCTAGATCCCTGAAATCATTTTAAGGACCTTCCACCAACGAGCACCTTGACTGCTGGATTTACACCAGCCCCAACCTGTAATCTATCAACCCAATCCACGATGTGTCAAACTTGAGCACCAGAAAGGCAATACACCGTTTGACGATCCCAGTCTTTGTGACAGATTTCCCTGTCCCTAATAATTGAATTCTTCACTACCAGCACCTGCCTGGCCTGCCCTACACTCCTATCCCCCTTCTTACTAAAGCAGACATTACCCTGGCTGTCAGAGGAAGTATCTTGCTGCAGCAGTGTTACCGCTGTACTAATATCCCCCTCATCTGATAATGTAGCAAGCTTGTTGGTGTGTGCCAGATTAGGACTAGCCTCCCTGGTTCTCTTCCCTCTACCCCACTGCTTTCTGTCATCCAGCTAGCTGCCTGCTGTTCCTACACCTCCATGCGACCATCCCCCTCTACATTTATCCCATCGAATTCCTGCACTGTGAGCAACAAACTCCTTTCCAATGGAAATTAATGGATCTCAGTCTTGCAATATGCTCATTTAGATCAATGATCTGGGTTTTCAAATGTTCAACGTGCTTACATCTTGCACAGCAGTATGCCCCCTCAAGCGGCTGCTCACGCATAGAATACATGCTGCAAGATGTACACTGGACCGCATTGGTAAGCATGGAACACATCTTACCTAATGAGGGTTATTACACCAAAACAAAAGTAAAATTAGCACAGTTCAAATAAAAAGTGTATAGGGTCTAAGGTTTTTGGGTTTTTTTCTAACTTAATCTTAAGTCACACTTAACAAAACCACACTTAGAATCAAAACACACTCACAACCTCACACACTAGCTTTATCACTTAGCTTTTAAAGCTGTTACATAAATCTGTAACTGATTCCTCAGGATGCACTTGGCTCTCAGACTGATCATATTGAACAAAAAATGGCAGGGTTCCCCGGGGCCAAAAAAAAACTAGTTGCCCCCCAAAATCTCCGGGGGAAAAATCCCCATTTCCCAAGGCCAAAGGGGGGGGTTTCTGAGGGGGCCCCCCCCGGAAAAAAAAAAAAAATTGGGGGTTTCCCGAAAGTTTCTCGCCCCCTCACTTTGTAGAGAAACAAAAAAACTATAAAAAAAAAATTTTAAAAAAGCGGGTTATTTAAAAAAAAAAAAAAAAACACTCCTTTTTTCAACAAACCCCCAGTTTCCCTCCTTTCTCCTTAGGTATATCTACTTATCTGTTTCCTTGACTGGTTTGCATGTACGATAATTTACCCCACAATATTAATAATAAAATACGTTTATTATTAATGCACTTGTAATATGATGGAACTAGGTTATAGAATAATACAAAACAGTATTAACACAGTGCAATACAATAAGTACAGAACCCAATTACCCAGGTGAATATAAAACCTGCAGATATCGCCACATACACACACACAACCCCTAGACAAGTTACTAACTGACCCTTTCTGTAAGGAACACAGCAGTAGTAATACAGATTAATAGAGGGTGACTGATAGATGGTAGATAGATAGATAGATAGATAGATAGATAGATAGATAGATAGATAGATAGATAATAGATGGATGATGGGTGGATGGATGGATAGAGAGATAGAGAGAGAAAGTTATACTTAAGCCTTATTATGCTCTGGTGGTATATGGAGCTTGTCTAGGTGAGGCTGGTCAGTCCATATCCCAAGGGGGCTGGTGAAGAGAGAGAGAGGGGGCTTTTGGCCCATCATATTTATGGCCCACAACTCCGCCCACCTAGATGTTGACACTCCAATCAGGCTCTTGGTATTGTAATATCATAAGTTTAGATGCAATACTTCTTATGAGTCTTGGGATGGCGCTCTAACACTTAAAATCGATCCTTGGCCCAGGGGTAATGACCTATCTCCCCCATCTGACTTCTAATGTCCCTTGTTCAGTGGCTTATCTCTGGGTAACTCTCTTTGAACAAGGGAAGCTGATTATCATCACCATGAAGGTCTCATTAGCACATTCCATCTCCACCCTTTTAAACAAAAGCCTTCCTGGCCAATGCTTGATGTCTGTTAGATTACAGCTCTTTGAAAGCAGGTTTTGTAGCCTGCAGACACTTATGAGATATCTGAAGTATATAGCTCTCTCAGAAGTTCTGAATGGAATGATTGATACAACTAGATAAATATATATATATATATATATATATATATATATATATATATATATATATATATTAATGTTTGTGATAAGCACTTCCCTTTACAATCCCCCTGTTGTCGGGAACACGACAATGTAATTTGAGGAAGTGTTTGTTTGGTCGTTATTGCTCCCTCAGCCCTATTCATTCCTGGTAATGGTTCAGGATGGAGTGAAGTATAATTTGGATTTAGGTACCAAGACATCGATCATTTGCAGGGACACTTTCCCACCTATGACTGTCGCCCAATATCCTCTGCTCACAGAAAACGTCTTTTGCGCGTCCTGATTTGCGGTGTCAGTGATACTTTCTACGGTCCGCCCCAATATGTCACACCGACCTGTACGGGAACATTTTTATCCATCCCACAGTTAGTCAGGTAAGACCTTTAAACCACAGTCCATTGTCACGGTACATACAGCACCACCTTTGGTCCGGACTGAAGCTCACGCAGGGTTAGACCACCTTGCCACATGACACCAACTGTCCTACAGGACCGCTACCTGTACTTAAGCACAGGTCACCAGTGAAGTTGTCACCGGCCTCCATGAACAGAAAAACCTGGACTTTTATCAAGGCAGGTCTGTGAACCTACATCTGAAATGATGTCTCAGGACCTAAAATCGAATTGTGGGGAGAGGAACTGCTTCCCATGTCCCCTGTACCTGACATTCAATCCATCCATTATGAACCATACCATTTTATATGGCCGAGGTGGCAATTACCTTACAGTGTAGGGGTACCTTACCTGTCCCTAAGGATCCTTACACCCCTTTACCTAACAGAAATTAATGTAACTTATATATATATCCCACTCATCCACCAAACACACAAATTCCCACCCCCCTATAGATCAAGGCGATAAAAATAAAAGGATGTGCTGGTATTGGTGCACATAGACACTCCTGCCACAAGAGCACGTGTTTCCTACTCATCCATAAACACATGAATCTTCAGACCCAGGTGTAGATGGGAATTACACTAAAAGATGCAAATGCAAGTATGTCTATACACAAACACACTCAGTGTTCAGTGTGGGAGGCGTATGTTGTTGTACAGACCATAACAGGCACTTACACCTGAAGTGTCTATGTGCACACACAAAAATGCAAAAATGTACAAGAATATAGAAAATGACATTGAAAACATTATTTACAAGTTAAGGCTGGGACTGTATTGGTATCAAGTCCTTAGTCCCTGCCTTCGGGTAAGTTCGTGATGTACGGCCTGGCCCTTTTGAAGCTGACGGGACAGGCCTTTTATCTTCCTATAGATGAAGATCATTCCTATATACATAATGGCCACTAGGACGAGGAGGACTATGACTGGGTGTACAAGCAGATTGAAGAATGATGTTGCTTTGGGGCTATATCCGAACAGACTCTCCCACCAAGATACGGCTGAGTCCTTCTCCAGGGCATGAACCATCTCTGTTATCTTTGACTGGTCATGTTTCAATAAGATGGTGGCCTGCTTTTCAGAGTCTTTGAGCTTCTCTATGACACTTTCCTCCTTAGTGAAGTCTAGTAGCAGGTGTCTCAGTTTTCTGCCAAAACCAAGAGGGATCCTCTGGAGCCTTACAGGAGTATCTGGACGGATATCCAACATCTTCTCTGGGGTAATCGGTGTTCTCCCCTTCTGCTCTGCTACATCGACACCTAGAACGGGATAAAGGGTACAATATGCTCCTGGGAGGAGTTCACCTCTTTCGGTGCAGTTAGTTGTATAAATGGTATATGATACATTAACAGACTGGTACCAACACCAATACCCTTGACCCAAGTACTTCAAACTAGATGGAGGTATTGAGCTGCTTTTCATCTCACAGAACCCCTCATTATCCCAACACTGGTGTCTGAGCACCCGATCATGATCCCCTTGGCAGAGGATAGCATCCTCTTTCCTCCAACATCCATCTGTATCAAACAGATAAGAATGGCCGGTCTCATAGGTCAGGATATCTGAGGAGAGCTGTGGATGTAACACTGTTCTGTTATTCATCATTATACCTAGGTTGATAGCACCATACCCACGTCTCACGTTGCCAGAGACAGGTGCCAGGGATGAAGCAGTGCAAGTGAGATTATGGCACCCATGCCACTGAATGACCCACCAGTTAGTATGGTTGGCAGCAAAAGGAGTGATAAAAGGACTCACCCTTTGCTGGAGGTTAAAAGGGTAGTGTCCATTATACAGTGAGGACACAATATGTTTAAGGTTGCTGGAAAGTTCACCCTGAACTTGAGTACATGCCAGAGCAAGCTGAGCTCTATCCTGTTCTTCCAGAAGACCCACGACTAATAGTCTAAACTTCTCTCGTAAAGCAGAAGATAGGGAGCTAGTGGCATCTATATGTGAGTGTTGTAAATCCTCCAAAACATGATTTACATTATCCTGGGTCTTGAGGCCTTCCCCAGTATGTTTCGCCAGATTCCCGAGTTTGTTTCTCAGGACTTCCAGGTCCATAGTGTTCAGTGCCCCTATTCCCATTGCACCTCCTCCTAAACCCATGGCAATCAAATCCCTTCTCCCCCTGTACTTCCTGTATCTGGAAGCATCCTTCCTTACTTCTTGTCCCACCTCTACCCATCCTTTTATCATATCGATCTGATTCCTCACAAACTCCTCACATCTATGGTCCCAGTGGTCTACTCTAAAATCATCAACCAAAATCCTCCAGGCATATAGGACGAATTTGGTTTTGGTGATGATTTTCCAGGGAGATGCTAACTGTGGAGCTATGGGATCAGCCATTTGATAGGTTGGGGCATTACAGGAATCCCTGTGGGGTTTTACTGGCTGAAGAACTTCAGTTTCATAAGGGACCCTTACCACAGTCACACATACTTTACCTCTTCCTTTAAATGGATACCATTGGTCACCTTCTCCAGTCTCTAATACGAGATTCCGGATGGGTTTAGTTGTGGAAAGATAAACCCACTGTGTAAATGTCCAACACCCCTCATCGACTGCCTCACAAAATGGCCATTTAAATGAACCATCAATATTGATAGCAAAGTTAATATCTCTGCCTCTGGGATCCTTCCAATCAGAGGATACATATCTATTCCGGTATTCCTCAGTCATAGGGGTCCCATCCATCCATACATCAATTATTGGAGAATCCACTCCGTTACAGACTATATCCCATCTCCATGGGTTAGAGTCTGACATTACCATCTGAGTGTCTGGCTCCCAGTGTGCATAGGTGATGAAATATTGTCCTGTCACATCTGGTACACAAGCATCCCTCATAATGGTAATCATAAAAGATCGAATGGATGGAGATCCCTCCAGCTGAGTATACCTCTGATCCTTTGCATCAGCTCGTACCTTCAAAACTGTGGCTCTGTATAGGCCTTCCAGTTTTACTGGGCCGCTCTGATTGTTCCATAATACTTGTCCAGATTTACTGCAGTTTAACTTTAAAATCAATATGCTGGTCCCTAAATAGTCCGTGGACACATGTCCTTGAGCATATTTGGATTCCCTAGTTATTACCATATGAGAATCCCTTAGCATACAGTACGCCTTCAGGGTGCCTTTTACTGGTATGGGTCTATCAAAGTATGTCCTAACTCTTAAGCTATCCTGACTGGTATATTTCAGAAAAGTGGCTTTTAGAATGTACCATCCACTGTATTCTGCCCCAGTTACATCTTCAGGACTCAGGACTCCTGCTTTGGTGCACAGCACCTTTGTTGTGTTTACTATCACTGGCCTATAAGGATGTAAGTGGGGATTTCTAGACACCCATCTTACTGATTTGATAGCTGTTGGTTCTGAGTCCTGGAAATGTCTGTACTCCTTGAGGCATAGAGCATGTAGGCCATGTTGTATGGCGGATACGTTCTCCACCGGGGTATAGTGCTGAACCACACCATTGGCAAAACCCTCCCTCTGGAAACCATACAAGTACCACTGCCCTGGTACAAATGTAAAGTTGCTGTATGGTTCCAGGATTTTTCCTTCCAGACATTCTACTGAGAGAAGACCTGGAAATTCGGGTGATCTCTCATCTGAGCCAAATGTGGGTTCAGAACTATTCCCTGCAAAGGCTGAATCCGCCAGTGCCATGCTTACCGCTATTAATACAAGTTGGAGGTACACTCTGCTGGCATGATCCCTACCTTTTATGGTTCCTTGTATGGAGGTAACCCTTCGTTCTGTGATCTGGTAAAGAATAACATGATAATATGAAATGTTTTGATACACCTTTGACCTACTACCCCTCCCCTTCACCCAACTCTATACTCATGACCTTATTGAGTTGAGGAGGCACGGGTAGCCTTTGCTTGGTCAATGTGGATCCAAAACCCTGCCTTTCGTCTATGTGAGCGTTTTTTTGTTGAGATTGGCCTTTGTACTTTCAGCATAGTGCTACCCATTACTTCCAGGACCTGGTAGGGTCCTTTCCAGTTTGCATCCCAGGGCCCGGCCTTGCGGAATACTTTGACCATGACCATTTCCCCTACAGAGGGCATGGGAGTTTCCCCCTGTAGATACGGTTTATTCATCTTTATTGCTGCATGCGGTAGCAATTCCTTCAGGTTCTGCTGAACCTGTTGGAGAAGCACATCTCTAGCAATAGCATCTTTCATGGGTGTAGAAATTTGGGGTTCACTTGGCCAACAGATAGACATCTTGCGCCCGGTCATAAGTTCAAATGGTGTTATGCCGGTTGTTGTTGCCTCTGTGGCCCGGATACCCATCAGTACTGCTGGAAGGGAAGTCACCCAAGTGGAACCCCTTTCCAACAGTGCTTTGGAGAGCCGAGTTTTGATAGTTCGGTTCATCCGCTCCACAATGCCTGCTGACTGTGGATGATAAGGTACATGAAATCTTTGCTTTATGTCCAGAAGTCCACAAAGTGCTTTCATAACCTTGCCTGTAAAATGGGTTCCCCGATCTGATTCAATCACTCGGGGGATTCCCCACCGTGATAGAATGTGCTCCCACAGAACCCGAGCAGTAGTAGTAGCGGAGTCATTTACTGTAGGGATGGCTTCTACCCATTTTGAGAAGACATCCACCACCACCAATGCATAGCGACAGTTACGGCTGCCTGCCGGTAATGGTCCTATGTAATCAATTTGTAAAGTAGACCATGGTCCCTCCACTGGAGGAACCCGCTGCAACACTGGCTTCAGGGCGGATGCCCTTGGGTTTACCTGAGCACACACCAGGCATTGTTGTGTAACTTCCTCTACCGTCTTGGACATACCTGGCCAGTATAATTTGTCCTTGAGTAGGGTCAAAAGTTTGTCCCAACTCAGATGACCCAACAACTGATGATTGAGTCTTGTTAGTTCTGCTTGCAGATGCTGTGGGACCACCGGTAGAGGGAGTGGTTTAGTTCCAGTGTCATAACACAAGATGCCCTGTTGGACTGTCCAGGGATCTTGTGGGCTGGTAAGGTGTGCTGCCAGCAAAGGATCCTTTGACTGTTCCTCTTCAAATGACACTGGACCATCTTTGAGTTGTTTGTTTCTGATTTCAATCTGGTGTACGGGTATGGCTTCAGTGTCTGATTCCTTGAGGACCCCAGACACTGCAGCCAATTTGGCAGACTCATCTGCTTTGTTGTTACCCCGGATCAGAGGGTTATCACCCTTCTGGAGTGCTGGAATTTTTATGATTGAAGCATTCCCAGGATGTGCCATGCCCCATTCCCATAACTCTTTCAGGACTGAGGCATGAGCTAAAGGTTTATTTTGGCTGTCCACAAACCCTCGTCATTTCCAAGTGTCCAGATGCAAAGTGAGAGATCGGACTACATATGAGCTGTTGCTATATATAGTACGATTCCCTGGAGGCTGAATGAGAAGGGCTTCTCTGACGGCCTCCAGTTCAGCCCGTTGTGCTGACATGTGACCAGGCAACCTTACCAGCTTCTGAGTACCCATGGTCTCATCCAGCACTGCAAATCCTGTCATGTAGGTGCCGTTCAAGCAGAATCGAGAGCCATCAACAAAGATGACTCTGTCATCGGGATTAGTGGTCATCCTGAATAGCTGGGGATCAGTGACCTGCGTTAGTTGACCACAATCATGTTCTATCCCTGTCATATTTAACAACTGGGAGAGAACATATTTTGCTTTGTGGTCCACTGTCAGATTTCGCCCACTCAGCTCCATGATCCACTTCCCAAATCTCTGTTGTGAGACTCCAGGGAGTGTATCTCGAAGCAAGAGTGCCAGCGGGGAATGTGGAGTCTGTACAGTGAGGGGCCTGAAACCCACAATATGCTCGGTAGCTTTAACCGCATAGTGTATGGCTGTCAGTTGTTTAGCACATTCATCAAAACCCCTTTCAACTGGTGAAAGGAGCCTGGAGAAGTACCCTAGAGGTCTATACTCATATCCTATCTTTTGAAGAAGGACCGTAGAAATAGACTCTGCGCCAGCATGGGCTTGTATGGCCAGTTTTCCTTCTGGGTGAGGGGTGGCTAGGACTGGGGCGGATGAGAGATCTCTTTTCAGAGTTGAAAAAGCCTCTTCCTGTGTCTCTGACCAGTCCTTCAGAGAAGGCTGTTCCCCTCTAAGAAGTTCATAGAGTGGTTTTGCTTTGACGGCAAAATCCTCTATGAACTCCCTCATGAAGTTGGCTACTCCTAGGAACTTGCGTAAGTTCTGTAGAGAGTCTGGCCTGGGTATCTTCACCATGGCTTCCACACGGGCAGCCAGGATGACCTTGGCTCCATATGAAATCTGGACACCAAGGAAGGTGACTTCTGTCCTAGCCAAGTTTGCCTTATGAGGACTCAGCTTGAGTCCAGCCTGGGCCAGGAGTCCTAACAGTTCCTTCAACAGAACCAGATGGTCTTCCATGGTTTCTGTGTGAAGGAGAAGGTCGTCTACATATTGCAGCAGACATTCTGGCCGTGAGAACACACTTAATACAGCCGCTAATGCCTGGTGAAAATATGTAGGACTACTGTGAAACCCCTGGGGCAGTACACAGAACATATACTGCTTGTTACCCACTGTGAAGGCGAACTTGTACCTGCAGCTCTCTGTCAGTTCAATGGAAAAGAATCCATTGGCAACATCGATGGTTGAGAATATACGACTTTTGCCGCTTACCCTTGCCATTATTTCGGGAGTCTGAGCGACCACAGGTGCAGACATGGGGGTGTACTTATTAAGGATGCGAAGGTCTATTGTAAGCCTCCATGTAGTTTCAACACCTGCACCCTTCTTTTTCACAGGCCATAAAGGATTATTGCACTTTGAATTACCCTCTATGACCACACCCCTTACTTCCAGGTCTTGGACTGTCTCTAGAATTGATTGTGTTGCCTCAGGCGGAAAGCAGTATTGACGCTGAGGTGGAGGGTCTGGCCCTTGTATGTCCACCTGAACGCCAACCATTCTTCCACAATAATTTTTGCTTTGAGCCCACAAGTCTGGATATTCGAACACAATAGGTTCAAGGTCTATGTTGTGTGAGACCTCTGGCCATTTGTGTTCCAGCACATTGGAAGAATTCTCAATTGCTGGTAGGGGTGGTCCCAGACATTGGTGCTGTATGACATACACCTTTGATCGTCTTGGACCCCTCCAAACAATACAGTTTGCCAAATCGATTATCCATCCATTTTGTGTCATTACATCGGTACCGATGATGTTATCAGTACCAGGGTAATACCACATTGGGATCTTCAAGGTCCTATTTCTGTCAAGCTCAACTAGAACTTCATCTATCCTGTGGGCTCTCACCCCCCCCTTGTTGGTGATCAAATCCGATCACCATACACTGAGGGCTGTTGGGGTGTAGATCATGTTTGACATTGGTAATAGAAATTTCTGCTCCAGTGTCGAGCATGATCTTGGTATCGTGGTCTTTTATTCTGGCTTTAATGTGGGGTCTCCCTGAAGAATCCAGTATGATGTGACATATTGGAGCCAGATCTTTAGGGATCCCTGACCGTCAGTCAATCTGCACCAGATTCTCAGTAGGTACCTCTGAGGTACGTACTGCCACTTGTGGTTGCTGAGTTTTAACATTCTGTGCAGACTTATGATGTTCTACACCTAATGTTCTATCCTCTGGTCTATCAGGGGCATTTACAAGTGCCACACGTTTCAGTGCCTGTTCTGGCAAATGTCCCTGATTGCTATCTGTCTGTTTCCCAACTTGTTTGGCGTAATTAGGCTTCATCTTGAAACCATTATTATTGCCATTTTTCTCTGGGTTTGTACGATTGCGAACTACTTGAGGGCAGTTTCTTTTAATGTGTCTAACCTGTAAACACAGAAAGCATCGTATGTCTCCCATCTTTTCTGTTGGAGGAGCTGTGGGGTAGACAGACATGTGTGGCTTAGTGTGGTGTCCACGTTCATCTTGTGATTTGACATGGACCTTTCCACGCTCCCTGATTTTCACAGACTTTTTATTGCGCAGTAGATCTTGTCTATACTGTTCAATAATCATGGCTGCATCAGTGAGCGTTGGTTCCCTTGCTGCACTTAGCCGAATTGCGGTGTCAAGGTATGGGAATTTGTACACAAACATGCGAACCATGCCTTGTGGGACTCCTATACCTTGATCCTTTGTGATCTTCCTGTACATTGCTTCAAACCGACCACAGAGGGACGAAGGTTTGTCCTGTAAGGTGGGTTTGAATTTTGTCAGGATTTCTGGAGTAACATCCCAATGTCCTGTTGCCAGTTTCATGAGTATTGAAAGGCGTTCTTCCTCATCATAAAATAGGCCATTCTTGGGACTTGTTCTCTCTGTTGCCTCATACCTTTGGTTGAGGTGTGTAGGCAACCACAATTTAAACAGCTCCATACGATATTCTGGAGGCACAGAATATTTCCTGCAATGTCCTTCAAACATATCACAGGCTGTAAATGGATCTGTATTAGGGTCATACTTAGGGATCTCTTTGCAGATCCGTAACAGGAAATTTATCTTTTCCATGTTGTTATGGCTAGGATAAAATTCCACTGACCTTTCAGGACGTGTAGGTAGTTTGGAAGCCGTATGTACAGTTTCCCATCCACTACTTAGTCCCCAATTTGAGTCCTGTCCATGGAGGCGTCCGCTGTCTCTCCTCTCCAAAGGTGTTGGAGAGAATTGTAGTGCACGCTCCACTGGAGTCCTAGTATCACAAAATGGACTATTGGATCTCTGATCCACAGGAGCCGTGGGTCTGATCGCCCCAGTCCCCTCCTGTGCCATTCCTGAGACACAAATCTGTTTAGTTGGCAAGGGTACCGTGCTGTTAGTACTAGGCCGTGACAAGTCAGAGATGATCTGCTGCAAATTCGCAATGATTTGCGACTTTGCCGCTTGATCCTCTCTTAGTGTCGCTAACATTGCTTCTGTGGAAGTAATTTTACTTCTAAACTGATTGTTCTCAGTGTATAATCGAAGGAGTTCTTTGTCCATGTCAGAATAATAATTCTCTTTGTCAGAGAGTTTGGATTCCAACACACAAATCTCCTTTCCTCTCTCAATTATACAAAGTGCCTCATCTTTCAATTGAGTTTCTAACATGTGAATCTGCTTGACATTGTCTACACAACAATGACAGTGGGAGTTTGCATTGTTAGCTCGCTCCACTGTCCCTTTCATGTTTGCTAGGATCTCAGCATGCTCTGGCTTCCAAATGGTATCCTCAAAAGTATACATTAGTTTTGCTAGCATTTGTAGCCTTTTGGAAGTTTTGTTAAAAACTGTCCGTTTACTAATGCAGTTTTTATAATGAGCATAGGCCTGATCCAGCAAAGCAGACCACAACCTTTCTCCTGATTTATAGGTTGTGGGTGGTACTGGGTTGAATGTACTGTGTTTAGCTAGGTGTTTTAATGTTGAGAAATCCATACTTACTTTTCCTGCTGTCATCTTGGTCACCGTTGTTCTTCTACTTGTCCGTTGCTGCTTGAAAAAGTATCCTTTTCGTACCGGAAAGCCTTTTCCCGACCAGCTGGACTTCTCCTGAAGAACCTTGACTTTGATATTACAGAGGCACAAATGGATTTCTCAGTCCCCCAGCGAGTTGCTTGTGGAGGAAACAGACAATTGTTAATACCTTCAGATAAATACAAATAAACAATAGGTTCACTGTTATTAATTATTTTAAGTGAAGCCTTAAGCAAACTGGGTTATCCGTGCAAACTTCAATCTGGGCATACAGTGTAACGCAACACTTCACTGTGTACCAATGTTACCTGTCCACGCCCCTCCACTTGATAGTTCACGGTATAACACAGTTTTGCCAGAAGACAACACGCAAAAATATTAAAACAGTACGGGCTGGCTCGCCATTATGTTAAAGAGCTGGGTATTCCTAATAATTAATATTTATCACTCCTGACTTGCTTCACCAATCCCAGTTTCCCTCCTTTCTCCTTAGGTATATCTACTTATCTGTTTCCTTGACTGGTTTGCATGTACGATAATTTACCTCACAATATTAATAATAAAATACGTTTATTATTAATGCACTTGTAATATGATGGAACTAGGTTATAGAATAATACAAAACAGTATTAACACAGTGCAATACAATAAGTACAGAACCCAATTACCCAGGTGAATATAAAACCTGCAGATATCGCTACATACACACACACAACCCCTAGACAAGTTACTAACTGACCCTTTCTGTAAGGAACACAGCAGTAGTAATACAGATTAATAGAGGGTGACTGATAGATGGATGGAAGATAGATAGATAGATAGATAGATAGATAGATAGATAGATAGATAATAGATGGATGATGGGTGGATGGATGGATAGAGAGATAGAGAGAGAAAGTTATACTTAAGCCTTATTATGCTCTGGTGGTATATGGAGCTTGTCTAGGTGAGGCTGGTCAGTCCATATCCCAAGGGGGCTGGTGAAGAGAGAGAGAGGGGGGCTTTTGGCCCATCATATTTATGGCCCACAACTCCGCCCACCTTGATGTTGTCACTCCAATCAGGCTCTTGGTATTGTAATATCATAAGTTTAGATGCAATACTTCTTATGAGTCTTGGGATGGCGCTCTAACACTTAAAATCGATCCTTGGCCCAGGGGTAATGACCTATCTCCCCCATCTGACTTCTAATGTCCCTTGTTCAGTGGCTTATCTCTGGGTAACTCTCTTTGAACAAGGGAAGCTGATTATCATCACCATGAAGGTCTCATTAGCACATTCCATCTCCACCCTTTTAAACAAAAGCCTTCCTGGCCAATGCTTGATGTCTGTTAGATTACAGCTCTTTGAAAGCAGGTTTTGTAGCCTGCAGACACTTATGAGATATCTGAAGTATATAGCTCTCTCAGAAGTTCTGAATGGAATGATTGATACAACTAGATAATTTTATATATATATATATATATATATATATATATATATATATATTAATGTTTGTGGTAAGCACTTCCCTTTACAAACAGATATAACATGAGGGATGTTTATTTGATGTCTGATGCTAGCAACACAGCTCAGAGTGTGATTATACTTATTTCTCTCCATATAGGCAATCTTATTCTCATATTTATTTCTCCATGACTAACAAAAATACCTTCCTGCTCTCTCTTAAACCATGCCCCTATCTCACTCTTCTTAGCAAAAAAAATCCCCTTCCTTGTCTCCATGGAAACTTAATGATTACATTTTGTTTCATTCCCAATATCATAAATGAATAACCAAAAACATAAAAACTTTTTTTTTAAACTAACACTGGGTCGGCTAATGATTAGAACGCATACAATGCGATCATGAGAGGAATGCTCATTCAAGTTTCTGCTCATGAAATGTGTCAAAAAGAGAAGGAAATCACTGACTTAATTACAAAAATATATCACCTTCCAACAAAAAATCCTCTAAAGTTGTCTCCTCCCACTGCCTCTGAGATCTTAAGACCCGACTTTAAACTCTTATCATCTAAATTTATTCTAATTCTTAAAAAGCATAAGGCTAATTTCTATGACCACAATAATAGAGCTGGGAAGTTGCTAGCCCAAAGATTGAAGCAAAAACACCAAAAATCCAAAATAGCTTTTCTGTTGGGACCTAACCAGCATAAGATGATTGACCCCAGACATATTGCGGATCAATTTAGGTCAAACTATGCTGATTTACAGTATATAATATAAAACGTAACTCTACTACTCCTCAACCCTCTAAGCAGGCCATTGATGAGTTCTTGTCCTTGGTTAATCTTCCGAATATTGATTGCACAGAGTTGGCCTCTTTGTCAACTCCCTTCACCACAGATGAAATTTCGAAAGCCATTGCTTCCCTGAAATCATTCAAGGCACTTGACACAGAAGGGTTTACTAACCTGTACTGTGAAAGGTTTGCCACACTCTTGACCCCCTCACTTATTTAACAGAGCTGCGCAACTGGGCTCCTTTCCTTCTGAAATGTTAGAGTTCACTATTGTTACCCTCCCTAAGCTGGGTAAGGACTCTGTTGTCCCATCTAACTTTTGCTCTCCTTACTCTCATTACTAAACACAGAGGTGAAGATTAATGCTAAGGTTCTTTCAAAAAGAATATATCACATACTTCCATCTATCATTTTGCTAGACCAAGTAGGGTTTGTGGCCGGTAGGCAAGCCCGTGATGGTACGCAATGCTTCATTGAGACCATTCAGTGGGCAGAGTGCTCTCAAACACCTTTTTTGCATTTGGCTTTAGATGTGGAGAAGGCATTTGACAGGGTTCATTGGGATTATGTGGCTGGAGTGCTGACCAAGTTTGGTTTCAATGGACCTATACGATCTGCCATTCTAGCTTTATATTCATACTGGTCTGCGAGAGTTTTAACATTGGGATTTCTCTTAGACTCCTTTCAAATCAGTAATTGAACTTGACAGGGATGTCCCATCTCTCCTAGCATTTTCCCACTGAGAAATGGAACCCCTGGCTGCTTTGCTTCGGGCTAACCCCAACATTCATGGTATTCAAATAGGTGTCACCTCCAACAAAAGAGGGCTCTACGCAGATGATGTTCTGTTGTTCATCTCTAAGCCTAAATCTTCACTCTCTGTGGTCCAACAGGGTCTACAAGACTTTGGAAATGTTTCTAATTACAAGGTAAACCCTTTTAAATCACAGATATTGAACATGGGCATAGATATTACTGCACACCGTTCACTTAAGTCCATCTGTCCTTAAAACTGTAACAAGGATCATGATCAGTATCTTGGAATTGCTCTCTTATATCCTTTATCCCTCCTTTTCTCTCTCAACTACTCTGGTATGTATTCTAAAATTTCACAAATGTTGCAGAAATTCTCCAAATCTTTATTCTCATGGGCAGGTAAAATTTAAATTAGTAAAATGATGGTACTTCCGATTGTATTATATACTTTTCGCAGTATGTGTATACCTGTACCTAGGTCATTTTTCACTAAGCTACAGTTATTTTGTCCTTTAAATGTTACAATGTGTTTCCTAAAACTTCATATTTTATGAGCCCAAGTGGATAAAATAATAAAAAAAAAAAAGATTATTTACTCCTATTGGCTTTGTCCGCCTACTATCTGACTAAGCAGCGCTCTACCTGATCCCGGCATTTTTTATACTTTTCTCTCCTTTATATGGGAAGGCAAACATCCTAGAGTATGAAAGCCCACTATGGTACGCTCATGGTCACAATTGCTATGATGACCTCTAATGCTGATACTGACTTGTGCTGGAGAGGCTGTGGCCACAGAGGTTCTTACATACATGCATGGTGGGACTGTCCAGTTGTTTACCCATTTTGGAAACTAGCTTTCCAGCTTGCAAAAAAGAGTCAATAAAATTCCTGTACCTTTCCTACCTCATGTAGCCTTATTATTGGAAGGGTGGGGGTAGCTGGACTGTGTTCCTGATGTCAGCAGGCTTGTGTAGCATTGAAAATCTGTCACTCCCACCCTGGCAGAATTAGTCAACAAAGTTATCTACTCTTTCTTTATGCAAAAGGCCGCCTCAATTAGATCCCGTTACCTCAAGAAATTTTATGATCAATGGCATCTGTGGTCTACTCATGCTGGGGTTAATTGACCCCTAAATTTATTGTCAGTTCATTGAGTTCCGCTGTGGCTTGGCCTCTTCTTCTTCCTTTAGGCTCTATGGGAATGTAATATAGTGCACTTAATTATACTGTCCTTGCCTATATCATACATTGTTCGCACATACTGCAATACGATCTTTATCTATATTTATCATATTATTTTAGTTTGTCACCCTGTATTCTTTGCTTGTCTGTTTTTGGGTTGTCAACTGTACTTATTATCAAAAATTTTTAAACTTTGAAAAAGTTCCCATCAGAGATTCATATGTATGCAATTGATTGTTTTTCCCAGATACCCACTATAAAGGCAACAACTCATTCAGAGAGCCCCCAACCAGTGGCGTTACTACCGGGGCAGCAGTGGTAGTGGCTGCCACAGGACCTGGGACATTAGGGGGCCCGGTGGGCCCCTGATTGTTTTTTTTTTTTATAGGCTGTTACCCGCTGGAGTTAACCCAGCAGGTAATAGGCCCGATTTACTTACCGATCCCCGCTCCTGCTCACGGCCGCATGCGCTTCCCATTCTGCAGAAGCAGAGGTGGCTGTGCACAGGAGCGGGGATCGGTAAGTAAGGCCGCAGGCCGGCGAACCCCACAACACTGCTATCATTATAATGATCAGAGGGCCAGGAGAGGTGAGGGAACATAAAAAAACACTTTTACTTACCTCTCCTGTGCTCTGGCAGTCTTCGGGCCTCTTTGGTGATGTCTCAGATGTCACGTGGGCCGGGCCTGCGTCATTATGCGTCGCGACACAGGCCTGGCTCACATGACGTATGTACCAACATTGAAGATGGCCAAAATCAGCAGGGAGTGCATCGGAGACAGGGAGAGGTAAGTAAGACTGTTTTTTATGTTTGTATCCTCCCCTGGGTCTCCGATCATTATACTCTTTTCAGACCCCAGAGTATAATAATTGTTCATGGGTGGTCCACAATGGGGCCTAAAACTATGTGAATGGGCCACTATGGGGCCTAATAGTTTGCGCAGGGGCCCCTATGGGGCATAATAGTGTGTGCAGGGGCCACTATGGGGCATACAAAGGATTTTTCTGATCTCAGAATTGCAGTTGTCATCCTGTCTCCTCTCCCTTTAACTTCCTCATCAAATGCACTGTTCAATAAACTGTTCTAGCATTTATAAGGTCTTAGCACCAGAAAGCAATTTACAGAGACAGGGAGAAAAGAATATTTAGATGGCCAGAAGCAGTGACTGAATCATTAGTCCAACGAGAGAGATGGTCTGCAACCTAGGCAATGAACTGTAAACACTGAGGAGGGATACTTCATTTAGCGTATGTTACAAGTCTGACTATGATCTTTGAGATCAAAATACTGTGAAGCATGGAGGTAGCAATATCATGCTTTGGGGCTATTTCTCTGCAAAGGGACCAGGACGACTGATCCGTGTATATGAAAGAATGAATGGGGTCATGTATCGTGAGAATTTGAGTGCAAACCTCCTTCCATCAGCAAGGGCTTTGAAGATGAAACGTGGCTGGGTCTTTCAGCATGACAATGATCCCAAGCACACCGCCAGGGCAACGAAGGAGTGGCTTCGTAAGAAGCATTTTAAGGTCCTGGAGTGACCTAGCCAGTCTCCAGATCTCAACCCCATAGAAAACCTTTGAAGGGAGTTGAAAGTCCGTGTTGCCCAGCGACAGTCCCAAAACATCACTGCTCTAGAGGAGATCTGCATGGAGGAATGGGCCAACATACCAACAACAGTGTGTGCCAACCTTGTGAAGACTTCCAGAAAACGTTTGACCTCTGTCATTGCCAACAAAGGATATATAACAAAGTATTGAGATGAACTTTTGTTATTGACCAAATACTTATTTTCCACCATAATTTTTAAATAAATTCTTAAAAAGATCAGACAATGTGATTTTCTGGATTTGTTTTCTCATTTTGTCTCTCATAGTTGAGGTCTACCTATGATGACAATTACAGGCCTCTCTCATTTTTTTAAGTTTGAGAACTTGCACAATTGGTGGCTGACTAAATACTTTTTTCCCGACTGTAGAAACCCATGTACTGTATGGTATGTGATACAGTTTCAATTGCCTTTGAAAAGTCCAGATACACAACATCCATAGTAACTGTTATCATACACTTCTCCCTAGTGACTGAAGTTCAGCATGAGTGTGGATTTACCATGCTGCCTGAACAGGCATTAAAATGTCATGCATAGATACCTACAATTGTGTCCATGCTTAACCATTTCAGTGCTGGGACAATTTTTGGTCCAGGACCAGACATATTTTTGTTTTTATTTTTGTATGTGCTGTTTTGAGGGCTGTAACATTTTTGTCAACTAATTTCTGCATCTTTTTTCTGTGACGCATAAGGCTTTATTTTTATGTTGTTTTTATTTTTTCAGAGAAATATGAACAAAAGAAGAGGGAAAACGTGTCTGTTTTTCACTTTTAATTTTTTTTTTATTCAATAACATGTTTTATTGGCGTATTATTTTATTTACTTTTTTTATTTTATTTTTCTATTAATAGACCTTTGGGGACATCTGATCACTGTTTTTTTTTTTTGTTTGTTTGTTTTTGTTTTGTTTTTTATATGGGGGAGGCTGATTTCCCCTGTAACTGGAGCTGATACCTTTAGCCCCAGTTGCAGGAGGAATACAGCCTCCTGGCCATTACTATATAGCTTATAGAGCTGATCTGAGTCCTGTAGGACCCAACAGCTCTAATAGACGCTGATCCCAGTGGATCACATGACCACCGAGTCAGAGGGGAGCCGCAAGATGGCGGCGCCCATAGCGCTGTATACACAGAGACCGGGAAGGCAGGGAAGGTAACAAACCTGCCCTACTTTCTCTAGGGGAGCTCCGGCTGAAGTTACAGCCGACTCCCCATTTCAGCAGCTGCACAATTTCGTGCAGCTGCTGAGTTCTGCTTGGACATATCGGTATGTCCTTGAAGAACAAGTCAACCACGTTCCGGACGTAAAAACCCCATGGGCGGTCCAGAAGTGGTTAAGGGGGTTGGCCACTTTCAGACCAATATTGAGAGACCTATGTTATTGTTTGTGTAATAAAAAGTTGTACAATTTTCCAATATACTTTCTGTATCAATTTGTCATGTTGTTCTAGATCTTTGCTTGTGTGCTTGTTTTCAATCATTCTACTTACTTCCAATGGATAAAAATCAGTCCATTGTCATGTGATGAAGACACAGGTGCACAGCTCAGTACCAGGCAGATGTCTGATTATTGTCCAGTGACTCTAACAAGTTGTGCAGCTGTGTACCCATCACATGACCATGGACCATATATCATATGACCATGGACCATATATCACATGACCAGGGACTGATTTTTATCCACTGGAAGTAAGCAGAATGAATAACAGCAAGCAGAGACCTAGAAAACAAAGAGGAATTGATACAGAATGTATAAATACAAATAAATTGTATAACTTTTATTATACAAACAATTACATTTTTTTTTTATAGCTGGAGTAAAAGCCTTTTCGTCCAAATGTATACATTTCATACTTAGGGTATCATTAAAACCCATGTATATTTACGATATTTTTCAAACTATAAGATGCACTTTTTTTTCCCCAAAATCTGGGAGGAAAATGGGGGGTGCATCTTATTGTCCAAATGTGGGGGTTGGGGGGGCAGAGGAGTGTAGTCGCAGCATCACTTTACTCCTGCCGCCGGCTTCCTGCATGGGGTCTTCCTGCAGCAGCAGGAGTGGAGCGATGCTGTGGGCTCTGGGCTTGGAAGTGAGGGTGTCCCGGCAGTGTCAACTCATCCCGGCATCCACTGTGCTATTATGGCGGATGCCGGGTCTGTAAAGATGATGGTGGCCACTCTGCTGCAGAGCGGTTGCCATAGCTACCGGATCTCCGCTGCAATGTACAGTGAAGACCCGGAGCTAATGCCCGCGATCAAAGTGGGCATTACTACCTGCAAGCCCCCCCCCCAAAGGTATTAAAATAACCCCTGTGGGCTGGTGGCTACCTTTTCCATTGCAGGCCGGCCCTTTGTGCAGCAAGATCGCAGGAGCTGACCTGTTCCTGTGACAGCCAGGAGCCTTATGAAGGCTCCCAGGCCTGTCATAGAAATATTACTATTGCGAATGGTCTATGACCAGCCTCAATAGTAATGTACAGAATCTCCCATAGACTGCAATACAGTTGTATTGCAGTCTATGGGACTTGCAATCAAATGATTGCAGGTTCAAGCCCCCTGGGGGGGGGCTAATAAAATAGTAAAAAAAAAGTTTTAAAAAAATAAATGAAAAGTTCTGAATCTCCCCCTTTCCCTAGAATACATATAAAAGCAGAAAATTACTGTGAAACACATACACATTAGGTATCCCTGTGTACGAAAACGCTAGTCTACAAACATAGAAAAATATTTTTCCCGGGAAAAAAAAAATCAAAAGTGCCGAACTGCCGTTTTTTTTTCACTGTTTTGCCTCTGATTTAAATAAAAAGTGATCAAAGCACCCCCTGATGCCCCTTGGCTCCCCCTTTTCCCTCTCCCCCCCTACATTCAGTTGTGTTTTTTGTTGTTTTTTTCCTATTGTGCAAAAGCTTAATAAAAATTTTAATGAAAAAAAAAAAAAAGTAATCAAAGCAATAGACATTCCCCAAAATGCTATAACTAAAAAGTACACCTGGTCCCGCAAAAAAGATGCCCTATGCATCCCCATACAGTTGCAGGGCCACCTGTCAATGTGGCCTTGCAGCTGTTGCAAAACTACAACTCCCATGTTATTAAATATTATACCTCATTTTTTGCTTCAAAATTTTTTCCCTATTTTCTAAAACCTAGGTGCGTCTTATGGTCAGGTGCATCTTATAGTCTGATTAATACGGTAAATGTCTTATTAAAAAGTTTGTACTGTTATACTGTAAAGTGTTACATATAGCTGTCACAAAATCAAAATTAATTTAGAAAAATACTTGTCTATAATCATAAATTGTATGTATCAGCATAGAGCATGGTTACTAAAATGAGCAATGGCTGGCAAGGGAAGATAAGTTAACAGTAACCTCTTGTAATTGTAACCTTTATCCCTACTGTTTATCTATTCTTGAAGTGAGCCACTTCCATTAAATTATGGATCACAGATTTTTTTTTTCTTTCCAATTTGCTCTCTGTCAAATAACAGACCTTATTTTTGCAGTCTTCAGACTAAATGAAAATGCTGGCTTGTTGAACATGTAATAATGCTGTGTCTCACTTGCTCTTATGAAATTGTTAATAGATTTACTGTAAACTTTGACTTGTATTCGGCAAGACTCCACTTTACTCAGCATAATTTAGTTGGCCTGTCTCTGCCTACAGTGTAATAATTATCCCATGGCCAAGAAAATGAAAATTTGAACTTCATTTTAAGGATATGTGAGAAATAAAACTGCCTGTTCTGGCTAAATTATATGGTCTTTCATAAATTAATTCAGGAATCTTATATTATATTGTATTCCATATTGTGACCATTAGACATATTAATTATTCATGCCTCAGAGTACATGTGACAAGAGCTTTAATATACTGCCCTAATGATTTCTGGAACAGATATCATTGCTCTGTAGGCTGAGAGTACACAGAATTGCATCACTGGAATATATTTATGCCCATATTAATTACATTGCACCAAAAAATATAATAAATAAATAAAATAAAATAAAATGTGTATAATATGAGGGGTTAAATAATAAAGACGCAATGGAAGTGTAAGGTCAGGTCTTCATAAACAGTTTTCCATTTGACTAAAGATGGCTACATTACACTTGCAATAAATTGCCAAACCTGCTTGTTTGTATGGGATAGGACAATAATGTTATGTGTATGAAGGACTTCTCACATTTTCTCAATTTCCAGTCAGGAACCAGCGAGGATTAAACAAGTCAGATTTCAGGGTTTTTGACAAGTTTTATAGTGTTTTTTTGATACATAGTACTTAACAAAAATGATTCAAGAAAGAACAACTGGTGATCTGGTGATGGAGTCATAATGTTCATATGGGGCAAAAGTTGTTTCCGGTCTGAGCCAAATAAGCCTTACTTTAGCACAAATTGCTTGATAAATTAATTCTGGCTATGACAGAAAGGTATCTTGGCAAACATGTGCAACACAGCTGCTGTACATACAGGTGCATCTCAATAAATTAGAATATCTTTGAAACGTTCATTCATTTCAGTAATTCAATTCATAATCAGCAGTCTTCCATGATTGTGTGTCCTACTGAACCAGACTGAGGGACCATTTAAAGGCTTAGGAAACCTTGGCAGGTGACAAACTGAATTTACAATACTGAACTTTTTTACAATATTCTAATTTTCTTAGATTTGGGTTTTCATTACCTGTAATCCATAATCAACATTTACAGAAATAAAACACTTGAAATAGAACACTCTGTGTGTAAAGAATCTAGAAAATATAGAAGGTAACTTTTTAATTTAATTACTGAAATAAATAAATGTTTCAAAGATATTCTAATTTATTGAGATGCACCTGGAAATATGTGTTCATATTCAAAAGATCTCCAGTTTGGTTAAAGATTCAATGGAATCAATTCAACACAATATGCCAAATCCAATAATTTAAATTTGTCTAAATCTGTTTTGCAGTAAAGCAGTTTAATCTGCGACTGCCCACAAAGTGTCTTACATTGGTTTTACTGCTAAAGTAAGTCCTGTTAGTACCCTAAAAATACTTTCTTAAGGATTTTGTTTGGGCAAGAGTTTATATTTTTTCATCAAATACATATAAACTATCGTTCTAATGGCAAAACAGGAAAAACACTGATCCCTCCTGTGCTAATATGAGAAATCTCTGTTTTTTAAGTTTTTTTTTTACTTCACATAAAAAACAGCCCTGTAGCCTGTGCTAATCAGAAAAATTTCCATTTCTGAAAGGTTTTTTTTTTTTGCTCACCCAATAAACAATGATGGTCCCTGCTAATCTGAAAAATGTTAGTTTGTTAAGGTTTTTTTTTTTCTTTGATTACCCTATACACATACAAACTGATGCCATTGCAATGGCAAAAAAAGAAGAAAAAAAACAATAAAAAACAAGCTGACTGATGCAGTTGTAGGCTAATGCTAACTGACAAGGTCACTATTTTAATGCTTTTAGTGTTCTGCTATTTTTCATGTATTTTTCAAAAAAAACAAAAAAACATACACATAGTGTCAGAATTGTGTATGCAGTGATAGCTGGTTCAGCACTATAGACTGTAATACACGTGTATTGCAGTCTATAGAGGTTGACTGCATAGGCTGACTTCCTCACTTCTGGGTAGGATCAACCAGGTACTGGGGGCTACTAGCTGCCCAGGGTCACTGGCCAGACCCCGGGCTGTAAAAGATGCATATCGGCAGCCCCCAATCATTATTATAATTAAGCAGTGTGCAGTGTGCAGGCTAGAAAAAAACAGGGAAGAGAACAAGCAAAAGAAAGGAGAGGAGTGATGTGGCACATGATGAAAAAACTATTTCAACTAGTCAGTACAGTCTTCCTCCACCTTAATGAGCTAGATGAGGACAGTCAGCATTTTTTGCAAGTAGAGGAGGAAAAGGTGAAAGAGGAAGACATGTAGGTCCGGTGTTGGGGGGGGGGGGCAAACTGGGCAATTCCCATCCCGGATCCCGGAGTCAGGCCCGGCCATATCAATAACAGAAAGGGACTCAGCATCATGTGCTGCAGGGCCCCTTTCCAAGGTGAGTAAAAATAACAAACATTTTTACTCACCTGTACTTGGCGTCTGACATCATCTTCTGGCGTTCCGGAATCACCGCTGATGCCTGGCTTCAGCGGTCACGTGGGGCATGCTGACAGCATGCTTCACGTAACCACTGAGGCTCAATCATAGGCCTCGGTGGTGATGTCCACAATGCGTAACGTCAGTCACAGAGAAGACGAAGCTGGCGCTGGCGGGGATAGCCGAGCAACGCGAGGAGGCCCAGGAGAGGTAAGGCAAGGTAAGTAAAACTGTTTGTTATTTTCCCTTACCTCCCCTGGGTCTTCGATTATTATACTCTGGTGTCTAAAGAGTATTATACTGGGGGGGCCCTCTGGATAGAATATTATACTGCGTGGGGCCACTGTGGAGCATTATACTGGGGAGGGGGTCCTCTGGAGAGTATGTTATATTCTGTGGGGCCTCTGTGGAGCATTATACTGGGGTTATCTCTGTGTATTCTGTGTGAAGGCCATTCTGGAGCATGTTAGACTGTGTGGGGTCACTGTGGAGCATTATTCTGGGGGGGGCATCTGCAGAGCATACAGTGGGTATGGAAAGTATTCAGACCCCTTTAAATTTTTCACTCTCTGTTTCATTGCAGCCTTTTGCTAAAAGCAAAAATAGTTCATTTTATTTCTCATTAATGTACACTCAGCACACCATCTTGACAGAAAAAAACAGAAATGTAGATATTTTTGCAAATTTATTAAAAAAGAAAAATTGAAATATCACATGGTCATAAGTATTCAGACCCTGTGCTGTGACACTTATATGCTGTCCATTTCCTTCTGATCCTCCTTGAGATGGTTCTACTCCTTCATTGGAGTCCAGCTGTGTTTAATTAAACTGATTGGACTTGATTAGGAAAGGCACACACCTGTCTATATAATACCTCACAGTGCATGTGAGCTGTGAGCTGAAACAATATTTAACCTACACGGTGAACGTCGGAAAAAAAACCGGAAAAAAAACACTGGAAGTAATGATTTTTTGCCACCTCACCTTGCAAAATATGCAATAAAAAGTGATAAAAAAGTCATATGTACCCCAAAAAAGTACCAATAAAAATCACAGGTTGTCCCGCAAAAAATAAGCCCTCAAACAACTCTGTAAAACAAAAAATAAAAAACTTACGCATCTCAAAAGATGGCGATGCAAAAATAATTGATTTCTTTCCCCAAATGGGTTTTTGTTCTGCAGAATTAGTACCGCATAAAAAAAATATAAATTAGGTATTGTCGTAATTGTACCGACCGGCAGAATAAAGGTAACATGTTATTTATGCTGTACGCTGCATGGCAAAAAATTTAAAGGGTAAAACGCAATGCCAGAATTGATGTCTTTTTTGTAATCTACTAAAAAAAGAGAGTTAATAAAGTTTATTCAATAAGTTATAGGCACCCAAAAATGGTGTCATTACAAAATGCCTCTCATCTTGCAGAAAAACAGCACTCATATGGCTACATCATCAGAAAAATAAAGAAAATATAGCTTGTACAATGTGAAGACAAAAACCCCAAAAATCGCCAAATTGTTAGAAAACGCCAAATTGTTAGAACATAACTGGCTGTGGCAGAAAGGGAATGTATAAGCTGTGCAAGCGCATATCAGGGTACAAACCAGATTTATAGCTTATGAGGGAAAATAAACCAGAAGTGACCCCCTCCCCCTATAATAGGAACTACTTGGGAAATAGTAGGGAATTTGGTTTACCCAATGCACTCTGCACAGCTTACATATTCACTTTTCAACATCCGCTGAACATTCACATCTGGGATACTAACAGCCACCCGAAAATCCTTTGAGGGGTGCAGTTTTCACAATGGGGTCACTCCTTAGGGGATTCCACATTTCTGGTACCTTAGAGGCTCTGCAAACATGACATGGCGTCCAGATACATCTAAAATATCTAAAACTGCGCTCCAAAAGTCACATAGCGCTCCTTCCCTTCTGTGCCCTGCTGTGTGCCCAAACTGCAGCTTATGCCCACATGTACAACACTGGTGTACCCAGGATAACGTACTTAATGTGATATGTGGGTATAAACTATTGTTTGGGCACAACCAGACACAGAATGGAGGGAGTGTTATTTGGTTTTTGGTGCACAAATTTAGACAGTTTGGTTTTTGGACGACATGACACTTTTGCAGAACCCTGAAATGCCAGTAACGTGGAATCGCCTGACATGTGACCCCATTTTGTAAACTACACCCCTGAAAGAATTTATCCAGGGCTATAGTGAATATTTTTATCCCCTAAGTGTTGCATTAATTTAATTTCCAGAAATGAATACACAGCTGATGGTGAAAGGTGAAAATGGCAATTTTTCCAGGAATATGTCATTTCAGTGCGTAATATATCGTGCCCGGCTTGTATCAGAGATGAACGCTTCAAAAGCTGTTGTGTCTGGGATACCCATTTAACAGTTTTTGGAGTGTGTTTCTCTGCTGGGCACAACATTTCGGGCACTGAATTGGCGTATCTCTAGAAAAATTGCAGTTTTCACTTTTCATTATCAGCTGCGCATTCATTTCTGGAAATGAAATTAATGCGACGCTCATGGGTTAATAATGCTTGCTATACCACTTGATAAATCCCAGATTCCACTTTACTGGCAATTCAGTGGCTCTGCAAATGTGGCATGATGTCCGAAAATCAAAATAGCACTCCTTCCCGGCTGTGCCCAAACAGCTGTTTACACCCACACCTGAGGGTACCATTTTGGCCACCATGGATGTGGAATCCCTGTATACCAACATTCCCCACAAGGATGGAGTTGCAGCATGTCGGGTACACCTGGCAAAACAAAACCTCCCAACAGAACCAGTAACGCAGCTCATACAATTCATCCTTAGCCACAACCATTTTACCTTTGGAGAGGATCTATATCTACAGCGAATGGGAACTTCAATGGGGACCAGATGTGCACCCCAATATGCAAATCTCTTTATGGCAGAACTGGAAGGAGCATATTTATCAACATGCGCCATCAAACCTATGATTTACCTTCGTTATATCGATGATATCCTTGTCATCTGGACTGCAGGTGAGGAGGCCCTACTTCAATTCCATAATGACTTCAATGGCTTTCACCCTACCATCAACTCTTGGGTTGGTTCTGGGATACCAGCTACTATTCATTAGTGATCGTGCCAAGTGATACACACTGGAGTGGATATTTGGTGCACAGGTGGGACGATACAGTATGATCCAACAGCCATTTCAAGGGTGTATTTGTGGCACCTACTTTGGAGGTGTTGTGATACCCTTTGGGAGAATAATTGTTTTTGGGTCATCACCTGTGGACCTGCTCTAATACATGGCCAATCAGACTTGGGAAGTTACTTGGGAATCTATTTATTTGTACGTAGTGGACGTCCTAACATCTATTTTAATTTATTTTATTTTTTACTTAATAAAAGTTAAGTTTTTCTTATCATTCTTTTTGTCACAAGAACAAAAGATACTGTGAAGTTTATATTACCATATGATGCAATGTAGGTTCAAGGTGCAAATGATTTGTCATATTTAGCCCATAATGGTACCAACAAAAACATCAGATTGTTTAACAAAAAAAAAAAAAAAAACCTTCCTAGAGTGTTTTGTAGAAATATAAAACATTATAAAGCATAGGTTGAGAACATGGTTATGCATCGAAAATTTTGCTTTGCAAAAATAAAATGGGGCACTTGCGTGAGGGGGGGTTAAGAACAAAATCACAAAAGCGTAAAAGCAGACAGGAAGGAATTTGGAATTACTCTATGTTTTTCTTGCTATTGTACTTTTTTATTGCTTGCTAAGTTAGTCCGAGATGCTCAGATATTCATTCCCTTCATCCCTTTTCTTTTTATTTTATCTTTTCCCAATTGCTGTTCTTTCTTTTGGATTCTATAATTTTCAATGATTTGTATATGCTTGCCTTGTGTGTTTGTTTTGTAACCCTATTATTAAAAAAAACAAAAATCTCAAAACAGCAGATAATGAAAAAACAGACAACTACGTGGCATAATAATAATAATAATAATAATAACAATAATGATAATATTATTATTATTATTATTATTATTGTTATTATTATTGCTATTTTCTACATTTTAAGAACATATAATAAAATGCTAGGCTCTGTAGGAAGGAATAACACTGGCAAAAAGTTTATTGAATATTTTCTTTGCATACTTTTAATGTTAAATATCATTTGAAAGCATATGTATGCCCTTTCTTGAACTCTTTGTTACATATTAATAGTTCCCAGAATATTGCTCCAAGATAGAGGAAGTCTAAGGACAAAAGGTATTCTGCATTATCTAAAATCAATGTTTGAGCATTATATTAAGTGCAATACTAAATCTATTGATTGAAACATATTTTAATATATACAGTGTTCCGCTGATGCATAATAATGCTCAAATGTGAATTATATTGCTGTGATAAATCAGAGAGAACATTAAACAAAACAGAAGGCATATCATGTAGTTATCAGTTTCAGTGCTAATCTACTTTTTTTTTTTCAAAGAAACTTGATCATAGGGAATGAGAGGGTAAAGACACAACTATGTACATGTGAGACTCAAAGTGACCAATATAAAATGTAACACAATGGTACATTCACTTCTTTTATTTGTAGTCATATCAATAAGGTGTTTTAGGTACATTATGATTTATGGGGGCAATTGAAGCTGATTCTTTGATGTTGATCAAACTCCTTAATACTTGATCTCCTGACTCCTTCAGATGGTGATCTCACCATGTAATTCTAATAAACAAAGAAAAGGCAGCACTCCTGAAGTCAGTTCAAACACTTTTGGTAATATTTATTCCATGATGCAATGTTTCAGCTCCCAAGAACCTTTGTCAAGCATGGTGTCAAAGTTTCAGATATATATATATATCAAGTGCTGTATATCAATTAAACACAATCATCAGTATAATCTTCATACATGCCATACAATGTGCAAAATACATATTTTAAAATACATGTGCTTCATAGTATAAATACATATATAGAGAATAAATATATCTTCAAGTGCATTAAATATAATCTCTAACCCATAATTAATCATTAGTAAATGCATGTGCAATACATTAATTCATGACTGATGAGTAAAAAACACAGTAACTGCAGACCTGTATGCCCCATTCATAAACTTCTGCCTATGTCAGCGTATATACAATAATTATTGTGCATGCCCGGAATTTGTCATAATTGTACTACATAATCGTCATAATTCAGCTACAGGGCATTTGTATTGCACATGCATGTATGCTATATATCGGCAATATGCCGTAAATATATAGAGGACAGCATATGTATCTTAGAGAAGAGAATGTACACATATTAAGTCAGCTGCCTCACCATTTTAGAGGAAAGTGCCAGTTTGCAAGCTTTGCTATCCATACAATAATTACTGGTTACATGGCACTATATCCACCATACTTCAGGAGCTAATGACAAGTTAGTCTATTTGGACATAATAATGGACAATGAAAAAAAAAAAAAAATGAAAAAAATGATAAATGATAATAGCTGTTTTTAATGGTTATGCTAATATAATCCTTGCGCCAGGCTAGAGATCACCGTGTCAATCATACTCTATGACCGGCATGTGACCCTAAAGTGGTGCTGAACAGCACCAACAGTCCCAGGATAACATCCACATAATTGCCTTAGGCAATTTATCTTTCACAGTCAGCTGTATTTTCACAAGTGTAGTATATTAGCGCCACTTAATTTATAGGTGATATGTGGACTTAGAATTCAATGGCTGCCCCAAATAAATCATAAGTATGTCCAATATAAGATATATAGAGATTATTATTAAATTGAATATTATTATATTCCAAAACATGAGCATCAACATGTTACATGTAATTATTACTGTCTGTCTCTTATAAATTGCAAGGGTTACAATAGTAATAACAATTAACATGAAAATATATTTCAGACGGGGTTTAACAGGTCTGGTTCAGTATAGTCTATACATGATAGTATCTAAGAAACAAAAAAATCTAAATTAATTGTATGTATAATAATCATGACAAAAATCAAACTGTCCATCAAGTACAAAAATATTTGTACCTTATTACACCAAAGCTATATGGTTCCAAAGATCAGAGATGAAATCCACAGAGCAAGACACACTCTATATCACCCCCATTATTAAGTTGACATTCATATAATTTGGTTTAAGAGTGTTAAGCCAGAAGATCCACTCCAAATTTTTCGTTTTTAATAATCATACCCTATGTCCACCCCTCCGGGGGACATGGTCAATAACTCTACATTTTAGATCTTATTCCCTATGTTTCCACTCCAAGAAGTGGCTAGAGACTGGCAAATCCAGTTTTCCCTTATGTACTGTATATCTCTGCTGGTTCATCCTCATTTTCAAATTGAGGTTCATTTCCCCAACATACAACAAATTGCATGGGCATTGTATTAATTAGATGACATATTCACTGTTACAGGTTACGTATTGTTTGATATAGAATTGTTCCTGAGAAACAGGATGAACAAAAGAGTCACCTTTTATTATTATTATTATTATTATTATTATTATTATTATTATTATTATTATTATCATTGTTTATTTATATAGCACCATTAATTCCATGGTGCTTTACATTTGAGGATTTACATACGGTACACAAGATGTACAAAACAGATAATTCTAACAGTGACCAACTGGCACAGTGGGATAGAGGGCCCTGCCCGCAAGGGCTTACAATCTATGAGGGAAGAAGGATAGAGAAAAAAGGTGAGGGAAGAGACTGTACAGGTGGTGGTGTGGAGACAGTAGCGTTATTGGAGGTTGTAGGCCTTCCCGAATAGGTGGGTCTTCAGGGCCTTCTTGAAGCTTGTGACGGTGGGGGACAGTCTGATGTGTCTTGGTAGTGAGTTGCAGAGTATGGGGGATGCACAGGAGAAGTATTGGAGACGTTTATGTGAAGAGCGGATAAAAGCAGAGCGGAGTAGGAGATCTTTGGAGCATTAGAGGTTACGTGTGGGCAGGTAGCGGGAGATTAGGTCGGAGATACATGAAGGGGACAGGTTGTGGATGGCTTTGTATGTCAGCGTTAGTAGTTTGAACTCTATTCACTGGGCCATGGGTAGCCAGTGAAGGGATTGGCAGAGGGGAGCGGCCGATGAAGAACGGGGAAAGAGGTGTATTAAGGGAGCAGCACAGTTTAAGGTGGACTGGAGTGGGGCGAGCGTGTTTGCTGGGAGGCCATGGAAAAGGGTGTTACAGTAGTCTAGGTGGGAGATTATGAGGGCGTGGACTAGTATCTTTGTAGTTTTAGGGGTGAGGAAGGAGCGTATTCGATGGATGTTCTTGAATTGGAGGCGGAAGGAGGTATTGAGGGTTTGAATATGCAGCTTGAAGGCTAGGTCAGAGTCTAAGGTTATCCCAAGGCAGCGGACTCGTGGGACTGGGGTGAGTGTGGTTCCACTAACTTTAATAGATGGGTCAGGTAGGGGGGCCATGCGAGGAGGAATGAAGATTATGAACTGTTTTTTCCATGTTGAGTTTGAGAAAGCAGGACGAGAGAAAGGAGGCTACGGCTGCTAGACATTCTGGGACTCTGGACAACAGAGAGGTAATGTCTGGTCCAGAGAGATATAGTTGGGTGTCGTCAGCATAGCAATGGTAGCGGAAACCATGGGATTCTATGAGGTGTCCAAGGCCGAGGGTGTAGATGGAGAACAGGAGGGAACCTAGGATGGAGCCTTGGGGGACACCTACAGAAAGAGGGCGTGGCGGGGGAGGTGGTGTGCGAGTGGGAGATGCTGAATGTGCAGTTGATGAGGTATGAGGAGATCCAGGAAAGGGCCAGGTCTGAGATGCCAAGGGATGAAAGCGTTTGTAACAGGAGGGAATGGTCGATTGTGTCAAAGTCAGAGGAGAGGTCGAGGAGGAGGAAGAGGACAGAGTAGTGCCGCTTGGCTTTGGCAGTTAGAATGTCATTAGTGACCTTGGTTAGGGCAGTTTCTGTGGAGTGATGGGGTCTGAAGCCTGACTGTAGTTTGTCAAAGAGCACGTTGGACGAGAGATAAGAGGATAGTTCAGAGTGGACGTGTTGCTCCAGCAGTTTACTGGCATACGGGAGCAGTGAGATGGGGCGATAGTTGGCTGGAGAGGACGGTTCAAGGGAGGGTTTCTTAAGTATAGGTGTGACAGTAGCATGTTTGAGGGTGGAAGGGAAGGATCCATTGGTTAGGGATAGGTTGAAGAGATGGGTTAGGGCAGGAGTAATGACTTCAGAGAGTTTGGGGATGAGGTGTGACTAGATCGGGTCAAGTGCGCAGGAGGTGAGGTGGGATTTAGAGATTAGGGTGGAGAGCTTTTCATCAGTGACGGTGGAGATACAGGTTAAAGATGAAGAGCACAGGACAGTTGGGTAGAGTGTTGTCGGGGGTGTAAGGTGAGACTGTCTCTGATGGTGTCAATTTTGCTTTTGAAATAAGAGGCAAAGTCATCAGCTGTGATAAGTGATGTCGGAGGGGGTGCAGGAGGATGGAGAAGGGAGTTGAAGGTAGTGAATAGCTGTTTGGGGTTGCGGGATAGGACAGATATTAGTGTGGAGAAGTAGACCTGCTTTGCAGAGGTGAGTGCATTCTTGAATGTGAGTAAAACCTCTTTGTTCGTAAGGAAGTCCTCCTGGGAGTGACTTTTCTTCCAGAGGCATTCTGCAACCCGTGAGGCATGTCTGTTTTTTTGTCAGGTCAGAGTGCCAGGTTTGCCTATTGATCTGTCAGGCTCTGGTGTGAGTGAAGGGGGCCACAGAGTCAAGGGCTGAAGTAATAGTAGTATTGTAGAAGTCAGCGGTGGTATCTGCATCCTGGAGTGAGGTTATGTCAGAAAGTGGTAGGAGAGAGTCTGAGAGTGTGCGGATGTCAAGGCGATTAAGGTTTCTGTGGGGACATGTTGGTTTAGGGGTTGGGGACTTAATTACAGAGGAGAGGGCAGAGAATGTCAGCAGGTTGTGGTCAGAGAGCATGGACAGAGAGTTAGAAAGATTGACTAGAGAGCAGAGGCAGGTGAATATGAGGTCGAGCGTGTGCCCCTTTGTGTGGGTGGCAGAGGAGGACCATTGAGAGAGACCAAAGGAGGCAGTGAGGGACAAGAGACTGGAAGCGGATGGGTGGTTTGTGTTAATGGGGATGTTGAAATCACCATGGGGGTGTCAGTGGATAGGAAGTGCATTAGCCAGGTGGTGAAGTGATTGATAAAGGCAGCAGTAGGTCCTGGTGGTCAATATATGATGACCAGTTGGAGGTTGGAGGGCGAGTAAATGCGAACAGAGTGCACTTCGAAGGAGGGGAGGGTGAGAGCAGGTAGCGTTTGGATTAGGGCAAAGGAGCAATTGGACAGGATTACGCCTACGCCTCCACCAGGTTTATTGTTGGGGCGTGTGCGAGAATTGCAGACCTCCATAGGAGAGGTCAGCAGGGGAGGTGGTTTCTGAAGGTGTTAGCCATGTTTCTGTGATACCGAGAAATGAAAATTTAGGAGAAATGAAGAGATCATGGATGTAGTCAAGTTTGTTGCGTACAGAGCGAGCGTTCCATAGTGCATTGGGGAGGGGTAGGAGCGGGTAAGATAGGTGTAAGATTTATGGGGTTCCGTGTGCTGTTGCTGGTTGTGTGGAAAGATCTGACAGCAGGGAAGTGCTGGGGTGGTCCAGGGTTGGGATTTATGTTGCCAGAGGTGAGGAGTAGCAGGGAGAGTGATTGCAGGTGTAAATAGGAGAGAGTGTGGGGAGGTTGTGTGTGTCTGGGGCGGAAAGCTTGAAGGTTTGTGAGTAGCTGAGCAGAGAAGGTGAGGTGGTGGGGTAGAATAGATTGAGAGATAAAGATATTCTTAGTGACATGGCTGGTTTGGGGTGGTAGAGTGGTTTCTACAAGTATGGGAAGAACAACATTGATTTATAGTAAGAAGCATTTTGTGGCTAATTGCTTGGTTTTCGTTTAGTGAGTTGTTGTTACCTTCAGTTCCCTTCTGGTCCAATTCTGGCCTAATTCTGGTCTATACACTTAAAAGCAACACTTTGTAGCTGCAAAATGACCTAGGTCAAAAATGACCAATGCACTTAGATTTATTCTAGCTAGCTATACATTTGTTTCATTTGTATCAGGTGCAGTGGTGAACCTAGCCTCTTTGCTGCCTGAGGCGGACTATCGAGAGACGCCCCCCCCCCAAAAAAGAAAAAAAATAAATAAAATTGCATTTACATGCTGTTAGCGCACACACTGTTATTGTCGTACAATAAACATACACAAACTTATGAAACAGTTTTTAAGAATTCTTCTTCCTGCATTACTTCAGTATCAGAACTCAACAATACGGCATTAACAATGAAAATAACTTCACACATCTTCTGCTTGGTGGATGGATGAGCCCACGTGGCCCCCATTCTCTATAATAGGAGCCCCGCAGATAGCTGAGTACTGGACTTCGGCTATCTTTGAAGTGAATGAGAGCCACGCGGGTTCGTCCATCCACCAAGTGACACACCTATATATATGGCTGCAGCCAGGCTGGATTCCCACCCAGTGGGGGAAAAAACCCAATTCTCAGGCTCAGTGGGGGACTCAGCAGACAGACCCCCATCAATCAGGTATTTATCCTCTATCATTTAGGTGAATACAGGGCAGTAACATTTTGTGACTTACAGGTGACGTCTCTGACTAATCGGTCACATTTCCCTTCTCTTCCCTTTGGACTGCCATGGCCATTTCTTCCAGCTGTGACTTGTCTCTGTAAAGTTTACAACACAGACATCTTTGGCTCCTCACTTTTCCATTCATCCAACCCACATTGTCCTCACCTGCACACCCATCCTGCTGCTACCCCCAATTATAAAATATATGATATAACCCCCCCATAATGAATAATACCCCCAAATGCATCGTTATATTAATAATGTCCGTGTGTACCCTGTATAAATAGTGCCCCTTATTAATAATGCCCCAGGTGTTAACTAATTAAAAGGTTTTCCAGGTCATTAATAAATTAATCAGTGGGGCTCAAAAACCCAGGACCCCTACTGATCACCTGTTTGAATGAACCGTGGTACCTGTGTAAGCGCCGTGACCGCTTCTCTGTTTACACAGTGTCATTCATCTCATAGCGGCCATGTAATGTAACTACAGCCTCATCCTATACACATCTATGTGACAAGACTGTAATTACTTCACACGGTCACTATAAACAGACAGCATGTGATATAAACAGGCTCCATAGCCCCTTCATACAGTTGATCAGAGGCGGGGGGGGGGGGTTCCACTGATCTATTATTGATAATCTGTCCTAAGGATAGAACATCAATAAAAATGAGTTGGAAAGACCCTTTAATAAAGCCCAAGTTCCGCCTTAAAGTGGTTGTCCAGGATGACCACTTTTTTAATATGAGGCTGGGGAAGGTGCTCCAGTGTTTCCCAGCGCGTTCCAGTCCTGCTGCTCCGGTGTTTTCTTCCCCTCAGCGCTCATGTGTGGTGGCTACTTCCGCCAGAAGAAAACACCAGAGCAGCAGAACCAGACTGTGGTGGGAGACATCGGAGCACAAGGGACAGGTGAGTAGGTGTTTTTTTTTTTAAATACCGTATTATACGGTATTATGCCCCGCAGCGGCCCCTGCACACGGTATTATGCCCCGCAGCGACCCCTGCACACAGTATTATGCCCTGCAGTGGCCCCTGCACACGGTATTATGCCCTGCAGCGGCCCCTGCACACGGTATTATGCCCAGCAGCGACCCCTGCACACAGTATTATGCCCTGCAGTGACCCCTGCACACGGTATTATGGTCCATAGTGGCCCCTGCACACAGTATTATGCTCCATAGCGGCCCCTGCACACAGTATTATGCCTCATAGTGGCCCCTGCACACAATATTATGCCCCGCAGTGGCCCCTGCACTCGGTATTATGCTCCATAGTGGCCCCTGCACACAGTATTCTGCTCAATAGTAACCCACCCATGAACTATTATTATACTATGGGGTCTTTTCAGACCCCAGAGTATAATGATCGGAGACCCAGGTGGTGACAAAAATAAAAACCAGTGTTACTTATCTGGGCTCCGATGCGCTCCCTGCTTTCAGCCCTCTTCAATGTCGCACAGACCGGTGTCACAACATAATGACGTCGGGTTGGCTCACATGACGCCTGGGACGTCACCAAAGAAGGCCGAAGTCTACTGGGAGTAACATCGGATCGCCATAGAGGTGAGTAACAATGGTTTTTATGTTTATCACATCCCCTGGGTCTCCGATTATTATACTCCGGGGTCCGAAAAGACCCCGGAGTATAACAATAGTAGTATTTGGCCTCACTTAGCGATACCTGCTGCCGCTCACAGCCGCTTCTGATTCCCCCCTCTGCGTCCGATAGCAGAAGGGGAAGCGGAGGCGGGCATAGCAGGAGCGGGGATCGATAAGTAAATAAGCCGTTTCCTGTCGGGGATACTCCAGCAGGTTACGACCTATTTATATATAAAAAAAAAGTTATTGTCACCTACCTGTAATCCCATGATGGAGCCGCCGCCGCCTCCTCTTCTTCTTGTCCGCGACGTCTGCGTCTCAGCGTAGGAGGCGCGATGACGTCATTGTATCGCCGCCTGCGCTGACATGCAGAGGTCTCGTAAACCAGCCCAGGACAGGCCCCGCTCAGCTTTGTTCTTTTTAAAGCGACCTGTCCTGGGCTGGTTTACATTTAATAAATGGTAAAAATGCCACCCCCCAGACAGTGACGGACAGTGCCGCCTGAGGCGGCTGCCTCACTTCGCCTCATTAGCGGTGCGCCCCTGATCAGGTGTGAAAAGAGGTGTGGGAACATGGAGATAGAGTGTGAGACTGCTAAGAAGGGTCAGGTGAGAAAAAAGGGGGAATGGAGACAGTGGCTTCAGAGCTCATATAGTTAAAACAGAGTGGATATTATCGTACCAATAAAAATGACAATTGACAGCAAGCAGAAGTGTTGATGTGAATGAGGCAGTAGTGTATCAATATCTGAGTCCAAATAGGGGAGGCATACCTGAGGATGAAAGATGAAGACAGGGACAGATGAGAATTAATGATGCTTGATGACAGTCTATTACATTCTGGCCTAATTCTGGTCTATATACTTTGAAGCTGCACTTTGTAGCTGCAAAATGACCTTTTATCATGTGGCAACAATTCTGGCATGACAGACAAGGGAAAAATCCTTTCCTCTTATGTCCAGTGATAAAGAATTGTGTCAATTTTCTCCTTTGAGGTTTGTACTACTCTGTCCCCAATGTTTTGTGATCTCCTGTATAAGAGTAAAACAGGGCATTTAAATTTGTCTATTATTAGGGCAACAGCGGTATAGCATAGGCCAAAGTTTCCATACAATTTTGGCAATGGCTCGACTATTTTCACTACAAGTGGTGGTGAAAGGAATTTTATTATGATTTCTCTGTGCTTTTTTGTTTTCTAAAAGTGTTTGTCTATCTTTTTTAATATACTTCTTTCTATTAATCTCAATCAATTTAGTAGATGCCCTCTGTTCTTAAATTTATGTTCCATGGTTCTATTCAAATATAGGTCATCACTGATCACTCTTCTGACCCAAAAGAATTGGCTGTATGGTAATTAATTCACCATCGCTCTGGGGAGTGTGGATACCTCATACCTGATTCTCTGATTATCTGATTCCATTTTCTACCGTAACTAACACATCCAAAAATGGTATAGAGACATCTGAGTGAATCAATGTAAATTTTACACTAGAGTCTAGGGTATTGAGATAACCATGAAAACTATTTAACTCATCAGTGTCACCTTGCCATAGGAGGAAGGTGTTGTCTATGTATCTCCACCACCTCAATACTTTAGAGAAGTGGGGAAACACATAGACAAGATTTTCCTCCATGACCGTCTGTCAGAATCCTGGTGTCAGAACCCTGATGTATTTTTCTAATTTACCACCAGTGGCTGCTGTTTCTCTCACTCTGAACTATTGTATTGCACTTCCACTCCTTACCACTGGAGGCTGCTGTGTTATCCTATGATTTGCCCTTAACCAAGATGACTGATGTGTGCCAACTTGAAGCCATCTTGTTTCCTGTTTGGGCCTATTTATACCCATGAGGCAATTCAACCATTGCTCGAGTATTGTGATTTGTTTCCAGTCTCCAGCTCCTCTGAACTGTTTTTCCCAGACTGTTCCTACTCCTTGCTGTATTACCCTTGCCACAAGCCACACCCCGGACTACTACTCTACAACATTTAACTGCGCCTGACTTTCTTCCATCTGGCCACTGGATTCCAGCCGTGAGTACCAGTAATGTAACAGGATACTCGAGCCAAAACTATGGAATCCGCCGGGGAAGTGAGCTTGGAGGTTTGTGTAAATAATTTGAACTGTTTACTTACTAACATCTTCGCTGAAGTGCAAAGTTTGAAAACAAAGTATTTGGCATTTGAAAACCAGACATCTCATAATGTGCAAATATTTGGACAAGCAACTCAGGATTTACAAAAAATGGTGGCTCAACATATGGAGCAAATACAGGAACTTCAAGACCAGGCTGTGGTTCCAGCTTCTGCATCCACCTTGTCTCTTCCACCTTTCAGGTTTGGTGGGGACCGTGATAAATACCGTGGATTTATTAATCAATGCAAGTTATATTTTGGGGCACACCCTTCTCACTTCCTCACTGACAGATCTAAGGTGCTGTGTATTATTTTGCTTCTGACACATAAGGCCGTAGCCTGGGCTAATCCCCTTATTGAGACCAATGATGTATGTCTTGATGATTTAGAATCCTTTCTTGCAGCTACGAGCCAGGTATTTGATGATCCTAACCGATGTGCAACAGCTGAAACAACATTATTGGCTCTACGTCAGGGCAGATACTCGGTTGCTGAATATGCCACAGTCAATGACAGAATTCAATCTCTTCAACAGAATCTGGAGAAGTTAAGGAACACATTGAAGATTGCCCTGGAGAGATATAAGGAAACAGCAGATAAATCCCACAGACCTTCTCCAACTTTCAAGGTAGGAGATGAGGTATGGCTTTCTATGAAGAATTTGAAACGTCTTGTACCTTCAGCAAAACTAGGTCAAAAATTCATTGGGCCTTTCAAGGTTATTGGACAAGTAAATACAGTAGCCTTTCGCCTAAAAATTCCCAAGACAATGAGGGTCCAAATCCATTTTCTGAACGTAACTTGCCTCCCCCCGGTCCAGTTAAAGTGGATAGACAAGAACATTACAATGTCGAAAAGATACTTGACTCTAGGATTTTCAGAAGTCATCTACAATACCTAATAAAATGTCAGGGGTATGGCCCCAAGGACAATTCATGGGAACCTGTAACCAACATCAATGCTCCCAGACTGCTTAAGGAATTTCACCAAATATATCCAAAAACACCGAGCCAAGCAACGTCTGGAGGTCGTTGCTGAAGGAGGGAATAATGTCAGAATCCTGGTGTCAGACCCCTGGTGTATTTTTCTAATTTACCACCAGTGGCCTCTGTTTCTCTAACTTTGAAGTATTGCACTTCCACTCCTCACCGCTGGAGGCTGTGATGTGTTATCCTAGGATTTGCCCTTAACCAAGATGACCGATGTGTGCCAACTTGAAGCCATCTTGTTTCCTGTTTGGGCCTATTTATACCCATGAGGCAATTCAACCATTGCTCGAGTATTGTGATTTGTTTCCAGTCTTCAGTTCCCCTGAACTGTCTTTCCCTTGCAATATATACCTCAAGCCACACCCCAGACTACTACTCTACAACATCTAACTGTGCCTGGCTTTCTTCCATCTGGCCATTGGATTCGAGCAGTGAGTACCAGTAACGTAACACCGTCATGAAACTGTTGGTGTAAGTTGGCGCCATATTTGCGCCCATGCCGGTCCCCTTCCATTGAATGTAATACTGGTCCTCAAATAGAAAATAATTATTAGCCAATATCAAGCACAGTAAATCCAACAAAAATGTACATGTTGCCTGTGAATAATCAAAGATAGATAATTTCTTTTCCACTCCCTGTAATCCTCTTTAATGGTCAATTGATGTGTATAATGATACCACATCGAAGGATGTCAATTTGATATGTACATCTCTATTTAAATTAATTTCCTGTATGTGTCCCAAAAATCAGATGTGTCTTTAATGTAGGATCTCCGAGGTGTAGCAAAACCCCTCAAGGCCCTATCCAAAAAATAGCTATATTAGGAAAAATAGAACCTGTACCTGATACTATTGATCTACCTGGCTGTGACCATAGGTTTTTATGAATTTTAGGTAACAGTACAGTACAACATGTATTACTATTGTCAGACCCACACAGACAGCCAACTGATTTTTAATGAAAACTGTTTAATACTTAACTTCACATGATGGCACAGCACAAATATTGAACACTTGCTACCAGGTTCTTCAAGAAATTACAATAGACTTCTTAAAGTCCAAGAACATCCTATAATTGGCATATTTTTAATAGATCCTTTAAATGAAAAAGGATTTTTAAAACACATAAACCCTTTTTAATAAAAATCATGTAATTTAACCCCTCCCGACATCCGCCGTAATAGTATGGTGGATGCCGGGTAGTGAACTCTGATCATGGGAATTGCAGGCTTGGACCACCCCCCCAAGTAAAAAAAAAAACAAAAAACACCTGGGGCTGGGTACCTTCTTTGTTGCAGGAGGACTCCCACTTGGCGAGATCGTGAGAGCAGTCTTTTTGCTTCAGCAGCTGGAAGCCTTCTGAAGGGTGTGGCACCCTTTGGTGACTGATTTGTTTTGGACCGTCATGACAAAACCAAGAGCCAATTTTTAAATTACTTTTCTGCAATATTGCAGTATGGGATCTTGTTGTTGGACAATTTGTAGTGTTAATCCCCTTTACTTTTGTGGTCATTTTTTGTTTTCGCATTTTATTTTTTTTACTTCCTAACTTCTAGAAGCCATAACTTTTTTTTTATTTTTCTGTTAATAGAGCTATGTGAATATAAGTATTTTGTGGGCAAAATTGTACTTTATAATATAATATTGTATCTTTAATATTCTGTACAATGTTGTGGAAATCTGGAAAAGAAATTGAGAATGGATAGAAATTTGAAAAAACCTTGTTCACCTAGTAGTAAAAAATAAGGCATTGTCTATAATGTGCAGATTGTTGCTATAATAGCAAGTCCAAATTTATATAGTTTTTGTTATATTTTAATATTTTTAAAAATATTCAAAACTTTGAAAAATAGATCAATTTCTTTGTGTTGCATTATTGTGACTACAGATGTTCAAACCTCTTAAGATGTGTTTCATTTCAGGTTCGGGTGATACTGGACCAAGATTCCAACAGCTGAAGTTATGTCAATGTGAAAGTAACATTATTATATTTTTCAGACCGCAGAGTATAATACGTGGTGGCCAAGGGCAGAAACAGAAAAACAGAAAAAAAAAAAAAAAACCAATACAAAACATTCATACTCACCTTTTGTTACTTTTTTTGGGCCTCATCTTGGCATCTGGTGCTCTCCTGCTGATGTCCGGTGCTCTTCTGTAACGTCACTGGCACTCTGTGGCATCATCAGCCCGAGCTCACCGCTAAGGTCTGTGACTGGGCAATCAGGCATGATGCTTGGTGTGCCCAGTTCATAGCTGAGGCCTCAGTGCTGAGCCCGGGCTGATGATGTCAGCGAAGAGTGCTGGACTTCACCAGGAGAGGAGGCCCAAAAAAGGTAAGGGAAGGTGAATATGAATGTTTTTTAATTTTTTTTTCACCTCCTCTGGGCCTCCACCTGTTATACAGTGGGGTCTGAAGAGATCTCAGAGTATAATTCAGTGGCCATTTTAGTTAATCTGTGACGAATCTCCATTTGTTCAGTTTCATTAAAGAAATCCAATCAATTTGGAATATTTCTGTCAAACCTGACTTGACATGAACCAATTTGCCCATCTCTAATTGTGACACCTGTAACTTCTTTATATTTCCTTTTTTATGTGGAACTGTTTAAGGCATCTTTTGATCACAAGTTAATCAATTTCTTGGGAGGCAAACAGCATCAATTTGCAATAGCGATTATGCCGTTTTGATTGTTTTTCACAGTACAACTTTCACTATATGGGATAAATATTTTTTATATTTTTGTAGTTCTGCCATTTTCAAATTCAAGGGTGTCTAATATTTGTATGGCTATTTTTGGTTATTTTTGTATGAGATCTAGGGGAATGGGGGTTTGATTTGTTATTCTTAATTCTAAAATTTTTAAACTTTTACTTTTGACCCTAATTTTCCAAGCAATATACTGAAGTATTAATGCATAGCAGTACATTGTCATTTTCATTCACATCTATTACACATGACCTATGTTGAAAATAATTATTATTTTGTTTTTTTGTTTTTCCAACTTTTTTTTTTACTTTATTTTTAGTCCCACTAGGGGACTTTAAGATGCAAAAAATTGATTGTGTACATAATACACTGCACTATTTATTTATATATTGTAATGTATTATGCTAACAGTGTAAAATTTACAGGTGTTAGCAGGCATATACCTAAGGAAAACCTTTATTAGGCCTCCAGCTATCATATAATAGCATTTGTGGGAGTGCTCATTCCTGATAGAGGGTGCCATGTTTAAAATAGACAGCAGCATCTAAAGGATTAACATTGATGAATCATTCTCCTTTCCACCCTCACTGCTTGTCACTGTGTCTGTGAAAGGTATCGAGAAGCAGAAAAAGAAGTTTCTGCGCTAAAATTATTAGGGACAATTACACTTCCTTTTCACATCCTATTGCAGAATTTGCTGGACAGTTAGGATGAAAAACTGCAGTGTATTGGCAGTAACAAGTTAAAGTCACCTGACGCTACATGTATGCTTTTGAGATTGTTATGTGTATGCAAAAGTACAGATGAAAAGTTTAACTTGACTGTGCACTGTGGTAAACAAATGCTAATAAAAAGACATTGAAAGTCAAGTTAACACCTTATGCAACAGAGTTGTTAACATGGTAAGTCTCAAGTTAAACCTGAAAACATCTGTATTCCTATGAAAAACAAAATTAATTAAATTAACAGTGATAATTTGAATAAATGATAATACAAAAGGGTTTTTCCTTACTTGTACTCTTGGCTGAACATATCCAAATATGTGTATCACAAGTTATGTTCTGAAAACACAAAAAAGTGATATAGTAACTATCCTACAGATGTATCCACACTTAACTGATATGCTGTTTTGTTAACCAATGTTAGTTCTCATGAAACCAATTAAACACAATATTATAACATACTAACAAAAGCCTTGCAAAGCTACAATTCACATCTTCCACCAAGAGGAAAGGTAATACTGTAAATACTGTATGTATTTGTGTGTATGTGTGACCACCCAGTGGGGGAGTGTGAATTGCAGCCTTTCAAAGCTTTTGTTAGTATGTTGTGTAAGTTGGAATACTTAACTAAATTGGAAATTATTTAAGTGTGGACACATGGGTACCTTATCAGTTACCTACTAATGAGTTTTTGTTATGGACACATGAGTAAAGTCCATTCAGTGATAATATTTAAAATAAAAATGTTGCATTAAACATATTATTTGTTGTCCTTAATTTACCAAGCTCTCTTCACTTACCATATACACACGTGGACAAAATTGTTGATACTCCTCTTTTAATGAAAGAAAAACCCACAATGGTCACAGAAATAACTTGAATCTGACAAAAGCAATAATATATAAAAATTCTATGAAAATGAACAAATGAAAGTCAGACATTGCTTTTCAACCATGCTTCAACAGATTTTTTTAAAAAAGAAAACTCATGAAACAAGCCTGGACAGAAATGATGGTACCCTTAACTTAATAATTTGTTGCACAACCTTTTGAGGCAATCACTGCAATCAAATGATTCCTGTGGGGGAAACAAGCCAGAGACTTAGTCAGCACATGAACTCACACAGATCCACCATTAATAACAGCAGAACGGATCTCCCAGTGGCCGCACATTTCTCCGGAGAAGACCACTCTTTCGAAGATTTGCAGGTTGTGGTTTTAATGGGACATTTTAAGACACACACAGAGAGAAAGGAATGGGAATTTAAGTTAATGCAAAAATTTCAAACTCTGCAATTTGGACTTAATATTCATGCCAGTTTCATGTCACACTATGTATGAACTATGAGGGTCACAAATCAGCACCTGATTGCAAACAGATAACAGGTTACCCCATCACACCCCACAAATTTTCCAGACTGTTTATTTCCTGACCTGTTGTAAATAACTTCTCTACATATATTGCATTTTGTTATTCCAAGATCCTTTGAAGATCCATGTCCTGTATGTGTATAAATAGTGTGAATTTTCAGTCTCTTGTATTACACCATGTCTGAAGAAGAGAGCTAGCACTCTCGAAAGCTTACTATCAAATATACTCAGCCTCTAAAAAGTATCGCCTGATTTCTTCACTCTTCCATATGAAATGCCAATCATTTGTTTTTAGAAAATAATGTGGATTGTATATCCTGGGGTGACAGGTAACCTAATCGTATAAACACATTATCAAAATGTAAATGGAAAGTATATATTTGTGATATAATGAACAGCCACTAAGGCCAGCACATAGATGTGACCAGTCTTAACTGATCTCCAGTTTAGTTAACTGATGCAATTTTTCATTAGACCACTTAAACACAATATTACCACATGCTAACAAAAGCATTAAAATACTGCAATTCACACATCCCCACACCCACATTGTGGACACAAAAATATAGTATGTGTGTTTCTCTAAAAGTAATATGGTCTCCTGAGAATTTAACACAAAGAGATATCCTATCCTATTTATGCCTATGTTTGGCAGCTCTGTGGAAGGTGAAATGCAGCCTTTCAAGTCTTTTGTTAGCAAGTCATGATATTATTTTGAATTGATTTAATTAGAAATTGCATTAGTCAGCTAAATTGGAGATAAGTTACATCTGGCCACATTCGTACCATGTCCATGAAAATTTTGAACAGGGTTTCATAAATTTTAAATTATATGATAAAGTTTGTCTTTAACTAAAATATTTAAATCTTATACCCTTTTCATCTATATGTTTTTGAGGATTCAGTAGACAAATATTGAGAAATACTGTTTTAAAAGAGTCTGCCAGCAGTAAGTCGGTTATACACCTAATCACAGTTTACAAATAAGCTATTTTTATTTTTATGCAAATGAGCCGAAACATTAATTTACATGAAAATGTGGCTTCAAAACTATATAACAGAGGCATTGTTAGAAACTATAGAAACACCTCTACAAGATACTGTGATTAGATAAAGAATCAATTATTCCATGTCTAGACAGTGAAAGGTGGCACAATTTACATCAAGGAGACATACATTTCTGAAACCATGTAAGAGAGTTTTGCCTTTTTATAGGAAAACTACAGCTATAAATGTTTCATGAAGAAAACATAATAACACTGTAGCTTTAATAGTATTCTGTAAGTATTTCATTCTGTTGTGTTCAACATGTAATTTTTACTTTACAGTATACAGTTCAAATCATTTGAAAAGGAATGCATTTATGAAGACATATTATTTTTTCTTTATATCAGGTTGTTTCATTCTAGTAACATTTGTTCACCATTCTTCAATTTACAAAGCTTATTATCAATGGCAACTGAAATGGTAAAAGCAAATGCACTGTAATATATATATTGCAAATAAATTCTTAAAAAAAATCAGACAATATGATTTTCTAGATATGTTTTCTCGTTTTGTCTCTCATAGTTGAGGTCTACCTATGATGTCAATTACAGGCCTCTCTCATCTTTTTAAGTGGGAGAACTTACACAATTGGTGGCTGACTAAATACATTTTTTTCTCCACTGTTATATATATATATGTATATATATATAAAGTACAGACCAAAAGTTTGGACACACCTTCTCATTCCAAGAGTTTTCTGTATTTTCATGACTATAAAAATTGTAGATTCACACTGAAGGCATCAAAACTATGAATTAACACATGTGGAATTATATACTTAACAAAAAAGTGTGAAACAACTGAAAATATGTCTTATATTCTAGGTTCTTCAAAGAAGCCACCTTTTGCTTTGATTACTGCTTTGCACACTCTTGGCATTCTCTTGATGAGCTTCAAGAGGTAGTCACCTGAAATGGTTTTCACTTCACAGGTGTGCCCTGTCAGGTTTAATAAGTGGGATTTCTTGCCTTATAAACGGTGTTGGGACCATCAGTTGTGTTGTTCAGAAGTCAGGTGGATACACAGCTGATAGTCCTACTGAATGGAGTGTTAGAATTTGCATTATGGCAAGAAAAAAGCAGCTAAGTAAAGAAAAACGAGTGGCCATCATTACTTTAAGAAATGAAGGTCAGTCAGTCTGAAAAATTTGGAAAACTTTGAAAGTGTCCCCAAGTGCAGTGGCCAAAACCATCAAGCGCTACAAAGAAACTGGCTCACATGAGGACCGCCCCAGGAAAGGAAGACCAAGAGTCACCTCTGCTGCGGAGGATAAGTTCATCCGAGTCACCAGCCTCAGAAATCGCAGGTTAACAGCAGCTGAGATTAGAGACCAGGTCAATGCCACACAGAGTTCTAGCAGCAGACACATCTCTACAACAACTGTTAAGAGGATACTGTGTGCAGCAGGCCTTCATGGTAAAATAGCTGCTAGGAAACCACTGCTAAGGACAGGCAACAAGCACAAGAGACTTGTTTGGGCTAAAGAACACAAGGAATGGACATTAGACCTGTGGAAATCTGTGCTTTGGTCTGATGAGTTCAAATTTGAGATCTTTGGTTCCAACCACCGTGTCTTTGTGCGACACAGAAAAGGTGAATGAATGGACTCTACATGCCTGGTTTCCACCGTGAAGCATGGAGGAGGAGGTGTGATGGTGTGGGGGTGATTGCTGGTGACACTGTTGGGGATTTATTCAAAATTGAATACTGAACCAGCATGGTTACCACAGCATCTTGCAGCGGCATGCTATTCCATCCGGTTTGCATTTAGTTGGACCATCATTTATTTTTCAACAGGACAATGACCCCAAACAAACCTCCAGACTGTGTAAGGGCTATTTGACCAAGAAGGAGAGTGATGGGGTGCTACGCCAGATGACCTGGCCTCCACAGTCACCAGACCTGAACCCAATCGAGATGGTTTGGGGTGAGCTGGACCGCAGAGTGAAGGCAAAAGGGCCAACAAGTGCTAAGCATCTCTGGGAACTCCTTCAAGACTGTTGGAAGACCATTTCAGGTGACTACCTCTTGAAGCTCATCAAGAGAATGCCAAGAGTGCTCAAAGCAGTGATCAAAGCAAAAGGTGGCTTCTTTGAAGAACCTAGAATATAAGACATATTTTCAGTTGTTTCACACTTTTTTGTTAAGTATATAATTCCACATGTGTTAATTCATAGTTTTGATGCCTTCAATGTGAATCTACAATTTTTATAGTCATGAAAATACAGAAAACTCTTGGAATGAGGAGGTGTGTCCAAACTTTTGGTCTGTACTGTTTATATATATATATATATATATATATATATATATACACAGTGGAGAAAAAATGTATTTAGTCAGCCACCAATCGTGCAAGTTCTCCCACCTAAAAAGATGAGAGAGGCCTGTACATCATAGGTAGACCTCAACTATGAGAGACAAAACGAGAAAACATATCTAGAAAATCATATTGTCTGATTTTTTTAAGAATTTATTTGCAAATTATGGTGGAAAATAAGTATTTGGTCACCTACAAACAAGCAAGATTTCTGGCTCTCACAGACCTGTAACTTCTTCTTTAAGAGGCTCCTCTGTCCTCCACTCATTACCTGTAGTAATGGCACCTGTTTGAAATTGTTATCAGTATAAAAGACACCTGTCCACAACCTCAAACAGTCACACTCCAAACTCCACTATGGTGAAGACCAAAGAGCTTTGGAAGGACACCAGAAACAAAATTGTAGACCTGCACCAGGCTGGAAAGACTGAATCTGCAATAGGCAAGCAGCTTGGTGTGAGGAAACCAACTGTGGGAGCAATAATTAGAAAATGGAAGACATACAAGACCACTGATATTCTCCCTCGATCAGGGGCTCTATGCAAGATGTCACCCCGTGGGGTCAAAATGATCACAAGAATGGTGAGCAAAAATCCCAGAACCACACGGGGGGATCTAGTGAATGACCTGCAGAAAGCTGGGACTAACATAACAAAGGCTACCGTCAGTAACACACTACACCGCCAGGGACTCAGATCCTGCAGTGCCAGACGTGTCCTCCTGCTTAAGCCAGTACACATCCGGGCCCGTCTGAAGTTTGCTAGAGAGCATTTGGATGTTCCAGAAGAGTTTTGGGAGAATGTCATATGGTCAGATGAAACCAAAGTAGAACTATTTGGTAGAAACACAACTTGTCGTGTTTGGAGTAGAGTGAATGCTGAGTTGCATCCAAAGAACACCATACCTACTGTGAAGCATGGGGGTGGCAACATCTGCTTTGGGGTTGTTTCTTTGCAAAGGGACCAGGACGACTGATCCGTGTACATGAAAGAATGAATGGGGTCATGTATCGTGAGATTTTGAGTGCAAACCTCCTTCCATCAGCAAGGGCATTGAGGATGAAACGTGGCTGGGTCTTTCAGCATGACAATGATCCCAAGCACACCACCAGGGCAACGAAGGAGTGGCTTCGTAAGAAGCATTTCAAAGTCCTGGAGAGGCCTAGCCAGTCTCCAGATCTCAAACCCATAGAAAACCTTTGGAGGGAGTTGAAGGTCTGTGTTGCCCAGCGACAGCCACAAAACATCACTGCTGTAGAGGAGATTTGCTTGGAGAAATGGGCCAACATACCAGCAACAGTGTGTGCCAACCTTGTGAAGACTTACAGAAAACGTTTGACCTCTGTCATTGCCAACAAAGGATATATAACAAAGTATTGAGATGAACTTTTGTTATTGACCAAATACTTATTTTCCACCATAATTTCCAAATAAACTCTTCAAAAACCAGACAATGTGATTTTCTGATTTGTTTTCTCATTTTGTCTCTCATAGTTGAGGTCTACCTATGATGTCAAATACAGGCCTCTCTCATCTTTTTAAGTGGGAGAACTTGCACAATTGGGGGCTGACTAAATACTTTTTTTCCCCACTGTGTATATACAGTATATATATATATATATATATAGTATATACTATCATGAGCTCTCTTTTTTTGTTACCTTTTTATAACATTACAGATTTATACATATAACTAATATTGTGGATTTAAATTTTTATTTATTTAATTATTAATAAAAATGAATATTACTTACATGCAACATTTTTGACAATATTGCAGTGGTTTAATTGCCCAAAGGAAAACATGGTTAATTATGCCTGTTTATGCATTCTGCTAAAGCAGATGGATGATCCTTAAGCTATTAATTGTATTGCCAAAGAAAGAAAGAAAAGCACTCTTTGAAGAAGCACTTGGTAATTTCTAACAAACTTCATTGTGACTATCAAAGCATTTTCAAATATCCCTGGTTCTCTTATGACTGTACCAGTCAATATCCATCAACTTGAATCTAAGTGAATAGTCCTTTGATCTTTCACAATGCTGTTGTTGGCATTCCATAAGAATAATTTGATAGTCTAACCTATGCTAAACTTTAAATGACCTTACATTTTTTTAATATTATTTGTAATCTGATTCCTCTCAACTTTCATAATCAGAAAGAGAGAAAAAAATTATACAGTAAATGATTATTTAAAAAATGTTCTATCCTTGTTTGAATAGAAAAGATTCTAGAAAACAAATGTTCTCCACTGGAATCTAGCAGATGGGGGGAAGTAAATAGCTCACAGTTTACTGTAAGTGAACTTGAAAATTACTGGGCATCTTCCAGTTTTAAGGTCAGCACATATTATTCTGGGTTCTTAACCCCTTAAGCATTTGGCCATAGGTCCCTTTTTTGTTTTTTTCCATTGTCACATTATAAAAGTCATTGTCATAACCATAAAAGGGCTTGTCTTTAGCACAACGAGTTGTAATTTTATATTGCTCCTTTTTCGGAAATATTTAGCTCACTGTTCAAATCTTACTAATTGTTTCTTAGTGTGATGGCAAAAAAGCCAGTTCTAAATTTACTTTTATTCTGCCAAGAAGTTTATATTGTGTTTTTATGTTGTACTATTTTGCGCAATAAAATCACTTAAAATAATTTTGTTTTAGTGATCCTATATATATATATACAGTGCTGGCCAAAAGTATTGGCACCCCTGCAATTCTGTCAGATAATACTCAATTTCTTCCAGAAAATGATTGCAATCACAAATGCTTTGGTAATAATATCTTCATTTATTTTGCTTGCAATGAAAAACACAAAAGAGAATGAAAAAAAAGTCAAATCATTGATCATTTTACACAAAACACCAAAAATGGGCCAGACAAAAGTATTGGCACCCTCAGCCTAATACTTGGTAGCACAACCTTTAGACAAAATAACTGCGAACAACCGCTTCCGGTAACCATCAATGAGTTTCTTACAATGCTCTGCTGGAATTTTAGACCATTCTTCTTTGGCAAATTTCTCCAGGTCCCTGAGATTTGAAGGGTGCCTTCTCCAAACTGCCATTTTGAGATCTCTCCACAGGTGTTCTATGGGATTCAGGTCTGGACTCATTGCTGGCCACTTTAGAAGTCTCCAGTGCTTTCTCTCAAACCATTTTCTAGTGCTTTTTGAAGTGTGTTTTGGGTCATTGTCCTGCTGGAAGACCCATGACCTCTGAGGGAGACCCAGCTTTCTCACACTGGGCCCTACATTATGCTGCAAAATTTGTTGGTAGTCTTCAGACTTCATAATGCCATGCACACGGTCAAGCAGTCCAGTGCCAGAGGCAGCAAAGCAACCCCAAAAAATCAGGGAACCTCCACCATGTTTGACTGTAGGGACCGTGTTCTTTTCTTTGAAGGCCTCTTTTTTTTCCTGTAAACTCTATGTTGATGCCTTTTCCCAAAAAGCTCTACTTTTGTCTCATCTGACCAGAGAACATTCTTCCAAAAAGTTTTTGGCTTTCTCAGGTAAGTTTTGGCAAACTCCAACCTGGCTTTTTTATGTCTCTGGGTCAGAAGTGGGGTCTTCCTGGGTATCCTACCATAGAGTCCCTTTTCATTCAGACGCTGACGGATAGTACAGGTTGACACTGTTGTACCCTCGGACTGCAGGGCAGCTAGAACTTGTTTGGATGTTAGTCAAGGTTCTTTAGCCACCATCCGCACAATCTTCCGTTGAAATCTCTCGTCAATTTTGCTTTTCCGTCAACATCTAGGGAGGTTAGCCACAGTGCCATGGGCTTTAAACTTCTTGATGACACTGCGCACGGTAGACACAGGAACATTCAGGTGTTTGGAGATGGACTTGTAGCCTTGAGATTGCTCATGCTTCCTCACATTTTGCTTCTCAAGTCCTCAGACAGTTATTTGGTCTTCTTTCTTTTCTCCATGCTCAATGTGGTACACACAAAGACACAGGACAGAGGTTGAGTCAACTTTAATCCATTTCAACTGGCTGCAAGTGTGATTTAGTTATTGCCACCACCTGTTATGTGCCACAGGTAAGTAACAGGTGCTGTTAATTACACAAATTAGAGAAGCATCACATGATTTTTCAAAGGGTGCCAATACTTTTGTCCACCCCCTTTTTTATGTTTGGTGTGGAATTATATCCAATTTGGCTTTTTGACAATTCTTTTTGTGGTTTTCCATTGACGACAAATTAAATGAAGATATTATTACCAAAGCATTTGTGATTGCAGTCATTTTCTGGAAGAAATTGAGTATTATCTGACAGAATTGCAGGGGTGCCAATACTTTTGGCCAGTACTGTATATATATATATATATATATATATATATATATATATATATATTGTAGCAATTTGGAGGGATTAGCCTCAATGGCGGCAGACTCCTGGACCCGACAACGGTGTTGGTGGTACTGGGCGCTGGTGAAGCAGCATTCGGTGCTAGTCTAAAGTAAATGGCTTTTATTTAGCTTAAAATGGTGCAGAAACAAAATAAACAGCCTGGGCCACATTTAGGGCAGACTTCCAGAAGAATTCCTATCTATCCTCTGGGGCAACAAGCAGCCTGACTCATGCTCCGCTCGAGACAAAAGTCCTCTTTTGGAAGCCAGCCCTCCTGGGACAGACCGCCTGTCTGTCCTTGGCTGGTTCCACACTCCCTGCTTCCTGCAGGCCGCCACAACAGCTCTGCTGCTGTATCTACTCCTTCTGGAGTTACGCCCCCACCCATAGGTGTGGCTGAGGACCTTTTCAGGCCTGGCCCTGGGTCGCTCAATAGCGCCCTCTGGGTTCACACACTCACTATATATATATATATATATATATATATATATATATATATATAAAATTCTTTTTGAGGCGGGGATCAAAAAAAGCAACTATTTATTTTTTTGAACACTAGGTGTCGTGATTGCTGCTATAATACATGGCAATGGTTTTCTATGGCCATATATGGCAGTATGCAGAACGAAAGAGAATGCATCACTATAAAGCTTTGCTCCTAGCAAAGTATTGTAGAGACACTTGTGAGGGTGATGTGGGGAAATTAAATTGGCCCCCGTCACCATATCAATGCATTGGCACTCTGTACCATGCTTCTACTTTAAGAGTACTGTGCAAAGCAGGAAACCCTTCCTGGCTGCACCGCACTATTATGTTGCATGTCAGAAAGGGGTAAAAGAAACAGAAATAGATGTACAAAAATAGTATAAACAAGTTTTAAAGATACATTATGCATCAAAACAATAGTGTATATACTATCTAACCCCTTACTTCCATGTCCTTTCCATTCATGACTATGCTTTTTCTTCTTTCTGCCCTGCTCTATGCAAGAGTATACTAAATTAAATTGACAGATTCCTATATGATTCACCAATGAGTATTTCACAAGAAAACCAGCTCAACACAATATCACAAGCTAACTAAAGCCTTAAAAAGGCTGCAATTCATACCTTCTACTCCACTTCCCATAGAGTGACCACACAAAGACATAAGCAGGATAATTAGAATATCCCTTTGCGGTAACTTATCAGGATATCATGCTGCTTTTAGAAAGAGATCTTAAGGTGTTATACATACAGTGGGTATGGAAAGTATTCAGACCCCTTTAAATTTTTCACTCTTTGTTTCATTGCAGCCATTGGCTAAAAGCAAAAAAAAAGTTCATTTTATTTCTAATTAATGTACACTCAGCACCCCATCTTGACAGAAAAAAACAGAAATGCAGATATTTTTGCAAATTTATTAAAAAAGAAAAACTGAAATATCACATGGTCATAAGTATTCAGACCCTTTGCTGTGACACTCATATTTAACTCACATGCTGTTCATTTCCTTCTGATTCTCCTTGAGATGGTTCTACTCCTTCATTGGAGTCCAGCTGTGTTTAATTAAACTGATTGGACTTGATTAGGAAAGGCACACACCTGTCTATATAAGACCTCACAGCTCACAGTGCATGTCAGAGCAAATGAGAATCATGAAGTCAAAGGAACTGCCCAAGTCGCTCAGAGACAGAATTGTGGCAAGGCACAGATCTGGCCAAGGTTACAAAAGAATTTCTGCAGCACTCAAGGTTCCTAAGAGCACAGTGGCCTCCATAATCCTCTTCCTAGACCTGGCCATCCAGCCAAACTGAGCAATCGTGGGAGAAGAGCCTTGGTGAGAGAGGTAAAGAAGAACCCAAAGATCACTATGGCTGAGCTCCAGAGATGCAGTAGGGAGATGGGAGAAAGTTCTACAAAGTCAACTATCACTGCATCCCTCCACCAGTTGGGGCTTTATGGCAGAGTGGCCTGAAGGAAGCCTCTCCTCAGTGCAAGACATATGAAAGCCCGCATAGAGTTTGCCAAAAAACACATGAAGAACTCCCAGACTATGAGAAATAAGATTCTCTGGTCTGATGAGACGAAGATTGAACTTTTTGCCGTTAATTCTAAGCGGTATGTGTGGAGAAAACCAGGCACTGCTCATCACCTGCCCAATACAATCCCAACAGTGAAACATGGTGGTGGCAGCATCATGCTATGGGGGTATTTTTCAGCTGCAGGGACAAGACAACTGGTTGCAATTGAAGGAAAGATGAATGCGGCCAAGTACAGAGATATCCTGGAAGAAAACCTTTTCCAGAGTGCTCTGGACCTCAGACTGGGCCAAAGGTTCACCTTCCAACAAGACAATGACTCTAAGCACACAGCTAAAATAACAAAGGAGTGGCTTCGGAACAACTCTGTGACCATTTCGGACTGGCCCAGCCAGAGCCCTGACCTCAACCCAATTGAGCATCTATGGAGAGACCTGAAAATGGCTGTCCACCAATGTTCACCATCCAATCTGACGGAACTAGAGAGGATCTGCAAGGAAGAATGGCAGAGGATCCCCAAATCCAGATGTGAAAAACTTGTTGCATCATTCCCAAGAAGACTCATGGCTGTACTAAGGGTCTGAATACTTATGACCATGTGATATTTCAGTTTTTATTTTTTAATAAATTTGAAAAATATATCTACATTTCTGTTTTTTTCTGTAAAGATGGGGTGCTGAGTGTACATTAATGAGAAATAAAATGAACTTTTTTGCTTTTGGCAAATGGCTGCAATGAAACAAAGAGTGAAAAATTTAAAGGGGTCTGAATACTTTCCGTAATCACTGTATATCTAGACTTGTCCAGCCAGGAGGACAGGTAAAGGAGGATACATTTGTACATGCACTATTTTGTCACAGCATTTTTTTGTCACAGATAATGATATAAAAAATACCAATACAGTATTGTAATTGTAAGATAAAATGCATGTTTATTACGTTTCACATGTTTGAGGTACAATCTTAATATTGTACATGTTTGTGAGACATTTACTGAATTATTGTGCTTGTCTTTAAGAGATTGATAGTAGGGATTTGCAAATTTTCACATACCATCTGGTCCATTATCAATAGTAGCTGGTAGTCTGCAATTTGCTATTGTTAGTTTATCATGCGTAGAGACTTCACCTTCTGGCATTCCTAGCACTGACTGAAATACAATTAAGATAAATTTTGAACTTCTTGTAACCAGGCATGCTACGCAACATATTATATGAATAAATTCAGTTTTCTTGTGGAAAAATGTGATTTCTCTGATGTGGTGTTTGTTTTCTTTGCAAACAATGTGATTACATTTTTAATATGTACATATGTGTAAATACATATGCTGCTATGAAAAATAAATTGTAGTATTCCTCTGTTTTGACATTATCATTGCATATAATTTAACACACTTGAAAACATTCATGCGTTTAAAAAAATCAAAAACTCACAAATGTTCCATTAGGGCCTCAACTTTATTTTTGGAACATGATTGCACGTGTTCAGTCGAAGTGTGTTTTTATCCTGTTAAGCGTGTTTTTATCCTGTATATAAATAAAGCTACATGAGATTTTTTCAGAGATCTGTTGGAGTGCTGGACTTTATAGTTAAACAAATGCATCAGTTGCCATCTCAGGCTTTTTTTTTTATGATTTTTTTACTACAAAGCCATCAGTTGTCATGAGTTTTTACCATCCATGGTCTCACAGCATTATGATACTACTCTTCCATAAAACATGATTACAGTCCAGCAGTAAAGAAATGACTCTGAGCATTATAGATGACTATAGGTGACTATGATACTGTGAGTTTGGGTCCCCAGACAATGTTCCATCAAATGGCCAATATATGGGCCATATTTCACAGACAAAATACACCCATCTGAAACAGACCTTCAAGGTAGTCTAGGGTCTGAAGTTGTGCAAATTTGTCATAGAGATGTACACTGTGTTATAGATTGGGGATGTTTTGCCAGAAGTTATAAAAACTTTACGTTTTTTGGGACTATGATATTAATGAAAGGTCATCATTGTAAGATAAGTAGCCTACCCAAATCAATAAGCTGTTAGCAGTGTGTCGAATAGGCAGAAAAATAACATGTTGCAAGTTTTTGGGACCCAATAGAGCCTCAATGCCATTATAATGGACAATTGCATTCTAAACATGCCCCTATGCAATCTGCCTGATGCTGCATAATGTGAAAATGATATTCATCTGTTTCCTATTTCCCAACTGCCTCAGAGAGACAGAGATGTAGGTATTATCATCTCGGTCATGAAAGACTAAGATAAGAACACCTGTTTAAGGCCCAAAGCAGGTTGGTCACTAGAGGTTAAATACTTTCTGTCTTATTACATTTGAAACTCAAATGATGTGGTGCCTTTCGCCAGGTCTACATGCTTATTTTGGCAGTGACTCCTCCAGAACAACCAAATAACACCATGTTGCTTTGCAGCACTTACATTAACCCCTTTCCGACATCCGCTGTAATAGCACAGCAGATGTCGGGGATTTAAATATGGTGGCCGCTCAGGAGCTGAGAGGCCGCCATAGCTGCCGGGTCTCTGCTGTATTATATTATTATATTATATTATTATTATTATTATTGCATTAAGGCCCCCGGTGCCTCTGTCAAAGCTAACCAATGCGCTATGTTGCTGGTGGCACCTGGGCGCTTTCATTTTGCCAAGTATTGCTGGCCCCTGGAGTGAGATCTGGGGCCAGCGTCCTGTTGCTATGACAGCCAGGAGCCTATTGCAGGCTCCCAGACTTGTATGCCATATATTGTATGGCAGGCTGCTTTATACATCCTGTCATACAAATGCAGATATTTTGCAATGCATTAGCATTGTAATGCATTTCATTAGTGACCCTAGGAGGTCTAATAAATGCAAGGACAAAAGTAAAAAAAAAAAAATTAAAAACCGAAAAGTTCAAATCATCCCCCTTTCCCTAGAATACATATAAAAGTTAAAAAATTACTGTGAAACACATACACATTAGATATCCCTGTGTCCAAATCTCCCAGTCTACAAACTTCTAAAAATATTTTTGATACGGTGAACGCCATAGTGGGAAAAAAAAATCAAAAGTGCCAAACCACCGTTTTCTCTCAGTTTCGCGTCTGATAAATATTTGAATAAAAAGTGATTAAAGCAATAGACATCCCCCGAAATGGTATAACTAAATAGTACCCCTCAGCTTCACAAAAAAAGACACCCTATTAATCCCTGTAAATACAAAAAAAGCTATGGGTGTCATAATATGTCATAATATGACTTTTAGAAAAACATTTTTTTTGCAAAGTTTTAGATTTCTGTTAAGGGGTTAATGTAAATAAAACTATATATATTTGGTTTCGATGGAATCATAGCAAAAAATAGAATACAGGTGACATGTCATTTTGGCTGCAGAGTGAATGCTGTAAAAACTAAACCTGTAGGAAAGTCGCACAAATGCACTTTTTCTCCAATTCCAGCCTATTCTAAATTTTTTTCCAGCTTCCATGGTACCGCTATGAAGTATAATTTGTCTTGCAAACATTAAGCTCTCATATGGCTCTGTGAATGGAAAAATAAAAAAGTTATAGGGTTTGGAAGGTAGGGAGTCAAAAACGAAAATCGAAAAACCGGCAGGAAGAGGTTAATGCTAATAAATGGAGTCACAGATAAGGGCTTAATTTTTTTGCTTGCGGTTTTCTTATTGTCATGTTGGCCTTTTAATTTTTTTTTAAGATGCTCAGTATGCAGTATAAATAATGTACTCATTGTGAGCAGTAAGTGTAAGCAGTAAGCAAACTGCTGTAAAATTCTATTCAAGTAAATAAGGATGTGTTGCAATTCGCTGTTGGCTGGTATTTATGCACAGGGAAAATTTTTCTCACTTTCAGGATTGATGAGTCTCAGCAGTCAAACCCCACCTCACCTGTGGAAGGATCATCACTAAAAATGAACTGAACTGAACAACCCATTTAACATTAATAGCATAGAATGCCATGACACTCCATGCAGTGTGTCTGTTATAATAGAAACTGATAGATAACTGATAGATAGATAGATAGATAGATAGATAGATAGATGATAGAGCTAAAGACAAAAAGTCAGACGCACCTCCATATTGAAATAACTGTAAACTGAATTGCTTATACAGTGCCTTGCAAAAGTATTCATACCCCTTGAACCTTTTCACGTTTTGTCACCTTGCAACCATAAACTTAAATGTATTTTATTGAGATTTTAACTGATAGACCAACACAACGTAGCAAATATTTGTGAAGTGGAACGAAAATGATACATGGTTTTCAAAATTTTAATAAAATAAAAAGCTGAAAAGTGTGGGGTGCAAAAGTATTCCGCCCCCGCCCCCTGATACCCAAAAAAAAAAAACAACCAAAAAAAACCCCCCCAAAAAAAAAAAAAATAATTAATAGAGTCCAACTGTGTGTAATTTAGTCTCAGTATAAATACACCTATTCTGTGAAGTCAGTGGTTTGTTAAAGAACACTAGTGAACCAACAACATCATGAAGACCAAGGGACTCACCAGACAGGTCAGAGATAAAGTTGTGGAGAAGTTTAAAGCAGGGTTTGGTTATAAAAACATATCCCAAGCTTTGAGCATCCCAAGGAGCACTGTTCAATCTATCATCCAAAAATGGAAAAAGTATTCTACAACTGCAAACCTACCAAGACATGGCCGTCCACCTAAACTAACAGATCGAGCAAGGAGAGCACTGGTCAGAGAACCAGCCAAGAGGCCCATGGTCACTCTGGAGGAGCTGCAGAAATCCACAGCTCAAGTGGGAGAATCTGTCCACAGGACAACTATAAGTCATGCAAATCTGGCCTTTATGGAAGAGGGGCAAGAAGAGAACCATTGTTGAAAGAAAGACATAAGAAGTGCCATTTGCAGTTTGCCACAAGCCGTATATGGGAAACAGCAAACATGTGCAAGAAGGTGCTCTGTTCAGATGAGACCAAAGTTGAACATTTTGGCCTAAATGCAAAGTGCTATGTGCAGCAGAAAAATAACACAGCTCATCACCATGAACACACCATCCCCACTGTGAAACATGGTGGTGGCAGCATCATGCTGTGGGGAGGCTTTTATTCAGCAGGGACAGGGAAGCTGATACTATTATATATATATATATATATATATATATATATATATATTATAAAAAAAATGTGATTCAAATACCCAAATGAATAAAAAGGGGAAGGAATGCTAATATGGTCTTTGTGACCTGCAATGTTAAATCACTGCACACCTAAATAGGAGAAGAGTGAAGAAATCAGGTGATACCTTTTAGAGGCTAACTGAATATATTTGATAAGTAAGCTTTCAGAAGACTAGCTTCCTTCATCAGACATGGTGTTATACAAGAACTGAAAATTCACAGATTTTTATACACATGGTCTTCAAAGGATTTTAGAGTCCTTAAAAAAAAAAAAAACAAAATGCAATCTAAGTAGAGAAATGATTTACAACCGGTCAAAAAACAATCTGGAAAGTTGTTGTGCGTGACAGAGGGATCTGTTATCTGTTTGCTATCAGGAGGTGATTTGTGACCCTCACAGTTCATACATAGTGTGACATGAAGCTGGCATGAATATTAAGTCCAAATTGCAGAGTTTTAAATTTTTGCATAAACTTGTACTCCCATTGTTTCCTCTCCTCCTGCGTCTTAAACTGCCCCATTAAAACCACAACCCGCAAATCTTCAATAGAGTGGTTTTCTCCAGAGAAATGTGCGGCCACTGGGAGATCTGTTCTGCTGTTAATATTGGATCTGTGTGAGTTCATTCGGTGCAACATTATACTACATCTAAATAGGAGACATGGACATACTTGAAGATTCCAAGACATTTCTTGCAATGTCTGATCTTGATGGAATTTTATCATTTCTCTTTTGTATTTTGCCCTCACACGTAATTTCTTCCTGTTCAGGGACTATGTCTACCTACAGATCTAGGGAACCGCAATAGGGACAGCTTGTGTGCCTTCGTATACAAATCCGTTCCTGCGGCTGTGTGAGAGACAGATTTTCCTCAAAGGGCCTGTGCCATTGATCAATAAGGTCCAATTTTGGGGCTAATATATTGCCAATATTGTAAGGATTTGTCAGGACTCTATGGACAACGTACATATACGAGTATTTATGGACTCCATGAATAGGATTGACAAAAACATCACATTAACCTACAAGTGGAGTTTATCCAATATTGATTTTTTGAATATCAATTCTCAGGTGGATGGTGATGGGCATTCATTCTAACCTATTTAAACAAGAGACCTCTGTAAATGTATTTTTACTTTCTAGATCTTCATAGGATTGATACATAATTCCCCTGTTGGGCAGTGCTTGCATATCCAATATATTTGTTCAACTGAACAACTTTTTAGCCAAGGGCATGTGAACTTCAGATTTAGAGAACAAGGATGTTGTGATGGATACAAAAGGATTATGAACATGCCAAAAGAACAAATCGCAATGACCTACTTGTTCAATATTATTCAACATCAAATACAGGAGATTTACAGTATTTCTTCACTCAACTCTTGGTCTCTTGAAATGAGACCAAGAAAGTGTTAAGCAAGTTTTGGTGAATTTTGGTGTCACCCCTGTGGACATTGTGTAACTTGTTCCAATGTTGACAGGACAACTGGATTATGAAACTCAGAACATATTCAGACTTATCAAATTACTTACCATATAAATTGTCAGACTTGGGGCATGATATATTTTGCCACATGCCTTAGCAATCTAATATATGTGAGACTTACCATCAAGGAACTATGTTGGAGCATACATGTCCTAGGAATAATAGGGGCTACAGATGAGGAAGATATTACCCTATTTAAGAGAATTCTGAAACATTTTAGATTGTTCCATAATTGAGATGATACTCTTTTGCGCTTTGTTACTATTTGCGCCATGGTGCTATTTTGAGCTATTTACTGAGCTTAGATTGGATCCTGTTGAAATGGATGGAGTGGAGGCTCCAGAAAAAAAGAGAGGATATGTATTCATGCTTTCCAAATAAATAGAATTTTTATTAGAGCTCAAAACACACAACGCGTTTCGGAGAGTAAAAATCTCCTTTTTCAAGTGTAGATGAGGCAAGACATACTGACAGATACAACAACAAACTATTTAAAGGCTGCAGTGGGTTAAACCCACCCACAGTGGGAGGAACCATGCAATTATCATGCGCAGCCTTTATTCCCGCCATATGGGTATTGATAATGTAAGGGGACTATGAGTATATCGGCGCTTGCGCTGATTGTCCCTAGGTCTCGGTCATGCGCAGTAGAAAGGTTCCACTGCGCATGTTTCTATATAGAAAGGCGCCGCTCAGCTGTTTCTTATCGCTGAAGAGGTATCGGTTTCAATATAATCAGCTGGTTCTTGTTTATAAACATACTACACATGGGGAGGGAAGAAATTAAAACAAATGTTCGTGATATGGGCAATCGCTTAAGATCTGTAATTAGCGTCCAGATAAATGGTAGTGAGTTATAGGGCTAGTGATTATTGTGGATGCACTTTACTCAAAAGTAAAATAAGATACAATTAATAATGGTAAATTCAGAGAATTAGTGGTTACAAGAATCTCTTGCTCTGAAAAACAAAAAATTCATATGAACATACGGTTGAAATGTTCGGCAAAGGAGATTTTTGGGTGTATTACATTATATAAAAAAATAAACATAATATAATATATTATAAGACATTCATATGATAAAAATACAGTAAACATATTGTAAATATAAATATAGACATAAAAACAGTGATAGTAATAATAACATTATTAATAATAATAACATTAATAATAATAATAATAATACTACTAATAATAATAAAGCATGTTTCATATAGGAAAATACAGCATAATAAAATTATGAATAAATATAGATGAATGTGATTAAAAAGGATAATAAAATCACCATTAATGTCCTCTAGTCAAATACATTTTCAAGGGCTTCGTTAAGGCCTCCTGGTGTGAGTGTATTGTATTTGAAAATCTAATACATCTCCCTTTTTTTTAATTTCTCAAACCTATTATTAACATGAAGTGGGATTTGATCAATTGGTGTTATTTTGAAGCCCGCAAAGTCAGATTTGTGAGCTTGGAAGGCGTGTTTAGACACGCTGTGTTTTAGATACCCATTTGTAACATTAGACCTGTGTTTGTTCAGTCTTTCACGTAACGGCCTGATGATTCTGCCTACATATTGTAGGCCACAAGGGCACTCAAGAACATAATTACAAAATATGAAGAACAGTCTAGTGAGTATTTGATTTGGACTGTATCTTTCGTAGTAACACTTGTGATTGAGTCAACTCCATGATTAATTGTGTGGCAACATTTACACCTTTTGTGATTACATTTATATACCCCATTAGTTTGTAACGGTGTCTGGTTGATCATGCCAGGATACCATTGCCACCTGGATTCCTGTGATTCCGACGCCGAGAGATTCTGCTGCCTCCATACACAGTATTGATATGCATGTTCAGTAGTTGTGGCTCATCACAACTAACCCAGGTGAGAGTAAAACCACAACAGTGTCCACCAAATTAATCCATCTCTGCTGTGTAAACTCTCTACCTGTCCTTTGTGGACTCACCTCAATCACGGTGTCTATACAGATACTCCTGGTGGATCCCACCGTAATTTTTCTGTACATCAATTATATAAACAGTATTACACTATGTGCCGCTCGGCGTTGTTTCTTTTTTCTCTTTTTTGAATGTAGATTGGATCCTGGGGAGGCAAGTGGAAGACATGGTTAATACGAAAAGAATGTTAGTGGATCTATACATTAGATATTATCCTTTATAAAGAGTTTAATGATGATATTAATTTTTTTTTTTTTACCATAGTATGGTACTGGCCCTTTGTTCTTTCCTGTATTATTTTTTTGTCATAGTCAATTGAGGAATCTGTTAATATCTGATCTTGGGTATGTGTTTTTAATTTTCGATGTTATTTTTGGACATCATATTTTAGAGGGGTTGATTGTGGTTATAGTATATTTCAATGGTATGTACTGTAGTTACTGTTTATCTTGTTTATTTTAATTTGCTGTTTGTTTTGTTTCTATAGGTTTTCAATACACTTACATTGGGGAGGTTTCAGATAATTGAATTATTTGGAACATTTCTCTTTCTGCAATTTATTATTTTTTTTACAATTTATTCCTTTTTCACAATTCATTTACTTATACACTTTATATGCATTTTACTGTATTCTATTGGTACTCATTTTATTCACACGATATTGTACATTTTCAGATTGATCATTTACGATTATGCACACACACACACACACACACACATATACAGTTGAAACCAGAAGCTTACATACACTATATAAAAAGACACATCTGCATGAAATCAGAATAAACCTTTCCCGTTTTAGGTCAAAAAAAAATTTGATATTTGCCAAATACCAGAATAAAGAGAGACAGAATTTTTGAAGGCATTTTTATTACTTTATGGAAAGTCAAAAGTTTAAACTGTATGACTTGGGTGAAAAGTTTTGGATATCCTTTCACAAGCTTCTCACAATAGTTGGTATGAATTTTGCCCATTCCTCTTGACAGAACTGGTGTAACTGAGCCATGTTTGTAGGACGCCTTGCTAGCATCTGCCTTTTCAGCTTTGCCTATAAATTTTCAATAGGATTGAGATCAGGGCTTTGTGATGGACACTCCAAAACATTGACTTTGTTATCCTTAAGCCACTTTGTAACCAGTTAGGCAGTATGCTTTGGGTCATTGTCCATTTGGAAGACCCATTTGCGCCCAGGCTTTAACTTGAACCCATCTCCTTCCTGAGCCGTATATTGGCTGGACATTCCCATCTTGTTTGTACTTGTGTATAATTATTTGTACAGATGAACAAGGCACCTTCAGGTATCTGGAAATTGCACCCAAGGATGAACCAGACTTGTGAAAGTCCACAATTCTCTTCCTGATATCTTAGCTGATTTATTTAGACTTTCCCATGATGTTACACAAAGAAGCAGTGTGTTTCAGGTGTGCCTTAAAATACATCTACAGGTGTGTCTCTAATTAACTCAAATGTTGCCAATAAACCTATCAGAAGCTTCCAAAACATGACATCATATGGGCTGTCCCAAACATAGTAATCTTAGTGTATGTAAACTTTTGACTTTTCAGAAAGTAATAAAAATGCCTTAAAAAATTATCTTTCTCTCTCATTATTCTGGCATTTGGCAAATATAAATAATTTTGGTAATCCTAATTGACCTAAAAGGGGAAAGGTTTATTCTGATTGCATGTCAGATAGTGAGAAAAACATGCATATGTGTCTTTTTATATAGTGTATGTAAACTTCTGGTTTCAACTGTATATATGTAGTATAATATGTTATTTATATATTGTGACAGGACAAGGGGGGAGTGGTAATATGAGTATGCATTGTTTCCAGGTTCCTGTCATATACATTCTAAAAGCACCTAGGAAAGCTTGTAGCAAAGCTGTGTTTCTTGCTGGAGTGTATTGCCTGAAACCGGGTTATAAAAAAAAAGTTGCTGCTGCAGTAGAGAGAGCTAGGAGTGTCTTTATTCCATTTGGCTTCTTCAGTTATTTAAAATGATTGGGGCTGATACCTTGAAATCCACAGGTTGATAGCTCTCTGCTCCTGGGAAAACTCCTGCAATTTTAACCAAAGCTTTTTGTTGTGGGATGTTGTACAGTAGGCTCAGCTTTCAGAAGATAGCAATCTGTCATGTAAGTAGTGGCCAGATGGCCTAGGACTTTACAAGTATTATTCATTAAATATTAATTTATTATTATTATTTACGTATTTTCTACTGTTTCTGTTTTTGTTCCTTTTGCCTAAAAACCCACAAGCGAAGCTGGTTGCCGCCTGTTGCACCATACTTGCCTGTTGTGGACTGGTTTAATTGATTGTATTGTTGTAACATCTTTGTCTGTTCGGGCCTCTGCGCCATCCTCCGGTCACATGCTTTGGCGCAGGAGGCGTGTTTAGTTGTGATCCTTTGCACCTTGTGTAGCACAACTGAGGATCCGTTGCTGTGTGTCAGTCCAGCCAGTGCTTTAGTTCCTTTGGCTACTAGGGAGTTAAGTTAGTGCTTTTGACTGACATTCCTCCTAGCCAATCAAGTCTAGGGTGGATTCCTTTATATACTTTTCCAGCCCGCTCCCTATTGCTTGCTATTGCCTTTCTGTGAGTGCTGGTTCTATACAGTTTGTTGTTCGTATTTATATTTCTGACCTTGGCTTTTTCTTGTGACTACTCTCTTGGACTCTGTACCTCGCTGCTCGACTGGTTCCGACCCCTTGGCTAGCTGACCTCCCGTTTGTTGTTGTTTGTCTTGTCTGCATTTTGTGTTTTCACTTACATTATAGGAAGGGACTGTCAACCAGTTGTCCTCTACCGCCTAGGGTAGGTGAGGCAAGTAGGCAGGGACTGGGAAAGGGTTCAGCTTTAGGACTCACTGTCTTGTTGCTCCCTTCCTCGCAGGTTTCACCAGCAGCATACTTATTTTCCACCATAATTTCCAAATAAACTCTTCAAAAACCAGACAATGTGATTTTCTGATTTGTTTTCTCATTTTGTCTCTCATAGTTGAGGTCTACCTATGATGACAATTACAGGCCGGCCTCATCTTTTTAAGTGGGAGAACTTGCACAATTGGTGGCTGACTAAATACTTTTTTTTCCCCACTGTATGCAGATGCTCTAAAATATAATACACACCCAACAAATGCAAGAATTCAAGCTCCACTATTTCTCCAGTAGCAAGTATTTTTAAGGCAAGGTTTTATGATAATTAGGTTAGTGTTATGTTGAAATATCCGCTGCTGTTTCCACATTAGTTTTTTATATAATATATTTGCTGACTGGGATAGATAATATCCTAACATCTTAGTATTTTCTTTGTTGAATATTTTGAATTCTGCTCAGCTTTTGTGTCCATTTGGAGAATGAGTGGACCTGACCACCTACAAAGTAGAACAGACTGTACTTTGATTATGTCTATAACCAGAGTTCTATTGAGTCATTCTTTTCTTGTGAACTCTAATAACAAAATAATGGCTTTCTGCTGACATCTTATGTAGAACCTGAAAGAATATATGTCCTTATCAGCTGTGCATAGTACTACAGCCTCCTGGCATTAATATCTACTGAACCACAACATCAATCATGTTGAGAGGGGTGCACAATCCATTTCCTATACATCTCTCACACACAAACATTATATTCATTGGAAGAGGTCGCTAGTTCACAACCAATTCACTCACAAAGCAATAGCTTACATACCAGCTTCCTTTAGTGTTTAGCTCAGTCATATAGCTCGATGGCATTCTATAAGATTCTCTACCTTTATAATGTTAGTGTTCTTATTCATGATTAATGCCCTTACTAATTGTTTCTCGTTACCTTGTATTAAGCAAGACTAAATATTTTTCTGCTCCCAAAAAGGGATACTTTTTGGAAGACTTGTAAAAGCCATTGCTTCTTTTGATATATTTGTATAAATACATACAGGCATCTTCCACCAAAAAGTGATAATTATAATGGTAACAATTTTTTTATTTTATTTACAAAGGAGAATAATCCAACAATACAGTGTGTAAGCAAGCTGTTTGTTACCACTGGCCACAATCTGTTTACCCATATCTGTTGTTTTGACTTTGAAGTCGCTAAGTCTGTGTTTATGAATCACCGATAGAATTACCACTGATTATCCAAATCACTAAGAAAAATGTGGAGTGTCAAAAATTAAAACATTATAATTTTATTAGCCATGCATTACAAAGGCTGCTTCTCCAAAGCTAATCAAATATTCATGTAAATCTCTGTTCTTTCTATGCTGAAAAGTCAAAGAGGTGGTCCTATTAGCGACTCATAGCTCTTTGTGTATTACTGTGCATACAAACATAGCTGTCAATCATTTGGTAAAATTGCCCCCTGACCTTTCAACATAGAAAGAGCAGAGATTTAAATGAAGAAATTGCAAACTATACATATAAATCTTCTCATCTTTTCCTGTTCTATAACATGCCACTTGCAGATTAGACTACATTTTCCATGTGACAACTTCTTGTTAACTCTTTAAGAGTCATATTAAACTACATTTGATACCTTGACACACGTTTTGGCAGCTAGGTCTTTGCCTGGGGTGAACAGTGAGCTATTATTGGAATGTATAAACTCCAATGGGAAACCTGGAGCACAGCTGTCCATAATAGAAGAAAATTTGTATTACTGGTTTATTCACTGCACATGCATGATGTTCGACAATATCAGACAAACCCAACTTAATGTTATCTATTGTCTAGCAGCATAACAGGGATGCATAGCCTAGGCCACCACTCAAAAAATAACATGTACACCCTGGATGGAGCTTATTCACAGTAAATAAAATTGGCCACACAGGGGAACCTGTATGAATTAGAAAAAGATTGGTAGGCTTAACTTTATTCCCAATAAGTGAGTGATTTACCAGGGAGGAAATGAGTCGATGCCAGGAGATAAAAGAATTTTCATTTAATAAGATATGCCATATACTTTCTTATATTCACTCAAACTATTCATTTACTAGAAAAATTTTAAACAACATTTACTTAAGACACTGTAACCTAGCAATCGTGGTGTTTTTAGTTGTTGTGTTTGCGCATTTTTAAAGAAGTGCTCCATCAAAAACACTTTTCCTATTCCTTGTCTGATTGTCTTTCACTCTCCAGGCTTTTTTTCATGTAAACTGCCCTCATATTCCTGCAATTTAGGTTCTCCTCCACTCCAAATCAGACCTCATCTTAGCTTTTACATTTCTCTTTCTCTTTGCTCTGCTATGAATCCCATGATGAATCAGTACAGCATGACGGTAAGGTAAAGATTGTACTATAACTACCTGCTGTGGGCAGTGTAATTATCTTTCTCTATATATTCTCCTAAAATAACCTAAGAGACTAGGAGGCTGAGTTGTGAGCTTCTTCATCATAGCTGTGTGACAAGAACTATCTGCTCTTCAGTAGTTAGTGACAGAAGTTTGTCTCCCCTTGTGGGGAGCTTATATGCACAGTCCATCATACAGGACTTTTTACTGATGCACATTTTATTAGGTCACAGTGAGAGTCACATGATCTCATTGGATTGAAGGCTTCAGATAGAAAGGAATAGCTATATGAAGAAATACTGGCTGAATTTGATGTATATTGGGGAAATACAAAAATAAACAGAGATGGCCGAGCCTCTGAAGATTCACTAAATTTCAGGTGGTTTGGTCCAAATATTTGTTTTGGGTTGAATATGTTTGGTACAAGCCAGAGCTTAAATTGGTTTAAAACATAGTGTATGACATTTTCAGGACTCCTAGGATTCTAACTAGCCCATTTCTAGCTCACTAAGGCAAACAATGCTAAAGTTATATCAAAGAGACAGTAATGTGTAAGTCTAAGGCAAAATGAATGGTAAACAGTGGATATGAACTTTGAGTTTAACCATACACTGCACTGTCACCTGCTTTTACAGCGGGGAAAAAAGTATTTAGTCAGCCACCAATTGTGCAAATTCTCCCACTTAAAAAGATGAGAGAGGCCTGTAATTGTCATCATAGGTAGACCTCAACTATGAGAGACAAAGTGAGAAAACAAATCCAGAAAATCACATTGTCTGATTTTTAAATAATTTATTTGCAAATTATGGTGGAAAATAAGTATTTGGTCAATAACAAAAGTTCATATCAATACTTTGTTATATATCCATTGTTGGCAATGACAGAGGTCAAACATTTTCTGTAAGTCTTCACGAGGTTGGCACACACTGTTGCTGGTATCTTGGCCCATTCCTCCATGCAGATCTCTTCTAGAGCATTGATGTTTTGGGGCTGTCACTGGGCAACACGAACTTTCAAATCCCTCCAAAGGTTTTCTATGGGGTTGAGATCGGGAGACTGGCTAGGCCACTCCAGGACCTTGAAATGCTTCTTACAAAGCCACTCCTTCGTTACCCTGGCAGTGTGCTTGAGATCATTGTCATGCTGAAAGACCCAGCCACGTTTCATCCTCAATGCCCTTGCTGATGGAAGGAGGTTTGCACTCAAAATCTCATGATACATGGCCCCATTCATTCTTTCATGTACACGGATCAGTCGTCCTGGTCCCTTTGCAGAGAAACAGCCCCAAAGCATGATGTTGCCACCCCCATGCTTCACAGTAGGTATGGTGTTCTTTGGATGCAGCTCAGCATTCACTCTCCTCCAAACACGACAAGTTGTGTTTCTACCAAACAGTTCTACTTTGGTTTCATCTGACCATATGACATTCTCCCAATACTCTTCAGGAACATCCAAATAGTCTCTAGCAAACTTCAGACGGTCCCAGATATGTACTGGTTTAAGCAGGGGGACATGCCTAGCACTGCAGGATCTGAGTCCCTGGCGGCGTAGTGTGTTACAGACGGTAGCCTTTGTTACGTTAGTCCCAGCTTTCTGCAGGTCATTCACTAGGTCCCCAGTGTGGTTCTGGAATTTTTTCTCACCGTTCTTGTGATCATTTTGACCCCACGTAGTGAGATCTTGCGTGGAGCCCCTGATCGAGGGAGATTATCTGTGGTCTTGAATGTCCTCCATTTTCTAATTATTGCTCCCAAAGTTGATTTCTTCACTCCAAGCTGCTTGCCTATTGCAGATTCAGTCTTCCCAACCTGGTGCAGGTCTACAATTTTGTTTCTGGTGTCCTTCCACAGCTCTTTGGTCTTCACCATAGTGGAGTTTGGAGTGTGACTGTTTGAGGTTGTAGACAGATGTCTTTTATACTGATAACAATGTCAAACAGGTGCCATTACTACAGGTAATGAGTGGAGGACAGAGGAGCCTCTTAAAGAAGAAGTTACAGGTCTGTTAGACCCAGAAATCTTGCTTGTTTGTAGGTGACCAAATTCTTATTTTCCACCATAATTTCCAAATAAATTCTTAAAAAATCAGACAATGTGATTTTCTAGATATGTTTTCTTATTTTGTCTCTCATAGTTGAGGTATACCTATGATGTCAATTACAGGCCTCTCTCATCTTTTTAAGTGGGAGAACTTGCACAATTGGTGGCTGGCTAAATACTTTTTTCCCCACTGTATGCTCTTTAACATTTAAGTCAACAAAAAGTATCCCTTTATAGGAGCGTAATGTCGCACCAACATTGTGTTTTTATTGGGGTTATTTGTTATATTTTCTTGTTATTATGGCTTCATTGTGGCAGTGGAAAGTGGCACTGACAACTACAGGATTTATAAAGAAATTTGTGGTACACTGTCAGCATCCCTGCCAGTTGAGAAGTGAAGTGATGCAGAATTGACTTTATAAAAAAGATACCTTTATGGAACTGATGAAGGACCAAGAAGTGACAACTACATAATTTCAAGAAACATTTGTGGCACAATATCATCATGCCTCTACTACCAGCTGAAAAAGCTAATGTATATTCTGAAATGGAAAGGATTCTATGACCATGAGAACGGTACTTAAGAGCCAAAAATAGCCTGGGTTATCCAACTGGTTATTCAGGCATGGGAGTAAATGCCAGAACTACATAGTGTTGGCAGAGTGACAATTTACATAATTTCAAGAAAAAATATTGGAACACCATCAGTATGCTTGCCAGTAGAAAAGTAATAAAGAATTAAGTGCATTAAAAATCCACCAAAAATGACCCCTTTATGTGAGCACATTTGGCACTAAGTAGTGACAATTTGTAGAAATTCAAGTAAAATTTGTGACACACTGCCAATGTACTTAGCCTGCCAGCTGAAAAAGCTGGATATCTTACAAAAGTGATCATGGGGTAGAAGTTATTCTACCTCTCACTGTTATCTGCCCAACTGTGTCTGTGGTGTGCTACATGCAGTAATCATTCACTGTATACTGCTGCTCAAACAGATGCTCCAGCATGTGCCACAGTGCAACTCAATGTGCGCTTCACCATACAGCCATGAAATGAGGGAGTGGAAGTGGAAACAATGACTTTCCCTGGTAAAGTTGGGGGCGGGAAGTGATGCAATGTGGAGTAACTGGAGGAGGTGGATGGGTCCTGTCTGGTGTTGAAATTGGGCCTGCACCCATGAGGTGATATTAATATTAGCATGTGGCCTTGCTGCATTTTGGATGGTGGCCACTGATGCTCAAAATATTTATCCAATGGGCCTTGAAAGTTAAGCATTGTCCCTGCTATAATTGCTTCCTGATATGTTAACCCTTGTTGTTGTTAGTGACGAGCACCTGTACAGCATCCACTAACTCTTCTACTCCACAACACTCCCTGCATTTTGACTCTCTTATTCATTTGGCATAAACCTTTCCCCACATGTATGTTTCCAAGGAGAGGCTCACATGGAGATATCGAGCAGGGACAGCTTTGCTAGACAAATAATAGCGGCTAGATAATCTCCATCAAGACTGTGCACATGCTATCATTTGGCACAGCAGTGACTACACCTCCAGTGTCTTGGCCAGGTATGAGTTAAAGTTGCAGACCAGCCAGATGACTGGAAACATATTGCTGTCTACTGGAGAGCAATATCCATTTATGAATGACTTACATTGGTGTGGAAGAGGAGTAGAAGGAGAAGCAGATGGAGATTATAATGATAATGACAATGAACATGTGCTAGGTCTGGATGTATCCTGCCTACAAAGAAGATCATGGGGAGAAAGAATAGGACAGTGTTGCTCACTTTGCTTGCCAGTGCCACTGCCAAATTTATTTTGCACATAAGCTGGTAATGACATTACATATGAGTACGGAGAGACCTAATTCCTACAAGTGTGCCTGCATGAACATGGCTAATTTTCTGCTTCCAAATCATACACCTCGCCATGGATTTGTCATTTGGCAATATACAAAAAAAATTCTGATGCCAGTCGTATTGGAAATGTGTCTGCCATTGCTACCACCACTCAAGCTAGCCTTACACTTACCCTAGGCAGGTTTTTTTGAATGTTGGGGCTGCACATCAGATGGAATTCTTACTGTTGCAACTGCCACCACCCTCTTCCTCTGATGTTAAACTGACCCTGTTGCCAGGTCTTCTCTGCAATAGAATCATCACCGGATTCAGTAATTTCATCATCATCCCCATTTTTTGGTTATGGCTATGGGATTACTCTATACCCTCACAATTCCCAGTGGATTTCCCCCTAGTACCCCTAACAGAAGCATACCACCTACCACTGCTACCTACGCCACCACCAACAACTTTGCGTCCTCTACATTCAAAAAACACAGTTGTTCTTATCCAACTCATCAATAAGAGGAAGTCTTGGGCTGTGAGTAATATCCCTCTCATCAGATGCCCCATGACTACTAGGGAATGAAATCTATGCCAGTGAAGATGAAGAAGACATGGTTGGCAGTGCAGAAAGACAACATGGCAAATTACATCTTACAATAACAGAGGAGGAAGAGCACACAAAACCCTGACATTTGTTTTTCACTGGTTTCAAAAACTTTATTCTCAGGAAGTACACCAACACTGCTGCTACTGGTGGGGCTGCCAAGACCAGAAGTAGTGTTGCCACCCACATTTTCATTGTCAGTATTAGTACTTTTCCCTCCTACTACTTTAGCCTGTCCCCTGCCCTGTTTTTTACAGTCATTTTATTTCAATTCTTAATAGTGATTGGCGACAATTCTGAGACTTTGTATTTGTTTTTTTTTTTTGTTTGTTTATTATACTGCATGAGTCAGCTTGCTTTTTTTTTTTTTTTTTGCTGTGATAATGTATATAATGTGTAAAACTCAATACATTACAAAGGTTACTCACTGTCATTGGTTGATAGCTCTTCCTAATTCGGGGACTTCAGTGTCTCCTTTCTAGGCAACCAGGGCAAAGTGATATACTGTAAATAGTGTGCTACTAGCTGCAGTATAACAATTAGTTTTGCCAAAGGCTAAACACTTGCCTCTCTCTCCCCCACCCAAAGCACTGCTAATAAAATAACCCATGGGAGGAAATTAACTGGTGCTGCTCTCATGCTATTTCAAGAGAAATAGAGAGCCAGCAGACTTGTTTCCTATGGCTACATCTGTAGATATACAGTCAGGCCAACCAGTACCCTTACTACCTTGACCCTATCATTTTGCCGCATTTTTTGCGGCCTGAGGTCTGCTGCTGTGTGGCCACATATATATGCCTCACAAAAATAGAGATGGGTGAATCAGCTCGTAATGAGCTGGGTTCATTCCATATATTCCAAATTGTTTGGTTTTTAACAAAACTGTACAAATGGTGATTGGCTTTGGACAAAGAAAAGTGGCTGTGATATGAGAAAATTCGCGCCTCCACGTGTTAGACCAGGAAATACAGAGCAGACAATGTCATGTGTGCAGTGACTCACACATCACGTGATAGCAACATCTGACAGTCTCAGCCAATATACAGTGGTAGGTGGACCTTACAGTGCTGATGTGATATATGACTATATAAGCTTGTGCACTCACCTTTATTTGCTGTAATGGAGGAAAAGCACACACATCTATCCCAATGCAGCTCATAGCTATCCTTTTAGCTAGGCTATAGTCAGCACAAGTCAGAATTGAAAACTAAACAGTAGTTATAGGAGTACTTAGAGAGTATCAATCAATATACACAGGCAGATTAGTAGTGCAGTGCTAGAATAGAATTGAATAGACAGACATAGATTGATAGGACAGGATCAGTCAGTGCGTCTGTGCTGCTGAAGAAAGTTAACTCTTTCATTGCCATGCAATTATTTAGATGGCTTATCTCAGTCAAAGGAGGATATTGCATCCGAAGGTGATGTTATCTTGAGTCAGGCTTCTATGTGTTCCTCTTCCTCCTACATAACACACAATTTACCACTGGGCTTTTCTAGACTGTCAGCCATGTCTCCTTCACATTCTTCACTTCCACAGATTCCTGGTAGTGATGTAGCACCTGCTGAGCAATCTATTTATCCTAGTCAGAGCAATCTTCCTCCTCTTTTTGATGAGCTGTATGAGAATAGTCAGCATTGTGTGCAAGCAGAGGAGGAAGACATGATGACTGTTGGTGGTGGTGGAGGTCATAGTGACAGGTGGTGTGGTACTACTATTAGTAGTCGTTCTGGTATGAGACTTATAGGGATATTTGGAGGTGTAAATTCTGATGGTGTGCATAGCCATGATGATGATATGTTAGAAAAAAGCAGGGAAGATGATGATGATGACATTGTTGCTAATGATTCTCTTGTGAATAGGACCTGACAACCTGGTCAGGTTGAAAAAGTGACATCAGATGAAGAGGGTGGTGGCGGTGGTGATAGTAACTCCAGCTATTGCACAGGTCCAACATACAAAAAGCCTGCCCAGAAAAGATCTAGGGGAAAATCTCAGGGTGGGGGTGATGGCACTGGTGGTGGAACTAGCAGACTTGTTTCCACTGCTGCTGCAGCAGCAAGTACACGTGGTCATCTACCATGTGGGAATTTTTTTGTACATTGCCAAATAATAAATCAATGGTGATGTGCAAGATCTGCAAGCAGAAACTTAGCCGTGGTCGCACAGGAACAGTTGTAGGAACAATATCTCTACATACTCACATGAAAAGACATCACGCTCTTATTTGGAAAAATAGATTTGACAAAGGCACTGGCAGGATAAATGAGAAAAGCTATTCTTCTACTCCTCCCTGTGATCTTCCTGTTAGTCAGGTCACATCTACACATAGCACTAGCACATGGTCTTCATTATCAACATTATCACCAACTGATTCTCCTACTCCTCTTCCATGCCAGTCATCCATAAGGGAATGTGCAGGCAGGAGACAGCAATATGCGCAGTCAACTTAACTCACACCTGGCCAAGCTGCTGGTGGTGCAGTCTCTGCCGTACCACTTATTGGATTCCACTGCATTTTGGCAACCAATGGCAGGTGCTCAATTTCAATAGAGGATACCCAGGCGCCATTATTTCTCTAGGAAAGCTGTCCCTGCTTTATATCGCCATGTGTCGGGGAACGTGGGCCTTTCTTTGGATACATCAGTCTGGGGACAGGCGCACACCACAAGTGGAGAAGCAATTATGGACAAGGACAATATATGGCTTTCACGGGCCATTGGGTCAATGTTTTGAGCAGCAGCGGCCACAATCCAGAAATGCAGCAAGGTCAGATGTTAGCTTTATCCCCATTGTGTAGACCCAGTTCTGACACCATGTTGAGCCCATCCACCTCCTCTGGATCCTCCTCTTTGGACCGTTTCCTGCCACCATCTTAACTAGAGCAAGCCGTCGATTCCATTACTCACAGGGACAATGTGTTAATTCAAGATACATCATTGGAGGCTCATGAGTAGTGTTGAGCGAACCCATCGAAGTTCGGGCTCAATGAGTTTGGCTGAACTTTGCCCAAAAGTTCGGTTCGGATACCCGAACTTCACCCAAACCCCGTTGAAATAAAAATTGGCTGTAAAATGGAGATAGTAAGGGTTAGAGGGCTGCAAAATGAGGGTAATAACAGGGCAAGTGCCCTGCAAAAAATAGGGTAGGGAAAGTACTTAAAATAATAACATAAAATAAAAAAATAAAATAAAAAAATAAATTTAAAACATTTTTAAAAACAAATAAAATAAAATTATAATTTTGAAACTGGTGGTAGAAGTCCAGTGGGAGGAGGAGGAGGAGGTGGATGTGGCGGTGTAAGTGGAAGAGGCAGGAGAGGAGGTAGCCAACACTTTAACCACTCACTCAGGTGCTGGCACAGCCAAGTCCTGTGGGATCCATGCCTGGTTCATCTTAATGAACGTAAGTATGTCCACGTTGGCTGTGGATAGACAGATCCTCTTGTCGGTGATGACACCCCCTGCAGTGCTGAACACACATTCTGATAGGACACTTGCCGCAGGGCAGGCCAGCACCTCCAAGGAATAGAGGGCAAGCTCTGGCCATGTGTCCAATTTACCAACTCAGAAATTGAATGGGGAGGACCCATCACTGAGTACCAGGAGATGTGTCGACAGATACTCATCCACCATGTGAGTCAAAGTCTGCCTCCTGGTACTACGGACCATTTCCGATGGTAGTGGATGTTTCGGAGAATTGAATAGGGTGTTCCACATTGTAGACATGCTGACCCTCCCTTCTGAGATCGTGCTGGTGTACCTGATGTGCGGGCAACTTCCTCCTCCTCCTCCTCGGCCTCGTGCTGCCACTGAGCCCTCAATGTCACATGGGAACTCTGCCAGTAGTGCCTCTACCAGAGTGCACTTGTATTCTCTAATTTTTCTAACATGCTCCAGTGGTGGAATCAAGGCTGTTATGTTATCCTTATAGCGGGGATCCAGCACTGGTGACTATGTGGGCAACTGGGCTGCCATTTGTGCAGGCACTGGAGCATGTAGTGGCTCATGTGAGGCAGGCTTCCCTGAGGCAAAGACAAGCTGTCCTCGGTGGGAGGTGTCTCCTACTCCTCCTCCGCATCCCCCCAGCCACGCTCCAGTGACGCCCGTGAGCTGTGCTGGGTGCCACTCTGTGAGGAAAACTCCTCCTCCTCCAAAACTGTCCCCTGGCTGGGCAGTGGAGTACATGACCACTGTTGGCCCAGCAACCCACCCTGCGAGCCATGTGTGGACTGGCGTGACACCTGTGCAAATGGGTGTACCTCTTCCTCCTCTGCTTCCTCCTGTGCCACTATTACATCCTCCATCATGGCCTGAAGTGTTTTTTCTAGCAGGCAAAGGATGGGGATGGTAGCGCTGATGATGGCGTCATCAGCGCTGACCATATTGGTGGCGTATTGGAAGCACTATAGCATGGCACAAATGTCTCTCATGGAGGTCCCCTCATTCGTGGTGAAGTGCTGTTGGTCAGCACTTCTACTTGCCCGGGTGTTCTGTAGCCTGAACTTAACTATTGCCTGCTGCTGCTCACACACCCTTTCCAGCATATGTAAAGTGGAAATCCACCTGGTTGGCACATCACATATGAGGCGGTAGGTGGGAAGGCTAAGTTCCTTACTTGTCCACGTGTCAGTTTTGTTGTGCTCCTTGCCAATAATGGCATTGCGCAGTGCACATGTAAGGGAATCACTAGAGGAGCGATTCCCCAGTAGCTGCTGGAGAACTTAGGGGGGAGGGGCACAACAAGACAGTGGACCCTAAGCTGAATCCCCCCACTGTCCCTGGCTAACTTGCCCGATCTGTCCTAGGTGACAGCCAGCAACTAGTCGACAGTCCCTTCTTATAATAAGTGATAACACAGAACGCAGACAAGACGCACAACAACAATGGGAGGACAGCAAGCCAAGGGATCGGTAACAATCGAGCAATGCAGTACAGAATCAAAATCCAAGAGAATAGTCAAAGGTAAGCCAGTGGTCAGAAAATCAGAAGAGCAGGTAACAAAGAAAAAGGAGTATAGCCAGTAAGCGAAATGCAATATCAGGCGCCAATGGGAAAGTGAGCAAACAATAAATAGGGAGAAAGAACCCGCCCCAGACTTGATAGGAGGATAGGCTGTCAATCACAAAGGCAGGACTAAAGTTAACTCTTAGTGGAGCAGGGGGAGAGCAAGGTGAAGGAGAAGGGCGTGGTGGAAAATCAATTAAGGAGGTGAGGGAATAGGACAGTGTTCAGACAATACAAGAAAAACCCAAAGGAAAGAATCACAACCGGGCACGCCTCCTGCGCCGCAGCGTGCGCCCGGAGGACGGCACCAAAGCCCGGACAGGCAAGGATGTTACAGTGCCCCCCTTTTTACGAGGGGCCTCTGGACCCTCGCCAGATGGACCAGGTTTCGAAGGGTTCTGGTGATGAAAGAGATTAATTAAACGTGGCGCATGTAGGTCCATACCAGAAACCCACGTTCGCTCTTCCGGGCCATAACCCTTTCAGTGCACGAGGTACTGAACAGCATTCTGCACCCGACGGGAATCCAGAATTTTTTCTACTTCATATTCTAGTTCCCCTTGGACCACCAACAGCACAGGTGGACTGGAAGACGTAAGGACAGGGGAGATATACTTCTTCAAAAGCGACTTGTGAAAGACGTTGTGGATACGAAAAGAACTTGGAAGTTGTAATTTAAAAGATACTGGGTTTATGAGTTCAGAAATGACATAGGGCCCAATGTAATGTGGTGCAAATTTTCCCGAAGGAACTCTAAGACGCAGATTCCTAGTGGACAGCCAGACTCGATCTCCCAATCTGTATTCAGGGCCAGGTAAGCGTCTTTTATTTGCCTGCCGTTTTTGATATTCTTGGGCTTTAACCAGACTCAGACGAGCCTGGGCCCAGACTGTGCACAGTCGCTGATAAGTATGTTCGGCGGTGGGATTAACAGACTCGGTGCTACGGAGAGAGGAGTACCTGAGGTTAAAACCATAGTTGTAATAAAACAGAGACATTTTAGTGGTGACGTTAACCCTGTTGTTTATTGCAAACTCTGCTAGAGGAAGAAAGGTTCTCCATTTTTCTTGAGCATCAGACACAAAACACCTTAAGTACTGTTCCAAAGTTTGGTTGAATCTCTCTGTCTGGCCATTGGTCTCCAGGTGGAACGCGGAAGAGAAAGACAGAGAGACCCCCAGGCGACCACAAAATTCCTTCCAGAATCTAGAGACAAATTGTACACCCCGATCAGATACAATATTTTCCAGTACACCATGCAAGCGGAGTGTGTGGTTAATAAACAACGAGGCTAAACGTGGAGTACTAGGAATTTTCTTTAGGGGTACAAAATGACACATTTTGGAGAATCTATCCACAACAACCCAAATCACAGTCTTCCCTTGGGAACAAGGCAAATCAGTAATAAAGTCCATTGACAAATGGGACCATGGTCTCTTAGGTATAGGAAGGGGATGAAGAAGGCCCTCGGGTAATCTCCTAGGAGTCTTCATCTTAGCACATGTCTCACAGGCAGCAACAAATTCACATATGTCTCGAGACCAGGACGGCCACCAGTAAGAGCGGGAGAGAAGGTATTTAGTCCCAACGAAGCCGGGATGTCCCGTTAAGGTAGAACAATGAATTTCCTCCAAAACACGAAGACGAAGATTTGGAGGTACAAATAGTTTCCCAGTGGGAGTATTACTGAAAGCAAGATCTTGTGAATTAACCACTAAAGTAGCAAGATCAGGAGTAATAATGGCGAGAACCACTCCGGGAGACAAGATTTTATCTGGGACATCCTTAGGGGCACCGCTGGGACCAAAACTGCGAGATAGGGCATCAGCCCGTACATTTTTAGAGCCTGGACGATAAGTCACCACTAAATTAAAACGAGTGAAGAATAGCGCCCAGTGGGCCTGCCTAGGAGGCAGTTGCTTAGCGTTATCCAGATATAGTAGGTTCTTATGATCTGTGAATACTGTGATCTGGTGTTTGGCCCCCCTCGAGGAAATGTCTCCACTCCTCGAATGCCCATTTAATGGCTAGGAGTTCTCGATTACCAACGTCATAGTTGCGCTGCGTAGGAGAGAATTTCCTCGAGTAGAAGGCTACAGGTTGCAAACACGTAAAATTTTCAGAGCCCTGAGACAACACGGCACCAACCCCCACTTCAGAGGCATCAACCTCAATAATAAATGGGCGATCATAGTCTGGTGGTACTAATACAGGAGCCACAACAAAACATTTCTTGAGATGTACAAAAGCCCGTTCCGCTTCCGGAGTCCATTTGGTCACATCGGCACCTTTCTTTGTGAGATCCGTTAATGGCTTCACTATAGAAGAGAAATTCTTAATAAATTTTCAATAATAGTTGGAGAAACCCAAGAAACGTTGTAGGGCTTTAAGGTTGGAGGGACGTTCCCAGTTATTAATAGCCGTGACTTTTAGTGGATCCATACAAAAAGAATCGGGAGTAATAACGTAAAACCGAGGAAGGTGACCCTTTGGACTCCGAACAGGCATTTGGACAGTTTGGCAAAGAGAGAGTTTTGACGCAAAAGTAGCAAAACACTCCTGACATGCTCAATATGTGTGGCCCAATCAGGAGAGAACACTAGAATATCATCCAGGTAGCCAACCACATAACGACCGAGCAAGTCTCTAAAGATATCGTTAACAAAGTGTTGAAATACTGCGGGTGCATTACATAACCCGAAAGGCATTACCAAATATTCAAAGTGACCTTCCGGGGTGTTGAACGCAGTTTTCCATTCATCTCCTTCTCTAATCCGGATCAGATTGTATGCCCAACGGAGGTCAATTTTAGAAAATCAGCGGGCACCCACAATCTGATTGAAAAGATCAGGGATCAGGGGAAGAGGGTACTGATTTTTAACTGTAATTTTATTTAATTCTCAGTAGTCAATGCATGGTCGCAGTCCGCCATCTTTCTTTTTAACAAAAAAGAACCCAGCTTCCATGGGAGACTGAGACGGACGGATGTGACCTTTAAGAAGACTATCCTAAGTGTAATCCCGCATAGCCTCACATTCAGGAGCAGAAAGATTGAAGATCCTTCCCTTAGGGTATTTGGAGTCGGGAAGGAGTTCAATCGCACAATCGTAAGGTCTATGCAGCGGTAAAACTTCAGCAGCTTTAGCATCAAAAACATCATGAAAATCAAACAGAAATTCAGAAAGAAGCGTCTCCTCACTGAGACAATCGGAGGTATGCAAAGCAATACAATGGGAGGAGCACTGATTCCCCCATTTCACTAACTCTTTTTTGGGCCAATCAAAGGTAGGGTTATGGAGGTCTAGCCAGGGAAGCCCTAAAATAATATCAGACGAGAGATCCTCCATAACAAAAAAACTCATGAGCTCCATATGTATTGAGCCCACTTGCAAAGAGAGTAAGGGGGGTTTTAAAACGGATTTTACCCCTGGCCAGTGGAGTAAAATCCGCCCCAGTAACCAACAGAGGAGTATCTAATGATACAAGTTCAATACGTAAAGCAGAAACAAAAGAAAATTTAACAAAGTTAGTGGCAGCCCCAGAATCTACTAGGGCCTGCCCAGAAACAGATCTGCCCCCAAAGGACAGAGACACAGGTAACATCAATTTGTGAGATTTTTCAGAAGATACTTGACTGCCTGAGTGGTTCTTCTGAATACCACTCAGGCCCTGAAGTTTTCCGCTGGTGTACGTGGTTTGATGGAACAGTCTCGGATGAGATGAGCTGGTTTGCCGCAATACAGGCAGAGATGATTCCGGAGACGATATTCTCATCTAGCCTTGGTATCCAGTGCTCCCAACTGCATAGGCTCATCTCCAGGGGTGACAGAAGGAGAAACAGATTTTTTAACAGAAAGAGAGGGATAGACAGAAGACTTAGTGGGACCAATCCCCACCCTCTCTTTACGTCTGTCCTGGAGTCTCCTGTCAATGTGGACAGCTAAGGTCATGGCCTTTTCTAAGGTAGGGGGATCAGGGTGACCTACCCAGTCATCCTTCACTGAATCATTCAGGCCTTGTTTAAAAAGAGCTTTCAAAGCGGAGTCACACCAACCTGCTGTTATACTCAACTTCCGAAACTCAGAGCAGTAAGTTTCAGCGGATAGGTTACCTTGCCAGAGGGTAAGAAGTTGGGACTCAGCAAGTCCAATTTGATCAGACTCAGCATAAATGGCCCCCAAAGACTTAAAAAATTTTCCTAGATCTGTCCACTCCTCTGCCTCAGGGTTGAGTTTAAGGGCCCAAGTCTGTGGAACCCCCGGTAAGAGGGAAATGACCACCCCCACCATCTGAGATTGCAACGCATGAGGGTTGACCTGAAAATACAATAGACACGATTCCCTGAACGTCTCAAATTTACCTCGGTCCCCTGAAAACCTATCCGGGAGTAACATTTTAACCCTGGGGAGGGAAATGACAGCAGGTGGTGTAGCAGCGGCCTCAGCTTGATTCTGGGTGAGAGTGTGTACCTGGTTGGCCAACTCAGACACCAAACCTGCCAAACCCTCCATTCGAGTCACAAGGTCCTGAATAGAAGGAATGCTAGTAATGAGTAGAAGGGTTAAAGTTTTTTTTTTTATGGCCTGCTATTCTGTAAGGGAATCACTAGAGGAGCGATTCCCCAGTAGCTGCTGGAGAACTTAGGGGGGAGGGGCACAACAAGACAGTGGACCCTAAGCTGACTCCCCCCCACTGTCCCTGGCTAACTTGCCCGATCTGTCCTAGGTGACAGCCAGCAACTAGTCGACAGTCCCTCCTTATAATAAGTGATAACACAGAATGCAGACAAGACGCACAACAACAAAGGGAGGTCAGCTAGCCAAGCGGTCAGTAACAATCGAGCAATGCAGTACAGAATCAAAATCCAATAGAATAGTCAAAGGTAAGTCAGTGGTCAGAAAATCAGAAGAGCAGGTAACAAGGAACAAGGAGTATAACCAGTAAGCGAAATGCAATAGCAGGCGCCAATGGGAAAGTGAGCAAACAATAAATAGGGAGAAAGAACCCGCCCCAGACTTGATAGGAGGATAGGCTGTCAATCACAAAGACAGGACTAAAGTTAACTCTTAGTGGAGCAGGGGGAGAGCAAGGTGAAGGAGAAGGGCGTGGTGGAAAATCAATTAAGCAGGTGAGGGAATAGGACAGTGTTCAGACAATACAAGAAAAACCCAAAGGAAAGAATCACAACCGGGCACGCCTCCTGCGCCGCAGCGTGCGCCCGGAGGACAGCGCCAAAGCCCGGACAGGCAAGGACGTTACATCACACCTTATTTTCTCCACAACCTGTTGGTGCAAGGCAGGGATGACCTGCTGAAAGAAGTAGTGGTGGCTGGGAATGACATATTGTGGGACAAACGCCGCCATAAGACTCTTAAAGCCCTCCGTCTCCATCAGCCTGAATGGGAGCATTTTGAAGGCCAGCAATTTTGAAATGTTCCCATTCAGGACCAGAGCTCATGGGTGAGATGGGCCAAACTTCCGCTTTCTCTCCAATGTTTGGTGGATAGAAAGCTGAACGCTTCCCTGGGATGGTGTGGACAGGCTTGGTAATGGTGGTGCTAGTGGTAGTGGTGGTGTCACATCCTCCCTTTGCGGGGAGACAGGTGGCCTTCTCGCTCGGGAGGCAGTGGTAGAGGCTGAGACAACCAAAGCAGCAGAGGGAGTCTCAGCTGTTTCCATGTTTTTTTGGTGTCTCATCCACTGCGGCTCGTGTTTTGTTTGCAGGTGCCTGGTCATACACGTGGTGCTGAGAGTATTCACACTTTTCCCTCACTTCAGGGACTGACGGCACAACGTGAAAATGACCTGTGTTTTGTCTTCTGCACACTGCTTTAAAAAATGCCATGTCGGAGAGATCCACTGAGCCAGCTTTTGTGTGCTCAGTCCCTGGGCGCGGTGGGTAGCAGCAGGCGACGTCGTGGCTATGGGCTGACCGCTGTGCCTTTGCACCCTTCTCCTTCTTCTGCTGGCTACCTGTGGCTGCATGGCCACCACTTCTTCCTCTGAACTATCATTGTCTTCAATCCATTTGGTTGAGGACCTCATCATCACCCCCTCGAATTGTCTTCTCACCGCTGCCCTCCTTGTCAATCTCCACACTGCAGAAAGCAGCAGCAGTTGGCACTTGGTTTTCATCCTCATGGTAGATGGCCTGTGATGGTCCGCTGTCCACATCCTTATCCTCCAACACAAGTTGTTGAACATCTGGGAACTCTATGTCTGCAACTGGGTCAGGGGCAGGTAGATGGCACACGGAATCCCATCTAGGTGAGTCATCATAGAGCATTATTGACTGCTCCATGACTTGTGGCTGAGACGGCCTTGTTGTTTTGAAGTGGGGCGGGTAGAAGACAATCCGATGGACTATCCGAGGCACTATTTAAGTGAACCTTTGGAGGGAGTTGAAAGTCTGTGTTGCCCAGCGACAGCCCCAAAACATCCCTGCTCTAGAGGAGATCTGCATGGAGGAATGGGCCAACATACCAGCAACAGTGTGTGCCAACCTTGTGAAGATTTACAGAAAACGTTTGACCTCTGTCATTGCCAACAAAGGATATAGAACAAAGCATTGAGATGAACTTTTGTTATTGACCAAATACTTATTTTCCACCGTAATTTGCAAATAAATCCTTAAAAAATCAGACAATGTGATTTTCTGGATTTGTTTTCTCATTTTGTCTCTCATAGTTGAGGTCTACCTATGATGACAATTACAGGCCTCTCTCATCTTTTTAAGTGCGAGAACTTGCACAATTGGTGGCTGACTAAATACTTTTTTTCCCCACTGTACATGTAGATGATTAGTCATTGCAGATTTGTTGGCATCTAATTTTCTCCATTGTCCAGTAGAAGCAAAGTGGATGAGATTTAAACAAATCCCATCCAAGCTCTGCTTCAAAATCTCACAGCATAAACTGAACTGAGGTACAGAATGTATATCAAGAGCGTGTTAACTTATACTGCAGGACATTCTGAGTGTTTTTTGTTGTGGAGTTGTTCATGAAAATCCACTGCTGGGATCCTGCAATGGAATTTCAGCAGTGGACACATCCTATGTGGAAGTATCTGCAATGTCTATAAAAAAGTAGATATAGGGATATACAGTGCCTTGTGAAAGTATTCAGCCCCCTTGAACTTTTCAACCTTTTGCCACATTTCAGGGTTCAAACATAAGGATATAAAATTTTAATTTTTTGGTGAAGAATCAACAACAAGTGGGACACAATAGTGAAGTGGAATGAAATTTATGGGATATTTTAAACTTTTGCAAAAAATAACAAACTGAAAAGTGGGGCGTGCCAAATTATTCGGCCCCCTTAAGTTAATACTTTGTAGCACCACCTTTTGCTGCGATTAAAGCTGCAAGTTGCTTGGGGTATGTCTCTATCAGTTTTGCACATTGAGAGACTGAAATTCTTGCCCATTCTTCCTTGGAAAACAGCTCAAGCTCAGCGAGGTTGGATGGAGAGCGTTTGTGAACAGCAGTTTTCAGCTCTTTCCACAGATTCTCGATTGGATTCAGGTCTGGACTTTGACTTGGTCATTCTAACACCTGGATACGTTTATTTGTGAACCATTCAATTGTAGATTTTGCTTTATGTTTGGGATCATTGTCTTGTTGGAAGATAAATCTCCGTCCCAGTCTCAGGTCTTTTGCAGACTCCAACAGGTTTTCTTCCAGAATGGTCCTGTATTTGGCTCCATCCATCTTCCCATCAATTTTAACCATCTTCCCTGTCCCTGCTGAAGAAAAGCAGGCCCGAACCATGATCCTGCCACCACCATGTTTGACAGTGGGGATGGTGTGTTCAGGGTGATGAGCTGTGTTGCTTTTACGCCAAACATATTGTTTTGCATTGTGGCCAAAAAGTTCGATTTTGGTTTCATCTGACCAGAGCACCTTCTTCCACATGTTTGGTGTGTATCCAAGGTGGCTTGTGGGAAACTTTAAACAAGACTTTTTATGGATATCTTTGAGAAATGGCTTTCTTCTTGCCACTCTTCCATAAAGGCCAGATTTGTGCAGTGTACGACTGATTGTTGTCCTATGCACAGACTCTCCCACCTCAGCTGTAGATCTCTGCAGTTCATCCAGAGTGATCATGGGCCTCTTGGCTGCATCTCTGATCAGTCTTCTCCTTGTTTGAGATGAAAGTTTAGAGGGACGGCCGGGTCTTGGTAGATTTGCAGTGGTCTGATACTCCTTCCATTTCAATATGATCGCTTGCACAGTGCTCCTTGGGATATTTAAAGTTTGGGAAATCTTTTTGTATCCAAATCCGGCTTTAAACTTCTCCTCAACAGTATCACGGACCTGCCTAGTGTGTTCCTTGGTCTTCATGATGCTCTCTGCGCTTTAAACAGAACCCTGAGACTATCACAGAGCAGGTGCATTTATACGGAGACTTGATTACACACAGGTGGATTATATTTATCATCATCAGTCATTTAGGACAACATTGGATCATTCAGAGATCCTCACTGAACTTCTGGAGTGAGTTTGCTGCACTGAAAGTAAAGGGGACGAATAATATTTCACGCCCCACTTTTCAGTTTTTTATTTTTTACAAATGTTTAAAATAACCAATAAATTTTGTTTCACTTCACAATTGTGTCCCACTTGTTGTTGATTCTTCACCAAAAAATTTAAATTTTATATCCTTATGTTTGAAGCCTGAAATGTGGCAAAAGGTTGAAAAGTTCAAGGGGGCCGAATACTTTCGTAAGGCACTGTATATGATATCTAGAAATTGTCTTTGTTGAATCAAATTGTGAAGCACCAGACCTTGGTAGCCTGAAAATTGCCACTAATGAAGGGTCATGTGATGCTTCAGTGTTCACCACCACATCATATTTGAAGGGGTTGTCCAGGGAGTGTTAATTTACTCACCTGTCCAAAGTTATTGCAGCTGATGGACCCAGGGGTTCCGGCCACGTTAAGGCCCCTGGGTCATGTGCTATGAAGCAGCCTCAGGTGCTGGTCTGCCTCCCAGGCCACTCCCTCCTCCATCGATCTCACAGGTAATTATATAAGATTGTTGGAGGAGGAAGTGGACCAACCCCGGAGGCTGCTTTGGATCACATGGCCTGGAACAACCATAGGAACAACCAGTTTACTGCAGAGTACTATTACAGTGCGGGGCAGGAAAAAGTTCACTACTGTCTGGAATTATGAAGAAAGCATTTGCAAATAAAAGAGGACTCTATGTGGGGAATGAAGGAAACTTATAGTAGTAAAGTGGTTGATGCTATAAGGGGAACATTATATAATAAAAGTAGCTGTTTGTGGATTGTACTATGAGAGCATAGGAGAATCTGGCAGTAAGTGGTTAACATGACAATATTTAGAACTGGTACAGGTGTCCTATTTGATAACTCTATATGTAATGTGGGAGGATTGGCTCAGTGGTAGCAGCAGTGGACCCAGGCAGTCAGAGACAGACACAAAAAGGTCAGATATCAACAGGTTGTACCCTGTACGTTTATTTTCAAAAACAGCAAAACAAAATAAGCCTTAACAGTCAGGCAAAAGATAACAGAAATCCTGCTCATCTGAGCAACTAACTAAACAAAGAAGCCCTAGCTATACGTGTGGCTTGCTTCAGCCACACAGTCAACACACAGGGCAAAAACACAGACACAAGTTCACTCTGGTCTCTCACCAGTTGTCAGGGTCTTGGGACAGAACCCAGCTCCTCCTCTCCCCCAGGAACTGCCCAGGACTGAGGTCTTGAAAACCTTTTATAGGCCTTTAATGAGGCCCAGTTCCCACCTGTGACTGAAGGCCCCCTCCCTAGTAGGACAAGAAGTGGTTAATAGAAAAGGCCTTCTCACAGCTGAGGTTTTGTTACAGATATCCATGTTGCAACCTCACTTACCATACATAAGAGAGGAATCTGGGCGAGATATACAGTAGCGACCTTCCAGAACTTTACCTGTCACCTTCTCACAGTATATAAATATTTTTTTTTTTGTAGGAAAAGTCATATGCCTTGTTGCTGGGGCACCTGATCATCTAAGATAACGGTCACAAGTAACTAGTTTGACTAAACAAAAAAAAGTAGATACATATACAACAACCCCTTTAAAAACCTTAGGAACACCACTGTAAGTACCAATGGCCAGAACTGAAGTACATCAAATTACAAAATGTGACTATGTTATAAGTACAATAATTCAACATTTGGGGCCTTTTAATTTTGCCCGGGCCCCGCTTTGTCTAAAACCGGCCCTAGTTGCTACATGTGTTGAGATTTGCTATTGTAAATATAGTCGAGGCTATTTTCCTCTTTAAGAATAAGACATGGACCTCCATGTCAGAATGTGGGAAGTTTACACCAGCAAGAAATGTGTTTGGTCAGAAGAGGAGGGTGGTGTAAAGTTACTGAATCATGGAGGAGGGGGAAAGGGGGTAGTCAGAAGATGAAAAGTAGAGAGAAAGAGAAGAGTAAAAGGGGAGACCGGAGTGCTGCGCAGTAAAGCGCAGGGATCTTGACTGGGGGCGGGCTGTAGGGGGGACCAATAACGCGCTAGGGCGCGAAGAATTGGGGGCGGGGCTTAACCCCGTTCGAATTGACTATGCCGCGCAGCCCGGGAAGCGGCCATTCCGGAGCTGCGCGGCATGCTAACGAGCGGTCAGCTCCCTCCCCCCCCCCCACCTTTTCACTGTAATGGCATCCCTCGATACCATCCTGGAGCAGATCAGAGCTGCTGCCGGCGTCCATGGTGAGGCCTGGCTGCAGGAGCGGCTGGCTGACATTATGCAGCCTGCCGCCCCCCCCCCATTAACCCTTCACTACCCCCGGAGGCGTCTGAGCGGCGGCGGCCGCGCAGGACTCGCCCGCCGGCACGTTTGAGCCCTGATGAGCCCCCTAGGGCCCGGCGACATAGGAGTCCCTCTCGGGCCCCTCCAGGCCGGGCACCCCGCTCCACTGCTCAGGCGCGGAGGTCCCGGTCTGGGAGGAATCCTGCCAGTCGCCTGGCCCCTGCGGAGGTGGAGATCCCTGCCACTGGCCTTAGTGGGGGGACCTCCACATCCAGTCTCCATATGGCTACAGCACGTGGTGCAGCGGTCCCCTCCTGTGATGCTCCAGCGGGGAGGGGGACTGTGTCTTCAAGTCCCGTCGGTTCCGGCTTTCCAAGTGCCCTTGGTACAGCAGCGGGAAATTCTGAACGACGAGCAGCACGGCGCTGGCCCCTCCTTCACGGCACCACAGCCCCGGTCCGAGGTGCATCCAGTGGTTTCAAGTGCATACGCGGGTGCAGGTCAACCTTCCCAGGGATGTCGGTCGTGCTGCAGCTGTCAGCGGGATGGTTCTCAACAATCAACAGGCGCCAGCGTTCTCCTGTACAGCGACCCAGGTCAGCAGGATGCAGGACCGTCGACTGGTGGGCCCACAGCACCTACGCAGTCTGGTGAGTACCATTCATTGTCGTGTCCGTTTCCTCCTATTCTAATGTCCCAGGGGTTAGGGATAGATAGGCCGGAGTCCCCAGTGGGTGGTGGTGTAGCTTCTGAGGGGATTAGGGAGCTATTGGGTAGCGTGAGGGAGCTACTGTCGCGCTGCGAACAGAGTGTTAGCGGTTCCCCGGTGGCGGCGTGGGTCCCTCCTGCGGTTCAGTCAGTAGCGTCACAGAGTGCGCCGGTGGTAGGGGCTCCGGCGGGTGTCACAGTGTCTGTCCAGACAGATAAAGAGAAGGTTGATTCGGTGAGGCTAGACGACAGGGCTCGGGGGGAGGTTTATGTGTGTTTTGAGGGTCCTCTAGGGGCGCATTTAAAAAAGGAAGTGAGGGAGAAGATTTGGAAGGACGAGTACGTCGAAATCTTTTCCTTGCTCCCTTTAGCTAAATTTAACTTAGACAAGAGTAAGAAGGAGGATAGCAAAAAAGAGGAGGAAGAAAAACGTAGGTGGCGCCTGATTCCACAGACTTTTGCTAATTGGCTTCAGGCCTTTGCCATTTTAGCGAGTGTCATTGGTGAAAAGGCTCCTGACAACTGTTCGGGGCTTTTTTGCTATCAGGACTCTATAGGTGAGGCGTATCGGGTGTATGGGGGTCAGACATGGCTGCGGTATGATGAGCAGTTCCGTCAGCGTAAGGCGGTTCGGCCCAGCATACGGTGGGACCAGAAAGATATAGGTTTGTGGCTTCGGGTTATGGCGCCAGCTCGCTTTGGCCAGCCCTTTCCTGGGGCGGCCGGTGGAACCGGCCATGGAGGTCTCAGTTACGGCTCAGGGGGGCAGGTGCACAGGCCCAGCAACGTTACGGGCTGTGTTGGCAGTTCAATGAAGCCCAATGTAAATTCGGCTTCAACTGTAGATTCAAACATGCCTGTTCATTCTGCGGAGGGGTGTCCCATGGTGCGGCACGTTGCTTGCGCAAACAAAGGACCAAGGCCTTGCCTAATAGTGGACAAGGGGCAGACGCCGGTGAAGCTGGAAGCCATGCTTCCGTACCTAAATAGTTATGTTAACAGGGAGAGTGCAAAGTTTCTGGTAGAAGGTTTTAGGGAGGGTTTTAGGATTCCCCTGCTGACGCACACAGTCCCCTTTTGTATAACTAACTTGAGGTCGGCAGCGGAACACTCGGGGGTGGTGTCCAAAAAACTGAGGAAGGAGGTGGCCTTGGGGCGCATGGCGGGCCCCTTCGCATCACCCCCTTTGGAAGGTTTAATTGTATCTCCTTTGGGGGTGGTGCCGAAGAAGGAGCCGAATCAGTTTCGGCTCATACATCATTTGTCTTATCCCAAAGGAGCGTCGGTCAACGATGGTATTGCACCCGAGCTTTGTTCGGTAGTATATACCTCGTTTGATGCAGCTGTGCATTGGGTACGGCGTTGCGGTCCAGGGGCCCTCTTAGCTAAGACGGATGTGGAGGCGGCGTTCAGGTTACTGCCGGTACACCCTGACAGCGTTAGGTTACTGGGCTGCTACTGGGACGGCGGGTATTACGTGGATCGTTGCCTCCCTATGGGTTGCTCAATATCGTGCGCATACTTTGAGGCGTTCAGCACCTTTTTAGAGTCGGTAATTCGGGATGTGGCGGGGGTTGAGTCAGTGATACACTACCTCGATGATTTCCTCTGTATAGGTCCGGCGGGCTCCGATGTATGCGCGGTTTTGCTGGCAACCGCGCGGTGGGTCGCCAGTAAGTTTGGGGTACCGTTGTCACCGGAAAAGACTGAGGGTCCGTGCACTAGATTGAGTTTCTTGGGCATAGAGCTTGACACTGTGGCAATGGAGTTCCGGTTGCCTGGTGACAAGCTGGTTGATCTTAGAGAGAGGGTGAGGCGTGCTCGTCACATGCGAAAAATTACGTTGCGCGACCTCCAGTCATTGTTAGGCAGTTTAAATTTTGCCTGCCGCATTATCCCCATGGGTAGGATTTTTTGTCGCCGGCTGGCAGGGGCCATGAAAGGGGTGTCAAATCTACGACACTTTATTCGGCTGGGGGTGATACATTGGGAGGACCTGGCAGTATGGGACACTTTTTTAGACCAGTTCAATGGTAGATCACTGGTCCAGTCAGCAGTGATCGATGTGTTCGATTGTGACCTCTTTACGGATGCGGCAGGGGGCCACGGTTTTGGGGCCTATTACAGGGGGCAGTGGTGCGCCGCTCCTTGGCCTGCGTCGTGGCGTGAACAAGGTCTGACGCGGAATTTGACTGTACTTGAGTTATTCCCGATTTTAGTCGCGGTGTCCATATGGGGTGGGGCGTTCCAGGATAAAAAAGTTAGGTTTCATTGTGATAACATGTCAGTTGTGTCGGCCATTAATAATGTGACTGCGTCTTCTCCTCCAGTTATCAAGTTGCTTCAGCGTTTAGTATTGCGTTGCTTGTGCCTGAATGCATGGGTGGTGGCAGTGCATGTTCCGGGGGTTAAAAATGACGTTGCTGATTCTTTGTCTCGTTTCCAGTGGGAGCGGTTTCGTGCCCTGGCTCCGGGGGCGGAAGTGGAAGGGATTCCATGTCCTCCAGAATTATGGGACTTGGTTTGCGAAAAGCAGGGACATTGATTCAGGCATCGTTGGCCCCCGGCACCTGGGATAAGTATTCAAGGGCTTGGCAGCTTTGGGAGGATTGGGTGGGAGATTTAGGTCAGGTACATACTGATGAGGATAGGGTTGGGGCTTTATTGTTCTTGTTAAGCCGTTGGTCTTCAGATGGATGGTCCGTGGCGAAAGTTAAGGGTGCGGTAGCGGCGTTGGCATTTGGTTTCAAGTTGAGGGGTTTGGCGGACTTTACCAAACATTTCTTGGTTCAACGTGCGCTTAAGGGGTTTCGCAGGGGCAGGGGAAGTAGTGACACACGGCGCCCGGTTACATTTCAGCTTTTGGAGCGTTTGGGGTTGGAACTGGGCCGTTTTTGTTCTTCGCACTATGAATGCGTTTTGATCCACCTGGCTTTTTCTCTAGCCTTTTTCGGGGCTCTCAGGGTGGGTGAGTTGGTGTCCGTGTCGACTAAGCGGCCGGGTGGTTTACAGGTGGATGATGTGTACATGGAGGAAGGGGTCCTAGTGGTCAGGGTTCGCAGGTCTAAGACGGATCAGGCGGGGGCAGGGAAGTATCTGCGCCTGGGTGCGGTTGTAGGGTCAGATATGTGCCCGGTGCGTTGTTTGCTTGTTTTTCGGGGGTTGGTTCCAGCTTCTGCGGGCGGTCCCCTCCTGCGTCATGAGGATGGTTCGTTCCTTTCCCGTTATCAGTTCTCGGCTGTTTTTAGGGGTTGTTTGGACTCGCTGGGCCTTGACGCCTCTCGATATGCTCCACACTCTTTTCGCATTGGCGCAGCGACAGAAGCAGCTAGTTGGGGGTTGAGCTCGGAGGTGGTCCGACGTATCGGTAGGTGGGAATCGCAGAGGTATAAATCGTACATACGTCCACACCTTGCCCAAATGTGAATCATTGTGTTGTTGGGTATTTTCTCCGCCCTCCCCCTACTTTATTTCTTCTTTCGTAGGCCCTCCTGCTCGGTTAGTCTGGATCTTCGGCCATTCTTTTGTGTTCTGGGGCGCGGAGAGGGCTGGCGTGCGGCGGAATGGTCGGCAGCTGGGGTTCGACAGGGATGCGGTCGTTGTACGTTGGATTGGAGTCCGAGGTATGGTGTGGAGTCGGGTCATGCCCGAAATCCACAGGTGCACGAGGTTGGATCGGTCTCCGGACATTATCGTGATACATGCTGGTGGCAATGACCTGGGGGTTCGTCCCTTTCGCGATTTAGTGAGGGACATAAAGTATGACCTGTTGAGGTTGTGGTCCATGTTTCCGGGGATTGTTACCGTGTGGTCCGATATTGTACCGAGAAAAACATGGCGGGAGGCTAGGTCTGTTGAAAGGCTCAACAAGGCCAGGATTAAGGTTAACCGGGCTGTTGCGGGGTTTGTGTCCAGGAACGGCGGTGTGTGCGTGCGGCACAAGGAGTTGGAGTCTGGGGAGGGGGAGTTTTGGTTGCGGGACGGGGTCCATCTGAATGCGGTGGGTATAGATTTGTGGACACTAGGTATCCAGGAGGGTGTTGAGAGGGCCCTGGAAGTGTGGCGGGTCTCTCACGCTTAAGGGATTAAGGCGTGCTCGCAGTGGCGGGTGGGGTCCTTGGAGTTGGTGGTCAATTGGCTAAAAGGGTGGAGTCAAAGGTAGGCTCCACCTATACATTTGGTGGTAATTGCACATTTTGGTGGATGGCCTGGCGCACGGTGAACGGTTACAGGGTAAATTGGCCCTGGGAGCTGGTACATGGAAGAAGGAGTTCGTCTTTATTCATGGTGCCGCCGAGCCGGTGGTTGCGGCTGGTGGTAAATTTATGGTGTGGTTATGTTAGCGCCAGGCCGGGGGATTGATAGTTTTTTGTAGCTCCAAGGACTCTTACCCAGGTTAAGCGTTTATTGTTAAATTATTTTAAGTTATGCAAATTATAATAAGTTATACTTGTTGTTATTTATTTGTTGTTTGTTAATAAATACGGCTGCTGTGGCCGATTTAATCCAACCCTTTGGTCTTGGTTTATTTCTAAGGGGGTGGGGGGTTTGAGAGCTGGGGGGCAGGGGTCGAGGCTGGAAAAGAGGGGGAAGGCATTTAGGCCCAGCAGTTTGGGTATCAAAGGTGGTGGGGGGTTCATAGGGGGACCCCGTTATCAGCAATGCCCAGTCAGGGGAGACCGGAGCGCTGCGCAGTAAAGCGCAGGGATCTTGACTGGGGGCGGGCTGTAGGGGGACCAATAACGCGCTAGGGCGCGAAGAATTGGGGGCGGGGCTTAACCCCGTTCGAATTGACTATGCCGCGCAGCCCGGGAAGCGCCCATTCCGGAGCTGCGCGGCATGCTAACGAGCGGTCCCTCCCTCCCTCCCGTTTTTTTTTCTCTTTCTTGGGCTATTTTAACTTGTTTATCTTTTTGCAGGTGGTGTCACGGTGGCCTTGGCGGGTGGGGTCCTTGGAGTTGGTGGTCAATTGGCTAAAAGGGTGGAGTCAAAGGTAGGCTCCACCTATACATTTGGTGGTAATTGCACATTTTGGTGGATGGCCTGGCGCACGGTGAACGGTTACAGGGTAAATTGGCCCTGGGAGCTGGTACATGGAAGAAGGAGTTCGTCTTTATTCATGGTGCCGCCGAGCCGGTGGTCGCGGCTGGTGGTAAATTTATGGTGTGGTTATGTTAGCGCCAGGCCGGGGGATTGATAGTTTTTTGTAGCTCCAAGGACTCTTACCCAGGTTAAGCGTTTATTGTTAAATTATTTTAAGTTATGCAAATTATAATAAGTTATACTTGTTGTTATTTATTTGTTGTTTGTTAATAAATACGGCTGCTGTGGCCGATTTAATCCAACCCTTTGGTCTTGGTTTATTTCTAAGGGGGGTGGGGGGTTTGAGAGCTGGGGGGCAGGGGTCGAGGCTGGAAAAGAGGGGGAAGGCATTTAGGCCCAGCAGTTTGGGTATCAAAGGTGGTGGGGGGTTCATAGGGGGACCCCGTTATCACCAATGCCCAGTCAGGAAGAAGAGGAGAAAAGGTAAAAACAAGGTAAGGGAGAAAAAAAGACAAAAAATGAAAAGAGTAGAAAATGGTGAAATAGTCATTGAGATAAGTTGCAAAATAAACTTTTGATTGTAACATAGTACATGAATACCCACATTAATAGCAAAAAATAGGACATGAACAAACCTTATGTGAATTCTTAATAACTTAGTCTAAGGATTTAACTAGATGACAGAAGGAGAGCTAAAGCCATGAATTAAGGGCATTGCCCAGAGCCCATATTTGGGGTAAGTACAAATAATAATTGTGTGACTGAGCTAAATAGACAGCTGCCATCTTGGATTATCTTAATGCAACTCTGAACCTGTCCCTCAGGGAAACCAACATTTGAAAATTACTATGGTTTAATTATAATTAAAACAGTTCAGGTTATATGTCTAGCAATAAAAATCCCATTCCCGTATCCAGTTAGGAAAGTGAGCAAATGATGGGAGTTGTGGGGGAGGGATAGGGAAGGTGCTCATAAATATAGTGAAATAGACAAATAAGGAAAATTCAGACTGAGAAAAGGGACAACACAGAATGGCACTTGCTGCTTGTCTGTAAAGTTCAGCCGTCCCTTGTGTCATTCATTTACTTGAAGAGGAACCTTCCACTGGTGTTTTCTTTGACTTGAGTGACTTTCGTTTAAGCAACTTCTTCAAGGGTTCAAGCTTAGGTAGAGAAGACAATTGCCAAATTATGTCAAGGCAGCACTCAGGTAGTAGAAAGATTTTTGGGTGCCTGTTCCGTGTAGGGCTGGCCACCTCCCTACTGGACAATTGTACACGAAGAAGAGATGGAACCGCACTCCAATCGAAGTTATGCTTCAAACACTTTATTTTTATTAATGCAATGTTTCGGGCGTGTGCCCTTCATCAGGCACTTAAAAGTGTATAGTGTGCAAAGGATCATTTACTGATGACAACATGATGCGATGGGGTCCAAGGTATGCTGATTCCCAGGCTATAGGGCTGGTGAGCTTAAATGAATGTTACCGCCGGGTCGGCTAGGACACTGGTGCAGACTTGTCACAGGAATAGATTGGAGGCCTTTGATCTATTCCTGTGACAAGTCTGCACCAGCGTCCTAGCCAACCCGGCGGTAACAGTCATTTAAGCTCACAAGCCCTATCGCCTGGGAATCAGCATACTTTGGACCCAATCGCATCATGTTGTCATCAGTAAATGATCCTTTGCACACTATACACTTTTAAGTGCCTGATGAAGGGCACACGCCCGAAACATTGCAGTAATAAAAATAAAGTGTTTGAAGCATAACTCTGATTGGAGTGCGGTTCCATCTCTTCTTTAGGTAGAGAAGACAAGATACCCTGTTCTGAAAAAAGGCATTTTGAATTCAATTGCATTTGACACTATGCCCAGGATGTCCCAGGCCTTCTCATAATTGTCAGGTGTGTTGCTGATGACACTTCTCCCTCCCTTTGAGGATTGCCAAGCTAAATGGGGAAAAGTCAAAAACTCTGTAAATTCTGGGGTCCTAAGGCATCGAGAAGTTTTAATCTGCAATCTCTTTGCTAAAGTAGAAGTGGATGGTGTTGTCTCCATAATGGAGTTCTTGACGTTCTCTGGCAGTTAAGATTTGAGTGGTATCAATAAAGGATAGGATCTCACATATGATATTGCAAGGTGGCTCATTGAGATTCAGAGTTGGTTTTATAAGCCTCTGAATCCAATTGATCACCGTTCTAGATGATCTTTCATCTCCTAGGAGTTCATTGGATATTTCCATAGCACCTTTGGGTAAAGATTCATTTGTCCAGAACTCAGGTAGGCTTGTAATTCTAATATTTTTCCCTTCTGCTCTAATTTTCTTGGTCTTTTGTAAGAGTGAGAGCTTAGTGAAGCTCAGTTCACATCTGCGCATGGGTTTCCGTTCGGGGAGTCCTCTTGGGGATCACCCGAACAGAAACTTAATCCTCATAAAAAAGCGGTTACCTTAGGAAACCTGCAGACCCCATAGACTATAATGGGGTCCATGTGTACAGTGTCCATATTAGGACATCCTCAGATATCAGTGTCAAACATCAGATTAATAGCAGTTTACAACAGTGACAACGACTTTGATTCTGACAACGACTTTGACTTTGATTCTGACAACGACTTTGACTTTGATTCTGACAACGACTTTGATTCTGACAACGACTTTGACTTTGATTCTGACTTTGATTCTGACTTTGATTCTGACTCTGACTTTGACTCTGACTTTGATTCTGACTCTGACTTTGATTCTGACTCTGACTTTGATTCTGACTCTGACTTTGATTCTGACTTTGATTCTGACTCTGACTTTGATTCTGACTCTGATTCTGACTCTGACTTTGATTCTGACTCTGACTTTGATTCTGACTTTGATTCTGACTCTGACTTTGATTCTGACTCTGATTCTGACTTTGATTTTGACTCTGACTTTGATTCTCACTCTGACTTTGATTCTGACTCTGACTTTGATTCTGACTCTGACTTTGATTCTGACTCTGACTTTGATTCTGACTTTGATTCTGACTCTGACTTTGATTCTGACACTGACATCTGCAGTTTCTGATTGGCCAACAGATGAGGTCCGCCCCCTATATAACTGTACTTTACAGGGGCTTCAGACTCTTCAGACCTCAGTCCTCACAATAGTGGCAGAAGAATCGTTTCAGTGCATCAGTAGGTACAGACATTTCTGACTTTTACTTATCCTAAATAATACTTCATGTTTACTGCTCCCTTAGGGGGCGTTCACACTACTGTTGTATGTCTGTTCTGATAGGGTCTGTAAAAAAAAAATGGACACCTATCATAACAGACCGTAACTGATGTTAATGTGTCCGTTTTTTAGACTCTCTGTTTTTGCTTATTTTTTTGTTCTTCTTTCTGAGCATACGCAGAAAAAACCCAACAGTATAACGGACGACCGTCCGTTACTTTCAGTTAGCCATACACATTAATGTTAAAAAATAACGCACGGTTAATGCCTGCACCCCGCGTTATTCTGTCCGCTAAAAAAAAACCACATGTCATGGATTTGGTGAGAAAGGACATTAATGGACAACATATCAAATCCCAGTGAAATCCCCCTGGGCTATCTATAAATTTGCCAGTGGCTAACTTGTGGCAATTTACTGGCAAACAGGTCCCATTCACACTGTGCAGTTTCTGGGCTGGTTGAAAACCTCAGATGTTCTCTGACTTTCATCTGTGATTGAGTCTCAAGTCAGCAGTCAATATGAAGCACATACAATGTTACACTGTGATTGGCCAGGATGCCTGACCTCTGAGTGAACTCACTGCTTACACTCACACTTGTATAAGGCTGCAGGCTGAGAGCTCCATGAGTCTGATAAAAAGTTGTCTGACACAAAGTTGTCTGATACCTGACTGAGTCAGAGATCAGAGTCACACATCATCTGAGTTTTTCATATACATACAAGCCAGCCAGCACATGCAATGGTGGAGATTTATCAAGTAAAATGCTCCATAATTCTGGTATCATTTTCACCAAATATCCTCTCTACCATGTTGTGTGCCACATTCATCAAGTGTAATAAATACTTTTATTACTTGTACAAAAAGGGGTGTGGACTCATAGTAAAGGGGCGTGACCTATAACACTGTGCTGCAGAAATACATCCAAATAATCTCTCTAAGGGTGGGTTCACACTGGCGCCGGAGTCCGTCCGCCGCGAAACCGACTGAAAATCTCAGGAAACTGTATGCGGACTGGATAGCGAAAGGTTAGCGACGCATTGCTTAAAAACCCATTCATTTGAATGGGTTTTTAAAGCGATGCACGGGTGTGCGCTTACACCCTCTGCGCCGCGAATCCAGTTTATTTTGTCGGAAACAAACTCCTGCATTTCCGACTTTGTTTCCAGCGAAAAATACTGGATTCACAGCGCAGAGTGTGTAAGCGCACACCCACGCATAGCTTTAAAAACCCATTCAAATGAATGGGTTTTTAAGCAATGCGTCGCTAACCTTTCGCTATCCAGTCCCTGTACAGTTTCCTGAGATTTTCAGTCGGATTCACGACGGACTGACTCCACCGCAAGTGTGAACCCACCCTCATTCTGAATTTTTTTCCAGCTTCCCAGTACATTGCACAGCATATTGAATGGTGCCATTACAAAGTTACAATTTGTTTCGCAAACAATAAGCCATCATGTGAGTCTGAGAACTAAAAAATGAAAACGTTAAGGGGGCGTTCACACTACCGTTGGTGACCGTCAGTAGTGTCCGTTGCTATTGTCCGTTACAAGATTTTAGCATCGGACACTAGCTGAACCATCAGAAATCCGTTAACATTTCCATTCATTTCAATGGGTTTTTATATTGTGTCCGTTTGTGTTCGTTTACACCAAATCCGTCAGAAGTCCTTTTTTTTTTCGCGGACAAAAAATCCTACATGCAGGACTTTTTGTCCGTTTGAAAAAAAACGATTCTTGACGGACAGCAAGTTATTTTTTTAACATTGAAGTCTATGCGTAACGGACTTATAACGGACAGTAACTGATAGTTACTGTCCGTTATTTTATGTCCGTTTTTTTCCTGCGCATGCTCAGAAAGGAGAAACAAACAAAACAAAAAAAAACAGACAGTGTTAAAAAACGGACACTAACTCATGCTATTGTGTCCATTTTTTTAACTGAACCATTAACGGTAGTGTGAACCCTGCTTATTTGAATGTGGGGAGGGAAAAACTAAAATGCAAAAATGAAAAATAGCCGAGTCCTTAAGGGGTTAAAATCACTCCTTACTTTGGCTCCAAAAACCACACCATAGTCTGCAACAAAAAAAAAAACACTGCATTTCTGCAACATGGGGCCTCAGCCTAATTTATGCTAGATTCACACTACTGTTATTCAATGCCTGTTGCTCTCATACTGTGATAGAGGAATGACAAATGCAGACCCCACTGACGGAAGCTTTCCACTGCATGGAGGATTTTTTTTTCTTCCGTTTCTTCTGTCCATTGTTTACATTAGAGTCTAAAGGGAAAGAAACAGACAGTGTGGGATGTGTGTCCATTACTCTACCACAGTTAATGGACACAAATATTATAAACAGTAGTGTGAAGAGATATTATAAACAGTAGTGTGAACATAGCCTTACACTGTCTATAACTTATACCCTATTAGTACACCTGCTCTAATGTATCTTATATTCACACACTCAAATTTCCTATTGTGGTTAGAACTACACAGTTTTGATAATGTGCTCTAGAGTGAAATGTACCTAATCTATTAAGAGGCACTTGCCCCCCTCACTGCCTTAAAGGGGTTGTCCATCACATTTTTCTTTTATTGACTATCCTTAGGATAGGCCATAAATATCTGACCTGTGCTGGGAACTCCTTTAGGGCTGCTTTCAATCTCTGTACTATACATTGTGCAGATTCAGAATCAGATGGCTCTACAGTTTCGGACTGGACCTCCGGGGAATCGGTTAATCCCCCGATAGGCCCCAAGCCTCGACTATTAGTCCTCATTTTGACAATGCAGATGCATTGGTTAGAGGCCGTATCGATAAGCTCAGGGGCCCCAGGCTGCAGGCAACATTGTAATGATTAAAGATGGCCGGCTTCCGGCATAGCGCAGCGGCGGGAGACCGTCCCTACCTTCTTTTGGGCCCTCCCCCTGTAGCCTGGATCCTGATGGGCAGCCGTTGGAACCAATCCAGTTGCAGCTTGTTGCTGTAAGCGTCACTGACGCTATGCGCGGCAGCGGGTTTCTGCATAGGAGCCCAGACCAGCAGTGTGAAAGGTAAGTACAACTTACCCACACAAACAAAAAAACAACATTTCCCCATATTTTGCCCCCAAATCTTTCAATTTCACTGACCACTCTGATAACTACAACCCCAGCAGCTCCAGATGCTCTGGGTCTGTTGAGAGTTGTAATCCCCCCTCCTACCCCAGCTAATTTCTCACTGTATTGTTATGTTGGTGCCTGCTCTAGGGCTCCAGCATAACAATACCTAAGTTGCAGAAACTCCAATACTGCTATAGGGGGAGACCAGTGATGGGGCCACTGTATGGGCATACAGTGGCCCCTTCACTATCCCCCCCATACAGTGGGCCCCCTACAGTGGACCATTGATGGGGCCATTATATTGTTGGGGGGGCAGTGATGGAGGCCAATAGCCTGGGGGACATAAAAGGGGTTGTGCAGGATAACATTTTTTTTAATTACACCGGGGCAGGCGAAAAAAAAAAAAAAAGACCTCCAAGCTTTCTCTCCTGTCCTCAGTGTCTCCCAGTGTGGTTTGGTCCTGCAGCTCTGTTGTTTTCTTCCACCAGCACGTGACTACCTGTGATGTCATGTGACTACTGAAGTCAATCAGCAGCCTAAGGGAAGAGACCTGGGACGTCACAGCCAGCGAGGACTCCCGGCAAAAGAAATACAGCAGAGCTTCAGGACCGGACTGTGCTGGGAGGACACCGGAGCACCCGGTGAGTATGTTTAGTATGTTTTTTTTTTGGTGGGGGGGTGTTCACCTCCCCCGGACTAATTATAAAACAGAAAAAAAATTATACTGGACAACCTCTTTAAAGTGTGGCGCATTAGGGGAGTATATTAAAGGGGCTTTACAGGCATAATTTTTTATGGTTTATCCTCAGGATAGGCCATAAATAACTGATCTGTAGGGGGCCGACCCTGGACCGATTAGCTGTATGGAGCCACTTCTGACACCTATCCTGTACACAATACAGGGCCAGAAGCAGAAAGCTCTGTCCACTGTGTATTAGCTGTAATAGTAATAGCTTCACTGCATCTCAGCACTTATTGAATCAGTGGGAGGTGAGCTGCAGTGAAGGTGCCGGGCCACTAAACAGCAGATGGAGCTTTTTCCTTCCGGCCCTGTGTTCTGTACAGAATGGGCGCCGGAAGTGGCTCCGAACACCTGATGGTGCCGTGTGTCAGCCCCATACTGATCAGGTATTTATGGCCTATCCTGACCATAGGCCATAAAAAAGATTAACCCTGGACAACCCCTTTAATACACATCACACAGTTTAATGTCCCCCCCACAGGATGTTAGCCTCCATCACTTCACCCACACAATATAATGACCCCATCACAAGAGACCAGTGAAGAGGCCACTGTATAGGGGGACCAGTGAAGTGGCCATACAAAATTTGACCCAGACAACCCCTTAAAAGAGGTTGTCCATAAGTTGGAGCCACCATTGTGGCGTCCATCACGGAGGTGTAAAAATAAAAAAAAAATTATAAAAAGCATGCTCACCTGTTTGCAGCACCCCGTTGTCCCCTGTCTCTGTCTGTTCGGTCTCATGGCGGCGCCTCATTTCTGGAAATCTTGTACCTAAATGGTCTTAGCAGTCACATGAGGTGCAGGACTCCCAGCAAGGAGGCGCCGGTACAAGACTGAATGGACACTGGCAGCGGACAACGGAGTGATGTGGACAGGTAAGTATGCTTTTTTATTTATTTTTTATTTTACTCCTCCCACCCGGCACATTGGTTGCTCCAATTTCTGGACAACCTCTTTAAAGGATTTATCCATCTTTCTAATATTGATGGCCTGTCCTTAGGGTAGGCCATCAATATTACATCTGCGATGATACAACAGCCAGGACCTCTGCAGATCAGCTTTTCCAGCACAGTGCGGTTACAGGTAATGGTAACAATTCTAGCAGCCACGCTGTTCACTTGCCATACAGGAAGTAGCATTACGTTTAGGTAGTGCAGTGGTGCACATAGTATAGCGGGTGAGCAGCATTGATCCAGACATGTTATTACCTTTAGCTGCCCTGTCTCGGTACCGCTGATCTGCAGCGGTCCTGTTGGTGGGTAGAAACAATTCCACTGGGGGCCCTAGACATCCCAGTTCGTCACTGGCTCTGTACACTGTATATTGACTTGGTGGCATTAATGCTGCTCAGCACCTGGTTCTTTAAACTCTAAAAGGCTGGGGCCCCACATTGCAAAAAACTCTGCATTTTACATTACCTGTAAAGTGGATGGTGTTCTGGCTAATCCCATCCACACACTACAGAAAAAAATCTGCAGTAGAAATGCTGCGATTACAAAAACGCTGCAGATTTTCTGATAAAAATGTTGCTGAAAAAAATGCAATTCATTTCCACCACGGTCTTTTCCGCAGTGGTTTGTTGCATGGGTCCTTAGCCTTAAGATATTAGATATGTCTCTGGCTAGGAGTTGTCATACAATTGCGTTCTAATTGGTCCAGTTTCCAACCTGATTTGTACTAAAGTTGATGGACCTTGTGAGGCCATGACCATTTTTGCTAAGCCACACCCATTTAATGGATAACTAATATTATTATTAGCATAATTTTCATAGTATTTATTATTATTATTATTATTATTATTATTATTATTATTATATTTTTATTTTAGGTTGACTATGGACCCTCTGCTGGAGTTTAGTATCCTTCAGAAGTTTGATTAATCATTAAACTTTGATATAAATCATTAAACTTACTCTACCTTCTAAGGTTAAAATTATACATTTTGGTAGCAAACTGCTATCCATAGCCTTTTTCAGGTGAATGGTCGAGATTTCTGTATGTAATCAGTAGGGGACAGTATTTTTCAGGAAGGTAGAAACTCCTAGCATCATAGAAAACTGTAATGATAGGAGTCAATTTCGCAACATACTTTTCAGGCCAGTAAATCCAGCAATCATATGGACCAATTTTCACAGCCAAAACTTGCTTGTGTAAAAGCGTCCTAAACTAATCATAAATGTTTTTTTATGCTGCCCTTACCTCTTTCTGAAAAGAAAGCGTGGCATGGGTATGGCCATCACAGATTTAAACTTATTTAAGCCAGAGATATACTTAAATGGTCACTAACTTTTTAGATAACTCTTTTAGATAATTTCATAAAGTCTTATTTAAAAGTGAATGTAATTTTGGACTAAAATATAATGCACTTTATTTTAACATGTTGTTGCCGAAAACAACCTAGCGGAAACTCCTTGAAAAAAAACGCGTCATTTTACAGTCACAGCAAAGTAGATGGGATTCGAGTTAATCCCCACTTTGCTGTAAAATACACGGTTTTGGAAATCGCAGCATGTCAATTGTATCTACAGAAACGCCGGCTGTTTCCCTATAGATATCATTGAAGCAGAAAGTCCACAGAGAAAACCTCAGCAAACTCTCTGTGCAAAGTGCTGTGAGAAGAACCACGATGCGTTGCCACCACGGCTTTTCCCACAGCGCTTTTTTCCTCCGGGTCGCCATGTGGGGCCTTTGCCTCAGGCTGGAGCCCAGAGTTGCAAAAACGCTGCATTTTACATTACTTGCTAGGTGGATGAGATTCTGGCTAATCTCATCCACACATTGCATAAAAAATCCACAGCAGAAAGGCTGCGATTTCAAAAACACTTGCGTTTTTCAAAATCACATCATGTCAATTCTACCAATTCTACCTACAGAAATGCTGTAGTTTTCTATATAGGTATAATAGGGATAGAAAGTCCGCAGAGAAAAACTCTGTTTACTTTCTGTGAAAATCGCTGCAGAAAAAAACCTGATACACTTCTGCTGCGGTCTTTTCTGCAGCCTTTTTTTGCAGTGATTCGCTACGTGGGGCCTTAGCCTAAAGAAGCTGCCACTAGGTATCTTCTTTCTAGCTAATCTGCTGTTCACTCTCTGTTAATAGGAGAAGAAACCACAGCACACACTCTTTAGCAATACAAGTTATGAGCTCCAACAACTCCACCACTTAATTTTCCTGTATTATTGGTGATGTTATGTTAGTCACAGACAGTCAGTAGCTTTCTTTACTGTGCTCTGATTTTTCTTTTTCTATGTCAGGGAGCTTTTTAATTTCATCATGCCTTATATTTTGAGTCCAATGTTTCTGGATCCGCTTCTGTGTCCATAGGGCACTGCACGTAATGTCTGTGTAGCGTGCCCGTGAGGTAGAAGCATCGGCAGGACAGGGTAGGAGCAGGGATAAGTGAGTAAATTATTGGCCACTAGTACCTGTTGTGGGTCAGTTTGCTGACCTATGTGGGTCTAAAAATAAACAATACACTTTGAAGGCCAAAACAGAGACAATATACAGTGTTGTAGCCAGTAAAGTGGGCAATACACTGTGGGTTCAGTTAAGAGGGCTTTATATTGTATGGTGGCCAATAAAGGGGGCAATACACTGTGTACATTATACTGTTTGGTGGCCTGTAAATGGGGTAATATACTGTGGGGTCAGTAAAAAAGGGTTTTATATTGTATGGGGTCCAATAAAGGGGGTAATATATTGTGGGGGACAGTAAAGGGTATGTTATATTGTTTGAGGCCTGGTAAAGGGCGTTATACTGTGTGTGAGCCAAGTAAGGGGATTTTTTTTTTATCACCAGTGCTGGTAAAGAGCAGCTATTGTCTAAAATTTTAAGGCGGGGGCTCTGTCACACAACCAAAGTTTGCTGTTTTGTGTCATTATACCTGCACTAATGTTGGTGAAAATAATCACATGGTCATGTTTTTATAGTTCATAAACGTGGTCACGTTTTTATAGTTTATTGTTTATGTTTATTGTTTGAAGATAGTAATGTATAAACTCACATTTTTTTGTTTGGGGGTCACCTTTGTAGAGTTCACCCCAGGCAGCATAGAGGCCAGGTTCACCCCTGCTTATCCTAGTAGTGTTCCATCATTTTATTTAAATTTAAATTGCCTTTAAAATTTTAAGGTAGTAAAACAATGTAAGAAATAACCTTATATCCTTAACTATTTTAAAGGAGATAGCATTATACAAGACCTTTTTGGAAAGGGCTGCACACAAGTTAAAATCTTAAAAATACTCAAAACGGTTCATGAAATTTCTATTTCATGAGTATTTAAAAAAAAAAAAAAATTGGTTTATAAGGTCAAGAAAACAATGTTAACATGTAACCTATGTAACCAGTAACCAACATTCCACTTTAGGTTTTATATAAGCGCAATATGAGTGGATTTGTGATATCATGATGATGCAATGCCATGTATTTATATTTAACTTTATTCTATGATTTGCATCCATAACATGAATACAGATATAACCATATTATTTATGTAAAGATACCCTAAAACAGGATGTATATCACCATATTCATCTCATTCTATTACAGACACACTGATGCATCCCATTGACTATAATTGAGTCCATCAAATTTCCATTATGTTGTCCATCGTTTTGTTTACTATCTTATCCAGTTTAAAGAAGCCTCCAACATTCATATAACAGTCTAAGGCTAAATTCAGACGACAGTGAATAATGGCTGGGTGAGGTCACACAGCATCTTTAAATTCAATATCAGTGGATGATATTCAAATGACTGTTATTTTGATGTCAAACTATAGGTCATGTTCTATTTTTTTTCCGTTTTCACAGATCTCTCCATACACTGTAATATACAGCTGCATCTCAATAAATTAGAATATCTTTGAAACGTTCATTCATTTCAGTAATTCAGTAATACAATTCATAATCAGCGTCTTCCATGATTGTGTGTCCTACTGAACCAGACTGAGGGACCATTTAAAGGCTTAGGAAACCTTGGCAGGTGACACACTGAATTTACATTCTGAACTTTTTTACAGTATTCAAATTTTCTTAGATTTGGGTTTTCATTCCCTGTAATCCATAATCAACATTTACAGAAATAAAACACTTGAAATAGAACACTCTGTGTGTAAAGAATCTAGAAAATATAGGAGGTCACTTTTTTAATTTAATTACTGAAAGAAATAAACTTTTCAAAGATATTCTAATTTATTGAGATGCACCTGTATGCTTGATCTGTGAAAACAGGCACCCCTCTGGTGCAAGATGACCGTTTTGCACCTCAGCTGTCTGAATGTAGGCGTAGGCTAAGGCACCATTTTGCAGAAACGCAGTGTTTTTGGCTGCTACAGAAATGCAGTTAAAAAAAAAATACTTCATTTTACATTACCAGAGCAAAGTGAATGAGATATCATTAATCTCATGCGTACTTTGCAGAAAAAAAATAGCTGGATAAAAAGTGATTTTTTTAAACATACACACAGCATGTTAATTTTAACTGTGGAACTTCAAACGTTTTCACTATATATTGTGCAATAAAAAACTTAGAGAAAAATACAATGTACAGATTTACTAATATTGTCTAAAAGCTAGACAGTGTGATCTTAGACTATACAATGTTAACTATGCATTATACGGATGCAACATATTATATCATTATATTGCTATACAGCGTAAACCTACACCACATTTATCAACGTATCTGATATATTTCGCCTAAGGCCGGGGTCCCACGTGGCTTAAATGAGGGTTGTTTCACACTTGCAGCGGAGTCCGTCTGCCACGAATCCAACTGAAAATCTCGGAAAACTGTATATGGACTGGATAGCGAAAGGTTAGTGGCGCATTGCTGAAAAACCCATTCATTTGAATGGGTTTTTAAAGCTATGCGTGGGTGTGCGCTTACACCCTCTGCGCTGCAAATCCATTTTTTTTCCTCAGAAACAAAGTCCTGCATGTCCGACTTTGTTTCCAGCCAAAAAAACTGGATTTGCGGCGCAGAGGGTGTAAGCGCACACCCACGCATAGCTTTAAAAACCCATTCAAATGAATGGGTTTTTCAGCAATGCGTCGCTAACCTTTCCCTATCCAGTCCATATACAGTTTTCCAAGTTTTTCAGTCGGATTCGCGGCGGACGGACTCCGCCGCAAGTGTGAACCCTCCCTCAACTGTACTGTAAGGAAATTTCTAGTTGTGCAATTCCCTAGTACTGCTGCAGAAACAAGGGAAGAAGGGAAAGGTAGAGACAGTGAGCCCTAAACTCAACCCAGCCCCTGTCCCTACCTAATTGCCTGAACTGTCCTAGGCGACAGCTGACAACTTTGCAGCAATCCCTTCTCTAAATACATGTAACACACAACAAGACAAGACAAATAACACAGAAGAGGAGTCAGCAAGCCAAGGGTCAAAACCAGAGAGGCAAAGCAGTACCAAATTGAAATCCTAAAGAGTAGTCACAAGGGAAGCCAAAGTTCAGAAGTCAGAAATACAATAATACCTGGAAGAGGAGCTAGCAGGAACAAAGTCTCAGGACAGAGTCACAATAGCCAGCGACCATGTATGAACAGATGACCTGTTTATAGGTAGTCCAGAATCTGTCCCAGGCTTGATTGGTCACTAGGCTGTCAATCACACAGGCAAGGCTAAGATTAATTTAGAGGAGCGGAGAGGAACAAAGGTGCAGGAGATGGGTGTGGCTTAAATTCAATTGGAGAAAAGAGGTAGTTTGAGCCGTGTTCAGACAGAGCAACAAGAAACCTAAGTAAGGAATCAAACTTAAGATGCCTCCTGCGAGTGAAGGGTGGCACAGAGACCTGAACAGGCAGAGACGTTACATGTACACTGAACACGGTTGTGTGAAAGAGGCCTTAGGGTATATTATGTTTTTTTAAGCAAATAAACACACTTTGAAAACGCCTCAAAATAAGGTGAGTTTAACTCAAGGGTTTTGGATGAGGGTTTTTCATGGCCACATTTAGATTAACACAATTCAGCATTATATATACTTATGTTGAAATAGTGACACAAAATCTTTGCAGAATCCACTCCAATAATTCACAGGTCACTTGGAAAAACTTTCCCACTGAAGTCAATGGAATACTTAATTCTGGTGGAAAAAAATAAAAACTTTTAGCGAATATAATGAGATCTTTCTTATTGGTTTTAGACAAAGACATTTAAGAAGAATACTGCAAAAAATAGGCTTAAAACGAAGAAACAATGATAGACCATTATCAGCAATTTTCAGTGCTGTCAAGGTACATTGTTTTATACAGTTGGAAAAACTAAGGAATCATTTTTTTATAGGACATGCAAGAAGTTTATGCATGATATGTGTTAGAAATAATTAACAAGATATTATGCCTAAAACCATTTTTCAACTAACGCTTTGGCTAAAGCTATACATGATCATACACAATGGGGCTGATTTATTATGGATTTGGTGTCATAAAACCAACTTACTATCCAGTCGGAATTTTTTGCTCGAGTCTGATTTTTTGAATTTTATATTTTGAGTTTTATGTTCTGTGTCTTGCATATCACATTACTCAATGAAGTGTTAGTAGGGCAGGCAGGGCCATTGGTTACATCAAATTTATCACCATTTATGCCAGTTTTCTGGAGTAAAGATAATGCCTCTTGTTGCGGAAATGCAACTTTTTTACTAATACTGCAGGGAAAAAAACACTGTTTTACAGTACCAACAAAGTGAAATTTTGAAATTAAGACTAAGGCCCCACGTTGCGCGCCACAGCGAAAAGGCGGTGCAGGAAAAACTGCGGCGGAAACACATCTCAATTTTTCCCACGGCGCTTTTCACTGAACGTCCACAGATTTTTCCTCTGTGGACTTTCTGCTTCAATTATACCTATAGGGAAACCGCCGTCATTTCCGTAGGTATAACTGACATGCTGCGATTTCCAAAACCATGATGTGTATTTTTCTGCAATTCTCTGGAATCCCATCCACTTTGCATGGACAGTAAAACACTGTGTTTATGCCACATGGGGCTCCGCCCTAAAGCTGTGCTGTAACTGGTTGCTAGGGGCAACTAAAATAGTTTCATTGTTTGGCTAAGCCTGCACTTTGCTGAAATGCAGTGTTTTTTTCTATGCATGGTTTACTGCATAGCAGTGAGTCTTAGGGCTCCATATATATTGTGGTTTCAGACACAGTGCAAATGTGTATAATATGTAGTATCTCAAAACACAGTTCCATAGTGCTCTATATATTGTCTTAAGTTTACCATGTACATATATTTTTTTAATTTCTTCAAAATAAAAATAAAAACACTTGATCTATTTTCTCTACAGGATGCTAAGAAATAATTCACAAGCAGCCAAGAAAAAGGCAACACTCAATTGTCACTGCACTGATATTACATCATAAAAATCAGCAACACGAAAATCAGTAATTATTACATTAGGCCATGTTCACATCTACATTATGTTATTTCACGGTAAACATATGATACAACCAGGTGTAACTTACAGGTTGTGTTGACCTATGATGTGTTCAGTTGGGTTCCACTGTAGTGTCCATTCTTTTCATAGGAAAAACAGTGACTCTAACATAGTCATCAATGTCTTAGCGAACAAAACATCCGGTAGGATTTTCTCTCACTCAGATTCCTCTCTAAATGGCTGACAGTCATGGTCAGTCAAAAGCAGTAAAGATACTCTAATTCCTTAAAAATCCAGTAATTGAATCCTATGACAGAAAATATGGGGTAATCTCAGTATATATCAAATAATATCATATTAAGAATTCTATAACATCATTAATAACCCATGATTGATTCCTATGATAGTAAATGTGTAAAAAACTATACGTCAAATTTATTATACAATATCAATAATTGTATTATGTAATTAAAAATAATTAAACATTTCATTTTGTAGCTGAAGTCCTAATCAAATAACTTTTTTTTTCCAAATCCACCTCTGCGTCGTTTAAAGGAGATCTGATACTTTTGTACATTCCATGAGATTTCACTGTTTTCACTGTTTTTTATAGTGAATCTATAAATTCTTTATTTATGTCTACCTTAATAAAGGTTGAACTTAAGCACTGGTCACCAGCTAAAGGTATCCATGCTATGCACAGAAGAATAAGAGATGAGAGGCAAATACAGCCATGCTATAGGCAAGTACTTTTAATTACATTTATTTTTGTTTTAATTAAAAAAAACAAGATTAAATTAAACTCTGCCATAAAGTAATATTAGTAAATTGTTACTTTATAGAATCTGTGCAAACATCTTCAGTATGTTTTTTGTCTATTTTATATTATTTTGCAATTTAGATTGACGACAAATAAACAGCTGCATTTGATTTAACCATATGCCTATTATTAGCTTCTGATTAATTTTAATGGACAAGTTTAATATTTTCAAAATGGAATTTCGTTGCCACCATAGTCCAAGACCACACTGTGAGCGGCTACAAAATTTACTGTAGGGGGATCCTTTGCCATTTTCCTCTACAAGCTGCCACAGGATTCAGCCTTTGCATTACCATGATTTAAAGATGTGGGTGAAACTCACAGCAGCTTTTGACATACTGTGATTAACTACAGTTCTTTGTGCCCTGGTGCAAACTTTGTTCAGGGCCCCCTCCCTACAGCTTACTCTTGGGAGCGACAGTTATGGTTACTGCAGCGATATCTCAGATAACCACAACTGCTGTTATCAAGAATATGGTGAGTGAGCAGCGCCTGGCATGTAAACAATACTGGGAGCTGGATGTTCGGGTAAACATCAGATCTGCAGGGTCTAAGAGATCAGTGGGGGTCCAACAACCGGAACCCCTGTTGATCAACTGTTTGAAGTTACTGCTTTTGAGAGCGCTGGGACTCATTCACTAGTTATATTGCACAGGATCTGTTTTATCGTGACCTGCAATATAATTACGGCCTGTAATTATGTCACATGTTTATTATAAAGTAGTTACTGTCTTATATAAATAGTGAAGGGGCAACACACAGTATAGTTTGCTTCACAGTGGCTCCCACATTGTATAATATGCTCCACAGTGGCCCCACACAGTATAAGATGCACTACAGTGTCCCCATACAGTATAATATGCTCCACATTAGCCACCACCCAGTATTATATGTTCCACAGTGGCCCCCACATTGTATAATATGCTCTACAGTTCCCCTACACAGTATAATTTGCTCCACAGTGACCCCATAACCCCTACATAGTATACTAGGCGCTACAGTGGCCCCACACAGTATAATATGCTCCACAGTTGCCACCACAGAGTATAATATACTCCACAATGTCTCCACACAGTATAATATGCTCCACAGTGGCCCCCACACAGTATAATATACTCCACAGTGTCTCCACACAGTATAATATGCTCCACAGTGGCCCCCGCACAGTATAATATACTCCACAGTGTCTCCACACAGTATAATATGCTCCACAGTGGCCCCTACACAGTATAATATACTCCACAGTGGCCCCTCACAGTATAAAATGCTCCCAAGAGCTCCCCTCCCCCTTCTACTCTACACATGAATATTATGGTGTTTTCACACAATGTACAGAGAAGTGAAAGCATTGGTGGCCTAAGAACTGGATGCAGTTATAGCCACATCAGGTAAATTGGTGGCCGCAGCTTTAATGTTCAGCAGCACAACCATGATCGTGATGTTACACCAAGCATCAGGCCTTGTAAATGTGACAATTGTCTAGGGTTTATCAACCTTTTCAAGTTAAATACGCCACAGTGATAAGTTATGTAAATTCCCCCTCAGTGCCCCTAACATCTAGTATAATGGCCCCTTCATTCCCCCCACAAGTAAAATAATGTCCCCTCCAGTGCTCGCCCATGTAGAATAATAGCCCCTTCAATGTGTCCACAAGTAGAATAATGTACTCTTCAGTGCCCACACATCTAATAAAATGGTCTCTCAAGTGCCGCCACATGTAATTTAATGTCTCCCACACCCAGTGATGTCTAAGGAGTGAGTGGTCAGCTAGATCCATTATTCACTACTCTGTTCCATGCTCTCCCTCTGCTTTGGCCCTCCAGTGATGTCAGCAGTTTGCGCCCAAAACAGAGAGAAAGTAGGGAATAACGAATACAGCTCACAATCCCTCAATGGCTTGCCCATAACTAAAATCAGCACCCCCACCACTACTGCACTTCGAAAATAATTTTGATGCTGGGGTTGTGTGAAGGTGTTGAGTGGTTCTGAGCCTGAGTTACGCGTATTCCTGCTCTATCACATTTCTTCTTAAATACTCGCTGTAGATTTCAATGTTTTAATTTCTGCCTTCAACAATTCAAAATATTTTGATGGAGATTTTTCATCTATCACTAATATACATTACTAAAGTTTTAAAGGTGTACAGTATATTGGTCACATGTTTATAATGCTCAAGCATATAATCTCATCCATTGTGGTAGATTTATTATTAATTTACGCTACATATATGGTATAAAAAAATTTAAAATGTAATGTTTTCAACTTTAAATGGGAGTTGCGACAATAATTTTTTTAGAAGAGGCGTTCTTGCACTTTCCATTGCAATTTTGTGAGAGTTGTGGGAGTGCAGTTGGTGTACTGGAGGTAGGTCTTCACCACTTGGCACACTGCTCTTTTGGCTCAATTAGAATGGTTCATAACAGTCCCGTCCCACAGTTCACCAACTGCCTCATTTGCATAAGACTTCACAGTAGTTTTTCTGTAAATCTATATAAGTGACATATACAGTATAACAGAGGTGTGAAGTGTTTCAGTGTACACAGGGCTGACATTTGTATACACTTGAGGAAGTGTTAGACTGCCTTTAAATGGCCATTCTTATTAAGATATTTCATTTATAGAAATGATGTCAATCAGGCAATGAAGGAGTTAGATGCTTCTGGCCTGCAGTGGAGAAAACCTGGGAAATGTAAAATACAGAGGAAGAATTATTTCTCTAAAGGTCCCAATGATACATGGCACATAGATGGTAAGTGTTGTTAATTGCCTGACTTCATTTTCCATCTATATGTATTACATATACATGTATTACACTGGCTATAATTTAAATATTTTTTGTTTAAAGGCAATGACAAACTTCGATTTTATGGAATTTGGGTACACTTAGGTATAGATGGGTAAGTTATATACAACTTATTGTATTATTCCTTGTAAAAATAATTTACAAATACCAAATATACATAAATTTATATGTATTTCTTATAGATTCTCTCGACGCATAATTTGGTTAAAAGCTGGAACTTCAAATCGAAAGCCTGAATTCATAGCAAGATACTATGTGGATGCCGTTATCAGAGCAAATGGTAATTGCGAAAAAAAAATATTAACCAATTTTTTTAAAAAATACTGGTTCCTTCTAATCAATAAAGGGTGCACCGTGATGTAAGATTGTTAATGTATGGGTAATGCAGCCCTGGATGAGCCACTCAGTACATCGCACATATATTTTTGATGTGCATAGGCACATCAGGAGTCCGTTGCTCGGCCTCCTGGCTGCCATGACAAACTTATCTTATCACAGGGGGATCCGGGAGGTGACAGGGGGCCATCTTGCCCCCAGGACCTCCTGGATGCCATGATTGCTTTTGATTACAGCATCCAGGGGATTAATCCGCCGGAGAATTTTAGTAGTCCCATCCCTCAGTTGTGTAACACAGCCGAGTACCGGAAGTAATGCCGCAGGCACAGCTCCTGTATCTGAGGCATTACTACACTACACACTCAGTGCGACGTATCAGTACAGCGCTGAGCATGATGGGGTTAATAAATGAGTTGAAGGGCAACCCAGCAATCGTTGGTCACATGAGCGGAGACAATTCAACTGGATTTGGTCAACTTTTGCTGAGTTGACTATACTGTATACTACTTCATATATCAACCATCTGACCTGAGATGGTAATCTTAAGAGCTATATAAACCCCAAAATGTCACATCAAGGTATGTCAAGAAAAATTAATATTATAATTTCTTTTAATTTATTTTTCTCGCTTATTTCACTGAGGGATACAGCACCATGGCTATAGACGAAGCCACTAGGATGCTGACATTAAGACAATGAAAAGCTGTCGGCTCCTCCTCCAGGCTATACCCTCTCACAGACACTGTGCTTAGTCAGTTAAAACTTAGTGTCCATAGGAAACAGACACGACCTGACTCCTTTCTGTCTTACATTGTTTTTATTTTTATTTTCTTTTGGGAGCAGGGGGGTCTTTAGCATGTACATCACACTAGTTGAACCCCCCTGCGGGCGTAACGCTTTATGAAGTGCACCTTGCCAGTCACCTAGTCCCCACTCCTCACTCACCGCATCGATGGCTGAATTGCTGGTGACTCCACTCCCATGTGTGAATGGAAAGGGGTGATCCTGCGTCGCCTGAAGATGCCAGACAGATGAGCATAAGAAGATAGGTGAGTATGAGAATTCATCCTCTCCTCCTCCCAATGGTCACCTTCAGGGCTTCCTCCAGGGGCCCCTTGTTCACAGCTCTCCCCCCTTACTTACCCTTCTATATGGGTGTTATTATTTTTAGTCAATAAGCCCCTCTTCTGTGGCACTCTGGGGTTTTTTTTTCTTGCTGCTCTCCAAGCAGTTTTCTTTTTGGGGGGGGTGCTCTTGTTTCAACTTGGGGGCCCTTGTGCTGGCCCCCGGTACTTTTACTTGGTCTATGGTGGGCCTTCCAGAGCCCTCGGCCAGCCTCCGTGCCTGAAGTGAGTTGCCACCGTCCTTAATTTCTAATTTAGTTCCATGCTTTGGCTGTGGACTAGGCCGCAACTTGGCCTACCCCTTTTCCCCGGGCCTCCTCTTTGGCTTTCCTATTGGCCAGTCCTGGGAAGGTCTACTTCCTCTGCCCACTCACTGAAGGCAGAATCTGCAGGGGAGGGCCTTCTGCTCTCTTTTATTTTTTATGTTCTGCAGCTCCTGCTGCTCTTCTATCAGGTTTTTTTCTGCTGCTGTGGAGTCATATCACCTGGGGATCTCTCTCTGTGCGGCTTCTGCTGCAGCAGTCAGCGATTGGACATACTTCTGGTGGCCTGGTAGATTAACCCTCTGGTTTACTCCTATTTTAACTTCAGCCCACTTCGCCACGTCCTCCAGTGTAAAGCTATCTCGCTTGGCCCCCGCCCCTGGTCCCTATATGTTTATATGTGCGCCTGCTGTAACAAAACGTTACCATGTGGCAAATCTGAGCCTATCCATCCTCTCTGTCTCCTGGTTCTCGCTTCACAGCACATATAGATACATATAAGATTAGCAGGCTGCTTCGCAACAATGACACGTTGATAAGTTAAAGCCTAAGCCAGTTCCGGCCCCTCCTGGACCCTCTCTGCCAGATTTCTCTCTCGTATTTAGCGGCCTGTCCTGCCCGGGCCATGTCCACTCTTGACAGACTTAAAAAGTCTGCGGTGGAGACTTTGGAACAGCTGACTTTCCAGTTCCACGATCAACCGGCGACTTCTAGGTCCCTCCCTGGGTGCCCTCATCGTTCCGGTTCAAGTTCCCGGAGCCGTCCTCACGTTAGGATCAGGAAATCATCTTACAGGGTGCGGTCCTCCTCCCCTTCCTCTGGGAACTCCCCAGGTAGGGCCACAGCTCACAGCTCCACCCCGACAGGCGTAATCCTGTCTCCACATGTACGGTCTATTTCTACTGTGGACACCTCTGACTCCCACACGGAACATCAGCTAGGCACATCTATATCTGCTTCTGCGCAGGAGCTCAGCCATGCGGTTAGAGATACCCTACAGATCTCAGAATTCCTACTTCTCAAAATGACATCTCCTTCCACCACAGTCACCACACTCGTCTGTCTTCGCCCAACCTTGTACAGGGACCATATCTTGAAGGAACAATGGCTTCTCGTGAACCACCCCCTTCTTTCCTCTGGAAGTCATAATTTATTTTTTGCAGACCAGCGTGTCTCCAAGCAGTCAGAGCCTCCTGCGGTGGACCCTGTGATTGCTAGGCCCTCCCAGGTTACTATCCTGCCTTTAGTAGAGGAATTCGCCTCCCTCAGCAATGCCTCTGACTGAGAGTGGACTCTCCCCCGCTAAGGCAGCCTTCATAGCGTCTAGCTCCTTCCTGCGGCCTTCATTTGTTCCTTCTCGGTCTGCAAGGCCTGCATTTACCCCATAGGGGTCTCTCCTGTGTTGCCTTCCTCAGGGGCTTGGACCAGGGCAATCAGCTTCTTGCTTCTCTAATCCTGAATGCTGTTATTTTTGGATCCATTCATGGTATGCTGTATCCGTCTCTAGAAGGCGGTTGTGGCCCTTCCCTTCTCTTGGGTCCAACAGGGCCAGCCTTTTGGTAAGGCCTAGCCTGACTGATCTCTGTGGCTATAGGAGGAAGAAGCTCTACCGCCCTCTGAGACGGCCCAGCGTCAGCCACCCACCTCCAGCCAGTCTTTCTCCTTTTGTGGCTCCACCCTCTCAATGCAGAGGTCAGTCTTCCTGGAAATTGCACTTGGAGAAGCCCCCTCTTCGAACCCAGGTCTTCCTGTCAGGCTTGTTTCGAGCCTTCCCAGTCTTTTCCTCTTCCAAGTCCTTCTCTGCTTTAGGCCTTCCCCCTCTCAGGTGCATGTACAGCTGCTCTCCTTCCTGGAGACCTGGCGTACCAGCACCTACGTTTCCTGGATCGCAGAGGTCATGTCGACTGGCTACTCCATCGAGTTCTCCTCCATTCTAGTTTCTAAGGTATTTATTGAATTACAATAATCAGGCAAAACTTAGACAATGACTGGTCAAAACCAAATACAATCATAAAATTACATAAAAAATGCAGCAATCATGAAGGCAGCACTAGATACCAATAAACAAAATACTGAGAAAACATAAGAGAAACAAAGACAAGGTAAAAAACATGGAAATCAATCTAGGGAGATGGGGTAAAATACATAAATAAATGGTGCTACTACGATCTTGAGCAGTGAGAAATGTTCCTAAAAGTCCACTTAAAGGGAGGGCAGGGGATAAAAAGGGGCTCTATCCAGAACCCGATCTACAGCTGAATACAGTAGGGAAGACAAGACCTGTTGACCCAAGGGGTCCAAACTTTATCAAACATTGGACGGGTATCACATATAATTGAATTTTTCTCTTTCATTCTAAACGGAAGTTTAATCTCATGTCCGTCTCCACCCTTCAGAGGAAGGGCATCATTGTCCCCGTCCCCATTTCAGTAAGGACTGCTCTCTTTGGCCTATCCTGGGCCTCAAGAGGCCTAACAGGTTTGTCCGTATCCGTGGATTCCGTATGAAGCTCCTATGGCCATGTGTGGCATTCCCGGAGAACAACGACTTCCGCAACACTCACCTCCCCGAGTTTTTCCAGGTGATGCTGTCCCTTCTGGCCATCCTATGTTCTAGAGGAGTTGCCTTGATTTTGTACTTGGATGTCCTCCGTGTGCATGTTCCTTCCAGGATGGAGACACTGACCAGCTTGCAGATCACTTGTACCTCCTTCACTGATTTCGCTGGCTCCGCCTGGAGTCTGAGATCCTGGCTTCCCAGATCTGGTGTGTCCCCCCTTCAGAGGATCGCTCTTTGCTTCTGTCTGAGAGTCCTGTGCACGATGGTCTTGGCCTCCTAGGCTCTCCCTTTGGCTCAGTTCCACTTGAGCCATTACAATTGGCATTTTTTGGCCTGCTGGGACAAGTCTCCGTCCAGCTCAACCGCCTGTCTCTCCTGGCTTCCCAGTTTCGTCGAGAGCTTTTTTGTTGACTCTCCTCACCTGGAATCTCTCAAGGGAAAGCCTTATCCCTCTCTTTTGGCAGGTTAACCCTCCAACACCAGTCTTCTTGCTGGGGAGCAGTCTTCTGTGCCTTGACCCTCCTCAGGGCCTGTGGTCCAAAACAGACACCTCAACCAGATCTACTTCTGGAACTGGGGGCCATCTTCCTAGCTTTGTCTCATTGGACCTTTCTACTTCAAGGGCGTCTGGTCAGAGTCCAGACCAATGACTCCACTGTGGTCGGCAACTTGAACCTTTTGCACCAAGAGATGAGTGGATTTTCTTGAAGCATCTCGCTCTCTTCTGTGGGCGGAGCATCCTGTTCCATCTCTTTCAGCTGCCCACATTCCAAGAGTGGACAGTTGTGCAGCAGACTAACTAAGCCACGGAAAACTTGACCCGGGCGAGTGGTTGCTTCATCAGGAAATCTTCCTCCAGCTGTGCTTCTGGTGGGGCACGCTCGTTGTTGCCCTTGTTGTCTCTCGACTTAACCATCAGGTCCCCCGCTACAGGGACAGGTCCCAGGACCCTCAAGCCATCGCCACCAACATTCTAGTGATTCTCTTGTCGGACTTCCACCTTCTGTACCTGTTCCCTCCTGTTAGCCCTCATGTTCTTATGAAGCTCAAGACCAGGGGGGTTCTGGCCATCCTGGTGGCTCAAGATTGGCCCCACTGGGCCTGATACGCGGATCTCACATTCTTGCTGGCGGCCGCTCCTTGTCCTCTTCCTCTGCAGATTGACCTTCTGTCTCACTGACCGCTGTTCCTATCCACCTTACATTAGCTGCCTTTAACAGTGTGGCTATCAAAGCCAAGTTTCTGAAGCGACATCGGCTTTCAGAGAGTGTTATCAAGTCCATACTCTAGGGCCGGAAACGCCAGTCAGACAAGATCTACCATTGCACGTGGAAGTGTTACGTCCGCTGGTGTGAGAGTAGAGATTTTCATTTGCTATCTTTTTATCTTTTTCTCTTGCCAGGATCCTGGTTTTTCTCCAGTCTGGTCTGGATCAAAGTTTTGATCTTTCTTCTCTTTAAGGACAGGTCTCTGCCCTCTCTATTCTTTATCAGAGACCCTGGCCATCTGGCCTCAGGCGAAGACTTTCCTACAGGGAGTGTCGCTCTGTGCTTCCTTCTACCATCCACCCGTGGCACCATGGGATCTTTACCTTGTCCTTGCAGTGCTTCAGGCTCCCCCTCTGAGCTTTTGCGAGATATCCATCTTCACCTTCTCTCCTGAAAGGTCACCTTCCTGGTGGCCATTTCCTCCATCCGCCGTGTCTCTGAGTTGTCTGCCCTGTCCCGGAAGCCTCCCTTTCTAGTTCTCTGCAAGGACAATGTTGTCCTTTGTCCGCCACCATCTTTTCTGCCTAAGGTGGTTTTCTCCTCTCATATCAATGAGGACATAGTCTTGACATCTTCTTCCCAGACCTGAAGCATCCACGTGAGCATTCTTTTCTCTGTCTGGATGTCGTCTGGGCAATTCGAGTCTATTTGTCTCACTGACCCTTTCTGTCATTTGGATGCTTTGTTCGTCCTCCTTGAGGGGCCTCACAAAATCCTACCTGCTTCCAAGGCTTCCATCTCCTGAGGGATCTGGTCTGCGATCAAGGAGGCCTGTTGGCTTAAGGCTAGCTCTCTGTCCTTTTGTCTGATGTCTCACTCAAAGAGAGCTGTTTGAGCCTTCTAGGCTATTCAGCATCAAGCTTCTGCCGCCCTGGTCTGCAAGGCTACCACCTGGGCCTCTATCCACACTTTAAGTTTTCACAGATCAATTCTGCCACTGCCATTTTGGCTTGTAAAGTTCTGCAAGCGGCTGTGCGGTAGGTTGTTCGCACAGCCATCTAATTCCCATCCTCTGGGACTGCTTCATGGTGCTGTGTCCCCCAGTGAAATAAGCTAGAAGACAGGATTTTTGTACTTACTATAAAATTCTTTTCTTGTTGTTCACTGTGGGACACAGATCCCACCCTTGTTTTTAATGTTGTTCCTGCTCGAGCTGTTATGATTCTTTTTATGGTTCAGGAAATATTTGTGGTTGTTGGTTTCACGTTCCTTTTTTTGTTTTTTGGTGTCTATCTCCTACTGCTGTGGTACAGACTGACTAAGTATAAGTCTGTTACAGGGTATAGCGCAGAGGTGGAGCCGACAGCTTTTCATTCTCCTTGAAGCTGGGTCTATTCCCCTGGTGCTGTGTCCCCCAGTGAATACAACGATAAAAGGATTTTCGAGTGAGTACAAAAATCCTGTTATTCCTTAACAGGTTGTCCAAGATTTGTAAGAGCAGACAGAGGACAAGAAAACAAATTGGCTGGAGTCAACAGCTTTAGATATGGCAAATCAGTCCACAATCAGGTAATTATTGTATCATATATATACCATAACTTACCTTTAGAATAATAAAGATCTAGTGTTTTTTGTTATAAAATCTTTATTGTCTTCAGTTACATTTGTGATTTTTTTTTTTTTGTTCACCATTCTAAAAAGTTGCAGTTGCTACATATGTCTAAAAATACCTGCCCACAACCACACAACTTTACATACAAGGCAAAACAGCACTTTTTTTCCCATGTATATACAGTAATGAATGCAGTACACACAGTATATATACCATTGTCACATGTACCATATTGACACAACAGTGAAAAATGTTTCATGGTCGTCAAATAAAAATTACATGCTTTAGCTTTGTTTATTTTCAATGACACATGTACCCAACAGAAATCAATGTAGCCATTTTTAAATTATGTAAAACATAGAGGTCCTTTTTAAGTCTGTTACAAAATTGATCAGTGGGTTGGATCAAAATAGAAAGGCCAATGAAATTCATCCAGTTTCACACTGATAGTTAAAATTTGATGCAAAACATAATGGATGCAAAACGGCAGTTAAAAAACATCACTTTCTGCTACATAAGGCCTAAAACTACCTTTAGGGCCCATCCACACAGATAAGCTGTGTCATTTATACTTCTTTTTTATTTTTTGGGGGGGGAAATTCTATTTTTTTTTCTATTTTTAGCATCAAACAAAACAACACATAAAAACAAAGGTTTCTGCAATGTTTACCAGCAGTGCAAAAAAGAGTAAAAATGGTATCTGTGTGTCATCTTCTCCTATTTTTTTTCTGCATTTTTGCATCCACATATACTTCAGTGCATTGGCGTAACTAGGAATGGCTGGGCCCCAAGGCAAACATTTGACATGGGACCCCCCTCCGTAAAATGCCCCCCCCCCGCACAAACAACATTCCCCTCATTCCTGAACACACTATTATGCGCCATAGTGGCCCCTGCACACAGTATTATGCCCCATAGTGGCCCCTGCACACAGTATTATGCATCATAGTGGCCTCTGCACGCAGTATTATGCCCCATTGTGCACCTTTTCAGACTCCACAGTATAATGATCGTAAACCCTGGGGAGGATACAAACATAAAAAACTGTCCCTGGCTCCGCTGCACTCCCCGCTTCTTCAATGTTGGTCCAGACGTCACGGCCGACACTTCGACGCATAATGACGTTGGCCTGGACGTCACCAAGGATGCCCAAAGCCTGCTGGAGCACAGGAGAGGTAAGTAACAGTGTTTTTTATGTTCCCTCACCTCCCCTGGTCCTCCGATCATTATACTCTGGGGTATGAAAAGGCCACTGTGTATAATGATAGCAGTGGGGTTCGCCGGCCCGCGGCCTTACTTACCGATCCCCACTCCTGCTCACAGTCACCTCCGCTTCCACAGAATTTTTTTTCATGGATAGCACACAGATGTTAAACGGGTTTTCCGAGCGAAATTTATTTATTTTTTTAAAAAAGGTCAGTTATTGTTACTAATGGGTTAATAAGTACATCTATATACCTTTAGCAGTGTTTTGAGTGATTTTTTGGGTTTCTCTGGGAGCTCCTGGCATCTTCTTCATTTGTTTACCTGGTGTAGCTTCCTTTTCTTTTATCCTACAACTACCATGATGCATTGCCTGTACTGACTCACACTACCTTGCTCTCACTCCCTCCCCCTCCCTCTCTCACACCCCCTTACTGTCGCCCTAGCTATCCCGCCCCCTACTAGCCCTTCCCAACTAACTAACTCAGCTCCTCCGACCTCCCATGCCTGCACAATAGAGCCAGAGTGCAGGCTACAGCACAATGTGATCCTATTGCGCAGGCGCTGGCAGACATCAAAGAAGAGGAGAAGCCGTCTCCACAGACTGAAGTCATCTCCTGTGCCCATAGGATCTGGACTGGAAGACAGGTAAGTATAATGAGTTTGGGGGTTAGTATTGGTGACGTTCCATTTCCGGAAATGAGGAAACGTAACATCACCGTTAAATCAGAAAATCTGCCTGGGGTAGTCACATGACTGCCCTGACAATCTGGGTAAATATACATTTTTTTTAAAGTAAGTCAGAAGTAAGGTGGGGGGAGGGGGTTTAGCTTAGTGTAGAAAGATCATTTTATACCAGAAAAAAACATTTAAATGCATTCATGTGTATAGGCCCTTAAAGCACTACCTTGGGTTTGATTCATGTGGCTCCTTATTATATAGAGATGTAACTTTAAGCTTCTGGGCCCAAATGCAAAATAATCAAATGGGCCTCTACCTAACTTGTGCTATTACAAATATTGGTTTCTTTTTGGTACTCTCAGGGTCCATGGTCTAGTAGTGACTGCTACTGCTGCACCTGTTATAGATAAACCCCTGATTACATCTAATTAATAACTAAAAATAATTAGTTGAGACATTCTTTATTAATAGGCTTAACAGTGGGGCATTAAGGCCGGGACCTCACATTTTGAGTTTGCAGAGGGTTAGTTACTGCCAGAATTACAATATCCGTTAAACGGATAGCATTTAAACAAATCACAACCACATAGTGTGGAAAAAAAAAGCTCGCAAAGCATCCTGGGGAAAATCAGCTTTTTTTTTTTTTTTTTTGCCATGGGTGGGTGCACCGTGAAATATTTGAGGTTAAGGCCCCTCTTAGCGGGCTGCAGCAAAAACGGCGCTGCAGCAAAAAACTGCAGCATCAACGAATCGTGGTTTTTATCACAGCTCTTTTCCTCTGCAGACTTTCTCCTTTTATTATACCTGTACGTAAACTGCTGGCGTTTGCGTAGGTATAATTGACATGCTGCGATTCCTGAAACCGCAATGGATTTGGAAATCATAGTGTGTTCACTGTGTGTATTTTTTTGCAATATGTGGATGAGATTCGCTAAAATTCCATCCACTTTTTAATGACTATAGGGCCCCGGCCTCAGGCTGAGGTGCTATGTTGCAGAATCCCAGCTTTTTTTTTTTTTGCAGATTTTGCTGCTGTTTTTTGAGGCAAACACAAGATTGGCTACAAAAGGAATAGGAAATATATAGGAAGGACTTATACTTCTACCTTCTGCTCAATCCACTCCTGGCTTTCTCAAAAAAACTGCGTTTACACAAAGTGAGGTCTCAGAATTATGAAGTTTTCTTCAATAGACTAGGCCAGCAGGATTGTTCAGAAAAAAGGGCCACTAAAACACTGAATGACAAATTCAATTTCAAAAATTTTTTTTTTTTAATTTTGAAACTTGCCTGAATACTTACAAAAATGTATTTTCAAAATATTTAAGCTTTGTGATGTCAACTGATGCCAAAATTGTCTTCTAAACAAATATTTATAGGCTAAGACCTCCACATTGTGGAAACTCTGCAGAAAAAACATTGCATTTTAGGCCAACAAATCAACCTGATTGTTTTATTTTTTGTTATTTTTAGAGAGCAGAAAGTTTCAATTCATTTCTGAAAAAAATCCTGGATTTGTTTATGGCAATAAAGATTTGAAGTGATAATAATTAATATTAATTATTATCTATTATATATATTAACAATAATTATTTTTTACTATATACTGTATTGTAATTTTATTCAAAAAGAAAAGCAAAAAGTAGTACATGTTTAGATATATATTTATATCTCTCTTTCTCAAATATTTTTTTTTAAGAAAATGGTTGGAAGTGGAATTTTAGACATAGCAAACCCCATCCATGTGTAAGTATTATTTTAACTGCATAGGTCTATTATACATCCAGTTTTACTCTCTGTATAGACTACATTTGTGAGACAATTTGTCTTTGTTTTCAGAAACTGCTTACAATTTAGCTTTCTGCAGCTTATTCAGACTGAACTCAAACAAGAGGCTTCAGAATGGAATAACCACAAAATAAGAAAGCAAAGAGGGATTGGTGGGCCATTTGGCAAACCAGAAATTTTATATTTGTCTCCTCCAGAAGGTAAACTTACTCTTTTCATTAGTGGTATTACCTAATATTACTGAGGCTTTTCATTATTAGTATTACTGATATATTATTTGAAAATACAGATTTATATTTTTAAGGGTTATTCCTTTTGTTATAAAGTGATGTCTTCTACCTTATGAACAGGTGTAAAATATGATATACTTAGGTGAATTCTTACTCACTAATTGAACCATAACATAATATTATCGGAGGACTCAGCTTCTTATAAATTCATGTAAATTTATTCCAGTCTTCATGGAAAATAGATACAGGAAAAACTTTTAGAATAGAAATATCAGTCAGTGTGTAATCAGGCTTCATCATGGAGGAAGTTCATAGTTCTTTCCTTAAAGGGGTTGTCCGGCATAAACTGAAAATTAATCCCTACACCAAACTCCCTCCCCCATCCTAATTTCTAATTTGCTTCATTAAAAAAAAATTTTATTTACCTATATACCTGGGGCAGTCAGGTGACTACCCCAGGCACATTTTCTGATGATCCGGTAACATTCCGTTTCCTTATTTGCAGAAACGAAGCATCACCAATACTCCCCCCCCCCTTCCCTCATACTTGCCTATCTTCAGACTTCAGTCTTGTGGCATGAATTGTCACTTCCTCCGCTTCTGCCAGCGCCTGCGCAATAGAGCTTTATTGTACAGTCACTGGCAGAAGCGAAGAGCGCATACCACGCATGCACAAGAAGTCCACAGAAGAAAATGCCAGCGGGCCAAAGAAAATGACCTCCAGAACACAGAAGACAGGTAAGTATGATGGGGGGGGGGGGGGTTGGGGCTGAGGTAAGTAGGTAGATAGAGCTAGTAGTCTGCGGGCTAGCTAGGGAAACAGGGAGGGGGTGTTAGAGAGGGAGTGAGAGGGGGATCATGAGAGTTGTAGGCTAGGGAAGCAGAAAGCTAGCCATGTAAACAAATGCAGAGTATGCTAGGAGTTCCCAGAGAAAGCCAGAAATCAATCAAAACACTGCTAAAGGTATTTTGGTGCAATTATTAACCTATTAATAGCACTAAAATACCTTTATTAAAAAGTTTTTTTGCCCGGAAAACCCCTTTAAGCTGGATCTCTTGCAGCTCCATCATGGCTATTTTCATTCATGTGTGTTGGTCATCTGTTGGATGATCACGACATTTCTCAAAATGGCAGAGAGACTGAAAGACACACGTCTGGGGCTATCATTTATATTCATGAGAGGTGTGTACCCCAGCATCCACAAACTCTCTGCAACTGTATTTTGAAAATACCAAAATAAGTATACCCTTGGAATATGTTGTCAGCAGAATACAATTAACCCTTACTTGCCATGAATATTGTAATCTAATATTTAACAGTTATAAACAACCTTTCATGTCCTCATGCACATGTGGTATTACATACCGCTCGAAAGCCGACAGTGTGCTGAATTCAGCGCATTGCTGGCTTCTCCGTTATGTCCCCCGGGGCTGGAGATATTGGCACTGATCTCTGACCACCATCAGAATGGCGTTCCTGACAGTCTAGTTGAGCTGTGAGGAACGCCTCCCCTGACAGTACTCTCCATAGCCATGTACTGTCAGAGGGGGTGTTCCTTACCGCCCAGCGACTGTCAGGAATGTCCTTTTGACGATGGGCAAAAAACTAACGGCACCGATATCTCCAGCCCGGGGCACATAACGGGAAAATCGACAGTGCGCTGAATTCAGCACACTGTCGGCTTTTTAGCAGTATATAAAACCACATGTGCAGGAGGACGTTAAAGTTCCTCTTTAAAGCACATCACGGCAGTTTTCCTCTTCTTCAAATCAAAGAGAGGCCTTTTTTTTTGTTAACATATATAAGTATATGGTATTTTACTGCTGCATACTTTTATTTGAAGATGGGGCCAAAGTGCCTAAAAACAGTATTTATTTATTTATAAGAGGTTCAGCCATTATTTACACTTATCCATTGTTCTATGGCTAGGGAATAAGTGTCTGATTGCTGCAGGTTCATTTGCCGGCTCACCCAGTGATCAGGATGAAGGGGGAACTAAATACCCCTCTAAGGCCTACTAGTGAATGTATTACCAGTTTGCTTACTTCACCAGTGCTCCATTCACTTTGGAAGCCCCAGAAGTGAATGGAGCGCCAGTCATTGAAGCACACTTGCCAAAGGATCCTGTGAGATTCGAACTCTCATTATTGCACATAATATATGGCATTAAATTATTATAAAAATAGCTCTGATCATTTCATGTGTTTTCTCATGTAGGTACCAGCAATCAGTTACAATGTGTTGACCACGACCTTCTTGAACATGCAACAAACTACTGTTGCCACACAAATGAACCTTTAGAAGTTGGAAACAAATCCTTAAGATTGCTATGCGCCAAGCAACTTTATGGAACCACATTTGAAGGTCGATCAACTGTTCAACATGCCACAGCTAGCTATTTGCATTTAGCATCCTATTTTATGAATGGTGTTCAGATATTAAAGGCTGTCTTCCCTAAGAACTTTAGTGAAGCAAATTCCATCTATGACTGGATGCAACATAACCTTACCGTTTAAGGTTTTCCAATTTTATACTCTTTAAGTTACAGCTATAATGCAATATTATATTCAGGTAATGTGTTATAGAGCAGGTGGAGCTGAGCAGATTGATATCTGATTGTGTGGGAAAAGATTCAGTATAATTTTGTATAACTTTGCTCTAAGCTTGCCATGCCATCGAGTCATAGAGGTGTTCTTAACAGTTATTGACAGCTCTCTCTATATACAGAGTTAAAAAGGTATATCTGTCAATCACTGATAGACAGGGGATCAGAAAAAGATCATATGGACTTACAACTGTTTTACTTAAAAGGGCTTATGCCACAAAGAATATTTTCCCTGTATCCATAGGATAAATAGCTGACCACCAGGAGTCTGATGGTCGAGACCCCCACTGCTCCTGAGACCAGGGGTGTTTTACCCTTGTTGTGAATTGAGCCAGATTTCATCCATTGTGAATGTAGTTTTAGCCTTTGATGGATGGGGCATATGTGCATTCACATTTACTCCGATGGTAGTGCTGTAGATAGCTAAGTGCTGTACTTGCTGGTATCTCTAACATTTCCGTTGAAGTGAATGGGAGCGGGGGTGCAGCTCATCCATCAAGGAGCATGCCTTCCTTCAGCAAGGCTGAATTCACAACTGAGTAAAACACACCTGGTCTCAGAATCATTGGGGGTCTCAGTGGTCATACTCCCACCATTTAGCTATTCCTATGGATAGAGGATAAATATTCTTTGTGGCATAACCCCTTTAATACCTTTAATGTGACAGTGTATATTGTATGTCTTTTGTTGGGCCTTATTTAGGGCTTTTTCTCGTAAGGGAATGTGTGATATTGGTATTTGAAGTTGTATTTCTTTGAAAATGTTAATAAAAATTTCCAAACACATTGTTCTATTAATTTTATAAACAATATTAACAGATTATAAATTACAAAAAAATATTACTACATAAATAGGAAAAAAACATCTGTTTCTATAATATTATTTAACAGATTAACAAGATTTAACAATAAGAATATTTAGATGTATTACATTTATTGTGTATCTTTAAGGCCTCCTGCATACGACCGTGTGCAGTGTATGGTTCCGTAAAAATGGCACAGATGACACATGGATTGCTATCATTGTGTCATCAGTGGTTTTCACTGACCCATTCAGTGAAAATATAGTGTTCACTTTTACTAATAATACCTGCAGAAAACCAGTTATAAAAAGTGTTATAAAACAAAGACATCGCACTATGTCCTAGCAGCTCTCTTCAAGCTTCAGCCTCCCCTCCCCACATATCAGCTTCTCTCCTGCATGGCAAACTGCTCATTTCACTGTAAGATAACAGCATTTTCCTCTGACAAGATTATATAGTATTTTCTATTATATAATTGTAGAATGTTAAAGAACCTTTCACCGCTTCTAACAAGTCCAGCTCTTTAAATCATTTAATAGCTGCTGCTCCACTGATTCTGGCATAGTTGATATTTTTTCTCTCTCCCCCACCGTTCATAAGCAATAAGTGCTGTTAGTTTTGGTGCCTGATATACCATTTAGTCTCTGTACTGTCAGGAGGGCGGGGTCAGGCAGGAGCAGACAAGGGGGTGTGATTCTGAGCTCTGACACTGGCTGCCTCTGATTGGAGCTCAGAATCACACCCCTTGTCTGCTCCTGCCTGACCCTGCCCTCCTGACAGTACAGATCTTAAATAGCACATCAGGCAGCAAAAATAACAACTTATTTCTCGGGAATGCTGGAGGCCATAGGAAAATACCAACTGTGCAGGATTCAGTGGAGTGGCACCTATTAACAGATCATAAGTTTTTGAATTGGTGGAGGATGGTGAAAGGTCCTCTTTAAAGAACATTCAAAAAAACCATAATACATTCTACCACGAATAACCATAATGTTCTTCTAAGTTTAGATCCTCAAGTTTTTTCATTTCAGAAACCATGTCCGATGGAGAGGGTCTTTCATCGATTTTATAAGAGAAACAGTTATTAATTACGGGTAAAATCTTGATATTTACATATTGCACTGCATGTGGTGGTAATTGTGATTGCATTGCAATACATAACTCTCTAGCAGTTTTCAAGTCCCAAGGCTTTCTATTGCTGAACAGTTCAAGAAGAGTTGCTCCAACTGACCACACATCTGTTTTTTTTGTGGGACATTGGTATTCCAGTAAGCACTCCGGAGCCATGTATAGAGCAGTCCCTCCAATTGGTCCAATTTTTTGAGAAAACGACCGGCTTCCAATTTTAAATATTACAGAATCTCTTATATTGGCCATTCCCCAGTCTGTTAGATAAGCCTTTTTGTGTTTTTGATCAATCTAAAAAAGTTTAAAATAGTAAAAGCATTAAACAATTAAATTCTAATACTTCAACACACATTTACAACATTATAGGAGTAAAAGTCAGCGGGAAAATAATGTACTATTGCAAACTGTATGAATTCTAGGAGGTCATGTGATGTACAGTCCACGTGGTGATGTGATTTACTGTCCATGGTCATGTGATGTACACACAGGTGCACAGTAATCAGACATCTGCCTGGTAATGAACTGTGCACTTGTGTGTCCATCACATCACCATGGACTGTATTAATTTACTAGAGTGAAGAAAAATTAATGACAGTAAGCATAGATCTTTTATTATACAAACAATAACATTTGTCTCTCAATATTGATCTGACAGTGGCCGAGCCCTTTAAGTCTCCTTGAAGTGCATGAAGTAATTAAACAATCACAGTTGCATAGCATCTGAGTGGTTTGACAGAAAGGGGGTCCATTTGTATTCCTAACTTTTTTCTTGGACAAGTGCCAACACAGTGTGTCAATGAATGCCATGGCAGAAGGCCCCTTGGCTTGCAATGACTGTGTACATATTAGGCTTTGTCAGAGACTCTAATGCTTTTGTATACAGACCATAGTATGTGATTATAAGAGATTTCATTAAAAAAATTCAGATAAAAGGTTTACATAATTTTTTTTTGTTTATTTAAACTATTTAAAGAGGACCTTTCACCACCTCCAACAATTCTAGTCCTTACCATCTGTTAATTGCCACACCCTCAACTGATTTCAGTCCAGTTTGAGATTTCTCTTGCCCCCACTGTTCACAAGCAACAAGCGCAGGTAGTTTTGGTGTCTGATGTGCTATTTAAGCTCTGTAATGTGAGGTGAGCTTTGTCAGTCAGAGGGGTGTGATTCAGAGCTACAATCAGAGGCAGCCAGTGTCAGAGTTCAGAGTCACACCCACTTGTCTTCTCCTGCCTGATATTACCCTCCTGACAGTACAGAGATTAAATAGCATATCAGGAAAGTACACTAACAGCACTGACTTCTCTTGAATGTTGAGGGCTAGAGAAAAAATTCGTACTGTGTTGGAATCAGTGGAGAAGCGACTATGAAGTCATGTAAAAATCCAGATTTCTTGCAGGTGTTGAAAGTTTCTCTTTAAATAAATGGCAAAATAATAATAATAATAATAATAATAGTCCTTTAATAGTCCCACAATGGGGAAATTCAGTGTGTTACAGCAGCAAAGATAAGCAGATACAAATACAAATACAACATGTACAGGAATGTTCCAAGGTGAGAGGCATTACATTAATAGCAGACAGACAGATAGGACGTAGCAGAGGAGGGGGGGGGGATTTAACAGGCAGAGAGATATTTCAGTTCTCTGTGTGTAATGATCTCCGCTTAGGTCGGTGTTGGTTGTACAGCCTAACCGCGGTGGGGAGGAAAGACTTCTGATAGCGCTCCTTCTCACACCTGGGGTGGAGCAGTCGGTCACTGACAGTACTGCTCAGCGCGATCACAGTCTCATGCATGGGATGGGACTTCTTCTTCTGCATGGAGCTCACCACGGACAGTATCCTTCTGTCACCCACCACCTGCACTGGGTCCAGTGGGCTCCCCAGGACAGAGATGGCCTTTCTAATCAGCTTGTCAAGTTTATTTCTGTCCCTGGTTGATATACTGCTCCCCCAGCAGGCCACTCCAAAGAAGATGGCTGATGCCACTACCGAGTTGAAGAAAGTTCTAAGAAGTGCCCCCCGGATTCCAAAGGCTCTCAGTTTCCTAAGCAGGTAGAGCCTGCTGTGGCCCTTCCTGTACAGGGCCTCCATATGATCTGCCCAGTCCAGCTTATTATTAAGGAGCAAACCCAGGTACTTATAGGTGTTCACAATCTCGATGCCCGTCCCCAGGATGTCCACTGGTTTTGGAGGGCTTCTGCCTTTGCGGAAGTCCACCACCATCTCCTTGGTCTTCCCCGCGTTAATCTTCAGGTGGTTCCGGTGGCACCAGTCCACAAAGTCCTGGTTCAGTTCTCTGTACCCCCTGTCATCATCATCTGTGATGAGACCCACTATTGCAGAGTCGTCAGAATACTTCTGTAGGTAGCAGCTAGATGAGTTGCACCTAAAATCTGCAGTGTACAGTGTGAAGAGGAAAGAGGCGAGAACCGTACCCTGAGGTGCCCCCGTATTACAGATCACGGTAGCTGACACACAGTCTCGGGCTCTCACGTATTGAGGTCGATTTGTGAGGTAGTCTAGGATCCAGTTGGAGAGGTGGTGGTCCACTCCAGCAAGGCCCAGCTTGTCCCTCAATAACCTGGGCTGTATGGTGTTAAAAGCACTGGAGAAGTCAAAGAACATTATTCTCACTGTGTTCCCTGGTTTCTCCAGGTGAGACAGAGCCCTGTGCAGAAGATGGATGATGGCATCATCTACCCCAATGCCCGGCCGATAAGCAAACTGGAGGGGGTCCATAGCGGGGCTCACTAGAGGGCGGAGATGTGTGAGAACCAATCTCTCCAAGATCTTCATCAGGTGGGATGTCAGTGCTACAGGTCTGTAGTCGTTGAGGTCCATAGGGTGGGGTTTCTTTGGAACTGGTACCACACAAGAAGATTTCCATAATTCAGGGACTATTTCCTGCCTCAGGCTCATATTATACATATATGTAATTATACCACACAGCTGGTCCCCGCAAGTCTTAATTAGCCTTGCACTGATGTCATCTGGCCCTGCGGCTTTCCTCGCCTTGATCTTTTTCATCTCCTTCCTCACCTGGGCCCGTGTGAAGGTCAGACTGTGGCCAGATAAAGACGGATTTCTGGATTTACTGGTCTGTTGGGAAGTGGCCGCATGGGGAGAAGTCATTGTGGTGGGGGAAGCTGAAGGACATACTGGGGTGGGAGGAGCTGGTGTGTGATCAAATCTGTTGAAGAATAGGTTTAGTTCATTAAGCCAATTAACATCTGCCTCAATCTGGCAGACAGACTGTTTATGACCCGAAATTGACTTAAGCCCCTCCCAGACCCCCCTTATGTCTTTTCTTTCCATTTGCTTTTCCATTTTTTCTTTATAACTGGCTTTTCCCTGCCTGATTTGATGCCTCAGCTCCTTTTGTACTTCCCTCAACCCTTCCTTATCTCTTGTCCTGAATGCCATCTTTTTCTCCTTAAGTAGTGTTTTTATATCAGAGTTAATCCATGGTTTGTTATTGGAGAAGCACCTCACCACTTTTGTGGGTACTGTGTTGTCCACACAAAAATTAATGTAGTCTGTTATGCAGTGTGTGAGTCCTTCTATATCTTCTCCATAAGAATCCTGCAGAACTTCCCATGCGGTTGTGTCAAAACAATCCCTCAGATCCTCATCACTCTCCTCGGACCATATCCTCACTGTGCGGGTGACAGCTGGTTCTCTACGTACAAGTGGCTTGTACACAGGTCGGAGATGTACTAGGTTGTGATCCGATCTCCCCAGGGGCGGTAGGGCTGATGAGTTATATGCCTCCCTCACGTTGGCAAAGAACAAGTCCAGTGTTTTGTTGTCTCTTGTGTGGCAGGTTACATACTGTGTGAAACCGGGCAGTGTGGATGATGGAGAGGCATGGTTGAAATCACCCGACAGAAGAAAGAGGGCCTGGGGATGTTTTAACTGTAACTGGCTCAGCGTGGCTTGTAGGACCTCGCAGGCAGTGTCAGCTTTCGCAGAGGGGGGGACATATGCAGTTATCACGATGACATGTGATAGTTCCCTTGGTAGATAGAAAGGTCTCATGCTCACAGCTAATAGTTCAATGTCCTTACAGCAAGTTTGCTCCTTAATCACAATGTGCCTAGGATTACACCATCTATTATTCACAAACATTGCCAGCCCTCCTCCTTTCTTCTTACTGCTCTCCCTTGTCCTGTCTGCCCGAAGGAGTTTAAAACCATCCAAGGAGACCAGAGGGTCAGGAGTAACTTCAGTGAGCCAAGTCTCTGTAAGTAGCATCATGCTGCATGCCCGAAACTCCTGATTATGCCTGGTGAGCGCTGTTAGTTCATCCATCTTGTTTGCAAGAGATCTCACATTGCCCATGATGATGGAGGGAACAGCTGGTCGGTAACGCCTCTTTTTAATCCTCTGAAGAGTACCAGCTCTGCATCCCCTCACCCGCTTTTTCTTTCTCCAAATCTCGCGGGGGATGTGTGACCAGATGGTATGCCGTCCTGCTGTGCCTCTGAGCTGCAGAATTTCCTCTCTTGTATAGACAAAGGAATTGTCTGCATACACAAAAGATCCCATTTTCAAGCAGAACAAAAAGACAGATAAAAAAAAAAAAAAAAAAAAGGGGATCTCGATAATAATCTGTATAATAAAGAAACTACTTAAACTGCTTGTTGAATGTTATATAAAAATATCACTATAAAGATAGATAGATACATAGATAGATAGAGAGAATCTACTTTCACAATTCATGCGCAATGAAGAAAACTAGCCCATGTATAAGATAAGATTGCAAGACTCTTCCTGATATGTCATTCACCCTTGGCTCTAACATCACTGTTCTCTTTACTGTACATATGGAATTGAAGAGAAAAGTCATGTTAGACAAGTGGGAGGGTGGAGCAGACCACATAAAATCCTTCTGTCTGTGTGAAGGATCTCGTCCTACCAGAACCCGCTTCTGGCACTGTGAAGAATATCGCTTTGCCAAGCCTCTTGGCGTACCTGCGATCTACCTTCTTTATTAACCTCCCACTCACACACCGTGAGTAGACCGGGTCATAGGATAGAATGAAACGAGCTGTATAAATTTTATATATTTAATAACCCAAGTGGGTCGGTATGAATTAATAGCATATACAGAAATATACAATTAATACGATCAAGCATAAACATACAAGCAAAAGTGCGATGGTACACTACCTAAAACCAAAAATGGGAATAAAGTATAGCATAATACCTCAGCTAAGTCTCTTAGCTGTCTCTCTTCCAGCTTCCACACAAAGACAAAGAAAAAAAACTCATCCCATCTCAGTGTCAGACCCTCTGCAGCCCCACCCTTCACCTCCCTCCAGCCAGCCCTCCTCCTTCATTTGCAGAATCCTCGGACAGATGGGTACCTAGGTGCGGGGAGGGGTGGGTGAAGCTAAGGTCACCGGACCACTATCTCCCATCGCCATCTGGCCAGGGATAAAAACCAGTCAGGCATTCAACTTAAGCACCACATTCCAACAAGTGGGGGGAGGACTGACATGAGCAAGTAAAAACACACTTCCAAGAAAGATATAAAACTGAGGGTCTCATCATCACAGGCACACCTGAGATCGCTTCAATTGTTCTGCTTGAAAATGGGATCTTTTGTGTATGCAGACAATTCCTTTGTCTATACAAGAGAGGAAATTCTGCAGCTCAGAGGCACAGCAGGATGGCATACCATCTGGTCACACATCCCCCGTGAGATTGGGAGAAAGAAAAAGCGGGTGAGGGGATGCAGAGCAGGAACTCTTCAGAGGATTAAAAAGAGGCGTTACCGACCAGCTGTTCCCTCCATCATCATGGGCAATGTGAGATCTCTTGCAAACAAGATGGATGAACTAACAGCTCTCACCAGGCATCATCAGGAGTTTCGGGCGTGCAGCATGATGCTACTTACAGAGACTTGGCTCACTGAAGTTACTTCTGACCCTCTGGTCTCCTTGGATGGTTTTAAACTCCTTCGGGCAGACAGGACAAGGGAGAGCGGTAAGAGGAAAGGAGGAGGGCTGGCAATGTTTGTGAATAATAGATGGTGTAATCCTAGGCACATTGTGATTAAGGAGCAAACTTGCTGTAAGGACATTGAACTATTAGCTGTGAGCATGAGACCTTTCTACCTACCAAGGGAACTATCACATGTCATCGGGATAGCTGCATATGTCCCCCCCTCTGCGAAAGCTGACACTGCCTGCGAGGTCCTACAAGCCACGCTGAGCCAGTTACAGTTAAAACATCCCCAGGCCCTCTTTCTTCTGTCGGGTGATTTCAACCATGCCTCTCCATCATCCACACTGCCCAGTTTCACACAGTATGTAACCTGCCACACAAGAGACAACAAAACACTGGACTTGTTCTTTGCCAACGTGAGGGAGGCATATAACTCATCTGCCCTACCGCCCCTGGGGAGATCGGATCACAACCTAGTACATCTCCGACCTGTGTACAAGCCACTTGTACGTAGAGAACCAGCTGTCACCCGCACAGTGAGGATATGGTCCGAGGAGAGTGATGAGGCTCTGAGGGATTGTTTTGACACAACCGCATGGGAAGTGCTGCAGGATTCTTATGGAGAAGATATAGAAGGACTCACACACTGCATAACAGACTACATTAATTTTTGTGTGGACAACACAGTACCCACAAAAGTGGTGAGGTGCTTCTCCAATAACAAACCATGGATTAACTCTGATATAAAAACACTACTTAAGGAGAAAAAGATGGCATTCAGGACAAGAGATAAGGAGGGGTTGAGGGAAGTACAAAAGGAGCTGAGGCATCAAATCAGGCAGGGAAAAGCCAGTTATAAAGAAAAAATGGAAAAGCAAATGGAAAGGAAAGACATAAGGGGGGTCTGGGAGGGGCTTAAGTCAATTTCGGGTCATAAACAGTCTGTCTGCCAGATTGAGGCAGATGTTAATTGGCTTAATGAACTAAACCTATTCTTCAACAGATTTGATCACACACCAGCTCCTCCCACCCCAGTATGTCCTTCAGCTTCCCCCACCACAATGACTTCTCCCCATGCGGCCACTTCCCAACAGACCAGTAAATCCAGAAATCCGTCTTTATCTGGCCACAGTCTGACCTTCACACGGGCCCAGGTGAGGAAGGAGATGAAAAAGATCAAGGCGAGGAAAGCCGCAGGGCCAGATGACATCAGTGCAAGGCTAATTAAGACTTGCGGGGACCAGCTGTGTGGTATAATTACATATATGTATAATATGAGCCTGAGGCAGGAAATAGTCCCTGAATTATGGAAATCTTCTTGTGTGGTACCAGTTCCAAAGAAACCCCACCCTATGGACCTCAACGACTACAGACCTGTAGCACTGACATCCCACCTGATGAAGATCTTGGAGAGATTGGTTCTCACACATCTCCGCCCTCTAGTGAGCCCCGCTATGGACCCCCTCCAGTTTGCTTATCGGCCGGGCATTGGGGTAGATGATGCCATCATCCATCTTCTGCACAGGGCTCTGTCTCACCTGGAGAAACCAGGGAACACAGTGAGAATAATGTTCTTTGACTTCTCCAGTGCTTTTAACACCATACAGCCCAGGTTATTGAGGGACAAGCTGGGCCTTGCTGGAGTGGACCACCACCTCTCCAACTGGATCCTAGACTACCTCACAAATCGACCTCAATACGTGAGAGCCCGAGACTGTGTGTCAGGTACCGTGATCTGTAATACGGGGGCACCTCAGGGTACGGTTCTCGCCCCTTTCCTCTTCACACTGTACACTGCAGATTTTAGGTGCAACTCATCCAGCTGCTACCTACAGAAGTATTCTGAGGACTCTGCAATAGTGGGTCTCATCACAGATGATGATGACAGGGAGTACAGAGAACTGAACCAGGATTTTGTGGACTGGTGCCACCGGAACCACCTGAAGATTAACGCGGGGAAGACCAAGGAGATGGTGGTGGACTTCCGCAAAGGCAGATGCCCTCCAAATCCAGTGGACATCCTGGGGATGGGCATCGAGATTGTGAACACCTATATCAACCAGGGACAGAAATAAACTTGACAAGCTGATTAGAAGGGCCAGCTCTGTCCTGGGGAGCCCACTGGACCCTGTGCAGGTGGTGGGTGACAGAAGGATACTGTCTGTGGTGAGCTCCATGCAGAAGAAGAAGTCCCATCCCATGCATGAGAATGTGATCGCGCTGGGCAGTACTGTCAGTGACCGACTGCTCCACCCTAGGTGTGAGAAGGAGCGCTATCGGAAGTCTGTCCTCCCCCACCGCGGTTAGGCTGTACAACCAACACCGACCTAAGCGGAGATCATTACACACAGAGAACTGAAATATCTCTCTGCCTGTTAAATCCCCCCCCCCCCCCTCCACTGCTACGTCCTATCTGTCTGTCTGCTATTAATGTAATGCCTCTCACCTTGGAACATTTCTGTACATGTTGTATTTGTATTTGTATCTGCTTATCTTTGCTGCTGTAACACATTGAATTTCCCCATTGTGGGACTATTAAAGGACTATTATTATATTATTATTAATTATCTCACACCCACTTTCCGTGAGTGTGCTGGGTCAACAGAGGATAGTACGCAAGACGGGCCTTCTAAATTTTATATATTTATTAACCCCTAAATGGGTCGGCACTAGACACTTAACACATACAGTACAGACCAAAAGTTTGGACACACCTTCTCATTCCAAGAGTTTTCTGTATTTTCATGACTATAAAAATTGTAGATTCACACTGAAGGCATCAAAACTATGAATTAACACATGTGGAATTATATACTTAACAAAAAAGTGTGAAACAACTGAAAATATGTCTTATATTCTAGGTTCTTCAAAGTAGCCACCTTTTGGTTTGCTTACTGCTTTGCACACTCTTGGCATTCTCTTGATGAGCTTCAAGAGGTAGTCACCTGAAATGGTCTTCCAACAGTCTTGAAGGAGTTCCCAGAGATGCTTAGCACTTGTTGGCCCTTTTGCCTTCACTCTGCGCTATCTATGCTATGACATCACCCAACCTACCTGACTAGAAACAGCAGTGTTTCCAAGGCTGAAAGCCACCCCCAGTGCAGCAAGTGTCTTAAATTGTTTTTATCACAATCTACAAACGTTACATACATAACAGAGGTATGATGTGTATCATGCAATGTGTTCTGTAATGTTGCTGTAGAAGTTGATTCCTTTAAACGTCCTTATGTATATGCTGTTTTACATACTGCTAGAAAGCCGACAGCGCGCTGAATTCAGAACACTGCCGGCTTTCCCGGTATGTGCCCCGGGACTGGGGGTCTTAGTTACACTGTTCACCGTCTGAAGGGCGTTTCTGACAGTCTAGCTGCGCTGTGAGGAACGCCCTCCGTGACAGTCCTCGTCCATAGCCCTGCTCACAGCTCAGCGTCATCACTGGGCGGTAAGGAACGCCCCCTTTGATGGTACAGCGCTATGGGACGAGTACAGTCAGGGAGGGCGTTCCTTACCGCCCAGTAATGACACTGAGCTGTGAGGAACGCCCCCCCCCAGTACAAGTCTATGGATGAGTACTGTCAGGGGGGACGTTCTTCACAGCGCACCTAGACTGTCAGGAACGCCCTTATTACGGTGAATGGTGTAACTAAGACCCTGGATATCTCCAGCCCTGGGGCACATACTGGGAAAGCCGGCAGTGCGCTGAATTCAACTCGCTGTCGGCTTTCTAGCAGCATGTAAAACAGCATACACATGAGGACGTGAAAAGTCCTCTTTAAGTCTATAATGAGCAGAAATGTAAATGAATAAATCGGAAGTTATACTGCATCTTTTCCCACAAAACTATATCAGTCTGCTCCGCTCCTCCTGCTCTATAACCTGTAGATATGAGATATGACACTACGTACAATCTGCTCCTCCTGCTCTATAACCTGTAGATAGGGCACTATGTACAATCTGCTCTATAACCTGTAGATAGGACACTATGTACAATCTGCTCTATAACCTGTAGATAGGACACTATGTACAATCTGCTCTATAACCTGTAGATGGGACATTATGTACAATCTGCTCTATAACCTGTAGATAGGACACTATGTACAATCTGCTCTATAACCTGTAGATAGGACACCATGTACAATCTGCTCTATAACCTGTAGATTGGACATTATGTACAATCTGCTCTATAACTTGTAGATAGGACACTATGTACAATCTGCTCTATAACCTGTAGATAGGACACTATGTACAATCTGCTCTATAACCTGTAGATGGGACACTATGTACAATCTGCTCTATAACCTGTAGATAGGACACTATGTACAATCTGCTCTATAACCTGTAGATAGGACACTATGTACAATCTGCTCTATAACCTGTAGATAGGACACTATGTACAATCTGCTCTATAACCTGTAGATAGGACATTATGTACAATCTGCTCTATAACCTGTAGATAGGACACTATGTACAATCTGCTCTATAACCTGTAGATAGGACACTATGTACAATCTGCTCTATAACCTGTAGATAGGACACTATGTACAATCTGCTCTATAACCTGTAGATAGGACATTATGTACAATCTGCTCTATAACCTGTAGATAGGATGCTCTGTACAATCTGCTACTCCTGTTCTATAACCTTTAGATTGTACATAGTGTCCTATCTGCTCCTCTCGCTCTATAATCCAACACCTCCATATAAAACTGCATTTTGAGTATAACAGGTTCACTTCAGTAAGTGTATACATAAAAACTAATTTTATGTTTCACATTAATTTAGAGTACATACCTTAATTGCAACATTTTCACTATGAAGGATTTTATCAAGACTTGCACCATGGATATATTCACTGGCCATAAGTATGGCATTTTCTGTTTTGGAAGTCGCCAATAGTCTCACTATATTTGGATGGCTAAGTCTCCTTAATGAACACCAAGAAATAAATATTTAAATATATAACTAAATCTAAAATCTCAAAAATAAAACTGATATAAATTTTAGACATGACAAAAAACACACTTCAAACAATAATAAAAAAAAAATGCTGTGTTATCAGTGATATCTTAACCTTTAAAGCCCTGTAATTGGGCCTCAGGAGTACATGACATCATGACGCAAATACACAAGGTTAACCAACATTGTCATGCTTGTGTCTTTGGGTGTGAGCAGTAACATGGTGTTGTAACGCAATCACAGGCCTCAGCGGTCCCTGACTATGCAGGAGCCCATAAGAAGACGAAGACCTGCACCACACAATGAAAGTGAGCAACACTAGTTTTTAGGTTTGCTCACCTCCCATGGGCCTCAACATATTATACTCTGGGGTCTGAGGAGACCCCACAGTATAATAGTAGTTCCAGTTCAAATATCAAACAACCCTCTTACACTTATACGAGATGCATAATTGTCTGTCACACAAAAGAAATATTCCACATAGAGGCCGCTCACACCTTTGACATGTGATACTCAAAAACTGTTTCACAAACGCTGAACTGTTTGCATCTAATACAGTTTTTCATAAACTTCAGAGGTAGCGATCCACTCAAGGGCGTAACTAGCGAAGACTGGGCCCCATAGCAAGCTTTTGACTTGGGATGGCCCCTCCCCACATGCAATACTACCACCTTTCCTGGCCCCAACACAGTACAACACCCCATTTACACACATTAGTGTCCTATAGCGGCCCCTCCACACAGTATAATGTCCCATAGTGGCCCCTGTACACAGTATAATGTCCCATAGCGGCCCCTCCACACAGTAAAATGTTCCATAGCGACCCCTCCACACAGTACAAACTATTACACTCAGGGGTGTTTTCAGAATCAAAAAGGGACAAAGAAGATATGCTGCTCTGATGTCTTGTTTTGCTCTCAGCGGTCACATGCGGCAGGGACCTCTGTCAGAAGAAGACAATAACAGCAGACCGTACCATGCCGGCAGACAGGAAAGAACAAGAGACAGGTGAGTTTTTTTTTTTTTTTAAATTAACATTCTCAGGCCTGATATAAAAAATAAAAAAAAAAAAAAAATTATTTTGGACAACCTCTTGAAGATGAAGGCTCATAATATGGCACAGGTTGTGCCACCTTTCTTTACAATTATTGGTAAACTAATTGATTATCACTTGGTAACTTGTTACTGGTGGTCTGGTTTTATGTATAAACCATTCAATACATAGAATGGGACAAATTTACTAATCTAGTCTAACAAATTCAATATGTACCTGTGGTTGGCAATGTATTACGGTTATTTTTTTTTCCATGATATGATTTTTTATTTTTTTTTAAATTGTGCAAATGGTGTGGTGGATTTGAAAAAAAATTTTTTTTTTTCAATGTCCAAAATGTAAAGTTTACTAAAAATGTACTAAAAGACAAATATGCGATGTTAAATTTGGCATAATTTTTGAGAGGTGGGGATGAGGTTTAAAAAGTGTTGTAAAGTGGCAGAAACACACCAGAATGATTGACTAAGTCTAATGTTGTGGAAACAAAGTGTTCTTTGTTGCCGATTTTGATTTTTTTTTTTTTGAGACAAAGCCCAGAGGAAATTTTACAGTAGCTTCCTTTACATTTTCAATTCCTCTTCAAGCCACTCCTGATTTTGGCTCAAAAAAACGCATCAAAATCTGCAAAAACACTGCGTTTCTGCAACATGGGGCCTCAGCCTGAAGGTAGTTTCAGCAGAACCTTAAATTACACAACTCAGCTGGTGAAGAACATTATAGAAATAAGAATATAGACTGAGAATAGTATAAGTGAGAATTACAACTACCATCTTGACCAGGATATTATGGGGTATCAGGGTAGGTCCCATGGTTGCTCTGATCATGACATTTGTAAAATAATTGAGCACCTGCTTGAGTTTTTGGCATTTACAAAAATTTAAAATTTGAGCACCTTTTTTTAAAAAATTTTTGAGGTTGCAGTTGCTTATGGTCCAACGTTGTGGAAAAGCTGCATTTTTTGCTGATGTTTTTTTTAAAGGGATTTTCTGTGCAATTTTTTTTTTTTAAGATCTATTACTACTATTAATGGGCTAATAATTACACCCATATACCTTTAGCAGTGTTTTGAGAAATTTCTGGGTTTCTCTGGGAGCTCCTGGCATCTTCTGCATTTGTTTACATGTAGCTTCCTGCTGTGCAGCTTCCTGTGTAGCTTCCACACTACCTCCCTCCCACTCCCCTCTTCCTCTCTCACTCCATTATACCCCCTCCCTGTCTCCCGACCTATCCCACCCACTACTAGCCCTTCCTAACTAACTCAGCCCCCCCACCACATCATACTTACCTGTGTTCTTCTTTAGACTCCTCTTCTGGAACAGCTCCTCCTTTTCTTTCACTTAGTACAGGCTGGAAACGCCTCTTTTGCTCTCTGCTAGCACGTGCACAGACCCAAAGTGCCTCTGACACCTGCGCAGTAGAGATGGAGTGCCATCTCCACTGTGCATGTGTCGCAGGCACCTCCAGACTGCGCAAGCACTAGCAGAGAGGAAGAGGGAGGAGCCGTTCCCGCAGAGAAAGACACGTAATTATGATTGCTTGGTGGGTGGGGGAGTAATGGTGACGTTCCTTTTCGGAAATGGGGAAACGGAATGTAGCCAGATTATCAGAAAATGTGCCTGGGATGGTCATATGGTATATGGGTAATTATAGATTTTTCTTACTATAAGTAAATTAGAAGTTAGGCTGGGGGAGGGGGTTTAGTTTAGGGCTTAATTTTATTTAATCCCAGACAAACCCTTTAAGCCAAAGTCAGGAGTGGCTTGAGCAGAAGGTTGAAGTAAAAGAGCTTCTTATATATTTTAAATTCCTTTTGTAGCCAAATTCCTTTTTTGCTCAAAAAAACACTGCAAAAATAAGCTACAAATAAAGCAGCTTTTCCACAATGTCAGGCCTTAGCCTGAGGGATGCAATGCAACTCTATTAACTTGGATTAGTGTAAGAGTGGCAAGGCAACAGCAATCTTTGAATGTGGACTCCAGATTTAGTCAAAGCCACCGTGTAGCTCTAGACCAGGGGTCCGCAACCCCTGGCATGCGTACCTCCATATGTCTCACATATCAGTAACCCTTATGTAAAGCACACAGGGGTTAATGTGAGGGACATGATGGGGTTATTTGCTAATAATAAGAGGCACATGGAGTTACTATATTGTAATGTACATGACCATACTTTATATCTGCAATTGGGGATAGAAGTACAGACCTAGACATTTGAATGGGCCCGTACACATAGATGTTGTTTATACGGCTGTGTGTCTGGGCCAAATTGAAGAGCTGCAAATTATGAAGCAGGTCCTATATCTGTTCTATATCTGTCCTATACATACCCTATATCTGTCCTATACATACCCTATATCTGTCCTATATCTGTCCTATACATACCCTATATCTGTCTGCATTTGTGGCCCTGTCAATTCATTTTTAATGTATAGGTCAGTGAAAACCACATCCATGCCGTTTGTGTGCAGGAGGCCTAAGGGTGTTTCTTTTCAGGTGGTGACTACTGTGTACCCAGATGCGGCTATAGCCAAATCCATTTCTAGGGCACCAGTGCTATCACTTTGGCGAAAGTGTGACACCTATTAGTTACTGGCTGTGGTTTTGCTGTTACCACACTGCCAGGAATTAAAAGTGGCTGAAATGAATCCGCGTTTCACTTACAGAAAAGTGAATGTACCGGCGGCTGAGGACTGGATGCAGCATCCAGGTACATAGTGTGTCGCCCCCTACAGGTGTTACCTCATTCTGCACCCATTCATATACGTTTACCACTAATTGTGAGTTACACATGTACTTACATCGCTTCTAATGGAAAATTACAAGTGTATCCAGGCAAATAGCGGTAAACACATGTGGCTGGGAGCACAGTGTGAGAGCACCCCTGTGTTACGGTTTGTGCTATATGACTTTAGTGTAGGTGTCGTCAGCCTTACAATTATTGCGCGGCACTCCGAGGACCTCATCTTTGATTTTTTTATTTAAATCGTCACGCCGAGCAAAGAATGTTACCTATCCCTTCTCTAGACTTACTATGAAATGTGAGATGACTGGAAGTGTTGCTAAACACTGAAGAAACTGCTTTTAGGCTAAGACCCCTGTGGCAAAATAGAGGCAAAAATTTAAAAAACTGCAGCGGAAACACGACATGTTTTTAAAACTGCATATTTTATTGCATTTTTGCAGAGATAATCTTTGCACTTTCAGCCACTATTATACCTATACAGAAAACGCCAGGTATAATTGACATGCAGCGATTTTTAAAAATGAGAGCGTTTTTGAAAACTTAGTCTGCTGCAATGTGTGGATGGGATTAGCCAGAATACCATCAACTTTGCAGCATAAAAAAAAAAAACAATGAGTTTTCGTAATGTGGGTCTTCAGCCTAAGGCTGTGGAAAAGTCCGTGGTGGAAACGCATCACGTTTTTTTTTCGCAGCTTTTTCAGCGAAAATCCACAGAGTTTTCCTCAAAGGACTTTCTGCTTCCATTACACCTAGACAAAAAACACCAGCTTTTCCGTAGGTATAAGTGACATGCTGACACGCAAGAGTTTTTGAAATTGCAGCATTTGCGCTGTGGATTTTGTTATGCAATGTGTGGATGGAACTAGACAGAATCCCATCCAATTTGCAGGTACTGTATAACACCGCAGTTTTTGCCGTGGCATTTCAACCACATTTTCACAATGTGGTGCCCATCCAAAAACAAGTTTGTTAATTCAATTACGGATTTTCCTGCAGCACTTTTTTGCTGCGGCTCGCTACATTGGGCCCTAGCCTTATACAGATATTTGCTGTAGTGCTCCCTCGCTACCAACTAAACTATCATCTCCTACCATAGTATTATTATATTATAATTTATTACTTATATTGCTTACAGAAATTAAAAATCTATTTGCATATATTCTGCATATAATCTCTACTACAGTATTGCCTAGTTCTTTATGAATAGACTAGTCACTACGTTAATAGTTCAAATATTAATTATATAAATATGGTATACAGATTTTTTTTTTCTTTAATATAAATACAGTTCTGACTTACATGTTCACTAAAATCTCATGCTTAATGTCTGGATTGATTTCCTCTTGATAAGGTATTTTTTTTATGGCTGCAACAGTGCCTTGATAAAGTCCTTTATAAACAGTGCCAAAGGCTCCACTTCCTAGTATGCAGGAGTCATCAATCTTTATTTGTTCTGATGGGACATAGGGCAGTCGTAGATAATACACTGTGAAAAAATAAAACACTGTGAAAAAGTAGTGAACTGCTATTGTAATCTAAAAAATAATGTTCATTTAAAAGAGGAGCTCTCACCACCTCCACCAACTCGAACTCTTTGCATCCTTCAATAACTGCTGCTCCACCGCTTCGGTTGCAGTTGAAATTTTCTCTAGCCCCCACTCTTCCTGCTTAGTTTATGTTATTTTCACCATCAAATACACTAATTAAGCTGTTTACTTTAAGGTGGGCAGTGCCAGACTATCAGCTCCAGCTCAGGACTGCCCACCTTACAGTAGCCTAATTACCATATTAGGTGCTCAAAAGAAACAGCATTGATTGGATCCGAATGGTGGGTGCTAGAGAAAAAGTTCCAGGTATGCTGTAATCAGTGGAGGGGTGGCTATTGAAGGATGTAAAAAGTAGTAATTATTGGAGTGGGAGAACAGTCCTCTTTTTCATAAATAAATTGTTTTTGTCGGTTTATAACACCATTGAACTATCCTTCCCAGTAACCATCAGTGTGGTATTCGTAAGTTTAAACCTCAAAACCCCTTTGGACCCCTAAAGATAAAGTGAACTATTCGTTTAACTAGACTTTGCATCAGTTAATGATGGCTTGTTAATTACATGTTGTCTTATCCTAAGCATAAAGTTGCATCTACAATGCCCTGCTGATCTAAGTAACTCTCATTCCTAATAATTGGCCTTTTTAAATAAACTGCTTATGAGCTGACAATCCAGAAAAGACCCAGTGGTCGGAAGATTACAGCTTTTATTTAACATAATCCATGCACGACTGTCAGTAGCACATCCCCAGATGTAATCAGGAATGTGCTGTGAATCATCTATAAAACTAAACAAAGGAGGAATGAAATTGCAGCATTTACATTACCTGCAAAGTGAATAGGATTCAGGATAATACCATCCACATATTGCAGAAAAATATCCGCAGTGGAAATGCTGTGATTTCAAAAACGCTCAAGTTTTTGTAAATCACAGCATGTCAATTATACCTAAAGAAAACGCTGGTGGTTTCTATGTGGGTATAATAGAATCAAAGCCAGCAGAGGAAACATATGCAGACTTTGTGAAAAGCTCTGTGGAAAAAAGTGATGCGTTTCTTCCGTGGGTTTTCCCGCAGCGATTTTTGGCTGAGGCTCACTACGTGGGGGCCTTAGACTGAAGTATTCCTCCACATTTGCATTAGTGAGTATAAAAGGCTGATTCAAACCAGCACTGATCAGTGCATTTTACCAACAATTGGTGTTCATAATGCCAACATTTGAGCTGTATACTGTAAATGGATATTAGTTAACCAACATTTACAGCTAAAACATTTATTAAAATTACGGGCTAACTTTTTAGCCATTTTACTTTTGCTCTAAGGCAGGGTTCACACTACCGTTGGAGTCCGTTACGAAGGTGTCCGTTAAAAAAAAAATAAACGGACACCTATCATAACGGACCCTAACTGATGAGCATCAGGTAGTGTCCGTTTTTTAATGTCACATACCGCTAGAAAGCCGACAGCGCGCTGAATTCAGCGCACTGCCGGCTTTCCCGGTATGTGCCCCGGGGCTGGAGATATCGGTGGTGTAAGTTACATGTTTTACTTTACTTACTGTTTGAAGGGCGCTGTGAGGAACTCTCTCCCTGACACTTCTCGTTCATCCATAGCGCTGTACTGAGGGGGGCGTTCCTCACAGCTCAGCGTCATCGCCGGGCAGTAAGGAACACCCCCTCTGACAGTACAGGGCTATAGACCAGTACAGAGACGGGGCGTTCCTTACAGGCCAGTGATGACGCTCAGCTGTGAGGAACGCCCCCTCATACAGCGCTATGAAGGAACAGAAGGGTCAGGGAGGGAATTCCTCTGACAGTACCCGGCTATAGACTAGAACAGAGAGAGGGGGCGTTCCTCACAGCCCAGCGATGACGCTCAAGCTGTGAGGAACGCCCCCTCTGTACAAGTCTCTGAACAAAGAGAAGTGTCGGGGAGGGAGTTCCTCGCAGCGCCCTTCTAACAGTAAAATATTACACCGCCGATATCTCCAGCCCCGGGGCACATACCGGGAAAGCCGGCAGTGCGCTGAATTCAGCGCGCTGTCGGCTTTCTAGCAGTATGTAAAACCGCATGTGCCTGAGGACACGAAATGTCCTCTAACACTGCTAGTTTTTTTTTTTTTGTTTGTTTCTCCTTTCTGAGCATGCGCAGGGAAAGTAAACGGACATAAAATAACGGACAGTAACTGATGGCTTTCAGTTACTGTCCGTTATAAGTCCGTTACCCATAGACTTCAATGTTAAAAAAATAACGGACACTTGCTGTCCGTCAAGAATCCGTTTTTTTCAAACGGACAAAAAGTCCTGCATGTAGGATTTTTTGTCCGTGAAAAAATAACGGACTTCTGACGGATTTGGTGTAAACGGACACTAACGGACACTAACACAATATAAAAACCCATTGAAATGAATGGAAATTTTAACGGATTTCTGACGGTTCAACTAGTGTCCGTAGCTAAAATCTTGTAACGGACAATAGCCACGGACACTACTGACGGACACCAACAGTAGTGTGAGCGCTCCCTAATACATCCAAAATGAAAATAGAAGTAGCAAAACATGACTGCAGGATCAGACTGCAAACTCAGACACATATGCAAAATAGCTGTAGAACAAAAATATATTTTATATCAGGAGGATATCTGAAGACGGTCCTTTTCTATCTTGCAAGAAGAAAACTTCAGAACATTACTACATACAGGGATCCAAATTCTTGCTTTCAATGTGATCAGTTTTCAAACTTTGTTCACACAATTTTTCAGGAAGTTTTGTCTACAATAACAAAACATTGTTAATAAAAAATAACCCTCTTTCAGAAATATAATTCATTATTATATTTAATAAAGATAACATACTTTGAAAAAAGCATTTGTTAATGCTATACTAAGTATCACATAACCTAAATTAAAATAAACATTCAGTCATAAGCAAATAGAACAAGGGTGTCGCATGTGTGTGTTATATTAATAGAAAAGTAATGGCAAGTACTAAAAGTTAAGTAAAAATTTGAATTCTAGTTTAACTTTCTTCACAATGACTAACACTTAAAGAAGACCTTTCACATCCTCTAACATTGGGTATGTTATATATCACGGCAAAGCCAACAGTGGTTTTCAGCACACTGAGTTTTGCAGGTATGTGCACAGGTTGCAGAGATATTAGTTCCATCAATTTTGGATACTGATATCACTGCACTGTCAGGGGGGCTGGATTCACGGCTCAGTGTTGTCCCCCTGACTGTACATTTCTATGTACTGGTCCTGTCTGGACAGGGTGTTCCACACTACCCAATAATGATGCAGAGCTTGTAAGGCCGACCTCTGACTAAAAAGCACAAAAATAATGTTACCGATATCTGTGCAACTGGAGCAAATATCTGTAAAACGTTCTAGCCGTATACAACACACAACATGAAAGGTCCTCTTAAAATTACATATAAAATATGCCATTTATAGAAAAAAATAAATTATATCTTAAAAGGGGTAATGTGGAGAAATTTAATTTTTTTTTTAAAAGCCAATCACTAAAATGGATAATCTTATTGATACAGAAGACGTCACCTGGCAACATGATTGTTAGCTTTGCAGAGTGTAGTGGAGTGCTGGAAGTCTGTGCTCAGCCCCCTTCCCTACTACTGATCACATTCTCTCTGATGTCATGTACTCCACTTGCTTCAGTTGCTTTACGGAAACACAACTTTTTTTTATGCAGATTTTGCTGCAGTTTTTTGTGCCGAAGCCAAGACTGGCTACAAAAGGAATGGGAAAGTTCTTATACTTCTGCCTTCTGCTCAATCCACTCCTGGCTTTGCCAAAAAAAAGCAGCAAAATTGAAGAAAAACAAAAACAGTGTTTCCACATTGTGGGGCCTTAGCCTTAAAGTGGAGTCAGTCCCAGTGGCATAGCATCAGCAAGGAACAAGATTTCAGGCCCTAGGTGCACTCTGCAGAGCTAATAATGGGGGTGTCAGTGGAACCTCATCTACACACGTGGACAAAATTGTTGGTACCCCTCGTTTAATGAAAGAAAACCCAACAATGGTCACAGAAATAACTTGAATCTGACAAAAGTAATTTGCCAAACTACATGTTGACAAGGCACAAAGCTTCTGGGAAAAGAACACTGTCCCTACTGTGAAACATGGAGGAGGCTTTGTTATGTTCTGGGGCTGCTTTGCTGCATCTGGCACAGGGTGTCTTGAATCTGTGCAGGGTACAATGAAATCTCAAGATTATCAAGGGATTCTAGAGAGAAATGTGCAGCCCAGTGTCAGAAAGCTTGGTCTCAGTCACAGGTCATGGGTCTTGCAACAGGATAATGACCCAAAACACACAGCTAAAAACACCCAAGAATGGCTAAGAGGAAAACATTGAACTATTCTGAAGTGGCCTTCTATGAGCCCTGACCTAAATCCTATTGAGCATCTTTGGAAGGAGCTGAAACATGCCGTCTGGAAAAGGCACCCTTCACACCCGAGACAACTGGAGCTTGCTCATGAGGAGTGGCCAAAATACCTGCTGAGAGGTGCAGAGGTCTCATTGACAGTTACAGGAATCGTCTGATTGCAGGGATTGCCTCAAAAGGTTGTGCAACAAAATATTAAGTTAAGGGAACCATCATTTCTGTCCAGGCCTGTTTCATTTTTTAAAAAATTCTTTTGAAGCCTGGTTGAAAAGCAATGTCTGACTTACATTTGTTCATTTTCATAGAATTTTTATATATTATTTTTTGTCAGATTCAAGTTATTTCTGTGACCATTGTGGTTTTTTCTTTCATTAAACGAGGGGTACCAACTATTTTGTCCATGTGTGTATATGAGTAACTGTTTATCTAGTGCAGTGAATTCATCCAAATAACCCTATAAAACTATATTGAAAAACATAAAAAAAATACAAGCTGCAAGTTATTTTACTGTACCTCAGCATCAGGCATTGAAAAAGAAATATCTGTAAAAAACAAGAAAAATTGAAAGTTTCATTATGATTTTATATATTTAACCTTGATTTTTTTTTTAAATTTAAAAACCTGTTTCAGTTAAAGATCATGGACTTTCTATAGAGTTGCAAATGTTGGTGTATTACCTTTCCACTCTACCCTCATTTCTCTATATGTTGGGAGTCGTTGGGGTCGAGTGGGAATAGTATATGAAAAAAAAATGTGCTGTGATTGGTTATTATAGAGCTTTATAAAAGTTTTCCCACTGCTTCATGATCACCTTTTTACAGAGTTTTATCATTTCTAAGCATTAAAGTGGTCCAAGGCTAGACTCATGATCTCCGCAGCAGATTCCTCCAAAAATCGGCGGAGAGAAAAGTCCTACACGAAGTCCTCCAGTATAAAAACGGCAGAAACCCGACAGACACCATTATGGTCTATGTGATCCGAAGGTAACTGCTGTTTTAGCGGACGGGCTCTGCATCGTTTGGGTCCCCCAGGTGGGGAACGTGTGAACCTAGCCTCAGCCATGTAACATATCAACAGCATGGCTTTTGTATTGTAATAAATCTATTAATAAAGGTATATAACGAGTGTATATTACCTGAAATGTCCCATGTTTTCAATTTCTATAATAAAAAAAAAATAAAAAAACATAACAATGGTATAAGTAGTTGAATTAAAGGAAGTCTACCACACCAAAACCGCTTTTAAACTACAAATGCTTTTATGAGGGCTGTTACTAATGGCCCTTCAACAGCACTACAGATCTATTGATTTCTATGGGACTGCTGCAGATAGCCAAAGTACACAGATTTCAAGTAGACTGAAATGGATGGATTAGCAATGCACAAATACATCTACTGCTCCATTCACACAGGGGGTACACTATTGCCGTGATTAGTGGGGATCCCAGCAATCTACATCCTGTCCATCTAAATCCACCATCCTGTTCATAATGGATATTTTTGAACGATGGGCAAAGGCTTTTATTTGGTATATATAAAACACATACTGTATATGAGAGGTGACCGCCTGCAGACCAGTCCAGCAAGTCAAATACATTTATGTAGATGTTATTTTAGGAAAGATAGGCTAAAGGACCTCCAGCGATGTCAGAACCATGTGACCAGACTGTTGTGAGGAAGGAGCTGTTGTGGAGTTTACAGTACAGCCTGGTGTTACAAAAAGATGAAGCTCATGTCAACTTAGTGACAATGAGAAGACTAACATTAAGAGGGTGCAGGCTGTGTGTGTGAAAAAGAATGGGGGCATGGGGAGAAAAAGGGGGAATTGGTGATGTACACATCAAAGTTGTCTATATGTGAAAGTAATTTGCAGGTTTTACACAGGTGTGTGATGGTCCTGCATTTTACTTGAGCAGCAGGTTGGTTTTACAGTTAAAATAATTATTCTGTATCCACACACTTTAACACTAGCAACACCCCACATCCTATTCTTAACATTTTTAAAGTTTGGTTTAAATTATAAGGGAAAACCAACAGTGTCATATTGGGTACTCCATTACCATATTTATCCAAAATAGTCAGATCACACAGACAATGTTTTTGGGTTGCCTTAAATGTATTGTATATATGAAAAAATAGTTAAAATACATATTGTGTGTACTATAATTACCTGCCACACCAAAAAAAAAATCATTATTGTAGGTCACATTAATGATGAAAACTCTGAACTAAATATTCTAAAATTTGCTTTAATGAAAGCAGTATAATGTTGTAACGTCTCTGCCTGTTCAGGTCTCTGTGCAACCCTCCGCTTGCACGCTGTGGTGCAGGAGGTGTGTTCAGTTTGAACCCCTTCCCGCCGGAAACTGTGCAAAAAATTTTTTTTTCTAAAAGTGGCCATATTCTGACACCTGTAACTTTTTTATACTTCCGTGTACAGGAATGCATAGGGCGTCTTTTTTTGCGGGGTGAGGTGTACTTTTTAGTTATATCATTTTGGGGAATTGCTATTGCTTTGATCACTTTTTATTCACATTTTTATCAGAGGCAACATAGAGTAGCCTGCAATAGAAAGTAATGAAAGACAGGCCTGGAAGCCTTCACAAGGCTCCCAGCTGTCATAGCAATGGGACACTGGCCCTGGAACTTGCTCCGGATGCCGGCGATCCACGGGAAAATGGCGCCTCTGTCAGCTTTGACCGAGGCACCAGAGGGGTTAATGTCCGTGATCAATGCGGGCACCAATGGCAGGCATTAGTGCCAGGTCTCTGCTGTATAAAAACAGCAGAGACCCGGCAGCCGCAAGACTCCCAAGCGGCCGCCATCTTTAAACACCCGGCATCCACCGTACTATTACGGTGGATGTCGGGAAAGGGTTAAGGTTCTTGTTGCTCAGTCTGAACATTGTCCTAGTACTTCTTCTCTGTAATTGAATTTCAGACACACCTGTCCCCTGCACCTTGTTTCTCCCTGCTCCTCAAACAGTTAATCTTAGCCTTGCCTGTGTGATTAACAGCCTGTCTTCAAAACAAGTCTGGGGCAGGTCCTGGATTTCCTATATACAGGTCATCAGCCCACACAGGTTTGCTGGCTATTGTACTCTGTCCAGTGACTTTGTCCTCGCTAGCTTTCTACTTGCTCTTACTGTTTTATTTCTGACCTTTGGATTCCCTTGTGACTACTCCTTTGGATTACGATTTGGTACTGCTTTGTCTCTCTGGCTTTGACCCTTGGCTTGCTGACTTTGCTTCTGTGTTGTCTTGTCTTGTTCTGTGTGTCACTTATTCAGAGAAGGGATCGCCTCGTAGTTGTCGGCTGTCACCTAGGACAGTTAGGCAAGTAGGCAGGGACAGGGGCTGGGTCTAGTCTAGGACTTACTGTCTTTGTCTTTCCCTTCCTCCCAGGTTTCTGCAGCAGCATTGGGGAATTGCTCAACTAGAAATTCCCTTACAAACGTCATGTTAAATGCCCTTACCTTTGAAGAATGAGTCTCTACTGGGGTTTCAGCTGAAATTAAAAATTATTATTAACTATTATTCACCATGTATTAAAAGGGTTTCGTGAACCCAACCAAAATCTAGATGATATGTCATCAGTCTGTGATCTTTCGGGTCTGACACCTGGACCATGCACAGATCATTTGTTCTAGCAGTCTCTGTGTACTAGAAGATGTTGGCGGTGAGTGCAGCATTGCTCCTATTCATTTAATAGGAATAGACTCCATGTGACACCCACAGATGAATATAGCAAAAAAATGTTTAATGTTCCAACATCCAGGCAAGTAATTAAAAACAACCACTATGCACAGCAAATGAAAAAAATTCTAACAGACAAAAAATCCTCCCATTGACTATTCTAAGACTGTTTCATGCAGTTTTTAATCACAGAATGACCTCAACAAGTGATCTGCAGTGGACGATGCTGCTGTGCGGCTCCTAAAACTTGTATAGGAAAGAGTTTGCATGTGCCACACGTCCACTATAAGCTTATAGCACCAAGAGGCTCTGGGAATAGTTTATCTGTGCTGGGTGAGGATGTTGGAGCCCAAAAGATCACATACTGTTGATCGATCCTGTAGATAAGTCATCATTATAAAAACAAACACAAAGACTGTTAAAGAAAGTGTCAACAAGAAAAATGGAATCAAAAGTAATCCCTGTACATTATAATGATGTTTACACAGATTCAAAAAATGCCTTTGTTATTCAGCATTGGAGCTCCATTATCAATAAAATTGCTGTTTTATTCATGTGTCGGTTAGGTGAAAATGGCTTCCCTGAGCTTTGCTCTGTGCTGTAGAGAACCTTCTACAATGACCTATAACTAAGGCTATAATAATAAATTTTTTTAATATAGCGGCAACATATTATGCAGGAATTTATAAATTGTAGGGTTCAAGACAATACATTACAAAGAATTAGTCAATTCACACACTGGGACTGAGGGCCCTGCTCGCAAGAGCTTACAATCTATGAGGTAGAGGGGGTGACACAAGAGGTAGAAGGGGCGGCATCGGAGGTAGCATTGCTTATACAGTGGTCTAGACATTTATGTGATAAAAGTTATTTTCATTACACAAATAAGTAAAGTTGTGTTCACATCTGTGTCAGGTTTCCATTTGGGGCATACCCATCAGAAGTCACCTGCTAAAAAAACTGCTACTAGTGCATTGTTTTGTCAAGCTATTTCAGTATAAAAAAACAAAACAATTGACCACATTATAATAAATGGGGTCCCATTTGTATCTGTCCTATGGACCAGAAGTACAGATGTGAAGGTAGCATGAACTATATAGTAAATAAGCCAGAACATATGTACTTACATAACACGTTGTTTGAATCCGATTTTATGGTGAATGGCTAAAAGACAAACATTCTAATCAATCACTAATATTTCAGTCTGTATCCTACTAATAATAATCTTATATATACAGACGGGAGTTCATAAATGAAGGTGCAAAGTTCTATAGTTAAATTTGCAAAAGGACCACTGACAAGCAGGCGTTCAACTTTCACCTCAGTGGGAAGGTTAACTGCAAAAATGTTAGAATTTGGGGCCGAGAAAAACCCTGTGCCATTACTGAGCAGATAAGGGATTCACCCAAAGTAAGTGTGTTCTGTGCAATGATCAGGCAGAGTCCAAGGCCCCTTCATTTTTGATCAGGATAGTGTCACTGGTCACTCCTACCTAGACATGTAAATGGAATGGCTTATACCACAGACAGGGCAAGATCTGACGAACAGTCTATCAGCAGGATGGTGCACAGACAACCATTTTTGATGTTCACCAATACTTGAATGAAACTCTACAAGAATGTTGGGTTGGCTAATATAAAACAACGATTGACCACTGGTCCGCTGGCCTCCACGATCCCTAAACCTAACACTGAGTTCTTGATGTAGCTCCACAGAAAAGTCACATTGTATCTGCCCCTCCCCCCCACAAAAGGATATGAATGACCTGATGTAAGGTATCACTGAGACAGTGCAGTCCATATGCAAGGACATGTTGGAATGGTCCTGGACAGACTAAGCACTAGACATCTGCCGTGCCACCAATCCCAGTCTTTTCAACCATTTGTAGTGTATTGCTAAAACTTGGATACATATTGAGTCTTGTTGTAAATATGTGGTACTCATTTCTATAGAATAATTCTACCCCAGTCTTTCAGAATCGCCCTGTACTATCCAGTGTAGCATAGAATGATAATGCTTAAAGTCCACCTAAAATTATAAAACAAATTTGAAGGTGAATTTGTAATATAGCTTAAAGGAATTTGTTTAATTATCAATTTATCAGGCTGAGATACTTTTTAAACAGAAATAAATTGAGGAGGAGGAGAAGAAGGCTGCTGGAAAAGACAACAAGGGAGCAGTTTAGTAAATTGAAAAGGAAACATATCCTTTATTTGTAATATTATAAAGTTCCTTAGATTCCACTGTACTATTCATTTATAAGAAGTATTTTTACAATTACACTATAAATTATACATGTGACCAATCTATTTTAAATGTCATATCAGACTGTCCCACTAAGACTGAGGAATCTACTTCATTTTTACTTCTATTAGAGCTGGTGGGTTAAAAACTAGTTGGTACGATGTATCCAACAGTCATTACATGGAGGAAATGGGAGATTTTGAAGCCTATAATTTACCAAGAAGGAAACTATAGTCCACTACCAATAAGTGCTTATCGGTATTGATGTAAAGCACTTAAAGACAGAAACAAAGTTTTTAATTTCAGCAGGTTGACTTCTCACTAATTTTCCCCTCATCTATTCATATACTTGCATATATAATTTTAATTTGCTATTCCTCGAAATGCAGTCTGTCTTTTGTGATTGTAGAGTAAGTCAGTTTAAGTAGGGTTTAACAAATTCTACACATACGGAGAATGGAAACACAATTAGGAATTAGGATAATGTGTATTTATGCCACTGTTTAAATAAAATATAGTAAATAAATAAATAAATAAAATAACACAACCATACACCATTTGACTCTTCACTTTTCCTTGCATAGAAATGTTTTTCTGCTGAGTACCTGAATGTTGGATCCAGTGCAGGAACAGGCCACATGAGTGAAATAGTTTAACAAAAATAATGCCCGAGATTTTCATTATTTTCTATGTATATGCAAGAAAGATTTTTAAAGTGGTTGTCTGGGATTAAGTACGAATTAACCCCTAAACTAACCCCCCCCCACCCGCCTAACTTAGAATTTAGTTATATTAAAAAAAAAAATCTATAATTACCCATACACATTCTGATAATCTGGTGACATTCCGTTTTCCCACTTCTGAAACGGAATGTCACCAGTACTCCCCCCAACCCCATCAATACTTATGTGTCTTCCTGTCCGGGAACGGCTCCTCCCCTCTTCCTCTCTGCAAGCACTTGCACAGTTTGGAGGTGCCTGCGACACATGCTCATTAGAGATTGCACTCCATCTGTACTGTGCAGGTGTCACAGGTACTTCCGGTCTGTACACGCTCTAGGAGAGAGGAAGAGAAGCGCCTCCAGCCTGCGCACAGTGAAAAGAAGGAGCCGTCTCCCAGACAGGAAGATAGGTAAGTATGATGCAGTGGGGGGTGGGCTTAGTTTGTTGGGAAGGGCTAGTAATGGGTGGAATAGCTTAGCTAGGGAGACAGGGAAGGGGGTGTAACGGAGTGGGAGAGGAGGGGGGTCAGTGAGAGTGAGGTAGTGTTAAAGGTATACAGGAAGCTACGTAGTAGGAAGCTAACAGCATATAAAATTCAGAAGATGTCAGAAGCTCCCAGAGAAACCGAGAAATGACTCAAAACACTGCTAAAAGAATATGGGTGTACTTATTAACCCATCAATAGCACTAACAGTCCTTTTTAAAAGGGAGTCTATCATTAGGAAAACACATTTTGAACTAATGACATGTTGGAATAGCTTTTAAAAAGGCTATTCTACTCCTACTCTACTTCTACTCCTTTTCATCTCCCCGCCGTTTCTGATAAAATCAATTTCTTGCATTATGTAAATTAGGATTACGGAGCACCAGTGTGCGTGCCCCCTGTGTTCCGAGCACCACCGCGTCATCACCTCTCACCGCCCCTTTACTCATTTTGTTCACTCCCCTCAAATCTTCTCTGAATCTTCTTCCTTTAGCAAATCACTACATATGTCCATGCCGCCATTTTCCGGTGGTCTGTTACACTGCAGTGATTTATTAGCCGTACAGCGCAGGCATCAGACGCAGCACTATACGGCTATGAAATCACTGCGCATGTCCGTGCATGTCCGTCTGGGCGGCGAGAGGTGATGACGCGGTGGTTCTCGGAACGCAGGGGGCACGAACACCGGTGCTCCGTTATCCTAATTTACATAATGCAAGAAATTGATTTTATCAGAAACGGCAGGGAGAAGAAAAGAATGCAAGGTAGGAGTAGAATAGCCTTTTTAAAGGCTATTCCAACGTGTCATTAATTAAAAATGTGTTTTCCTAATGATAGACTCCCATTAAGTACCGTAAATTGCTTGTACGTACCATGTGTAATTATTTGATACAGTCAAATAATTATAAATTTTAAACATATTAATCTTACACGTTACTTACCCGACTGCATAGATATTCTATATTTTTGGATAATGAACATGCACCAAGTTCACAATTTGGATCAGTAGTTTGAGTTTGTTCTGGAAAAAAACAAACTATTTTTGTTAAATATTGTACTTGTTATGTGTATTTTGTGTACTGTATGTAAACTCTCAAATGTACAGTGCACTATGGAGTTAATATAACAATGTGCAGCACCATGGAATTAATGGTGCTCTATAAATAGTTTTGAAAATGTTATTTTAAGGGTACATGTTTAATACACCTACCTTTTTTTTTTATTCCAATATAAAAGTTTCTTTTCCACACTTCCTTGATTTCCTAACATTTTCTGCTCAACTTCAAACTCTTGTTTTCTCCATCTCGTGCCATCACTGTTGCACAAGACGAATTCATATTCATCCAGGCTGTGATATGACCAATACATTTCTATGCCTTTTTTAACAATGTCCTTATAGCCATCATCCTGTCTCATGAATATCTTTGATGGCTCTTCATCCAGCACCAGTTTCGTAAATTTGCCTGGTTTGTTTTTTGTTTTATTCCTCCATTGCATTGGAACAATTTTTATCTACATATCAAATAAATTGTGGATATAAGGAACATATTTTGCTTAACTTGATAAAATATATTATATATAATTAGATTAATAGATAATTTAGATTTTGTTTTATTAAATGCATACCTTGAGAAGCGAGGTTTTTATGCCTTGATTTAAGGGGTACATTTTTTTCTTGACATTTTTTTCCAGATTTTTCGTGAAGCCTTTCTCTCATATTCTCGAAAATTGAAGCTGCATCTTGAAAAATCCAAATATTTTAAAAATCTATTTCTCCCAGGATCCACATTCACTGGGGATTATACACCTACTTTAGTGTGTATTAACTGATACTTACAAGGGTTGGAGGAGTAAATTTAAAACAAGTCAATTAAAAATGTTAAGCAATATTCTTGTTTATTGCAGCAAGGAAAAGAGATACGACACTTTCACATGCACGGCGCACCATTCCTCCTACATTTACAATTAAGACACAAATTACAAGTTTAAAAGACTCTTCCTGTAACACAAGGTTGGACCATATTTATTATAACAGTCTCAGTACTGCTGCCCTTGTGGCCCATAGCAGCTTATCAGAGCTCAGCTTTGATTCATGGTTAGTGTGTGAACGTTTTGATGACTAAAACTGAAATACTGTCCTTGTTGCCCATAGTACATAGACAGCTGTGGTGCTTGGATATAGACAGATTGTTGATTATAGAGCAGGAGTAGAGCAGATTGTACATAGTGTCCTATTTACAGGAGGAGCAAATTTACACATTTGGTTATAAAGAATCTATCACTTGCAATTTACACCTTTATTTCTTTAGGTTCTAAGAGAACAGAGACAATATTACTCAGTGATGACATCCATCTCTGTTTGCATAGTCAAAAAAGGGAAGGTTGTCAGTTACTGAGTAGGACGATCCACTGGACAGTAAGTGTAGAATGAGGAGAGATATAAATAGATAAAAAGCAAGTTATACTGGTTCTTTTCACATATATACAGTATTATATCTCAATCTACTAAAATGCATCATCTCAAAAACATGATGACTGCAGATTTGATGGAATTTCCCTTTTAGGGTAAGGCCCCATGTTACGGAAATCCAGTTTTAGTTCAAAATTTTGCTGCGGTTTTTTGAGTAAAGCTAGGAGTGGATTGAGCAGAAGAGAGAAGTAGAAGAACTTCCTATATATTCTCATTACTTTAGTAGCCATTCATGGCTTTGGCTCAACAAAATGCAGCAAAACCTTTAACAAAAACAAAGCTGTGTTTCCACAATGTGGGGCATCAGCCTAAAGGGAACCAGTCAGGTCAATTGGGAACACTAAATCAAACGTGCTTATAGACCAGTGGTTTAGTGTCCCAAATAAAACTGACAACATTGTCCACAATCACATAAAAAAAAAAAAAAGAAAAGAAAAAAAAAAAGGCCTTTATACTGATAGGAGGACTAGGTAAAGTATTTTGACAATTACATACAATTCTGTATATTTCTAGACAACTATAATTGAAAACCATTTAAGGACATTGTGTGACAAAGCTCCAGTGGTAAAAGCCCAAAAGCCTTTCTATGCATCTTGCATGGATCTATCATACATTGAAGGGACAGTAGGGAAAGGGACATGTAGAATATATCTCTATATCTGTACCTATTGAAATAAATATAGATCATGGAAAACCCATTCAAATCATGTTTACATTTGTATAGGAAGTCTACTACCAGCAACACAACCTTTACACCATTTACATGCTGTTGTAGGGGCAGTTAGTGGAATTGTGACTTCTTGTGTCAAAGTGTCATCTCGCTGCCATGATATTCACATTTTTATTCCATACGCAAATGATCTGTTTGTTGTGGCAAGGCCACATCTGTCAAGGCTCTTATTTTCTATTGTGGTTGCAAAACTGTACATGTCCATTTTTCTGTTTACAAGGAAGTGCTGGACTGTAAACAGATCATCTGTATATGGAATAAAAGTAGAATTTCTCAGCAGTAAGATTGGACTTTGACACAAGAAATGCGAGTTCACTATGTCAGTAAGCAGCCCTACAGCAGCATAGAAGGATGGATTTACCCAAATCTATGAGCTTTAATACATTGATGGGAATTTAAGAGCAGCATTTCATGTGAGACCTGCTGGGGTAAAACGGTCGCATCAATAATTTATTCAATTTTATTACAATAAATAAATGTTGATCAGCCACTGATATCAACAGAAAAAAAAAAATCATCAGAAAATTTTCAAAGTACCTTTACTATTCTGAGCAGAGGTTGAATGACAGCATTTTTCAAGAAGTACCGTAGTTTGACTTTTACGTCAAACCCTTTTTCAGTTATTATTCCTGAAAATTTAACAGAACATAAAGACATTGAAGAACTAGGAATACTCCACATGTATCACAATGAAAGGTAGTAGAAACTGTATGTGTACATGATAAAGTCCGAATGCGCAAATACTGTGTCATATTTTGATTAATTGTCGGCCTATTCTATAATGACTGTGGGCACTGTTGTCAGCTGCTTATTTATTAACATGACATTGGGCATAAAACTGCTTTATCTGCCAGTACCACAGTCACTAAAATAGACAATCTGCATTTTTTTTTTATATAACTGTAATTTTATTGAAAAATTTTTCATTAACAAGGAATGAAGAAAAAAACAAAAAAAAACAAAAAACAAAAGAAAACAAAAATAATCAAACAAGCAGGCATTCAAATTAGGCAGTGAACAAGGGAGGGGGGAATGGAGGGGTTAAGAAGACAAGGGTAGGACCAAAGGGAAGGGGGGGAGGGAAGGAGAGGACTAGAGATCAGAGACCCTGTGATGTACAATACATGTCCCAGGGCGCCCAGATAGCCCCAAAGGCTTCCCGTGAATTATCTAGGCCAGCGGTCGGGTATTCAAGACTCCTCACATCCTTCATTCTAGCCACAAGCTCAATACTAGATGGGGGACTCACTTTCTTCCAGTTTCTAGCTGTGAGAGTTTTAGCTGCAGTACAAAGATGCAAGAAAAGCCTGGATGACTTATTACTCAGGTGTCTGGGGGGAAGGTTCAAGAGATAAAGAAGAGGGTCAAGAGGAACCTCTTGCAAAAAGAGAGCAGTCGTCAGAGTCCTGACCTCCCTCCAGAAACCCAGGATGAGAGGGCACGTCCAAAAGATATGGTGCAAGGTACCCACCGCAGCTCCACAGCGCCAGCACCATGGGGGAACCAATGGGTTTAAAGCATGAAGGAGGGCCGGAGTATGATACCAATGCATCAACAGCTTATACTGCGCTTCCCTAAACGTAATGCACTGAGATGATTTCTGAGCCCGAGACCATACAATCCGCCACTGTTCCTGGGAGATGGGTTTACCCACCGCCTCCTCCCATTTAAGCATGTAGCGGTGAGCCTGTAGTTTGTGAGGTAAGAAGTTGGTAAACAGAGGATATAAAGCCCCTAGTGGACGTGCCTGCACGGCAAATCTATTCAAAAGCGGTGGGGAGTGACACCTTAAGGGACCCATGGAGGGAGCGGACAAAGTGAACCACCTGCAAGTAATGGAACCATTCAGTACCTGGCAGGTTTTGATTAGCTGTAAGATAGGCAAAGGACCTGAGTTCCAAGGTTCCAGGGTCAACCATGTCAGCAATCTGGTAAAGGCCAGCTTTAGACCACACTTTAGTCATGGCAGAAGTCAGACTTTCCGGGAGAAGGGGATTATATAGTATGGAGACCATGGATGAGCGCGGGGACATCAGGGAGAATCTAGTACAACAGGTAGACCAGATAGATCTAGTAAACCGAATGGGACCCAGCAGGTACGAGGCAGGGGGGAGCGGGGGGGGGGAGCTGACCCACAGAAGCGCGTTAGGGTGCATGGGTGCCAGCCATAGCTTCTCTATCTGCACCCATCTGGTATATGCTGGCATAGCCGCCCAGAATGGGATATGGCGTAAATGGGCCGCCCAGTAATAATGTAACAAATGTGGGACAGCCATACCCCCAGACCCCCTATCTGCCAGCATAACAGATCTGGGTATTCGGTGCCGTTTTGCTTGCCAGATAAACTGGAAAATAGCTTTCTGTAGGTTCCGTAATTCTCCCCGAGGTATCGCAACCGGAAGCGTCTCGAAAAAAATACAGTAGCTTCGGGAGGAGAGTCATCTTGACCGCAGCAATTCTCCCCAAAAGGGAGATAGGTAAGGGTTGCCACCTGTCCAATAGGGCTCTTAGCTCACGAAACAACCGCGGGTAGTTTGCCGAGTATAAGGTCGCATAGGAGGTGGATATATGGACTCCCAGGTAGCGGATAGAGGACTCCCGCCACTGGAAATCGTAATTACTGCGGAGGAGAAGGAGAAGGTCCCGTGGGATATTGAGTGGGAGTGCCTCAGTCTTTGCGGGGTTCACCTTATATCCTGAGAGATCGCCATAGGTCTCCAGCGAGCGCAACAAGTTTGGAAGGGTAGTATGAGGGGAGGTGAGAGTGAGGAGAACATCGTCTGCGAAGAGAGAGACCTTAAATTCCCTATCTTGGACCATGATCCCCTTGATATGCGGTTCAATGCAGAGGGCAAATATGATGGGTGACAAGGGGCAACCCTGCCTAGTACCATTTCGAATAGGGAAGAAGGGCGAAGATGCATGGGGAAGCTTGATTGCTGCTGAGGGTAGGGAGTAGAGGGCCTGGATAGCTGTGAGAAAAGGTCCCGTAAGCCCGAACGCCTTGAATGTAGCATGCATAAACGACCAATCTATGCGGTCAAAAGCCTTTTCAGCGTCCAGGCTCAAGAGAAGGGCCGGGGTAGAATAATGATTGGCCACCTCCACCAAATCTACAGTCCTCCTGGTGTTGTCACCACCCTGACGACAGGGGATGAATCCCACCTGGTCCTTATGGACAAGCAGAGGGAGCCAAGCATTTAGTCTATTGGCTAGGAGTTTGGTGAAAAGTTTCAGGTCCGTGTTCAGCAAAGCAATCGGTCGGTAGTTAGCACAGTCCTGCAAGTCCTTACCCGGTTTAGGGACCAATGTGAGCAGTGAGGAGCGCATAGTCGGGGGGTATAGGGGAGCCTGAAAGGAAGGAATTGAAGAGGGACAATAGATGAGCAGAAAGTTCACCCTGGAAAACCTTATAATAATTGTAAGTGAACCCATCTGGGCCTGGGGCTTTCCCGTTTGGGAGGTCCCTCAGGACCACTTCTAGTTCCTCCTTGGTGATGGGAGTGTTCAGGGAGGTTAAGGCCTCAGGAGGAAGGCGTGGGAGACAACAATCCTTTAAATAGTCTTCCAGCAGTGTTGAGTCATCCCCAGGGAGTAGTGCTCGTGGCGGGGGTAAGTCGTACAGCTTAGAGTAGTAAGAGTGGAACGCCAGCGCCACAGCATCAGGGTGGTGTTGGAGAATACCCGTGGGGTCACGGACAGAGTGTGGTGTGGAAGAGGCCCGATGATCCCTGAGGGTTCTTGCCAGGAGGGTATGAGATTTATTACCTCGTTCAAAAAACCTCTGACGGGTATAAAGAAGGAGTCGTTCCACATGGCGGGTCTCCAAATCACGGAGGTCCACCCGGGCCAGGACCAAACGGCGAAGAACCCCCAGGGATGGATGTGCTGCTAAAGTCGTCGTAAGGGACCGAATACGGGTCTGAAGGAGCTGTTCCTGGGCCTGTCTGTCCCTTTTAAGCCTAGAAGCCAATGCGATACAGCATCCTCTCATGACCGCCTTTTGGGCTTCCCAGAGAATGGCAAGAGAGTCTACCGAGCCTAAATTGTCCCTGAAATAATCTATCAAATGTGTGCGCAGGGTCTCTAGGGAGGCCGGTGATTTAAGCAGTGTTTCGTTAAGGCGCCAATGACATTGGCGAGTAGGCACTGGAGTCGTAGATAAGGTAACCACGACTGGGGCATGATCAGACCAGGTGAGAGAGCCAATGTTCGTGTCTCTAAGCAGACGAAGGGCGGGAGCGTTTCCAAAGAAATAGTCAATGCTGGTGTGAGTGTTATGAGGGTGAGAGAAGAAGGTGTAGGAGTGCGCCGTAGGATTGTCCACTCGCCAAAGGTCATACAAAGAATGGGCGCGGACCAACCTGCGGAACTCCCGTGCAAGTTGGGCCAACCTATGGGGGGTTGGGCCCTGGGGTAACGCCAGACGATCGGCCCGTTCAGAGAAGACCATGTTAAAGTCTCCCCCCACCAGCCAAGCTGATGGTGGGAGAGTGCGCAGGCGAGAGAATACCCGACGCAAGAACGGGATCTGCGCTGAATTGGGGGCATAGACATTGCATAAGACAATCGGGGCACCATAAAGGAGCCCCTCCAAAATAACAAACCGGCCACCTGGGTCTATGTGGGAGGTCGTCACTGTAATTGGGCAGGATCGTGAAAGAAGGATAGCCACCCCAGCTCTGCGTCGATCATGGAAGGCCGAAAAGGCTATGGGAAAATAATGCTTAGCGAAGGCAAAAGTACCCGTGCGGTCAAAATGAGTCTCTTGAAGAAATGCCACCTCCGCTCGTAAGGAGCGGAGTTCTTTAAGGACATGGCGCCTTTTTTAATGTTGGAACCCAGGCCCTTAACATTAATAGTCACGCACCTAACCATTGGGACTCAGGATTGGAGGACAGTAGCGGATTGTAATAAGCTCACCCATCTCACATGACGCTGGCAGGTTTCCCTCGGAGAGGCAAAAGGGTGATCCACAAACAGGAACCCAAAGTCGAGGCAGGGTCTCTAGATCAGGGGGGGGGAAGAGAGAGAGAGGGGGGAGGCAAAAGACATCATAAATGACAAAGTAAAAATAAGAACAATTAAACAATACTTTGTGGGCGAGGCTAAGTCACTCGCCTGGGGACCGATGAGGACAGCCAGAGGTCCAATCAGGATCAATGGCCGCACAGTCCAAGTATCCCCTTAGGGGGGAGAGCGTGGACAGGAGGTCGGAGGGGAGGCGGCGGATCCCCAACCACCAGTAAAAGAAGGATGGAAGGGGAGTCACCGGGACCCCGCCCCACTCCGCTAAAAACAATCCAATAATAAACATAATAGATGAGACCCGTAGACCTAAAAAAGAAAAAAAGAGAAGCAAACATAACATTAAGGCTTGTAGATTTCAAAGCATTATCAAGAAAGGGGAGAACGTCTCAAGGGGGAGCAGCCTCCTCAGGAACCAGTCTCCAGCCGGGGCCTCCGAGTGGTCGCCGCCGCGGAGGGTGCATGACGTCGTCTGGGCTCCAATCGTTACCAAACTGGTGGTGGGGGAGGGGGTGGAGAAATTAGCTCCCAGTCTGTTAAATCCGGCAAGGGGACATCCAGCAGGTCGCAGAAGAGGGGTAAGTCCGAAAAGGAGCGGAGTGTAGCGGAACGACCATCCTTACGAGCAATGAGAGCAAACGGAAAACCCCACCGGTAAGGAATTTGGTGTTCCTGAAGAATCTGAAGGAGGGGTCGGAGATGGCAGCGTTTCTGGAGGGTGATTAGCGAAAGATCTTGATAAAATTGTAGTTGAGCTCCCTCAAATTCGAAGTCTTTGAGTTTGCGCGCCTTGCTCATTATAGCCTCTTTAAGGGTGAAGTCGTGGAGGCAGCAGATGACATCACGGGGTACGGCGGAAGATCCTGTGGGTCGAAGGGCTCGATGTGCCCTATCAAACTTAATTTTGTGGGATGGGGGCTCCTGCAGTACAGTGTTGAAGACAGCCTCCAGCAGAGCAGGCAAATCCTCAGATTGGTCAGCCTCTGGGAGTCCCTTAATGCGTATATTATTGCGCCGGCCCCTGTTGTCAAGATCCTCCAAGTGACGCTGCATGTCCCGTATAGCTGAACCCTGGTCAGTGGTAGTATCATGTAGTGAGGCAACATAGGCCCTGGTAGTGTCATGGTCATTCTCCAGCGTGTCCATTCGGTTAGCAATAGAGTGTAAATCAGTGCGGAGGGTAGCAATTTCAGATCGAAAAGATGCTGTGATTTCCGCAACCATACTTTTAAGGTCTTGTTTAGTAGTTAACTGAGGAAGAAGGTCCGCCATGGGTGACGGTGCTGAAGATGGGTCTGGAATGCAGCTCTGGGGGTACAGGACTGGAGGGGGGGAGCCATAATCCTCGGGAGTGTGGGGCGGAGGAGCCCTTACGCCAGCATCCCCCACCGCGCCATCCCCCTCTGAGCTATGGAGGGGGGGGCGATGGGGGGGACAGTAGATGGGGGGCCACAGATACCAGCTCTGTGGCCACAGGCTGTAACTCATCAGCGGTGTAGGAGGGAGCAGAGCCACTGACCTCAGAACTCCTGGAGGGGCTGGAGACATCCGGGATCCTTTCATGCCGTTCTGCCAGGAGCGCAGGTGAAGCAAGATATAGTTGCTGGGACATCCCAGGGTGAGGAGACTGTGAGAGTAGTCGCGCTGGAGAAACTCTGGGCTGCCCAGGCGCCGACAGGGATCTCTGCTGGAGCGGTGCTCCGCTGGCTGACAGGGGGAGCGCGGGAGAAGAAACACTGCGCTGCGACCCCTGTGCCTGGAGAGCGGAGGGAATAAAAGATGGCCGCCCCGCAGCAGCCTGCCCCGACAGAGAAGGCTGCTGAGCGAGGAATCTGTCCAGGGTGGCTCTCTCAGGCCTCTCCACAGGCGCTGGAGTGCCTGGGGCCACCTTTCTGGGTAGGCGTTTGCCCATTGTATATATATGCTGGGGGTCCACGGGTCTCAATAGCCAGCGGTGGAGCGGAGAAGGACCTGCGCGCGTGCTACTCCATGCGCGTCCAGGCCACGCCCCCAGACAATCTGCATTTGCTGTATAGACGTCAGATACAATATGGAAAAATGTGTCTGACCCATTACAATAGGGTACAAGATATTGGCCTGTTGCACAGCTAAAACATGACTGAGATGTGGTGAAAAGCCAGGGGTAAGTGTGGATATCAAATGAACAGAATGGGAATTGGTTGTGGATAGTTCGTAGAAAACTATACGTTTTAAAATAAATGCCTAGATTAATTTAAAACAAGCTTTATTTGGTGCATCTCAATCTCAGCCTTTTAGGCCACTTTCACACGCTCATTTGTTAAATATTTAATACTCAGCATCAGTATTTGTAAAGGCAGAATCAGGAACAGAATCTACACTGAGAAAAAAAACACCAGAAAAGATTTGTACATTTTCTTTGTTTTGGAACCACTTATAGCTTTGGCTCACAAATGAGCTGATGGAGAATACTGACCAAAATAGTGAATAACGGTGAAAAAAGGACATAAAAAAACTTTTTGGTAGGCATTTTGTACCCAAGTGAAGGCTATTTTCATGGACCATAAATACTTTACAGTATATGGAGGGATCCATAAAAACGGACAAAAATGGAGCATGACCTATTTTGACGGTGACAACAGGCCATCAAAATATCTTTCATGTGAATAGCCCCCATTCACAGACAGTGAAAAAAAAATGTCACATGTGACAACATGTGTAAGTTCATTTGGAAACAGTGACAACCTTGGGCATTTGAACACATCTCTACTCTGGCACAGATGTACAACAGGCCCCTATGTGGGACCCCACCCTTAGGTCTTGTTCACATTAACAGTTTTTTCTTACAAGTGTTATCCATGAAAAAAAGGACAGCACCAGGACAGAAAAACAACCTATTATAGTGAATAGAGTGTGTTTTTTTCACAGACCAAGAGAGTCTGTTTCTTTTCACAGACCAAGGGTCCATTAGAAAAAGAGTTGTTGCATGCGCTATTTTTTTCTCTTTTCTATACTCATGTCAGACATGCAAGTCAATGGAGCCATGAAAAAAAGTTACTGTACACACCTGGCATCCATGGACTGTACATGTTTCATCCATTTCTCCCAGCCTCATTGATGGTTAAATATAAAAAAGACAGCATCTAGTATTTTTGCAGTTACAAAAGAAGACACCAATCTGGCTCCAATCAAACACAAATCAAAAATGCAAATATAAATAAGATCCCTCTCCCTCTCACCCTCCTTGAGTTAAAGTCATGAGTGGAAGGAATGAAAAATGTAAAGGAAGCACTTAGATTTTCCCCTTCTGTTTAATTCACTCCTGATTTGGATAAAGAAAACTTCAGCAAAATCTGCAACAAAAACACTGCATTTCTGGAACGAGGAGCCTTAGACTAAGGTTCCTTGCAGACGACTGTGGCCGTGATCAGTATGCTATTTGTGTATTTCATGGATAGCACACTGACACATTCTTTTCTACGAGCCCATACACACAACCGTGAATTTCACGGTCCCATGTGCGGGCCGACAAGCTGGGCCGCATCAGATAGAACAGGTCCTATTCCTGTCCTATTTTGCGGCCCTTGCTTCCATGGCTCCTATTCATTTAAAAAAAGGAGCTGTGTAAGCACGGCCCATGCACAGGCGAAACACAGAGGACCTCCCTGTGTCCCCCGTGTGCCACCGGTGCTTTTGGTTCATGGCTGCTCGGTCTGCAACAGATTTTGCTGCAGATTTTGGAGCCGAAGTTAGGTGTGGCTTGAAAAGGAATGGAAAATATAAAGGAAGTTCCTAGATGTTCCCCTTGTGTTAAATCCACTCATGACTTTGACTTAAACTAAATCGCTACATAGCGAGTTGCAGCCAAAAAACGCTGTTGAAAAGACCACAGTGGAAACGCATTACATTTTTTTCAAAAGCTATTTTTAACAGAAAGTCCATAGAGTTTTCCTTGGTGAACTTTCTGCCTCTATTATATGTACACGGAAAACATCAGCATTTCCGTAGGTAAAATTTACATGCTGCAATTTACAATTTTTTTTAAACAATGTGTGTATGGGATTAGCCAGAATCCCACCCACTTTTCAAGTGATGTAATATGCAACGTGTAGCCCTGGCCTAAAAGTGACAAAATCTAGTGTCATTCATGTAACATGGCTGTTTAGACGAAGCTTACTGGTAACAAATAGACAATACAGACTGATGGTGGTGGAACAGCTCAAAGGCGTACCTTGCCTCTGTGCTCTAGAAACCGGAAAGAAGTTTGTCTAAACTACTGCCATGCCCCATCCAAGGCTGGTGACCCATGTGGCATAAACGCCGTGGTTTGCCTGCGACGGAAACACTGTGGCTTTTTACAGTCACAGCAAAGTGGATGAGATTTGCAGTAATATACGCGCAGAAGACACTCTGCGAACTTTCTGTGCAAAGTGCTGAGGGAAAAACCGCAATGCGTTGCCGCTGTGGTTTTTTCCACAGGAAAAAAGTGCCACGTGGGGCCTTAGCCTAAAAAAGGAGAGAAAGTTGTAGGGGAGATGTTATGATTGGCAGACAAAGATGTTCAGGACATGTGACTGTGGGGCATTACTTATGTGGGGGGAGGGAACTATTAGATCACTATTACTGTAATAGTACCCCCCACAGGTAACAGTATTATTTATGTGGGGGAGGGAACTATTACCTATGGAGTGGCCCTGCAACACAAACTCTGCAACAACCAGCACCACCCCCTGTCAGGCAACGGAAAAATTGTCATGAATAAAAATGGTCTTTGGTGCAAAAAAAAAGTTGGGGACAGCTCTAGCAATTTCTCCTAAGCAGAGATTAATCCTAATGCTAATGTCAGAATAGAACACAGTGGAAGAGTGAAGAAATCAGGCGATACCTTTTAGATACTCAGTTAGTCTCTAAAAGGTATCGCCTGATTTCTTCACTCTTCCACTACTTTCTATGGCTAACACAGTACAACATTACACTACTAGAATAGAACACAGTCCCATAAATACCTTGTTTTAATTCTTCTTTTATTTCATCGTATTTTGACAAAACTTATGAGTTTTTGTCCATGTTGTCAAAATCTTTTGAAAATATAGGAAAAAAAAACAGAGAACAATCAAACACCTATATGATAAATGTAAGAACAACTCATTTGTAGGTATTTTACAGCAGGAAGTCAAACACTGAAAAAATATTTTGGAGAAAAATGTACAACTATTGTGCCCCCACTGTTTTCATCCCAAGGCATTAGTAATTTTAGAGCATCAACAAAATCTCCATTTTTGGGTTGGGCAGGGCAGGGAAATGTGCTCTTCTGCAAGACATCACTGCATATAATATGGTTGTGTTTTACTGCAGGACAAACCACTGACTCTGAATCCGATATTTTTCCACATCCTGACTATCTCATGCTCCAAGTCCTTCTTAAATAGCTGACAACTATGGTAAGACAGAAGCAGTAAAGATATTCTAATTCAGGAAAATCCTAGTAACTGACTCTTATGAAGGATGTAACAAACTATATATCTTTATTATACAGTATTAATTATTGTATCATATATTTTAACATAACAAATTAGTCAATTTTGAAGCTTTTAACCAAAACTAGCCCGACTACAACTCCCTAGCCCTGGTGACGCCATCTACCCAGCTTTCATTCTTTGTATCACCAGAGTAGAACACCACAAAAGAATCAATAACTAAAATGCTGCAGGTTTTAATCTTTGCTTTTGCATCGGCTGCCCCACTGCAATAACAACATGCGTGGTCCTGGAGCTGCTTTAACCCATTCCCATTGGTAACATTTTTCATTTTTGGCTCTCCATCTTCCAAACTCGATAACCTTTTTTATTTTTCTGTTTAAAGAGCCATATGAGGGCTTAATGTTTGCAGCACAAATTGTTCTTCATGATGGTCCCATTTAATATTCTGTACAATGTACTGGGAAGATGGAAAAAATTCTAAATGGTGGTGGAATTGGAGAAAAAGTGGATTTGTGCAACTTTGTTACGGGCTACATTTTTATGGCGTAGACTATGCAGACAAAATAACATATCACCTGTTTTCTATATTTTGGTACTATATCGGGTATTCCAAATTTATATGGTTTTATTTACATTTTAACTCCTTAACAAAGATCTAAAACTTTGCAGAAGAAATATTTGCAAAACATATTCTGACACCCATAATTTTTTTATATTTCTATGTACGAGGATGCATAAGGCAAATTTTTTTGTGGAGTCAGATGTCATTTTTATTTATACTATTTTCGGGAATTTCTATTGCTTTGTTCAATTTTGCTTAAAATTTTTTATCAGAGGCGAAACAGCAAAAAAAACGGAATTTCGGCAATTTAGATTTTTTTACGGAACAGGAAAAATATTTTGATAAGTTTGTAGACAGGGTGTTTTTGGACACAGGGGCACTGAATGTGTATGTGTTTCACAGTATTTTTTAACTTCTGTATGTATTCTGGGGAAAGGGAGGCGATTTGAATTTTTACTTCTATTTATTTATTTATTTTTATATTATATGTATTAGATCCCCTAGGGTTCTTGAACCCCAGTGAGTTTCATCACTAATGCAATGCATGACGCTATGTTCACACCTACGTTTGGGTTTCTGTTCGGGGGGGTCAGATTGTGGAACCCCCCAAACAGAAATCTAATCTGCTTAAAAAAGCGGGTACCTGCGGATACCCGGACATCCCATAGACCAGGGGTAGCCAACCTTTTTTGTTTGGCATGCCGATTTAAATAAAAAAAATCAAATATGAGGTACTCGGAGTGCCGGTCAATAATTGTAAACTAAAGTCATATACCACAAACCATAACACAGAAGTGTTGTCACCAGATGCTTTAGAACACATGCGTTTACTGCTATTTCCTGGGACGCTCCTGTACTTTCCAATTAGAAGCAATGAAAGTCCATGTGCAGCCCCCAATAAGTGGTAAATGTAAGTGTCCAGGAGCACCGTATGGCAGCATCCTTATGGTGGTAACACACTATGTATTTGGATGCCACTATATTCTTAGGCCACTGGAACTTTTAATTCGATGTAAAGCAGTGTTCACATGGTGCAAAAATGCACCAAAAAAAAAAAAGCCTGTTTTTTGTGCAAAAACACATCCTTAATGCAGAAAACACACCATTATACAGAATAATGTCCCATAGTGGCCCCTGCACACCGTATTATATCTCATAGCGGCCCCTGCACACGGTATTATGTCCCATAGCGGCCCCTGCACACGGTATTATGTTCCATAGTGGCCCCTGTACACGGTATTATATCTCATAGTGGCCCCTGTACACGGGATTATGTCCTATAGTGGCCCCTGCACATGGCATTATATCCCATAGTGGCCCCTGCACACGGTATTATGTCCCATAGTGGCCCCTGCACACAGTATTATATCCCATAGTGGCCCCTGCACACAGTATTATGTCCCATAGTGGCCCCTGCACACAGTATTATGTCCCATAGTGGCCCCTCCACACAGTATAATGTCACATAGTGGCCTCTCCACACAGTATAATATTACAACTTTAATAATATTCCAATTTGTGCCACTCACTAGCTACTATTATACTTTGGAGTCTCTTCAGACCCCAGAGTATAATAAGTAGAGGGCCAAGAGACAAACATAAAAAATAATGTTACTCACCTTCCCTGCTCTCCGGAGCTGCTCCGTTCTCTTCAGCGCTTCTGCCTGAAGTCAGGGGTTACATCAGGAAGAAGCGCCGAAGAGAACGGAGCAGGAAAGGTGAGTAACATTATTTTTTATGTTTCATCATCTACCCGGGAGCAACGCTTATTATACTATGGGGTCTGAATGGACCCCACAGTATAATAATATCAGTTTCATTTTGACAAGGACTCGGGCTGCCCATGCCAGGGAAATAAACCTCACGTGCCGGGGGTTGCCGATCCCTGCCATAGACTATAATGGGGTCTGCCAGGTTAACAACTGAAAAGGGCGAAAAATGCAGAGAAAAAAATGCTGCTTGCATTTTTCAAGCGGAATGGGGAACAGAATCCCCCAGCGAACAGCAGGTGCGGGTGTGAGACTAGCCTGACAATGGTAATACATTGCAAAATATTGGCATTTGTACGACAGGCTGCATAAAGCAGTCTGTCATAAAAATCATAGCCAGAGAAGCCTGGGAGCCTTCTATAGGTTCCCAGCTGTCATGGCAATGGATTGACAGCCCCGGGTCTTGTTCTGGGGTCCGGCGATCCTCCACAAAATGGTGGCGCCTATGCACCACTGGAAAAATGGTGTCTCAGTCAGATTTGACTGATGCATCAGGGGCCTTAATGCCCACGGGCAATGATCGTGGGCATTATTGCAGGGCAGTGTCGGACTGGGATGTCTAGGGCCCACCTGTGGAATTGTTTGTATGGGCCCACCGCAAGGACCTCTGCAGATCAGCTGTACTGACACAGGGTTGCTAAAAGAAATAACATGTCGGGAGCCATGCTTCTCACCCGCATACGATGTGCACCACTGCACTACCTAAACTACAACTAAACTAAACTACACTCTGTATGGCAAGTGAACAGCGTGGCTCCTAGAATTGTTACCATTACCTGTAGCTGCATTGTCTTGGAATAGCTGATCTGCAGAGGTCCTGGCTGTTGTACCCCGCATATGTAATAAAGATGACGTATCCTAAGGACAATCAATCTTAGAAAGATGGATAAATCCTTTAACGAGGTTGTCCAGGAATTGGAACTATTTTTATTAGAAAAGTAAAAATTCACAAACAGTGTCACATACGAAAATACAATATAAAACCCATAAACAGAAACAATACATAAATCCAAAACATAGCATAAACAACATCAATAAATAAGATACAAGAAACCGGGACAAAATTAAAGACCAAAAAAGAAAATCCAGCCGCAAATCAGCCCCCATCCATTCTGCCTTTCACTCCGCCTTTCACTCTCCAGTTTTTCTTCAGTCATCCGCCAGTCAAAACTCTACCTATCTTGGAAACAAAAGAAAATCCAAATAAGTAATATACGATGGGAAACATATAACACTAACAGAAAACTAACAAAAACCCCAACTGAAACTTATTAGAATTTTTTTTTTTTTTTTCCTTTTTTTTTCCCTTCACCACACCCGGCCAGCACCACGCCCCATGTCCTCCCATGTCCGCATAGTCCTGGTGCTGGCACCACCCGCCACCGAGTCCCTGAAAACCGACCAGGCCGGACACACGAAACCTATATATCAAACCCTCCACCCCCAAAAGAAACCCCCCTCCCAAACAACCTACCCCCCTAAGAAAAAAAAACCCTTTTAACTACATACAATGGGAATATGAAAATGGAAATGAACAAAAAAATATGTTAAGTGGCAAAAGCAAATAACAAAATACCAGACAAGAAAACCAGACAAAATACAATAACAAAACCCACAATCTTATATAAACCGTTGACACCCCCTTCCCTCCCATAAACCTCCCACAGGCCTAGGGTCGGTTATCCTCAAGCCTCTTACCCTTTCATCCTATTTCCAAAACAAAATGCCTATGTGGTGACACACCAGCCCTCCACCAGGAAGAGAGCACAAGAGGCCCGTCCCTACCTACTTGCCCTACCACTATGTCCCTATCTATCAATCTATCCCTACCCTATCCCTACCTGTCCCTCCCTACCAAAAAAACAAACCCCACCTCTTGTGCAAAACCTTGCCCTCCCTTTCCCTATCTGGCCCTAACCTAACTACCTTTTAATCCCTTATTCTATCCCTCAGGGAACAGAAAAGGTGAAACCCCTCCAGAGGGTACCAGCCCTTTTTGCGCCCAACCCCTCATACTCCCGAGAGCGCACCCTCACCAGGTCCCACCATGATGTTTTTAACCACCTCCACCTCCGGGAGGATTTTGCCTCGCGTCGATACTAGACACCGGGATGACCACAAGTGGAACCTAACCACTGCGCTAACTATAAAAAGTGTCTGGCAGTCCCTGCCCTCCAGGTGTTTGAATGCCCCATAGGCCCACTCGGCATAGGAAAGGCCAGCCAGCCGCAGCCAACCGGTGGAGGTCCCCACCAATTTGCAAACCCTTATATTGAAGGGGCACTGAAGCAGGAAGTGTTCCATGCTTTCCAGCATGTCGCCACACTCCTCCCGAGGGCAGCCTCGCTCGTCAGAGTTCCGGTACTTCAAGTTCCCCCTCACATATAACTTACCTAGGAGGCAGCGCCAGGTCAGATCCCAAAACTTCCGAGGAAACCTTTTGGAGTTAAGAAAATGCAACCCTCCCTCTAAGGTTTCTCCTGGGCAATCTTTGAGCGCCAGAGGCTTCTGGAAGCGGGTCAACAGGACTTTGTCATCAAGAAAACGTCTTGACTGAGTCCTGATCTCCCACGCCCCCAGACCCCACCGACGAATCACTTTCAAGACCAGGGAAGCATAGGCCGGGAGATATCCATGGGGTGCACGAAGATCTTTCACTTGCCCTCCTGCCTCCCATTTCTGGAAGAAGGGCCGAAACCACCCCTGGCAGGAGGCTACCCACGAAGGAGCCCCCTCGGCGGAGAGGTTTGGTAAATTGATCTTAAGAAAGGTGTTCATTAAGAACACCACGGGGTTAACCATATTTAACCCCCCTAGCCTCCTTGTGCGGTATGTAACCTCCCTCTTGATTAGGTTGAGCCTGTTCCCCCATAACAGTTGGAAGAACAGGCAACAGATCCTACTCCAACAAGACTCTGGCAAGGCACAGACGCTACCTAGATAGATCACCAACGGGAGCAGGAAGGCTTTGGCAAGGTGAACCCTTTCTCTCAGGGTCAAGGACCAACCCTTCCAGCAATCAACTCTCTGGGCGACATCCTTAAGCCTACCTTCCCAATTTTGGAGTGGGTAATCACCCTGGCCAAAATGGATGCCTAAGATCTTTACAGACCCCTGGGGTTCTGGGAGGGTGTCCGGGAGAGTAAAACCAGGCTCTCCCCCTCCCAGCCAGAGGCTTCCACACTTGTTCTTGTTCACAGCTGATCCGGAAGCCTCCGAGTAACTGTCCACTTCAGACATCACCCATTCAATCTCCTCCCCGCGACGAGACAAGAGCGGTGACATCATCCGCGTAGGCTACTGTCCTCAAAGGGGAGCCGGTGCCCTCCAGGTCCATCCTGACTCCCGCCACCGGCCCACCATTAATCCGTCTAATCAGGGGATCAATGGCGAACACATACAGTAGCGGGCTCAAGGGACATCCCTGTCGGACGCCCGACCCCACCTCAAAAGGACGACCAACCCAACCATTCACAAGTGGGAAAGACTCAGCCCCAGAGTATAAGGTCTGCAGCCACTGAATGAACCCCCCAGGTAGGCCATACCTCGAGAGAGTTGACCACAAATACTCATGATTCACCCTGTCAAAAGCCTTAGCCTGATCTAGGGACAGCAAGTACCCCTTCCACCGACCTGCCCTACTCTGCTCCACAGCCTCCCTGACACTCAGGACCGCACTTAAGGTGCTACGACCGGGAACAGAGCAGTGCTGAGCCGGCGAGAGGAGCCGGGGCGCAAACTGTACCAGCCGGTTGAAAAGTACCTTCGCCAGAATCTTTCGGTCCGTATTGAGAAGTGCTATGGGCCGCCAGTTCTCAATACGGCTCGGATCCTTACCCTTTGTGATGATATGAGGTGCAGGGATAGTCTTGGAATATCAATATCCCTCTATATTACTGCACAGCGGGGGTTGGTGCCTAGAATCAGGCTCAGCAGAGTACCTGGAAAGTGGTTAAACTACTCTCTAGTTCAGGTCTATTGTCCTGTCCCTGAGGCAAGCAGCCATTTGGTCAAAAGCCTTCATCTGCATAAGACTACAACCCCCACTAACCCAGCAGGGGTTCATTTAGACAGGATATGGTATGCAAATGATCCACATGTAACTGCCAGGCACCCTGGCACCTTTATTAGTTCTGGGGAGTTATGGTTTTATGACAATATCTGGCCTGGGGAACATCTTATAGTCGCCCCGATAAATGCCCCAGATGCGTCCAGTCAAGGCGCACGCTCGGAATATACACATAACACCGTTCAAAGGCCAGGAAAGGTGCAGGCACTGATCTCCTTACCCAAAGGGAGCTGGAGTGTCAAACTTGGAGTCTATGTATTTGGGATCTCGCCAGGAACCCCATTATACTACCAGCCAGACTCTATAAACATCAGGCATAGACTTATACTGAAAAGTTATTCTGAGAGATGTAGAGAGGGGGGCGGGGTTTCTCCCCCTGGTGACCTCACTCAGGGAGGAGACCAGGGGAGACAAAAAGGCTCCGCCCAGGCTGAACCAGGCTCTGTTGTCTTGTGGATTTGGAGATGCACGCTTTTTGGAGGCCAGCTGTGGGGGGGGGGAGCCATGTGACCAACATGTGGCTGCCATGCGGCCTAGCAGCCAGGCTTGAGGCCTTGTGACCCTGGAAGAGGTGTCACTGCATGTAAGCAACACATGCTTTGCCCAAGACTGTTCTCTGAGCCTACCACATGGGCTCAGAGGCATGGACTAACTGCCTGCTCCAGATGTTCTGGTGCCATCTGACCTGGTTAAGGTGCTGTGCTGCCGGTCGTCCCATAAGAAAGGGCCCTGGTTGAATCCCACTGGGAAGCCAGAGATAGCCTGCACAAGCTGGTGTTGGTAATATATATCTTTTTCTTTCTTTTATCCCCATTTTTTATTTGTTATGTACCGTGTTATGTGATTTTCACTTGTATCTGCTTGTTAATCGCTGCATGTATTCTATGTATGTGTTGAGTGTCTAGTATCGACCCATTTAGGGGTTAATAAATATATAAAATTTAGAAGGCTCGTTTGCGTACTACCCTCTGTTGACCCGCCTCACTCACGCAAAGTGGGTGTGAGGTAATCGAAGTGATCGCAGGTAAGGCCTGGTGCGGTCCCTGGTAAACCCGGATCCTTCACACCCTTTGACAGAACTATAAGGGCGGACCTCCTCATTGACTTTGGCAGAGTGCCCGAGGATAGACACTCATTAAGCACGTCAGTCAAGAGGGGAGCCAACGCTCCTTTAAAGGTCCGATAGAACTCAGGTGTTAAGCCATCTGGGCCAGGTGACTTCTTGAGGGCAAGACCCTCAATAGCCCTGACGACTTCCTCTTCCCTTATAGGTTCTATCAAAACACCAAAAGAAGGGTCTTCTGCTGACTCAGGAATGGCTTCAGCCAAGAAACCTGAAATCCGATCCCGATTCAGTTCCTTCTTTGCCAAAAGGTTCGAGTAGAAAGACCTGACGACCTCCAAGATCCCTGACCTGGATCTTGTCAGGGATCCTGTACTGTCAATCAGGCCTGTTACTGTCTTACAAGTCACTGACATCTTACAGTTCCTGTAGGGGTCGGGCGAGCGGTATTTCCCGAAATCCCTCTCAAGAACCAAGGATGCGTGCCTATCATACTGACACCCTTTAAGCAAAGCCTCCACACCGGAGATATCCTCCTGGCTACCTCCGGTCGAGACCAGATGTTCAAGTCTCTTCCTCAGTGCACTGTACATGCGGTACATGTCCAGTGACCTGAGGCTTGAGAGCCGGCGGAAAAATCCCACCACCCTTTTTTTGAATATCTCCCACCACTCTGACCTAGTGCCCTCAAGACCCAGTAATAGTACCTGATCCTGAAGAAACTCCTCAAAGGCTTGTCTTACAGCTGCCTCCTCAAGGAGTGACGAATTCAGCCTCCACAAACCTCTTCCTCTCCGGAGGGTTTCTGAAATATTCAAAGAAAATAAAATTAGGCAGTGATCAGAGAACTCCACCTCCACCACGGACACAGGGGTGGTGACGGAATTCTCCTAAAAAAAAAACCTATCTATCCTGGACCTAACACTTCCTCTCTGAAAGGTGAACCCACGGTGACCTGGACCTGGGGAATGCCTGATGTGGATATCCTCCAGGCGAGCTTCACTCACTATGCTATTTAACGCGACGCCATCATAGGGCAGTCTATCTCTGGTACCTCCTCGGTCTTGGGGTCTAGTTATGGTATTAAAATCCCCACCAAAGATGACTTGTTTGCCCGTAAAAAGAAAAGGCTTGATCTTCATAAAGAGGCTTTTACGGTCCCACTTTGACTGGGGACCGTAGATGTTAATGAGGCGCAGGCTTTGCCCCTTCATGAGGACGTCTAAGACTAGGCACCTTCCCATTTCGAGTTCGATCAGCCGCTGGCATTTCACCTCTGCAGTAAAAAGCACCGCCACTCCACTATACGGCTCAGCCGCAAGAGACCAGTAGGAGGGCCCCCTGCGCCACTCCCTCCTTCCTCTGTTTATCTCTGATAGAGTACAGAGCCTGGTCTCCTGCAAAAACAAAATGTCAGCTTCAACTCGGCCAAGAAAATCAAAGGCTGCAAACCTAGCCGTATCAGACTTAATGCTGGCCACATTAATGGTGGCCAGCGTCAGTGGAGAGGGGACTGCCATTAAGACCGATTGAGCTCAATGACCTTCAGTTTCCCACCCCCTTTCCTCCTACCACTTCCACCCCTTGATGAGTCAGAAGAGGACCCGCGACTTTTCCTCGTCTTACGGGTCCTCTTCTTACATTGGGATTGGTCCATCACCTCACCTCGTGCGGTTTGGCCAGGCAAGGGATGGACTTCCCCCGTAGTTTCTCCCTGGGGAGTATTGGTAACATTTTTTACAACGGTTTCCAAAACAGCTTGAGGTGCATGGTCTCCATCTCTGGGTACCAGGCCAGCCTCCTCCACTGAAGGCAGGGGGCCCTTCCCTGAGGGAGACTCAGCAGCCCCCGACGGTCCCACCTCCCCCTCTGAAGCCTCCCCTGAGGCTGATGCGTCCTCGCAGAGTGTTTGGTACCGGTTAGGGCTGATCACTGAAAGGTCCTCGAGTCTCCGTTCCTTTGCCGGGGGGGGGGGGGGGCAGATGTTTTTACCCTCGCTTTACTCGGAGACTTTCTCCTCCTGACCGTCTGTTCCTCCCCAGCACTAACGTACTGGGAAGATGAAGACAGGTCAGCCTCTTCCTCCCTCTGCAGTCTTCTCATCTCCTCAATCAGGGCCGTGCCCGTCGCTACTTCAGCATTAGAATCCAACCCAGCGGGATCAGGGGCAGAGGGGAGACACATAATACCTTCCCTCTGCTCCCTTATCCTATCTCTCCTTCTCGCCCTAGATGGTGGCTGGGTTTTCTCCCTCCGCGTCGGCAACCTGGTCTCTCCACCTCCGACTCCCTCCTCGGTGACAGGGACAGTCTCCTCACCTGCCCCTGCCCGTCGGAGGTTGACATTTGCGAACGACCTCGGGCACGCCCCGATTGGGTGACCAAGGTCACCACACAGGTGGCACCGAATCCTATCACAGGTTGCAGCTAGATGACCTAATCCCCCACACATGGCACACTTCTGCACCCTGCAGGAGGCACTCAAGTGCGAGGGATCACCACACCTGTGACAGAGCTTCGGCTGCCCCTGGTAGAAGACAAGAATCCTGTCTTTCCCGAGGAAGGTTGAGGACGGGATATGCATCACCGAGTTATCTTCATGCTTCAATTTGACCATAAAGGTCCAGGCCCCCAACCAAATGCCAAACTCATCAAGGTTCTTCCGGGGGAAGTCTTTCACTTCCCCATACCTGTTGAGCCAGGTCATAATGTCCATGTAAGAAAGTGACTCGTTACGAGTCAAAACGGTCACTTTCTTAATTGCATCCTGGCGCGAGACCGCCCACACATTGAAGTCACGCCAGCCGGGCTCGTTCTTTGCCAACTCATAATTACCCCAGAAGATTTCTAAGCCCCCCGGGGTAACAAAGCTGACATCAAACTCTGAGGAGCCGACCGGGTGAATGAGGGCAAAGATGTCACTTGCCCTAAAGCCCATCCCGAGCAGAAGTTCGACGACCCTCCTCCTCTGAGGACAAGGGCCTTCTCCCCCCCACCCGAGACGGACTACATTCCTCCGGACCGGCCGCTGCCCGGGTGTCGGGAGAGTCCACCTGGTCTCACCCCCCTCATCTCGGAACTTCCCTAGGCCAAAACGTTCAATCCAAAACCTAAGGTCCCTCGATTGACCATCCACTATCATCGTTCTCTGCCCTGCTCGTAAGGCCGCCAGGAGCTGCTGTTGTAATTCACCGTCCCTGGCCCCCAGTGATGGACACGAGGCACCCCCTGGGACCCCCGAGGCGACACTGGCATAGGAACGTACCGAGCTTGAGGCCGCAGTCCCAGCCCCCGCAACTCCAGTGCCACCTTCGGGCGCCCCCTGAAGCCCGCTCGGCCCGGCCACCACCGCGGCCACCGGGACACCAGAGACAGGAGCGGTCGTTCCCAGCGTCGCAGGCGTGGACCGGGCAAACACATTTGGCAAAGCTACTTCTGCAGCAGCCATGCCTACATTTTCCAAAGTCCTAGGAACCTCCACTACCGCATCTTTAACAAAAGGAACAGCAGTAGCAGCAGCAGCAGCAGCAACACAAGGGGTGACAGCCTCCATAGTCCCCCTCCCCTTTCCCTCACAAGGAACATCTAAGTCACTCTCTGGAACCACAGTTTTTTCCCCCTCCCTCCGCCCTCCTCTCCTGACACCTGCTTTTCCTACTCCCCAGTCTGCTCTTACCGCTTTCTTACCCACGCTCACCATTACCTCATTCACACCGGGGCTTGCGGCCTTGGGCGGCTCCACGAGCGGGATTGGCCTATTCCGGGCCTCCGCTTCACTCTCCTCCCGCTTAGCTGGGGCGACTTGTGCCTCTGCCTCGACCTCCGCATCGTCAGCTGTCGCAGCGCTCAATGCTTTAGGAGCGGACTTACTCCTAGCGCTGACGGCAGCCTCCGCATCACCGGTCTCATTGGCTTCCTCGGCACCTGAAACCGGAAGGGAGGGACAAGCCGCACGCCCCTTCCCCTTACAATGGACCTGGGGAGGGGCCGGCGCTACTTTGACCCTGCCCACAGGGGCAGGCTTCACCGCTTCTCTACCTCCCTTCGTGGGAGGTGCTTTTCCGACCTTGTCCGCTGCAGTTTCGGGCACCATTTTCAATACTGCACCCAGCTCCCCAGCCACACCGCTACTTAGAGAAAGCGGGGTCTGGGGAGTCTGCGCCCCCCTTATCTCACCCGCGGGCAACACCCCAGATTCAGCCTGTGCTAGAGTCAATGGGGGTTGCCCTGCGGGAACAGTTATACCTGCTGCGACACTCACATATTTCAGGGTGCCGACTTCTTGCGGCTTAGCCTTCTTCTTTTTCCTTTTTTTTGATTCCTCCTCGTTTGCAAGGTTGTCTACGGAAAAAGCCATCTTCTCCATTCTTGCCGGGGATTCTAGCATGCATATTTCGTGGATTAGCCTCCCCGCAGCAGAACCCATATCGTCTTCTGATGTTGCCGGTAATGGTGGTAAATTCTCCGGTAGCTTGGGTAAACTTGCCAATTTCTCTGGGGGCGTATAGGTCGGAATACCTGAACTCACCCTCGTAGGCTTCCGGCTACTGCCGTACTCTGCCAGCACCTTCTGAGTCAGTATCTGTCTCATATTCCGGATCCGAGCTTTCGGAGGACGCGAGGCCTTCCCGCAGCAGCCGCCCCTGCTGCTTGCGGTAAAAACGATCATCATTCAGGAGTTTCTCCCTGAAAGGCCCCGCGCCCTCCAGGATCTCTCGGCATCTTTGGTCAAGCCCTTTAATTTGTTCCTTCAGCTTTTTGACCTGTTTACTCAGTGCCGGTCTCTCATGCCTTGAGGCCCTGTCACTACAGGCACGGACACTCTGAAGCTCCGCACCCATAGCGAACAGGGACCTCCTGGCTTTATCATATTCTTCAAGGGTAGTGTTAATACGCTTACTGTATGCAAGCACATCCTCGCCAGCCTTCCGAATCCTCCAACCTGATGATGGCAAGGAAGGAGGGGGGGCTTCGCTGGCCTTTTTACTTGTACAGGGCTCAGCCTCCACCGGGGTTTTCTGACCTAGACGTCCCTTGCTGCGGGTTGCCATACCGTTTTCCACTGGAGCCTGCTGCCTCTCCAATCTTCTCCTGCTGCTGCTGCTACTGCCGTCCATTGAGAGCCTCCTGCCCCCCGCCAAGCTGGCTCGGAGGGCAGGAGCACCTTGCTCCATGGTGAGAAAACCCCAACCTTGGAAAAGGAAAGGGGTTGGAGCCTCCAACTATGGCTGGAAAAACTGCTACTGTTGCACAAACACCACACACCAAGCCTCTCTTCTGAGCTGACAAACAGACTATAGCCTCTGGTCTCAGGAGCTCAGACAGGCGTGTCTGATTCCGAACAGCTGCCCCGAAGGAATTGGAACTATTTTTATTAGAAAAGTAAAAATTCACAAACAGTGTCACATACGAAAATACAATATAAAACCCATAAACAGAAACAATACATAAATCCAAAACATAGCATAAACAACATCAATAAATAAGATACAAGAAACCGGGACAAAATTAAAGACCAAAAAGAAAATCCAGCCGCAAATCAGCCCCCATCCATTCTGCCTTTCACTCCGCCTTTCACTCTCCAGTCTTTCTTCAGTCATCCGCCAGTCAAAACTCTACCTATCTTGGAAACAAAAGAAAATCCAAATAAGTAATATACAATGGAAAACATATAACACTAACAGAAAACTAACAAAAAAACCCCAACTGAAACTTATTTTTTTTTTAGAAAATTTTTTTTTTTTTTTTTTTTTTTTTTTCCCCCTTCACCACACCCGGCCAGCACCACGCCCCATGTCCTCCCATGTCCGCATAGTCCTGGTGCTGGCACCACCCGCCACCGAGCCCCTGAAAACCGACCTGGCTCTCCGCCTCATGTCCTCCCATGTCCGCATAGTCCAGAGCCAGGCCGGACACACGAAACCTATATATCAAACCCTCCACCCCCAAAAGAAACCCCCCTCCCAAACAACCTACCCCCCTAAGAAAAAAAAACCCTTTTAACTACATACAATGGGAAATAGAAAAAAAATGGAAATGAACAAAAAAAATATTTTTAGTGGCAAAAGCAAATAACAAAATACCAGACAAGAAAACCAGACAAAATACAATAACAAAACCCACAATCTTATATAAACCGTTGACACCCCCTTCCCTCCCCATAAACCTCCCACAGGCCTAGGGTCGGTTATCCTCAAGCCTCTTACCCTTTCATCCTATTTCCAAAACAAAATGCCTATGTGGTGACACACCAGCCCTCCACCAGGAAGAGAGCACAAGAGGCCCGTCCCTACCTACTTGCCCTACCACTATGTCCCTATCTATCAATCTATCCCTACCCCATCCCTACCTGTCCCTCCCTACCCAAAAAAAACAAACAAACCCCACCTCTTGTGCAAAACCTTGCCCTCCCTTTCCCTATCTGGCCCTAACCTAACTACCTTTTAATCCCTTATTCTATCCCTCAGGGAACAGAAAAGGTGAAACCCCTCCAGAGGGTACCAGCCCTTTTTGCGCCCAACCCCTCATACTCCCGAGAGCGCACCCTCACCAGGTCCACCATGATGTTTTTAACCACCTCCACCTCCGGGAGGATTTTGCCTCGCGTCGACACTAGACACCGGGATGACCACAAGTGGAACCTAACCACTGCGCTAACTATAAAAAGTGTCTGGCAGTCCCTGCCCTCCGGGTGTTTGAATGCCCCATAGGCCCACTCGGCGTAGGAAAGGCCAGCCAGCCGCAGCCAACCGGTGGAGGTCCCCACCAATTTGCAAACCCTTATATTGAAGGGGCACTGAAGCAGGAAGTGCTCCATGCTTTCCAGCATGTCGCCACACTCCTCCCGAGGGCAGCCTCGCTCGTCGGAGTTCCGGTACTTCAAGTTCCCCCTCACATATAACTTACCTAGGAGGCAGCGCCAGGTCAGATCCCAAAACTTCCGAGGAAACCTTTTGGAGTTAAGAAAATGCAACCCTCCCTCTAAGGTTTCTCCTGGGCAATCTTTGAGCGCCAGAGGCTTCTGGAAGCGGGTCAACAGGACTTTGTCATCAAGAAAACGTCTTGACTGAGTCCTGATCTCCCACGCCCCCAGACCCCACCGACGAATCACTTTCAAGACCAGGGAAGCATAGGCCGGGAGATATCCATGGGGTGCACGAAGATCTTTCACTTGCCCTCCTGCCTCCCATTTCTGGAAGAAGGGCCGAAACCACCCCTGGCAGGAGGCTACCCACGAAGGAGCCCCCTCGGCGGAGAGGTTTGGTAAATTGATCTTAAGAAAGGTGTTCATTAAGAACACCACGGGGTTAACCATATTTAACCCCCCTAGCCTCCTTGTGCGGTATGTAACCTCCCTCCTGATTAGGTTGAGCCTGTTCCCCCATAACAGTTGGAAGAACAGGCAACAGATCCTACTCCAACAAGACTCTGGCAAGGCACAGACGCTACCTAGATAGATCACCAACGGGAGCAGGAAGGCTTTGGCAAGGTGAACCCTTTCTCTCAGGGTCAAGGACCAACCCTTCCAGCAATCAACTCTCTGGGCGACATCCTTAAGCCTACCTTCCCAATTTTGGAGTGGGTAATCACCCTGGCCAAAATGGATGCCTAAGATCTTTACAGACCCCTGGGGTTCTGGGAGGGTGTCCGGGAGAGAAAACCAGGCTCTCCCCCTCCCAGCCAGAGGCTTCCACACTTGTTCTTGTTTACAGCTGATCCGGAAGCCTCCGAGTAACTGTCCACTTCAGACATCACCCATTCAATCTCCTCCCGCGACGAGACAAGAGCGGTGACATCATCCGCGTAGGCTACTGTCCTCAAAGGGGAGCCGGTGCCCTCCAGGTCCATCCTGACTCCCGCCACCGGCCCACCATTAATCCGTCTAATCAGGGGATCAATGGCGAACACATACAGTAGCGGGCTCAAGGGACATCCCTGTCGGACGCCCGACCCCACCTCAAAAGGACGACCAACCCAACCATTCACAAGTGGGAAAGACTCAGCCCCAGCGTATAAGGTCTGCAGCCACTGAATGAACCCCCCAGGTAGGCCATACCTCGAGAGAGTTGACCACAAATACTCATGATTCACCCTGTCAAAAGCCTTAGCCTGATCTAGGGACAGCAAGTACCCCTTCCACCGACCTGCCCTACTCTGCTCCACAGCCTCCCTGACACTCAGGACCGCACTTAAGGTGCTACGACCGGGAACAGAGCAGTGCTGAGCCGGCGAGAGGAGCCGGGGCGCAAACTGTACCAGCCGGTTGAAAAGTACCTTCGCCAGAATCTTTCGGTCCGTATTGAGAAGTGCTATGGGCCGCCAGTTCTCAATACGGCTCGGATCCTTACCCTTTGACAGAACTATAAGGGCGGACCTCCTCATTGACTTAGGCAGAGTGCCCGAGGATAGACACTCATTAAGCACGTCAGTCAAGAGGGGAGCCAACGCTCCTTTAAAGGTCCGATAGAACTCAGATGTTAAGCCATCTGGGCCAGGTGACTTCTTGAGGGCAAGACCCTCAATAGCCCTGACGACTTCCTCTTCCCTTATAGGTTCTATCAAAACACCAAGAGAAGGGTCTTCTGCTGACTCAGGAATGGCTTCAGCCAAGAAACCTGAAATCCGATCCCGATTCAGTTCCTTCTTTGCCAAAAGGTTCGAGTAGAAAGACCTGACGACCTCCAAGATCCCTGACCTGGATCTTGTCAGGGATCCTGTACTGTCAATCAGGCCTGTTACTGTCTTACAAGTCACTGACATCTTACAGTTCCTGTAGGGGTCGGGCGAGCGGTATTTCCCGAAATCCCTCTCAAGAACCAAGGATGCGTGCCTATCATACTGACACCCTTTAAGCAAAGCCTTCACACCGGAGATATCCTCCTGGCTACCTCCGGTCGAGACCAGATGTTCAAGTCTCTTCCTCAGTGCACTGTACATGCGGTACATGTCCAGTGACCTGAGGCTTGAGAGCCGGCGGAAAAATCCCACCACCCTTTTTTTGAATATCTCCCACCACTCTGACCTAGTGCCCTCAAGACCCAGTAATAGTACCTGATCCTGAAGAAACTCCTCAAAGGCTTGTCTTACAGCTGCCTCCTCAAGGAGTGACGAATTCAGCCTCCACAAACCTCTTCCTCTCCGGAGGGTTTCTGAAATATTCAAAGAAAATAAAATTAGGCAGTGATCGGAGAACTCCACCTCCACCACGGACACAGGGGTGGTGACGGAATTCTCCTTAAAAAAAAACCTATCTATCCTGGACCTAACACTTCCTCTCTGAAAGGTGAACCCACGGTGACCTGGGGAATGCCTGATGTGGATATCCTCCAGGCGAGCTTCACTCACTATGCTATTTAACGCGACGCCATCATAGGGCAGTCTATCTCTGGTACCTCCTCGGTCTTGGGGTCTAGTTATGGTATTAAAATCCCCACCAAAGATGACTTGTTTGCCCGTAAAAAGAAAAGGCTTGATCTTCATAAAGAGGCTTTTACGGTCCCACTTTGACTGGGGACCGTAGATGTTAATGAGGCGCAGGCTTTGCCCCTTCATGAGGACGTCTAAAACTAGGCACCTTCCCATTTCGAGTTCGATCAGCCGCTGGCATTTCACCTCTGCGGTAAAAAGCACCGCCACTCCACTATACGGCTCAGCCGCAAGAGACCAGTAGGAGGGCCCCCTGCGCCACTCCCTCCTTGCTCTGTTTATCTCTGATAGAGTACAGAGCCTGGTCTCCTGCAAAAACAAAATGTCAGCTTCAACTCGGCCAAGAAAATCAAAGGCTGCAAACCTAGCCGTATCAGACTTAATGCTGGCCACATTAATGGTGGCCAGCGTCAGTGGAGAGGGGACTGCCATTAAGACCGATTGAGCTCAATGACCTTCAGTTTCCCACCCCCTTTCCTCCTACCACCACCACCCCTAGATGAGTCAGAAGAGGACCCGCGACTTTTCCTCGTCTTACGGGTCCTCTTCTTACATTGGGATTGGTCCATCACCTCACCTCGTGCGGTTTGGCCAGGCAAGGGATGGACTTCCCCCGTAGTTTCTCCCTGGGGAGTATTGGTAACATTTTTTACTACGGTTTCCAAAACAGCTTGAGGTGCATCGTCTCCATCTCTGGGTACCAGGCCAGCCTCCTCCACTGAAGGCAGGGGGCCCTTCCCTGAGGGAGACTCAGCAGCCCCCGACGGTCCCACCTCCCCCTCTGAAGCCTCCCCTGAGGCTGATGCGTCCTCGCAGAGGGTTTGGTACCGGTTAGGGCTGATCACTGAAAGGTCCTCGAGTCTCCGTTCCTTTGCCGGGGGGGGGGGCAGATGTTTTTACCCTCGCTTTACTCGGTGACTTTCTCCTCCTGACCGTCTGTTCCTCCCCAGCACTAACGTACTGGGAAGATGAAGACAGGTCAGCCTCTTCCTCCCTCTGCAGTCTTCTCATCTCCTCAATCAGGGCCGTGCCCGTCGCTACTTCAGCATTAGAATCCAACCCAGCGGGATCAGGGGCAGAGGGGAGACACATAATACCCTCCCTCTGCTCCCTTCTCCTATCTCTCCTTCTCGCCCTTGATGGTGGCTGGGTTTTCTCCCTCCGCGTCGGCAACCTGGTCTCTCCACCTCCGACCCCCTCCTCGGTGACAGGGACAGTCTCCTCACCTGCCCCTGCCTGTCGGAGGGTGACATTAGCGAACGACCTCGGACACGCCCCGATTGGGTGACCAAGGTCACCACACAGGTGGCACCGAATCCTATCACAGGTTGCAGCTAGATGACCTAATCCCCCACACATGGCACACTTCTGCACCCTGCAGGAGGCACTCAAGTGCGAGGGATCACCACACCTGTGACAGAGCTTCGGCTGCCCCTGGTAGAAGACAAGAATCCTGTCTTTCCCGAGGAAGGTTGAGGACGGGATATGCATCACCGAGTTATCCTCATGCTTCAATTTGACCATAAATGTCCAGGCCCCCGACCAAATGCCAAACTCATCAAGGTTCTTCCGGGGGAAGTCTTTCACTTCCCCATACCTGTTGAGCCAGGTCATAATGTCCATGTAAGAAAGCGACTCGTTACGAGTCAAAACGGTCACTTTCTTAATTGCATCCTGGCGCGACACCGCCCACACATTGAAGTCGCGCCAGCCGGGCTCGTTCTTTGCCAACTCATAATTACCCCAGAAGGTTTCTAAGCCCCCCGGGGTAACAAAGCTGACATCAAACTCTGAGGAGCCGACCGGGTGAATGAGGGCAAAGATGTCACTTGCCCTAAAGCCCATCCCGAGCAGAAGTTCGACGACCCTCCTCCTCTGAGGACAAGGGCCTTCTCCCCCCCCACCCGAGACGGACTACATTCCTCCGGACCGGGGCCGGGTGTCGGGGTCCACCTGGTCTCCACCCCCCTCATCTCGGAACTTCCCTAGGCCAAAACGTTCAATCCAAAACCTAAGGTCCCTCGATTGACCATCCACTATCATCGTTCTCTGCCCTGCTCGTAAGGCCGCCAGGAGCTGCTGTTGTAATTCACCATCCCTGGCCCCCAGTGATGGACACGAGGCACCCCTTGGGACCCCCGAGGCGACACTGGCATAGGAACGTACCAAGCTTGAGGCCGCAGTCCCAGCCCCCGCAACTCCAGTGCCACCTTCGGGCGCCCCCTGAAGCCCGCTCGGCCCGGCCACCACCGCGGCCACCGGGACACCAGAGACAGGAGCGGTCGTTCCCAGCGTCGCAGGCGTGGACCGGGCAAACACATTTGGCAAAGCTACTTCTGCAGCAGCCATGCCTACATTTTCCAAAGTCCTAGGAACCTCCACTACCGCATCTTTAACAAAAGGGACAGCAGTAGCAGCAGCAGCAGCAGCAACACAAGGGGTGACAGCCTCCATAGCCCCCCTCCCCTTTCCCTCACAAGGAACATCTAAGTCACTCTCTGGAACCACAGTTTTTTCCCCCCTCCTCCGCCCTCCTCTCCTGACGCCTGCTTTTCCTACTCCCCAGTCTGCTCTTACTCACCGCTTTCTTACCCACGCTCACCATTACCTCATTCACACCGGGGCTTGCGGCCTTGGGCGGCTCCACGAGCGGGATTGGCCTATTCCGGGCCTCCGCTTCACTCTCCTCCCGCTTAGCTGGGGCGACTTGTGCCTCTGCCTCGACCTCCGCATCGTCAGCTGTCGCAGCGCTCAATGCTTTAGGAGCGGACTTGCTCCTAGCGCTGACGGCAGCCTCCGCATCACTGGTCTCATTGGCTTCCTCGGCACCTGAAACCGGAAGGGAGGGACAAGCCGCACGCCCCTTCCCCTTACGATGGACCTGGGGAGGGGCCGGCGCTACTTTGACCCTGCCCACAGGGGCAGGCTTCACCGCTTCTCTACCTCCCTTCGTGGGAGGTGCTTTTCCGACCTTGTCCGCTGCAGTTTCGGGCGCCATTTTCAATACTGCACCCAGCTCCCCAGCCACACCGCTACTTAGAGAAAGCGGGGTCTGGGGAGTCTGCGCCCCCTTATCTCACCCGCGGGCAACACCCCAGATTCAGCCTGTGCTAGAGTCAATGGGGGTTGCCCTGCGGGAACAGTTATACCTGCTGCGACACTCACATATTTCAGGGTGCCGACTTCTTGCGGCTTAGCCTTCTTCTTTTTCCTTTTTTTTGATTCCTCCTCGTTTGCAAGGTCGTCTACGGAAAAAGCCATCTTCTCCATTCTTGCCGGGGATTCTAGCATGCATATTTCGTGGATTAGCCTCCCCGCAGCAGAACCCATATCATCTTCTGATGTTGCCGGTAATGGTGGTAAATTCTCCGGTAGCTGGGGTAAACTTGCCAATTTCTCTGGGGGCGTATAGGTCGGAATACCTGAACTCACCCTCGTAGGCTTCCGGCTACTGCCGTACTCTGCCAGCAGGCTCCCCTCTGAGTCAGTATCTGTCTCATATTCTGGATCCGAGCTTTCGGAGGACGCGAGGTCTTCCCGCAGCAGCCGCCCCTGCTGCTTGCGGTAAAAACGGTCATCATTCAGGAGTTTCTCCCTGAAAGGCCCCGCGCCCTCCAGGATCTCCCGGCATCTTTGGTCAAGCCCTTTAATTTGTTCCTTCAGCTTTTTGACCTGCTTACTCAGTGCCGGTCTCTCATGCCTTGAGGCCCTGTCACTACGGGCACGGACACTCTGAAGCTCCGCACCCATAGCGAACAGGGACCTCCTGGCTTTATCATATTCCTCAAGGGTAGTGTTAATACGCTTACTGTATGCAAGCACATCCTCGCCAGCCTTCCGAATCCCCCAACCTGATGATGGCAAGGAAGGAGGGGGGGGCTTCGCTGGCCTTTTTACTTGTACAGGGCTCAGCCTCCGCCGGGGTTTTCTGACCTAGACGTCCCTTGCTGCGGGTTGCCATACCTTTTTCCACTGGAGCCTGCTGCCTCTCCAATCTTCTCCTGCTGCTGCTGCTACTGCCGTCCATTGAGAGCCTCCTGCCCCCCGCCAAGCTGGCTCGGGGGGCAGGAGCACCTTGCTCCATGGTGAGAAAACCCCAACCTTGGAAAAGGAAAGGGGTTGGAGCCTCCAACTATGGCTGGAAAAACTGCTACTGTTGCACAAACACCACACACCAAGCCTCTCTTCTGAGCTGACAAACAGACTATAGCCTCTGGTCTCAGGAGCTCAGACAGGCGTGTCTGATTCCGAACAGCTGCCCCGAAGGAATTGGAGCAACCCATGTGGCGAGCAGGAGGTGTAAGATAAAAAAAAAATAGATATATAAAAAAAAAGCATACTCCGTTGTCCACAACCAGTGTCCATTCAGTCTTGTGCCGGCACTTCCTTGCTGGGAGTCCTGCACCTCATGTGACTGCTAAGACCAATTAGGTACAGGATTTCTAGAAATGAGGAACCGTCATGAGACCGAACAGACACAGGTGAGAGACAACGGGGTGCTGGGGACAGGTGAGTATGCTTTTTTTTTTTCTTTTTTTTAAATTTTTACACCTCCTGGCCTCCGCAGTGGTCGCTCCAATTTATGCACAACCTCTTTAAAGGGGTTGTCTGGGGCAAATTTTTTTAATGGCCCCAATACAGTGGTCTCTGCACTGGTTCCCCATACTGTATGGGGAACAGTGATGGGGCCATGATATTGTGTGGGGGCAGTGATGGGGGCTAACATCCTGTGAGGGGGACATTAAACTGTGTGAGGCATATTAATGGGGTTGTCCAGGGTTTACTTTTTTTATGGTCTATTCTCAGATTAGGTATTTACTGCGTATCCTGAGGATAAATCATAAAAAATTCTGACTGGACAATCCTTTTAATATACCTCCCTAATACCCCACACTTTATAGAGGTTGTCCAGCATAATTTTTTTTTTTGTTTATTTTATTATTAGTCTGGTGGAGGTGAAAAAACAAAACCGAATCACCTGTCCTCTGTGCTCCGGTGTCTTCCCAGCAGGGTAGACAACAGAGCTGCAGGACCGAACCGCGCTGGGAGACAATGGGCACAGAAGAGTAAGTTTTGGAGGTTTTTTTCACCTGCCCCGACCTAATAAAAAAATAAATAAATTTCTTGGATAACCCCATTAATGTCCCCTAGGATATTAGCCCCCATCACTGCCCCCCTCAATGGTCCCCATACAGTATAGGGGACTAGTGAAGGGGCCACTGTATGGGGAAGGGGGAATAGTGAAGGGGCCACTGTATGAGGGGGTGGAATAGTGAAGGGGATACTGTATGGGGGGCTAGTGAAGGGGCCACTGTATGGGGGGAGAATAGTGCAGGGGCCACTATATGGGGGGAGAATAGTGCAGGGGCCACTATAGGGGGGAGAATAGTGCAGGGGCCACTATAGGGGGGAGAATAGTGCAGGGGCCACTATAAGGGGGGAGAATAGTGCAGGGGCCACTATATGGAGGGGGATAGTGAAGGGGCCACTGTATGGCCCATACAGTAACACCTTCACTGGTCCCCCATATAGCAGTTTTGGGTGATTACTTACCTGTCTGCTCCACAGTCCCACTACTTCTTGCTCAAGGCGCACTGATATGACGTCATGTGCGCCCGGAGCTGGAAGAAGCAGGAGGTGCCGGAGAACAGTTAGTTAAGTATTGGAGCTTAGCTTGTAGGCCACAGGCTCAATGGGGCCTCTGGCCTACAAGTCTGTGAGAAGTAGAGCAGGAAGCCGGTGACTTTCTGCTTTACTAGTATCATAACCGGTCGGCGGGGCAACGTCTCCCCGGTTTTGAGATGTGGTTATTAAAACCGGATCACAAAACAGGGGAGAACCTGGCGGCATCACTTACCTCACCCTGCTCCTGCTCGCGCCCTCTCCTATTCCCGCAGCAGCCTGGACCCTGTTCATCGCACATTACGTCATTGCGACATGATGTGTGACGCACAGTGAGCCCTGGCCTGAAGCAGGGAGAGGTAAGTGAATGGGGGCCTTGCCGCACCTCTACTGCCTATCAAAAAAAAAAATGACAGTGAAGGTTCGGTAGTGCCCCCTAAAGGCACAGGGCCCATAGGGGGATTCACCGATCCCTCAGCATTCAATGTCACTACCTGTGACATCACTGGTCTCTTCCTGAGGCCTGCAGAGGCCACTGATTGGCCTCAGCGGTCAAGTGACTGCTGAGGCGAATCAGCGCCGGCTTCAGCGGAACTCCAGGAAGAGACCCGTTGAGCAGAAGAACCGGGAGGACACCGGAGCATCGGGGACAGGTGAGTATGAATTTTTTTGTAATTTTTTTTCATTGCCCCTAGCTGATTTAAAAGTTAAAGGGGTTGTCCATTTTTGCCTGGACAACCACTTTAAGTTTCAGAGCCACAGGGATGTGGAGAAATAGCACTTTTATCTTTATTCAAATGAGGATCTTGGAGCACAGGGGGAGTTTTGTTTTATTACTGAGCACTGCTGCATCATCACTAAACACACCCATCCTGCATTCAGCTTGTCCCTCTGGTGAAAATTATGTGCAGAATCTAACTCTAAAATATCCATTTACAAATCTGATACATCTACATTTCGCTTTAAACTCTAACTTTAGTTTGGATATCAAATTATTAAAATTTTAATCAGATGAGGCAACTGTTGCAAACTGTATAAAACAAGCAAAGTTAGGTGAAACTAACCAAAAGGAGAAATGTGTTTGACCATAGAAACCCATCACACCAGAGCTTGCATTTTTAAAGTGCAATGTGTTTGGCTGCCCCTTGGATCAATTTAGACAGTCCCGTAAAACTGGCCTATAGTGTGAAGTTATAACCTAGTTTCATGTTTTTCATCTCTCAAATATACTTTTTCTATGCTTATTTTCTAAATATATTTTTAGTTTAAAATTGATGGAAAGTTATATCAAAGGGGATGGATCAAGATAAGAAGTTATTACCTATTTACAGTATAAGGTGATAACCTGCTGATCAGTGGGAGTACAACTGATGGGACCCCCACCCATCACAAGAAGTGGCTCTGATTCTCCTATCCTAATGGAGTGAAAGGCAAAGCATGCACCCTGCTGCTCCATTTATTATCTATGGGAGAACAGAAGATTGCCCATCCCCACAGATCATGATATTATACCCCTATCCTGTCAATAGGGAATAACTTGATATCTTCATACAACCCCATGAAAGATAAAACAGCAGCATATCACCACTCACCTGGAAAAGGATACAGAAAGATGCTTCCTTGACAGTGTTGAGGATATTACACAAACTGAGCACAGCCTGTAGAAGATATAGTGTTATAGAAAATGAATGTACAGTATACAATATATTTATATAGGATTACTACGATACTTATACAGACTGGAGTGGACTCAAGGAGATTGGTGAGACTAATTATTACTTTTTGGTGGAATTTTATTGTGTGGGCCAGAAAAGGGGGCATTATATTATGTTGACGCCATGAGGGGGAACATTATACTGTGTTGGGGCTCAAAGGTGACTATTAGACTGTGTGGAAGCCACAAGGGGGACCATTATACTGTATGTGGGCTGCTAAGGAGACATGCTATTTATGGGCCCGAGAAGACCGTATATTGTGTGTGGTCCACTGTGGGGACATTATACTGGGTGTGGGCCACTGGAGGGAAAATATATTGTCAGCCACTGGGGGGAGATTATACTATGTGTGGGCCACTTGAGGTACATTTTATTGTGTGTGATGGCCACTGGGTGGACTTTATAATGTGTGTGAGCCACTGGGGAGAAAAGCGGCATGTGGGAAAAAAAATATGTGAAACTGTCACTAACTTGTGCACAAAAACAACTTTTCTGCAGCTTTTTACAATAATTTTATAGTGTAATTAGTTTAATAAATTCAGCCAAGTGTTTGGAACTACTTATAACAAAAAGATGTAGTCATATGAAACTATATACTGTACTGTACCAATTTTAAGCGATTATCGACTTTTTTTTTTAAACTGATGTCCTATACATAAAATAGGACACACCTACTTTATAGATGGATGGAGGTCTGACTGTAAAGACATCCACATATGAGCTGTTTTCACAAGACACCGCACAAAGCGCTACTGAATAATTTCAGTAGGGAACATTGCTAGTACTGCAAGCGGTGTCCTCTGTACAGGACTTTTCTCTCCAACGATTTGAAGTGGAATCTGCGGCAAAGTCTCCGTAGTAGACTCCAACACAAATGTGAACCTAGCTTTAGATACAGTAATTATTAACAATTAATAATTCCCTGTTCGCAGCTGAGGTGCCTCTTGGTGTTTACTTCTTGCTTGTGTTACAAGCTGTACACTGAACCCATGGTAAGTTCCACCTCCCATACCTGTCTCCTTCAAGGGGTTGTCCAGGGTCATAATATTAAATAAAAGCAGAAGGAAAGGGCTAGAAAATGAAAAAGTACTGTCTTCCCTTATGTTCATGCACTGGACGAGCCATAAACTGCACTATTCTGTTTGATGTCATCTTTAGCAACCCCACCCACTTAGTGCTCTATGTCCACTAGTAGTTAGAACAGCTAATCTATATGGAGTCTGGGTGTCATTCCTCAAAAAAAATCACATACTGATGAACCAACCTGTAGATCATTAGTTTGAAAAATAATTTGTGTTTGGAGAACCCATTTAAGTGGAATCGGGGAACATACATTTATTTCACAATTCTGCTACTATGTTTAGCTATTTCAGACTGGGAGGCCCTTTTAGCTATATGATCTGTGATCACACGTTCTTTAAATGACAAGATCAGGGATAGGGGTGAACCTAGCCTCTCTGCTGCCTGAGGCGAACTATACAGGCGCCCCAGCTATCTTTAGTTATGTGATGCGGTCCACCTAATTAGGACACTCACCCATTGGCAGATGAAAAGATCACCTTATATGGCCCCCACATACTATAACTATACTATAACACCCCCTTTTTTTGGTCCCCACATGATATACAAGCACCTTTTTTTTCGCCCACCACACGATACATGACCCCATTTTTTTGGCCCCCCCCCACACAGTATATGAAACCCATTTTTCTGACAAACCACATGGTATATGACCCCCTTTATCTGGCTCACCATATGGATTATGACCTCCTTTTTTTACCCCCACAAGGTATATGACTCAGCTTTTTATGCCCCCCCCCCCAGTATATGAACCACTTTTTTTCCCCTCACAGAATATATGACACCTTTTATGGCACCTAGACAGTATATGACCCCCTTTTATTACCTCTCCCATACAACATATGATCCCCCTATTTATGGCCCCACACAGTTTATGAATCCTTTTTAAAGCCCACATGCAGTATATGACCCCTTTTCTTACACTCCCCACTCCGTTTAGGACCTCATTTTCACCCCCCACCCCCACACAGAGTACCAGCCGATAATTTTTACTCACCTTTGCACACTCCTGTCCAGGACAAACTCCACTGCCGCATTCAGGGTGCACTGTTGGCGAGGCTAAAGAACCCCAGGATGCTGTACATAGTGTAGAGCCACCTAGAGGAGGCAGCGTAAGGAGGCCTGGACAGCAGCATGTACAGGTGAGTAAAAATTATCAACAGCTACTTATTGCAAAAACACAATAATTAGCGGCCGATTAAAAAAAAAATGCATCCCCCAAGTTTATTTGATGATGCCATCGCCTCAGATCACCTCATGGAAGATGCGCCCCTGGCCAGGGAGCCCTGCTGAAATCTTGTCTCACCCCATGTTATGTTCACGCTGCAATATTTGAGCAGTTTGTAGCAACAGAACCGCCTTCAGTGCTCAAGATTGTTTATTTGCATATTGTGAAAAAAAAAAAATATCTTCATGAATGTTCTTCATGAATGAAGATTCATGAATTGTTGTGGGGAAAATGGTGTTAGGTGTAAGGTGAGCCTGACCTATGTAACTGTGTTGTTGGTTTAATATGCTTCATCCTGGGGACAGACTCATTTTAAGGCTAAGCTTACACGATGTATTCACAGCAAAAATGCCACAAAAATGCCTGCCTTTTTCTACTACACAAGACAGTATTTATGATATGAAAATGGATGTCTTCTAGTATGTGCTTTTGTTGAGAAAAGCACAATGTAAATCCCAGGGCTGTGGAGCTGGAATCAGACTGGTAAATTGTCAGCAAAAAAAATAACTGACTCCAGGGGTCTCAATAAATAAAATTAATAAAGCTAGGTTCACACTAGTGCTCGTTATACGTTCGGGGTTTCCATCCCCGAACCCACTTAAAAAAAATGTTGAGAAAAAAGTACTGCAAGCAGGACTTTTCTCTACACATTAGCTTTCCGTTTTTCAGTTCCCCGAGCAGGCCCGAAGAATGGAAAGCAGAATACTAGTGTGAACCTAGCATTAGACTAAGGCCCCATGTTGCAGAATGCAGCTAAAAAATACTGCGGGAAAAAACGCAGCAGAAACAGTTTTTTTTCCACAGAATTTTTCATAGCGTTTTTCTATAGGAAAAAGGCAAGTGTTTCCGCAACGAGGGGGCGTAGCCTAAAGGGGTCTTATGACCAAATACAGTTTTCATAATGGTGACCTACCTCCAGGATAAATAATGTAAATGTAACAGTAAGAGCCATAAAACACGTATTATTATACTATTAACCACTTCTGGACAGCCCATTGGGTTTTTACATCTGGATAGTGGCTTCCTTGTTCTGCAAGGATGTCCTGGTACATCCTTGCAGTTTTCAGCAGCTGCACGAAATCGTGCGGCTGCAGAAACGGGAGCTGGCTGTAACTTCAGCCGAAGCTCCCCAAGAGTAGGTTTATTACTGCCCCTGCCTTCCCATTCGCTGTGTACACAGTGCTCAATGGACGCTGTATACACAGCTATGGGAGCCGCCATGATGCAGCTCCCGTCTGACCCGGCGGTCACATGATCTGCTAAGATCAGAGTATGTTAGAGCTGCTGGGTCCTACACGATCCATATCAGCTCTATAGTTATGAGCAGGAGGCTGTATTCCTCCTGCAAGTGGGGCTAAATGTATCAGCCCCAGTTACAGGGGAAATCAGAGGTCTATTATGACCTTATGGGGACACAATGTAACTAAATAAATAAATAAAATCAATACAAAAGAAACAAAAAAAAACCATGAAATAATTAAATTAATAAATAAAATTATACCTCAATAACATGCCATTATTACAGGTTTTAGCCCCACCCCCAATGACACAATACAAAATAAAAATTTGTGAAATGGAGAGGAAAAACTATTTTAGGCTGAGGCACCACGTTGCGGAAACGCAACTTTTTTTGTTGCAGATTTTGTTGTGTTTTTTTGATCCAAATCCAAGAATGATAAATGGGAACGTGAAATATATAGGAAGTTCTTATACTTGTCCTTAATGCTCAATCCACTCCTGGCCTTGGCTCCAACAACATCAACAAAATCTGCAACAAAATAAATCTGCATTTCCACAATGTGGGGCCTCAGCCTTAAAAAGTTTTTTAGTAGCACTTTGTGCTATTAAATAAAAAACATGAAAAAATAAAAAACATAAAAATAAAGCCCTGAATGTCACTGAAAAAAGACGCAAAAAGTAGTTGAATAACACAAATGATAAAAATGTTATATCCCTCAAAACCGATGCTCATAAAAAAAAAAAGAACGAAAATGTGCATGGTCCTAAACCAGAAATTGGCCTTAATATTGTAATGGGTTAAACCTGCATTGTCAAAGTCTATAAAAAATATATTTACTTCTAGTATTAAAAAAAAATAAAAAAAATACATAATTCCATTGATATGCCAACTGCATGTAATATGGATTTATGGATATGAATATGTTGAAAAATAAAGCATATGGTTGACATACTGGACAGCTGTGTCCCTTTTTGCAGTTTAGTACAAATAAGAATAAAAATACATGTAGCAATCTGGTTTGTATTAGAACAGTTCACACTCACAGGTATCTACAGAGATCAGTATACATAAGCAGACATACACAGTAACACACTATCACACATGTATATAGTGGTACACTTAGAGAACATAAATCTGCACACACAGCCACATGCTTTCACACAGAATTAAATCATTGTACACATACATAATCACATACACATGCACACACAGTAAACATGTATACTTGCCCATCATCTGTGGCACTTACAGCAAGTACAGGAGAGGTCCAGACTTCAGCCGCTGAATGAAGTTGCCTCGCCCGGCAGCACTGATTGGTGGAGATGCTGTCACTGACAATTACTGCCAGAGTCTCATCCAATCAGGTCTCTTCCTCAGCAGTAATAGCCAGTAAGCATGCAGCCCCTGAGCAGTGGAAATCTAAGCTGCTGCCAGCTCTCCCCATCCTCCTCCTTAGTCCTGTGTAAGGCTGATCCTCCACGGGTGCTTTTACTTACACAGTAGTGAAGCTTGCATGCTGAGGGGGAGATACTTATGGATATTGTGTTACCCTGATCTGTCAAAGATGTGCACACTTGCAAAAAGGAAAAAAAGACCCAGTCCAGCCGTCAAAACCAGTACTGAAAAGTAGAATTCCAGCAGCCGAAAGAAAGCCCGTTTAAGTTACAATAAAATTGACTATAGAAAATACAAGATTTAGCAAGAAACCAACCACATAGTTTATAGATCTCACCAGGCCACAACATCGACTGACCTGAATAATAGTTCTAAAAATTGATGCTGACCTTATTATACACTCTCTTCTAGCACATTCGCAACCTTTCAACAAGATTTTATCTTGTGTCCGTTATACACCCAATACTTCACATGTGTTTTTTTTTTTTCAAGGACAAAAAATCCTACATGCAGGACTTTTTTGTTTCCCTTTAAAAAAAATGGTTTCATGACGGACATGAAGCATCCATTATTTCTTAAGTTTGAAGTCTATGGATAACGGACAGTAACAGACGAGTGTCTGTTATTTTTTTCTGTGCATGCTCAGAAAGCAGAAAAAAAAAAAAAGTAAAAATGTGAAAACTAAATGAAACTAACTGATGCTAATGTTTTCATTAAATGGATCAGTTAAAAAAACGGACACATTAACATCAGTTAGTGTCCATTAATGTCTGTTATGATAGGTGTCCTTTTTTGTTTTTTTTTTAAATGGACACGATCATGACGGACATCAACGGTAGTGTGAACCCTGCCTTAGTGGTACCATGTAATATTCTATACAATGTACTAGGAAGCTGCAAAAAAATTCAGCTGAGCTGCAGTTTATACATCTTAATGTTGTACCATGCTCTCTTAGGCTAGGTTCACACCTGCGCACGGTCTCTGGCTGGCAATTCCGATCCCCATTCCACTTTAAAAATGTTGAGAGAAACGTCCTGCAAGCAGTGGTTTTCTTTCGCCATTTTCTGCGGAAACCCAGCGGACCCCATTATAGTCTATTTTATAGTCTATATAGTCAGGGCAGTTACTGGTAATTTGAACCGCACACCATGGCTGCAATTGGTTTGTTTTACAACCCCTACAATCCACGCATTGCAGAAAAACAGTAGCAGTGGAAATGCTGCAATTTACAAAACAGTTGCGGCCTAAAACACTTGATAAATGTGGCGTACAACATGCAAGGGTGGGTTCACACTTGCGGTGGAGTCAGTCCGTCGTGAATCCGACTGAAAATCTCAGGAAACTGTACAGGGACTGGATAGCGAAAGGTTAGCGACGCATTGTTTAAAAACCCATTCATTTGAATGGGTTTTTAAAGCTATGCGTGGGTGTGCGCTTACACACTCTGCGCTGTGAATCCAGTATTTTTCGCTGGAAACAAAGTCGGAAATGCAGGAGTTTGTTTCCGACAAAATAAACTGGATTCGCGGTGCAGAGGGTGTAAGCGCACACCCGTGCATCGCTTTAAAAACCCATTCAAATGAATGGGTTTTTAAGCAATGCGTCGCTAACCTTTCGCTATCCAGTCCGCATACAGTTTCCTGAGATTTTCAGTCGGATTCGCGGCGGACGGACTCTGGCGCCAGTGTGAACCCACCCTTAGAGAGATTATTTGGATGCATTTCTGCAGCACAGTGTTATAGGTCACGCCCCTTTACTATGAGTCCACACCCCTTTTTGTACAAGTAATAAAAGTATTTATTACACTTGATGAATGTGGCACACAACATGTTAGAGAGGATATTTGGTGAAAATGATACCAGAAATGTGGAGCATTTTACTTGATAAATCTCCACCATTGTATGTGCCGGCTGGCTGTATGTATATGAAAAACTCAGATGATGTGTGACTCTGATCTCTGACTCAGTCAGGTATCAGACAACTTTGTGTCAGACAACTTTTTATCAGACTCATGGAGCTCTCAGCCTGCAGCCTTATACAAGTGTGAGTGTAAGCAGTGAGTTCACTCAGAGGTCAGGCATCCTGGCCAATCACAGTGTAACATTGTATGTGCTTCATACTGACTGCTGACTTGTGTCTCAATCACAGATGAAAGTCAGAGAACATCTGAGGTTTTCAACCAGCCCAGAAACTGCACAGTGTGAATGGGACCTGTTTAGATGCCATTCACTACGCTGTGCCAGTAAATTGCCACAAGTTAGCCACTGGCAAATTTGTAGATAGCCCAGGGGGATTTCACTGGGATTTGATATGTTGTCCATTAATGTCCTTTCTCACCAAATCCATGGCATGTGTTTTTTTTTTTTTAGCGGACAGAATAACGCGGGGTGCAGGCATTAACCGTGCGTTATTTTTTAACATTAATGTGTATGGCTAACTGAAAGTAACGGACGGTTGTCCGTTATACTGTTGGGTTTTTTCTGCGTATGCTCAGAAAGAAGAACAAAAAAATAAGCAAAAACGGAGAGTCTAAAAAACGGACACATTAACATCAGTTACGGTCTGTTATTATAGGTGTCCTTTTTTTTTTTACAGACCCTATCAGAACAGACATACAACAGTAGTGTGAACGCCCCCTAAGGGAGCAGTAAACATGAAGTATTATTTAGGATAAGTAAAAGTCAGAAATGTCTGTACCTATTGATGCACTGAAATGATTCTTCTGCCACTATTGTGAGGACTGAGGTCTGAAGAGTCTGAAGCCCCTGTAAAGTACAGTTATATAGGGGGCGGACCTCATCTGTTGGCCAATCAGAAACTGCAGATGTCAGTGTCAGAATCAAAGTCAGAGTCAGAATGAAAGTCAGAATCAAAGTCAGAGTCAGAATCAAAGTCAGAGTGAGAATCAAAGTCAGAGTCAGAATCAAAGTCAGAGTCAGAATCAAAGTCAGAATCAGAGTCAGAATCAAAGTCAGAGTCAGAATCAAAGTCAGAATCAAAGTCAGAGTGAGAATCAAAGTCAGAGTCAGAATCAAAGTCAGAGTGAGAATCAAAGTCAGAGTCAGAATCAAAGTCAGAGTCAGAATCAGAGTCAGAATCAAAGTCAGAGTCAGAATCAAAGTCAGAATCAAAGTCAGAATCAGAGTCAGAGTCAGAATCAGAGTCAGAATCAAAGTCAGAATCAAAGTCAGAGTCAGAATCAAAGTCAGAGTCAGAATCAAAGTCAGAGTCAAAGTCAGAGTCAGAATCAAAGTCAGAATCAAAGTCAGAATCAAAGTCAAAGTCGTTGTCAGAATCAAAGTCAAAGTCGTTGTCAGAATCAAAGTCAAAGTCGTTGTCAGAATCAAAGTCGTTGTCACTGTTGTAAACTGCTATTAATCTGATGTTTGACACTGATATCTGAGGATGTCCTAATATGGACACTGTACATATGGCTTCCACTCGGTTTCCGCATGAAAAATGCAGAGAGAAAGGTGGACATTAATTATTTGGACGTTAGTTTAACATACAGTATCCCTTTGGTCACATTATTTTCAGGGGTACCATCATTTCTGTCCAGGCCTGTTTCATGAGTTTTCTTTTTTTAAAAATTCTGTTGAAGCATGGTTGAAAAGCAATGTCTGACTTTCATTTGTTCATTTTCATAGAATTTTTATATATTATTACTTTTGTCAGATTCAAGTTATTTCTGTGACCATTGTGGGTTTTTCTTTCATTAAACGAGGGGTACCAACAATTTTGTCCACATGTGTATGTTTACTATATTGTTTATACTATGTTCTGCCTCTTAATATTGCTTGTAAATTGCTTGTCATTGCTTGCTTTGCCAGATTAGATAAACCACCACTAATCATACTTACCACTGGTTACTATCTTGTTCCATTGTATAAATGGAACATTGTATAATATAATAATCAGTAACAAAACTCGCTTGTATTTAAATGTAATTTACTTCATAAAAGTATCTTCAAATGTGATTAGCTATTGGCTTCTATGACAATATGCAGAGAATGACGCAGTACTTGTTGGTGTCACAGGTCATGTGATCTTATTATCTAATTATTCTTACATTTATTATATTACAATTATATTTTACAATTAGAGATGTGCAAACTCCTTCATCACAAACTGGATTTGACCCAAATATTCCAAATTGTTTGGTTTTTAGCTAAACCGAACAAATTGTGATTTGTCTCAGACAGCCTAAAATTGCCGTCATCACATGTTTGAACAGGAAATACAGAAGAGACACGTGTATGACTCAGACTCTGACGTTCTAGAACCACTTGACAACAGCTGACAGCATCTCAGCCAATAGACAATGGTAGGTGGACACCTTTAAACATACTTTTACAGATATAACAATCCTGTTAGTGAAAAATCTTTTGTGAAAAGATATTTTGGGCAACAGTTTAATTTTTTTCATTAAATAAATAGCAACTGCTGTTCTAACAGCAAAGTGATGATTCTGTTTGCACAAATATGAAAAAAAAAATCCATTATTTAAGCAGTTATTTGTTGTTCACACAATATACGGACTAGACTGTGCTAATCTGAAAAAAATCTCTTGTTATTTAATGCTTTTTTGAGGCACTCAGCAGGCCGCTGGATTTTTTTTTTTTTTTCCAAGATGGCGCCGCTGGAGTGGCTGCCAGCTACAGCAGCTCTGAGACTCTCTATCTTTTCTTTCTATGTCTCGTTTTGTACCTCTCTACTTAAGGACTTTGCACTATGAAGAAACACACACAAAGACTTGGACCCTTGTGATACTTTTTTTTTGTTTTTTATCTGTCTTTTTGTTCTGCTTGAAAATGGGATCTTTTGTGTATGCAGACAATTCCTTTGTCTATACAAGAGAGGAAATTCTGCAGCTCAAAGACACAGCAGGACGGCATACCATCTGGTCACACATCCCCCGTGAGATTTGGAGAAAGAAAAAGCGGGTGAGGGGATGTAGAGCAGGAACTCTTCAGAGGATTAAAAAGAGGCGCTACCGACCAGCTGTTCCCTCCATCATCATGGGCAATGTGAGATCTCTTGCAAACAAGATGGATGAACTAACAGCGCTCACCAGGCATCATCAGGAGTTTTGGGCGTGCAGCATGATGCTACTTACAGAGACTTGGCTCACTGAAGTTACTCCTGACCCTCTGGTCTCCTTGGATGGTTTTAAACTCCTTCGGGCAGACAGGACAAGGAAGAGCGGTAAGAGGAAAGGAGGAGGGCTGGCAATGTTTGTGAATAATAGATGGTGTAATCCTAGGCACATTGTGATTAAGGAGCAAACTTGCTGTAAGGACATTGAACTATTAGCTGTGAGCATGAGACCTTTCTACCTGCCAAGGGAACTATCACATGTCATCGTGATAGCTGCATATGTCCCCCCCCCCTCTGCGAAAGCTGACACTGCCTGCGAGGTCCTACAAGCCACGCTGAGCCAGTTACAGTTAAAACATCCCCAGGCCCTCTTTCTTCTGTCTGGTGATTTCAACCACGCCTCTCCATCATCCACACTGCCCAGTTTCACACAGTATGTAACCTGCCACACAAGAGACAACAAAACACTGGACTTGTTCTTTGCCAACGTGAGGGAGGCATATAACTCATCAGCCCTACCGCCCCTGGGGAGATCGGATCACAACATAGTACATCTCCAACCTGTGTACAAGCCACTTGTACGTAGAGAACCAGCTGTCACCCGCACAGTGAGGATATGGTCCGAGGAGAGTGATGAGGCTCTGAGGGATTGTTTTGACACAACCGCATGGGAAGTGCTGCAGGATTCTTATGGAGAAGATATAGAAGGACTCACACACTGCATAACAGACTACATTAATTTTTGTGTGGACAACACAGTACCCACAAAAGTGGTGAGGTGCTTCTCCAATAACAAACCATGGATTAACTCTGATATAAAAACAGTACTTAAGGAGAAAAAGATGGCATTCAGGACAAGAGATAAGGAGGGGTTGGGGGGAAGTACAAAAGGAGCTGAGGCATCAAATCAGGAAGGGAAAAGCCAGTTATAAAGAAAAAATGGAAAAGCAAATGGAAAGAAAAGACATAAGGGGGGTCTGGGAGGGGCTTAAGTCAATTTCGGGTCATAAACAGTCTGTCTGCCAGATTGAGGCAGATGTTAATTGGCTTAATGAACTAAACCTATTCTTCAACAGATTTGATCACACACCAGCTCCTCCCACCCCAGTATGTCCTTCAGCTTCCCCCACCACAATGACTTCTCCCCATGCAGCCACTTCCCAACAGACCAGTAAATCCAGAAATCCGTCTTTATCTGGCCACAGTCTGACCTTCAGGTGAGGAAGGAGATGAAAAAAGATCAAGGCGAGGAAAGCCGCAGGGCCAGATGACATCAGTGCAAGGCTAATTAAGACTTGCGGGGACCAGCTGTGTGGTATAATTACATATATGTATAATATGAGCCTGAGGCAGGAAATAGTCCCTGAATTATGGAAATCTTCTTGTGTGGTACCAGTTCCAAAGAAACCCCACCCTATGGACCTCAACGACTACAGACCTGTAGCACTGACATCCCACCTGATGAAGATCTTGGAGAGATTGGTTCTCACACATCTCCGCTCTCTAGTGAGCCCCGCTATGGACACCCTCCAGTTTGCTTATCGGCCGGGCATTGGGGTAGATGATGCCATCATCCATCTTCTGCACAGGGCTCTGTCTCACCTGGAGAAACCAGGGAACACAGTGAGAATAATGTCCTTTGACTTCTCCAGTGCTTTTAACACCATACAGCCTAGGTTATTGAGGGACAAGCTGGGCCTTGCTGGAGTGGACCACCACCTCTCCAACTGGATCCTAGACTACCTCACAAATCGACCTCAATACGTGAGAGCCCGAGACTGTGTGTCAGGTACCGTGATCTGTAATACGGGGGCACCTCAGGGTACGGTTCTCGCCCCTTTCCTCTTCACACTGTACACTGCAGATTTTAGGTGCAACTCATCCAGCTGCTACCTACAGAAGTATTCTGACGACTCTGCAATAGTGGGTCTCATCACAGATGATGATGACAGGGAGTACAGAAAACTGAACCAGGATTTTGTGGACTGGTGCCACCGGAACCACCTGAAGATTAACGCGGGGAAGACCAAGGAGATGGTGGTGGACTTCCGCAAAGGCAGAGGCCCTCCTAAACCAGTGGACATCCTGGGGACGGGCATCGAGATTGTGAACACCTATAAGTACCTGGGTTTGCTCCTTAATAATAAGCTGGACTGGGCAGATCATATGGAGGCCCTGTACAGGAAGGGCCACAGCAGGCTCTACCTGCTTAGGAAACTGAGAGCCTTTGGAATCCGGGGGGCACTTCTTAGAACTTTCTTCAACTCGGTAGTGGCATCAGCCATCTTCTTTGGAGTGGCCTGCTGGGGGAGCAGTATATCAACCAGGGACAGAAATAAACTTGACAAGCTGATTAGAAGGGCCAGCTCTGTCCTGGGGAGCCCCCTGGACCCAGTGCAGGTGGTGGGTGACAGAAGGATACTGTCCGTGGTGAGCTCCATGCAGAAGAAGAAGTCCCATCCCATGCATGAGACTGTGATCGCGCTGAGCAGTACTGTCAGTGACCGACTGCTCCACCCTAGGTGTGAGAAGGAGCGCTATCGGAAGTCTTTCCTCCCCTCCGCGGTTAGGCTGTACAACCAACACCGACCTAAGCGGAGATCATTACACACAGAGAACTGAAATATCTCTCTGCCTGTTAAATCCCCCCCCCCTCCTCTGCTACGTCCTATCTGTCTGTCTGCTATTAATGTAATGCCTCTCACCTTGGAACATTCCTGTACATGTTGTATTTGTATTTGTATCTGCTTATCTTTGCTGCTGTAACACACTGAATTTCCCCATTGTGGGACTATTAAAGGACTATTATTATTATTATTATTATTATGGCAGGCTGTATGTGCTGCTGCTTACACAGTAACAAGCATATTAACATTATGCAAAGGGATGAGTACTGGATGGCAGTGTTCTTAGACCCTCACTATAAAGATACAATGGGTGAACTCTTCCCTGCTTCCCAAAGGGAAGAAAAATTAAAACATTATCAGGATAGGCTGTATGCCCAGCTTACCACAGCTGCCAGTCGCATGCGTATCCAGGTGGCCTCTGTCCGTTCCCAGTCAACGTCACTCAGGCAGCACTCCATCTCCACTGCCAGTGTCGCAAGTGTCAAGAGGAGTACAAGCAGCAGCCTCAGCAGCCAGGCCCAGTACAGTATCTGGAAGATGATGAACCAGAAATTTTTCACCTCACAATGCCAACTGGAACCACAACAGGCAACTGTCACCCACCAGCTGCACCAGCAGGTACAGTCGTACCTAGAGTGCATCTATATTCCAGCAAATAACTGTGACCCCATAGAATTCTGTGCCAATAGGTTAGAGCAGTGGAAGGAGCTGGTCCAGTTTGCCATGGAAATTTTATGTTGTCCGGCCTCAAGCATAATGGCCAAGAAGGTGTTCAATGCTGTCGGTGGCGTTGTGACATCTAAAATGATGAAACTGTCCACTAGTGTGGGAAAAAGTACTTTTGTAAAAATGAATCAGGCATGGATAAGTGAGAATTTCCAAACACCTCTGGCTGATGCCTCTAAATAGTGGTGTTACTGTCTCTCTTTATCATCATGTTCCATTTACTGTACTGCTGCCGATGCTGCCTGCTACTCTTAAACAGCTACCACTACTGCTACCACTCAGCTAGACATGTCCTGTGGACCATTATATCATATTATGCTCTATCGCACTGCCATACATATTGCCACAGCTGCCACCACTCAGCCACACATGTCCTGTGGCCTGGTCCATCATATAATGCCCCTCCGCACTACCACACATGTTGTCAAAGCCACCACTGCCACCATTCAGCCAGACATGTCCTGCAGCCTGATCCATCCTATTATGCCCTGCTGCACTGTCATTAGTTGTCAAAGCCACCACCACTCAGGACAATTCTTCATAACTTTTCAAATTGCTCACAGCTAAAAATTTGTCTCCCAAATAACAAGCTTGTGGTATTTAAAAGTCATCAAAACGGGCTAATTTTTCAACAAAACCATTGCTTTTTGCAATATAGCTGCCATTTCTACCTAAAAAATTAACAGATGAGCACCTTTCCTCAATAAAAGAGTAATTTTCAGACCGCTTTAAATGTTAAAATATGTAAAAGGTAGTGGCAGCGCAGTGTATGGTTAAACTCAGATTTCTATCCACTTCTTATCATTTGTTTTTCCATAGACACACATGTCACTTTTACTTTTACATAACGTTGGCTGTGTTAGCCTTAGAGAGCTAGAAATTGGATAAATACAGTGCCTTGCTTAAGTATTCAGCCCCCTTGAACTTTTTAACCTTTTGCCACATTTCAGGCTTCAAACATAAGGATATAAAATTTAAATTTTTTGGTGAAGAATCAACAGCAAGTGGAACAGAACTGTGAAGTGGAACAAAATTTATTGGTTATTTTAAACTTTGTAAAAAATAAAAAAATGAAAAGTGTGGCGTGCAATATTATTCGGCCCCTTTACTTTCAGTGCAGCAAACTCACTCCAGAAGTTCAGTGAAGATCTCTGAATGATCCATTGTTGTCCTAAATGACTGATGATGATAAATATAATCCACTTGTGAGTAATCAAGTCTCCGTATAAATGCATCTGCTCTGTGATAGCCTCAGGGTTCTGTTTAAAGCACAGAGAGCATCATGAAGACCAAGGAACACACCAGGCACGTCCGTGATACTGTTGTGGAGAAGTTTAAAGCCGGATTTGGATACAAAAAGATTTCTCAAACTTTAAACATCCCATGGAGCACTGTGCAAGCGATCATATTGAAATGGAAGGAGTATCAGACCACTGCAAATCTACCAAGACCCGGCCGTCCCTCTAAACTTTCATCTCAAACAAGGAGAAGACTGATCAGAGATGCAGCCAAGAGGTCCATGATTACTCTGGATGAACTGCAGATATCTACAGCTGAGGTGGGAGAGTCTGTCCATAGGACAACAATCGGTCGTACACTGCACAAATCTGCCCTTTATGGAAGAGTGTCAAGAAGAAAGCCATTTCTCAAAGATATCCATAAAAGTCTCGTTTAAAGTTTGCCACAAGCCACCTGGGAGACACACCAAACATGTGGAAGAAGGTGCTCTGCTCAGATGAAACCAAAATCGAACTTTTTGGCCACAATGCAAAACGATATGTTTGGAGTAAAAGCAACACAGCTCATCACCCTGAACACACCATCCCCACTGTCAAACATGGTGGTGGCAGCATCATGGTTTGGGCCTGCTTTTCTTCAGCAGGGACAGGGAAGATGGTTAAAATTGATGGGGAGATGGATGAAGCCAAATACAGGACCATTCTGGAAGAAAACCTGTTGGAGTCTGCAAAAGACCTGAGACTGGGACGGAGATTTATCTTCCAACAAGAAAATTATCCCAAACATAAAGCAAAACCTACAATGGAATGGTTTACAAATAAACGTATCCAGGTGTTAGAATGGCCAAGTCAAAGTCCAGACCTGAATCCAATCGAGAATCTGTGGAAAGAGCTGAAAACTGCTGTTCACAAACGCTCTCCATCCAACCTCACTGAGCTCGAGCTGTTTTCCAAGGAAGAATGGACAAAAATTTCAGTCTCTCGATGTGCAAAACTGATAGAGACATACCCCAAGCGACTTGCAGCTGTAATCGCAGCAAAAGGTGGCGCTACAAAGTATTAAATTAAGGGGGCCGAATAATTTGGCACGCCTTACTATTAATAGTTCCCACAGCCTTATTATTAATAGTACCTCCTTATAAATAGCCCCCCCCTTTATATATAATAGTTCCCCCATTATTATTAATAGTGACTCTAGGTTCACATCTGCGCTTGGGTTTCCGTTCTTTGGGTCCGCTTGGGGACCCGAAAACGGAAACCCAGTCCGCTTAAAAGACTGTAATGGCCTGGTTTCCGCCCGAAAAATGCGGAGAAAATAAAAATGCCTTAAAAATTATCTCTCATTATTCTGGCATTTGGCAAATATAAATAATTTTGGTAATCCTAATTGACCTAAAACGGGAAAGGTTTATTTTATTTAAATATATACAGTATATATATATATATATATATATATACACACACACTAATGTGTGTATATAGTGGAAAATTAGCTTGGTAGCAGCAGAGCAGACCCAGACAGTCAGAGACAGGGACACAAAATGTATGGTGAACACAGGGTTTTGCCCCGTGTTTTTATTTTGAAAAAATAAATGAATAAAATACAGCCTTAACTTCTGGCAAAAAATACAAACACAAACCTGCTCGGCTGAGCTCTAACTCTGCCTGTGCCTTTCTCACATAGATGCGAACACTTTTTGCCATCAACCACTTGTGACAGCACTGCGCTTAACCCCACTTCAGAGGCACCAGTCTGGACTATAAATTGCTTGCTAAAGTCAGGTGTAACCAAAACCGGCTGTTTAGATAGAACTGAATTTAATTCCAGGAATGCCCCCTCAGCCTATTTACTCCACTTGACCAAGACAGATTTACTTCCCTTGGTGAGGTCTGTCAAAAGAGCTGCAATGGTTGAAAAGTTTGGTATAAACCTGCGATAGTATCCTACAATCCCTCAAAAATCTCAAAATCTCACCTTTTACCTTGGAGTAATCCTTAGCCTCCTGCTCATACAGGTCACAGTAGGCTTTCTGAGCAGTGGCGTAACTAGGGTATGGCTGGGCCCCCAAGGCGAACATTTGACATTGCCCCCCCCGACCAACATCCCCCCCACACAAACTGCATTCCTCGCATTCCTGCACACACTTTTATGCTCCATAGTGGCCCGTACACACACTATTATGCACCATAGTGGCCCCTGTGTCATGTCCCAGGACTTGGTTTAATTCACTGACATATATCTGTGATACTGTGTCTTTGTAGTTTGTCCCTTCTCTCTCTCTGTATCCTTAGCTGTGATGCTGTAGCTCCTCCTCTCTCCCCCTCAGTTTAGTTTCACTTCTTTGTAAGCAACATGTCTGCTCAGCTCCTGGTATTTCATCATTTTTCACCTACTGCTGTATGAGGTTTACAAGATTTACCTGGATTAAAGCATCTGGAATCTTATCTACGCCTCCTCAGTTGAGTTGAACACTATCTGATAGATATCTTGGTGTAAATTGCTGGTTAGCATAGAGACTACAGGACACTCTCACAACCTCACACTTGCAGCCAAGCTATTGAGTCAGAACAGTGAAAAATGATGCATAAAGACTGCCAGATACGGCTGTAAGACAGTTCACCAACTTCTGACATACAGTCAGTCACAGCAAGTTACCTGAAGCCAGAAGGAATCAGCATTGCGTAAGTTGCATCTGCAGCTCAGACTCCCTCAGCATAAGAAGATTCTAGCAAGCAGCCATCTTACTCCAGCAAAGTTATATTTATCCTGTTTGTGTTGCATCATGGCTGAAGGGCACCCTGAAGCACAAGGTAGCATGGACCTCAGTCTGCAGCCCAGTGAGAAGGCTAGACGCTTGATTAAACCTACGTGGAAGGTTAGAGACAATCTAGAAGGTTTAAAACATGAACTTTCCTGTGAACTCTCAAAATGGTGGCAGAAAATACAGACTAAGATATCTGCCATGTGCTTGCCTGCATACCATATATCACCACTAGAGGGAGCTCTGCGACAGCTTTGTGCTATGCATGGACATTATAAAATGAAAGCTGAGGACTATGAAAGCATATTGAGAAAACTTCATACAGACGATTCTTTAGCTGAATTGCAAAGCTTCCAGCATCTCAATTCAGAACGAGAAAGCTTAGTACATGAAACTAAGTTAAGGACAGAGGCAAGAATTGCGCAACTGCAGGAAATGGCATCCCATGTTTCTGAGTCTACCAAGCGTTTAAAGCGTACATCTAAGTCACGTTCCTCAAAATGTTCCACACTCAGTGAGCAACTTATAAAAGCACGTGCAGAGGCGGAAGCTACTAAGATACAGGCAGCCTTTGCACAACAGAAAGCAGAGATGGAAGCTAATGCAGCAGCGATGGAAGCTAAGGCAGCTCAACAGAAAGCAGCGATGGAAGCTAAGGCAGCTCAACAGAAAGCAGAAATGGAAGCTAATGCAGCAGCAATGGAAGCTAATGCAGCTCAAAAAAGGGCAGAACTAGAGGCTCTAGAGAAACAGTATGAGCACGCTGCAGCCATGGCAAGGTTAAGCATTTTAGAACAGGCCATCAGTGGAAGTGAAAGTGACAGCACCAGTTTGTGTGATGTGGAAGCAGAGGATCCCCTCAAGCGCACAAGAGACTATGTACTAAGCCAAAGCAGTGAATCCCTATTTGTCACAAATGTTCCTGTCAGGGACAACATTTCTCCAGAGCAACAGAGCACAGTATCTTCTGCAGCACACCGCATTCAAGGTCAGTACAATGCCCTGCCTGTCCAGCATCCAGTTTCTTCTTCCTTCATGGATTCCCAAAGCCTTGCACCTCAGCAAATGCAATATACTGATACTCAGGTAAACACCAATGTGACACCATACCACCAGACTACAAACAACCGTCCAGTCTCACATCCATATGTGGCTAAACCTATGGACTTTAAGCAAGCAACTAGGCTGAATGCCTACGCAGCCCCATTACTACCTACCTCTGTTAACCAGAACCCCACTAACAACGTAATCACCGCTACTCATCCAGCAACTCAATATTTAAAGTCAGAGAGAACAGACATGTCAGAGTTTGCAAGGTACATGGTTCGCCGTGAGCTTACTAAGACTGGATTCACAAGGTTCGATGACCAACCTGAGAACTACAGAGGCTGGAAATGTGCCTTCAAAACTGCAATTAGTGACCTTGGCATTACTGCAGATGAAGAATTAGATTTGCTTATCCGGTGGCTTGGCCCACAGTCCACAGAACGTGCTAAAAGACTCAGATCCGTCCACATTTACAACCCCATAGCAGGCCTTACCGCTGCTTGGGAAAGACTGGAGAAAACCTATGGCAGTCCTGAAGCAATAGAGAATGCTCTGTTCAAACGGTTACAAGGGTTTCCAAAGATATCTGGTAAGGATCATCAGAAATTTCAAGAACTTAGTGACCTACTCATGGAGCTCCTACTGGCTAAGGCGGACACTCTCCTACCGGGCCTCAGTTACCTGGACACTGCTCGTGGGGTAAACCCGATAGTCACCAAGTTGCCATATAATATTCAAGAAAGGTGGACCACAGTTGGGTCAAGATACAAAAATAATAAAAATAATAATAATAATAATAGTCCTTTAATAGTCCCACAGTGGGGAAATTCAGTGTGTTACAGCAGCAAAGATAAGATAAGCAGATACAAATACAAATACAACATGTACAGGAATGTTCCAAGGTGAGAGGCATTACATTAATAGCAGACAGACAGATAGGAAGTAGCAGGGGGGGGGGGGGATTTAACAGGCAGAGAGATATTTCAGTTCTCTGTATGTAATGATCTCCGCTTAGGTCGGTGTTGGTTGTACAGCCTAACCGCGGTGGGGAGGAAAGACTTCCGATAGCGCTCCTTCTCACACCTAGGGTGGAGCAGTCGGTCACTGACAGTACTGCCCAGCGCAATCACAGTCTCATGCATAGGATGGGAGTTATTCTCCCGCATCAAGTCTCCTTTCCTCCATTTTCCTACTTCTGTGAGTTTATCAAGAACATTGCAGAATCCAAGAATGACCCAAGCTTTTCCCATGGGGATCCCAGTGTTCCTGGTTCACCTCCTATTAAGTATGACAGCTCATATTCTAACTACAGAAACCGCAGAGGCCCAGTTTCAGTGAAAAAGACTGATATTCTTCCTATACCTACATCAGCACCAGAAGAAAGCAGTTGCAACAGCAACCAAGACGAAAAGGTAGAAAATCCTAACCGTCTGTGTCCTATTCACAAGAAGCCTCATCCCCTCAAGAAGTGTATTGGCTTCAGGAGGAAACCAATCCAGGAACGTAGAGAGCTTCTTAAGAAACTAGGGATATGTTTCAAATGTTGTGCCTCTACTGAACATGTTGCTAGAGACTGTAAAATTGCTATTAAGTGTATAGAGTGTGGCAGTGAGAACCATGTACAAGCTCTTCATCAATCCCAGCCTAGTGCCACACCACCTAGAGGTTCCCCTCCCCCAACTAAGCATGGCGGGGAGAACACAGATCAATCAGCAAATACTACCACAGTATCTTCCTCATGTACAGAAGTCTGCGGAGAAGACCTTTGTGACAAGTCCTGTGCAAGGATATGCCTAGTCAATATATACCCCAAGGGCCAACCAGAAAGGGCTCTGAGGGTGTACGCCATCTTGGACGACCAGAGCAACCACTCACTTGCAAGGTCAGAACTCTTTGATCTGTTTAACTTAAAGGGTGATACTTATCCGTATACCTTGGGGACTTGTAGTGGCATATCAGAGGTTTCTGGAAGAAGGGCCAGTGGTCTTGTAATAGCTTCTCTCAAGGGCAATCTGGAGATGCCTTTGCCCACACTTGTTGAGTGCAACCAGATACCATCAAACAGAGAAGAGATACCCACACCAGAGGCGGCTTTCCAGCACCCTCATCTAAGGGCTATAGCCAGTGAAATACCATCCCTTGACAAAAATGCAGACATTCTAGTTCTGCTAGGTAGAGACATTCTCAGACTGCACAAAATACGCCAGCAAATTAATGGACCACATGATGCACCATTTGCCCAGCGCCTCGATCTAGGATGGGTAATCATTGGCAACGTCTGCATAGGTAGGATGAAAAGGCCCACCAATATTTCTTCATTTAAGACGCATATGTTACCAAATGGTCGCAGCACTTGTTTTCAGCCATGTTCACATCACTACCAAGTGAAAGAGAAGATAAGCAACAGTAAGTGGCTGCATAATCACCGAGACAACGTGAATACTTTCCTGCCTGGGGACGATACCCTTGGATTAACAGTGTTCAATACAACAAGTGATGACAACAAGCTGGCACCAGCTATAGCTGATAAAGAATTTCTCAAACTTATGGACAAGGAATTCATTCAAAATGATTCCAACAGCTGGGTAGCACCCTTACCTTTCCGCTCCCCGAGATCAAAACTACCAAACAATCTGAAGCAAGCAGTTTCTAGATTTTCCTCTTTAAAACGTACCCTCAAGAGGAAACCAGAGATGGAGAAACACTTTGTAGGTTTCATGCAGAAGGTTTTTGAGAGAGATCATGCAGAACCTGCACCTCCACTAAAGGAAGGAGAAGAATGCTGGTACCTTCCATCATTTGGCGTGTATCACCCTCGCAAACCTGACCAAATCAGGGTCGTGTTCGATTCTAGTGCTCAGTATGAAGGCGTCTCTCTCAACAACCTGCTCCTCACTGGTCCTAACCTAAACAACAGCCTCATAGGAGTCTTAATCCTTTTCAGACAGGAACCAGTTGCAGTGATGGCCGACATCCAACAGATGTTTCATTGCTTCATTGTTAAGGATGATGACAGAATCTATCTCAGGTTCCTATGGCATAAGGACAATGATGTCAACAATGAAGTCATAGATTACCGGATGAAGGTACATGTCTTTGGCAATAGCCCATCTCCTGCAGTAGCGATCTATGCACTGAGAAGGACCGCCCATGAAGGTGAGAAAGAGTATGGCTCTGATGCTCGTCAGTTTGTTGAGAGGAACTTCTATGTTGATGATGGTCTTAAATCCTTACCTGCATGTGAAGAAGTGATTGATCTCTCTAGAACACAGGAAATGCTGTCTGTAGCTAACCTCAGACTTCACAAGATCATCTCCAACAATATGGAGGTAATGAAGGCATTTCCCTCTGATGATCATGCAATCAACTTGAAGGATCTTGATCTCAGTTCTGATGCTCCTCCTATGCAAGGCAGCCTAGGATTGCTATGGAACACTGAACAAGACACATTCACATTCCAAGTGTCTTCTTGTGACAAACCTTTTACCAAACGAGGAGTTTTATCTGTTGTGAACAGCATTTATGATCCTCTTGGTTTCATTGCTCCCATCACCATTCAAGGCAAGCTACTACTAAGACAGCTTACCACTGAGAACATGGACTGGAACACTCCACTGCCTGCTGAGAAACAACTGAGGTTTGACTGTGGCACTAACTTCGTTGGAGCCTGCAAAGAACTGCAGTTAGACAACTTCTTATCCAACAATGGGTGCACTTGGACGTTTAACCCTCCACATTCATCCCATATGGGAGGTTCCTGGGAACGTATGATTGGGATCACACGCAGAATCCTTGACTCTATGTTGATGGACCACAAGTCGACACTGCTTACCCATGAGACGTTAATAACCTTTCTTGCTGAAGTGTCTGCGATAATCAATGCAAGGCCACTTGTCCCAGTATCTTCAGACCCTGAATCTCCAATTATCTTAACCCCAGCAACGCTTCTTACTCAGAAAATTGGTACTGCTGCTACCTCTCCACGTACCTTAGATCACAGTGACATTTACAGACGCCAATGGAAACAAGTTCAACACCTGTCCAATGTGTTCTGGCACCGCTGGAAAACAGAGTACCTCCACATGCTACAGAGCCGTCACAAATGGCAGACCTCAAAACCTAATCTCCAGGTGGGTGACCTCGTCCTTCTAAGGGATAAAGAAGTCCATCGGAATGAATGGCCTATGGGTCTCATCACTAAAGTTGTCCCTAGTGATGATGGGAAGACTCGGAAAGTGGAGGTCAAGGTAACCAAGGGAGGCTCAGTGCGAGTTTTCTTCCACCCAATTAATGAACTGGTGCTTCTTCTTCCAAGAGGAGATGTCACATAAAAGAAGATAAGGACACCATTCACAGCTCATGGCGGGGAGCTTCCTTCCATGAACTAAAACCGTGTTCTTGTGGATTACAGTGTGGGTCGGTGGAGGTGTTGGCAAATTGCGGCTTCCCGATCTGAAGATTGGTTTATTTGGACTAACTGTTGATTATTGTTTGTTGTGCATGTTTCTTTTTTGTTTTTCAGGTTTGAAGAGGACTTTATGGACATCTCAGGACATTTAATGTTTGTTTTCAGTGAAATCTAAAGATTTCAGGTGGGGAGTGTCATGTCCCAGGACTTGGTTTAATTCACTGACATATATCTGTGATACTGTGTCTTTGTAGTTTGTCCCTTCTCTCTCTCTGTATCCTTAGCTGTGATGCTGTAGCTCCTCCTCTCTCCCCCTCAGTTTAGTTTCACTTCTTTGTAAGCAACATGTCTGCTCAGCTCCTGGTATTTCATCATTTTTCACCTACTGCTGTATGAGGTTTACAAGATTTACGTGGATTAAAGCATCTGGAATCTTATCTACGCCTCCTCAGTTGAGTTGAACACTATCTGATAGATATCTTGGTGTAAATTGCTGGTTAGCATAGAGACTATAGGACACTCTCACAACCTCACACTTGCAGCCAAGCTATTGAGTCAGAACACCCTGCACACACTATTATGCCCCATAGTGGCCCCCTGCACACAATATTATGCCCCATAGTGGCCCCTGCACACACTATTATGCATGATAGTGACCCCTGCACACACTATTATGAGCCATAGTGGCCCCTGCACACAGTATTATGCCCCATAGTGGCCCCTGCACACAATATTATGCCCCATAGTGGCCCACCTATGAACAAGTGTTATATTCTTGGGTTCTTTCATACCCCAGAGTATAATGATCGGAGACCCAGGGGAGGATACAAAAATAAAAAACTATGTTACTTACCTCTCCCTGGCTCCGGCGCACTTGCCACTACTTTCGGCCCACTTCAATGTTGGACCAGACGTCACGTGAGCCAGGCCACCGTTGTGATGCATAATGATGCTTGCCTGGCCCACGTGACATCTGGGACGTCACCAAAGAGGCCTGAAGACTGCCGGAGCACAGGAGAGGTAAGTAACATTGTTTTTTATGTTCCCTCACCTACCCTGGGCCTCCGATAATTTTACTCTGGGGTTTGAAAAGAAAACCCACACATAACATCAGCTGAAATACAGAACTCTCTGAAAACTATCGGTGTGGCTGTTTCAAGATGCACAATAAGGAGGCACTTGAAGAAAAAAGGGCTGAATGGTCGAGTTGCCAGAAGAAAGCTATCACTGCGCAAATGCCACAAAGAAGCTTGCCTTCAATACACCAAACAGCACTGAGAAAAGCCTCAAAACTTCTGGAAGAAGGTAATTTGGAATGATGAGACAAAAATCAAACTTTTTGGCCACAACCATAAATGTTACATTTGGAGAGGTGTCAACAAGGCCTATGAAAGGAACACCATTCTTACTGTAAAGCACGGAGGTGGATCACTGATGATGTGGGGATGTGTGAGCTTCAAAGGCACAGGAAACTTGGTCAAAGTTGAAGGAAAGATGAATGCAGCACGTTATCAGCAAATACTGGATGCAAATTTGCACTCATTAGCCAGGAAGCTGCGCATGGGACGTACTTGGACGTTCCAACATGACAACGATCCAAAACACAAGGCCAAGTCGACCTGTCATTGGCTACAGCAGAAGAAAGTGAAGGTTCTGGAGTGGCCATCTCAGTCTCCTGATCTCAATATCATTGAGTCACTCTGGGGAGATCTCAAGCGCACAGTACATGCAAGACAGCCCAGGAATTTACAGGAACTGGAGACTTTTTGCCAAGAAGAATGGTCAGTTTTACCATCTGAGAAAATAAACAGTCTCATTCACAACTACCACAAAAGACTTCAAGCTGTCATTGATGTTAGAGGGGGCAATACACGGTATTAAGAACTGGGGTATGTGAACTTAAACGTTTTTGTGTTTGTGTGTTTTTCATATTCTCTGGAAAAAGGACAAAAAAAAGAAAAAATCGGGGTATGTAAACTGTTTAGCACAACTGTTATATATATATATATATATATATATATATATATATATATAATACATATACAAACATATAGGACTTCACACTATTGATCCTATATGTGTCCCATATAGGGCTCACAATCTAAGATCTCTTTCAGTATGTCTTTGGAGTGTAGAAGGAAACCACAAACATGCGGAGAATATACAAACTTCTTAAATAGCACAAATCCAATAAAAACAGCAAGGTTTACAAAAGACAAAGCGCAGGTAAATACCTCTATCATACCCCAATATAATTTCCCAAAGGGGAACTACTCCCATAATAGACAGTATGCAGAGAAGTTAGGAACAATCTTAGTGATGTAACCATCTAATGATCACGGAAAAACCTTGCATTTGAGGTAAAACACCATCATGAAAGGACACTTTTGGGGACAAGTAGACTAACCCAGGTTTACCCTGTACCTTGTCCTATTAATCCCAGATCAATAACAAGGGCAGTACTACAAACTGTGTAATAAATGCTTCCTATTATTCCCTATACCATTTCAATGTATTTCATCCTACATGGTAGGACTCATCAGGGGATTTTAGAACAGTAATGGTGCTTGATAAAGCGACTTCGCTAAGCAGTGGCCAGCAGACAGCCAAATATACACCCACATTGGTGAGGAATAAGGACATCCCAGGACACCCTCTGGTCTAGTCTACTTTCTCTGCATACTGTCTATTATAGGAGTAGTTCCCCTTTGGGAAATTATATTGGGGTACGATAGAGGTACTTACCTGTACTTTATCTTTTGTAAACCTTGCTGTTTTTATTGGATATGTGCTATTTATTAATACTATTTAGTAAAAGTTAAGTTTTATGGGTTCTATTTGGTCTGACCTAAAATTCCAGTGGCGCAAGGCTAACCATTGATACACCATGCTGTGTAGAAGATAGATAAATAAAGATGTACCTATTGCACCCACAAAATATTTCATATACACATTTTATGCAATAAAGGCATTCTACATTGTGGTAGAATAGCTGGGTGCAGTGGAAATAAAGTAAAATTAGACCTTAGACTTATACAGAGCCTACACACTCCTATATCCGTAATAACTAGTCAAAGTAGTGTACAGCTCTCAATAGGGAAACAAAGCACGTGCAGGATTTCACAGAAAGGAACTAACATTCTTTAATAAAATATATTTCAAAATTTATTAATGACACAAAAAATTGAAAGTGAAGTTACCCTTCACCCATGAACTCATTATTTCACTAATTTCACACATTTACTTCACTAATATTGCACTTCTATGTAAAATATTGCACTTTCATATGTTTTAATGACACTGATGTGTCATTAAATACATGTCTGAACAGTCAACTGATTTCTGTATATGCAAGATAGATAGATAGAAAACACTGCTTTCACTTGAATCACTATAGTTCTGCAATCCTGTACTGCTGCTCCCTTTACTCTACATATTTAGAGAGAGCAATATTGAAACTACTTTCTCTCACTCTCTCTAAATATACATATATTCATTCTTGTACAGTTCAACCCCTCTTTTATCTCTTCTTTTCATTATATTAAAAATATCCCCTCAAACCTGTCACTCAATACTCATAACTTAAGCATACACTTCTCTCATCATATCTTTTGACACCCACATCTGACACATTCTTTGCTGCATTCAGTTCATGGAAATAATTAGATTGCCTTGTTTGACTCTTTTTATATACTCTCAGGTTATTGAAATCATATTAGGACAAAAAAATCTAGAAAAACATAACAAAGGACAAATGTGACACTTGTTTATGCCCTTGAAAGTATATTCTATTCAAAACTATTACCAATGATAGGCAAAATCCATGACAACTACTATTTTTTTTTTTTTTTTGCTTCAAGGATACTTCGCCATGGTTCCCATTATATTTCAACATAAGAGTTTCTATAAGTGTATTGTGAATAAAAGATAGAACTCAGATCCAGCATAAACTTTCATTTCTGTATTTAAATGCTCATTAAAATTCCATAGTCAGCAGCAACAGTACAAAGGAACACATGGCATTGCTAAACTGTGACATATTTCAAACAGACAATGTTTTGTGTCAAGCATACTGTAAATTATCAGGTAAAATAATCTAAAACTCACCATGGTTCCTCCTAGCTCATTCCATCTGAATGCTGCCCATAAGAGTGTTAACCAAAATCAAACAGAACAATGAAACACATATCAAATGAGCTCATGAATAATGTCCTATAATACAAACTATAGAATCCCTACATACAGTGGGGAAAAAAAGTATTTAGTCAGCCACCAATTGTGTAAGTTCTCCCACTTAAAAAGATGAGAGAGGCCTGTAATTGACATCATAGGTAGACCTCAACTATGAGAGACAAAATGAGAAAACAAATCCAGAAAATCACATTGTCTGATTTTTAAAGAATTTATTTGCATATTATGGTGGAAAATAAGTATTTGGTCAATAACAAAAGTTCATCTCAATACTTTGTTATATATCCTTTGTTGGCAATGACAGAGGTCAAATGTTTTCTGTAAGTATTCACAAGGTTGGCACACACTGTTGCTGGTATGTTGGCCCATTCCTCCATGCAAATCTCCTCTAGAGCAGTGATGTTTTGGGGCTGTCGCTGGGCAACACAGACTTTCAACTCCCTCTAAAGGTTTTCTATGGGGTTGAGATCTGGAGACTGGCTAGGCCACTCCAGGACCTTGAAATGCTTCTTACGAAGCCACTCCTTCATTGCCCTGGCGGTGTGCTTGGGATCATTGTCATGCTGAAAGATCCAGCCACATTTCATCTTCAATGCCCTTGCTGATGGAAGGAGGTTTGCACTCAAAATCTCACGATACATGGCCCCATTCATTCTTTTATGTACATGGATCAGTTGTCCTGGTCCCTTTGCAGAGAAACAGCCCCAAAGCATGATGTTGCCACCCCCATGCTTCACAGTAGGTATGGTGTTCTTTGGATGCAACTCAGCATTCACTCGCCTCCAAACACAACGAGTTGTGTTTCTACCAAACAGTTCTACTTTGGTTTCATCTGACCATATGACATTCTCCCAATACTCTTCTGGAACATCCAAATGCTCTCTAGCAAACTTCAGACAGGCCCAGATATGTACTGGCTTAAGCAGGGGAAAACGTCTGGAACTGCAGGATCTGAATCCCTGGCGGCGTAGTGTGTTACTGACGGTAGCCTTTGTTACGTTAGTCCCAGATTTCTGCAGGTCATTCACTAGGTCCCCCGTGTGGTTCTGGGATTTTTGCTCACAATTCTTGTGATCATTTTGACCCCACGGGGTGAGATCTTGCGTGGAGCCCCTGATCGAGGGAGATTATCAGTGGTCTTGTATGTCTCCCATTTTCTAATTATTGCTCCCACAGTTGAATTCTTCACACCAAGCTGCTTGCCTATTGCAGTTTCAGTCTTCCCAGCCTGGTGCAGGTCTACAATTTTGTTTCTGGTGTCCTTCCACAGCTCTATGGTCTTCACCATACTGATAACAATTTCAAACAGGTGCCATTACTACAGGTAATGAGTGGAGGACAGAGGAGCCTCTTAAAGAAGAAGTTACAGGTCTGTGACAGCCAGAAATCTTGCTTGTTTGTAGGTGACCAAATACTTATTTTCCACCATAATTTGCAAAAATAAATTCTTAAAAAAATCAGACAATGTGATTTTCTAGATATGTTTACTCATTTTGTCTCTCATAGTTGAGGTCTACCTATGATGTCAATTACAGGCCTCTCTCATCTTTTTAAGTGGGAGAACTTGCACAATTGGTGGCTGACTAAATACTTTTTTTTCCCCACTGTATATTCATAGCCTTTTATGAAATACATGTAACAAATGCATAATTTTTACAAAGTTACCAGAAATCAAATCAAATGTTCACATGATATACATTATGCTGTATATCTATAAATCTATGGAAATAGTGGCAGTGCAGCTGCCTCAGAAATGTATTAATGTGGAATGTCTCATCCAGGGAAATTAGCAGTCAGCTGGGAGGGCTCAATAAGGTGGATGAGCCTTCCCTTAATGCTCCCACTCTGGAGAAGACTGGCTCAGCCAAGGGCCTGGGGAGTCACAGCCAAGAGTTCTGGTATGAACTGTCTTTTTGGTTTTGGCAGTAAGCTAATACTCTGATAGTGAGGGAAGCTACTGTATATAAAGTGTGTAGTTAAAGGTCAGGCGAGCAGTATTTGTTTTAACCGGTTGACGACCATCGGCCGTAAATTTACGGCCAGCGGTCCTGGTCTCTGAAGTCCGGCCAATAGTAAATTTATGGCCGGCACTTCAGAGACCCTGTGACCGGGATCGGGAGTGGGTGTTAGCTGTAACTGACAGCTAACACCCTGCTCCATAACCCCCGGTCGGAACTGAGTTCCGATCGGAGGTTTTAACCCCTTGGATGCCGCGGTCAAACATGACCGCGGCATCCAAGGGGTTCCGCCATGTTACCGCCCCCACCGGCAACCCCCACGGCGAGATCAGGGGTTGCCGATATCTATTTTCTGTAGCCCGGGGTCTGGCCAGTGACCCCAGGCTACCTGAAGCCCCCACTACTTGGCTGATCCTGGCGGGATGTGAAGAAGTCAGCCGATGCGTCTACATCGGCTGACCTTCTTGTATAGACTGCAATACAAGAGTATGCTCATGTATTGCAGTCTATAATACTGAGCCAGGATCAGAGCATCACTGGCTCAGGTGTCCTTATAGGACAGGTAAAAAATGTAAAAAAAAGTTAAAAAAAAAAATAGTGTGAAAAAAAAAAATTTATAAAGTTATAAAGCCCCCAAAAATCCCTTTTCCTATATAAAATGAATTATATAAAAAAAAAAAAAAAAAAAAAAAATAATAAAAACAACACATATTTGGTATCGCCACGTCCGTAACAACCTGTACAATAAAACTGAAACAATATTTAACATACACGGTGAACGTCGAAAAAAAAAAACGGAAAAAAAAACGCTGGAAGTAATGATTTTTGACTATCTTGCTTACAAACAAATGCTATAAAAAGTGATCAAAAACTCATATGTACCTCAAAACAATACCAATAAAAAGCCCATGTCCTCCCGCAAAAAATAAGCCCTAAACCAACTCTGTCAACCGAAAAATAAAAATGTTACGCATCTCAGAAGATGGTGATGCAAAAACAATTGATTTATGTCCACAAATGGGTTTTTGTTCTGCAGAATTAGTAACGCATAAAAAAAAACAATATAAATGAGGTATTGCCGTAATAGTACCGACCTGCAGATTAAAGGTAACATGTTACTTATGCTGTACGCCACATGGCAAAAAAATTAAAAAGTAAAAACCAATTCCAGAATTGATTTTTTTTTTTTAATCCACCCAGAAAGAGTTAATATAATTTATTCAATAAGTTATAGACACCCAAAAAAATGGTGTCATTAAAAAATGCATATCATACCGCAAAAAAATCAGCCCTCATATGGCTACATAATCCGAAAAATAAAGAATACAAAAACCCCAAAAATCACCAAATCATTAGAACACAACTGGCTGCGGCAGGAAGGGAATGTATAAGCTGTGCGAGCCTATATCAGGATACAAACCAGATTTAGAGCTTACGAGGGATAATAAACCAGAAGTGACCCCTAGAGTGACACCCCCCCCCATCATAGGAGCTACTGGGGATATAGTAGGGAATTTCGTGTTCCCCATGTACTCCGCACAGCTTACATATTCACAGTTCACCATCCGCTGTGCATTCACATCTGGGATACTAATGCTTATTACACCCTCTGATAAATTCTTTGAGAGGTGCAGTTTTCAAAATGGGGTCACTGCCTAGGAGATTCCACTTTTCTGGTACATTAGAGGCTTTTAAACATGACATGGCGTCCAGATACCAAACATCTGAATCTGCGCTCCAAAAGCCACATAGCGCTCCTTCCCTTCTGCGCCCTGCTGTGTGCGCAAACTGCAGTTTATACCCACATGTATGACACTGGTGTACACGGGATAACGTACTTAATGTCATATGTGGGTATAAACTGCTGTTTGGGCACAGCCTGGCACAGAAGGGAAGGAGCGCTATTTGGTTTTTGGAGCACAGATTTAGACAGTTTAGCTTTTAGACGCCATGACACTTTTGCAGAGCTCCTGAAATGCCAGTAAAGAGGAAACCCTTGACACGTGACCCTATTTTGGAAACTGCACCCCTGAAGGAATTTATCCAGGGGTGCAGTGGACATTTTTTACCTCCAAGTGTTGCTATAATTTATTTTCCAGAAATGAATACGCAGCTGATTGTGAAAGGTGAAAATGACAATTTTTCCAGGAATATTTAATTTCAATGCATAATACGTTGTGCCCGGCTTGTATCAGATATGAATGCTCCAAAAGATGTTGTGCCCGGGATACCCACTTAACAGTTTTTAGAGTGTTTGTGCCTCCTGACATAAGCTGGGCACAAAATATTGGGCACTGAAATGGCGTATCTCTGGAAAAATTGCAATTTTCCCTTTTCATTATCAGCTGCTCATTCATTTATTGAAATTAAATGAATGCAACACTTAAGGGTTAAGAATACTCGCTACCCCACTTGATAAATCCCTTCAGGGGTGTAGTTCACAAAATGGAGTCACAAGTCTGCGGATTCCACTTTACTGGCAATTCAGGGGCTCTGCAAAAGTGGCATGGTGTCCAAAAACCAAACTGTGCTTCAAAAACCAAAATAGCGCTCCTTCCCTTATGTGCCCGGCTGTGCCCAAGCAGCAGTTTATACCAAGTACGTTATCCTGGGTACACCAGTGTCATACATGTGGGCGTAAACTGCAGTTTGGGTACACAGCAGGGGGCAGATGTGAAGGAACGCTATGTGGCTTTTGGAGCATAGATTTAGATTGTTGGATTTTGGACACCATGTCAAATTGGCAAAGACCATAAAATTTCCCCTACAAAATGGGGTCACTTCTTGGGGAATTCCAATTTACTGGCACCTCTGGAAAAACAACATGGCATCCAGAAAGTCCCTCTAGATCTGTACTTCAAAAGCTAAAAAGCGCAGTGCTTCTTCCCTTCTGAGCCCTGCTGTGTGCCCAAGCAGCAGGTTACACCCACATATATAATTTTTTTTTCCCCTGGGATAGCCCACTTAATAGTTTTAGGAGTGTATGTCTCTGATGCCACAAAGTGGGTACAACGTATGGGGCACCAAAATTGCATACAGTATTTATTTAAAATTGTCAATTTTCACTTTGTACATTAATTTTTGGGAAGCATTTTTAGGCTCAAAATGATAATACCCCTTGATACATTCCTTGAGGGGTGTAGTTTCTAAAATGGTGTCACTTTTGAAGGGTTTACATTGTATTGGTACTTTAGGGGCTCTGCAAATGCGACATGGCACCTGAAAACTATTCCAGCCACATCTGCCCTCCTAAAGCAAAATAGCTCTCTTTCCATTCTGAGACCCACCATGTACCCATACAGCAGTTTACGACCACATATGGGGCATTTCTGTGTTCAGGAGAAATTGTGTAACAAACTGTGGGTTTTTTTTTCTTCTTTATCCCCTTGTAAAAATTAAAAATATGTCGCTAAATGGACCGTTTATTGGAAAAAAAAGTAATTTTTAATTTTTACATTCCAATGTTAATAGAATCTGTGAAACAACTGTAGGGTCAAAATGCTCACCATACCCCTTGAGACATTCCTTGAGGGGTGTAGTTTCCAAAATGGGGTCACTTTTTGGGGGTTTCCATTGTACTGGTATTTTAGGGGCTCTGCAAATGCGACATGGCACCTGAAAACTATTCCAGCAAAATCTGCCCTCCAAAAGCTAAATAGCGCTCTTTCTATTCTGAGCCCCACCATGTACCCAAACAGCAGATTTCAACCACATATGGGGCATTTCTGTATTCAGGAGAAATTGTGTAACAAACTTTGGGGAGCTTTTTCTCCTTTATCCTCTTGAGAAAATGAAAAATTTGGGGCTAAATTGATGGTTTATTGGAAAGAAAGTAATTTTCATGTCCCAATGTTAATAAAATCTGTGAAACGGCTGTGGGGTCAAAATGCTCACTATACACCTTGATATGTTCTGTGAGGGGTGTAGTTTCCAAAATGGGGTCACTTTTGGGGGTTTCCATTATATTGGTACTCTAGGGGCTCTGCAAATGGGACATGGCATCTGAAAACTATTCCAGAAAAATCTGCCCTTCAAAAGCCAAATAGCTCTCTTTCCATTCCGAGCCCCGCCATGTACCCATGCAGCAAATTACGATCTCATATTGGGTATTGCCGTGTTCAGGAGCAATTGTGTAACAAACTGTGGGCGGCTTTTTCTCCTTTAACCTCTTGTGAAAATGAAAACTTTGGGGATAAATTGATGTTTTAGTAATTTTTCATTTACACATCCCAATGTTAATAAAATCTGTGAAAGGTTGTGGGGTCAAAATGCTCAGTATACCCCTTGATAAATTCTGTCAGGGGTGTAGTTTCCAAAATGGGGTCACTTTTAGGGGGTTTCCATTGTATTGGTACTCTAGGGGCTCTGCAAATGAGACATGGCTCCTGAAAACTATTCCAGCAAAATCTGCTTTTCAAATGCCAAGTGTCGCTCTTTCTTTTCCGTGCACTGCCGTGTGCCCAAAAATCATTTTACACCCACATATGGGGTATTTCTGTGCTCGGGAGAAATTGCACAACAAACTGTGAGATGCATTTTCTCCTTTAACCCTTTGTGAATGTGTTAATTTTAGGGATAAATGAATGTATTATTGGATAAAAATGAAATGTCTAAATTTCACCTTCATATTGTTTTAATTCTTGTGAAATGCTTAAAGGGTTAACAAACTTTCCAACTGCTGTTTTGAATTATTTGAGGGGTGCAGTTTTGAAAATGGGGTGATTTATGGGGGTTTCTAATATATAGGCCTTTATAATCCCCTTCAGAAGTGAAGTGGTCCCTAAAAAATGAGTTTGGGAAATTTTCTTGTAAATCTGGAAAATCGCTGTTACACTTGTAAACCTTCTAACATCTAAAATAAATTAAAGGATGATTAAAAGATGATGCCGATATAAAGCAGAGATATGGTAGATAATATTTATTCATGTATTTGGGTGGTATGACTATCTGTCTGAAAAGCAGAGCATTTTACATTTTGAAAATTGCAATTTTTTTCCAAATTTCCCTCAAATTTCCTAATTTTTTATAAATAAATACAAAAATATTGATCAATGTTTACCACTAACATGAAGTACAATGTGTCATGAAAAAACAGTCTCAAAATCACTTGTGTAAGTTATAGCATCTCAAAGTTATTGCCATATAAAGTGACACATGTCAGTATTGAAAAATGAGGCCTGGTCCATAAGGAATTTTTAGGCCCGGTCCTTCACCGGTTAAGGTTGGAATCTGACTGAGACCACATGTTAATGTGAACTTTTTGAGACATGTTCACATGCTGGTAAAATTGTTTAATGTATGTATATAGAGCACCAGAACCAACTTCAATATATAAGTACAGATCCAGAACCAAGCTCATAACATAACTACTGCATCAAAACCAACATAAATATAGCACAAGAACAAACCTCAGTAAATAAATACAGCACTAGAACAAAGTCCATAACATAAATACAGGTCATGAACCATCCTCACTACATAAATACAGCATCAGAACCAAGTTCACTACATAAATACAGCACTAGAACCAAGTTCATAACAGAACCAGAATGGCAGTAATCTCATCAACAAAGATCAATTACAAAGTCAGTTAACCCCCTGCTATACACAATTGTATGAAATGAATCTATATCTCCCAGTATGGTCAGAACAATGATAAAGATATGCTAGGAGTTGTTACACAGGCAAGAACATTACTACCCATAATCAGTTCACAGTCCATATAACTTTGTCTGATCAATATACCCATTGACTCACAGGTGACTCCTCCCCTCATTAAAGTTGTTTGACTCATCCATCTAGCCCAGGCCTTCATGATGACTTTTCCCAGCCATGACTGATTTTTGAAGATTCTCTTGCCCAGATGTCTTTGGATCTTCGGCTATCCTACACATCCTAACACTGTGTCCCTAAAAGTAATAGAGTGACATATAGTACCCCCTAAATATAGTAGCCCCATCTGTACCTGATTATAATAATGCCTCCACTGTGCCCTCTGAATACAAAAATGTGTAAACTGACCCCTGTTTTTGGATGTAGAATGTGTCTTGAAATAGGAAGTAATTTTCCTCAAGTATTAATTGTATGAGGTCTAGACAGAATTTAGTGACATTGAGATGTAGATCAGAAGAGTCAAGTAATGTCTTGGCTGCATGAATGCTCTTGGTATGTTGTATGGAGGTATAGAGGGATACAACGTCAAGTGTCACCAAAATAGCATCAGGTGGCAATGTGTCCAAATCCCTTATGAGGGATAAGAACATGTTTGTGTCCAGAAGAAAAGATTTTGTTTTCTACATCCAAAAACAGGGTACAGCCATGGGTTCAAACATGGCACCACCTTATGCCAATTGATACATGTCCTTATTTGAAGAGAACTTCATTTATACAAACTCACTTTTTTCTCAATATTCCCTAATATGGAAAAGATATATTGATGATATCTTCTGCATTTGGTCTGGTTCACCTAGTACCCTATTAGAGTTTACGGGATACTTAAATAGTGTATGGCCGGAATTACAATTCACCCTGCATTTTGATTCCACCAATATCAGTTTTTAGACACTATGGTTTACAAGAAAGCAGGCAACTCACTTGGTACTGATCTCTTTACCAAGGATACAGGTAGAAATAGCCTCCTTCATTATACAAGTTTCCACCCACTGGTTTCTAAGAAATCCTTACCAAAATCACAGTTCTCTCGCATCACCCGTATCGTGAATGACCCCACGAAAAGAGAGGTAAGATTGTCACAAGCCAGTAACAGGTTCTTAGAACGTGGCTACCCGACATCAGTTTTAACACAATCACTGAGGGACAGCAACACACCACATAATAACATCCGAACATCTAGACCCAAACGACTGGCTTTTGTACACACTTATCATCCATTTACCTATCGTATACACCAAATAATCAGAAAACTTTGGAGTTTGCTATGGGTGGCATTTCCACAGATAAGCGAATTTCAGGCTCCTTTTTTCCCTGCTATACGCGACCCAAAAGCATCAGGGATAAATTAGTCAGAGAAGACGTGGGTTCCAATGTTAAACCCTTGAGGCAACAATTTCTAAGTACTCCCAGAAATGGCACTCACCCATGCATCTCATGTAATCAATGCTCTAATGTCATCAAGGGCGACAGTTTGTACCACCCCTTCAGTGGAGAAAGAATTAACATTAAGGATTTTTTTTTTTACCTGCAATTCCAATTTTGTTGTCTATTTGATTAAGTGTCCATGTGGTCTCGCATATGTTGGATAAACCACCCAACATGTGCGAGACCGCATTAAACAACACAAGTCCAACATACGATGTCAGAATCTGCTATTACCCATACCAGCCCATTTCATCAAACATAAACACACAGTGGCACAACTCAGATTTCAAGTTTTACAACATGTAACTCTTCCAAGAAGGGGTGGCAATAGGATCTTGCTTCTTAAGAAGAGAGAAGCCTTTTGGATTCACAGACTACAGACCCTAGAACCTCAAGGATTGAACCGTGAATATAAAATCTCTTCGTTTATCTGAATAGAATATGATTGTGATTGTGGTAATGTTATCCATTTAACTGTTTATTCTTGATTTACCAATTATGATATGTTAAATATTCTAACAATATATACTGTTCTTTTAGATACGTTGATTTATTGGAACTCCTGCACTAATCTCGTCGGGAATTTCTACTACAGTATCCTTCCTTATTACACTGTATGGGTTTGTAGTCTGGCTAGAGTCTATCCTCTGACTCTACCCCACCTTCACACTTAGTGCCTCACTCTCTCTTTAGTATTCTGCCCTTCCCCCCCTTATTTAATAATTTCTATACCAACTAATAGTCAATTGGTTCATATTCTTTTGTACTCTCATTCTATTTGTGTCACTCTGCCATCTTGTTCTTTTTCTTTTTTTTCTTTACTTTTTCTTTTTCATTGAAAATAGTAATAGTCCCACTTTAATTTGACAATTTATGCTCATCTACAACCACTAGCGCCGTTCATACAATTTAGATCATTAATCGCATGTATTTTACCATTTAACAAGCGACTATACTGCCTATACAGCGCTTACTAGAGCTAATTCCATACACAGATTAAGTTTGTCCCTCTAGAGCTGCCTTACAGGTCTTATCAGACATTCTTCCGGTCTGACATGCCCCACATCGCTGACGTCATCAGCGGCACAGTTGCTACTTCAATTCAAGCGCCAGCCAGTGATGGTAGCGCTTTACACATAGCGATAGACCGCTGTTAAGTTCTCCCATGCGCTCAGATCCACTGGAAATTGATTTCTACTTTCACATTATATTACAAGGTGGGTTTACTACAGTACTTATAACCTTTATCGCTACTTAATTCTCTATTTGGGCTGGTCATCTAGCAGCTGTAAGTGTATACCGTTCCTAGCTTATATCTATTGGGCATAGATGGACTATCATCATGAGTCTGACACATTTCTCTCTATCCTCACTATATTTATCCTTGACTTATCACATAGTACTAATATGGACACTTGCTCTGCTCTGTATTTCTTGGTTACCGTTCACATTACATCTCATTGATGCATGGTTACTCCAGGCTGCCACCTATGCCATGACACCTTCTCTGCTCTGTATATTTTGGCTGTAATTCACATTACATCTCATTGATGCATGGTTACTCCAGGCTGCCACCTATGCCATGACACCTTCTCTGCTCTGTATATTTTGGCTGTAATTCACATTACATCTCATTGATGTATGGTTACTCCAGGGTGCCACCTAGGCCATGATATAATGTATCTTCTATTGTCTTATATTAAATATGATGCGACTTATGTATATTTATGAAAGCCAAAATAGAGAAAATAATACAAGTAAGAAAAAGTATGGGACAATATTACATTAAATTAAACAAAAAAAATTCCACACATATGTGGAATTTTTTCTGTTTAATTTTATGTATATTTATGTATATATAATATATTGTTCATATATATATATTGTTGTATATGCTACATGTTGATATCTCACATTTTTCATATGTGTCACTGTATGTTTATTATTATTGTAGAGTCTGATGAAGGTCGATTAGACCGAAACATCACAATTACAATTGTACTCTACACATTGCGTTTGAGAACAAATAAAGCATATCTCACCATTTCAAACCTCTATTGTATGGAGTCTACTGTCTTTGACAAGTTAAGGGTTGGGACCCTACTGGGGGTGCTATCCACGTCCATTAAGAAAGTACTTTGACCTTGGTAATTCCCCACTGTGCCTTTTAGATTAATATAATGCCTCTACTGCATTAATTGATTAAAATAATACCCCCACTGTATTCATTGATTAAAATAATCCCCCATTGTGCCATTGTACTCACCTTTCAAAGGTTCCCACACTGTCATCCAGCCACTCCATTTATAGCTAAGCTCCTGCATAACTATGCAAGCAGCTTTATGATGTCATTGCCCTGCTGCATCATAAAAAGGTGCTGCACAAAGATGTAAGGAGCCTAGCAATGGCTGTAGCACCACTACTATATTCAGTGTCCTAAAGACACATTTTATTACAGATATCTTACTACAGAAGACAACAAAAACCAAGGGAGAGTCATTAGAAAAACATTATTCAATGATTTTTCATTTGCTTTGTTGTCTTCTGTTATATGATATCATGCTGCAGAAGTTTAACCAATTGCAGAAGTTCAGATTAACTCTGGTAATCTGAATAAAATTGTTCCCAAAGGATGTTAGTACTTGTTAATATACAGAATAAACATGATACAAATGTGTTTATACAATGAAGTTTATGAAAACACAACACACAAGGCATCTGAGTCCATGGAAGGTTTCTTTAGAAGGGGCTTGATGATGGTTGTTTCAGTACATCAGGGAAGATCCCACTCTGCATAGAACAATTAACTATTTTCTTGATTGCTGGAACAAGGGGATCAGGCCATTCTGTCTGGCTTAAGTCTGGATCTGATGATCTCTTTTTTATCTACTCAGCCAAACTTAAAACTTTAGGTATTATTGCTGGCCTTTGGATTCTTAAGGTTAATTCTTGTTGTGTTTTGGATGCAATTCTGAACAGCTGAAACTTTGTCCCTAAAGTAATAGGCAAATGTTTCAGAGTTGTTGTGATGATGGCATAGTAGGTCTTAGGCAGGGTGAATTTAAGTTTTTGTGCAATTTTAAGTCACACAACAAATGTTGCCGTGTAGCTCTAGCCTTAAGGATTCTGTATTTATTTGGTTTGGCAGCTGGAGAATTGAATGAGAAGTCAATAGTGTGATGATATGACCAGGTTACTGGATTTATTGCTACTTTTGAGATTTACAGTCCTCTTTGAAGTATGAGGTCAAGAATTTGGCCCTTTCTGTGAGTTGGTGAGTGGACTGCTTGAGAGAAGCCTAGTTCATCCATAGTAATAAGAAGCTCTTTCGCAAACTGAGAAAGGAAGTCATATATCCAGGCATTAAAATCTCCAAATATCATCCACCTTTGGTGGTCTAGGGTTAAGATGGATAACAACTTTGTAATAAGTAATAGTGTGTTGTTTTCGTCTACTAAAATGCGAGCACCAATGCATTCAAAGGAGCTGGTTGCATCAATGGGGAGCATTTTTATCTTTAAAGTGGATTTGAAGCAGATAGCTACCCATTTCTCTTTTGTATCACATGGTGCAACATCAGGTAGTTACAGGGGCGCACCACTAATGAGGCGAAGTGAGGCGGCCACCTCAGGCGGCACTGTCTTGGGGGTGGCATTTTTACTATTTATTCAATGTAAACCAGCCCAGGACAGGCCGCTTTTAAAAAAAAAAACAAAGCTGAGCGGGGCCTGTCCTGGGTTGGTTTATGAGACCTCTGCATGTCAGCGCAATGACATCATAGCGCCTCCTACGCTGAGACACAGACGTCGCGGACAAGAAGAGGAGGTGGCGGTGTGATGAACCGACCCTCAGTTGTACATCTTTCTTAGAAATGTATTTTTACTTGCTCATGTCAGTCCTCCCCCTACTTGTTGGAATGTTGTGTTTAAGTTGGGTTTACATTGCTGGACGATACGCTTCACTGGTTTTATGTGTGTTCATGGGAGATGGCTTGCTATAGCCAGGCACTTTTATTATCCCTGGCCAGATGGCGATGGGGGATAGCAAGCCAGTGACCTTAACTTCACCCATCCCTCCCAGCACCTAGGAAGGTACTCTCCGAGTGTTCTGCAAAGAAGGGAGAAGGGGGGCTGCCTGGGTGGAAGGGGTGGGTGGGGCACTAGCCATATGCTGTGGGGAGACCTGGATTCTTTGGTCATTCAGCAAAGAGGCAGTAAGGAGCTCTGATCTGGGAGAAGATGAGAGAGCTTGCCCTACTGAGGAATGCATTGAGGGTCTAGCATTGAGGCCTGAAGCCTTTCCCTTTGTTCTGGACAACATGTAGAAGGATTGTTTTATGCAACTTGCTTAAGCTTGCGCCCTAGGCCCAAAACCCTGCTGTGGCCTAGAGAAACGGACTACGAGCCTATGCTGGTATTTTCTCTATCTTTTATTTCCCTTTTTATTTTGTGTGCTGTATCATCGCATTTTTCTTGTATGTTTATGCTTGATCATATTAATATTGTATATTTCTGTATATGCTATTAATTAGTACCGACCCACTTGGGTTATTAAATATATAAAATTTATACAGCTCGTTTCATTCTATCCTACGAACTCTATCCGCTCACGGGTGGTGAGTGGAAAGGTTAGAAGGGTGATCGCGGGGGGCGTGGCCTGGCTATGGAGGAGTGAGGCTGTGTTTTCCTCAGCTCCTTCCCTGACTTACCCGGACCGACGCTGATCCAGCTGACCGGATCGTTTTCTGCCCCCAGCGTTATGGGCAAGTCCCGGCGGATCTCCTCCAGATCCTCTGCTATCCCTCCTGGGGCCTCCACGGAGTCCACTATGGATAAATTCCTGCAGGGCCCGGCCGCTCCCGGCCTACAACGTGCGCCCTCCAAAATGGCGCCCGACGTCACCGCCTCCTCAAGCGGCATCCCCGCGGGTTCGCAGCCGGCGGCCGCTGCGGCTCCTGACATAGGGGTGCCTCGGCCTCTACCAGCAACTGGGGCCTGCTCCATCAGCCCCCTGGAGCCTTGGATCATGCGGGAGTCCCGCTTCTCCCCTAGCAGTTACTGTGGGGCAGGACTGGCCTCCGCTGCCGCCGTCCCCCGCATCCTCCGGGCACCAGCACTCCACTGACACCAACGCACCGCTGCAGCGCTCTCTCCTGGATCCAGCCAGAGGTAGGGAGACACCTATTCTACCCTGGCCTTTGGCCTTCTCCACTCCCACCTCAGCACTGAAGCCTGTGCTGCAGGCCCCTCTGTTTGCTCCTCCTGGCACTGGGTCACAGTTGGCCACATCTCCACTGGGCGCCCCTGCCACCTGCAGCCCCTGTCCGGTTTCCACCACGGCCCCTCCGAGCCAGTTATCGGCCTCAGCAGCCCCGTACCTGCCTCATGTTCCTCTGTTAACAACTCCTGTCACAGCCCCCGCCTCTGCTGGTCAGAGTGCGGGAGACCTCACTGGGACTATTGCAACCTGTGCACCTTCCTTCTCAGGTGCTTCCTCTGACACCCTGGCTGAACTGCGTCAATTGAGTGCCCATTTACGTGCCATCCCTACAAAGTCTGACATGGAAGAATATGTGGCGCGTCTGGAGCAGTAATACAAAACAGAACTGTCAGCCGTCCGTGCCACGGTGCAATCACTAGAGGGAAGAGTGGACACCTTGGAGGCCTCTGCCGCTTCGTTTTCTACCTAGTTATCTACCCATGACTCCATATTGCTGTCTCATACTCACCAATTACACCATCTGACAGATCTTATGGACGACCTCGAGAACAGGAACAGACGGAATAACATCAGGGTACGGGGCCTCCCTGAAGTCATTGAACCCCAGCAATTGGACGCCACTCTACGTGGCATCTTTAACTCCCTCTTGGGGGTCCCTCCTGACTTTCCACTCGAGTTGGACCGGGCGCACCGCTCTTTGGGCCCACGCCCTCTGGACTCTTCCAACCCTAGAGACGTCATCTGCCGGGTGCACAGATACCAGCTCAAGGAGGCCATTATGCGGAAGGCCAGGGACACCCGCCAAGTGGTTTTCCAGGACGCTCCCATCAGCTTGCTCCCGGACCTGTCCAGACTCACTCTTGCTAGACGGCGTGCCTTGAAGCCTCTTCTGGACCTCCTGATCCATCACCAGATCCCGTACTCCTGGGGGATTCCCCTTCCGCCTGCAGGTCCGGCGGGATGGCCGCATCATCTTCCTGTCTCGTCCAGACGATGTTCCTGCCTTCACAGCGGCTCTTGGTCTTCCTATGGTACAGATCTTGGATTGGCCACTGCTACCTGGCTCCTCAGATCCAGCCCAACCAGCACAGTCTCAGCGCCGTTCCAGACGCTGCCGATGCGATCGAGCTTCCACACCTACAGCACTGACACGGGACCATCAAGCCCTTCCAACTTGAACACTGAACTGTTCCTTTTGCATGCCAGTGAGAAAGTTTCTCCATAACCCCTAGGGGTTCTCGTCCGCCCCCTTGCGGGGCAGTGACTATTGTTATTATTTTTCCTTCCTTCTTCTTTTCCCTCCACCCCCCTTTTTTTTTTTTTCTCCTCTTCTCTTACCCTTTCTTCCCTCTCCCTTCTTTTCTTCTTTTTTCATTTATGTTTATGCATATCGTTTTTCTCGGTCAGCTTATTTTGTTACTACAGTTATCTTTACAGTGGCGTGGCCCGGGGTCCGGGGGGGAGCAGCTCCTCTTTGGAAAGCTCGTTCCCCACCGGGATCTCCGTGCTACTGTGTAGCACGTGTTTTGGCACTGTCTGCCTTTTCCCCACCTGGTTTGGTGGTGGTTCACCCCACCACCTTACTGTTTAGTCAATCAAGACTTTGTTTCATAGCTGTGTTAATTAGTGATAAATTGCGTTAGTTTTTCCCTTACCTAAGTGTGTCTCCCCTCCCCCTCCCTATCTAGCTATGTCTGCCCTGAATATTTGCACACTGAATGTACGGGGACTTAACATTCCACAAAAACGCATCCAGATTTTGTACCAACTTCATAAAAAACATTCTCATATCCTTATTCTACAGGAGACCCACTTCAAGGAAGGTCACGTACCGGATATCCGCAACCGCCATTTCCCCGTTTGGTTCCACAGCGCCAACCTGTTTGCCAAGTCCAAGGGAGTATCTATTGCTTTGCATAGGTCTCTGCATCACGAGGTAATGGACACCCTGATTGACCCTGAGGGCAGATTTGTTTTTCTTAAATTGCGCATCGCGGGTACGGTTCTCACCATAGCAGGTTGCTACCTCCCTAATCAGGGACAATTGCGGTATTGTAGGGACCTGGTCGGCAAACTTTCTGATTTTGGCGAGGGGGTCATGATTCTCGGGGGCGACTTTAACTTTGTATTGGATCCTTTGATTGACTCTACCCCATCCCGCCCTCCCCATTATCAGTCCCACCTGCGTAGCCTTAAGACTGCCCTCCATAACTCCCAGTTGGTCGACGTGTGGCGCATCCTGCATCCTAATGAGCGAGACTATACGTATCACTCCCCTGCGCACAACTCCTATAGCCGCATTGACTTTTTCTTGATCAGCCATCATGCCCTCTCTTGGGCCCCCACAGGACAGATTGGTTCCGCCCTTTGGTCGCACCATTCGCCCGTATTTTTGTCACTGGAGATTCCGGGACTCGCACGCCGTCCTTTTACCTGGCGTCTAAACGACGGCCTTTTAAAAGATACCACATGCCGGGAGGACGTCGGCGCTGCGATCAGGAACTTTGGCCTTGATCATGCCCGGGACTCTACATCACCCCCTCTTCAATGGGAAGCGTTAAAATGCGTGGTCCGGGGGAGTCTTGATTAAACATGGTGCACGCCTTAAAAAGGAGCGGGCAGCCTGGGTTTCTGCGCAGTTAGCCAAGATCCATTCCCTTGAAGTGCTGCATAAACGGTCTTGCTCTCGGGCAGATTTCACGGAGCTCCTCAGCGCTAGAGAGGAGCTCCGAGCTCACCTGGATGAAGTGTTCATGCTTTTCCGTGACCGTGTTCGGAAACATTACTATGAGTTTGCGGATAAGTGCAGTCGTCCCCTCGCGCGTCGCCTACATCCTCGCAACACCTCCACGTACATTCCTCGGATTAATAAAGGCACTGGGAGATCGGTCCATAACCCAGCAGACATAGCAGAGGCGTTCCGCTCCTTTTACCACGACCTCTATAATATTTGGGGACAATATGCTGATCTTCCCCCGGACTCTCTTTATGAGAAAATCAGGGAATACATCGACGAGACCTCTCTCCCCACCATCGCTCCCTCGGATAGAGCGCTTCTCGAGGACCATTTTTCCGAAGAGGAGGTCTCCCTTGTCATTCAATCTTCCCCCTCGGGCAAATCCCCGGGCCCTGATGGGTTTACCCCCAGATTTTATAAGTCCTTCCGAGACCTCCTCTCTCCAATAATGGCCCGTGTCTTTAATAGTATTGATGACACCACTCCGTTTGCCTCCCAATCCCTTTCAGCCCTTATCACAGTCCTCCCCAAACCTGAGAAAGATCCGTCCAGTTGCGCCAGCTATCGCCCGATTTCCTTGCTCAACATTGACATTAAGCTATTTGCCAAATTGCTGGCTAACTGACTGTCCCCTTTGATGCCAGGCCTGGTTCACACTGACCAGGTTGGCTTTATCTCAGGCCGCGAGGCCAGGGACAATATTTGCAAGACGCTCTTGGCGATCTCCGCGACCCGCGTTACTAATACCCCCATGCGCTTACTCTCAGTAGATGCTGAAAAAGCGTTCGACCGTGTACATTGGGGCTTCCTGCGGGCCACACACCAGCAAATTGGAGTTGGCTCGGGGTACCTGAGTAAGGTGCTGGCTCGGGGTACCTGAGTAAGGTGCTTTCTCTCTATGGCGACGCGTCGGCACGGGTGCGGGTTAACGGGCTCCTCTCCAACTCCTTTCCGGTCCAGAATGGCACGCGACAGGGTTGTCCCCTGTCTCCTCTTTTATATGCACTGGTCATGGAACATCTAGCGATTGCCTTATGGAACTGTCCTAGTGTCCATGGCATGCAGCTGGGCAACCGCCAGGTCAAAACGGCTTTATACGCCGATGACCTCCTCTTATACATCTCTCAGCCGCGTGTTTCCTTTCCGGCCATCCTGCGTGAGTTCCGTCGCTTTGGCCACCTCAGTAATTTCAAAGTAAATCTCTCTAAGAGTGAGGCCCTCAATATCACCTTGCCCCCAGCAGAAGCAGCCCTCCTTGTGAACGAATTCCCCTTCAAATGGCACCACACTTCCATTAAATATCTCGGGATTCACATCCCTTCAGACCTCTCCCTTCTCTACCGTCTTAATTACTTACCATTCCTTGAATCCCTTTCGACAGATCTGCAGAAATATGGTTCCCTCATGCTCTCATGGTTTGGTCGCATCAACGCGCTAAAAATGGATGTCATGCCCCTGTTATTATATGTGTTTCAAGCCCTGACCATTCCAATACCACGCTCCTTTTTTGTTCTCACCCAGACTTTGTTTGGGAGATTTGTGTGGGGAGCGTCACGAAGCAGGTTACGCTTCCGGACATTGACACGCCGTAGACATCGCGGTGGTGCGGGCCTGCCCGACCCTAGAATATACTATCGCGCGACAGTACTGTTGCGCCTTTTTGACTGGCGCTATCGCGGGGCGGACAAGCAATGGGTCTCTATAGAGGCCGACTTGCTGTCAGCTCATCTCCCCTCCTTGCCCTGGGTTCCGTCTCTCTTTCGCCCCCAGTATTATCAGACACTCCATTTTATCCTCTCATTTCCTCAAGACCTGGGATTCCATAAGCGCGGGTGGTCGCATAGCCAGGGTCCCGGGTCCTCTCAGCCCTCTGTTCCGAAATCCCATGTTCCCACCGGGTTGCTCTACTGACAGATTTCTTTGCTGGTTGGCTAGGGATGATGTTCGTTTGCATCAGGTTATGGATAGCACTTCTCTTCCTTCTCTGTTACAATTGCAAGCCTCTCATCCCAATCTCCGTTTGTCCTGGTTGGAATATGGCCAGCTCACTACCTTCATCCACAGGTTCTCCCTGCTTCCCACGCTCTCTTCCTCTTTAACTAACCTGGAGCTTGCCCTTTCCCAGACTGACACCACTCCGCGCGCCCTCTCTGTTCTTTACGGCATTCACCTCCAAGACGCTACACCTGGGCCTCCCTCCTACATTGGCCCCTGGGAGTCTGACCTCGGTACTCACCTCTCTACTGCCGACTGGGATAAATCCTACCTGTACACACACAAACTCCCGCTGTCCTGTGGTGCGCAGGAAAAGAATTACAAAATACTGACCCGCTGGTACCGCTGTCCTGACCTCTTACATAGGATCTACCCTGGCGTCTCTGACCGATGTTGGCGCTGTGGTTTCAAAAAAGGTACCTTATATCATATCTGGTGGGAATGCGCGGCCCTTAAACCCTTTTGGGATGCCGTCTTTGAGCTTTATGCTAAAGTGAGTGGCAGATCTGTCACGCCTTCACCGCAGCTCGCACTTCTCTCCATTATACCGGGGAGGGTCTCTGCCGTTAAAAGAGACCTTTAGCGACACTTCCTCACCGCCGCCAGAACAGTTATCCCCAGGCATTGGCGTAGCACTGCTGTGCCTACCCTGGTGGAGTTCCTTCAGGAGCTTCTCCTTATCAGGAGAATGGAGGCCCTGGTGGCTGAGGACTCTCCCGACCCCTCCAAATTTGAGTCCCTCTGGCGGCCGTGGGTGGTGTTTCAGGAGTCCTCTGAGTTTCTCTCTTTTTTTTTCTTGATTTGGGGTTGTTCTGTTTTTTCTGTTGGTGCAGTGTCTGGCTGCTCTTCATTTCTAAATTTCCCCTTCCGTTCCATCTCCTACCTCCTCCCTCCTGTGTCCCTCCCCTGCCCTTGTCGTGTTCTAGGCCTCATATGTCTTGTACACCTGTGTTCCCCTTTTGGTCCCCCCCCTCTTGATGTTTGTTTTAATTTATGGTTAGGTGGGTGGCCCTGTGGTAGCTTTTTACAGTTGACTTTTTAGTTTTTTTTTAGCTATCACCCACCTAAAGTTATAGTCATTTTAGTTGTCATTGTGTCATTTATTTCTGATCCTGTTGTGGTGGGCTTCGTTGGCCTTTTTACCCAAACTTTCACTACTGTGCCTTATCCATAATTAAGGTGGCCTGCGTGCCCCCCCCCCCTGTTATTGTTTTAACTGATATTGATGTTATAACATTGTACCCCCTTTCCCTTTTCTTCTTTCTGTTCTTATTGCAAAACTTTAATAAATTTGATTAAACATAGAAGGGTGATCGCGGGTACGCCAAGAGGCTTGGCAAGGCGATATTCTTCACAGGCGGCATCAAGGGATCGCAGGTAGGTGCGGATAACTTTTATATATATATATATATATATATATATATATATATATATATATGCCATAACCTGCTGGAGTATCCCCAGCAGGTAACGGCCTATTTATTTACCTACCCCACGTCTACTCGTGGCCGCCTCCACTTCCCCTTCTGCTATGGGACGCAGAAGGGGAAGTGGATGCCGCTGTGAGCAGCCGTGGGCCTCAAATACTATTATTATACTCCTGGGTCTTTTCAGACCCCAGAGTATAATAATCGGAGACCCAGGGGAGGAGAGGGAACATAAAAACCAATGCTACTTACCTCTCCTGCAATCCGATGTTACTCCCAGCAGGCTTGGGCCCTCTGGTGACGTTATCAGGAGGCGTTGCCTGTCTGATCACGTGACATTTGTGCGCAATTAAACAGGGCCGAAAGCTGCAGGGAGTGCACCAGTGTCCAGGATAGGTAAGTAACACTGATTTTTATGTTTATCACCTCCCCTGGGTCTCCGATCATTATACTCTGGGGTCTGAAAAGACCCCAGAGTATAATAATAGTTCATGGGTGGGCCACTATGGGGCATAATACCGTGAGCAGGGGCCGCTGTGGAGCATAATACCAGTGCAGGGGCCATTATGGAGCATAATACTGAGTTCAGGGGCTACTATAGAGCATAATACCATGTGCAGGGGTTGCTATGGAGCATAATACCGTGTGCAGGGGCCAATATGGGGCATAATACCGTGTGCAGGGGCCACTGTGGAGCATAATACCCTTTGCAGGGGCCACTCTGGAGCATAATACCAGTGCAGGGGCCACTATGGAGCATAATACTGTGTGCAGGGGCCCATATGGCGCATAATGCCATGTGCAGGAGCCAATATGGGGCATAATACCATGTGCAGGGGCCACTAGGGTGCATATTACAGTGTCCAGGGGTTGCTGTGGAACATAATACCGTGTGCAGTGGCAACTGGGGGGCATAATATCGTGTTCAGGGGCCACTATAGAGCATAATACCGTGTGCAGGGGCCACTATGGAGCATAATACCATGTGCAGGGGCCGCTGTGAGGCATAATACAGGGTGCAGGGGCTACTATGGAGCATAATACCGTGTGCAGGGGCCGCTGTGAGGATTAATACAGTGTGCTGGGGCCGCTGCAGGCTGTAATACTGTGTGCAGGGGCTGCTATGGAACATTATAGTGTGTGTAAATGGGGCGCTATAAACAGGGGCTATGGCGCCTGTTTATATTATACGCTGTCTGTTTATAGTGACTGTGTGATATAATTACAAACTTGTCACATAGACATGTATAGGACGTGGCTGTAGTTACATTACATGGCCACTATGAAATGAATGACACTATGTAAACAGAGAAGCGGTCACAGCGCTTACACAGATACCATTCAAACAGCTGATCAGTGGGGGTCCTGGGTTTTTGAGCCCCACTGATTAGTTTATTAATGACCTGGAAAACCTTTTAATTAGTTAACACCTGGGGCATTATTAATAAGGGGCACTATTTATACAGGGTACACACGGACATTATTAATATAAAGATGCACTCGGGAGTATTATTCATTATGGGGGGTTATATCATATATTTTATAATTGGGGTAGCAGCAGGATGGGTGTGCAGGTGAGGACAATGTGCGTCAGGTGTCTGGAAAAGTGAGAAGCCAAAGATGTCAGTGTTGCCAACTTTACAGAGACAAGTCACAGCTGGAAGGAGTGGTCATGGCGGTCCAAAGGGAAGAGAAGGGAAATGTGAACGAATAGTCAGAGACATCACCTGTAAGTCACAAAATGTTACTGCCATGTATTCACCTAAATGATAGGAATTCAGCCTGACCGCAGCCATATATAGGTGTGTCACTTGGTGGATGGACGAACCCGCGTGGCTCTCATTCACTTCAATGGGAGTGCCAAAGATAGCCAAAGTCCAGTACTCAGCTATCTGCGGCGTTCCTATTATAGAGAATGGGGGCCATGTGGGCTCGCCCATCCACCAAGCAGAAGATGTGTGAAGTTACTTTCATTGTTAATACCGTGTTGTTGATCTGATACTGAAGTAATGCAGTAAGACGAATTCTTCAAAACTGTTTTATAACTTTGTGTATTGTGTATATTGTGCGACGTTAACAGCGTGTGAAGCTAGTAGCATGGAAACTCAATTTTTTTTTTTTTTGGAGGGGAGGCGTCTTTCTATAGTCCGCCTCAGGCAGCAAAGAGGCTAGGTTCACCGCTGGGGAGTTATTTAGTATTGCAAGATGTATTTGATTATTTGGTAAGACAAATTGGAACACTTTACAAAGGTGAAGATCTGTTAAGTGTAGACATATCCATAAACATCCATTTTCCATAACTGGACACTTTACAGTATACACATAAAAAATAAAGAATAAATGTTTATCAATCACCAAAATCTATGTGCTATATATACAATATTTTCATCCTGGCTGTCTGTTCCAAGTCTTTTGCTGCATACTATACTTTGTTATTCTGGATGCAATTTGACTCTTGTAAACTCTGACCACAACAAGCAGCAGCAGCTGAACAGTCCTTTTCTATGCTGGAATTTACTGTTACAAGATATCATTGGCTAGTTTTGATTTACTTTTCTATTTAAACATTGCCAGTCCCTGAGGATTGTTGTACTATTCAGTGTTGCTGGGAATAATCTGTTGTAATGCCAGCACTCTGTGCTCACCTATGTACCATCTCTCCCAGCGTACTCAGCCACTGGCTTACCTCTAGTTCACATTGTGCATTCCTGACCCTCCAGGCTCCTGTGAATTTACTCCTGCTGCTGCTCCTGGTCCAGTCCATAGAGGAGCTAAGCCCTCCCTTCTCAGCAACTTGAAAATGTTACTAGTACACCTGTGAGCCCTGCCCTGTCCAGGCAATGGCAAGCTACTTACACATATTCAAACCTGTTCAGCCCTCTGTACTGCACCTGAGCAACATAGGTTCTCAGCTTGTCTGTTCTTGCAAGTGTTTTCTGCTTGTGTTCCTGTTTCTGATTGATTATTCATGTATTAACCTTGCCCTGTTTCTCGACTCTGCTATTGATTATGTTCCTGACCTGCTGATCTTCCGAGTGTGATCTTTTGGCTTCCCACAACCATGCATCTTTGCTGCCTGCCCCTGACCTTTTTACCAGACTCAACCATGCTTTTGACTGACCCTCTGGTGCTGCACACTGGCGTCTTTTTGGCCTTTGGGTCTGCTGCCACCTACACCGGTGCTACTCCTAGTGGTAGAGACCTGGTGGTCTTCTGCAGTGAAGACCAGATCTCTGTACAGGGGTTAAAGAGTAAAAACCTGAGGACCACTTACACAATGCCCTCAGGAGTAGCCCAAAAGGGTTAGGTGGCACAATGGGTCCACAATCTGCTGTCTGTTATGCCTCTTAGGTGTTTGTTCATGTGGATTTTAACCCCTAATCACCTTGTTCTAAGACTATATCTTGTTTGTCTTTTTCAAGTTGTTCCTCAGATTTATGGTACAACCTAACTGCTCAATGACAGACTGTTTCAATATGCTGTTCCTGGTTGTGGTCGCTGCCATGTCTGCCCATCCCTCACTTGAAAAATATTTAATATGTTAATTCCTAAACTTCCGACTGATGACTGTTTGTTCTGTGTGAAAGTATTATTTAATCTTATCTACTCAAGTATAACACTAAAGTTACCAATATCAATATTGACACTAAAAATACATTCTCTAAGTCCACTGAGAGATAGGCAGTAAATTGTTCATGACAATACTAAAAGAAAAGGCCTTCTAGTACATAGGAATTATCTTTCAGTTATTGTTTCTATATTTTAGGGCTACCTTCAATCTAAAAGGATAGCCTCTCTCCCTTTCCAGATCTGCTATTAGACATTCATTTAGACAGGAAAGCAAGACTAGTATTCCCAGTTGACCTGTACTGAAAACATAAGATATAAATAATCACTGACATGTCGGGTATGAAAATAATACAGCAGGCTGATGTACTTGAGATATTGACTGCTCAATTAAGCTATGATTCATGAGCATCCTTATTTTAATGTATATTTCATAAAAGTTGAGGTTTAATCTTACGTTTACATTTTATTCACCTACTTGTTCTCCTGAGGAATCTATGATTATAGAAGAAACTCAGAAAAAAGGAAATAGTATTTCTGGATGCAGTTAGGAAGGGATGGATTGCATTGCTGGGCTCTCTCTGAGGGTTGAAAGTCATCAGACTCCCAAATTCAGAAATGGGGCTAAAGTTTTATTTTATCCCATTGTTACTCAGTGATAATATTCTATGTTGTTTTTTCTATTGATGAACTAAGTTATCCAGCGTGCTTACTATCATATATTTCACATGGGGAGGGACTTTTATAGCAGTGACTGCGTAAAAACCAGGTAGTGGGAATGCACTGTATAGCCTAACCAGTTTGGGTTATTCCTGAGGTTGTTGTCTTAGTGGTTCCCTGGTATTCACCCTTGAACCCCTGTACAGGGATCTGGATTTGGCAGCTGGTAGCCAATAGGTTACTTTCACTAGGAGCAGTCCTGGTGTAAATAACAGCTGCCCTCGGTGGGTCAAGGGATAGCAGTGAATGATAACAAAGAATCAGGCAAGTGAAAAGTTAAGGTACAGGCTGAGGTCAGGGCAGGCAGAGTTCATGTGAGGTCAGTAGTCAGGCAATAAGTCAGCGCTAGTAACTTAAGTTCAAAAACAATGGTTTCAATTGTCAGGACCTTGTCAGATAATGTATCCTAGATACAGTGAATATGTTGTTTTTTTAAACTACTACTATTGCGTATTATTTATCTTTATATACTGTATTCTTTGAACAAAAATTAAATATTAATAAGTCAGAGGATTGTGGCATGGCTGTCGAGCAGAATCGTCACATGATTGCATAGTTCCAGCACTAATAAGCAACAAAGTGACTGAACCCTCTCTACTTTTGGCACCATGCCATTCTTCCACCATACCATGCTATAAAGATGCCCAGGAGGAGGAAAGAAATAACAGCAATTCCGCTAGTGTCTTTTTACTTTATAAATGATGCCTCATGGACTGTTTTCCAAAACCATAATTTATTCACAGTACTTTTCTTTCAACATAGTTGTGTGAATGTTTTTTTTTCTGCTGGAGGACCTGCACTTTTTAGTAGTAGCATTTTTGTAACATTTTTTTCAGTGGCAGATGGACAGAAAACTGCAATTTTAGCTTTTGTTTGTTTTTTAATTTATTTACTTAGTGTTTTAATAGTTTTGACTTCTTTCTTTCTGGGGTCTCTTCAGACCCCAGAGTATAATAGAAATAGGCCCAAGGGAAGTGTAAAAAGTCAGGGTCTGGCGCTCTGTGATGTCATACACCCAGGGTCAATGCTGAGACCTGTGATTGGTCCTTAGCGGTGACATGAGCATGCAGAGAATTATGACGCTAAAAATTTTATTTAATAGTCTTCCTTATAGCTGATGCTAACGATGCTCAGCATGTAAGCAACTAAGCATGAAGCTTGTCATGCTAGCCTGTATATCTGAGAGACCCAGTTGTTTTATTATTTGCCCTGCATTGTGATGATTGGTCATGACCAGTATTGTCATCGTCATCATCATCAACATATTTGCCAGAAAGAGTATCAGCCTCCTTCCCTAACTTTGTCTGTGAAAATTAATGCCCCCTTTACCATCAACTCCACCTCATCCTACTTTGGCTGCACAACAAAAATTCCAAAGAGTAGCCCACATTCTCCGCCATGTCACAGTGGCAATTCAGGGATGGTATTCCTTGAGAAATAATGGTGGCTAGGTATACTCTTCTGAACCTGGGAGCATGTCATAGGTTGCCTAAAAGCAGTGGAGCCTACTTAATAGTCCAACAGAGAGAGCATTGCTAGAAACATTGCCAGATATTTGCTCAGTTGGCACAACCTGCAAAAGACTAGGTGCATATTGTTGCCTCCTGCCCACGCATTCCATTATAGATAACTGAAGATGGAATGGAGGAGGAATAATTGAAATAGGATAATAGATGATGTTGGTAACAGTGATGATAACAACGACCATGTCCAACTTGTGGATGTGGCAAAAAAAATGATGAAAGTTCCAGTGCCCTTTTCTCCCTCATTCTATTATTAAAGAATGCATGAGACAGTCTGAAACTAGACAGATGGGAGAATTTTTTTTTTATCTGGTAATCATAGTATGCTTTCTTACCTCACCTGACCTTCCCTCTCCTCTTTTGGGCCTACTCACGGCATCTGGCGATCTGCCTCTTCCTCCTACAGACGCTTGGCATGACCATGTCACCGCTGAGGCCCAATCACAGTTCTCAGTGTTGATCCCAGGTGCATGACATCACAGAAGAGAGCCAGATGTCAGCTCTGGCACTCTTCTGAGACGTGACGTACCCGAATGGAGAAAGAAGCAGATGGCCGGACAACGGCGAGGCGGCCAGAAAGAGGTGAGAGAAGGTGAGTATTAATGTTTTTTGTTATTTTTTACATGTCCCTTGGGCATACACCTGTTATACTCTGGGGTCTGAAGAGACCCCAGAATATAATAATTTACCGCAAATCATGTAGCAGCGACCATTTTAGTTTGCCTGAGACAAATCCCAAATTGTTTAGTTTTGGTAAAAAACAAAGAATTTGGGATATTTGTTGCAAGCTGATTTTCCCAACATTACTATGAACTCTACCAATTGATCCAGTTCTGCTAGACTGGACTAAGGTGGCATGTAGTGTACCTGAAGGTGGTGGTAGTCTTTTCTTAGGGCAGCTCCTAATTATGGCCAGCCTTCCTGAGTATGATGAGAGTTGGAGTACCCATGATGGTCATGCATAAATAAGACTACCAAGTTTGGTGGAACACTTCTTGCAATTTTACCACTGTGGTTCTCCTAGCTGGCAGTCCACACCTTTCTTGGCTAAAGTTCGCTGCACTTGTCTCAGTGCCACTCTCTCTAACACAAAAACCTCTAACAGCTTTCACCAGTCCCCTTTCCGGGGGTAGGTTAGCCTTTGGGTGCCCTGTCTGTCCAGCAGTTCAGGCAAGATCATTGCTCTGAGGCCCATGTAACACTTATCTTCAGATTTCAGGCTTTCACGCTTTCCCAGATTTACTTAGCCAAAGCAGGGGCTGATGCTCTTCTCCCTGATCAGCTCTCAGGCACAGTTAGGTGTGTCTTGGTTAGTCTACCCAAGGCTTGAGAATTTCCCCAGTCTCATCCTTTCCAGAACCAACTACCTGGTCATTCTACTTCCCATGCTCAGTTGTACAGCCTATTTAAGGGAGAAAGACACACAAAACAAACAAAAACAAATTCTATACACTTTACAGCAATTCAATGGCCTTAAGTTTAGCTGTCCTTGGGGGTACAAATACTAATGTGCTTCAGTACAGGTACAATGCAGTAATAAATATATATCAATGAACATAATAGAACATATATACAAGCACAAAATAGTCCATGGTATAGGAAAATAATATTGCAGCCATGGCTAGAGAAAATGGACTTAGAACATAAAGGATTGTACTGATGTAAAAATAAGCAGTGTTCAATCTTCAGCATCAGTAGAGGTGGAAAGAAAAAGGAAAAAGCAGTGTCAACTCACACAGGGGCAACTCTTGTTTATACAGCTAGAGAGGGTGCAACAGGCACAACATCTAGACAATATCTAGCACTTTTTGCAATAGATCGGTCATAAACTGTGGGTATGTCTACCTCCCCCCATTCAAATGTCAGGATTCGTGTTGGCAGGTAGACTAGAAAGAGCAACGGCAATGATGTTATACTTGCCAGGCTTGTATATTGCATAGACTGAAGGGCATGCTGTTGAAGTCATAGAGGCCCATAGGGGTAACGAAAACTGATTTTTTTTTCAGCTTCAGCCACATGTACTTGCCAGTATCCACTCGTTGGGTCAAGAGTATGCAGCTGAACCTAGGGCCCCTAAGGATTCCTCTATAGTTGGCAATAGGCAAGCATCCCTGTCGTGATGGCAATCAAATTCATGTAGTTCAAGGAGAACCTCATGCCATTTGCCTAGTTAGGAACCAGCTCATGGGGCTCACCAATGGACATGGCTGTCTTTGATCATATCAGCATCCTTAATTTCTGCCAGCATCTTCTTTACTTGTTGGTAAGTGGCCGGTAATAAGGGCCTGTACCTATCCTTGATAGTAAGGTAAGATCCAGTTGGAATAGTTTGCTCAATGTCTCTTGTTTGGCCAAAGTCCAGGAGGGGCTTTCCTGAATGTTTCTTAGTACTGTTTTACAACAGTAAGGATCCCATTGATCTGATGGGTAGTGGTTATCGAGATTTTGCATCTTCCCTTAATAAACTTCTAGTAGCCATCACCATGGGATGCTCTTCTATCAAGACAGGTTCCAGTAGGGCCAGGCAGTCTTGACCCTGTATTCCCAGATAGATACAGTACCAAGCCAAAGTTTCAGTCCCAGGTAGAACTACTGGTCACTTGTCCTGGATGCGGGCTTGATAGATCTAACCTCCCACACAGGTCAATTGTTGTTGAGCAGTCAAGATATGGATGTTTTTCTGAATCCCCTTGTAGCAGGATGGAGAGGTGGTGGGTAACACCTTATATAGGGCCTCTCAGAACACCTCCCAACAGTTGCAAAGAATGTGTATTTCCAGCACAACAGGAGGAGCCTCTTTATTGTGGACCCTTATCAAGAGCAAGTCTTGTCTCAGAAGCTTCATGCCTCCCACCTGGATGGTGGTTTCCCAACAGCTTTTTAGGGGACAGGCTGTCTATTACTGACCATCATGTTCAACCAGCAAGCTTCAGGTAGGTGCATCAGCTGGTCATTGTCACAAAATTTTTCAAATGTGGTTTACTGCATGGTGGTGACTAGGGAGCCTGTGTCCAGGAGTACATCAAAGGGAACTCCATTAATGTGGATGTTGACTTCTGGGCAGCCACTCTGGATCTTGTGGGTTTAGAGTTCTTCCCCCCTAGAGGTGGGCCTCTACCTCAGGGGGTCACCCTTTAACTGCCAAAACTGGAGCTAGTAGGGTTAGTAGCTCCATAGTCTTGGCCAAGATAGTGCTTTGATCACCAGAGCAGCGTTAGTCTCTGGCAGTGGAGTTGTAACACTTTGGGGGAGGCTGTATACGGGGTTATTTAGAGCTGTTGGCAGGTGGTATGACAGATTTTGGTGTCTCTTGCTTTGATTCTGTTCCGAAGATGTGAAAAACTGACTCTTTGAAGTCTAGGAAGTAGCCGTCAGGATGTTGTGCTGAGAGCAATGTGCACTGTCTCCTTAAGGTGTCTGTAGCAACTCCTTCCATTAACTGCTTTCTCAGGGTTCCATAAGCTCCTTCACTTTCTGGGGGTTCTACTTGAATAACTATGCAGAGTTCCTCCTGCAAGGATAGGGCAAAGTCTTTAAGAGACTCACCAGGTTGCTGACTCATCATAGAAGCACCTCTGAGGCTGTTCTGGTTTCAAAGATGTCATACAGCTTGTCTAGAATCTGTTCCACTGCATGCTTGTCAATTCTGGACCAGGATTTGACCTCTCTTAGTGCAATGCTGGTCAATAAGAATCTCCCTTTTTTGCTCTTCTGCTATGAGATATAGCTTGATCGTAGCCAGGATCTTTTTCTCAAAAGCCTCTTAAAGTCTGTGGCTCACGACGTGGGGCCTTAGATTAAAAATACATTTATTTGAAGCCTTCAGTCTTAATTTGGATTCCTGACCTACCCACAAAGTCAGGAACCTGAGGCTCATAATTTTCAGGGGGGTGGGGTCCACATTGGTTCTGCACTTTCAGGAGTTGCCTCAGCAGTTGTTCTGGGGTGCCTCCTTTGGGGTTGGTCATCACTGCATAATGAGGAGGAGGGGGAGGAGGAAAAATAGAGGAATGGGGCATTTTCCTCTTTTCCCTCACTGGCCGTATCAGTTTCAGAGGCCTCTTCTGCTGAATACCTTCTTTAAGCTAAGGCCCCACGTTGGAGAAATGCAGATTTTTTTGTTGTTGCAGATTTTGCTGCATTTTTGAGCCAAAGCCAACAATGGCTACAACAGTAATGGGAAATATATGTATAGAAACGTTATTTCTAGAAACTTTATTTCTTGAAACTTGAAAGTGTGAGGTATAAGTTGTGCTTCAACATGTGGATATATGTAAAGATGTCAAAATAAAGAAAAAAAAGTACCCAAAATTTTATGCATATAGATAAAGACTTATATCTATTGGGAGAAAGTGACAGGCAGGGTGCTGAAGTCATGTTATATCTCCCCCAGGTTCATCACCTATGCCTGGTGAATATGTGGTGCAGCGCTGCTGGGGAGTAGGCCTCAGAAAAGGGGTGATGTCTGGGCTCAACATTGGCCCATAAAAGGTAACAGGTTTTTCAGTTCAGGGCAGATCCTAGGAGAGTGTGGAAGTGCCTGGATCTGTCTTGAAGAGCTGCAGTTCTAGAAGTCTGGTGAGACATGAACTTGAACACTATACTGTTTGATATTTTGTAAGCAAGCCACATGTATAGTTAGGTTCTTTTACTGTGTAGTTAGACGCTCGGATGAGTAGGAGTTTTGTATTCCTTTTTTTATACCTGATGTAAGGTTTATTTATTTTTTTACCAGACCACTATGTCCCTGTCTCTGACTGTTTGGGTCTGCACTGCTGCTACTACCAAGCTACCTTCCCCACACTATGTATATAGCAACTAATTCTACCTAATATTAGGTAAGGAAATAAAAAAAAGGGTGTATTGATTCTGGTAAAAAATTTAACTATAGATAGACTTCTAACTACTATTAGATAAAAAAGAAACCCTGCCCCCCAAAAATTGAGGACAGATGAGATCAGTAACGTATATGTCATTGACTAGTGCTCAGTGACGTCAGGACCTGCACAAAAAGATGGCTGGAGCCATAAAAAAAAAAAAAAAATTGTACTGACTAGCTAAAATGTAATTATACATACAATCCCAATGGGAGTGACACGAGCAGAGCAGTTTGCACTGTCCTGCGAAGCTACAATTGGTCAGTCTGTCCAGAGTGACCAATTGCTGCGATCACGGGGGTGATGCCACTACACTCCCACCTGATATTCGGTAGTGATTAGTACTATGCCAGTTTTCGAGTAATTTGCTGACACAGATCTTTGGATCTGTGCTAGTAAGCTGCTATTGGCTGATCAGATTTGATCAGCCAATAGCAGTGATCTGGAGACCCCTACTATTACTACTATATACTATTACGTCCATTTGCTTTAAGTACCTGGTGGCCAGGGTGTAATAGTATGCCCATGATCGCTAAGAGGTTAAAAACTCAATCTAAGCCGCTGCAGAAAAAAGTAATTTGTTTTAGCTTGCCTGGAATTTGGTTTCAGTTCTAGATTCTTGGGCAAAGAAGTTTTCCCCTCATTTGCATATTAATAAATTTATTATTTAAATTAAAGTCAATTTTCCAAAGCTGAATAACACAGTCATATTTGGAAACTGCCGAATCACCTCTACAAGTTACTGTGATTAGGTTTATAGAAAAATTACTGCTGACAGACTCCCTTTAACCCTTTTCCGGCAACCGCCATACTATTATGGCAGAAGCTGGGCATTTAGAAATCTGGATCCAAAAAAATGACGCCCTGTGCATCCCCATACACGAAAATATAAAAAAAATGATGGGTATCAGAATATGGTGACTTCAAGAAATATAACACATAAAAAAAAAAAATTAGTGTCCCTGGAATCATACGGAGCCATTGAATACAGGTGACATGTAATTTTTGCTGCATAGTGAACTCAATAAAAACGAAGCCCTGAGGAAAGTGCCACAAAGGCAGTTTTGCTCTAATTTCACCCCATTCTGAATTTTTTTTTTCCAGCTTCCCAGTAAATAGTACAGAATATTAAATGGTACCATTACAAAGTGCAATGTGTCCTGAAAACAATAAGCCCTCATAAGGCTCTGTGAACAGAAAAATAAAAAGTTTTGGCTCTTGGAGGACAGGGAGTCAAAAATTAAAATTGAAAAATGCCTGCGGCTGGGAAGCGGTTAAAGTATTTATTTATTTATTTAATTTATTTCCCAGCCCAGTGAGTAACCACTCCTCTGGGTAGGGTCTTCTGTTAGATAGATTCCTCAGTCCATTGCACCATGCACATAATTAAAGGCTTATGGATCCTGTTGCAAAAGCTTATTTTGGGCACCCTGTGCAGTTCCTTCCCACAACTGTCAGCCATGTCCCCCCATAAGGTTTAGCAGCATTTACACTTCTCTTGCACCAGAGCACCGTGAAAACTTGTTCAAGACATCTCTGTGAACTTAATCCCTTAATGACCAGGGACGTAATAGTACGCCATTGGTCGTATGGGAATGTACGGAGAGGGCACAGGAGTTGAGCTCTCTCCATACATGGCGGATGCCGACACCGATCGCAGCTGTTAACACTTTAAATGTTGTGGTTAAACGCGGCACCATCTTTTACCGATTGCCACCCTCCAATGAAATTGCCATGACATCCGAGAGACTGTTGAAGGTTCCCAGGCTTGTCATTGCCATAGTTCTATTACTATTACTATTACGTTCTATTAGAAGTCAAGGGATTTTACTATTCAGTGCAACACATTAGTAAGGTTCAAGGTCATAGAGGGTCTGAACATAAAAGTTAAAGAAGAAAGAAAAAAAGTTTTTAAAAGTATAACAAAAACACAAGTATAAATCATCCCCCTTTCCCTAGATCACATATAAAAATAAACAAACAAAAGTAAACATAACCACTTTAGGAATCTCCATGCTCAATAATGCCCAAACTATTAAAATATTTATCTGGTGAATGGTGTAGCGGGGAAAAAAAAAAATCTAAATAGCCAAATGGCGATTTTTTTCAACACTTTGCCTCCTAAAAAAATGGAATAAAAGTGATCAAACCATCAGACCTTCACCCAAATGGTATCAACAAAAACGTCATCTTGTCCCGCATAAAATGATGCCATACCCAGCTCCATACTTGTAAATATAAAAAGGTTACAGGAGTCAGAACATGGCGACAGAAAAAGTTTTTAATTTTTTAAAAGGTACCAAACATTACAAATACTATATAAATTTGATATCGCCGTGATCGTACTGACCCACAGAATACAGGTAACATGTCATTTTCATCACATAGAGAATGCCGTGCGTTTTTTTTTTCTAATTCCACCTAATTCTGAATTTTTTTTTACAACTTCCCAGTACATTGATTTTGAATGGTGCTATTACAAAGTACAATTTGTCCTGAAAACAATAAGCCATCAGGTGACTCTGTGGACTGGAAAAAAAATAAAATAAAAATAAAATAAAAAAAATTCGGCTCTTGGAAGGTGGGGAGGAAAAAGAGATATGCAAAAATGAAAATTGGCTGAGTCTTTAAGGGGTTAATTTTCCCATAATTGCCTCCTACATAGTAATTACTCCCCTTTAGACCCACAGCCACCCATGCAGAATCTCTCTTTGACTATATGCTGCTGAGTATGATGGGCAAACCTCACGAGATTAATTTTGCAAATATTTACCTGTAAGTTTTGCTGTGGGGTCTCTTTAGACCCCAAAGTATAATGAGCAAAGATCCAGGGGAGGTACAGTACATATAAAATAAAAATCATTAAATTCTCACCTGTCCTCTCCAATCTTCAATCCCATCCTATATTCTTCACTCACAGCCTTTTGTGGTTTCTTCCAGCATCTTCTCTGACGTCACATTCCTCAGCGCGAGAATAAAAAACACAGAGAAAATGAATCAAAAACACAATAAAAACTGCCCCTTAAAAGTGCTCTCTAATTAATAATTTTCTTTTAGTTTCCTTAAAGGAGGTGTCCAGGAAATACAGAACTGGGGCTGGAGGCTGGGGAAGGTGAAACATTAAAAAAAAAAAACAAAAAAAATACTCACCTGTCCCCAGCACTCAGGTGTCCCCCATTACTGTCCGGTTCAGCATCACCCAGGGGCTTGTTCTGGCGGAAGTCCTTGATGCACGTGATCATTGGGGCCAATCAGTGGACTCAGCAGTCACAGGAAGTGACCCAGGACATCTTTTTCTGTGACCACTGAGGCCACTGTTTGGCCTCAGCAGTCACATGCAATGAGGACTTCTGCTAGGACAAGCTCCTTGGTGACGCTGGACTGGTCAGCAGTGGGGGACAGGTGAGTATATCTTTTTTGTCTTTTTTATGTTTTATCTTTCTCGGCCTCCTGCCCAAGTACTGTAATTCCTGGACAACCTCTTTAAATCAATAATGCTCACTTTAAATTTGTATAACCTAATACCTCTTATACCCTTACATAAATACTGCCTCCCAATAGCCCCCCTATATTAATAAATCCTCTTATAATACTACTACCCCTGCTTGTCCTAATGATCTCTTATACTTATTGGCCCTTAATATTATTAAGGTGCCACCCCCCCAAAAAAAAAAAAAAAAAAATAATTCTCACCTGCCTCTGACCACCTCGCATGGACTTACCAGCACCGCCTTCTCTTGCTGTATCTTGTATGCTGAAAGCCACTTTAGGCCTGCCGCCACAAGGTGTTTTCCATCTTCTGCAGGACATTACACGACAGGAGGATTGACTTTGCATGATGTCCTTGCTTAGAATGGAGAAATAAAGAATATTAAAAAAAAAAATAAATTGTTGTCTCTAAAGAGATAATGTTACTCCCTCATGAGGACACCACAAAATTCTTGACCTATGACATCATTTCTTGTGATATCAACTCTGGGCTCAGACATAATATTCTATGGAGACCATATCTACATTATAATTTTTTAAAACTATATGCAAGCAAAAGGTCACCATCAGGGCAAATCAAATGTTTTCTTTTGGACATGGACTACCTACCTACGGTGGTCAGTAACAGTTAACTCCTGGATAAACTAAAAAAAAAAAAACTTTGTCACCTCAGACTTTCAAACTATTTTCCAGTTATGTATTTTGCTTTAGTGTGTTATCACTTGCTCATATTACTCCTATACAGTGTGGCGTCTATGACTGTTCTTAGCCATTTGGTCATAGGTTTCAGGAATACGGTATTTCTACTCTGTAATCAAAGACCCTTTGTAATCCAATTTATAGCCCCATTTGCATACCCTTGTTACACTCATTATCTCCACAGTGGTTTGCTGCAGAGCCATGGCTGGAAGAGCCTTAAGCAACCAGAAAGCAGTCTAACTGGAGTCGGCCACAGTACAAAGGAAATATGGTTTTATGACAATATTTCCCAAGTAGAACCGCCTATCATCCCACCAATGAATTCCTTGGGTGGACAAGTCAGAGACAAGTGCCCCAAATCTAAACTCGGTACTGTTGAGAGCAGGGAAAAGGTCCAGACACTGAACTCATCAACCAAAGGGGATTGGGGTGTCATTCATTGTGTCTACATGATGGGGATCTCGCCACGAATACCATCATACCCCATGTCTGACAATACGGTTATCTGGCAAGGAATGAGGACTGGTTATGGTTATTTGGTTTCAAGGATGGAGGGCAGAACTCCCCCTCCTAGTGACATCATTCAGGGAGGAGACTGGGATAGTTATATGTCCTAAGCCAGACACAAAGGGGAGTTCTTATCCTGGGAGACATGTGAGAGCATGTTGTGCTGTGGACTTCAGGAAATGCCCTGAGGCCTAGCAGTGAGGCCTTAGAGATCTGATGCTGGAAGACATGTGAGCAGACTCTACTACTGCCTAAAGAAAGTGCCCTAGGCCAAACTGCTGAGGTCTAGAGACAACAAACTTGTTCTGGTATTTTTCTATCTTTTATTCCCATTTTATTTTCTGTCCTATATTGTGCTTTTACCTGTATTTGCTTGACAATCCATTGATGTGTATTTCTGTATATGTTAGTGGCTAGTACCAACCCACTCGGGTTAATAAATATCTAAAATGTATAAAGCTCGTTTCATATTATTCTGTGAACCCAGTCCACTCTCGGGGCGTGACTGGGAGGTAAGAAGGGTGATCGCAGGTAGGCCAAGAGGCTTGGCAAAGTGAGATTCCTCACAGGAAGAATAAGTTTGTGACCAGAAAATCACAAGTTTGCCCAAATAGGGTACTGAACAAGCCACACAGTTATCCTTTTTGGTGAAAAAAAAAAAAAAGCACTCAGTACATTTGGGATACTGTCCCTGGGTTATAGAACAAAACAAAATGAAATGCCAGAAAACATTCTCAGATATAGTTATATGTTTGAGGTTTTGACCTGAATTTTCAAGGGATGCTGAAATGGTATAAAATTTTAAATCTTATAAAATGTATTTCCATAGAAGACCACTTAGCCAAAGCCATAGCCACACTGACCGTAAACGTTTGTATAAAGCAAATATTAGAAATGAGATTTTTGACTAAAAGCTCTTGGCCTTCAAAGAAATAAATATTTAGCAGACATAAATTCAATTGAATTCAGTATTTTCTCTAAAAGTATGTATTTCAATCTGTGCAGCTTAGATAAAGGCTTATGGTATTAAACATTAATCACACTGATAATTACAGACACTGAGTTGAATAATAAACTTCAAGCTTTTATTTGTTCAGTGGCTTTGTTTTGAATTCTTTTATTTTATTTTACTTTATGTAGTATATATTTCTCTGTGGACATTTGCTTGCAGTATATATAAATTGCAACACAGAATATTATGTTCACATCATCGGATGCTATTGTTAACCCCCTTTAAAATAATATTATTTGCATTTTAAAATTTGAGTTTTAACCATTTAAATATCCTTTTACCACTGCTGTGCCTATGCCTACATGGTGAATTAGAGCAGATATGTAGGATCCAGCAACATTCTGCTCTAATTAAATCCTTAAATAATTAATGGAGATACAGCAGGAGATATACAAGCAGCACCAGTTGAAATTGCCTTCCTTTCTTCATTTGTTTCTATATTTCAATGACTTAAGACACTATAGATGCTAATAAAACTGCCTTGACCATTGAAACTTTCACATTTTGATCCTCAGTGACTGACAAACACAATCTAGATTTGTGCCTATTAGAGAGTGGCAAGCCCCTCAAGATTCATTTCATTTTGAGTTAGGGTGGCTCGAGCCAAGATTAGTCGAACAAGTTCGGTATGAAACACACCTCAAAATGTCTTAAAACATAGAGTAAAACTCTCAGGGCTCCTATGAACCTATCTATCCAAATTCTAGCTCTCTAAAGGCAAAATCTAGAGATAAGTGAATTTTTAAAAAATTTGATTCGGCAGCTTCGCTGAATTTTCCGATATGATTCGATCTGAATCAATTTGCAGGGAATCGCATTAAAAAACAGCTATTTCCTGGCTGCTGAGAGCCTTTATAGTGGTGTAGAACACTGTGCCTTGCAGTGGTTTTTAGTGATGTCCCACTAGGGGAACTGAACTAGCGATGCACTGATCACTGGTTCAGCACTATAGACTGCAATGCACGGCAAAGATGGCACAGCCCTCTATACGCTATACACGCAGCTTACTCGCTCCCCTCCCCAACTAGAAACTCTGGTGACATTGCTTCCTCTCAGTCTAGAAGGGGTAAGTGAGGCACTCACGGTACTTGGTAGACCCAGAGGGTCTTTGGATGTATTTACTGAATTTCAAATTTCCGATAAAGCCTGTCAGAGAACACCCTGAAAGATATGCTCACTACTTTAAAAAACTCCTTACATAAGGACTGTTCTCAATTGATAGTGCCTTTCCAATCCTCCGTACAAGAGCTAGGAGATAAAGTTTCTCATGTTGAATGCAAAATGGATGGTTTTACCTCTGCACACATTGGCCTAGTGGATGTGTTTCTTGACATTGAGTGTCCTCAGGCCAAAATGACTCTGAGGATAGAGACAGACGCAACAACATTAAGTTTAGAGGTGTCCCAGAAACAGTATTGGGTCCACAACTTAAAAAATACATCAAAGATCTGACCAAAAGGCTTCTCCCATAATTGGCTGACTATGAACTCGGTACTGATCAGGTCCACAGGGTCCCTAAACCAAGGAATCTATATGACAATGTCCCTAGGATTGTTTTGGCATGATATATGTTCTATCAAGTTAAAGAGCAGCTCCTATCCCAAGCAAGAAAACATCAACCATTTCTTACCCTAGACACCTCAGTGAAATTATTCGTTGACCTATCTGCTGCAACTGTGCATGCAAGAAGGGAGCTGAATCCCCTCAATCAACCGCCAGCATAATATTCCATACTGATGGGGTTTCCCCAAGAAAATTCTGATTATTAGAAATGGTGACATCACCCCAGTGAAAATGGTTCAAGAGGGCTTAGACTCAATTTGTGGAATAACCCTGCAGATTTACCAGCTTCTACACCTAGACTGCCTCCAGCACGCTTGGACCAGGAATGGTGTACTGCTACAGCTACCTGAGCTTTCAGAATATCCTGGTAACAATAATGAGTGATACTGACTTGTGGACTTTTCTTGCCCAGTTCACACTTCCATGTTTGAGAAGCCCTGTCAACTAGGTACTAACATATGTACCTTCACCTGTGTTTATATATGTTTTTTCCATTGTTGAGTACTTTTCAAATGCGGTTCTACTTTGGCCCAATGATGTGTACCATGCTGTCTATCCCACCTCTCCCACGTACATTCATGGATAGGTTTGATGGATAGTAAATGTAGCTCCTATTTACTCTTTGACTATGGGGATTACTCTCAGGTAGCTGAATGGGAAGGGACTCAATATTCCCTTCAAACGCTCTCTTTTGTGTAAGGAATCTAAGGTGCTTAAGGCTGCCATCCTATTGGTCCAGGAAACCTATGTTTGTGATAAGAATCCACCTGGAATTTTCCATACTGACTTTCCAATAACGGTGCAATCTTCATTCAAGAAAAAAGCTAGAGGAGTACTAATTGCTTTTAGATCTTCATAGTTCATTTATAGATCCTCAAAGTAGATTTATTATTGTGTCTTGTACTATTAACAATTTACAAACATACAGTGATAAACGTGCATGCCCCAAAAACGAAACAACGCTCATTTATGACAAAGCTTCTTAAGAGGATCCCTTTTGAAAAGAGTTGCTTTGATTATTGGTGGCAATTTTAATGCCATTAATCATCCCCAAATGGACACTACTGCTAACTCCCACTGCTGAGCCTTCACTTTAAACTTACTTATCTGGAACAACTCACTATGATATCTGGAGATTACAACACTCTTCAGAAAGGGTGGAAGCTACTACTATTAGCATTATTAGCTGGTCAGACTACGCTCCCATCACACTACTCTGTCTGAGAGCTTTCCCAAAACTAGTGACTTTGTTTGGCGAGCAAACACCTATATCCTGGCACATGATCAATATCATAAAGAGATAGAAGTGGAATTGAAAGATTTATTTCAAATCAACGACAAACCTGAAGTTTTGTCATTTACCTTGTGGAATGCCCACAAGGCATTCATCAGGGGAACGCTCATTAAGATGGGTAGTAAAATTAAGAAAATTAGAGAAGCTGAGATTGTTGAAGCTACAAACAGAATTAGATCCTTGGAGAGGCAGAATAAATCTTCCCATGCCTTTTCCCTCAAAACCGTGCTTGATAATGAGAAATTACGCTTATGTAATTTGCTTTTTCAGAAATATGAAGCTTCGTTTCACAAATCTAAATGTAAATTCTATGCTCAAGATAACAAGGCAGGCAATTTACTTGCCAAAAGATTGAAACAGAGAGCTCAAAAACAAGGATTGCTTCTCTTATACACCCTACCAGCAAACAAAATGTTTTAACACCTAGAGGTATTTCCAATACATTTAGACATTATAATAATAATTTGTACAATCTATGTGAAAATCCATTGATCAATCAACCAACTGATTCCCAAACAAAGTTAACCTTCCTCAATTGTCCCCAGATCTGCTGAACTCCTTAAATTCTGCTATCAGCTCCCCTGAAATACTCGCCATTATCAAAACCATCCCCCCAATAAAACTCCTGGCCCAGATGGCCTACCTAATGCTTACTATCGTAAATTCTCCCCTATTGTATTCACTTTTCAAAACAGCAGCGTCAGGTGAATAATTCCCTAAGGAAATGTGTACTACATTGTTACCATCCCTAAGCCTGGGAAGAGCTTTGATAAACTTATTCCAAGCTTCTAGAGGGCACGTTTAATGAATATTATCCCTACCCTTATTAAAGATTACAAAATGGGCTTTGTATCTGGTAGAAAGGCTTCTGAAACACCAAAAGATTAATTTCCCTCATGCAGCATTGTGAACACCTGAAAATCCCCTCCACTTTCCATACAGTTGATGCCGAGAAGGTGTTCAATATGAAAGAATTGTAAAAACTTTGGTTTTACAGGACACTTTTATTCAGCTATCAAAGCCCTTTATTCTAATCCAGCCACCAAGGTAATTGTTAATGGTACTCTCTCACAGGAACTTGCCATCACTAATAGCCCAAGGCAATGATGCCCCCTTTCTCCGCTATTTTTTATTCTTTCCATAGAACCTTTATCAGAGAGTTTTAGAATAAAACCCCAGATTAAAGGAGTTTTTCTAGGTTCCCACAAACATAAACTCGCTCTTTTCGCTCTTTTCGCTCTTTTCGCAGACAATATCATCCTAATCAACCCGGAGAACCCCCTTAAAAGCTAAATTCCATTTAGATTGGAAACATACCACTGTCAAGTATTTAGGGACCCACTCATAGCTGGGTGGGATGGACATATTTAAAATGCTCATCTTACCTAAATTCCTGTACTTATTTATAAGAATTCCTTTTTTAGAATGCCATCTACTTTCTTTACGCAAGCCACTGCTTTACTCAGATCATTTATATGGTCTAACAAAAAACCTAGAACTGCAGTCTCTACAATGGTTCTGCACAAAAAAGCAGATGGCCTTGGCATTCTGAGCTTATAAAACTACTATTTATGCTTGCATACGCGTTCAATTTACCCATTGGTTAAACAATTCCAATGACAAGATCTGGTTGAACATTTAGAGATGGGGCAACAGGCGATTCTTTTTATGAACATGCTTACTGTCTCGTTTGTGGGAACTTGACCCACCCCCATCCCACTACACAGTTATCAAGACCTCTGATTGGACTTGGAATTACCTACTAGTTGGTAGGTAAGCTGGGAGAGACATCCAATTCCCATTGCGGAATTTTCCTTTTGATTTTCTAGAATTTAACTTATTAGATCTGGATATTCTTTTTGGAAAACATTAGGCATTCAGGATTTACTAGGACTGAGTGGCATGCTTAACGTTCAGTCCTTGCTCAAAAGTGCAACCTCAAGCCTAAAGACTTGTACAACTTCCTTAGGGTTAAAGATATTCTCAATAAAAAATCTTATAGGGAGTGTATATTCAATGCAAAGATCCTATCCTTTTTCAACCTATTGTCTAAACTCAAAGGCATAACTTTCTTCGATAATACATTAGGAGAAAATTTAGATATTAGGAAAACTTTTATATGGCGCACTGGGAAAGAAATTTATCTTTTCAATTCTCTCTACTACATTGACGCTCCACTTTTCAAATGTTTCATTCCCTTTTCAGATGTGTTACAAACCAATAAACTCTTATCAAAACCTATTTAAGGTAGAACTTTACTCCTACACACCCACCTCCATAACATCTATTGTGACTTTTCCACCATGTGTTGGCATAGTTGTGGACACAACGGTTCATTATTTCATATATTATGGGACTGTGCTCAGATTAAACCATTGTGGATAGCCACAGAGGTGATATTGAGTCTATTGTAACCTTTAAGATCATCCTAAATACCAGAAGACTGTAGTAGCTTGTCTACTGATGTCCACCAAATTAGTAATAACTAGATATTGGAAACAAAATATACAACCCCATAACTAAGACGTTATTGCCACCATAAATGTGACTTGCATCTGTGAACAGACCACCAAGGCCATCTCCAACCAAGGAGGATATTATCCCCTTTTCAAATGGGTTTGGAATTTATGGTTAACCAGTCCCTACTATTTTGAATAACATGTTACGTGGCCTCTGGATACGTGCACACTTATTGTAATTCTCTACTTTATTGGGTTTCCATGTAGTACCTCATAACATTAATACTATTTGTCTCAATATGGGATTTATGCCAATTGTTCTTGTCTGTAATCTGTTATTAATCCTCTGTTTTGATGTAATAACACTTGTATATCTTGAGTGTATTTACAGTTTTGTAACTAATGTCTTTTGTAAAATATTAAAACTCAATAAAAGATTTTGAAAAAAAAATTGTGAGAAGGTGATAGGCAGAGTACTGGAGTCTCACTATATAGTCCTAGGCCTCATTACTGGCCCATAAAGGCCTACAGAGCCTGCACTTCAGTGTAGACCCTGGAAGAGAGTGGAGGTGCCTGGGCCTGTCTGGAGGTTAGAGTCTGGTGAGACCTGTGTCTGATTGCCGTTTTGTTTTGTTCGTGTGGCTGGAGCAAGCCGCATGTATAGTTAGGTTTGTTTCTGTTTAGTTAGAAGCTCAGATGAGCAGGATTTTGTTTTCTCATTTTTGTCTGAAGTTAAAGGGGTATTCCCATGACCATAATCATTTTTAAATTTACATTAAATTAGACAATTAAAAATTAAACATTTTTGCAAATATAAGTAATTAAACATTTTGCAGAGTTTTAAAGATTTTCTCTAAATGTCTTGTGGTCACGAGCTGTTGTCTTGATCGGTTGCCAGTGGATACGACCATGAATGCAGGATCTTTCTAAGGTCAGAAAGTCATCCATGATTTCCTTATTGTGGCTGGAATATCTTCTGATACATGTAGTGCCCCTGCCTGGTAAACTAGCTACAATAAGAAAATCATGGCTGGGTTCCTGACAAGTTCCAGACCATAGAAAGTTTCTGCATACGTGGTCGTATCCATTGGCAACCGGTCAAGACATTTAAAATAAACCTGTGTTGCACGAGACTTTGTGTCCCTGTCTATGACTGGTTGGGTCCGCACCACGGCTGCTACCGAGCTACCTCCCTCATAAAATAAATAAATAAATAAATAAATAAATAAAAACAATATATAAAAAGCCACAAAAAATTATCCCTTTATGGGAGAAAACATGAACTCAAAATGTTTTTAGTCTTTTTGATGCCAACAATGGCACCAACAGAGTGCTATTGTGGAATGTGAGGGACCAAGCAGCAGCATATGTCTGGCTGAGTAGTGGTGGCTGTGACAACATGTGTGGCAGAGTGGTAGGGCATAATATGATGGATCAGGCAACTGGACATGTCTGGTTGAGTGGTGGCAGTGGTGATAGCTGTGGCAATATGTTTGGCAGGGCATAATATGATGGATCAGGCCACAGCACATGTCTGGCTGAGTAGTGGCAGTGGTGGCAGGTGTGGCAACATGTGTGGCAGTGCATTAGGGCAGAATATGATAGATTGGGCTGCAGGACATGTCTGGCTGAGTGGTGGCAGTGGTGGTAGCTGTTTAGGAGTAGCAGGCAGCAGCAATACAATAAATGGAGCATGATGATAGTGGAACAGTAATACCACTACTCCGAGGCATCAGCCAGAGGTTTTAAAAAATCCATGCCAGATTCTTTTTGACGAAAGTAAATTTTTAATGCTAGTGGTGTACAGGTCCATCTTTTTAGATGTTTAGAACCAGCAGCACTGAACACCCTCTTGGCCATTATGATTGAGGATAGAAAAGATTAAACTTGAACAAGCTCCTTCCACTGCTCTAACGTATTGGAACAAAATTCAATGAGGTCAGAGTTATCTGCTGTAATATAGGTGCATTCCAGGTACAACTGTACTTGCTGATGCAGCCGGTGGGTGTCAGTTGCCTGTTGTGGCTCCAGTTGGCGCTACAAGATGAAAAATTTCTATTTCATCATCTTCGAGCTGTGGCACTGAAAGAGGAGGTGCAACGCTGTCTGAGTGAGCTGAACTGGAAGTGGGCAGAGGCCACCTGTTTATGTGTGTGACTGGCACTTGCAGTGGTCTCCCTAAATGCTATGGTAAGTTGGGTATACAGCCTAAACTGATAATGTTCTAATTTTTCTTTTTTTATTGGGAAGCAGGGAAGATGTCCCTCATTTTGTCTTTATAGCGAGGGTCTAAGACCACTGGCATCCAGTACACAGACCTATTCCCTATTTCTTTGCTGCAGACCAGGACCAGAACAAGAATTGTGCTAACAGCTGTCCATTCATCATGGACGACTCACCAACCTCTAAAATGCATCAGATATGTCTTCTGGAGACATCCTTCTCCACTCCGACATCTTGAAGGTGATCACCAATCATGTCCAAGCTGGTCTATGTCTCCCTCCTCGGCCACAGCTAAGATGGCGCAGCCCCCCATGCTCACCCACACTGCTGGCACATCACCTTCTTTGAATAGGAGTTCAGATGATACCGCTTCCTCACAAACCTCCTTGCTGGAGGAGCTCAATACCCCCTCAATGAGAGTAAAACAAAGGCAAAGACATCAAGACTCCAATGGCTTAGATATGGTGAGTGAGGTTTCATTTCTTAATCTATATGCTCCAAATACAAAGCAGCACAACTTTTTGAAAAAAATTTTCAAGAAAGAGGTGCTTTGGTCATTGGTGGCAAATTTAATACCATCACATACACCACACCTCTACCAGACGTGGCACATGCTCTCGCATAGATGCAATTTTGATTGATAAATCTCTGCTAGACAGAGTTGGTAAATTCTTTTATTCTAGCACATAATCAATGTTGCAAAGATATAACAAAGGAATTAGAAGAATACTTCCGAATTTTCACACCGCCAAGGTTAATGCGTTTACTTTATGGAACCCTCACAAGGCATTTATTAGGGTGACTTGCACAGGCTAAACTGCATATTGGGTTAACAACAAAAAAATGCTTAAATAAATATTTTTTTTAGATTAGATAAGGTTGCAATACTGTACAGTCATGGCCAAAAGTTTTGAGAATGATACAAATATTAATTTTTACAAAGTCTACTGCTTCAGTTTTTCTAATGGCAATTTGCATATACTCCAGAATGTTATAAAGAGTGATCAGCTTAACAGCAATTACTTGCAAAGTCAATATTTGCCTATAAAAATGAACTTTATCCCCCAAAACACATTTCAACATCATTGCAGCCCTGCCTTAAAAGGACCACCTAACATCGTTTCAGTGATTGCTCCATTAACACAGGTGTGGGTGTTGATGAGGACAGGGCTGGAGATCAATCTGTCATGATTAAGTAAGAATGACACCACTGGACACTTTAAAAGGAGGCTGGTGCTTGCCATCATTGTTTCTCTTCTGTTAACCATGGTTATCTCTAAAGAAACATGTGCAGTCATCATTGCACTGCACAAAAATGGCCTAACTGGGAAGAGTATTGCAGCTAGAAAGATTGCACCTCAGTCAACAATCTATCGCATCATCAAGAACTTCAAGGAGAGAGGTTCCATTGGTGCCAAAAAGGCTCCAGGGCGCCCAAGAAAGACCAGCAAGCGGCAGGACCGTCTCTTAAAAGTGTTTCAGCTGCGGGATCGGGCTACCAGCAGTGCAGAGTTTGCTGAGGAATGGGAGCAGGCAGGTGTGAGTGCATCTGCACGCACTGTGAGGCGGAGACTCTTGGAGCAAGGCCTGGTCTCAAGGAGGGCAGCAAAGAAGCCACTTCTCTCCAGAAAAAACATCAGGGACAGACTGATATTCTGCAAAAGGTACAGGGAGTGGACTGCTGAGGACTGGGGTAAAGTCATTTTCTCTGATGAATCCCCTTTTGATTGTTTGGAACATCTGGAAAACAGCTTATTCGGAGAAGAAGAGGTGAGCGCTACCACCAGTCTTGTCTCAAGCATCCTGAAACCATTCATGTGTGGGGTTGCTTCTCAGCCAAGGGAATCGGCTCTCTCACAGTCTTGCCTAAAAACACAGCCATGAATAAAGAATGGTACCAGAATGTCCTCCAAGAGCAACTTCTCCCAACCGTCCAAGAGCAGTTTGGCGCTCAACAATGCCTTTTCCAGCATGATGGAGCACCTTGCCATAAAGCAAAGGTGATAAGTAAATGGCTCAGGGAACAAAACATAGAGATTTTGGGTCCATGGCCTGGAAACTCCCCAGATCTTAATCCCATTGAGAACTTGTGGTCAATCATCAAGAGACAAACAAAAACCAACAAATACAGACAAAATTAAAGCATTGATTCTGCAAGAATGGACTGCTATCAGTCAGGATTTGGTCCAGAAGTTGATTGAGAGCATGCCAGGGAGAATTGCAGAGGTCCTGAAGAAGAATGGTCAACACTGCAAATATTGACTTGCTGCATTAACTCATTCTAACTGTCAATATAAGCTTCTGTTACTCATAATATGAATGCAATTATATTTCTGTATGTGATAAAAACATCTGACAAACACACATAAAAACCAGAGGGCAGCAGATCATGTGAAAATATAATATTTGTGTCATTCTCAAAACTTTTGGCCATGACTGTATATTTTACACAGAAAAACATGCTTAAGAAATTTGATTTTTTTTTTCAGATTAACAATACTCTGTCACACTGTTTAGTTGGTGAACAGAGTAGAAAATAAAAAACATTAAATAACAAGAATTTTTTTTCAGATTTGCAAAGGCTAAACCGTATATTGGGTAAATTGAACAAAAAATGTTGAAATTATTTTTTTTTATTAGCGAAGACTGCAATACTGTTTATATGCAAAGCAAAAAAAAAAATATTTGATTTTTTTTAGATCAACAACACTGTCACACTGTATTAGGTGAGCAGAGCAGCAAATAAAAAATAAAATTAAATAACGAGTTTTTTTAGATTAGTGCTAGAATGAATATTGGGTAAACATAAAAAAAACACTTATTTAACAGACTCTTTTTCAGATTTGTGAAGGCTAAATTTTATATTGGGTGAACTGAACACAAGAAAGTAATGCTTAAATAATAGAGATTGTTTTCTTAAATTAGTGGAGTCTGCAATACTGTATACTATATAAAAAAAGCTTAAGAAATAATTTAAATATTTTTTCCATATTTTTTCCATATTAACAACACTCTATCACACTATTTATTTGTTGAGAAAAATAGAAAAAAAAAAAACAAAAAAAGAAAAACATTAAATCCATTTCAGATTAGCACAGGCTAGACTGTATAATGGGTGAACAACAAAAAAAACTCTTAAATAACAGACTTTTTTTCAGATCTGTGCAGGCTACACTCTATATTGGGTGAACTGAACAAAAAAAATCCACTAATCTAAGGAAATTGTCATCTACAGATTCAACTGATCTTCGATTTGGCAAACTAAAGTAATTTCCCAATAAACCACTTCAACACAACATAATGACATATTAACACAATTCTTGAGAGGCTGTAATTCACATATTTTCCATTCCCATAGATTGGACACATGTAGGCTCAAATAAGGTTACTTAAATAATTCAATAGGCAATTGCCAAAAAAAAAAACCTGACAGTGGGTATATGGTTAGTAGGGGACCCCCGATACCTAGGGAACCATGTAGTTGTTTCGGTTGCATGGTAGGTAACATGGCCCCTGCTCACAACAATTAAGGATGGGTTCACACTAGTGCTTGATTTCCATTCAGGGTTTTCGTCCCTGAATCCACTTAAAAAATGCAGAGAGAAAATCCTGCAAGCATTCTGCCTTTTTCGTGCGGAAACCCGGCGGACCCCATTATAGTCTATGAGGTCTACGGTTGTGAACCTAGTGTAAGGTATGTCCAATGTCATTGTTTTTATGCCATGACTACTCCTTATTTTTGACTAGTAGAATACCTACGGCTTCGCTCGCGGAAAATATGTTGAATTGTTGGTTATGCTAGCTAAAGTACAGTCATATGAAAAAGTTTGGGCACCCCTATTAATCTTAATCATTTTAGTTCTAAATATTTGGGTGTTTGCAACAGCCATTCAATTTGATATATCTAATAACTGATGGACACAGTAATATTTCAGGATTGAAATGAGGTTTATTGTACTAACAGAAAATGTGCAAATGCATTAAACCAAAATTTGACCGGTGCAAAAATTTGGGTACCCTATAATTTTATTGATTTGAATACTCCTAACTACTTTTACTGACTTACTGAAGCACAAAATTGGTTTTGTAACCCACTGAGCTTTGAACATCATAGTCAGGTGTATCCAATCATGAGAAAAGGTATTTAAGGTGGCCAATTGCAAGTTGTTCTCCTATTTGAATGTCCTCTGAAGAGTGGCATCATGGGCTCCTCAAAACAACCTCAAATGATCTGAAAACAAAGATTGTTCAACATAGTTGTTCAGGGGAAGGATACAAAAGTTGTCTCAGAGATTTAACCTGCAGTTTCCACTGTGAGGAACATAGTAAGGAAATGGAAGACCACAGGGACAGTTCTTGTTAAGCCCAGAAGTGGCAGGCCAAGAAAAATATCAGAAAGGCAGAGAAGAAGAATGGTGAGAACAGTCAAGGACAATCCACAGACCACCCCAAAGAGCGCAGCATCATTTGCTGCAGATGGTGTCACTGTGCACGGCAACAATACAGCACACTTTGCACAAGGAGAAGCTGTATGGGAGAGTGATGCGAAAGAAGCCGTTTCTGAAAGCACGCCACAAACAGAGTCGCCTGAGGTATGCAAAAGCACATTTGGACAAGCCAGCCATTTTGGAAGAAGGTCCTGTGGACTGATGAAACAAAGATTGAGTTGTTTGGTCATACAAAAAGGCGATGCATGGCGCAAAAAACACAGCATTCCAAGAAAAACACTTGCTACCCACTGTAAAATTTGGTGGAGGTTCCATCATGCTTTGGGGCTGTGTGGCCAATGCCGGCACCGGGAATCTTGTTAAAGTTGAGGGCGCATGGATTCAACCAGTATCAGCAGATTCTTGAGAATAATGTACAAGAATCAGTGACGAATTTGAAGTTACGCCGTGGATGGATATTTCAGCAAGACAATGATCCAAAACACAGCTCCAAATCTACCAGGCATTCATGCAGAGGAACAATTACAATGTTCTGGAATGGCCACCCAGCCCCAGACCTGAATATCATTGAACATCTGTGGGATAATTTGAAGCGGGCGCCATGCCGGCGACCATCAAACTTAACTGAACTGGAATTGTTTTGTAAAGAGGAATGGTCAAAATACCTCATCCAGGATCCAGGAACTGATTAAAAGCTACAGGAAGCGACTAGAGGCTGTTATTTTTGCAAAGGGGAGCTACTAAATATTAATGTCACTTTTCTGTTGAGGTGCCCATACTTTTGCACCGGTCAAATTTTGGTTTAATGCATATTGCACATTTTCTGTTAGTACAAAAACCCATTTCAATCCTGAAATATTACTGTGTCCATCAGTTATTAGTATATCAAATTGAAATGGCTGTTGCAAACACCCAAATATTTAGAACTAAAAATGATTAAGATTATAGGGGTGCCCAAACTTTTTCATATGACTGTAAAATTTTCAGTTTCACACTGAAATTTACATTTTCAGAGTGCTACAGTAAATCTTTTTTTTCCACTTGAAATTTTTCTTATTATTTTCGCTTATTTGTCGTAACATTGATGTGAACAACAACTTTTTTTATTTCAACATTTTTATTGATTTTACATATTCAATACATATTATGTAGTATAAACTATTACAACTATTTTTTGAACTATTTTTATCAAAAATTTAAATTTATGCACCATACACAAACATATTGTAATGTCTCTGCCTGTTCAGGTCTCTGCACCACCTTCCGCCCGCACGCCGTGGCTCAGGAGGCATGCTCAGTTTGATTTGTTGTTTAAGATTCTTTTTGCTCAGTCTAAACACTGTCCTAGATTATGTAATTGATTTTCTGTCACACCCGTCTCCTTCACCTTGGTTTTCCTCTGCTCCACTAAAAGTTAATTTAAGCCTTGCCTGTGTGATTGACAGCCTATCCTCCTATCAAGTCTGGGGCGGGTTCTTTCTTCCTATTTATTCTTTGCTCACGGTCACATTAGCACTTTCTATTGCTTCTGCGTACCTGCCTTTACTCTGTGTTGTTTTGTTACCTGAATTCCTATTCCAGACCTCTGGCTTTGTTTGTGACTATTCTTTTGGATTGTGATTTTGGCTAGCTTACCTCCCTTTGTGTTGTTCGTCCTGTCTACGTTCTGTGTTTTCACTTATTTTAAGCAGAGACTGTCGAATTGTTGCTGGCTGCCGCCTAGGACAGATTGGGCAATTAGGCAGGGACAGTGGGGAGATTCAGCTTAGGGTCCACTGTCTTGTTGTGCCCCTCCCCCCAGGGTTCAGCAGCAGCACTGGGGAATTGCTCAACTGGCAATTTCCTTACACATATAAAACAATTACACCCAATTAACAACATAGTGCAACCCTTCCCCCTTCCCTCCAGTGTAATCTATAAGTAGTTCACGGGCAAAAGAGTAAAATTGGTTTACAGTTAAAGAACTATCTATTGTAGTGCTTTTTGGTAAACAATGTTTCTGGTTTTACCTTCAGGTGCATATATGAAAAGATTTTTGGGGTTACCCACTCTAGAGAAAGCAACGTACAACTGTCCATGTGAAAAACACGGGCTCTCCAAATTAATGCCGGCTACTTTAAGTGATTGACCTTGTGCTTTGTTTATAGTCATAGCAAATGCAAGTCGGATTTGGAACTGCAGACACTTAAAATTGAAGGGCATTTTGCTTGGTAGCAAAGGAATACGCAGAATGAAAACATTTTCTCCCTTAGAGTTTCCCATAAGAATAGTTCAATAACTTTGGGCATGAGACTTTTAATGCACAATCTTGTGCTGTTACACATTTTTGGTGGGTCAAGGTTCCGAAGCAAAATTATTGTGGCTCCTATTTTTAAAGTGAGCTTATGCGGTGGCATTCCAGGAGGCTCCAAAGAATTCAGGAACTCCAATGGATACATTACGGCTTGTTCACTCTCCATGACTGAATCAATAAACAATTATATGGTCACTAGACCAGGCAGCCTTCCTTGAATTAATAGATTTATGGAGCTGACACTATCATTTTTAGGCGCTAGGATTGCTTGTTCACAAAGCCACTGATGGTTGTTAAAATTGTTACAAATATCAAGGAAAATTTGGTCAATAAGTTCCATTACCAAAGATGTCATTTCACAAAAATCTTCCGGAAAGGAAATGAGACCAGTAGTGGAATCAGTAGGGAACCTGTCATTTCCAAGGCATAGTAGCTGGTGTGTAAATTTGTCCACAGTTGTATTTCCCATCAATTGAACCCTCATATTAGTAGTAAGAGTTTGCTTCTGAACATGTATCCACAGATAAGAAGATTTTAGACAGGCATTCAGCTCATCCGCTGGTGTTGCTCCCTTAAGAACAGGTAACGCCTGGCAGAAGTCACCTGCAAAAATTACAACAATTCCCCCATTAAACAGTCGGTTCCCTGCCTGATATTTCAAGGTGCGATCAAGGGCCTCGACCGCTTTCTCGTGCGCCATGATACATTCATCCCAAACAATTACTTTGCAAGTTTGTAATACCTTAACTTTCCCAGAGCCCTTAGTGATATTACAGACAGGAGTTTCTGACAGCACTATATTAAAGGGCAATCCTAGTGCTGAATGAGCCGTGCGCCCTCCATCTAAAAGAGTGGCCGCAATCCCAGATGATGCAACAGCCAAGGCAATGTCATTGTTTGAGCGAATTTCTGCAAGCCAGAAAATTAATGAAAAATGTTTTACCAGTACCTCCTGGTGAAATCTAGGAAAAATAGTCCCCCATTTCCACTGGAAATCTGACCCATAATTGCCATATAGGCCGATCTTTGGTCATCAACCAAAAGAGGCTTATTTAATATGACAAATTCTTTACATTTTTCCAAATCATAGCTCTTTTCTTGCAGAATATCTCTGTTCATAATATCAAAGTCTGGTCGATTTGGTGCTGGTAAACCTAATTCTATTAGAGTTTTACTATTGATAGATATGCACCTTTCTTCTAACATCAAGAGGGCTTTGTTGAATATGTCAGCAGTGAAATTTAAGTCCAAGTCTAGAGTAACTCTCCTTTGCACTCTAAGTATATCTTCACTAAGATATTTTTTGTATTTGTCCCAAAGCGCGCAGGTATTGGAAGGTGCGCAGGTTGTAATTATTATAGCGAACAAGTCTCTTAGTTGAAGTGGAAAGCGAGTGACAGGTGCTTCCTGCAATGTCATGCCCCAGTGTTGATCGTCTTCGATCAGACCACGCTTTTGGCATGCTTCCCTGTAAGTTTGACACAGCTCTCCTTCAACTATTTTCAAATCTGTGAAAGAAGTTGGCCCACGGACAGTGTGAAACAGTAATCGGAGGTAGTAACACTCTATGCTGTTTGGATGCACTGTATACACACATCCAAGAGCATCACTGGAATGTCCGTCCCATCCTGGGACCCTTGCACCTTGTTTCCTCTTGCAAAATACTTTTCTCGATTTAATCCATGTATAATATTTTGGAACATCTGACTATAATAAAGTCCTTGCAAATGGATCTGCTTGACATAGGAGAAAGAAAGCTGTCAATGTTGTATTGGGTGGTCGAGCAGCTCTTTCCTCTGCATTCTTGGGAGTAAAATAAACTCGTTCATTTTCAAGATGGACACTGAGATGAACTAAAGTCGGATGTCTTTCATGGAAGGGAAAATTTAGTAATCGCCACACGGCTTCATTACTACTTATACACCTTCCTATCTGATACAGCATAATCTCATCAGATGTACATTTTGGATTCTCTAGCTGGAAAACTGCCATATCACTGCCCTTGTTAATATATTTGCAAATGTATTTATTGACTTAGCAGAGTTACAATATTCTACGTTAATGTGCGCATCAATCATTTTTGAAAGCAGTGGAGAGTAAGGTACAATGCATCGATTATCTATTTCAAGATCTGTGTTTTGTTTAACCTATTTTAATCTGATTGTAGCAGTACATCCTCCCTGTTCAGGTTTCCATCTTATGTAAAGAGGATAACCATCATCTCCTGTTTGTGTTTCTACAATCAAGTTGCGAGGATACTTTTTAGGACATTTTCCTTACTTCATACATGGCGATCTTGGGTTAAGTGGCCCACATGGCCCATGGATCATATTTTTAGAAATAGTTTCAAAAAGTACCAGATCCTCTTCTGGATTTGGAAACTCAGCAGAAATAACACTGTCAATTAGATCAGGGCGTATCTTATCCTTTAGACATATCAGTAAATGAGCATGTGGAAGACCTCTTTTTTGCCGCTCAATTGAATACATCCAACACTGACTTTCACCAAAAATGTAAGACTTTGTAATTATGTCCATGAGCTTGATCAGTTTTTGTTTAAAAACGCCTTGCTATTAAATCATGTCGATCAGAGGGGCCCTGACCATTCAGAAGCTCTTCTTTTATCTCTGGCCAAATTGGATTACATGTAACTGTAATAAACAAATCAGGACGACCATATATCTGACCATATCATGGCATCCTGAGCATACTCATGCATATGTCTTGGACTTCCAGTAAATGTAGCTGGTAAAATAAAAATACGCCCAATGTCAGCCATGTTGCCATCATCCCTTAAATGAATGTATTCATCCACTCTAAGTTTTTGTTGGTTCAATCGTATGTACAAAAGATGCTCACTTTCCACCTTGGCATACATATCAACTATAAATTGATGAAAAAGTTGCCTACATTTTAAAATGTGGTTAGAAGACCCATGTCTGATCATTATTTGGTAGGCATAAAAGTCCATAGCTGATATTTTTTTATTGGTTGGCCTAGCAGTCTTGGGATCAGATTAAAGTGATAGCCATCTTGGCCATTCCAAAATATTATCGGATATTGCAGAGCATCATATGATCTATGTGTTTCTGCAATATGTTGAAGATTGTCGCTTCTTCGCTGAATAATTGTATCTCGGCTTTGGAAGTCCTGTCCAACCAGTACAATAGCTACTTCGTTAACAGTGGGAGAATTAAATCGCCTTTCATGCTCACCAAACGGTGTCTTGTCTGCTCTTATTACAACTTGATATTCATCACGTGGCATTCTTTCTAAGGCTGTTTTGAAAAGGTTTACTAACTGATTGTGCTGATGGAAAAATCTTTGCAAATTCAACACAATCTCTTTTTTTGTCTTAAGTATAGCTTCACAATGTCTATCAGCTTGCATTTGTTCATCTCCCAAAAAATAAATTTGTAAAAACTTTGGATCTTCATTTGCTACAGGAAGCATTGAACCGATTTTGTGATATATTTGGCCCTGGACTTTAAAAGTTGGCATAAATCCTGCTTCCTGGAATCAAGCTGTCGTACCAAAGGATATATTTGGCCCTGCACTTTAAAAGTTGGCATAAATCCTACTTCCTGGAGTCCAGCTGTCGTACCAAAGGATGTCATCTGGAAAGATGAATTGTATCTCCTAATATTTTGCAGAAAATGCTTTGACCCCTGCAATTCTGTCAGATAATACTCAATTTCTTCCAGAAAATGATTGCAATCACAAATGCTTTGGTAATAATATCTTCATTTAATTTGTCGTCAATGGAAAACCACAAAAAGAATTGTCAAAAAGCCAAATTGGATATAATTCCACACCAAACATAAAAAGGGGGTGGACAAAAGTATTGGCACCCTTTGAAAAATCATGTGATGCTTCTCTAATTTGTGTAATTAACAGCACCTGTTACTTACCTGTGGCACATAACAGGTGGTGGCAATAACTAAATCACACTTGCAGCCAGTTGAAATGGATTAAAGTTGACTCAACCTCTGTCCTGTGTCCTTGCGTGTACCACATTGAGCATGGAGAAAAGAAAGAAGACCAAAGAACTGTCTGAGGACTTGAGAAGCAAAATTGTGAGGAAGCATGAGCAATCTCAAGGCTACAAGTCCATCTCCAAAGACCTGAATGTTCCTGTGTCTACTGTGTGCAGTGTCATCAAGAAGTTTAAAGCCCATGGCACTGTAGCTAACCTCCCTAGATGTGGACGGAAAAGAAAAATTGACGAGAGATTTCAACAAAAAATTGTGCGGATAGTGGCTAAAGAACCTCGACTAACATCCAAACAAGTTCTAGCTGCCCTGCAGTCCGAGGGTACAACAGTGTCAACCCATACTATCCGTCGGCGTCTGAATGAAAAGGGACTCTATGGTAGGATACCCAGGAAGACCCCACTTCTGACCCAGAGACATAAAAAAGCCAGGCTAGAGTTTGCCAAAACTTACCTGAGAAAGCCAAAAACTTTTTTGGAAAAATGTTCTCTGGTCAGATGAGACAAAAGTAGAGCTTTTTGGGAAAAGGCATCAACATAGAGTTTACAGGAAAAAAAAAGAGGCCTTCAAAGAAAAGAACACGGTCCCTACAGTCAAACATGGTGGAGGTTCCCTGATGTTTTGGGGTTTCTTTGCTGCCTCTGGCACTGGACTGCTTGACCATGTGCATGGCATTATGAAGTCTGAAGACTACCAACAAATTTTGCAGCATAATGTAGGGCCCAGTGTGAGAAAGCTGGGTCTCCCTCAGAGGTCATGGGTCTTCCAGCAGGACAATGACCCAAAACACACTTCAAAAAGCACTAGAAAATGGTTTGAGAGAAAGCACTGGAGACTTCTAAAGTGGCCAGCAATGAGTCCAGACCTGAATCCCATAGAACACCTGTGGAGAGATCTCAAAATGGCAGTTTGAAGAAGGCACCCTTCAAATCTCAGGGACCTGGAGAAATTTGACAAAGAAGAATGGTCTAAAATTCCAACAGAGCATTGTAAGAAACTCATTGATGGTTACCGGAAGCGGTTGTTTGCAGTTATTTTGTCTAAAGGTTGTGCTACCAAGTATTAGGCTGAGGGTGCCAATACTTTTGTCCGGCCCATTTTTGGAGTTTTGTGTAAAATGATCAATGATTTGACTTTTTTTTCATTCTCTTTTGTGTTTTTTCATTGCAAGCAAAATAAATGAAGATATTATTACCAAAGCATTTGTGATTGCAATCATTTTCTGGAAGAAATTGAGTATTATCTGACAGAATTGCAGAGGTGCCAATACTTTTGGCCAGCACTGTATGTCCGCAAATATGAACGGCCACATCTCTTCATTACTTTCACATGCAATCCAGACTGGCCAGAAATTAAGACCATGCAAATCCCTAGCCAGCCCAACATTGTGCGACATGACTTGGTTGCACGAGTCTTTCAGCTAAAAGTGAACAAGCTATTGGATTTTCTCACCAAGGGTTGCATTTTTGGAGAACCCCAGTGTTGGTGTTACACAATAGAATGGCAAAAGCGAGAATTGCCCCACTCTCACATTTTATTGTGGCTTAAGGAAAAGATTCAGCCAAACCAGATTGATTCAATAATTAGTGCTGAAATACCTAACAAAGAAGTGGATCCTGCACTCTTCCAGACGATCACCAAGCACATGATTCATGGCCCCTGTGGAGCAGGTTACCCAAATCCAGGCTGTGTGGACCAGGGTAAATGCAAAAAGAGATACCCAAGGCAGCTTTTATTTGAAACGCAGAATGATCATGATGGCTACCCATTGTACCGGCGTAGAAAGCCTGGCGAAGGTGGTTTCTCATTCATCAAAAGGGTCAAAGTGCTGACTGTTGAAAATGGTCATCAGGTTATGCGCATGGCCAGTGTTGAAATTGACAACAGGTTCGTTGTTCCATATTCTCCACTTTTGTGCAAGGTATTTCATGCTCACATTAATGTGGAGTTCTGCAGTTCCGTCTCAGCTATAAAGTACATCTGCAAATACATTTACAAGGGTTCTGATCAATCGATTTTTGCAATTACAAACAATGAAACTGTTGCTAATGAAGTTCAACAGTATCAACATGGCCGCTACATAAGTAGCAACAAAGCTGTCTGGCGAATTCTCGGATTTCCCATTCATAAGAGACATCCGATGGTTCAGCATCTCTCTGTTCACTTGGAAAATGGCCAGAGAGTGTATTTTACTACTGACAATGCACCTCAAAGAGCTCAGAATCCATCTAGAATAACTCTGACAGCATTTTTTCAACTGTGTCAGAGATACAAATTTGCAAGGATGCTACTTTATGTTGAGGTTCCTACTTACTACACGTGGACTACTGCAAAGACATGGCAAGCTCACAAACAAGGCACTCGCATTCCAGGTTAAAATGTTGTTGCTACTAATGCGCTTGGCATAGTCTACACTGTTCACCCTATCTTTGAAGAATGCTTTTATCTTCGTATGTTACTTCATGTTGTTCGAGGTCCAACATCCTTTGAAGCACTCTTGACGGTCAACGGTACACTTTGTCACTCATACAAAGAAGCATGTTTGAGACTTGGCTTACTTGATAATGACCAACAATGGCATGATTGCATTCAGGAGGCAGTAATAAGCAAATCACCTGTCAAAATCAGAGAGCTGTTGGCGATCATTCTCACATGCTGCCATCCTTCCAAACCTCAGCAGCTCTGGGAACAATACAAACAACAAATGGCTGAAGATGTCCTGCACCTTGCCCAGCAACAAGAAAATCATAATTCACTGCAGTTGACTCCTCTAATTGAGAATCAGGCGCTGATTTTTTTGGAAGACAAAGTCTTGCAAATGACTGGTTTATGTTTGTCACAGTTTGACTTGCAATCACCACAACGGCATGGTCATCAACAAGTGAGCTATGAGTTCCTCAGAGAAACTGCTTATGATCTTAGCCAACTAACACAATATGTTGCTACAAATGAGCCCATGCTTGACAATGTGCCAGAACAAAAGAATGTTTATAAAACTCTTCAAGATATTCAAAGAAACACCGGAGGCATCTACTTCCTGGAGGAACAGGAAAAACCTCTCTCATTAATCTGCTTCTTGCCAAAGTACGAAGTGCTGGTGACATTGCTCTTGCAACTGCTTCATCTGGCATAGCTGCCACTTTACTCAATGGTGGCAGGACTGCACACTCCACTTTCAAGTTGCCACTTGATTTGACCAGGGAGGAAACCTCTGTTTGCAATTTAAATGCAGAATCAGCCATGGGCGATGTTCTCAGAAGATGCAAATTTATTGTCTGGGATGAATGCACCATGGCACACAAGCATGGCTTAGAAGCAGTCAACAAAACACTTCAGGACTGCAGACAAAATAGGAAACTGATGGGAGGAGTATTGTTTTTACTGGCTGGAGACTTTAGGCAGACATTGCCAATCGTGTAAAGAGGCACAGTAGCTGATGAGCTGAATGCTTCCCTGAAAGCTTCACCACTTTGGCGTTTTGTCAAGAGGCTTACACTCAGTACAAACATGCGTGCCCTTACTTCTGGCTACAATACTGCACAGCAATTTGCGCAAATGTTGCTACAGCTTGGAAGCGGCCAACTCAATGATGCACGTGGACATGTGTCTTTTCCTGCAAAATTCTGTAACATTGTTCCATCACTTGCTGACTTAAAAAACAATGTATTTCCTGGCTTTGCTCAGATATTTGCACAAGGTAGGGAGGTTTACTATCCTTGGCTTTGTGAACGGGCAATTTTGGCTCCCAGGAACAATGCAGTGAATGTGATTAATGCTGAAATTTTGAGAGACATACCAGGACAAATTTTCACATACACTGCTGTTGACACAACTATAAATCTTGAGGACAATGTAGAATACCCTGTTGAGTTTTTGAATTCCTTAGAACCAACTGGAATGCCGCCATATTGCTTAGAATTGAAAGTTGGAGCTCCAATAATACTGTTAAGAAATGTTGATGTACCACGACTTTGCAATGGAATCCGACTTTGTGTCAAACAATGCATGCCTCATGTTATTGAGGCTACAATACTGACAGGCTGCTCTCAGAATGAAGATGTATTTATTCCTCGCATCCCTCTAATCCACAATGACAAGCATTCACCATTGCATTTTAAGAGACTACAGTTTCCTGTTCGACTTTCTTTTGCAATGACAATTAACAAGGCACAAGGTCAGTCCCTGAAAATTGCTGGTGTCAACTTGGAACTACCATGCTTCTCTCATGGACAACTACATGTTGCCTGCTCTAGAGTTGGCTCAGGCAGAAACCTTTACATACTTGCACCGGAGAACAAGACAGCAAATGTAGTTTATCCAAGAGTACTGTCTTAGATTTCTACTAAATTAGAATATTTTCTACCTTTTGTTTTCCACTGTTACACACTTATTGACATTGTTGAAATGTTTCATTTGTTTCCTGTATGATTAAATAAATATATAATCTTTAAGAGTACAATTACTTCTATTTTGTAGTAAAAGGTTTACTTTAAGGGAAATTATGTCCTCAAACCAGTAGAAAATATTTTAAACACACACACAAACAAACATACAAAATACACCAGTGTCAATTCTTATGGGGCCACTACACAAACAAAAAATGAAATATACCCGTGCGAAGCCGGGTCCTTCTGCTAGTGTCTATATAAATTGTACTAAGTATATTACAAAACAACTTAAAAATAATACATTTTTTAAAACAAAAGCGTGAATGCAAAAAGTATGGGAAGGGTAAACCAAAGCAGCAATAACAAGCAGTAACTGGTATTCATGAGGTGAGTTAGAGCTTCAAGAAAATAACCAGACTTACCAAATCTCCAGTTTAGTTAACTAAGTGAATTACCCATTCTTAGAGTGACCACACATAGATATAAATCGGATACTTAGCATATACCTTTGTATTAACTTATTGGGAGATTACATTACTATTAGAAAAGGTTCAAAACTTGTGACATACATACAGTACAGACCAAAAGTTTGGACACACCTTCTCATTCCAAGAGTTTTCTGTATTTTCATGACTATAAAAATTGTAGATTCACACTGAAGGCATCAAAACTATGAATTAACACATGTGGAATTATATACTTAACAAAAAAAAAGTGTGAAACAAGTGAAAATGTCTTATATTCTAGGTTCTTCAAAGTAGCCACCTTTTGCTTTGATTACTGCTTTGCACACTCTTGGCATTCTCCTGAGGAGCTTCAAGAGGTAGTCACCTGAAATGGTTTTCACTTCACAGGGGTGCCCTGTCAGGTTTAATAAGTGGGATTTCTTGCCTTAAAAATGGGGTTGGGACCATCAGTTGTGTTGTTCAGAAGTCAGGTGGATACACAGCTGATAGTCCTACTGAATGGAGTGTTAGAATTTGTATTATGGCAAGAAAAAAGCAGCTAAGTAAAGAAAAAGGAGTGGCCATCATTACTTTAAGAAATGAAGGTCAGTCAGTCCGAAAAATTGGGAAAACTTTGAAAGTGTCCCCAAGTGCAGTGGCCAAAACCTTCAAGCGCTACAAAGAAACTGGCTCACATGAGGACCGCCCCAGGAAAGGAAGACCAAGAGTCACCTCTGCTGTGGAGGATAAGTTCATCCGAGTCACCAGCCTCAGAAATCGCAGGTTAACAGCAGCTCAGATTAGAGACCAGGTCAATGTCACACAGAGTTCTAGCAGCAGACACATCTCTACAACAACTGTTAAGAGGAGACTGTGTGCAGCAGGCCTTCATGGTAAAATAGCTGCTAGGAAACCACTGCTAAGGACAGGCAACAAGCAGAAGAGACTTGTTTGGGCTAAAGAACACAAGGAATGGACATTAGACCTGTGGAAGTCTGTGCTTTGGTCTGATGAGTCCAAATTCTTTGGTTCCAACCACCGTGTATTTGTGCGACGCAGAAAAGGTGAACGAATGGACTCTACATGCCTGGTTCCCACTGTGAAGCATGGAGGAGGAGGTGTGATGGTGTGGGGGTGCTTTGCTGGAGACACTGTTGGGGATTTATTCAAAATTGAAGGAATACTGAACCAGCATGGTTACCACAGCATCTTGCAGCGGCATGCTATTCCATCCGGTTTGCGTTTAGTTGGACCATCATTTATTTTTCAACAGGACAATGACCCCAAACACACCTCCAGACTGTGTAAGGGCTATTTGACCAAGAAGGAGAGTGATGGGGTGCTACGCCAGATGACCTGGCCTCCACAGTCACCAGACCTGAACCCAATCGAGATGGTTTGGGGTGAGCTGGACCGCAGAGTGAAGGCAAAAGGGCCAACAAGTGCTAAGCATCTCTGGGAACTACTTCAAGACTGCTGGAAGACCATTTCAGGTGACTACCTCTTGAAGCTCATCAAGAGAATGCCAAGAGTGTGCAAAGCAGTAATCAAAGCAAAAGGTGGCTACTTTGAAGAACCTAGAATATAAGACATGTTTTCAGTTGTTTCACACTTTTTTGTTAAGTATATAATTCCACATGTGTTAATTCATAGTTTTGATGCCTTCAGTGTGAATCTACAATTTTTATAGTCATGAAAATACAGAAAACTCTTGGAATGAGAAGGTGTGTCCAAACTTTTGGCCTGTACTGTATCTGGGCATGACAGATTTGTATATTATATAAATTTATTGTAAATATTTCCTTTCCAAACCATCAGCAACTCCACTTGTTTGCATCCCTGTTAGAGTAATTTAAATAGTTAACCTCATAAATATATACAGTGGGGAAAAAAAGTATTTAGTCAGCCACCAATTGAGCAAGTTCTCTAACTTAAAAAGATGATAGAGGCCTGTAATTGACATCATAGATAGACCTCAACTTTGAGAGACAAAATGAGAAAACAAATCCAGAAAATCACATTGCCTTATTTTTAAAGAATTTATTTGTAAATTATGGTGGAAAATAAGTATTTGGTCAATAACAAAGTTCATCTCAATACTTTGTCATATATCCTTTGTTGGCAATGACAGAGGTAAAACATTTTCTGTAAGTCTTCACAAGGTTGGCACACACTGTTGCTGGTATGTTGGCCCATTCCTCCATGCAGATCTCCTCTAGAGCAGTGATGTTTTGGGGCTGTCGCTGGGCAACACGGACTTTCAACTCCCTCCAAAGGTTTTCTATGGGGTTGAGATCTGGAGACTGGCTAGGCCACTCCAGGACATTGAAATGCTTCTTACGAAGCCACTCCTTCGTTGCCCTGGCGGTGTCCTTGGGATCATTGTCATGCTGAAAGACCCAACCACGTTTCATCTTCAATACCCTTGTTGATGGAGAGAGATTTGTACTCAAAATCTCACGATACATGGCCACATTCATTCTTTCATGTACACGGATTAGTCGTCCTTGTCCCTTTGCAGAGAAACAGCCCCAAAGCATGATGTTGCCACCCCCATGCTTCACAGTAGGTATGGTGTTCTTTGGATGCAACTCAGCATTTACTCTCCTCCAAACACGACGAGTTGTGTTTCTACCAAACAGTTCTATTTTGGATTCATCTGACCATATGACATTCTCCCAATACTCTTATGGAATATCCAAATGCTCTCTAGAAAACTTCAGACGGGCCCGGATATGTACTGGCTTAAGCAGGGGGACACGTCTGGTACTGTAGGATCTGAGTCCCTGGCGGCGTAGTGTGTTACTGACGGTAGCCTTTTTTACGTTAGTCCCAGATTTCTGCAGGACATTCACTAGGTCCCCCCGTGTGGTTCTGGGATTTTTGCTCACCGTTCTTGTGATCATTTTGACTCCATGGGGTGAGCTCTTGCGTGGAGCCCCTGATCGAGGGAGATTATCAGTGGTCTTGTATGTCTTCCATTTTCTAATTATTGCTCCCACAGTTGGTTTCTTCACACCAAGCTGCTTGCCTATTGCAGATTCAGTCTTCCCAGCCTGGTACAGGTCTACAATTTTGTTTCTGGTGTCCTTCCACAGCTCTTTGGTCTTCACCATAGTGGAGTTTGGAGTGTGACTGTTTGAGGTTGTGGACAGGTGTCTTTTATACTGTTAACAATTTCAAACAGGTGCCATTACTACAGGTAATGAGTGGAGGACAGAGGAGCCTCTTAAAGAAGGAGTTACAGGTCTGTGAGAGCCAGAAATCTTGCTTTTTTGTAGGTGACCAAATACTTATTTTCCACCATAATTTGCAAATAAATTCTTAAAAAATCAGACAATGTGATTTTCTAGATATGTTTTCTCATTTTGTCTCTCATAGTTGAGGTCTACCTATGATGTCAATTACAGGCCTCTCTCTTCTTTTTAAGTGGGAGAACTTGCACAATTGGTGGCTGACTAAATACTTTTTTCCCCACTGTATATATATCGTATACTAATGTATGAACCAATATATGAACCAAAGTTTGAATATTCTTTGTCCAGCATGTTAAGAGACAAAGAACTTTGTCCCTGTTTTTACTCTTTTGCACGTATTTCTCATTTTTATGACATTGTCAACAGAATGTCAGAATGACCAGCCAACTCTGTTCAAATAGTGAAGAAGTCACGAGTCATTATTTACTTTTCTTCAGAAATTGTATGAATTCCACTGATTTACGTAATTTGATTGATTGTTACCTTTGTTTGTTACCTCTTATAAAATAAAGCATGGGGCTTCATTATTTTCAGAGCTCCACAGTACAGACCAAAATCTGTGTCTGTCTGTTATTCACTGGTTATTATAATCTACCTTGGGAGTAGTATTAATACTAATACTCCGACAATCCCTTAATAGGCACTGCTCCATTGATTGCAATGCAGTAGGAATTTTTCTTCTTGTTCCCACTATTCCCGAGAAATCAATACAGTTAATTCCTACCACCCCTGTGTCTCATGTGTGGTGGTGTTTCAGGGTACCATCGATCGTGAATAATGATGCTAATGGCACAGATTACTTGGCGTCAGGGGCTTAACAAGTAACCACGAGGCTCAATACCAAAGCATATAATTGGATCCCAGTTTACCATGACCACCCTAAGCAGCAAGGTCAGAACTTAAAAAGTGTCCACACATAATGATTTTACAGTACAGATAATGCACACAATTAAGTCATGTACAGAAATAATGCACACAGTGATGTCACAGCACATAGATACAGAGGGTACGGAAAGGATTCAGACCCCTTTAAATATTTCACTCTTTGTTTCATTGCAGCCATTTGCTAAAAGCAAAAAAAATTATTTTATTTCTCATTAATGTACACTCTGCACCCCATCTTGACAGACAAAAAAACAGAAATGTAGATATTTTTGCAAATTTATTAAAAAAGAAAAACTGAAATATCACATGGTCATAAGTATTCAGACCCTTTGTTCAGTATTGAGTAGAAGCACCCTTTTGAGCTAGTAAAGCCATGAGTCTTCTTGGGAATGATGCAACAAGTTTTTCACATGTGGATTTGGGGATCCTCTGCCATTCTTCCTTGCAGATCCTCTCCTGCTCCGTCAGGTTGGATGGTGAACGTTGGTGGACAGCCATTTTCAGGTCTCTCCAGAGATGCTCAATTGGGTTGAGGTCAGGACTTTGGCTGGGCCAGTCAAGAATGGTCACAGAGTTGTTCCGAAGCCACTCCTTTGTTATTTTAGCTGTGTGCTTATGGTCATTGTCTTGTTGGAAGGTGAACCTTCTTCCCAGTCTGAGGTCCAGAGTACTCTGGAAGAGGTTTTCTTCCAGGATATTTCTGTACTTGGCCGTATTCATCTTTCCTTCAATTGCAACCAGTCATCCTGTCCCTGCAGCTGAAAAACACCCTCATAGCATGATGCTGCCACCATCATGTTTCACTGTTGGGATTGTATTGGGGAGGTGATGAGCAGTGCCTGGTTTTCTCCACACATACCGCTTAGAATTAATGTCAAAAAGTTCAATCTTCGTCTCATCAGACCAGAGAATGTTATTTTTCATAGTCTGGGAGTCCTTCATGTGTTTTTTGGCAAACTCTATGTGGGTTTTCATATGTCTTGCACTGAGGAGTGGCATCCTTCGGGCTACTCTGCCATAAAGCCCCGACTGGTGAAGGGCTGCAGTGATAGTTGACTTTTTGGAACTTTCTCCCATCTCCCTACTGCATCTCTGGAGCTCAGCCACAGTGATCTTTGGGTTCTTCTTTACCTCTCTCACCAAGGCTCTTCTCCCACGATTACTCACTTTGGCTGGACGGCCAGGTCTAGGAAAAGTTCTGGTCATCCCAAACTCCTTCCATTTAAGGATTATGGAGACCACTGTGCTCTTAGGAACCTAGAGTGCTGCAGAAATTCTTTTGTAACCTTGGCCAGATCTGTGCCTTGCTACAATTCTGTCTCTGAGCTCCTTGGGCAGTTCCTTTGACCTCACAATTCTCATTTGCTCTGACATGCACTGTGAGCTGTGAGGTCTTATATAGACAGGTGTGTGCCTTTCCTAATCAAGTCGAATCAGTTTAATTAAACACAGCTGGACTCCAATAAAGAGGAGTAGAACCATTTCAAGGAGGATCAGAAGGAAATGGACAGCATGTGAGTTAAATATGAGTGTCACAGCAAAGGGTCTGAATACTTATGACCATGTGATATTTCAGTTTTTCTTTTTTAATAAATTTGCAAAAATATCTACATTTCTGTTTTTTTTCTGTCAAGATGGGGTGCTGAGTGTTTATTAATGAGAAATAAAATGAATTTTTTTTTGCTTTCAGCAAATGGCTGCAATGAAACAAAGAGTGAAAAATTTAAAGTGGTCTGAATACTTTCCATACCCACTGTAATATACACAGTGATGTCACAGTACTGGACTAATGCTATGACATCATTGCACATTGATAATGCACACACAAAAATATCACTGTGTACACTGTGACATCACAGCATATGAAGAAATTAATTATAATGATGTCACATGCAGGCATCAGTAAAGTAATGTAGGTGCTTTCAGTTTTCCACATCCCCTTCCATCATCCATAGTTATCACTAAGTGCAAGATGTCACTCTGACTGTACAGCGCTATGGAGGAATACAGTCAGGGAGGGTGTTCCTCACAGCGCAGCTAGACTGTCAGAAATGCCCTTCTGATGATGGGGCACAGAACTACCGGCACCGATAGCTCAGCGCGCTGTCTGCTTTCTAGCGGTATGTAAAACAGCATATACATGAGGACATGAATGGTCCTCTTTAAGCATGGAGGTGTTAAAATTGCTTCCTGAGTTACAGAATAGTAGAGTGCGTGTATTCCAGGAGTCTCCCACACCCCTCCCCTCTCCATAGACTATTATATGAAAAGTAACTCAGCCTGATAAATAGAGAAGGAACCATTTCTTAAGTACTATACATTTATTTAATTATTTACTTATATGTGGAAGCACACTTTAACTTTAGCTTCAGAACTTTTAGTGTATTGATTGTAAATCTTTATCTTTATGCAGTAAGCTTTATGCCATAGGCAGTTATTCTATGTGTGCGTTATTCTATGACTGTGTGAACAGGGGCGTAACTTGAGGGGGTTCAGAGGGTGCAGTCGCACCAGGGCCCAGGAGCCTTAGGGGACCCATAAGCACTGGCATCAGTATTGAGATTGCAGCTTTCATCTGGCCCATAAACCAAGGAAACCCACAGATTACCCTAACCACACTAAGGTTGATTAAACTCCTTAGCACCCGTAACCATCACTATCAAGAATTCGCTGTAGGGATGAGGTAGGGGGCCCCGGACAAAATATTGCACAGGGGCCCACAAGACTTTAGTTACGTCACTGTGTGTGAAGGTACATTTTTAAAAATATTTAACAGAATAACATACAGTGCTTTGCGAAAGTATTTGGCCCCCTTGAACTTTTCAACCTTTTGCCACATTTCAGGCTTCCAATATAAGGATATAAAATTTTAATTTTTTGGTAAAGAATCAACAACAAGTGGGACACAATTGTGAAGTGGAACGCAATTTAATGGTTATTAATAATAATAATAATAATAATAATAATAATAATAATAATAATAGTCCCACAATGGGGAAATTCAGTGTGTTACAGCAGCAAAGATAAGATAAGCAGATACAAATACAAATACAACATGTACAGGAATGTTCCAAGACAGACAGATAGGAAGTAGCAGAGGAGGTGGGGGAGTTTAACAGGCAGAGAGATATTTCAGTTCTCTGTGTGTAATGATCTCCGCTTAGGTCGGTGTTGGTTGTACAGCCTAACCGCAGCGGGGAGGAAAGACTTCTGATAGCGCTCCTTCTCACACTTAGGGTGGAGCAGTCGGTCACTGACAGTACTGCCCAGCGCGATCACAGTCTCACGCATGGGATGGCACTTCTTCTTCTGCATGGAGCTCACCACGGACAGTATCCTTCTGTCACCCACCACCTGCACTGGGTCCAGTGGGCTCCCCAGGACAGAGCTGGCCCTTCTAATCAGCTTGTCAAGTTTATTTCTGTCCCTGGTTGATATACTGCTCACCCAGCAGGCCACTCCAAAGAAGATGGCTGATGCCACTACCGAGTTGAAGAAAGTACTAAGAAGTGCCCACCAGATTCCAAAGGCTCTCAGCTTCCTAAGCAGGTAGAACCTGCTCTGGCTCTTCCTGTACAGGGCCTCCATATGATCTGCCCAGTCCAGCTTATTATTAAGGAGCAAACCCAGGTACTTATAGGTGTTCACAATCTCGATGCCCGTCCCCAGGATGTCCACTGGTTTTGGAGGGCATCTGCCTTTACGGAAGTCCACCACCATCTCCTTGGTCTTCCCTGCGTTAATCTTGAGGTGGTCCCGGTGGCACCAGTCCACAAAAACCCGGTTCAGTTCTCTGTACTCCCTGTCATCATCGTCTGTGATGAGACCTACTATTGCAGAGTCGTCAGAATACTTCTGTAGGTAGCAGCTAGATGAGTTGCACCTAAAATCAGAAGTGTACAGTGTGAAGAGGAAAAGGGCAAGAACCGTACCCTGAGGTGCCCCTAAAAAAAAATAAAAAACCCTGTAAAAAAATAAAAAACTGAAAAGTGGGGCGTGCAATATTATTTGGCCCTTTTACTTTCAGTGCAGCAAACTCACTCCAGAAGTTCAGTGAGGATCTCTGAATGATCCAATGCTGTCCTAAATGACTGATGATGATAAATATAATCCACCTGTGTGTAATCAAGTCTCCGTATAAATGCTCCTGCTCTATGATAGTCTCAGGGTTCTGTTTAAAGCGCAGAGAGCATCATGAAGACCAAGGAACACACCAGGCAGGTCCGTGATACTGTTGTGGAGAAGTTTAAAGCCGGATTTGGACACAAAAAGATTTCCCAAACTTTAAACATCCCAAGGAGCCCTGTGCAAGCGATCATATTGAAATGGAAGGAGTATCAGACCACTGCAAATCTACCAAGACCCGGCCGTCCCTCTAAACTTTCATCTCAAACAAGGAGAAGACTGATCAGAGATGCAGCCAAGAGGCCCATGATCACTCTGGATGAACTGCAAAGATCTACAGCTGAGCTGGGAGAGTCTGTCCATAGGACAACAATCAGTCGTACACTGCACAAATCTGGCCTTTATGGAAGAGTGGCAAGAAGAAAGCCATTTCTCAAAGATATCCATAAAAAGTCTTGTTTAAAGTTTGCCACAAGCCACCTGGGAGACACACCAAACATGTGGAAGAAGGTGCTCTGGTCAGATGAAACCAAAATCCAACTTTTTGGCCACAACACAAAACGATATGTTTGGCGTAAAAGCAACACAGCTCATCACCCTGAACACACCATCCCCACTGTCAAACATGGTGGTGGCAGCATCATGGTTTGAGCCTGCTTTTCTTCAGCAGGGACAGGGAAGATGGTTAAAACTGATGGGAAGATGGATGGAGCCAAATACAGGACCATTCTGGAAGAAAATCTGTTGGAGTCTGCAAAAGACCTGAGACTGGGACAGAGATTTATCTTCCAACAAGACAATGATCCCAAACATAAAGCAAAATCTACAATGGAATGGTTCACAAATAAACGTATCCAGGTGTTAGAATGGCCAAGTCAAAGTCCAGACCTGAATCCAATCGAGAATCTGTGGAAAGAGCTGAAAACTGCTGTTCACAAACGCTCTCCATCTAAACTCCTTGAGTGCCAGCTGTTTTCCAAGGAAGAATGGGCAAGAATTTCAGTCTCTCGATGTGCAAAACTGATAGAGACATACCCCAAGCGACTTGCAGCTGTAATCGCAGCAAAAGGTGGCGCTACAAAGTATTAACTTAAGGGGGCTGAATAATTTGGCACGCCCCACTTTTAAATTTTTTTTTTTTTTGCAAAAGTTTAAAATATCCAATAAATTTCGTTCCACTTCACAATTGTGTCCCACTTGTTGTTGATTCTACACCAAAAAATTAAAATTTTATATCCTTATGTTTGAAGCCTGAAATGTGGCAAAAGGTTGAAAAGTTCAAGGGGGCCGAATACTTTTGCAAGGCACTGTAGAAAAATAGAATTCATGCAATGGGGTATTCAGCTTGACACTGTTTGCTTGGCACTCTTCTGACTCTATTGTTGTTGGGCACCCTCCTGGATATGCTTCCCTTATTAATGAGGAGACTCAGATGGTAAAGTTAATCAAGACAACCTAACTTTTGTTATATAGCCTTGTTATTTGTATATTGTATTGACTATTACAAGAACTGTAGTATTCTCTTATATGTGTTTTCTCTGTGTTGTTTTTGTAACACATAATAGTCCTTTACTTTTCTCTTGGTTGAACATTGTAATGCACAGTGGCTGTGGCCCTACTGTATCACCTCTGATTTGGCTTTGCACTATTTCAGAGGGTGTTGTCCAAGTGATATCCTCATATTCACCCTTTAACCCCTGTACAGGGATCTGGGCTTCAATGCAGGGAAGTACCATGTTGCTGCTTCTAGGAATAGTCCCATTGTAGATGACATCTGACCCAGGTGGATCAGAAAGTTGCCAAGATATGGTCAAGGGACAGGCCAAGCAGGTTATGTTTGTCACATTAGTCCAAGAAGAGGTCAGGGTAGTTGACACAGAATCAGCTAGAAGAAAGAGATCCCAACTTAGATATCAGGTATTTGGCAGAGAACAGAGAAATACCTTTGCAAAACAGTAACAGGCTTAGAAGTTTTGATGTAGCAGCTTTCTGTAGGACAAGTTGCTTTACATTTCTCAAAGATGCAGGGGATTGGCTGGGAGAAGTCTGCAAAGTTTAGAATTTCATAAAGGGCCAGTGCACCCTACAGTCAGGAATAGAGTGCCCATACCCAGGAATAACAATGCTGCAGGCAAAGAGAGTAAGTTGGCAAGTACGGTCATGCAGAGAAACAGTAACCCCCTTTTTAGGGCTTTATACCCCTGCCAAAACTTCTGCAGAAGAGAAGGCACCTTTGATGTTTTCAGTAGGTTCCCAAAATCTTTACTCTGGACAAAAACTCTTCCAATCCACCAGGTAGTATGCATTCCCTCTGATTCTCTTCATTTCCAATTTGCCCTTGATTTCAAACTCATTTTCAGAACAACTGGTACATGAGCAACAACAGCAGACTTGGAGATGTGGTTGAGTACCAGTGGCTTAAAAAGAGACACATGGAAGATGTTAGGTAGATAAAAAGAGATAATTTTCAAGCTTGACATATAGCCTATACATTCAATACAATTTGCCTATTGGCAAATAATAGCCCATCAACAAATAATCCATTTGCAAGTAAACATATTATATGGTAAAACTTAACTTGTATCTTATATTTAAACATAATGTACATCCCTTAGTGATGATTTAAAAACATATGGACAAATCTTGCTGAATCTGAATACCTACCCAACCTTTAAAATATCGATACTGTTCCTGCAAGCTACTTTATAGATATACAGTTATATATATATATATATATATATATATATATATATATATATACACCAAAATCTGTCTCACAGTCTTTAAAAATGCTTATGGGGCTGTTAAACAAGAGGTGACCATAGCACAATCAGATGATAAGTATGGTTCAGCAGGAAAACATATCTGGGGGGGGGGGGGCATTAGTGGTGTTTTAACCTCTTAATGACACAGCCTATTTTGGCCTTCAGAATGAGGCATACCTTTTTGCTTTGTTCATCCCTGTCTTCTGAGAGCCATAACTTTTAATAAATATGAATTAATACATGGAAGGCAAAATAAACACTTGACAGTGATGTAATAAAACCAAATGGCAAGAAAACCAAGACAACCAACACCTCAAAACCCCAACACGTGTTACACAGTCAGCTTTCTCAAGGTGATTAATTACATTAAATGCATTGAAATGATACAAAAAAAAATAGTTTTGCAGTGTTTAAATTTACATGTAGCAATGTAGCAAATACAATGTAGCGATCTTAGCATTCCATGAGTTGAGTTCCAATGCTGTTTGATTATTGTAGCCTAACACACTATATGTAGTGATAAGCTCCCATTGGGTGTATTTTAACTATCACTCAGTGGGAATAGCTTGAGACCATCAGTTATATAGTTGTGGCTCATTAATCTGATTCAGCAGGGGAGATTATATTTTGTCCTCTGCTGAGCTGAAATACCCTGTAGACATAGTATACCCCATACATTTATTAGGGGTTTTAGGAATGATTTTCCTTTGTCTTTTTTGGGTTTGTTGAGAGCCTACAACTATTAATAACTATTAATATTTATTTCTTTTGCCCTAATGCCATCTTTCAGTGTGACGCTAGGGTGTGCTATACAAACCCTATCTAGGATGAACTGCATGTAACTACTTTGAGTTCCCATCTAGGATCAGCAGAAATAAATTATCTGTGGAAATCCCTATATCGAATGGGCTGTGTATATGTTGAATAAGATCTAGATATCATTTGGTTTTTATTCATGTAGACCGATATAAGAGTTAGTTTTTTAAGTCACAAGACTTCACATTCTTGCTCATTTATTGACAAATTTTCAACGACACCAGAACGCTTTTAGTAAGATTATTAATAAAGGTTCATTTTATTTTGAGACTATTCCCTCTTGCCTATACCCACGTAATCATATGTTTCATAAATAGTTATTGCATCTACAGAGACAGTATTCCTCTGACAGCTTCCGAACCAATTGCATATGAGAGGCAGATGAGGAAAGAAGTTATGGATTTTGGAAAGATGGCACCAGACAAGACTCTCTCCTCTCATGAAAAGACTGTCTAAGATGTTCAGTGAAGTATAAATTAATCTGAGTAGCCAGATTGGGATGAGAAAACCAGCTTTGATTTCAAGAGTTCACCATTCACAAATCAGAGGCCATGAGGCTGTATGGAAAAACAATAAACAGATCATACTAGCTTTCTTCATCTCTACATGGCTTTTCTGTAGCATCCAGTCTTCTCTTCTGACATCTTCCAGTCTTCTCTCCTACCATTTTCCAGTCTTCTGAGTGACATCAACAGTCTTGGGAGACTGGCCTCAGCAATGACACGGGGCCCATCAATGTCATGGCACTTTGACATCGGAGACAAGCCACCTTAGTGTAGTATGAGTTGTTTATTTATTTTTTTCAAATAAATTTTTATTGAAGGATTTTATAAAGAACATACACAAAGGTACAGAAATAAACAGGTAAACAAAATAAGAATGGCAATGCAATAACTAAGTCAAGCATGCAAACAGTAGGCAAATTACAGAATGCCACAAAATACGAAATATGAAAAATTTGTAAACAGGAGGGAATGAGGGAGAAAGGGACCAACCGGTGAAATACCAACAAAAGTACCAAGATGTACAATAGGGAGGAACATGTTTGCGAGAGCAAAGTATGAGTAGTTGTGTGATCCAGCATCAGGAAGGCATAGCCTTATATCAAGGGTGAGGAAGTGGGTGGAGAGATAGCCAAGAGGACCAATTAGAATAGATGGATTTGAGTTTACCTCTTCGGAATGCTATCAGGTGTTCGTGTTTGCAGTTAGAAGAGATTACCAGTGTCTGGCTATTAGTAACTGGGCTGCATGGAGAAGATGGCAAATGAGCGGTCTTAAATTAGGAGAGATGTTGTGAATTCTGAGTAGGAGGAGAGTAAAGGGAGCAGAGGGGACAATGCCAGACTGTATACATCTACTGAGTAGATTAAATGTAGCGTGCCAGAAGGGAACAATGTGTGGGCAACTCCAAAAGATATGGAGAAGTGATCCGACTTGACTGCAACCTCTTCAGCAATGGACGGAGGATGTTGGGTAAATTTTGGAGAGTCCCACTGGAGTATAATACTAACGTAATAAGAGCTTATGATATTTTTCCCAGTGGAAAGCACAAGAGGTGGATTTATGAGCCCAGCCCATGGCACCGTTTCAGTCCAACACATCAAATCTCCTAGCAAAATCAGATTCAGATTCAGTGATGTGTCAGAGCCTGGAGTGGTATGGCTAAATTGACCCTTGGAAGGGAGGATTGAGAGGAAGAGCACCCTGTACGCCAGACATCAAGGGAAACCTGAACTGAGGGGTGGACTATCGGGAGATGCAAAACAAATAAAGGAGGGAAAAGCAAGAAAGCTCTCAAGTTGTGAACGCTGGTGATTCGAGCTTCCATGGCCAGCCAGAATTTGTTATGGGAGTTGCCCCACCAGTATTTCGGATTGTTGAATATAATAGCTAAGTGGTAATGATAGAGGTTAGGGAAACCCATCCCCCCATGACACGAACGTTTTGTCATTGTCGAAAAAGAGATGTGTGGTTTCGCCTGTTGCGTTCATTTGTTTGTGGAGAGAGGTGAAAGTGGACTTAGGATTGGGAATTATTAACGTTCTGAGATAATATAAAATACATGGAAGAATAAGAATTTCGTAAAGAACTATTCTGCCCATCCAAGAGTGTTCAAATTTAGCTAATCTATTTAACTCTACTTGAAGATCGGAGATTAGAGGGGGGAAATTAGCTGCTACTAAAGGAGACACTGAGGGTGTTAGATTAATACCCAAGTATGGGACAGCCTCAGAGTTCGACTGAAAGGGGAAATGACTAGTTATACACTTACGCATTTGAGAGAGAATGTGGATACCTAGTAGCTGGGATTTAGATTATTCAATCCGGTAATAGGAAATCTGGCTAAAGGTGTTCAAAAAGTCCATGACTGCTGGGAGAGATTCAAGGGGTCGCATCAGAGTGAGTATTACGTCGTCTGCAAACAGGTTCAATTTGTGTGATAGTTGACCATCATAGAGACCATGAACCCCCGTGATTAGATCTAATGCTCTCAGCCAGAGGTTCCATAATTAAAGAGAAAGTAAGGGCGGAAAGAGGACACCCCTGGCGAGTCCCATTTGATATCTGAAACAGGGCAAAAAAAACTCCATTGACCAGAACGGATGCCAAAGTGACGGTGTAGAGAGCAGATATGACTGAAAATATAGGGCCCAAGAGCCCGAACCAGTGAAGAGCCTCAAAGGCATATCCCCAATGAACCCAGTCGAATGCCCATTCTGTATCCAAGGATAGGAGCAAAGAAAGCGTTTGCTGTGCATCTGCCACAGCTATCAGGTTTATCAATCTTCTTGCACTATCAGGGACCTGGCGACCCCTGGTAAAGTCCACTTGGTCTCTGCCAATGATACCAGGAAGAATTGAGAGAAGTCTGATAGCCTGTTAGAGATCAGGTTGTAAAGTTTCTGTTAATAATGGCTGAATTCATCAGCAATGGCCTGCAGGGATCTAATTTTAATACCAGATGGATGGGATATTAAGAAAGGTAGCCTTGATTTAGCCTGTAAGATCTTGACTCTATTGGCCATAAGTTTACTAGCCTTGTTGTAGGATTTATAGTAGGACAATCACATTTGTTTATTTAGACATTCAAAGTCCAAAATTTAGAGCTGTCTAAGGTCATTTCTAGCATCTCGCAGGGCATGCTGGAGGGTCAGTGTGGGAGTACCTTTATGCTGTTGCTCTAAAGAGGTTATTTTGTCCATGGCTAATTGTATGTAATTAAGTTTTTGTTTTTTAACTCTAGCAGCATTCTGTATGAGAAGGTCATGTACTGTATATAGACCTTGTAAGAGTTCCAAAGTGAAAACTCATCACGCACTAGGGGAACGTTGATGGCAAAAAACTCCTGAAGGCTAGAAGAAACAGCTTCATTACCAGTTGGCAGAGAAAACATAACATAAACGTTGTTGCACCAACAATATGTTTTGTGGGGGTAAGAAGGGGTTTGGATACCGATATTAATAGGGGCATGATCAGACCAAGTTATATTACCTATGGTACATTGGGAAATATCAGGGAGGAGCCATTTGTCAGTCAAAAACATGTCAATTCGTGTATAAGTTTGATGACTAGAAAAGTAGAATGTGATATCTTATTCTGACGCGTGCAAGCACCTCCAGACATCATGTTAGTCTTCCTGAACAAGCCTGGTATCCAATTGTGGAGTGGGGGGGGGGGGCTGTTACCCTTATAAGTGGTATCAACAGATACGTCATGAATGATGTTAAAGTCTCCACAAATAATACATTTACCTTGAATTTTACATCTGAGTTTCTTACACAAGGAATTTAAAAAAGAAATCTGTGAGGAATTTGGGCAATATACGTTGACTATGGTAAAGGAAACATTATTAAGGGAGCAGATCAGAGCGATAAATCTCCCTTTGGGATCTATAATCAAATTGATCAATTGGAATGCAACAGTATTTCTGATCGCAATAATAACACCAGCTTTCTTCCGGTCTGCATTTGAGAAGAAAATTTGGTTGAAGTATTTATTGGTGAATTTGGGAGAATAATTTTTCTTAAAATGGGATTCTTGCATGCATAATACATCAGCATTAGAAGCAGATGCCTCTTTCCATATTAGAAATCTTTTGTAAGGACTGTTAAAGTCCTTAATATTCATGGACTGAAATTTAATGGACATGGATACACAAGTAGAGTCGCTTCTGTGATGAACCAAGTACACAAGAAAGAAAGATTGCACACAACATTAGGGCAAAGAGTACATACCAGGTAAAGTTGGCCCAGTGGAAAAATGAGGGTAGTATAACCAAGCCATAGAATGGCAAAGGTGAGAACAAATCAACAAAGAATAAACAGAGTAACAACATAATGAGCAGTAAAGTATATTGCGCAAACTCGGGGTGCAGTTTTCAAAAAGAAAAGCATTAGAATGTTTGCTATGTCATAACTGTAGAAGATCCTCAAGTAATCTCAGAGGTCAGGTTCCAGATGGGAGTCAACTTGGAGGGATAGCTGGGTTTGTGTAGGGAGGAGTCCAACCCCCATTGCTGGAGTAATTTCGTCCCTTGGTCCAGGGAAGAGAAAACATGGGAAACGTCATTGCGGAATACAATTACTTTCACTGGAAAACCCCACTTGTAAGGTATAGAGTGATGTCTTACAGCTTGAGTTATCAGAGCAAGTTTCTTTCATGCTGCAATGGTCGCTTGAGATAGATCGGTGAACAATTTGATATTTTGGAATGGGGCAGGAAAGGCAGACAGTTTCCTAGATGCCAACATAAGTTGATCCTTCACGTAGTAGAAGTTTATTCATGCAATGGCATCACGATGTACAGAGTCAGGTAGGTTCTTTGGTTTAGAAAACCTATGTGCAAAGTCCAAAATGAGATAGTGGGTGTTGCGGGCAGTATGTCGATGTGTGGACCACAGAGATAAAATAATGATGGTGGCTGGTCCACATGGTCGTAGTAGGCCACAAACAGTTTTATCCAGCCCGTACCATGGATGGTGCCTGCTAGATCTTCAGGAGTAGTCACAGAGGCTTGGGGGAGACCCTCAGGGTATAACAGGAAAATCAGAGCATGATGAAGGAAATTATACCTGGATTTAGAAATCCAGGTAGAAGGGCTCTGAATGGTGCATCCTCTCACTTGGCTAGCTAGCCACATCCCCCTTGTTTATTATTTTTCTGCCCCTCCTTGGGATATTCCTGGAATGCTGCTACTAGTCCTTTTTTTATTCCAGAATAGTTCCGAAGGATGAGTGTGGAATTGTATAGCATACTGGTCCACAGTTCTAGTTTCCTGGCATTATTGGAGAAGGGCTGATGCTGACGAAGAGGTATGCCCTGGTTCTTCAAACACTGAGTAGAAAGTGGTAAGGAATATCTGCACATTGAGGCTAAGGCCCCACATAGCGGGCCGCAACCAAAAACCAATGCAGGAAAAACTACTGCAGTTAGCGTTTTTTCCCACAGCACTTTTTACAGAAACTCCGCAGAGTTTTTCTCTGTGGACTTTCTGCTTCAATTATACCTATACGGAAACCGCCAGCATTTCCATAGGCATAATTGACATGCTTCAATTTCCAAAAATGCAACAGTTTTGAAAATCGCAGCATTTCTGCTGCGGGTATTTTCTACAATGTGTGTATGGGATTCGCTAGGGACTGTAAAATGCAGCGGTTTATGCCATGTGGGGCTTCAGCCTAAAAGTGAAAAGGTCCACAAAAATGTTTAGTACATTTCAGAGTATCTCCTGTCAGCAAGGAAACTATGAATGCCACCTCAGCACATCCAGTGGGAAACAGGTGCGCATACAATTCAAACAAAAATTACTCATTGATTTATAAACTTTGGCAAGAATTGGGATTCCCTTTACAGCATGGAGCTAGAAGCAAATACATTGCACAACCACTGGAGGTTGAACAGTATGCAGACAGTTGTATAGCCTATCGCACTGGCTCGGCTGCAGATTGCACACAAGCAGGTACTGCTATAGATTTGGCATTCATGCATGAAGATTTTGGTGTCCATGAATTGCAGCAACTGGTTTTGATATTTGTGTTGGTGCATTAACTCTTTATAGATATCTTGCATGTCAGACTCACCTATGTGACTTGGCTTTGTGCTACTCCTGATGACGTTGTCTAAATGGTCTTTTGGTATTCACCCTGGATCTAGTCTTCACTACCAGGACTCTGGGGTAGTACCTGTGTAGGTGACAACTGACCCAGTAATTGAGCATAGGTCAGGGCAGGCAGCACAGAATTAGGTATGAGAAAAAGATTCAAGGTCAAGAAACAGGCAGAGAACTGAGAAACACCTTGGCAGCATACTAGCATATTAGGAAGCTTTTTTTCAAACCCTACTGTGTGAGACAAACTGATTTGAAAGCCCACAGGTATGAAGATTGGCTGGGAGCAGACTGAAGGTTTAGAATTTTTTATAGGGCTATTACATTCCGATAAGCAAGGAATGGAACAGTGTGCCCATGACCAGGAACAATAATGCAGTGGGCAAAGACTGGGTACTGGCAACCTGGCCAGACAGCTCAACAGACATTTCCACATATGTGTTATAAACTTTTTTCTGATATTGTGTCACAAAGTTATAGCCTATATATTTTTATTTGCGGCTATCCAGTGTTTATTTTTTGAACTGCAGTCTTTCAAGGGTTTTGCTAGAATGTCATAATATTTATTTGAATTGGTTTAATGAAAAATTGCTGCGTTTTAACTTAATTAAAATTTTTGAACAGAGTTAAGTGTGGGCACATCTGTATAATATGATACCACTTGTCCCAACATGCTGTTTTATGAATCTATGCATATAAATATTTAAGTGTTGCTACTTCAGTAGATGAATATTGGCTTTTGGATATATAGAAAGAATTGCACCTTTGAGTCGCTGTGTGATGTATCAAGTCTATAGTAATGAGTATATTTAATTTATCTTTATTATTGTATTAAGTTGCAATCTGATTTTTCCTAGGTACTTATGTGTACATTTTAGTTCACATTTTTCTTTATTTTCAGGATTTGGTATTTACTTTGAGTTGATTTAAGAAAATCTGTCAATTAATTAAATTTGTCAATTTGATTCATTGGTGGATATGTAAAATCGAAATTTGAGTGAATTCTCAAATCAAGACTAGTAGTTCACTATTCCTTTTTATGACTTCTATTTTAGCGGAGATTATGCTTACAATTACATTAGGCCTTTTGTAGCAGCTCATGTTTTCTTATTGAATTTAATGGGTTTTTTTAAAACTAAATGCAGTTTTACATGCAATACAATATTGCTGGAAATGGGGCGGGCCTAGCTGTGGACTGCAATGGCCGCATAGTCTCAGAGCTCTTGGTCTGAGTCTAACACAGAGACATTATAGGCGACGAGCCCGTGGCCTTTGGGCACAGAATTTTACAGCAAAAAGTGCCTTACCTTCGGGGATGCCGAGAAGGAAAAAGTCGGCGGTGAGAATCTCGGATTTCTATTTCCCCCCATGGGGGGGGGGGGGAGGACCAGCATGGAGAAGGCCCGCGCCTGGAAACAGAATCTAGGGCCTCGACTCCACCGCGTGACCCTCCGGAGGAAACAAGCACGCTCTCCGCTCACAAGAGAGCGCTCTCAGCTCCATCCTTACCGCAGCTGCTGGACGGCGCGGCCGTGGAGCTACCTGGGCCTTCTCCCCGGCAGGCCGGGGCCTACAATAGAAGCGGGCCTCCGCAGGTCGGGCGCTTTGGGATCTGCGGGCCTATCCGGCCTGGGGACACACCAGTCGCCTACCGCCAGCCTGGCTAAGCAGAGACCAAGACTCCAGGATAGCGACTCCCAGGATGGCGAGGTGAGCAACAATGTGCAGCCTACCCCCCCCACCCACTGATTTTTTTGCAGAAATCCCAGAGACAGAGAACCCACTCACTGAGGCCTCTATGAAATATATGCTCATGACTTTCTGCAAATCATTAAAAACGGACATGTCTCTCATGGTAAAGCCATTAGATAGAGATATTCAGGAACTGAAAACCGTACAGTTCATGTTGAATCCAAAATGGCGGTATTTGCGACATCACACAATGCATTAATAGATGCTCACTATGAGATGGAGTCAGATGTGTCGTTTTTGAAAGCTAAAGTAGCAGACTTAGAGGATCGCTCACGGAGAAATAATCTGAAATTTAGAGGGATTCCGGAGTCGGTCTCTGCGAATAATTTGACGATGTTCCTCCAAGATCTGATCCGCTCGCTCCTACCGAATCTTACAGAGATGGATTTAATTATTGATAGAGCTCATAGAGTCCCCAAGCCATCTCATCTAGATGAAGCAATACCCAGGGATGTTCTTGCTAAAATCCATTTTTATCGCACCAAAGATCTGGTTTTGATGACTTCCCGAAAGCTGGGGCACTTACCTGAACCATATCACAAAGTATCTATTTACTTGGATCTATCAGCCACGACACTGCAATTGCGGCCGCAATTCATCCCTATTACAGCAGCTTTACGCCAGCACCACATTTTATACAAGTGGGGATTTCCGGTCAGTGTGATCATTACCCGAGACAACACGGTGCATGTCGTTAAAACTTTGGAAGAAGGAAATCGTCTGCTTCACAAATGGAACATTCCGAATGTCGAGATACCACCCAAACAACCACCTGGTCCTGTGTCGGATGGTTGGCACCAAGTGAGGGCCCAAAGACGTCCACGCAAAGGGCTACAAAGCTAAAGACTCACCTTTTCTTGGATTTCGTATGTCCACTGTCGTTGAACTTATCCCCCCAGGATTACGACAGCCGCTGGTCCGCTGTACCATACTCTTTTTTTTTCTCTTTGTTTGGTTTTGCCACGAAGGTTTACCCATTGGTTTTGTAATTTGCATGTTTTTTTTTTTTTTTTTATTACTGGTTCTGGCACATTTGGCGTAGTGAACATGAAGGGTGGAAACTGTTTCTCTTCAAGCCAACAGTGACACCTACTGGTATAAGTGGTTGTGGTAAGAATCTCAAAGCATTTCTAACTGTGTATCATGGTACTTAAGATTATGTCCATGAATGTCAGAGGTTTGAACTCCCCTCAGAAAAGAGCCAATTTATGGCGTGAGGCCCGAGGGCAGAACTGTGACATTCTTGCACTACAAGAGACACATCTTTTAAGGGCAGACGCTTTTCGCATTAATCACCCAGCATACCCACATGTGTTTCATGCTCACTACTCCTCAAAACATAGGGGCACATTGATTGGAATTAAGGACTCGGTAGCGTTTCAATTGTTATCTCAATACGCTGACCCGGGAGGGCGATTTGTTATAGTAGTATGCATTATTAACAATGTCACCTATACGCTGGTATCAGTTTATGCCCCAAATAGGAAACAGGTGGCATTTCTAGGGAGACTAGTGAGGGCGGTAGGAAAGAGGAAGCAGGGATGTTTAATATTAATGGGAGACTTCAATATGGCCCCGGACCCGCAAGTAGATACCACGTCTGGTATACTAACACGTCACCCCTCCTTATCACAGGCTATATGGCGCTATGAACTATTTGATATCTGGCGTATCTTGCATAATTCTGAAAGAGATTATACATATCATTCCACGGTACATAATAGCTATTCACGAATAGACTTGTTCCTGGTTGAGCAATCTAGCATTCCCCTTGCTAAGCAGTCCGAGATATCTCAAATAACTTGGTCAGACCATGCAGCGATAACCCTGTCCATAGCTGAAAAATACGAAGCTGCTAGAACATATCTGTGGAGGTGTAGTGACTTTTTAATGTCACAGCCAAAGTTAAAAGCAACGGTAGAGAACGACTTGAAGGAATTCTTTCAGATTAATGCCCCCTCTGCTCCTGGCCCTGAAATATTGTGGAATTCTCACAAGGCCTTTATTAGGGGAACGTTTATTCGCCTAGGGCATATTGAAAAAAAAAAAATAGGATGGCAGAAATAGATCGTCTGCTCCGTCAGATAAGAATTATAGACACCAGCAATAAACAATCTCCGTCTCACTCATGTGCAACGGAATTAATAGCTTTACGCCAGCAGTTAACTGCTTGCCTATTGCATAAATATGAGAAAAACCTGAAAAAGATTAGAGCCACATATTACTCTCAATCTAACAAGGCGGGCAAACTTCTAGCATCCAAGCTGAAACAAAAGCAGGCAAAATCCAGGATTCCATTTATGTATAGCAAGGATGGTACATACAAAATCTATGACCCTATTGGCATTGCTAACGCCTTTAAACATTTTTATGAAGGCCTTTACAACCTAGCGGACAACTCCTCGACAGTCCCCCCGACAACCCAGGATATTGAACGATTCCTCAAGGCGGCTCAACTACCCGCACTCACGGAGTCACAGCTGGACTCCTTGAACGCGCCTATTACCTCAGCAGAATTATTATCCATCATTAAATCACTGCCATCACATAAGTCTCCGGGCCCTGACGGCCTTACTAATGAATATTATAAATGCTTTTTCCCAGCCCTGATGAGCCCGCTGCTGTCATTTCTGACGGCCGTGGTTGATTCTGGGGTCATCCCAAAAGAAAATCAAGAAGCCCTGATAGTTACGTTGCCAAAGCCTGGCAAACCCGCCACTAGCCCCCAGAACTTCAGACCAATATCGCTATTGAACACAGATTTAAAAATCTACGCTAAATTAATAGCGAGCCGACTGGCACTCTGTCTCCCAAGTTTGATAAATTATGATCAAGTGGGATTTGTTAAAGGGAGACAATCATATGATAATACCAGACGTATATTGAATATAATACACCATGTCGACTCTAGAAAGGAAAAGGCGGTGATCCTTGCATTGGACGCAGAGAAGGCGTTCGACCGCATTTGCTGGTCGTATGCCTTTTCGGTGCTTAGAAGTATGGGGTTTTCTGGAGCTATCTTGAGAGCGATTGAGGCGTTATACTCAGCACCTTCTGCGAAGGTGTTCACTAACGGAGTAGTCTCGGATCCATTCCTCATTACGAATGGGACCAGACAGGGATGCCCCCTATCACCCCTGATATTTGTTCTTTCTATAGAGCCTTTAGCCCAAATACTCAGATTGGACCCGAGAGTGGGAGGCATTGACATAGGAGGTAAATCTCACCTTATATCATTATATGCTGATGATATTATCCTCACTCTGTCTAATCCGCAACTATCTATTCCTCATCTTATGGACACTATTAGTACTTTTGGGCAATTATCATTTTATAAATTAAACATGGCCAAATCACAGGCATTACCTTTCAATGTCCCTCCACCCTTGCTCCAGCATCTACAATCGACTTATGATTTTGATTGGAGGAAGGACAGTGTTCAGTATTTGGGGATACAGGTGACAACATCATTAGGAACCCTCTACAAAAGTAACTGTATCCCAATGTTAAAAATATTGCAAGAAGAGACCGAACGAATGTCTAAAATGGATGTTTCTTGGATAGGACGGGTAGCGGCTTTTAAGATGCTGCTATTGCCTAGACTATTGTACTTGTTCCGTACGCTCCCAATATCCATTCCGGTTTCCTTTTTTGAGACAGCACAAAGGGTGATTTCAAAATATGTGTGGAATGGTAGGAGACCTAGAATCAATAAAAGCTTTTTATTTAAGCAACGAGAGGCAGGAGGGTTGGGAGTACCAGTGGTGAGGAATTACTATATAGCATCACTGCTCATTTTGTTCTTTGTTTTTGTATTTTGAAAAATTGAATAAAAAATATTGAAACTAACTGCTGGAAATGCATTTGCCTACATTTGATCCCAGGAATGTCTGCCAAGTAAAGTTTCTTAATTACAAAATATTATTCCATCAATAGTGTCATCCCATTAAATTAATGAAACTATTGATTGGAATTAAACAGTACATTCAAATCGTATAATGCTATTTCGAGATCAGATTAGTCTTTTTTATCAGTCTATATTATTATAGGTTGATGAAAATATGGAGAACAATATATATAATCTAAATGCACACAATGAAGCAATGTCAAGCAAGGTTTTTGCTTTACTACGATGAAGGTGAACATAAATTTAAAGTGCATAAAAAAAAAGTTGATATTAGATAATGCATTAACCTAATCTCCTTTACTTTTACATCTCATTTATCAACACATTTTAATGCAAAATTGCACTGAAGAGGTTAAGATACTGTACTCAATGTTCATCTTGTCACAAACTCTCTGTCTCCAGCCTCGGTTTTGTTAATAGAGTAACATAACCTCTATAGCGCTGAAGAAAGCCAGAACTAAATTAGAACAGTTCTTTTTCTGGTATTATCTGACAAAATGACCCAAAGCACTAGTAGTAGATGCATACAGAATCAAATTATAAAAGTTTTAAAATAGAAATAAATAGTCCATGGAGCCGACTTTATTATTTTAGTGTTCAAAGACATTCAAATTATTTTTGAGTTGTTACATGCAATAATATGAAGTGTTTTTGTACTGGTTATGAATGACTTAGAAATATATTTGTATGAAATGTCCCCCCCTCCCATTTCAAATCTGAAATTACTTTCTCATAAAATTTCTATGATCATTTAGAGTATATTATTCTTTAATTAAAAAATGAAATACAAAGCCACAGATAAAAAAAAGCTTTTAAATGTAGGTCCGAATTAAGTCTTTTCTATAATTTAAGGGCCAGTCTGTAAAAAAAATAAAAAATAAGCAAAGAGTATATGTAATATATAAAAATTGACAAATATAATTAAAGGTTTATTTTAGGATAACACAAATTATATATAGAAAAATGGCATGAAAAGAATTGTTGGACACAAATAATTTCACAAAAAATTATTTGACAGCATACAGTCAAGAAAAAGTTTGGGCACCCCTATTAATCTTAATCATTTTTAGTTCTAAATATTTGGGGTTTGCAACAGCCATTTCAATTGATATATCTAATAACTGATGGACACAGTAATATTTCAGGATTGAAATGAGGTTTATTGTACTAACAGAAAATGTGCAATATGCATTAAACCAAAATTTGACCGGTGCAAAAATTTGGGTACCCTTATCATTTTATTGATTTGAATACTCCTAACTACTTTTTACTGACTTACTGAAGCACAAAATTGGTTTTGTAACCTCACTGAGCTTTGAACTTCATAGCCAGATGTATCCAATCATGAGAAAAGGTATTTAAGGTGGCCAATTGCAAGTTGTTCTCCTATTTGAATCTCCTCTGAAGAGTGGCATCATGGGCTCCTCAAAACAACTCTCAAATGATCTGAAAACAAAGATTGTTCAACATAGTTGTTCAGGGGAAGGATACAAAAAGTTGTCTCAGAGATTTAACCTGTCAGTTTCCACTGTGAGGAACATAGTAAGGAAATGGAAGACCACAGGGACAGTTCTTGTTAAGCCCAGAAGTGGCAGGCCAAGAAAAATATCAGAAAGGCAGAGAAGAAGAATGGTGAGAACAGTCAAGGACAATCCACAGACCACATCCAAAGAGCGCAGCATCATCTTGCTGCAGATGGTGTCACTGTGCATCGGTCAACAATACAGCACACTTTGCACAAGGAGAAGCTGTATGGGAGAGTGATGTGAAAGAAGCCGTCTGAAAGCACGCCACAGAGTCGCCTGAGGTATGCAAAAGCACATTTGGACAAGCCAGCTCATTTTGGAAGAAGGTCCTGTGGACTGATGAAACAAAGATTGAGTTGTTTGGTCTTACAAAAAGGCGTTATGCGTGGCGTCAAAAACACACAGCATTCCAAGAAAAACACTTGCTACCCACTGTAAAATTTGGTGGAGGTTCCATCATGCTTTGGGGCTGTGTGGCCAATGCCGGCACCGGGAATCTTGTTAAAGTTGAGGGTCGCATGGATTCAACTCAGTATCAGCAGATTCTTGAGAATAATGTACAAGAATCAGTGACGAATTTGAAGTTACGCCGGGGATGGATATTTCAGCAAGACAATGATACAAAACACAGCTCCAAATCTACTCAGGCATTCATGCAGAGGAACAATTACAATGTTCTGGAATGGCCACCCAGTCCCCAGACCTCAATATCATTGAACATCTGTGGGATAATTGAAGCGGGCTGTCCATGTTCGGCGACCATCAAACTTAACTGAACTGGAATTGTTTTGTAAAGAGGAAGGTCAAAAATACCTCATCCAGGATCCAGGAACGATTAAAAGCTACAGGAAGCGACTAGAGGCTGTTATTTTTGCAAAAGGAGGATCTACTAAATATTAATGTCACTTTTCTGTTGAGGTGCCCATACTTTTGCACCGGCCAAATTTTGGTTTAATGCATATTGCACATTTTCTGTTAGTACAATAAACCTCATTTCAATCCTGAAATATTACTGTGTCCATCAGTTATTAGATATATCAAATTGAAATGGCTGTTGCAAACACCCAAATATTTAGAACTAAAAATGATTAAGATTAATAGGTGCCCAAACTTTTTCATATGACTGTATATGAAATTTATAACAATTAAATTAACACATGCTAAAAAAAACAGCTAAATAGTATCTGGTCCTAAAAAAAACAAAATACCCTGGACCTGTACCAGTTAAAATATTTTGAACCTTTATATTAGAAAAAAAAAATCTATGTACTGTTTATGGGAACTAAATGCTTCAATGGTTACAGCTTCCATACCTTGGGTAGAGTTTTCCATACTACTGAGAGACAAAAAGTCATGGGAAACTGAAGACTTGACAGCTAAAGCTTGTGATGATTAGTAATGGTAGTGATATTAAAGGAAATGCCATAAAACTTGATAAAAAAAAACCCTCTAAATTATAGAATGCAAATAAAACAAATCAAATACAGTGCTGGCCAAAAGTATTGGCACCCCTGCAATTCTGTCAGATAATACTCAGTTTCTTCCAGAAAATGATTGCAATCACAAATGCTTTGGTAATAATATCTTCATTTAATTTGTCTTCAATGGAAAACCACAAAAAGAATTGTCAAAAAGCCAAATTGGATATAATTCCACACCAAACATAAAAAAGGGGGTGGACAAAAGTATTGGCACCCTTTGTAAAATCATGTGATGCTTCTCTAATTTGTGTCATTAACAGCACCTGTTACTTACCTGTGGCACATAACAGGTGGTGGCAATAACTAAATCACACTTGCAGCCAGTTGAAATGGATTAAAGTTGACTCAACCTCTGTCCTGTGTCCTTGTGTGTACCACATTGACCATGGAGAAAAGAAAGAAGACCAAAGAACTGTCTGAGGACTTGAGAAGCAAAATTGTGAGGCAGCATGAGCAATCTCAAGGCTACAAGTCCATCTCCAAAGACCTGAATGTTCCTGTGTCTACCGTGCGCAGTGTCATCAAGAAGTTTAAAGCCCATGGCACTGTGGCTAACCTCCCTAGATGTGGACGGAAAAGAAAAATTGACAAGAGATTTCAACGAAAGATTGTGCGGATGGTGGCTAAAGAACCTCGACTAACATCCAAACAAGTTCTAGCTGCCCTGCAGTCCGAGGGTACAACAGTGTCAACCTGTACTATCCGTCGGCGTCTGAATGAAAAGGGACTCTATGGTAGGATACCCAGGAAGACCCCACTTCTGACCCAGAGACATAAAAAAGCCAGGCTGGAGTTTGCCAAAACTTACCTGAGAAAGCCAAAAACTTTTTGGAAGAATGTTCTCTGGTCAGATGAGACAAAAGTAGAGCTTTTTGGGAAAAGGCATCAACATAGAGTTTACAGGGAAAAAAAAGAGGCCTTCAAAGAAAAGAACACGGTCCCTACAGTCAAACATGGCGGAGGTTCCCTGATGTTTTGGGGTTGCTTTGCTGCCTCTGGCACTGGACTGCTTGACCGTGTGCATGGCATTATGAAGTCTGAAGACTACCAACAAATTTTGCAGCATAATGTAGGGCCCAGTGTGAGAAAGCTGGGTCTCCCTCAGAGGTCATGGGTCTTCCAGAAGGACAATAACCCAAAACGCACTTCAAAAAGCACTAGAAAATGGTTTGAGAGAAAGCACTGGAGACTTCTAAAGTGGCCAGCAATGAGTCCAGAGCTGAATCCCATAGAACACTTGTGGAGAGATCTCAAAATGGCAGTTTGGATAAGGCACCCTTCAAATCTCAGGGACCTGGAGAAATTTGCCAAAGAAGAATGGTCTAAAATTCCAGCAGAGCATTGTAAGAAACTCATTGATGGTTACCAGAAGCGGTTGTTCGCAGTTATTTTGTCTAAAGGTTGTGCTACCAAGTATTAGGCTGAGGGTGCCAATACTTTTGTCCGGCCCATTTTTGGACTTTTGTGTAAAATGATCAATGATTTGACTTTTTTTTTCATTCTCTTTTGTGTTTTTTCATTGCAAGCAAAATAAATGAAGATATTATTACCAAAGCATTTGTGATTGCAATCATTTTCTGGAAGAAATTGAGTATTATCTGACAGAATTGCAGGGGTGCCAATACTTTTGGCCAGCACTGTAGCCTCAATCCTTCCAAACATACATCCTCCATAAGAAAAACAAAGTACATCCTCTTTGAAGTCTACTGTATGTTTTTACATATCTGGACATGATAAACAACACCTGGTCTTTAGGATGTTTTAAAATTTGGTAAATCTAACCTGATACAAACAACAACACACAATAGACTTCATAATTTCTTAAGAAATCTTATAAGGCTATTTCTTATGTTTTGGATATAGCAGGGAAAAACCAGGAGTTTATTTGCTTTGTACAAGATGCACTGCATTTTATTTTTAGACATAATGCTTTTAAGTTCGGGGAGCAGTGGTATCTTCAGAAAACTGGTACAGCTATGGGTACTCCCCTTGCGCGTGCACGCTGGAAAATATATTCCTGGCAGAATTTGAAAGGCACTATATTTTTATAACTACAAACTTGACAAACAAATGGTGAAGAAATGTTTGTGTCCTAAAATAATAATGTAAGGTTTGCCTGAAAGAACACTTTTAAAAAATCTTTGCAATCTTTATTATGACAAATACAGTGGGGAAAAAAAGTATTTAGTCAGCCACCAATTGTGCAAGTTCTCCCACTTAAAAAGATGAGAAAGGCCTGTAATTGACATCATAGGTAGACCTCAACTATGAGAGACAGAATGAGAAAACAAATCCAGAAAATCACATTGTCTGATTTTTTAAGAATTTATTTGCAAATTATAGTGGAAAATAAGTATTTGGTCACCTACAAACAAGCAAGATTTCTGGATCTCACAGACCTGTAACTGCACCTGTTTGAAATTATCAGTATAAAAGACACCTGTCCACAACCTCAAACAGTCACACTCCAAACTCCACTATGGTGAAGACCAAAGAGCTGTGGAAGGACATCAGAAACAAAATTGTAGACCTGCACCAGGCTGGGAAGACTGAATCTGCAATAGGCAAGTATCTGTGGGAACAATAATTAGAAAATGGAAAACATAAAAGATCACTGATAATCTCCCTCGATCAGGGGCTCCACACAAGATCTCACCCCGTGGGGTCAAAATGATCACAAGAATGGTAAGCAAAAATCCCAGAACTACACGGGGGGACCTAATGAATGACCTGCAGAAAGCTGGGACTAACGTAACAAAGGCTACTGTCAGTAACACACTACGCCGCCAGGGACTCAGATCCTGCAGTGCCAGATCTGTCCCCCTGCTTAAGCCAGTACATATCCGGGCCCGTCTGAAGTTTACTAGAGAGCATTTGGATGTTCCAGAAGTGTATTGGGAGAATGTCATATGGTCAGATGAAACTAAAGTAGAGCTGTTTGGTAGAAACACAAGTTGTCGTGTTTGGAGGAGAGTGAATGCTGAGTTGCATTCAAAGAACACCATACCTACTGTGAAACATGGGGGTGGCAACATTATGCTTTGGGGCTGTTTCTCTGCAAATGGACCAGGATGACTGATTCGTGTACATGAAAGAATGAATGGGGCCATGTATCGTGAGATTTTGAGTGCAAAACTCCTTCCATCAGCAAGGACATTGAAGATGAAATGTGGCTGGGTCTTTCAGCATGACAATGATCCCAAGCACACCACCAGGGCAACGAAGGAGTGGCTTTGTAAGAAGCATTTCAAGGTCCTGGAGTGGCCTAGCCAGTCTCCAGATCTCAACCCCATAGAAAACCTTTGGAGGGAGTTGTAAGTCCATGTTGCCCAGCGACAGCCCCAAAACATCACTGCTCTAGAGGAGATCTGCATGGAGGAATAGGCCAACATATCAGCAACAGAGTGTGCCAACCTTGTGAAGACTTACAGAAAATGTTTGACCTCTGTCATTGCCAACAAAGGATATATAACAAAGTATTGAGATGAACTTTTGTTATTGACCAAATACTTATTTTCCACATAATTTGCAAATAAATTCTTTAAAAATCAGACAATGTGATTTTCTGGATTTGTTTTCTCATGTTGTCTCTCATAGTTGAGGTCTACCTATGATGTCAATTACAGGCCTCTCTCATCTTTTTAAGTGGGAGAACTTGCACAATTGGTGGCTGACTAAATACTTTTTTTCCCCACTGTATGCCTTTGTCCTTTTAAAAAACAGCTGTTAAAATGGATGAATTTGCATATTAGATAAGAAGGAGGATCATCCTAAATTTTTATGATAACCACTGTAGTTCATGATATTTTGTGTATTTATGTTTTTAAATGCATGGTCTGGTCTGGGGATTATGATGCATGCACACTTCGCGCTGGGAGCTTGGTATGCGGGGATTGGTGTATGCTGACATGGCTGTGTGTGGACGGTGCCTTTTTATGACGTGCATGATCACAATCGCGTCATCAGCCTGTAGAAGTGTGTGTTGCCCCATTGCTGTTGGGCTCTATACCTGGCTATACCTGTTTTTACTGCTGCACGAATAAAGAGTTTTGGAGTCTGGAAAAAAGTAGCCGCTGCTGTTGTTCTTTTGAATGGATGTTCCTTGTGCTTAACAGCGTGCCCCTGGACTGACTCGCAGCATCTGTCAGATAAAGTACTCCTATGAACATGTGTTTTGGTGTCCGATATAAAAGTGAGCAGTGTCCACCATATTTTCTTTTTGTGGTGATACTTTCATTATATATTTAACAAAAATGAAGTCAAAATGGAAAAGCCATGTGTGAAAAACTAAGCACAGCTCATTAAGCAATAGCTTGCAGAGCTACCTTTAGCAGCAATATCTTGAAGTAATCATTTTCTATATGGTTATCAGTCTCTCACATCATTCTGGTTTAATTTTGGCAAGTGTGGCACTGTGTATTATTGTCAAACATCTCCACTTTGATCTCCTTTCTCCAACAGACATTGGTTCTGAAGCCAAAATCTTGTGGTTTGATACAGATGCAACTTTGTAAACTAGGGGGGGGTTCTGGGAATTTTTAATTTATTACATATCCTTAAGATCATGCAACAATTGAAGATCCATGAGGGTGTGACAGGCAGGACCCAGGCAGCCCAGCTGGACCAGCTGTCTGAGTGTCACTTCCGTTTTACAGGCTATGTGATGTCACATTCATCAATCCACTGGTCTGATCATGTCTCAGTCCTATTTATCATTAAAAGTTTTATTGAATTTTCAAAATTTACAGCAAAAGTATAATGGAAAGTATGTGAAATCCACAACAGGGTAGAGGGGGAGGGAGGAAGGAGAGAACGGGGGGGGGGGGGTGCAGAAACAAAGCTAAGAACGCAGGAGGAGAAGAATGTCTGTCTGAAAGGCGGGGAGTAGTTAAAGGTGTTCCATAGCAGCCACACTTTTTGATGGACACTATCATCCTGTCTCAATTCAGCCATCATGTCATCCTTGCACATAATGTACAGGATCTCTTGAAGCCAGAGTATGAGGGTTAGAGGTGAGGGTGACTTCCATAATCTGGGGATAATAGATCTAGCCGCTACTAGAAGGAAGCTGATCAGTTTACAAGTATGTTTACGAAATTTGTGGGGAAAAATAGAGAGGAGGAGAAAATCTGGGTAATCCTTCAATTCAACATCTGTGACCTTAATGACTCCACGGAATTCATGCCAGAAAGAATGAAGCAGGGGGCAGTTTCACCAGACATGGAGCATAGTGCCACGATCATTGTTGCATCTCCAGCATTGATCAGAGGCTGTAGGAAAGATCTTATGAAGGACCGAAGGAACTCTGCACCAGCGTGATAGGATTTTATAATTAGTTTCCTGGGCCCTGCACGAGATGGAAAATTTATGGCACAATTGCAAGGCTATGAGCCATACATCTGGTGGAAAGGAAATCCCCAGTTCCCATTCCTATGCAGATGTGAAGGAGGGCAGAGGGTCATGTTTGACATTAGAGAATAAGCTGTAGATAGTAGAGAGAGAGGGGTGTGGGGTGATAGATGAGGTGCAAAAGCATTCAAATGGGTGAAATGGTATGTGCAGGTTATGGGTCTTCTTGAGAGCAGAGTAGAAATGTTGAAGTTGTAAGTAATTCCAGTGGGTGGACTGAGATCTGTTGATTTGGGTAATTAAGTCATTGTAGGGAAGGAGAGAGGCCGGGGACTTGGGAGAATCTGAGAGGCATTGGGGTTGTGGGGGCAGAGAAAGAGGGGGACGTAGGGCTGCAGGAAAGTCTGGATTTCCCGAGATGGGAGTCAGAGGTCCATTGTTCATGAAAAGTCGTGCGGTGGTACGGTATATGCGGAAGACACCCAGGACTTGTCAGGCAATGAACGGGAGAGAGGAGGTAGCTCTGTCAGACCAGTGCCGTCTATGGAGCCACGCTAAGGACAGGAGTGGGAGTGGAGTCAAAGAGCTCTCCAGAGCAACCCAGAGTTTAGAGTGGGTGGCATGGTGCCAGTCTAGAATCCGAGCGGTGACTGCAGTTAAATAATTCGTACAGTCTGGGACGACAAGGTTGCTAGTTTGTTTAGACTTCACCATGGTGTGTTTGGCTTATCTGGGCCTCGAAGCCAACCAAAATAAATTCGAAAACAGCCTCTGAATCAAGGAAAGGAAGTCCTTAGGGAGGACAGCAGGGAGTCTGTCTGGAAGAAGTAAAGAAGTCTAGGGAAGGCATTGGCCCTGCCAATAAAGACCCTTGGTGCCCCACCGGATAAGGTCAGATTGGAGAATACATAACAGAGGGAGGAAGTTTAGGGTATAAATATCGGAGAAGGAGTTGGGGAAGTGGACACCCAGATATTTAAAGGCTCTGGGAGACCACATAAACGGGAAAACTGAGAATAGTGAGTGGACTAAAGTTGTTGAGTGCTGTGCTTTTGGAGAGGTTAATCTTATAATTGCTGAAAAAACCATAGCTGTTAATTTTGCGGAGGATGGAGGGGGAGCATTGTAAGAGGTTGGGTGATAAAGAGAAGGACGTCATCCACAAACGCCAAGATTTTTATATGAAGATGTCCAGCACGTAGGACCTGGATGTCAGGATTGTGACGGATAGCCACCAGGAGATGCTCCATTATCAGAGCATAGAGGATTGGAGAGAGGGAGCAACCCTGGTGGTTACCATTATGAACAGTCAAGGGGGAGGAGAGGGCGCCATTGACCTGGATCTGTGCTCGTGGAGCATTGTACAGTGCTTGTATACATGTGAGTATGGTAGACCCTGGGCCTATCTGATGAAGGGTGGCCTTGATAAAACCCAAATCAACTCTATCGAAGGCCTTTTCTGTGCCCAAGGATAATAGCATCATTGGAGTTTTCAATCATTGAGCATAGTGGATAGCAGTGAAGGTCTTCAGGGTACTGTTACGTGCCTCTCTTTGAGGGGTAAAGCCCACCTGATCAGGGTGCTTATGTGATGACCCAGTCTGTTAGCAATCAATTTTGCAAACAGTTTTGCATCCATTTTTATCAAGGAAATGGGTCTATAGCTGGGGCAAAGTTGATGTTCTTGGCTCTTTTTCGTAATGACCGTGATATGGGCATGAGAGAAAAGAGGGTGGAAACGTGTAGAAGGGGATATCACTTTTAAAGCTTTCAGGAGGAAGGGGGAGAGTTCCTCTTGCAAGGCTTTATAGAATCAGGCTGTATACCCATCTGGACCAAGGTTTTTACCACTCAGGAGGGAAGTTATGCCCATCTCCAACTTCGTGGAGGAGAACGGGCTGTCTAGAGAGGAGGCAGTGTGCGTTGTGAGGGTAGGCAAGGCCATGTCAGCAATATATTGAGTTAAGTCACAAGGGGGATTTGGCTTTAGGTTGGATTTGTGAGGTGGGGGTAAATTATAGAGGGAGTTGCAGTAGGCTTGGAAAGTAGAGGCTATGTCCGGGATCAGGTGAGAAATGCATCCCTGGGGCTTTCTAATGGACATTACATGCAGAGCAGAGTGACGATCCCTAACCACGCAGGCCAGGAGATGGTCGGCTTTGATGTCCCATTCATAGAATGAGTGTTGGCCCAAGTGGCAGAGTCGCTGTTGCTTGTGCTCAAGAAGGGATTTGATTTTGTGGTGGGTCGTTGTCAAGTCAGTGAGGGTAGCACGTTGGAGGGTTTGTTTATGTTGAGCCTCCAGATCACTTAGGGTCTTGGATTGAAATTTTGTGCATGCCTCATGCTTAAGTCTAGCCCCATGCTTATTCAGGATCCCACCGAAAACGCATTTCAGGTCTTCCCATTGCATAGGTGGAGAAGTCTCATGCAAATGATCCTGATTGAAATTGGTAATAGAGAGTTTAAGATCCATCAGGCATTGAGCATTACACAAAAGCGACTCGTTAAGTCTCCATGAAGTAGCGCGGGAAGTGAGTGGGTGGGTGGAGAGTAAAGGTGCAGGTGATGGAGCATGATCAGAGATGAAGGTATCACCTATGTTAGCAAAGTTTACTTGTGGTAGGAGAGCATGAGGGAGGAAAATATAATCGAATATAGTCTGCTGTACAAGTTATGAGTGTGGGAATAGAAGGAATAATCCCTCAAATCTGGGTGTAGGATGTGCCAAGCATCGCACAGCAGCATGGAGTTCAGACATTTGCATAATTTATTGAGATCATCATAGGGGAGTCTTGCCAGAGGAGGTATCTATAAGGGGATTGTAGGCAAGGTTAAAGTCTCCACAAAGGAGAATGTGGCCTCTTGCGAAAGACTGGAGTGCAGTGAGGGTGGAGAGGAGAAAAGATACTTGACCAATGTTAGGGGTGTAGACATTGGCTATTGTGTACAGAACGCTATAGATCTCACAGAGAAATAGGTAGTGTCCCTCAGGGTCAGGGAGTGAATCTATGACAGTAAGGGGTACGTTCTTGTGGAAGAATATGGCCACACCCTTAGTCTTTCCTTGGATACCAGACAATATAGTATCGGTTTGTGATCTTAGGTAAATGAGAGGTGAGGAAGTGAGTTTATTGTAGTCAAAGGATGTAGATTCTGCGCTTATGGGAATCATATAGAATTTGTGATCACTTTTCAGGGGTGTTTAAGCCATTGACATTGAAGGATGAGATAGAAATATCCGCCATTACATGTAAGGGAGTGGTAGGGAGCGAGGATGAAGAAAAGTCTAAGGGGAAGGGAAGGTATAGAGGTGGAGGATTATGGATAGATTGGTAACAGTACAAATATAAGGGTTACAAAGTAAAAAGGGCAGTGTAGCTACCTTTGGGGGGCTAAAGTAGGTGAACTCAAGTCTCAAGGTGGGTCTAGGAAGTGGCCACAAATTTATGGGGGGTACGTGAGAGACAGTCAAAGAGTCTCAGGGGAGGACGTTAGATGTGTATAGGAGGTCTCGAGAGACAGTCTTCGACGTGGCCCAGGGTGTAGAGCAGATTATGTGCAGGGGAAGAAGATAGAATAATAAAACATACATAGGCAAAGTAAATTTAGAACAGTTTAACGTTAGAACCAGTAGGGATATGTCTATAGGGTGGAGATGACCTGATGGAGGCAGCTTTACGTAGGAGGATCTTGTCTTGGAGTCGTGCGACGTCTGCAGCTGGGTCGTTGGGATGTGAGGGAGTCTAGACAGCAGTTGTCCTCAGTGTCTCTAGTAACGACATGATTCCCTAGGCTTTCAATGTCGTTCAGAAGTAGCTCCCATCCAAGGAGGTGGATGGTAGGTAGACCCAGATCCCGTAGGAAGGTAGGGAGATCATCTAGAGAGGATAGGGTTACCAGGTCATCCTTATGGTGTACTTGCAGGACGAATGGGAAGCCCCAGCGATACGGGATCCCTTTCTCTTGAAGGAGCATGAGCAGAGGCTTAAGAGCTGTATGTTGCAGCTGCATAAGATGAGACAGGCCTGGAAACAAAGAGAGTTGAGTACCATCAAAGTCAAAAATTTTATAGTCCCTGGCTTTTGTCATAATCTCTTCTTTGAGGGCATAGTAGTGGACCCTACAGATGATGTCGTGGGGTTTGGTAGGGACACAGCTTCTGGGTCTCAGGGCTCAATGTGCCCAGTCAATTTTAATCTTGGTTCAGCAGGATGGCCCAGCAGACCGTTAAAGATGCAAGTGAGAGTTGTGAGAAGTTGTGATTTTCCATATCGTCAACATGTGCAGGTAGTTTACAGTACTGAGAAGAGTTGGAGGATGTAGATTTTTGTAGCAACTGAAACAATTCCAACTCATCCACTCTCTGTTGTAGGTTAGAGATATCCGTCTTTACCACCTTAAGTTCTTACATCTCTACTTATTGTGACCTTGTTCGTTTCTGGGTGCAGGATTCTATATCCTTTCTGGGTTTCACTGTAGCCCACCAGGATACCATCTTTGGCATGTGATTCCCACTTGGTACGTTTTTCCTTAGGGACATGCACAAATACTTTACTTCCAAATACTCTTATGTGTTGTAGATTAGGCTTTTTGCTGTTCTATATGTCAAATGGAGTTTTCTCTGTAGCTTTACCTGGTAACCTGTTTTGAAGATAGCATGCTGTCATGATTGCTTCACCCCAATATGTTGTAGGCAAATCTGCCTCAAATAGCATACTTCTTCCACTTTCACAGAGTATCCGGTTTCTTCTTTCCGCTACACCATTTTGTTCAGGATTGTATGGTACAGTGGTCTGAAACACGATTCCATTTTTCTTTAAAATGCTTTGTGTCTCACTGCTTGTATATTCAGTTCCATTATCTGCACGCAGGATTTTTGGCATTCTCCCAAATTTGTTATATACTTCAGCTAGATATGTTTCAAGTTTCCCTGGGACTTCATCTTTGCTGTGAAGTAGATTGACAACCGTATATGTTGAATAATCATCGATAAATGTGAGAAAATATCTCTTCTTTCCAGGAGTTAGAGTATTCATTGGTCCACAAACATCAGTATGTATTAAATCCAGTGGCTGTTCTGATTTTGTAGTACTATTCTTAGGAAAAGATTTTTGGGACATTTTCTTATTGCTTATTGCTTCTGGGTCTCTATGTGCAAGACGCCTTTGCCATAGATGGATACAATTTGTGTGTTGTTCTTGTTTAGCAGTATATGCGTTTTCTTTGCAATTTAACTAATATAGCTCATCTTTGATCTTTCCTTCTGCTAGTATACGGCCCCTTTTTGAGATGATGTAGCCATTACCTTTAAATGTAACTTCATTTCCTTGTCTTGTGAGTTTCTTCACAGATAACAGATTGCTTTCAAGGCTAGGTACATACAGCACGTCTTTTATTGGGATCTTTCTGCTTTGTGTTGGGGAGACTTGACAATCAATGTAACCTTCCCCTATTCCCTCTGTATTCATATACTGACCATTAGCCAAAATCACTTTCTCTGACTTACTTTGGTTAAGGTTAGAAAAGAAGTTTCTGTCATTGGTCATATGACTGGTTGCTCCAGAGTCTATACACCATGCATGCTTGGATGTACTTGCATTAATGGTAAAAGCAGTTTCAGTACTTGAATTGTGTTTTTCTTCAGTAATGGCACTTTTAACCCTTTGATGATTTTGCTTTTTCAGATGATTCATCCTAGCTTTCCAGACTCTGCAGTCAGCTTTTAGGTGCCCTGTTTTCTTGCATACAAAACACTCACGTGTTTCTTTCAAATGACTTTTATTTTTGGGTAGAGCTTGGGTTTAAAATGGATTCTGCTTTAGATACCCCAGCGCTGCATACACTCTCCGTCTTCCCCTTGTATTCATCTATAAGCTTTCCTCTGACATACTCCAGTGTGAGCTCATTATCTGGGCGCACATCTAGTGCGTTTGCAAGCGTGTCATAGCTTTCTGGAAGACCGCTTAATAGTAGTGCAGCAATATGTAAATCTTTGAGATCTTCTCCAATGCCACGTAAGTGCGCCACAATTACTAAAGTGATTCTTATATAGTCCTGCATATCACTGTTCCTATTTAGCTTAGACTGGTACAGCTTTCTCATTAGATATAGCTTATTGCTGAGATTTATCCTTTCATGCACTTTCTGCAACTGCTCCCACATTTCTTTTGCAGTGTCACATTTGCATACATGTACAATCTGATCATCATCTATGCTGAGGGATATAGTGCTTTGTGCTTTCTGATCCTTCTCTATCCAGTCATCTTTTACTGGGTCAGGTTTAGACTCCTGTGTGCATTTCCACGTACCTTCTCTTATCAGCAGCATCTTTATCTTGAATTTCCAGGATTGATAGTTCTATTTGTTCAGGTTTGGCACTGTGAACTTCATAGAGTTGCTGCTGGTGGCCATCTTGGATCACTGTTGTCTTCCTTTTCTTTCTGTGTCTCTGGGTATCTAGGGGTATCTGGGCCCATAATCTGTTTGCAGCGGATTAATCTTTGACTGTCCAGACGTTCAACAGATATTTCTTGAGGAACAAGAATAATACACTGTATTCTGTAACTTATGATCTCAGCTACTTGTCTGTGAGCTCCATGTGCTCTGCTCTATGCTGTAGCTACAAAAAAACAAAAAACAAAGAGGAACTTCCTGGTTTTGTTACTCTAGCCCCCACCTTTTTAATAGAGATTTATTAACAACTTAACACTATGCCTAGAGACAGAAGCTTATGCAGTTATAAACGTATAAACAGTAGTTGTTGCAATACAGGCAATAATAAACATTATTCCAACACATACGTCACCTGTGACACCCTGGTTACCTTGCTTAGGCGGCTGAGGATAGGACAGGTTAATAAGTGTCAAAGTCCTTTAATGGTCTTTCTGCCATGTTCTTTCTAGAGATAATTGGGATCACTCCAAAGCATACAGTGACCAGCCAAAAGATATGAACAGTGTGTCTTATACACAATGTGAACAGTGTGTCTTATACACAAATAAAATGGAAAAAGAGAAACTCCAAGAGCTGAAAACACCAATGGTATTGCTATTTATACAATAGGACTATATACCATTTGCAGGAGGCACCAGCAGATGACACTGGAAAATATTTATTATTCAGCAAGGCAGACAAATTGAATTCATTGTACTATGTTTATTCAAAGTAATACCATAGAATAAATAGGATATATAAATAGAGTGAATGTAATAAAAATAGTTTAGTTTGGATGGCCTCGGGACATCCAAATTTACTATTTGCCTGTGCTGCATATAAACAGCCATCATTTTGTATGGATCTTTATAAGACTGATGGGTGAGTGATTGAATTTTGAGCAATTAAAGGGGTTGTCCAGTATTTTAGATATTTTTTATAGCCTATTCTTGGTATAGGCCATAAATATGTAATCAGTGGAGGCCAACAACCAGCCACTACATAGATCGGCTGCTTGGAGGCTGGTCCCTATACTATACAGTGCATGGAGCCAGAAGCAGATAGCTCTGTGTCCTGTATAGTGTCCTGAAGTCAATAAGACTTCAGTAATTCCACTTAGCCACTATACAGGGCATGGAGCCATCTGCTTTCAGCTCTGTGCACTGTATAGTACATTCAGATGCATCCAATAACAGCTGATCCATGCAGGGGCCATAAAAAAAACATAGACAATCTTGTTAATAAATAGATAATTAAAGACTTAGAGTCAAGGTCATTAATACAACTGGTATCCAATATATAAGATTTTATTTAAAGTGTAAATTTTTTTCATTTTACAGCAGGCACGACAAAACTAAAAATGGTTTAGTAACTATAGGTCCGTGAAAACTGTCAGAGTAACTGACACTGACAAAACATTGTAACCTCTGCCCCAACACAGGCTCAATGACGTGGAAGGAGGCCGCCCGGCTGCTCTTCATGGGAATGCAGGTAAGTACAGGAGCATGTTATACTGTGTGGGGGCCACTGTGGAGCACATTATCCTGTGTGGGGGCCACTGTGGAGCACATTATCCTTTGTGGGGGCCACTGTGGAGCACATTATCCTGTGTGGGGGCCACTGTGGAGCACATTATATTGTGTGGGGGCCACTGTGGAGCACATTATACTGCCTGGGGGCCACTGTGGAGCAGATTGTACTGTCTGGGGGCTACTGTGGAGCAAATTGAACTGTGTAGGTGCAAATGTGGAGCAGAGTGTACTGTGTGGGGGCCACTGTGGGGTAGATTGTACTGTGTGGGGGCCCTTCACTATTTATATCACACAGTATCTGTTTTATAGCAGACATGTGATATTATTACAGGCTGTAATCATAAAACAGATCCTGTGTGATGTAAATAGTGAACATTAATTGTTCAAAAGTATACCAAATGCAAACTTTTACCTTTCAGTACAAAATTGTTTTTATTATTGAAAGCTCTGTAAAGCTCCATTCACACGACTGTATTTTGAAAGTCCGTAACTGTCCGCACAATATTAAGGTTAAATTGCTGTGTTGGCACTTTGCGATAAATTAGTGGGTTTTGGGTTGCAGTTTGGGCACTCAGTATCTAAAAGGTTTTCATCACTGCTATAGGTTATAGGACAGTGTTAAACATCAGTACAGTATTTCATGTGGATGAGGTAATATCTACTTCATTTTTCAGGGAAAAAAAAATGTCTAATTTAAAGCCAAAATGATCTCAATGGTAAGAATTTCAGATTAGGGTTATTAATAGTATTTTGCATTACTGGTTACCCAATCAATTTTAATATTACTTTCAACATTTCAGCAAATGTATGCAAATGTAAAATTTCAAAAGATGCTGCCAAGTCAAATATATGTCATAACCTTAGACTCATCTTGCTAACTGTAGAATACGTGCAAAACAGTGTCTCATTTAATTATTATAACTTATACACTTCTGCTGAATAAGTGTGTTACCTAAAATGACTACTGCTATAGAACATATACAATTCTTGACATTGATGTTTAATAATAAAAAGTGATGATCATTCAGTACAAAAAAATGGTTCTTTCAAAGTAATAATGAATAACTTTCACGTCCTTGGCTACAACAGTGAACCAGCACATCAGATATTATTATTTCTAATGTACAAAAGAAAGTTAAGCTATGTTAAATCTATTTGTACATAAAATTTATAAAATAAATAATACAGTGGGGAAAAAAGTATTTAGTCAGCCACCAATTGTGCAAGTTCTCCCACTTAAAAAGATGAGAGAGGTCTGTAATTGACATCATAGGTAGACCTCAACTATGAGAGACAAAATGAGAAAACATATCTAGAAAATAACATTGATTTTTTAAGAATTTATTTGCAAATTATGGTGGAATATAAGTATTTGGTCACCTACAAACAAGCAAGATTTCTGGCTCTCATAGACCTGTAACTTCTTCTTTAAGAGGCTCCTCTGTCCTCCACTCATTACCTGTAGTAATGGCACCTGTTTGACATGGTTATCAGTATAAAAGACACCTGTCCACAACCTCAAACAGTCACACTCCAAACTCCACTATGGTGAAGATCAAAGAGCTGTGGAAGGACACCAGAAACAAAACTGTAGACCTGCACCAGGCTGGGAAGACTGAATCTGTGATAGGCAAGCAGCTTGGTGTGAAGAAATCAACTGTGGAAGCAATCATTAGAAAATGGAAGACATACAAGACCACTGATAATCTCCCTCGATCAGGGGCTCCACGCAAGATCTCACCGTGTGGGGTCAAAATGATCACAAGAACGGTGAGCAAAAATCCCAGAACCACACGGGGGGACCTAGTGAATGACCTCCAGAAAGCTGGGACTAACGTAACAAAGGCTACCGTCAGTAACACACTACAGTCAGTAAAGCGAGCATTTTACCATATGGAGGCCAGTAAAGGGGCAATTTACCATATGGGGGGTCCACATATAAAGACCCCTTGATTGGTCCCCACACATTATACTTCTTTATTGGCCCCATACAGTATAAGTTCCCCCCCTCCTCATAGTGGCTATGGGGCCAATGACCTTAGGGGGCCGAGTTGCTGGGTTTTTTTTATAGGCTGCTATCCAGAAGATAACGCACACTATTTCCTTACCGATCCCTGATCCTGCCCATGGCTGCTTCGTTTGCTCTTCCCCTTCAGCCTCCAGGACTTTAAGTGCCACTTTGAATAGCATCAGTGGCCTGGGGATGCACTGAGCCCAATGGAGGGTTGAAGGAGAAGTGCAAGTGGTCGTGGGCAGGAGTAGGAATCAGTAAGTAAATGGTGACTGTTAGTCGCTGGAGTAATGCAACAAGTAACGGCTTATTTAAAAAATAAAAGCCACAGAAGGGAGCCAACCGGGCCCACTTAGGTTGCGGGCCCCATAGCAGCCACTATGGCTGTAATGCACTACTTTTCAATATTTTACATTGTGATGGCCTGGAAGTTCTTGAAGATTTTTTTTAATCATATTTTGCTGTTACCTAGAGCTCCAATCACAGCAGGCACAATACTGAATTTGGTCCTCCACATTCTGCTCACATTGATCTCAAGGTGTTTGCATTTCATGAGTTTCTCTGCATTTTTCAGCATGATGTTCTGGTTATAGGAAGCACAATGTCAGGACGATTTGAAGAAACATGATGTGTCTGCATTTCTCACATTATGGTAGTTTGACCAATATAAATTGCACTAGTCGCTATGGTTGTGTTGGCTCCCTCAGTCAATTCCGATCAAGTGGACAATCTCACATTTTGGGGGCTGCCCTGCCTTCCAGGTGGTAGGTTGTGATCTCTATCTGTGTCCTTAGGAAGCACATAAAGTTGAATACAAAGGTATAGCACAGAGTCATTTTGTGGAGTAATTAAATTATATGAGAGTGCCCACTTATGAAACCTTTGAATGGGTCCCACTAATGTGTTAAAACAACAGCCTTGTGTGATAGTGACAACAGCCTTGTGTGATACATGTGTCATAACTTCAAAACACAGAGAGGAGATTAAGTAGGTAGATTTTGCTTCAGCAGTGCCTATAACAGCACTAACGGATATGCCTTTTAGTGTCCCAGGGATACTGGGTATCATATCTGTCAAGTTAGAGAAATATTACAGAGCAAGTAGGGGGATTTAGTTAAATATATTTAGTACTTAGTCTCTACTACAGCATTACTTTGTAAATGACTCAGCTTTTTTAGGACCCAGAAGGGCATATATGTCAAGTTAAGCAATTATTGCAAAGTAAGGAGAGAAATTTAGTTATGTACTGTATATGTAGTGCTCAGTAGCTATTACACTATTATTTGGCATGTTATTATGCTTTCCTTGGATCCTGAAAGGCATTACTTGGCATATTACCTTTGTATATTGACCCTGAAAAGCAAATCTGGCATGGCATGACACAATTATTTAGGTAAATTTTGATTGAGTGATCTCTATTACAGCTCACCATGGCATGGTACCTGTGAAGAGGTAAAATGTTTACAACTGATTTTCTCTTTGTAACCTTAGTTGTGGTACATGAGTTCCCCAGGTCTGGTAAAACCTCTGTGTGAATGTTCTATTACGGCTTCTTATTTCTTTCTTTCCTCATTAGGCTGGCCACCTTATGCTCTATTCTTTCTGGTCTTGCCATCTGGGAACAATGTGCCAAAACTAAGGAAATGTTCACAACAACATGGGTTAATAAAGAAGTGTTCTTATTTACTTACCTGCAGTAGTGGAGCCGGGTATGTCTGCCCTGACCTTATAAGAGGCAAGTCTGCAGGAACTCTAGTGTTTTATAGAGAACACTGCATAGGATTATGGGAAATGTCTATGGTATAAAAAGACTTGAAATAGTAGAAAATCTGTGGGACTACAGCAGCCTGATATGCAAGGATTTTTTTGTACACAGTATGGATATTTTTTGGTGAATTAATTTTTGTTAAAATTTGACTTCCTAAAATAAACTCCTTTGGATTTCTTTTCATCAATCAAGGTCTGATTGTTTTTTGGAAAATCCCATGCTTCACAGTACCCAGCTTTCCTGGGATCCTCATATCTGGCATATTATTGAACAATTAATGAGCTAGGAGATGGATTTAATGAGGCATATTTAGCACTCATGAGTCCCTATTACAGCAATATCTGGTATGATACCCAGCTTTCCTGTACCCTGAAAAGCAAATCTGACAAGGTATGGCACAATTATGAAAAATAAGTGGTCTTTGTATAAATATAGTTGTCACAGCTGTCATAGATCCTCTTGCTATGGTACCCAGCTTTCCTAGAATCCTGAATTTAGGATTCAGCAGTTGCTATTATTGCATTTCCTTGTATGTTATCCAGCCTTGCCAGAACCATGAAAAGAAAATGCTGACAAACTATGACATGATTATAGTGAAAAGCAGTATATTTATTTAGGTAAATATGGTATTCAGTATTCCCTATTACAGCTCTACATGCTGTTATCTAGTCTTCCCAGAAGTCTGAAAAGCAAATTTGGCTAGTTCTAGAGCAAGGAAGATTTATTTTTTATTATAGTACTTTCTTATTCAACTCTGCCTATTACAGCATTACCAGATATGCTACCCAGCATTCCCAGGAACCTGAAAAGCAAAACTAGCATGGTATGCCATAATGAAATATATATATATATATATATTCCCACACACACACACACACACACACACACACACACACACACACACACACACACACACACACCCACACCTTGGCAGGTAACACACTGAATTTACAATACTGAACTATTTTAGAATCTTCAAATTTTCTTAGATTTTGGTTTTCATTACCTGTAATCCATAATCAACGTTTACAGAAATGAAACACTTGAAATAGAACATTCTGTGTGTAAAGAATCTAGAAAATATAGGAGGTCACTTTTTTAATTTAATTACTGAAAGAAATAAACGTTTCAAAGATATTCAAATTTATTGAGATGCACCTGTATATATATATATATATATATATATATATATATGTGTGTGTGTGTGTGTGTGTGTGTGTGTGTGTGTGTGTGTGTGTGTGTATATATCAAATTTTTGAGTAGTTGTCCAGGATAACAGCAACAAGAAAAAAACATTTTTATAAAAAGGAGGGCATACAATACTATACTATTATACTATACCTACTCTGTTTCTTATCCATAAGCTAGTTACACATATTTTCACATAATTTCCCCAATATTTTTTTACTTTCATTGACAATTATTCTCTCTGTCTTGATCTTTGCTGCCTTTGTCTTTTACACAATTTGTTTTTCTCTTTATGTATTTTTTTAATGCCACATCGCTAACTTCTTGTTTTGGTATTTTAAACACTCCTTTTATGATTTATTGAACCCCTTACAGTTTCTATCATATTTAGTTTCATGCAGTATAGTCATGTCCAAAAGCTTTCCAAAAGCTTTGAGACTGACACAAATTTTGCAAGGAACTCATGCAGAGCTAACCTTTTTCTCTCCAAACAATTGTTGATTATGGAGACAATCTGTTTTCCCTTAGTCCAAACAGCAGCACAATATGGGGTATCTCTGCCCCTGTGTGCTGGTAGGACAGGCGGAATTTTTAATTTACATAATTAATTAAATGATACTCCCCTATAAGAGGCCAAGGAGACCTCCCCTCACTGTGTTAGTTATAAAGAATAAAAGAAAAAAATACAACAATCCTTCCTAAAGGGGGGAGGGTAAAGCTTGTGCTGCTGTTCAGACTAAGGGAAAACAGATTATCTACATAATCAACGATTCCCCTCACGTCCAACAGCAGCACAATATGGGGACGTAGCAAGTAGATCCCCTAGGGAGGCTTCTCACTCACTACAGTACCGTATGAATGTCCAAAGGCAGTAGCCTCTGAACTACGAACATCTAACTGATAGTGTTTAACAAAGGTTAGTTGGTGGTGATCAAAAACGGCTGCACAAACTGCTCAAAAAGCAAGACCAACTCTCAGCCCAGGAGGCCGACACAGCCCTTTGATTAACTCGGGCGTTAACACAAGCAAAATAAATTTAAATTAAGAGGATTTTCCAATCTTCTGACTGACTATGTGCTCAGAAGATAAATTTTGGAGACACCATACTATATCCAGAGTATGGAGTTTTCCCCCTTCCTTGGAGGAAGGAGCTGGGAAAGTAAACTGGTAAGGAGACCACCTGGCTAATATTAGCCTGAGAGGGCACCTTAGGGTTAAACCAAGGAAGCAATTTTAGCTTGACCCTAATGAAAAAAAAAATATATAACTCTTCCGAAAAAAAGCGTGCAACTCTCGTATTCTTTTAGCTGAGGTGATAGCTAGCAAAAAGGTGGTTTGCAAGCCAGAAACTTAAGATCCACCTTCTCAAATGGTTCCAATGTTGGGTTGCAAAGGCCATAAAGAACTATGGATAGATCCCAGAGTGGAATGGGAGCTGCAACCACTTACCTAAGTCTCATAGTACCCTTAAGAAATTCTGGGAATTAAGGGGTTCTGAGATAATCTTTTGCTTAAGCAGGTGGATAGGGCTGAAACCTGTACCTTCAGTGTGGCAGGGGAAAGGCCCTTATCCAAGCGGTCCTGAAGAAAATTCTGAATCATTCTCATAGAAGGATTATAACTATTCACTTCCTGTCTGGAGAACCACTCCTTGAAGACGATACCTATCTTTAGGTATCTTTTATTGGTGGATTCTGCTCTTGCACAGAAAAAAGGTCTTCAGGACGACTTCTGACAGTCCACTAGGGACTGAGTAACCTTTAGGCTGTCAGGTTGAATCTCCTCAGATCCTGGCACTTCTGAGTTCCTTGGGAAACCAGGTTCTGGATTGGGGGAAGCCTCTAATAGATCCCTCGACTCATGAGCATGAGTTGGGAACACCAAGCTCTTTTTGGTTATCACAGAGGCTTGGTCCTGTCTGACCATTCTCCTGATACGGTAAGACCCCGACTCAACTGATCCGCTACTATGTTCAAGGAGCCCTTGATGTGAACTGCGGAGAGATGGGTCAGATCTTTCTCTGCCCAGGTGAAAATCAGACCTGCCTCCCTGAGGAGGAAGAATTATCTGATGCCTTCCTGTTTATTACAGTCACCGTGTTGACGGACCAGATCTTGACAGCTCTTCCTCTGAGAAGAGGAGAAGAATGGAGGAGTGCCAGGTAAACTGCTCTGAGTTCCCTCCAGATGGATGATGTCATCCTTTCTAGCCTGCTCCAGACTCCTTGTATGGTTTTCTCGTACAGATGGGCTTCTCATCCAGAAAAGGATGCATCGGTCAACGGGGTACAAAGAGGTTGGACCGTGGACATCTGACTTTCAGGTGTATCACCGATTGAGAGAAGACGTGTTCTGGGAGAAAGTCTGATCCTCTTGTCAAGACTCAGAGGACTATGATTTCAGACCCCTAGTACTTCCGACTGGAGGGGATACATATGCCATAAAGTCCAAAGAACTGAATTGGCTAAGGCTGACATGAGGCCAGGACTCTAATAATTGTTCTGATGAACATCCGACACGTCTTGAGAGATATTATTATTTATTATGATAACCTGTATAGCGCCATCATATTCCGCAGCGCCTTCACGGACATTGACAGATATAGGGCACTGTTCCATATAGGACTTGCAATCTGCATTCTCTATCAGTATCAGGAGTGTGGGAGGAATCCGGAGACCCTGGAGGAAACCCACGCAAACATGGGGAGAAAACACAGCCACCTTGCAGATGCTGTCCCTGGCAGGATACGAACCCAAGACTGCAGCGCTAACCACTGAGCCACCGTATTGGAAGTGCTCTGATTATCTTTCCTCTCCTCATCGGAGTTAAATAAATTTCTAGGTGGACAGAGTCAGACTGAACCTTCATCCGTGTGGAAGGAATCATCTCTGACTTCTCCCGGTTATTAGTCTGGATGCTGGAAAAAAGACACAGTTGTCTGCAGGTGCTGGAGCAGGATGGTTTCTGACTAGGATTTTAATATCAGTCATCCAAATATGGCACTATGAACAGACCTTGAAGTCGGAGTGCAGTTGTTTCTGGAGCCATCACCTAGGTAAACATGTGGGGAGCTGAGGAAATTCCGAAGGGCAGGGCCGCAAACTGGAAATGTCACCTGTGGGCGGCAATTGAAACAGCAATTCTCAGATACCTTCTGTGAGGAGGATAACTGGAACTTGTAAGTACGCATCCTTTAGGTCGAGAGTGACAAGAACATTGCTTTGGAGCAAATATGTGACCAACTTCACGGTGTCCCTTTGGAAACACTCTTCCTTATGAAGAGACTTAGATATATTAGGACTATAACTTATATTGGTAGCGGAAAGTCTGGAGAGCAGACCCCAAAACTTCTTCTGAGGGGGGACCTTTCCCAAGGCCCCCCTGCCCAGGTATTCCAGAATGGAATTTTCCAGTATAACCTGCTCCAGTGCAGGAAGAGAATGGGTTGCTAGAATCTGTCTTGTGATGGGCGAAGAATTCGTCCACTTAACCCCGCTGTACTTATCTGCAAGACCAAAGTTTTTGGATCTGCCAGCAGGAGAGAAAAAATGGGAGAGACATCCCCCAACAGGAGTACTTGCAGGAGGCGAAAAGTTGGCGTCAATGCCAAGCATCTTTCTGTCCCCTTCCTTGGTGAACTTACGTCCAGCCCCTATAGGCTGATATCTTAGCACGCCTCTGATATTGGAACGTAGACTGAGGCGGCTGCGCTGATAACTTCTGCCCCGGCCAGAAGGTCCTGCTTTCCCTTTAAAGGACTGCGGAAGGCACTTATCCTTTTAATCACAAGACCTTCCATGATGTTGTCCAGGCCTCTGCTAAAATGTTTACCCAGCTCAAGGGTAGGGAGCATACGTTATACTTGGACGCATTGTCCACTCCCCGAGATTTCAACCATAATGGCCTTCTAGCAGCTGTAGAGAAAGCCCTAGATTTGGCAGGCATCTTGACCTGGTATACAGAAACTTCTGCTAGATACTCTCTTATTCGCTACCTCATTGGAGGCGATGTCCACAGAAGCCTGAGCAGAGGCCAAGGATTAAGCCTTCCTAAGGGTACACTCCAAGCGACTATGTATAGAGATCTGGAGATTGCCTGTCAAAGCTTTATCCAGTGTCGTGTTCACTTGGAAGGCCCTTGGCCCCCTATAGGTGGAACTAGAGGCTTCCCCAAGTTCAACATCACAGTCGCCTGACCAGATGGACTTCAGTAGCCTAGGCATCCTTACCAAGAGGCCTGCTGGGATTTAGCAAAGTGTCTCCATCACATGAGTGCATCACATTGAGTATGTGAAATTCCTCTTCTGATGGAACTGACTGAGGATGTCTCTCATTATGAAGCTTCTTGAGAAATCAAGTTCCGGATTTATATGCAGCTCCTTGACCCACACAATTACGTCACGAATAGACGAATCCTCAGCTGGGGCCCCACGGCATTGACGAAAGCGAGTGTAATCGTACCATCAGGCAGAGGGATGTCGCACTCTGTTTAAACGGAATGTTTCAGCTTAGAGGACCTTTCCCTCATTAAGATGCCGCTGCCACCGAAAGCAGTCAGAACAGTATCAAACAAAAATGTACAGCCTATCAGAGAATCAAACTTAGGAAGAAAGTTTAAATAAGTAGGGAGAAGACCATACTTACTCATAAAAGTTATATACACAACTTTTTAAGAGACCCTTAATAACAATGTCTTTAATACCGCTACAGCGGTATAGAGAATGGCCTAAATTAGTCAGTCAGCGCAATCCAGCGCTACTGGGAAAAGGCTACAGAAGTGTAAAAGAAAAAAAGGGATCCAGGAAACAGGACCTGCAAAAAAGGTTCCGGAACCTGAAGTGACAAAATCACTTCCCCCAGATTAAAAAACCTTTCTCTCCCTCTTCGCTTTGATTCCACTGCTATAGGAAGTGTGGTGTGTCTTTGTGGCAGACTGGAATAGAACCATAAATGCAACAGAAAGGCAGTGTAGGGAATTTGTGTCTGAGACGCTGTCATCAGTTTAAACTGGGCACAAGCACCTGAAGCATAAACTCTGCTGAAGAGCTCAGCCAGGCAGGAGATACATAGAGGTTTATTTTAACCCTGCAATACAGCCTCTAAGTTCAAAAACTGACACATACTAAATGTACAGACTGCCCAGCCGCAAACATCTCACCTGAGATCAGACAAGGGCAGACACACGCAGCCCAGAATGACCACAGACAGAGAGCACAGCAGGGAGAAAATAAGGAAGCCTTAGGAGTAAAAAGCTCCCAAGGAAAAAGATGAACAGCTGAAAGAGGAGAAAAAACTTACAAAAATGTAGTTAACACCCAAATCCTTAGGAAAAAATGGGAGGACAAAGAGCCTCCCTCCACCTGTCCAACTCACAGGACAGAAAAAAACACAGTGAGGGGAGGTCTCCTTGGCCTCTTATAGGGGAGTATCATTTAATTAATTACAGTACAGACCAAAAGTTTGGACACACCTTCTCATTCCAAGAGTTTTCTGTATTTTCATGACTATAAAAATTGTAGATTCACACTGAAGGCCTCAAAACTATGAATTAACACATGTAGAATTATATACTTAACAAAATAGTGTGAAACAACTGAAAATATGTCTTATATTCTAGGTTCTTCAAAGTAGCCACCTTTTGCTTTGATTACTGCTTTGCACACTCTTGGCATTCTCTTGATGAGCTTCAAGAGGTAGTCACCTGAAATGGTTTTCACTTCACAGGTGTGCCCTGTCAGGTTTAATAAGTGGGATTTCTTGCCTTATAAATGGGGTTGGGACCATCAGTTGTGTTGTTCAGAAGTCAGGTGGATACACAGCTGATAGTCCTACTGAATGGAGTGTTAGAATTTGTATTATGGCAAGAAAAAAAGCAGCTAAGTAAAGAAAAACGAGTAGCCATCATTACTTTAAGAAATGAAGGTCAGTCAGTCCGAAAAATTGGGAAAACTTTGAAAGTGTCCCCAAGTGCAGTGGCCAAAACCATCAAGCGCTACAAAGAAACTGGCTCACATGAGGACCGCCCCAGGAAAGGAAGACCAAGAGTCACCTCTGCTGCGGAGGATAAGTTCATCCGAGTCACCAGCCTCAGAAATCGCAGGTTAATAGCAGCGCAGATTAGAGACCAGGTCAATGCTACACAGAGTTTTAGCAGCAGACACATCTCTACAACAACTGTTAAGAGTAGACTGTGTGCAGCAGGCCTTCATGGTAAAATAGCTGCTAGGAAACCACTGCTAAGGACAGGCAACAAGCAGAAGAGACTTGTTTGGGCTAAAGAACACAAGGAATGGACATTAGACCTGTGGAAATCTGTGCTTTGGTCTGATGAGTCCAAATTTGAGATCTTTGGTTCCAACCACCGTGTCTTTGTGCGACGCAGAAAAGGTGAACGAATGGACTCTACATGCCTGGTTCCCACCGTGAAGCATGGAGGAGGAGGTGTGATAGTGTGGGGGTGCTTTGCTGGTGACACTGTTGGGGATTTATTCAAAATTGAAGGAATACTGAAACAGCATGGTTACCACAGCATCTTGCAGCGGCATGCTATTCCATCCGGTTTGCGTTTAGTTGGACCATCATTTATTTTTCAACAGGACAATGACCCCAAACGCACCTCCAGACTGTGTAAGGGCTATTTGACCAAGAAGGAGAGTGATGGGGTGCTACGCCAGATGACCTGGCCTCCACAATCACCAGACCTGAACCCAATCGAGATGGTTTGGGGTGAGCTGGACCGCAGAGTGAAGGTAAAAGGGCCAACAAGTGCTAAGCATCTCTGGGAACTGCTTCAAGACTGTTGGAAGACCATTTCAGGTGACTACCTCTTGAAGCTCATCAAGAGAATGCCAAGAGTGCGCAAAGCAGTAATCAAAGCAAAAGGTGGCTACTTTGAAGAACCCAGAATATAAGAAGGAATGAGAAGGTGTGTCCAAACTTTTGGTCTGTACTGTATGTAAATTAAAAATTCCGCCTGTCCTACCAGCACACAGGGGCAGAGATACCCCATATTGTGCTGCTGTTGGATGTAAGGGGAATCGTTCTTCCAGATGTCCCAGTCTGAAGGGGGCTTCATTAGAGAAAATTACTTTAACCCAATCCTCTGCTGTCTAATGTCTACTTTTTGCAGAATATCAATCTGTTTCTTGGAGAGAAGTGGCTTCCGGTAGAATGATTGGAGAAGAAAAGGAAAAAGTAGTAAAACTAAGTGGCTCAGTGAACAAAATATTGAAATTTTAGGTCCATGGCCAGGAAACTCCTAGTTCTCAATCCCATTGAGAATCTGTGGGAATCCAACAAGTTGCCTCATTTTCCTAGCCATCCATGAAGCCATTTCCCCATGCACTTGCCCCAGCAAGTTTCTACTCTGTGAGGAACAACCTCCTTTCCAAGTTATCAATAAATCTCAGTTTGCTAATTTACAGCCAGGATCTGAGCTTTCAAATTTGCAACATGCTTATAGTTTGCATCGCAGTATGCCTCCTCAAATGGCTGCTCGAACAAAACATACATGGCACGAGGTATAATAAACCGCATTGCTAATCATAGAGCATATTTGACTAGTGGGGATTATTTCTCACACACACACACACACACACAAAACTGCAAGTAAAAAGCAAAGACTGTATGCACTTGAATATCTCCCTTCTAAAGTTCCTGTAGATAAAATTACTTAATATTAAGTCACACACTTAGGACAAAATACACTTAGGCCGGAGACCCACATGGCGTAATGCAGCGGTGGAAACTCAGCGGAAAAAAAAACGCAGCATTTTACAGTCACTGCAGTTTTAGAAACTGCAGCATGTCAATTATACCTATGGAAACTCCTGCGGTTTCCCTATAAGCAGGGCCGGTTTTAGACAAAGTGGGGCCCTGGGCAAAATTAAAAGCGGGGCCCCAAACGCTGATATGCAAACAACATCATCGTCTTCCAGTGGCAACCCCTATAATAACGCCTCCTTTCTGCCAACAAAAAAGTAATAACAAGCCCCATTTTACCACACACAATTCAAATGCGCACCTTTGTACCACCTAATAGATTTTTGCACCCAGTCATCAGTTATAGCACCTCCTTATAAATAATAGTCCCTGCTTATACATAATATTACACCCTTATCAGTAATAGCACCCTTATAAATGATAAATAGTGCCCTGTATCAGTAATATCGACCTTATCAGTAACAGTCACCCTGTAAATATAATACTGCTCCCTTATTAATAATAGCCCTCTCATAAATAATAGTTACCCTTATAAATAATAGTCCCCATTATCACTAATAGCCCCCTTTATAAATAAGCCCACTTAACAATTATACCCCCCTTACAAATAGTTCCCCTCTTATAAATAATAGCTCCCCCCTTATAATGGATGCCTTATATATAATAGTTCCCCCCTTATAAACAATAGCCCATCTTATAAATAATAGTTCCCCCTTATAATAGCCCCCTCATATTTAAGTTTCCCAATTATATATAATAACCCACCCTTATATATAATAGTTCTCCGTTATACAGTGTCAGACTGAAGGGCCTTAGGCCCACCAGAGGAACTTATTCTGGGGCCCCACCCAACAGCTTCCTGCTAATAGCCTACAACCCGGCTCCTTCACTGAAGTCTTACATATGTGCTGACTATCCGGTGTTACTGAGTATGTTCCCAGTATAGTCAGCCCCTATAGTACTGTGCAGGCCCCAATAACTCCATGGCCAGTTCATGCACAGTACTGTATGGGGAATGACATGGTCATGGAGCACTTCACGTATGTGCAAGATTATAGTGAGGGAGCTGTGATGCAGACATAGCACACAGGGCTGCCAGCAGGAATTTTGAGTCCCCCCCCCCCCCCACAGTATAATGCTCCACATGGTATATAGTTCTCCACAGTATACAATACTCCCCTGAGCCCTCCACAGTTTCCCCACATGGTATATAATGCTCCACAGTGGCCCCACACAGTATAAAATGCTCCCCTGAGCCCCCCATAGTGGCCCCACATGGTATATAAGGCTCCACACAGTATAATACTCCACAGTGGCCCACAAAGTATACTACCCCTTAGTGGCCCCAGATAGTGCAATATGCTCCCCAGCAGCCCCACACAATATAATATGCTCCATACAGTATAATATGCACCCCACAGTGGTCCCCCCCAGTACAATGCTCTACAATGGCCCCACAGAGTATAACATTCTCCCGAAAAGCCCCACACAATATAATACACTCCACAGTGGCCCCACACAGTATAACCGGCTCCCCACACTGCCCCTTCCCCCCAGTATAAAGCTCCACAGTGGCCCATAGTATAATATGCTCTCCAGAGGGCCCCTACTAGTATAATGCTCCACAGTGCCCCCCCAGTATTTTGCTCCACAGTGGCCCCACGCAATATATTATGCTCCCCAGAGCATCCCCCAGTATAATGTTCCACAGTAGGCCCCACGCAGTATAATATGCTCCCCAGAGGGCTCCCTAGTATAATGTTCCTTAGTTCCCCCCTGCAAAATGCCCCACAGTGGCGCCACACAATATAATATGCTCTGCTGATGGCCCCCCCAAAAGAGTGACCCCACTCAGTATAACATACTCCAGAATGGCCTCCACACAGTATAATATACTGCCCAGAGAGGTTACCCCAGTATAATGCTCCACAGTTGTCCAAAACAGTATAATATGCTCTCCAGAGGCCCCCCAGTATAATGCTCCACAGTGACCCAAAACAGTATAATATGATCTCCAGAGCCCCCCCCAGTATAATGCTCCACAGTGGCCCAAAACAGTATAATATGCTCTCCAGAGCCGCTCCCGCCCCCATACACTGGGGTCCCCTCTGGAGAGCATATTATACTTTGTGGGGCCACCGTGGAGCATTATACTGGGGGGGGGCTCTGGAGTGCATATTATACTGTTTTGGGCCACTGTGGAGCATTATACTGGGGGGCCCCTCTAGATAGCATATTATACTGTGTGGGGCAACTGTGGAGCATTATACTGGGGAGGGGGCCCTCTGGAGAGCATGTTATATACTGTGGGGCCACTTTGGAGCATTATACTGGGGAGGGGGCCCTCTGGAGAGGATGTTATATACTGTGGGGCCACTTTGGAGCATTATACTGGGGAGGGGGGCCCTCTGGAGAGCATGTTATATACTGTGGGGCCACTTTGGAGCATTATACTGGGGGGCCCCTCTGGAGCGCATAATGCTCCAAAGTAACCCCACAGAATATAACATGCTCTCCAGAGGGCCCCCTCCAAAGTATAATGCTCCACAGTGGCCCAAAACAATATATATGCTATCCAGAGGTGGCCCCATAGTATAATGCTCCACAGGGGGCCCACACAGTATAATATGCTATCCAGAGGGGGCCCCCTAGTATAATGCTCCACAGTGGCCCTACACAGTATAATATGCTATCCAGAGGGGCCCCCCAGTATAATGCTCCACAGTGGCCCTACAGACTTCGTCAGTGCTACTATTATATTATACTCTGGGGTCTCTTCAGACCCCAGAGTATAATAATCGAAGGCCCAGAAGAGATAAGGGAAAATAACAAACAGTTATACTTACCTTGTCTTACCTCTGCTGGGCCTCCTCGCGCTGCTCCGCTATCACCGCCGGCGACCGCTTCCTCTTCTCTGCGGCTGACGTCACGCGTTGTGGACGTCATCGCTGAGGCCCACGTGACCGCTGTAGCCAGGCCTCAGCGGTGATGTCCGGAACGCCGGAAGATGACGTCGAATGCCAAGCCAAGGATAGGTGAGTAAAAATGTTTGTTATTTTTACTCATATCTGAAAGGGGCCCTGCGGCACATGACGCTGGGTCCCTTTCTGTTATTAATATGGCCGTCCTGACTCCGGGATCCCGAGTAATCAGGCTCCGGATCCCAGGGGCCCCTTTGGGGATGGGGCCCTGGGCAGTTGCCCAGTTTGCCCCCCCCCCCCCTAATGCTGGCCCTGCCTATAAGTTTAATTGAAGCAGAAAGTCCACAAAGGAAAGCTCTGAGGACTTTCTGTAAAAAACGTTGCGGGAAAAACTGCGATATGTTGCTGCCGCAGTTTTACCCGCAGTGATTTTTTTCAGCGGCCTGATACATGGAGCCTTAGCCTTTGAATCAAAACATACACTTGCTTTATCAGTTAGCTTTTAAGGCTAAGGCCTCACGTTGCAGAAAAGCTACTTTTTTTTTTGCTACAGATTTTGCTGCGTTTTTTTCAGCCAAACCCCGGTTACAGAAGTAATTGGGAAATATAAAAGAAGCACTTACACTTCGCCCTTCTGCTCAATCCACTTCTGGGTTTAGCAAAAAAAAATGCAACAAAAAAAGCAGCTTTTCCACAACATGGTGCCTTAGGCTAAAGCCCCACGTTGCGGAAACGCAGCTTTTTTGGTTGCAGATTTTGTTGCGGTTTTCTGAGCCAAAGTCTATATATTTTCCATTCCTTTTGTAGCCATTCTTGACTTTGGCTCAAAAAACCGCAACAAAATCTGCAACAAAAAAAGCTGCATTTCTGCAACATGAGGCCTCAGCCTTAGAGTTTTCCTCTGCAGATTTTCTGCACGTATTATACCAATACGGAAAACGCCAGCATTTCCACAGGTATAATTGACATGCTGAGATTTTCAAAAATGTCTGCGTTTTTGAAAATGTAGCTTTTCCGCTGCAGATATTTTTCTGCAATGTGTGATTGAAATTAGCCAGAATCCTATCCACTTTGTAGGTAATGTAAAACACAGCATTTTTTGCCGCAGTGTTTCCGCTGAGGACAAATCAGTGCATTTTCGCAATGAGGGGCTTCAACCTCAGGCTGTTTTTTTTTTTCCTCTAAGGTAACCTCAACCTCACCGAGGTACCTGTTCAGCACACATAAAACTTAACATTAGCAAAAGTTAGGAAAATTTATATGGTTAGAAAAGTGAAAGATTACCCCACTGTACACTCATCAAACACAGTGTAATTATCTCCTAAAGGAAACAGATATAGCTACAATGTATAAGCTTGATATAAGATGTAAATTAAGTTATACAGAGAAGCACTCAGGAATGCACATACAAATCACATATATTTCTACACTTAATCTTAAGTGGCACACTTACAACCAAACACCCTAAACCTATAACCACACAACAGTGAAAATTGGCATTCATTTCATTGCCTGTGAATGGGTGCTATTCACATGATATTTTGACGGTCTGTTGTAACCGACCATCAAAATATAGGTTATTCTTGATTTTTGTCCATTTTCACTGATCCCACCGTGCACTGCAATGTGTGTGCAAAATGGCCATGCAAATGGCATTTTCGCCCACGGTCATGTGAATGTAGGCTTGGGATCAAAATGCACCCACAAGCTCTCACACTTGGTTTTTCCCACTTAGCTGCAATGAAGCCTGCAAATGAGTCCTCTGTTTGCAAAGGCAAATTTGAATTTGATTTTTACATAAAGAACAGGTATCTATCAAATTTCTGATTTTCACAACACATGGCATAAGAAACAGAGATTTCTGAAGACCTCAAAGAAGAGATATTGATGCTCATACAGCTGTAAAAGTTTAGAAACCATCTATAAAGAGTTGGACTCTACCAATCCACAGTCTAACAGATTGTGTACAAATGGAGACCATTATTACCCTCCCCATGAATAGTCGATCAGAAAAGAGCAAGGTGTATATAATGTTGACCATGGTGGAACTTTGAGGAGAAAGCTGCTGCTCTCCAAAAAGAACATTGCTACCATCCCAAATTTACTAAAGAGCACTGGACAAGCCAGAGGTTCTATTGGAACTATGTTTTCTTGGATGGATGAGACCTAAATAGAGCTTTTTGGTTTAAATGAGATGCAGTACGTTTGGAGAAATAAATACCCTGTATTCCAGCATAAAAGAAAACCTCATGGCATCTGTGAAATGTCACCTGTTTTACTGCATCTGGGTCTGGATGGCTTGTCCTCATTGATGGAACAATGAATTCTGAATGATACCAGCACATTGTAAAGGAAAATGTCATGATATTTTTCAGTAAGCTGAATCTCAAGGTATCGTAAGGCAAGCAGCAAGACAACAATCCTACTAAGCATACAAGTTATGCGACCAAAGAATGGTTCAAGAAGAATAAGGTTAAAGTTTTGGAATGTCTAAATCAAGATCCTAACCTTAATCCAGTAGAAGTTTTGTTGAAATACCTGAAGCGAACAGTTCATATAAGGAAACCCACCTACTTAACAAAGTAGAAGTTATTTTGTATGGAGGAATGGGCTAAAATTCCTCAATGTCAATGTTCAGCACTAATCATCAATTACTGGAAACCTTTAGATGTAGTTACTGCTGCACAAACATTCACATACTTTTATTAATCACAGATATGTGATACTGGATCAGACTAAAATAACCGATTTAAAAGAGTATGTAGAACTTCAACTAGATGGAATTTTTCCATGTCTAAAGTCAAAGACTTAGTATAACTGTGATTAACAATATAAAAGAAGGTCTAATTAATGAAATTGATTTCTTTTTTTATAACCAAAAATCACATTGGAGCAGCAGTCATGTCTTATTTTATATTTTAAATTGGCCTGGGGAGGTGAAAAAAAAAAATCATACTCCCCTTTCCCTGCTGCTCTGGTGCCTCTCAGTGTGGTTTGATCCAGCCAGTCCATTGATGTCTTCCAGGAGAAGTCCTCACTGCTGGAATTATTTTTCAAAATGACCAACCAAATTTATACAATATATACCGCACCAGCATCAAAAATAGAATTTTGGAATACTTAAGTCACTCTCCAGATACTGGTCAGTAGAGTGCAGAACAACTGCCTGTTAACTTATATATATATATATATATATATATATATATATATATATATATTGTGAGTGTGTGAAGCCAGAGGGCGCTATTGAGTGACCCAGGGCCAGGCCTGAAAAGGCCCTCAGCCACACCTATGGGTGGGGGCGTAACTCCAGAGGGGAGTGGATACAGCGGCAGAGCTGCTGTCGAGTCCTGCAAGAAGCAGGGACTGTGGAACCAGCCAAGGACAGGCTGTCTGTCCCAGGAGGGCTGGGGTCCACAGGGGACTTTGCTTGAGCTGAGCATGAGTCAGGCTGCTTGTTGCCCCAGAGGATAGATAGGGGTCAAGCAGTGAGTTAGTGCCCTAACTGTGGCCAAGGCTGTTTTTGTTTTATGTTCCACCTTTAAAGCTGAAATAAAGCCATTTACTTTACACTAGCACTGTCCGAATGCTGCTTCTCCGGCGTCCAGTACCACCAACACCACTGTCGGTCCAGGAGTCTGCCGCCATTGAGGCTAATCCCCCCCCAAATTGTCACAATATATATATATATATATATATATATATATATATATATATATATATATATATATATGTGTGTGTGTGTGTGTATACAGGTATATGTATTTTTTAAATGAAAAAGTGAAAAAATTAAATAATAAGGCGTATGAACTAAATAACTGATTATTTTATAATTCTATTCACTTATTGAAATATTTATGTATTTATCGATTGACTGAAACATTTATTCAGCTATGTATGAACAAATTTGAGTAGAACTAATTTAGCAATTATTTATTTGGGTTATGTTTTATCAAATTAAGCTCCTCTGATATCGCATATTTTATATTTTTTATTTGTGTGAATAAAATAGAATGTTTTTAAGGAATTCAATTATTTGAATTTTATCCTGATTGGAATGGTCTGGTCTGTGGATATAAGGAAGTATCACATACTTTATTGCTGTATTTATCCTAATTAGATGCCTTAATCATGGCTGCAATTATCTTAATGAGCATAGATCTAGAGATCCTAAATACTGCTGGCTTATGTATATGAGGAGCCATGGATCCAGTGGATGCTCATCTCCCTGAGGACGAAAGCAGTGGACTTTCAAAATGTGTAGGAGAAAGGAATGCTTTTTGGCCTATCTTGGCCATTGTACTTACAGTTGTGAAGAAGGAGACTCTTTGTTTTTCTTTTCAATTTTGGCTATATTGTTAGTAAATGAAACTCCTGCTCTCTTTTGCATTCAAGTTGGGAACAGAGATTGATGAGAACTCCTATCATATATACTTTGTGCGTGTTCTCCACAATACATGGGGGTCAGAAATTGACCCTGCATTATTCAGGAAGAAATGTTCTAATTATTTCTGAATGATAGGCTGATATTTGGCAGTCAGAAAAGAATCATTAAGTCTCCATTGTGAAGGCATGGGGGAGGAGAATTTTTCTCTAAGTTAAATGGAGATTGGGGCATGGTCCAACTGCGTGATATCCCCAATCTGTGTGGATTGTGTTTGCATGACGGTAGGGCCAAAGCCAAAAAAAAAAAACAACACATGAATTTGAATGATGAGGTAGAGAGAAGAACATGTAGTCTCTCTCTGTGCCATGTTGGCACCTCCATGCATCGTATATTTTCTGAGAAAATTACATTCGAGAGTCTATCACAAGTGGTAGAATCCACTGTAGGGCCCATGAAAAAGTTAAGGTCTCCTCCTATGAGGAGAAGACCCTTAGCTGAAGATTTAAACTTCTGGAACAAGGAGGAAAGGAATCTAGATTGGCACTTATTAGGGAAACACACATTGTATATTGTGTATAATACATTATTGATCTCATATTATTACCAGAAATCTACCTTGAGGGTCTTGGAAATTAGAAATAAGTGAGAAGGATACCTTATTCTTAATTGTCAGCAAGACACCTTTACATTTAAGACACCTTTACATTGTGTTTATCTGAAGTGGTACAGAACAAGAGTTAATTCAGTTTATTGAGCTACTGAATACAAACCCATATAACATTAAGTTGACTTTGCCATATAGTCCTATTCAATTCCCATTTCTGGACATCATGATTAAGACTGATGACCAAGGCAATAAAGGGACTTTATAGGAAAGATACAGCTACCAATGGAATGGTCAGAGGAATCACCAAAGGGGAATGGTTAAGATTGAGGAGAAATTGCTCCAATTTCTGGCATTTCAAGGTCCTGGAGTGGCCTAGCCAGTCTCCAGATCTCAACCCCATAGAAAACCTTTGGAGGGAGTTGAAAGACCATGTTGCCCACCAACAGACCCAAAACATCACTGCTCTAGAGGAGATCTGCATGAAGGAATGGGCCAACATACCAGCAACAGTGTCTCCCAACCATGTAAAGACTTACAGAAAACATTTGACCTCTGTCATTGCCAACAAAGGATATATAACAAAGTATTGAGATGAACTTTTGTTATTGACCAAATACTTTCCATCATAATTTACAAATAAATTCTTTAAAAATCAGGCAATGTGATTTTCTGGATTTGTTTTCTCATTTTGTCTCTCATAGTTGAGATCTACCTATGATGTCAATTACAGGCCTCTCTCATCTTTTTAAGTGGGAGAACTTGCACAATTGGTGGCTGACTAAATACTTTTTTTCCCCACTGTATAAGAAAAATTATTAATGACACAAATACTCCCTGAAAATCAAAAGTTGTCTGAAAGTTTAGTTACACTTTAAGCAGTAATCCTAGACACAACAGCCTTTGGAACATTCATCTCTGACACAAGCTGGACACAACATATTGCGCTCTAAAATTACATATTTGTTTTTTCCTTACTTTCTGCAGATATTTCTGGAAAATAAATGAATGCAACACTTGGAGGTTAAAAATCTTTGCTGCTCTCTTGGATAAATAACTTCAGGAGTATAGTTAACAAAATGTGGTCACGTGACAAGGAATTTCACTTTACTGGCATTTCAGGTGCTCTGCAAGTGGTGTCTAAAAACAAAACCATCTAAATCTGTGCTCTAAAAACCAAATAGCACTCCTTCGCATCTTTACCTGCCTGTGGTCCCAAACAGCAGTTTATACCCACATACAACATTAAGTAGCTTATCCTGGGTACAGTAGTGTCATACATGTGGCAATAAACTGCAGTTTGGCCACACAGCAGGGTGCAGATGTGAAGAAGCGCTATGTAGCTTTTGGAGTGTAGATTTCAATATTTGTTTTTTGGACACCATGTCACATTTGCAGAGTGCCTGAGGTACCAGTATAGTGGAATCCCCTAAGAAAATGACATCATTTTGATAACTACACCTCTCAAACATTTTATCAAGGGGCATATTGAACATTAGTTTTGTGTGAATGCACAACAGATGGTAAAAACTAAATATGTAAGCTGTGTGGAGTGCATTGGGTACACGAAATTCCCAACTATTTTCCCAGGATCTCCTACGATTGGAGGGGTCACTTCTGTTGTCTTTTCCCTTGTAAGCTCTAAATTTGTGGTATACCCTGATGTTTGCTCGTGCAGCTTATATATTCCCTTCCTGACGCAGCCAGTTTTGTCCTAAAGATTTGCCATTTTTTATTTTTCATTATTTTATCATTACTTCTGGTTTATTTTTTTCAGTTTTTTATGATGTTTACCTTGTGATGTAAGAAATGGCTTAATTTTATTGTACAGTTTCTTACGGACACAACAATACCAAATGCGTGGTGTTTTATACTATGTTTTGTGTTTTATACTATATAAAAGAAACAGGGCATTATTGAAGATTATTTATTTTTTGAATATTTTTTTTACATATTTTTTTAGCCCCATTTGGGGGCATGAACCATGAATTGCTGGTTCAGTACTGTACACTCCAATACAGAAAAATTGGGGTGTATAATGACCATCAGCCTATGCATAGACTGATAGGTGTCACACAGGATCATAAGATTGTAGAAGCAGATTGCAGACCCAGGGCACAGAACAGGTCCTAGACTGCCCAAAGAGCCTCACGGCCCCCCACATAGACGGCACGAGGAGCCGTACAGGTACTTGGTTGCTAGGGCAAGCCCTTAGTTGTAGTGGTCATAATTGATCAAGGCGTCTAAGGGATTAACACCCAGAGCTCAGCTCTAGTTGAGGATTTTACAGGTGGGTGTCAGCTGTTTCTGTTTCCTGCTCTCGATGTCACCCGCTCAGTAACTGACATTATCATGATGTAATAGTACGTCATGCTGCATTAAGGCACACATTTCCATAACCTACTATTACTACAACTACAATGGCCCCTCAAATTACAATGGTCTCAGGTTACACTAGTTTCAGTATACTGTACAATGGCTAATCTCAGACCATCATAAGCTGAAACAGGTTTCAAGTAACACTCTGTTCACAGCTGTCAAATTTACATCTCTTTCCCATAGCCATATTTTTCCCTTTCATGTGGCTGATCCAGCAGAACATTGTTATGTATATTGTAAATAAAAACTACAACACAATGTCAGCACTACAAAACACAGTTGTGTGTGCCATTTAATGGGAGATACAGACGTGACCTGTCCAGGTATGTGTGTCATTAGCCAAAGTGTACCTCCAATCATAAAACCCCTTTTATAAATGAATAGTGTATATAAATATAAAAAAATTGTAATATATTTTATTAAATAACTATGTTTTCTTCTCCATTTATCTATTTTTACATAGAAGTTTATGGAGAGGGTAAGAGGCTGCTGGAATAGACACACAAATAACTTCAGCTACTAAACTCTGCTAGACTGTGAGTGAGAGAGCTCTTTTTGACACTGCTATCTTTCAACATGAGGGTTTACCACTGTACAGAATCAAGTAATAAATCAATTAACTAAACAGCAGCACCCTACTCTTCACCCTCCCCTTTATGCTAAAGAGATAAGATTCTGAGTGAAAGGACAGAGAAAGACACCAATCTAATGAGAAATTTGAAATTAAATAAGACACACTTGATGCACCTTTTTTTATTTCACAATTTTTATTGAATTTTTCAAAAATACAAACAATGACATCCTTGACAGTGCAAGCAAAATAAGGCATAAAGTCGATATGATACTCAATGTCAGTAGCATAATGTATATCAGAAAGTAAGGCAATTAGTCCAGTTCTTGAAGACAAACATAAAACAGGATGGACAGAAAATATCCCAAATAAGAAAGCTTATACTACAGAGTAAACTATACAAAATATATCTGGTTAAAATATCAGATTAGACCTGAGGAGGAAAGAATGCACAATGAGGGAGGAGCGACTTGTGATCATTCCAGAGATGCCAGTGTGTAGGGAGGGTTTGTAGGGGATATACTCTTTAATGTGTCATGGTTTCCAAGTCATAGTCAAACTTGAGGGAGTGTAATTCCTTAACATTCAACATTTGGCGTTAATAGAGGAAAGTTTAAATACCATAGTGAATCAGTTAAACCAATGCAGGGTGAGAGGGCAGTTGCCACTGGTGTGCATTCAGGGTCACTGCAATTAAATGGTTAAGTAAATAGCAAGTCATATCAGTAATTATAGTAGAAAAATACTAAAAATGAACACAATGAACATCAAATAAATACAACATAGGAAAACTAACAGAATATTGAGACTACTATCTCTCCGGGGGAGGAGGTAAGAAGGTATAGAAACTGAACAGCCCTAATAAAAGAGATAGCGCAGTAAAACTTCCTAAACAGATAAGGTACTTATTTGAGGAACCTGTGAAAGAAAACAGTTAGAAAAGCAATTAGTCAATGAGGCCTGAAAGCCATTGGATTCTGCATTACCCAACCGACTGCCACTCCTGGGCCAAATGTTTCAGGGAGTGATGATCCTTCAGATCCCACTTTGCGGGAAAAATGCGGTGCGGACACGCCGCAATTTCCAAAACAATTACCGTTTAGGAAATCGGAACATGTCAATTATATCTACGGAAAAGCCGGCGGTTTCCCTGTAGATACAATTGAAGCAGGAAGAGGAAACCTCTGCGAACTTTCTGTGCAAAGTGCTGCGGGAAGAACTGCGATGTGTTGCCGCCGCGTTTTTTTTCCCCAGGGCTTTTTATGCTGCGGGACACCACGTGGGGCCTTAGCCTTAGGGTATTTGTCTTGCCTGTCTGTCCACTCTTTCACTTAATTAGGGCAGGTAAAAAACACTGGATTACATATTGAGAGCAACCCCTCACTTTAGCCACTAAAGTAGAAGTACTATTTTCTGGTAAAATAACAAGTGAATCAGAATATCACAGTAGGAGCAAACAGACACAATCACTGAATTCTTTGCTACTGAAGTGAACACATTACCTGAGCCAAAAGAGTTACTCTTTTGAAACCAGGAAAAGATGTTTTGAACATGATTCTGGAAAAGATCCTTATCATAATAAATTATTCAGCTGCTTCAAGAAGTTCTTATGGACTTACATGTATGTAAGAACTTGTTTTATTTGTATTAGTTATCTTCTTGTTAGTATTTTTCTCAATTTTCTTCTTTTGATGACATTTTAAAGGGGTTCATAATTAAGTAATAGTTTTCTTTTTTATAGCTATTATGATATCAATTTACAATATTTTCTTCTCACATGCAGTGATAATCCTAGAACAAGTTATTGTTGTAACTTGCATGTGGTATGTAACTAGTTCATAGACAAAGAAGACTTAAAAAAGCTAATTTGTGTATTGTAACAGTTTAGTGTGAAAGTGACATATTGACAAAAAGTGAAACAGCTTTGGACAAGATAAAATAATAATTGTTCATTAAACACTGTCTGACATCCTTCCTCTGTCATTATTCTCATTTTTCTATTTAGGTACTGGTAGCTGCAGGTGGCCAACTAATAACTATTTGTCCTTTTATTCTAGAAAACCAAACATATTTGAGTCATAGAATCACATATTGTCAAGTTTTTGTGTTTTGGTAAATAATATGTTGTTACTTGGTCTTGGAAAACAAACTTTCACAAACAAGTACATTCAAATATTGGAAGATTATTGTTGCGATCCATATAGACAAAAAGCTTATGGAAAAGAAGTAAAATCTTAATCACAGTTTTCATCAAAATATCAACATAGCAGCAGATACTACATTAAATGGAATTGCATTTGTTTCCATGCTAGTAGAACTATGCCACAATTCTAAAGACTGAATATCATACAGCATGAAATGATAAATTTATGAGTCAACCCCTTTTAGATTAGAGCCACACTACTGGCAAACAGCTGATTTTTATGGGACAAGCTGTGGTCAGCCAGGCACTTGCCAAAAGTGACTTTTGTACTGGAGTATGTAGCACTACATGGTATCTATTCAGCCAGAACAGGTGCTTCTCTTACAGTGGAGTCGATAGAGAAAAAAGAAAAAGACATTGTGTGCACTGTATGAAAACACATAAACATCTGGTGATCCACTTAATGTATTGTGAAGTGCAAGCAAAATATCACTATAAACTTGGTACAGAGCCTTAGTTTCATTTACACCACTGCACTACCACTGTATGGATTGCTACAGTATGTCTGTATATCAGGTGATATGGTACAAATAGATAAAATTTTATGGACCAAAGAGGTGAAGGTAAAAGGGTTGCCCGAGGAATATTATTTACTTACCTGGTCCTGGGGATGGTTAATGATGGACCTGAGGGTTCCGGTGACGTCACAAACCCTGGGTCATGTGATCCGAGGTAGTGTTTGACCATCTAGGTAATTTTGCAACCGCCCTCATCTCACAGGTAAGCAAATACCTGTGCCATGGGGGCTTCACAAGGCGTTATGTATACATGGAGATTCTACTCAATAAAATGTAATCTTTATTCATAATTTTATTAAAACACAGAAAAAGATCCTGCACTGTTAAATATGTATCCACTAGTGTAGATGTGTCCAATCAGAGTAGGGGGGGGGGGGAAACAACCTATTGTTAATAAGCAGTATAGTTAAACTCATCAGCTTGGGTCATATGCATACTCTCCCCGGGATGATATTTCAAAATACTAGTCTCCAAAAGGAGTACAGAAAAAATACATAAAGGCACAAATTTATAATAATGATAATAATAATGATAATAATAATAATAATAATAATCATCATCATCATCATTTAATAGTCCCACCATGGGGAAATTCAGTGTGTTACAGCAGCAAAGATAAGCAATACAAATACAACATATACAAGAATGTTTCAAGGCAAGGTAGAGGCATTTCATTGATAGTAGACAGACAGATAAGAAGTAGCAGAGGGGGGGATATATCAAACAGAAACATATTTCGGTTCTCTGTATGGACTAATCTCCGCTTCGGTCGGTGTTGGTTGTACAGCCTGACCGCAGTGGGGAGGAAAGACTTCCGATAGCGCTCCTTCTCACACTTAGGGTGAAGTAGTTGGTCACTGACAGTACTGACCAGCACTATCACGGTCTCATGCATGGGATGGGACTTTTTCTACTGCATGAAGCTCAACATGGACAGTATCCTTCTGTCACCCACCACCTGCACTGGGTCCAGTGGGCTCCCCAGTACAGAGATGGCCCTTCTAATCAGCTTGTCCAGTTTATTTCTATCCCTGGTTGATATACTGCTCCCCCAGCAGGCCACTCCGAAGAACATGGCTGATGCCACTAACGAGTTGAAAAAAGTCCTAAGAAGTGCTCCCTGGACTCCAAAGGCTCTCAGCCTCTTAAGCAGGTAAAGCCTGCTGTGGCCCTTCCTGTACAGTGCATCCAAGTGATCTGCCCAGTCCAGCTTATTATTGAGGAGCACACCCAGGTACTTATAGGTGTTGACAATCTCGATGTCCGCCCCCTGGATGTCCACTGGTTTAGGAGGGCATCTGCATTTAAGGAAGTCCAACACCATCTCCTTGGTCTTCCCAGCGTTAATCTTCATGTGGTTCCACTGGCACCAGTCCACAAAATCCCGGTTAAGTTCTCTGTACTCTATGTCATCATCGTCTGTGATGAGGACTACTATTGCAGAGTCGTCAGAATACTTCTGTAGGTAGCAGCTAGATCAGTTGCACCTAAAATCTGCAATGTACAGTGTGAAAAGGAAAGGGGCAAGAACTGAACCCTGGGATGCCCCCGTATTACAGATCACGGTATCTGACACACAGTCCCGGGCTCTCACATACTGAGGTCGGTTTGTGAGGTAGTCTAGGATCCAATTGGATCCACTACAGCAAGAGCAGGCTTGTCTCTCAGTAGCCCTGGCTGTATGGTGTTAAAAGCACTGGAGAAATCAAAGAACATTATTCTCACCATGTTCCCTGGTTTCTCCAGGTGAGAAAGAGGTCTGTGCAGAAGGTGGATGATGGCATCATCCACCCCAATGCCTGGCTGATACGCAAACTGGAGAGGGTCCATAGCGGGGCTCACTAGAGGGCGGAGATGTGTGAGAACCAATCTCTCTAAGATCTTCATCAGGTAGGATGTCAATGTTACAGGTCTGTAGTTGTTGAGGTCCATAGGGTGAGGTTTCTTTGAAACCGGTACCACACAAGAAGATTTCCATAATTCAGGGACTATTTCCAGCTTCAGGCTCATATTAAACATATATGTAATAATACTACACAGCTGATCCCCACAAGTGATATTGTGATATAGACAAACTGTGGCAACGTTTCTGCATTGATGGTAGCAGCAGGTCGATGTGAGCATGTACCAATTCTTTAAAGTTTTAGCCCCTCCCCTTACTGCATGTCACACCTCTATACATATTGATAGGTGATAAGCAACAAATTCACTCCAAGCCTATTGGATTTCCACAGCCAACATTTCAAGAAATGGAAAATAAACGTTCCATATGGCCAGTTTAAAAGAATCAGACGTAACTGATCACACGACTCTGATATTAGAAAAAAGGTTTCTTGAAAAAAATTATCCGGGTAAACTAGTAGAGACAGCAAAAGCAAAAGCAGGTTCTCTCTCACAGGTAGACTGTCTCATCTCAAAACCTAGGGTCTCTAATGATAATTTTAAAACTAATTTTATTGCCACATACAATGGGGCACATAACACCATTCGTTCAATTTAATCTAAACATTGGCACATGCTTTTAGGAGATCAATATCTCAAACATATCCTTCCGAGAAGACCTGGTATCACTTTTAGGAGAGCAAGAACTCTCAAAAATATCTTGGCACCAAGCAGACTGAGAAGTACTTGTAACACAAACACTGTCATGACTGGTAATAAGACCAGGAGTGGCAGTTATAGATGTGGACACATAAGGTTCAAGTGCAGCATTTGTATTAGACACAATCAAACAGAAGCCACCAGCCAATCAACTGGTGAGACTTTTAGGATAAAAACAAGGTTGGACTGCTCGTCTAGTTACGTAGTATATCTATTAGAATACCCTTGCGAGCTCCAGTATATTGGTCGTACAATCATGCCATTAAGAGAGAGAATCAATAAGTACCGGTCCAACACAAAAAATGGCTATCTGAAACATAGTGTTTCAAAACACGCAGCACAAGTACACAATAAAGATTTCACTGGTTTTAGAGTTATTCCAATTGACCAGATCCATGCATCTGTACCAAATCGTTTTGGGACTCTCAAGAAGAGAGAAATATTCTGGATATACAAATTCAATACCTTGGACCCTACAGGCCTCAATGAGGCACTCGAAGATATTACTGCCTAATTTGTTAGATTACTAATATCGCTTTAATAAGTATTGATATATGGTTTGTAGGCCTTTTATGTAGGAGCAGTAATATATGTACATGTCTATACCACTGCTATGTGTGGTTTATATAATCAAAGAAATATATAAGTATGCCCCCCCCCTTCTTATGCATGTTTATTTAATTATTTATATATCTATATGTATTTATATGTTTTTATGTTAATTATAGTATTTTTATTATGTTTAGTTGCCTAAAATTGATTTTTTTATGTTTATTCATTATACTAGTTTATTATATGCTCTATATACTAGTATTTTAATTTACTTTTTTGTCTTCTTAATATTAGCTGGTAGTAATATGTTCTCTTGCCACTTTTCAGTCCCCAGTATTTATTGTTTTACTATTATTAATAACAATAGACATACTGTTGTTGTGCATGAAATGTCTATTTTTGATATCAACAGGTCTATTTTGTATTAATATTAACCAAATATATATTTTCCTTCCTAAGTGTTTATTATTACAATCCTTTTGTGAACTTTGCTGTGTGTAACTAGATATCAGCTATGCAAGATGGCGCTTACTTCCTTACCAACACCCAAGGCAAGTGCAAAAACAGGATGTAAGAAGAGGAGATTGCAAGATGCTTCAGCCAACAGCAAACGGACACACAAATATATGTTAACTCCCATATGTAGTACTATATAAGTGAACAGTGGTAAATAAAAAGAGGAAGTAATGTACATTCTGACAGGACTGCAGATGTCATTTCTTTATGTGCACATGAACAAGATTTGGATACCGATAACCAACTCAGGATACAGATTTAGTATCAATCCAATTCAGTGTTGTGTCACCTCATGCAAACCACCATGAGCTGTCACCTTACCGATACACCAAAGGACATCGCTATTCCAGGAGATCCAAGCAAACATCTTAGCGTACTCATTACTAGTGCGCATGTGCGGTTCGAGTATATTGACACCTGCGCACTACATTTAATTTCTCTCTGAGATTTTTTTTCTTCAAAGCCCATTACGAATGCACAGATTTTTTTTTTCGCACTTGTGCAGTCAATATGCTTTATCTCCAGACATACGTCACCAATTGACCACTGCGCATGCACAAATTAGTTTTTCACGAATGTGCAGCTGATATATCTCATTTTTATAAGTCTAGACATGCGCAGTTAGATTTTTTGAATGCTAGCTACATTCTATTCGAATTTAGGAACATAGGAACAGCCAAAAGTGGTCATTTATTCAATGTTTGTTTACGCTGTGTAATTTGTATGTGGGTAATACCTATCACTGTATGCAATGCTTTTTATATTGTGATTTTTATACTGCTAATTGGAGACACTCAGTGGGTGTGTCCTTCTGGTCCCATCTAATATTTAGTTCAGCTCTATGTACCACCATGTTATGCAACCATCCTGTACACTTGAAAAAAAGAGCTCAGACCTTTGAAACGCGTTGTGTGTGCTGGTTTTTAAACAAATAAAAAGAAACTCTTCATTCAACGATTGGGTAAGCGCTGGTCCATTCTCCATCCACTACGATTATCACAAATCTAAAAAGCCATAGGTTTCCTTCAAGGAAACGGAACCTAGTTAGTACGAATATATATTAACCCATATCCAGCCAATTCAGGACAATAATGCCGCAGCAACCGCATCATATAGGAAGGGATGACAAGATAGATCTAATATAATCACACCATAACCCCTAACCCAGTAATGGCACCAGAACAATCACATAATCCATCATAATCCATCAGAAATCGCATAATGTGAATGGGGATATAATAAACTGATGATGTCAAAGATATGCACAATGATGTAAGAATTAGCTAGGTTAATAATACAGATATCACAGAGATACAGTGGGGAAAAAAAAGTATATAGTTAGCCACCAATTGTGCAAGTTTTCCCACGTAAAAAGATGAGAGAGGCCTGTAATTGACATCAACTATGAGAGACAAAATGAGAAAACATATCTAGAAAATCACATTGTCTGATTTTTTAAGAATTTATTTGCAAATTATGATGGAAAATAAGTATTTGGTCAATAACAAAAGTTCATCTCAATACTTTGTTATATATCCTTTGTTGGCAATGACAGAGGTCAAACGTTTTCTGTAAGTCTTCACAAGGTTGGCACACACTGTTGCTGGTATGTCTGATTTTTTAAGAATTTATTTGCAAATTATGGTTGAAAATAAGTATTTGGTCACCTACAAACAAGCAAGATTTCTGGCTCTCACAGACCTGTAACTTCTTCTTTAAGAGGCTCCTCTGTCCTCCACTCATTACCTGTAATAATGGCACCTGTTTGAAATTGTTATCAGTATAAAAGACACCTGTCCACAACCTAAAACAGTCACACTCCAAACTCCACTATGGTGAAGACCAAAGAGCTGTGGAAGGACACCAGAAACAAAATTGTAGACCTGCACCAGGTTGGGAAGAAGTTTGGTGTGAAGAAATCAACTGTGAGAGCAATAATTAGAAAATGGAAGACATACAATACCACTGATAATCTCCCTCAATCAGGGGCTCGATGCAAGATCTCACTGCGTGGGGTCAAAATGATCACAAGAAATCCCATAACCCCACGAGGGGACCTAGTGAATGACCTGCAGAAAGCTGGGGCTAACGTAACAAAGGCTACCGTCAGTAACACACTACAACGCCAGGGACTCAGATCCTGCAGTGCCAGACGTGTCCCCCTGCTTAAGCCAGTACATATTCGGGCCCGTCTGAAGTTTGCTAAAGAGCATTTGGATGTGCCAGAAGAGTATTGGGAGAATGTCATATGGTCAGATGAAACCAAAGTAGAACTGTTTGGTAGAAACACAACTCGTCGTGTTTGGAGGAGAGTGAATGCTGAGTTGCATCCAAAGAACACCATACCTACTGTGAAGCATGGGGGTGGCAACATCATGCTTTGGGGCTGTTTCTCTGCAAAGGGACCAGGACGACTGATCTGTGTACATGAAAGAATGCATGGGGCCATGTATCAGGTGATTTTGAGTGCCAACTTCTTTCCATCAGCCAGGGCATTGAAGATGAAACGTGGCTGGGTCTTTCAGCATGACAATGATCCCAAGCACACCGCCAGGGCAACGAAGGAGTGGCTTCGTAAGAAGCATTTCAAGGTCCTGGAGTGGCCTAGCCAGTCTCCAGATCTCAACCCCATAGAAAACCTTTGGAGGGAGTTGAAAGTCCGTGTTGCCCAGTGACAGCCCCAAAACATCACTGCTCTAGAGGAGTTCTGCATGAAGGAATGGGCCAACATATCAGCAACAGTGTGTGCCAACCTTGTGAAGACTTACAGAAAACGTTTGACCTCTGTCATTGCCAACAAAGGATATATAACAAAGTATTGAGATGAACTTTTGTTATCGACCAAATACTTATTTTTCACCATAATTTGCAAATAAATTCTTTAAAAATCAGAAAATGTGATTTTCAGAATTTGTTTTCTCATTTTGTGTCTCATAGTTGAGGTCTACCTATGATGTCAATTACAGACCTCTCATCTTTTTAAATGGAAGAACTTGCACAATTGGTGGCTGACTAAATACTTTTTTCCCCACTGTACATACCCAGTGGTGAACCTAACCTCTTTGCTTCCTGAGGCGGACTATAGAAAGATGCCCCCCCCCCAAAAAAAATTGAGTTTCCATGCTACTAGCTTCACACGCTGCTATCGTCGCACAATATACAAAATACACAAAGTTATAAAACAGTTTTTAAGAATTCTTATTCCTGTATTACTTCAGTATCAGATCAACAGCACGGCATTAACAATAAAAGTAACTTCACACATCTTCTGCTTGGTGGATGGACGAGCCCACATGGCCCCCATTCTCTATAATAGGAGGGCCGTAGATGACTGAGTACTGTACAGTCATGGCCAAAAGTTTTGAGAATGACACAAATATTATATTTTCACATGATCTGCTGCCCTCTGGTTTTTATGTGTGTTTATCAGATGTTTTTATCACATACAGAAATATAATTGCATTCATATTATGAGTAACAGAAGCTTATATTGACAGTTAGAATGAGTTAATGCAGCAAGTCAATATTTGCAGTGTTGACCCTTCTTCTTCAGGACCTCTGCAATTCTCCCTGGCATGCTCTCAATCAACTTCTGGACCAAATCCTGACTGATAGCAGTCCATTCTTGCAGAATCAATGCTTTAATTTTGTCTGAATTTGTTGGTTTTTGTTTGTCCACCCATCTCTTGATGATTGACCACAAGTTCTCAATGGGATTAAGATCTGGGGAGTTTCCAGGCCATGGACCCAAAATCTCTATGTTTTGTTCCCTGAGCCATTTAGTTATCACCTTTGCTTTATGGCAAGGTACTCCATCATGCTGGAAAAGGCATTGTTGAGCGCCAAACTGCTCTTGGACGGTTGGGAGAAGTTGCTCTTGGAGGACATTCTGGTACCATTCTTTATTCATGGCTGTGTTTTTAGGCAAGACTGTGAGAGAGCCGATTCCCTTGGCTGAGAAGCAACCCCACACATGAATGGTTTCAGGATGCTTTACAGTTGGCATGAGACAAGACTGGTGGTAGCGCTCACCTCTTCTTCTCCGAATAAGCTGTTTTCCAGATGTTCCAAACAATCGAAAAGGGGATTCATCAGAGAAAATGACTTTACCCCAGTCCTCAGCAGTCCACTCCCTGTACCTTTTGCAGAATATCAGTCTGTCCCTGATGTTTTTTCTGGAGAGAAGTGGCTTCTTTGCTGCCCTCCTTGAGACCAGGCCTTGCTCCAAGAGTCTCCGCCTCACAGTGCGTGCAGATGCACTCACACCTGCCTGCTGCCATTCCTCAGCAAGCTCTGCACTGCTGGTAGCCCGATCCCGCAGCTGAAACACTTTTAAGAGACGGTCCTGCCGCTTGCTGGTCTTTCTTGGGCGCCCTGGAGCCTTTTTGGCACCAATGGAACCTCTCTCCTTGAAGTTCTTGATGATGCGATAGATTGTTGACTGAGGTGCAATCTTTCTAGCTGCAATACTCTTCCCAGTTAGGCCATTTTTGTGCAGTGCAATGATGACTGCACGTGTTTCTTTAGAGATAACCATGGTTAACAGAAGAGAAACAATGATGGCAAGCACCAGCCTCCTTTTAAAGTGTCCAGTGGTGTCATTCTTACTTAATCATGACAGATTGATCTCCAGCCCTGTCCTCATCAACACCCACACCTGTGTTAATGGAGCAATCACTGAAACGATGTTAGGTGGTCCTTTTAAGGCAGGGCTGCAATGATGTTGAAATGTGTTTTGGGGGATAAAGTTCATTTTCTAGGCAAATATTGACTTTGCAAGTAATTGCTGTTAAGCTGATCACTCTTTATAACATTCTGGAGTATATGCAAATTGCCATTAGAAAAACTGAAGCAGTAGACTTTGTAAAAATTAATATTTGTATCATTCTCAAAACTTTTGGCCATGACTGTACTATCTTTGGCACTCCCATTGATGTGAATGACAGCCATGCGGGTTCGTCCATCCACCAAGCTACCTTCAGTCGCAGCCAGGCTGATCTTCCACCCAGTGGGGGAAGTAGTATACTGTTGTACCATGTTAGCCATTGAAAGTAGTGGAAGAGTGAAGAAATCAGGCGATACCTCAGTTAGCCTCTAAAAGGTATCGCCTGATTTCTTCACTCTTCCAGTGGGGGGAAAAAACTCAATTCTCAGGCTTAGTGGGGGTCTCAGCAGACCGACTCCCATCAATCAGGTATTTACCCTCTATCATTTAGGTGAATACAGTGCAGTAACATTTTGTGACTTACAGATGACGTCTCTGACTAATCCTTCACATTTCCCTTCTCTTCCCTTTGGACCACCATGACCACTTCTTCCAGCTGTGAATTGTCTCTGTAAAGTTTGCAACACAGACATCTTTGGCTCCTCACTTTTCCAGGCATCCAACCCACATTGTCCTCACCTGCACACCCATCCTGCTGCTACCCCAATTATAAAATATATTATATAACCCTCCATAATGAATAATACTCCCAAGTGCATCTTTATATTAATAATGTCCGTGTGTACCCCTATAAATAGTGCCCCTTATTAATAATGCCCCAGGTGTTAACTAATTAAAAGGTTTTTTAGGTCATTAAAGAACTAATCTGTGGGGCTCAAAAACCCAGGACCCCTACTGATCAGCTGTTGGAATGGTACCTGTGTAAGCGCCGTAACCGCTTCTCTGTTTACATAGTGTCATTCGTCTCATAGCGGCCATGTAATGTAACTACAACCTCGTCCTATACACGTCTATGTGACAAGACTGTAATTACATCACACGGTCACTATAAACAGACAGCGTATGATATAAACAGGCGCCATAGCCCCTGTTTACTGTATAACGCCCCATTTACACACACTATAATGTTCCACAGCATCCCCTGCACATAGTATTATGCAGTATTAAGGCCCACAGCGGCCCCTGCACACTATATTATGGCCCACAGCGGCCCCTGCACACTATATTATGGCCCGCAACGGCCCCTGCACATGGTATTATGACCCACAGCGACCCCTGCACACTGTATTATGCCTCGCAGCTGCCCCTGCACACTGTATTATGCCCCGCAGCGGCCCCTGCATGGTATTATGCTCCATATTGGCCTCTGCACACGGTATTATGTTCCATAGTGGCCCCTGCACACGGTATTATGCTCCATAGTGGCCCCTGCACACGGTACTATGCTCCATAGTGGCCCCTGCACATGGTATTATGTTCCATAGTGGCCCCTGCACACGGTATTATGCTCCATAGTGGCCTCTGCACACGGTTTTATGCTTCATAGTGGCCCTTGCACTGGTATTATGCTCCACAGTGGCCCCTGCACACGGTATTATGCTCCATAATGGCCCCTGCACACGGTATTATGCTCCATAGTAGCCACTGCACACGGTATTATGCTCCATAGTGGCCACTGCACACGTTATTATGCTCCATAGTCGCCACTGCACATAGTATTATGCCCCATAGTGGCCCACCAATTAACTTTTCAGACTCCAGAGTATAATGATCGGAGACCCAGGTGGTGACAAACATAAAAACCAGTGTTACTTACCTATCCAGGCCACCAGTACACTCCCTGCAGCTTTCGGCCCTGTTTAATTGCGCACAAACGTCACGTGGATCAGGCCGGAGTCGCGACCTGATGACGTCACCAGAGGGTTGAAGCCTGCTGGGAGTAACACCGATCCCAGGAGAGGTGAGTAACAATGGTTTTTATGTTCCCTCACCTTCTCTGAGCCTCCAATTATTATACTCTGGGGTCTGAAAAGACCCCAGAATATAATAATAATAATATTTGAGGCCCGCAGCCTCACTTACCTACCCCTGCGCCTGCTCACAGTCGCTTCTGCTCCCCCCCTTCTACATCCCATAGTAGAAGGGGAAGCGGAGGCGGCCACGAGCAGGCGTGGGGGTAGGTAAGTAAATAGGCCATTACCTGCTGGGGTTACTCCAGCAGGTAATCAGGTAATGGCCTATTTATAAACAAAAAAAAAAAAAAGTTATCCTCTCCTACCTACGATCCCTTGATCGAGCCGCCTTCTCTTCTTGTTCGTGATGTCTGCGTCTCAGCGTAGGAGGAGCGATGACGTCATTGTATCGCCGCCTGCACTGAGATACGGACGTCTCATAAGCCAACCCAGGACAGGCCCTGCTGGGCCTGTTCTGGGCTGGTTTATGGTAAATAAATAGTAAAAATGCCGCCCCCAGACAGTGACGGACAGTGCCGCCTAAGGCGGCCACCTCACTTCGCCTCATTAGAGGTGCGCTCCTGTATATACCCCTAACTACATCAAATCTAAATAAAATATGTATAGCAGATCCCCTTATTCAGGCCTTCCGGGTGGACACATGCTAATCGGTAAATCCATTGCGTCTCTTTTCTCAGGATAAGCTTATCCCAATCCCCCTTTACTTGGGTGGGTGGAAATGTTCAATGGCATGAAAACAGAGGCAATCCACATTTCCTTGATGTTTCTCATGTGTGTGCTTTGAAATTGAAGTGTCACATTCATTTGTGACATCGAGCACGTTTTCAGTATATACCGGCGGAATTGTCTTGCCCACATAATTAGATGTGCAAGGGCACATCACCAGATAAATGACTCCTGATATTTTACAACTTATAAAGTCATGGACTTTAAATTCCTGGAAAGTCTTGCCAACTTTAATAAAGGGGTATGCTAAACATGTCCAACACTGGTAGGTTCCCGGAACATTAGATCCAGCCTAGTGTCTTTCCTGGCTGGCGGCTCGAAATAACAACATACTATGCGATCACCAATATTTTTGCCCCTCCTGTATGTCACGGAGGGGTGTTTTGAGATGTGCTCACTAATATCCCATTTCATTTTTAAGATATGCCAATACTTTCTAAGAACGTCTTTTACTTCTGTGTGCTTATTATCAAAAGGTCATTACAGGGCACAAAAGGTCATTAACCCCTTAATGACCCGGCCATTTTTTGTTTTTGCATTTTCGTTTTTCCCTCCCCGCATTCCAAGAGCCATAACTTTTTCATTTTTCAGTTCACAGAGTCACATGATGGCTTATTGTTTGCGAAACAAATTGTACTTTGTAATGTCACTATTCAATATGCTGTGCAATGTACTGGGAAGCTGGAAAAAAATTCAGAATGAGGTGCAACTGGAGAAAAACTGCATTTGCGCCAAATTCATATGGGTTTAATTTTTACACCATTCACTGTGTGGTAAAAATGACATGTTACCTATATTCTGTGGGTCAGTACGAACACGGCGATACCAAATTTATATAGTATTTGTAATGTTTTGATACCTTTTAAAAAATTGAAAACTTTGCTAAATAGAAAAAAATTTTTGCGTCGCCATATTGTGTCACCTGTAACTTTTTCATATTTATATGTATGGAGCTGGGTAAGGCGTCTTTTTATGCGGGACAACATGATGTTTTTATTGATACCACTTGGGGAAAGATCTGATGGTTTGATCACTTTTTATTCAATTTTTTATAGGAGACAAAGTGTTGAAAAAAACGCTATTTGGCCATTTTGTTTTTTTTTCCCCGCTACGCCGTTCACCGTATGGGATAAATATTTTAATATTTTAATAGTTCGGGCATTTTGGAGCGTGGGGATACCTAAAGTGTTTATGCTTACTTTTGTTTATTTACTTTTATATCTGATCTAGGGAAAAGGGGGTGATTTGAACTTTTGTGTTTTTTTAAATTTTTTCATACTTTTAAAAACTTTTTTTTTATACTTTTACTTGTATGATCAGACTCCCTAGGGACCTTGAAACCTAGGGAGTCTGATCGATCATACTATTCACTGCGATACTACTGTATCGCAGTGAATAGCAAAATGCCTTCACTGCTATTAGACGATGCCTCTGGCATCGCGTAATAGCTATACTGTAATGACAGGCCTAGGAGCCTTCAATAGGCTCCCAGCTGTCATGGCAACCAAGCGCCGCCCTCCGATGACGTTCTGGAGGGCGGCGATGAGGTAAAAATGGCGGCGCCCTTGGCGGCTGCGCAATTTAGACGCCGCGGTCGCGTTTGACCGCGGCATCTAAAGGGTTAACAGGCACCGATCGCTGCTGTTAGCTACGGGTCCTGGCTGTATTATACAGCCGGCACCCGCGGTGTATGGAGAGCGCTCAGCTCCTGAGCGCTCTCCATACATCGTCATGCGACTCAGGACGTACTATTACGCCCTGGGTCGCTAAGGGGTTAAAGTTAGTCATTTTTGCCGCCTCCCTTGCTGTGATGAACTGACCCCCAGTTGTACATCTTTCTTAGGAATGTATTTTTACTTGCTCATATCAGCCCTTCCCCTACTTGTTGGAATGTTGTGCTTAAGTTGGGTTTACACTGCTGGACGATACGCTTCAGTGGTTTTATGTGTGTATAATGGGAGTTGGCCTGCCCTAGCTGGCCAGTTTTATTATCCCTGGACAGATGTCCATGGGGGAGTGAAGGCCTGTGACCTTAAGTTCACCCACAGACACACATCTCTCCCAGAACCTAGGAAGGTACCCATCTCTCTGAGGGTTCTGCAAAGGAGGGAGAAGGGGGTCTGCCTAGGGAGGAGGTGTGGGTGAGGCACTAGATATATGCTGGAGGGAGAGTGAGATTCTTTGTCATTCAGCAAAGAGGCAGCAAGGAGTTCTTATCTTGGAGAAGATGTGAGGGCATTTCATGCTGTGGAATGCAGCATGGGCCTAGCATTGAGGCCTGAAGCCTTTCCCTTTGTTCTGGGTAGCATGTAAAAGACATGTTTCTGTAACTCATTTAAGGATGCGCCCTAGGCCAAAAAACCTGTTGAAGCCTAGAGAATCGGACTACAAGCCTGTGTCGGTATTTTTTCTATCTTTTATTTCCCTTTTTATTTTGTGTGCTGTATTTTACATCATTCGTAATCTGCTTGGTAATTGATATATATTTCTGTATATGTTAATGCTTAGTACCGACCCACTTGGGTTAATAAATATATAAAATTTAAAAAGCTCGTCTTTGTATTATCCTATCGGCCCAGAACACTCACTTGAGGTGGGTGTGAGGTAATTGAAGCGATCTCAGGTGTGCTGAACGTGGATTCAGCAGGACGAGATCCTTCACAGTTGCCTGCTGGACCACTTTTGTGGGAAATCCCTGTGCCTTAAACCTATCCGTTAAATTTGAAGCCTGTTTGTTAAAAATCATCAATGGAAGAGCAATTGTGATTAATCCTGAAGAATTGTCCCTGTGGATGGGTATGGATGTCAACTTCCCCACTCCAGGAAACTGTTTGTAGTGATTTCCTTAGGTTGAACTCTCGTTTGGAATACCCACTGCTCTGTAATTTCCATACTAAGATCTATCACAGTGTCAAGAGCTGTCATAGTGTCTATATCAGAATAGCAATGATCTAAGATACATAGTGTGTCACCACCCCATGTTTTGGGGCCACAGGTGCTGTCACTAATAATTAAGTGACACACTGATTAATTCCAGACTATTTCTCATTACTGAGGGAAGTGACATCCTATGTACCTGGATGTGGTTATAATTGTGGTTAGTTCTGGGGTCACAGGTACCATCACTAATAAGTAAGTGGCATACTGATTAATTCCAGACTATTACTCATTACTGAGGGGAGTGACATCCTATGTACCTGGATGTAGCTATAACTGCAGACAGTTTTGGGGTCACCGGTGCTATCATTAATAAGTAAGTGGCACACTGATTAATTCCAGACTATTTCTCATTACTGAGGGAAGTAACATCCTATGTACCTGGATGTAGCTATAACTACAGTCAGTTCTGGGGTCAAGGGAGACATCACTAATAAGTAAGTGACACACTGATTAATCCTAGGCTATTTCTTATTACTGAGTGGGTGACACATTATGTACCTGGATGTAGCTATGCAGTCAGTTCTGGGGTCACCGGTGCTGTCACTAATAAGTAAGTGGCACACTGATTGACGCCAGGCAATTTCTCATTACTGAGGGAAGTGACACACTATGAACCTGGATGTAGATATAACTGCAGTCAGTTCTGGGGTCACATGTACCATCAATAATAAGTAAGTGGCACACTGATTGATTCCAGGCAATTTCTCATTACTGAAGGGAGTGACATTCTATGTACCTGGATGTAGCTATAACTGCAGTCAGTTCTGGGGTCACCAGTTCTATCACTAATAAGTAAGTGTCACAAGGATTAATTCCAGGCTATTTCTCATTACTGATCGGTGGTGACACACTATGTTCCTGGATGTAATTATAGCTACAGTCAATTCTGGGGTCACAGGTGCTATCACTAATAAGTAAGTGACACACTGATTAATTCAAGGCTATTTCTCATTACTGAGGGGAGTAACATCCTAGGTACCTATATGTAGTTATAACTGCAGTCAGTTCTGGGGGTCACAGGTGCTGCCCTTTATAAGTAAGTGACACACTGATTAATTCCAGGATACTTCACATTACTAAGGGGGTGACACACTATGTACCTGGATGTAATTATAACTGCAGTCAGTTCTGGTGTCACAGGTACTGGCACTAATAAGTAAGTGACACACTGATTAATTACAGGCTATGCCCCATTACTGAGGGGAGTGACATCCTATGTACCTGGATGTAGTTATAGCTGCAGTCAGTTATGGGGTCACAGGTGCTATCACTAATAAGTAAGTGACACACTGATTAATTCTAAACTATTTCTCATTAGGCTGGGGGGGGAGGTCACACTATGTACCTGGATGTAGTTATAACTGCAGTCAGTTCTGGGGTCACAGGTGCTATCACTAATAAGTAAGTGACACACTGATTAATTCCAGTCTATTTCTCATTACTGAGAGGGGTGATACACTATGTACCTGGATGTAATTATAGCTACAGTCCACTCCAGTAGGTCCACCTCAGCAAAAAATACCCAATTTCTGAAGTTTTTTTGCTGCAGTGCGGATGAGTTGCTCCAAAACAGGCCCACTGAGGCTCTTTTCAGACCCCAGAGTATAATGACCAGAGTCCCAGGGACGGTGAAAAACATGAAAACCAGTGTTACTCACCTATCCTGCGCTCTGGCACGACTCCCTGCTGTTTTTGGCCCTCTTCAATGATGTCACAGACGTGGGTTACGCTGGTGTCATTATGCTTTGTGACGCAGGCCTGACCCACATGACATCACTTCAGAGGCCGACGACAGCATGGAGTCACGCTGAAGAGGTGAGTAACACTGGTTTTTATGTTCACTAACCTCCCCTTGGTCTCCAATCATTACACTCTTGGGTGTGAAGAGACCCCAGAGTATAATAATAGCAGTATTTGTTGAGGTTCGTCCAACAAATACTTTTGCTGCGAGCACGCAGACCTTACTTACCGATCCAGAAGGGCAGAAGGGGAAGTGGAGACAGCCGTGAGCAGGAACGGAGAACGGTAAGTAAATAGGGCCTGATACCTACCTAAAGTCATGGGCCCCGTGGCAGCCACTACAGCTGCTAAAGCGGTACCTATGTTACTGACCCCAGAACTGAGTGCAGTTAGAACTGTGTTCAGAGCATTGTGTGGCACCACCCTTATTGATGTGTTTCTCGAATAAACTGCAGGCTGACACACATTTGTCCTGCACCAGTCACTACAGGCAAAATGTAGTACTATATTCTGATATTCAAATAAAAGTCCACTTAGGTACTACATGGGCTTGGTCTGCAAGAATAAAAACAACTGTACCTCTCTGGTCTCCTCTGCATTTCTTCAATAAGGCAAAAAAGTAAATTACTAGTTCTGGAAAGAAAAAAATATTTTAGACTAAAATCTCTTTACGTTGTACTGTATACAGCTACTACTTAATTTATAATGATTAATTTTTCATTACTATAACATTAATTATCTTCAAAATGAAGACCTAATGTAATACATTACATACTTATACATAAAAGTACATAAATGACAAATTCTTTACTGCACAATGACTTGCCCTACACTTGAACATCTATAAATCTGTTTTGGATTAGTCTTTTTATGTAGCACTTATGAGAAGGGCAAAAGGGAAACTGTGTGATTTAGCAGAAGTAAATGTTGATTTTAACATTGCAAAAGTGCATATAGCACAACATGTTCTATGATTAATATGTTGATTCATTTTTATTGTATACTGAAAGCACCTCTGCCCAGGCTTTAGATGACATGAGTCACAGCAAAAGCTATCCAAAGATTTCTGCAAAATATAGAGCAACATCTTAAGGTTTTAATTTACTAAGGCACCATAGCTATATTTTACATTGTGCATTGCAGCATTTCTATGCAATAGAAGATACAAAACTGCCACAAGAAACACACTTTTCCTGCAAACCAATATATCTATTTACTCAAGGGAGTTCGTTGTACTTTAGCCATGAACTGCTACTGTGATAAATGGTTTGCTCTTTTAGGCATTTTTCAATCAGACATTACATTGCTGCACTATTGCAAGTGTTCCGCTGAGCTACAATCTTGTAAGATGAAAGTCTATGACTATGCATACTAATGTCTGATTACATTTGATGTTGCTTCTTCTTACTAAGGCACAGAACAATCCAGACCCTCTGGGAAATAGAAACCACAACATAGCAAATTTATTGAAGGACAACTATTTTGTTTTGAATTATATCTATACAAATGCATGTTGTTTTCTATTTGTATAGGATGAACATATAAATAGCATTCACTGATTTATTTATTTTTTTCTTTTTATTTCCCCTCTCGTAGTCTACTACATGAAAGGAAAATCCAAGAAATGAAGAAAAATATCTAAATGAATTGGTAAACACACAAAATGAATAAATGCCAGTCTGATGGTTCAGGCATTCGAGAGATAGGCAATTTACAGTTCAAACATATAGCACTAAGAACATTATTCCGTATTCTAGTCTGGAATGCTAAAAGTCAGATAGTGAGCATAATTCATACTTCATAGTGTACTAGAGCATTTGTCAGTTTTTTCAAAACACTGGGATTCTGTTTACATATGTTTTATTTTTTTAATATTCAGGGAATCTGTATTTATTATGTATATATGGATAAAAAAAATACTACTTTCACACTACAATTGTTTAGTCTGGTTTGTTTTGATCTATCATAGGATCAGAGAAAAAGGATGTATAGGTGACAGAATAACTTATGAAAATAGAGCACTTTACGTTTGTGTTGGTCATCATTGAGTTCAGTGTTAAAAAAAAGTGGAAGCCTTCTGCCTTTGGGGGTTCTTTTATGGAAGAAAAAGCACAGCATGTTTTTTTTTTAACACTGAACAAAATGAGGACAGATATAAATGGAAAGGAGACACTCAAAAGATTGCTTTTGAACCCAGTACTTTCTAGTTTTTTAATGTGTTTTACTATCGTCTCTACAAGAGAGTGTAATACTTTTACAAGCAACTGGATAAATATACCTTGTCTGTCTTTATCTTGTACATTCAAAATTAATCACAAAGATATGAAAAATATACAGTACTTGGTACATGCATAAAAAGGTGGAAAGTGAAAATGAAATATGTTTAGATAACAAAAGTTTGCTAACTGAAATTCAGAAAATATGAAATACTTGAATTAAAATGGGAGTCTTGACAAGTCCTAGCATACCTACATCCTAGCATCAAAACTGTTCTCATAATTTGTAAAAACATAAATCCTGGTCTCAAATCTGTGCAAATATTTACAAATGCATTAATCTCACTGTTAACTTTACTCTGAGGTATATCCAATCCCAGTCCTTTCAGCAAAAACCCACCTGTTAAATCTGGACCTCTGCAATGATTGCACAGGCACAGATTATACAGTGGGGAAAAATAATTTAGTTAGCCACCAATTGTGCAAGTTCTCCAATTTAAGAAGATGAGAGAGAGGCCTGTAATTGACATCATAGGTAGACCTCAACTATGAGAGACAAAATGAGAAAACAAATCCAGAAAATCACATTGTCTGATTTTTAAAGAATTTATTTGCAAATTATGGTGGAAAATAAGTATTTGGTCAATAACAAAAGTTGATCTCAATACTTTGTTATATATACTTTGTTGACAATGACAGAGGTCAAACGTTTTCTGTAAGTCTTCACAAGGTTGGCACACACTGTTGCTGGTATGTTGGTACATTCCTCCATGCAGATCTCCTCTAGAGCAGTCATGTTTTGCGGCAGTCGCTGGGCAACACGGACTTTCAACTCCCTCCAAAGGTTTTCTATGGGGTTGAGATCTGGAGACTAGCTAGGCCACTCCAAGACCTTGAAATGCTTCTTACGAAGCAACTCCTTAATTGCCCTGGCGGTGTGCTTGGGATCATTGTCATGCTGAAAGACCCAGCCACATTTCATCTTCAAAGCCCTTGCTGATGGAAGGAGGTTTGCACTCAAAATCTCACGATACATGGCCCCATTCATTCTTTCATGTACACGGATCAGTCGTCCTGGTCCCTTTGCAGAGAAACAGCCCCAAAGCATGATTTTGCCACCCCGATGCTTCACAGTAGGTATGGTGTTCTTTGGATGCAACTCAGCATTCACTCTCCTCCAAACACGACGAGTTGTGTTTCTACCAAACAGTTCTACTTTGGTTTCATCTGACCATATGACATTCTCCCAATACTCTTCTGGAACATCCAAATGCTCTCTAGCAAACTTCAGATGGGCCCGGATATGTACTGGCTTAAGCAGGAGGACACATCTGGCACTGCAGGATCTGAGTCCCTGGCAGCGTAGTGTGTTAATGATGGTAGCCTTTGTTACGTTAGTCCCAGCTTTCTGCAGGTCATTCACTAGGTCCCCCCGTGTGGTTCTGGGATCATTTTGGCCCCATGGGGTGAGATCTTGCGTGGAGCCCCTGATCGAGGGAGATTATCAGTGGTCTTGTATGTCTTCCAATTATTGTTCCCACCGTTGATTTCTTCACACCAAGCTGCTTGCCTATTGCAGATTCAGTCTTCCCAGCCTGGTGCAGGTCTGCAATTTTGTTTCTGATGTCCTTCCACAGCTCTTTGGTCTTCACCATAGTGGAGTTTGGAGTGTGACTGTTTGAGGTTGTGGACAGGTGTCTTTTTTACTGATAACAATTTCAAACAGGTACCATTACTACAGGTAATGAGTGGAGGGCAGAGGAGCCTCTTAAAGAAGAAGTTACAGGTCTGTGAGAGCCAGAAATCTTGCTTGTTTGTAGGTTACCAAATACTTATTTTCCACCATAATTTGCAAATAAATTCTTTAAAAATCAGACAATGTGATTTTTGGATTTTCTGGATTTGTTTTCTCATTTTGTCTCTCATAGTTGAGGTCTACCTATGATGTCAATTACAGGCCTCTCTCATCTTTTTAAGTGGGAGAACTTGCACAAGTGGTGGCTGACTAAATACTTTTTTCCCCCACTGTATATGCCAATACATTAAAGGGGTTGTCTGGGATGTGTAATTGTACTTCTATGCATTTTCTTGATGTTAGAACTGGGGGTTCTGGACTGGTTCCGAACCTACACTACCGTTCAAAAGTTTAGGGTCACTTAGAAATTTCCTTATTTTTGAAAGAAAAGCACAATTTTTTTCAATGAAGATAACATTAAATGAATCAGAAATACACTCTATACATTGTTAATGTGGTAAATGACTATTCTAGCTGCAAACGTCTGGTTTTTAATGCAATATCTACATAGGTGTATAGAGGCCCATTTCCAGCAACCATTACTCCAGTGTTCTAATGATACATTGTGTTTGCTAGCTGTGTAAGAAGGCTTGTGCAAGTATGTTAGCACAGCTGAAAACAGTTTTGATGGTTAGAGAAGCTATAAAACTGACCTTCCTTTGAGCTAGTTGAGAATCTGGAGCATTACATTTGTTGGTTTGATTAAACTCTCAAAATGGCCAGAAAAAGAGAACTTTCATGTGAAACTCGATAGTCTATTCTTATTCTTAGAAATGAAGGTTATTCCATGCGAAAAAGTGGCAAGAAACTTAAGATTTCCTACAACAGTGTGTACTACTCCCTTCAGAGGACAGCACAAACAGGATCTAACCAGAGTAGAAAGAGAAGTGGGAGGCCCCGCTGCACAACTGAGCAACAAGACAAGTACATTAGAGTCTCTAGTTTGAGAAATCGACGCCTCACAGGTCCTCAACTGGCAGCTTCATTAAATAGTACCCGCAAAACGCCACTGTCAACATCTACAGTGAAGAGGCGACTCAGGGATGCTGGCCTTCAGGGCAGAGTGGCCAAGAAAAAGCCATATCTGAGACAGGCTGATAAAAGGAAAAGATTAATATGGGCAAAAGAACACAGACATTGGAGAAAAAGTGTTCTGGACAGACAAATCGAAGTTTGAGGTGTTTGGATCACACAGAAGAACGCAGAACAACTGAAAAGATGATGTTGGAAGAGTGCCTGACGCCATCTGTCAAGCATGGTGGAGGTAATGTGATGGTCTGGGGTTGCTTTGGTGCTGGTAAAGTGGGAGATTTGTACAAGGTAAAAGGGATTTTGAATAAGGAAGGCTATCACTCCATTTTGCAACGCCATGCCATAACCTGTGGACAGCGCTTGATTGGAGCCAATTTCATCCTACAACAGGACAATGATCCAAAGCACACCTCCAAATTATGCAAGAACTATTTAGGGAAGAAGCAGGCAGCTGGTATTCTATCTGTAATGGAGTGGCCAGCGCAGTCATCAGATCTCAACCCCATTGAGCTGTTGTGGGAGCAGCTTGACCGTATGTTACGCAAAAAGTGCCCATCAAGCCAATCCAACTTGTGGGAAGGGCTTCTGGAAGCATGGGATGAAATTTCTCCATATTACCTCAGCAAATTAACAGCTAGAATGTCAAAGGTCTGCAATGCTGTAATTGCTGCAAATGGAGCATTCTTTGACGAAAGCAAAGTTTGAAGGAGAAAATTATTATTTCAAATAAAAATCATTATTTTTATCCTTGTCAATGTCTTGTCTTGACTATATTTTCTATTCATTTTGCAACTCATTTGATAAATAAATGTGTGAGCTTTCATGGAAAACACAATTGTCTGGGTGACCCCAAACTTTTGAACGGTAGTGTAAGTCATGTGATTGCAACTGCCCCCACCCCCTTGATTGCTTCACCTACCTCCTCCCCTGTTTTCACTCCTAGTTGCCTGTGCTATGGGGGGGACTGGCTTTATAGTCAGTAAGCCCTCATAGCACAGATAAACTACCTGTTTAGATGTAAGAGAAGGGAGGAGACAGATCTACCAGGTGGATGGGTGCTGGTTTTGATCACGTGACCTGAGATTTGAACCAGCTCGCAACTTTTCATAAATGAATAGTACATTTGAATATATGAAACTTTGCAATACATCTTATTAAGGAAATATGTTTCCTTCATCACTTATTAAACTGTTTTCCTGCTACTTATCTTTAATCTGACTGTTTGTTTACATTATATTTGTCTCCATACTTACTGGTAAGTAAGATGTTCCTACCAGCTGGTTAATTGATTTATTGTCTCATTTTGTGCACTAGCAGCCACTTATCAGCGGCCGTGCATTAGTGCCGATGGGGGAGCAGGGATGTACTGTATGTTGGGAAAGGTTGTTACGCCTACAAAACAAAACTAAAACATACTTACCTTAGCTTGTGAGTTAAGACACGTACCTCTGAGGAATATGTTGGCATCTGTGCATGTTTCGACATTAGAAATGCGCTAGATCTGTTAGAAAGGGTATTGTAGCAAGCGCTGGCCAGTAATCGTCTCTGTGAGGCATTATTATAGGAGACTACACTGACCTGATGGTGGGGAGCGAGTGCTGGATGGCTTGGCTCTGTTGCTAATGAGCAACCTGTTATTAACATTCAGACTAAATTCCCCGACGCTCAATATTGCATTATTGTTTTTAATGGGGATGAGAGAGTTATCCATGCAAGTGAATTTATATCCAATAAAGACTGAATATTAGTGGGACACTGATGGTTTCTGACTCTAAGAAACGCTTCATTGGTCCTATAGGATTTTGAATTGGATATTACATGGTTAAGTTGCTCTTCTCTCCCAGGTTTCTTCATATAGATGTTGGTGTTCCCTTATTTGTTAACATTTTTATCATGAACTAATAAAGTTACATTGTTTTAATATGTCCAGATATTAGTGGGTGATCCTCCTAATTAATTTTCATATCTCTTGTTTGGCACGTAATACCTTTGATATATTTTTTTGCTACTTTTGGTCTTTTCTATCCTCCCTCCCCTCTTCATAGACAAATATGTATAAAGTAACTCTGCCTGAAAAGTGGAGAAGAAAACATAATAACTTTAAAAAGATACAAGTGCATCTAAATAAATTAGAATATCATCAAAAATACCAACTGTAAAAAAATTATTTAACACACAAATGTTGGCCAAATGAAAAGTATGTATAGTAAATGCACTCAATACTTAGTCGGCGCTCCTTTTGCATGAATGACTGCATCAATGCGGCGTGGCATGGAGACGATCAGCCTGTGGCACTGCAGAAGTGTTATGGACACCCAGGTTGCTTTGATAGCACCCTCTAGCTCATCTGCATTGTTGGGTCTGGTGTCACTCATTTTCCTTTTGACAATGCCCCATAGATTTGACAATGCCCCATAGGTCAGGCAACTTTTCTAGCCAATAAAGCACAGTGATACTGTGGTTTTTAAACCAGGTATTGGTACTTTTGGCAGTGTGGACAGGTGCCAAGTCCTGTTGGAAAATGAAAATGCCATAAAGCATGCTCTAGAATTTCCTGGTAGACGGCTCTGCTGACTTTGGTCTTAATAAAACACAGTGGACCTACACCTGCAGATGACATGGCTCCCTAAACCATCACTGATTGTGGAAACTTCACACTAGACCTCAAGCAGCTTGGTTTGTGTGCCTCTCCACTCTTACTCCAGACTCTGGGACCTTGATTTCCAAATGAAATGCAAAATTTACTTTCATCTGAAAACAACACCTTTGACCACTGAGCAACAGTCCAGTTCTTTCTCTCCTTGGCCCAGGTAAGATGCTTCTTGTGTTGTCTATTGGTCATGAGTGGCTTGACACATGGAATGCGACACTTGTAGCCCATGTCCTGGATCTGTGTATGGTGGCTCTTGAAGCACTGACTCCAGCAGCAGTCTACTCCTTGTGAATCTCCCCCAAATTTTTGAATGGCCTTTTCTTAACAATCCTTTCAAGGCTGCGGTTATCTCGGTTGCTTGTGCAGCTTTTTTCTACCACACTTGTTCCTGCCGCTCAACTTTTCATTAATATTCTTTGATACAGCACTCTGTGAACAGCCAGTTTCTTTAGCAATGACCTTTTGTGGCTTACCCTCCTTGTGGAGTGTGCCAATGACTGCCTTCTGGACATCTGTCAAGTCAATAGTCTTCTCCATGATTGTGTCGCCTACTGAACCAGACTAAGGGACCTTTTTAAATGCTTAGGAAGCCTTTGAAGGTGTTTTGGGTTAATTATTCTAATTTTCTGAGATAAAGACTTTTGGGTTTTCCTTGGCTGTAAGCCATAATCATCAACATTAACATAAATAAACACTTGAAAAAGTTCACTCTGTTTTTAATGACTCAATATAATATATGTGTTTCACTTTTTCAATTGAATTACTAAAAAAAATAACTTTTTGATGATATTCTAATTTATTGAGATGCACTTGTATATTGCAAAGTTTCATTTATTAACCGGTACTATGCATTTATGAAAAGGATTTTATACCTGGAGGTACACTGTAAATAAAAATTAGAATATTTTGCTGAACAATCAAAAGCTTCATAGCTTTTAGTTGAGAGAGAGAGACCATCATTCTGCCCATTAGGAACAATGTTACCAAAACTAATCAGACTTTGTCTATCAAAAGAAAATGTTGTAAAATCATTAAAGGGCATTTGTCACCAAGAAAGTCAATATCAAACCAGCCTTAGTGTATGGTAGGGAACAGTATAGTGAAGACCCAATATTCCAACAAAACAGGAAGGTTAATTATGTATCTTTACCATCAGATTAATTATATAATAGACTTAAAGGATAGGGTATTGTAGGAAAAAAAAAAAATATATATATATATATATATATATATATATATATATATATTTAATCCTCAGAGTCGGCTATAGTTCTGGGGTAACCAAAATTAACAGGGAGTCTAAAAGATAAGTCTACTACACCCCCATACAACCCTGTTCAGTAGGGGTAGAGCCTGAATACCCAGAGCCAGACGCACAATGACATATATAGCCCTCACACATTGCAGCCCACCCCTGCCAGGGTATATCCGTACATACACAGTCATTGGACTTATAATACACTCAGCCGCCGATGTACTGTCACAGATTGTGCAGACCAATAGACAGGCACAATCTTCACTGCGCAAGAAGACGGTATTGCGTATACAAACGCAGTTATTTTTACTGTGCTAGGAGACAGTATGGGTACACACGCAGTTATTTTCACTGAGCTAGCAGAGGGTATGGGTACACACACAGTTATTGTTACTGCGCTAGGAGACGTATGGGTACACACGCAGTTAATTTTACTGTGCTAGGAGATGGTATGGGTACCCACACAGTTATTGTTACTGCGGTAGGAGATGGTATGGGTACACACACACAATTTACTGTCACTACCCTGAAAAGTGCAATTATTATTTATAGGCTAACTGTCCTTCACAGTATCAGGCTCCTCTCCCTTCCCATCTGCACTGCCCTGAAAAGGACAATTATTAAATTTAGCTAAGGCCCTGACTGTTCCTATGTCTAGCTGCAGCCTCTCCCTACCTAGCCTAACTAGCTAGAATGGTGACGGGACCTGTGACTCTGCCGCTTATACAGAGGGGTCACATGTCCCGCCTGGCCAATCACGGCCATGCCCATATAGGGCATGTCTGTGATGTCTGTGGGCTTAAAACTGGTTGATTGGCTGCTCAGCAGTAAATCAACCAGCTTTAGGGATGATCCGAACCCGAACCCGAACTTCAGCACTGAAGTTCGGGTTCAGGTACTCGAATCCATGATGTTCGGCATGGACCCGAACTGTGTGGTTCGGGTTTGCTCATCACTAATAGGAAGTAATCTGTAAGCGAGTATCATAGTCTGAGAGGCCTTGAAATGAATAATGATACAGCCAGTGACTGCAGGGTAGGGGTAAGGGTTAAAATCTGGAGAGGTGGAGAGAGCCTGTATATTCCTAACAGTTTTCCTTCTAAGGGAAGGAGCTACGGTTTATAAGGGGCTGTTTGGTAGAAAATAATGGTTGCCTTCACTTGCAGATCTGGAGAGAAGAATACCGACCTGCACTCCCCTAAAGGGTATGGTTTTTCTCAGTGCTTTACAGAAGAAGATATTTTTTTCTGAGGTTCTTTGATGTTACAGAGGATGGCAGGAATCCATGCCCAAAGAAAATAAGAGCTAATTTTGAATATGCAGTTTTATGAGGTTTTTTATAGGTATAGATTTTATAGTTTTATAGTTATGTTAATAAAAGAGGTGGACAACTCCACTCAACCCAATACCAAGTCTCTGGGTCTTTATTTATGTTTTTGGTTTTGTATGTTGGAAGATACGTATGTAAGACAAAGGGGAAAAGGTTATATTCCTGCAGTCTATGTAACAGAAGGAGGGAACTATAGGAACCAATCTGAGCGAGAAGGTTATATGTCTGTCCATTCTATATGAGTCCACCTGACCCAACTGAAGGGAAGGATCCCATTAATTTTTACAGAAAAATAAATAATTAAAGTAATAATAATAAAGTATATTGTGTTTTCACTAAAATAGTGAAAGCATTTAAAAAAAAAAATGGAGAGAGGAAAAACGCCCTAAAGGCCTTGACTTTTTACACAAGTCCGGGTGAGTGCCCCCTGCTTTTTTTGCCTTTATATTTGTATTCTACGAATTAGACTTTTAAGGGAAGTGCACCACCCTGTTTAAAGTATGCACTTGTTTGATATGGTCTTCTAGTGCCGTTATATCATTTTGATGATTTGTTATATAGGTCAGGCGTCTAAGCAGTGCCACCTTCTTTTTTCCTCTACTATTGTTGGTTATGTAAGTTTGGTTGCACAGTGAATGCAGCAAAAAACAAAGCCCGTAAAAAAGTTGCACAAATGCAATTTTTCTCCAATTTCTCCTCTTCTGAATTTTTTTCCAACTTCCCAGTACATCATACAGAATATTAAATGGCACCAATACAAAGTACTATTTATCCCGCAAACATTAAGCCCTCATATGGCTATGTGAATTGAAAAATAAAAAAGTTATGGGGATTGGAAGGCGGAGAGTCAAAAAACGATAATTGAAAATCGAAAAATGCCTGCAGCGGGAAGGGGTTAAATATATTATTGCCTATTCTTTCATCTATTTTTTTCAATTTACCAACCAAGGCACAAATTCCCATTTAATACTAAACCCCACTTAACTTTTATTCATATATTTATAAAAGATTTCATATTTCATGAATGGATATACAAGATTGAATACAAATCCAGATAAAGAGCACAAGAAGGCGGATATTTGGGTTTTTATTTGGTCTTGTATATCTATTTATGAAAAGTGGATGGGATTTTGGCTAATGCGGCTCACTACCTCTGGCCTTAGCCTTAAGTGGGAATTTGTGCCTTGGTTGGTAAATTGAAAAATAGATACCAGATTTTTCCCTTAACACCAAACTGGGCTCTAATTTTTTTTTTTTTTTTTGGTATCTTTTTTTATCTCCCAAATTTCTGACCCCCAGTGTTGCTTCATGGGGCTCCTGTGCAAGGTCAATAATGTAAGTTACACTTTCTTTAAAGGGGTTTTCCGGGCAAAAAATTTATTTTCAAAAAAGGTCTGTTAATACTATTAATAGGTTAATAAGTGCACCCAAATATCTTTAGCAGTGTTTTGAGTGATTTCTGGGTTCCCTGGGAGCTCCTGGCATCCTATGTATTTGTTTACATCTGCATCTTCCTGTTCTGTGCCTTTCCTACAACTCCCATGATTCCTTGGGCTGCACTCAAAGCTGATTCACTCCCCTTCCCTTTCTCGCTCACTCCCCCTCCCTGTTTCCCTAGCTAGCCCACCCACTACACCCTCAGCAGCCATCTTTAGACTCCTAGTTCTCACTTACTCAATAACCTTCTCCTTTGTCTTTAATATTGTAATCACCTGACATATATCATCATTATAGTCACTCAGAGAAAATTTCAGGACAACAATTCCTTCTTGATGCTTTTTTTGGCATTTGGTAAATACACTGCTCAAAAAAATGAAGGAAAACACTAAAATACCACATCCTAGATATCAATTAATTAAATATTCCAGTTGCAAATTTTTATTCATTACATAGTGTAATGCATTGAGAACTCCAGTGGAAATGCCTCAAGACAAAGAAAATGAGGCTCAGTAGTGTGTTTGGCCTCCACGTGCCTGTATGACCTCCCTACAAAGCCTGGGCATGCTCCTGATGAGGCAGAGATGGATGTTCTCCTGAGGGAGACCTGGATTAAAGCATCAGTCAACTCCTGGACAGTCTGTGGTGCAACGTGGCGTTGGTGGATGGAACAAGACATGATGTCCATATGTGATCTATTGGATTCAGGTCTAGGGAGCAGGCAGGACAGTCCATACCATCAATGCCTTCATCATACAGGAACTGTTAACACACTTCAGCCACATGAGGCCTAGCATTGTCATGCATCAGAAGGAACCCATAGCCCACTGCACCTGCATATGGTCTCACAATGGGTCTGAGGATCTCACCCTAGTACCTAATGGCAGTCAAGGTACCTCTGGCTAGCACATGGAGGGCTATGCGGCCCTCCAAAGAAATTTGTTCCCACACCATTACTGACCCACTGTCAAAACGGGTCATGCTGGAGGATGTTGCAGACAGCAGAATTTTCTCCACAGCGTCTCCAGACTCTGTCGCATCTGTTACATGTGCTCATTGTGAAACTGCTCTCATCCATGAAGAGCACAGGGCGCCAATGTCAAATCTGCCAATCTTGGTGTAATCTGGCAAATGCAAATCGCCCTGCACGGTGTTGGGCTGTAAGCACAACACCCACTTGTGGATGTTGGGCCCACACACCACCCTGATGGAGTTTGTTTCTGACAGTTCAAGCAGACACATTGATGTTAGTGGCCTGCTGGAGGTCATTTTGCAGGGTTCTGGCACTGCTCCTCCTGTTCCTCCTTGCGCAAAGGAAGAGGTAGCGGTCCTGATGCTGGGTTGTTGCCCTCCTACGGCCCCCTCCACGTCTCCTGGTGTATTGGCCTGTTTCCTGGTATCTGCTTCATGCTCTGGAAACTGGGCTGACAGACACAGCTACTCTTCTTGCCACAGTTTGTATTTATGTGCCATCCTGGATGAGCTGCACTACTTGAGCAACTTCTGTGGGTTGTAGACACCGCCTCATGCTACCTCTATGGGTGAGAGCAATGACAAAATGCAAAAGTGACCAATGCAACAGCCAAAAAGGATGAGAACAGAGAAATGGTCTGTGGTCACCACCTACTGAACCACTCCTTTATACGGGTGGTCTTGCTAATTGCCTATAATTTCTACCTGTTGTCTGTTCCATTTGCACAACAGCAGGAGAAATTGATTCACATTCAGTGTTGCTTCATAACTGGACAGGTTGACTTCAAAGAAGTGTCATTGACTTGGAGAAACAAACATACATGCCTAAACATGAATATTTTGACAACTACATATCTACAACCCCAATTCCAATGAAGTTGAGACGTTGTGTAAAACATAAATAAAAACAGAATATGATGATTTGCAAATCCTTTTCAACCTATATTCAATTGAATACACTACAAAGACAAGATATTTAATGTTCAAACGGATAAACTTTATTGTTTTTTGGCAAATATTCACTCATTTTGAATTTGATGCCTGCAGCACATTCCAAACAAGCTGGGACAGGGGCAACAAAAGACTGGGAAAGGTGCGGAATGCTCAAAAAAACACCTGTTTGGAGCATTCCAGAGGTGAATGGGTTAATTGGAAACAGGTGAGTGTCATGATTGGGTATAAAGGGAGCATCGCCGAAAGGCTCAGTCCTTCACAAGCAAGGATAGGGCGAGGTTCACCACTTTGTGAACAACTGTGTGAAAAAATAGTCCAACAGTTTAAGAACAACGTTTCTCAATGTACAATTGCAAGGAATTTAGGGATTTCATCATCTACAGTCCATAATATCATGAAAAGATTCAGTGAATCTGGACAAATCTCTTTAAGTAAGCGGCAAGTCCGAAAACCAACATTGAATGCCCGTGACCTTCGATCCCTCAGGCGGCACTGCATTAAAAACTGACATAATTCTGTAACGGATATTACCACATGGGCTCAGGAACACTTCAGAAAACCATTGTCAGTGAACACAGTTTGTCGATATATCTAAAAGTGCAAGTTAAAACTCTACCATGAAAAGCGAAAGCCATATATCAACAACACCCAGAAACGTTGCCGACTTCCCTGGGCCTGAACTCATCTGAGATGGACTGACGTAAAGTGAAAAAGTGTCCTGTGGTCTGACCAGTCCATATTTCAATTTGTTTTTGGAAATCGTGGACGTCGTGTCCTCTGGGCCAAAGAGGAAAAGGATTGTTGGATTGTTATCAGCGCAAAGTTCAAAAGTCAGCATCCCTGATGGTATGGGGGGGTGTTAGTGCCCATGGCATGGATAACTTGTGTAGCCCTATTTGGGGGGTGGTATGAGTATTATCCCTCCCGCAACAGACTCTGGCGCTGACCTGTGTGTATAATGGGACCTGAAGCCTTCGCTGAAGGGAAGAGTGGGAACATATATGAAATATATCAGTGCCTCCACCCAGGATAGAGCCTCTGTATTACAGGGAGGATCTCTTCCTGGGACTTACCCATGAGGTACAGTTAGTAGCCTTAACAAGGATCACTGTACTAATCTCACAGTCTGAAGAATACATACAGATACCACATAAGGTTATAACAGTAGCTTTATAAGAATCAACAGGGTAATAATACATACATAAAATATACTCAGAACACAGCAATACTACAACAACCAGCAAGTCCTCAACCGTCTTAGGTTATATACCGGGTATATATAATATATAGATATATAGCAAGAGTCCGGTGCACAATACCTCCAGGCAACAGAAGAGATGCAGGGGCCCCTGTGGATGACTGTGGATGACTGTGGATCCTCGGATTCTTCCAGGAGATGACAGACAGCCGATCAGGAGATGATGATGATGGTGAGATTCTTCACAGGCAGCAAACAGGGCGACGGTGACGGCAGTAGATGCAGGCCTGAATACCCTAACACTGAGTCCTTAACCTGCCAGCTAAACTACTAGTGCCACCGGGCCTCTAACTAGCTAGTTGGCCTTCGGAAGCCTAACCTATCACTGCCCTGAACTGTATATATATATGGATCCCTAACTACGGTTACTAGCTAGGTCCTGTGAGTATATAGGGGGTAACACATACCTAACTATATACTGTGAAGTAAGGAGGAACAAGTGGCTCCTAGACTCCCCCAGACATAACATGTCTGTCTCAGCAGCTCTGCTCACATCTCTTCCCCCAGCAGCTCTGCCTCACATGTATCTGACTCACTGTATTTACAAAACAAAACTTGAACTGAATGCCTGGGGTCTCTGAAGCCAAACTGCAGGGGCAAAGAAGCCAGATACATTATATACTAGTAGAAATGGCAGTTCCCTACACTTGCACATCTGTGAAGGCACCATTAATCCTGAAAGGTACATACAGGTTTTAGAGCAATATATGCTGCCATCAAAGTGACGTCTTTTTCAGGGACGTCCCTGATTATTTCAGCAAGACAATGCCAAGCCACATTCTGCAGGTGTTACAACAGCGTGTCTTCGTAGTAAAAGAGTGTGGATACTAGACTGGCCTGCCTGCTATCCAGACCTGTCTCCCATTGAAAATGTGTGGCGCATTATGAAGCGCAAAATACGACAATGGAAACCCGGGACTGTTGAGCAACTGAAGTTGTACATCAAGCAAGAATAGGAAAGAATTCCACCTACAAAGCTTCAACAATTAGTGTCCGCAGTTCCCAAACACTTATTGAGTGTTGTTAAAAGGAAAGGTGATGTAACACAGTAGTAAACATGCCCCAGGCCCAGTCTTTTGTTGTCCCTGTCCCAGCTTTTTTGGAACGTGTTGCAGGCATCAAATTCAAAATGAGTGAATATTTGCAAAAAAACCCCCCCAAAACATTTGAACATTAAACATTAAATATCTTGTCTTTGTAGTGTATTCAATTGAATATAGGTTGAAAAGGATTTGCAAATCATCGTATTCTGTTTTTATTTATGTTTTACACAATGTCCCAACTTCATTGGAATTGGGGTTATATGTAACCCCCACTGTTAACCTGCCAGACTATAGCAGGTTTACTAGGGGGTTTGAAAATTGCAATTTTGGGTACAGAAACTATTACGGAAATTCATATGTGAGTCAAATCCTGCTATAAACAGTCTATAAAGAAAAAGAACTTTATTTGCAAGATGTCCACTTGGAATAAACTAGCAGGGGATTGAACTACATGTCCCATCAGCCCTATGAAGCAGAGGGAGGAAGTATGAGGAGCTTGGCAGGAGGCAGAAGGAAGAGGAGACTGCAATGGCAGAGCTGTGAGGTGGAGTGGGGTATAAAGAAGGGGGAATCCTCTATCTGATCTTGGAGTCGATTCTGAGAGACTGTTTAATCATATCTGAGGGAGACAGAGGGGAAAAAAGAGACCCCTCCATTTCACTTGAAGCAGAGAGAGAGGAACAAGAGCAAGTCAGGCTCCAACAGTTTCATCTGAGGTAAAGTGAGAAAGCACAGTCACCATTTTACCTAAGGTAACCCCAGAGATAGAGCCTCCTCCATTTTGTTTTTGAGACACTTGCTATTAAGCCACAGAGATCTCCCCTCTGGGCTGAAAAGACTAACCTGCTCTGACCAGAGATAATATAACAGTGAGCTAAGCACTAAGAGGAGAGGTTACTGCTGGATATCTGAATTATTCTATCTGTGTGGATAACTTCCAGAGCAAAGCTTTGCTGTCATAGTTTTTCATTAACATATCAAATTAACACTAGAAGTCCCAGAGAGGGGTCATTTAACATTTCTACCTTTGGAACCCAGAGACCGGTCGAATGACCTGAAGGATTTAAGCAAACAACCTATAATCACCGTCTTTTGTTCTTAAGTAATTAAGGCCATTACTGTCACACCACAGGAGGTTGTTGTTTTCCATTGAGTTTAGCCATTTAGTTTCTAGTTAGTTCTATTCAGTTTATTGTATTTGATAATATAAAGACTATACATATTGTATTTAGTTTAGTTTTATTTGAGCAAAAAAGCACTGAAACAATGAATCATTTTTTATATATTTTAAATAGAATTAGAAATTTTAGAGCAAGGTACAGCTGTGAGTAATGACCAGAAGAATTTTTCTAAGGCCTCAAGCACACTAGCGGAAAAAAAATTGCGCGAAAATCGATTTTTTTTTTTTTTGCAATTTGTCAATGTATTTCAATGGCACCAAGCACACCTGCGATTTTTTTTCGTGCGATCTATTTCATAGGTGCGATTTTCCAGCGATTTTTTTTTTTTTTTTTTTTTTTTTTTTTTTTTGTGCGATTTTTTTCGTGCTAAAAAAATCCCAGAAGAGTGATCTATATGACCAATGGGACAGATCGCAAAAATATCGTAAGTAGCTGCGATTTTTTTTTTTTTTTTTTTTTTTTTTTTTTTCTGCATCCATTGACTTGAATCTAAATATACAAAAATGTAAATATACAAAAGAACAACTGTTATTTGTTTCCATGCTTTTTATTTTTGTTATGAAAATAATAAAAAAAATACAAGGAATAAAACAATTCCACACATATTTACAATAGGCTGCTGTGGGGGGCTGCGTGTGTGTGTGTGAGTGGCATGTCCTTCTTGTGTGACTAGCATTTCAGCACTCACTCAGCAGTCTGTCTGCACTGTCGGAACATACCTGGCACTGCCTGGGTATGTCCCTGGTACATTTGCCACACGTGTATTTGTAGCAGTCAACACATCTCTCAGTTGCACAATTGTTCGTGCATCGATGGTTGACCTGACACTTCATCCTTTTGCCAGGGCTGGGTGTGGAAGGTTGTTGCCGAAGGAGTTTCTCCTTGCGTGCCTTCTTTTCAGTCACATGAGAGCCACCTAACTCTTTTGCAAGCTCAACCAGGAAGTCCACCCGTCTCTCCTGCACCCCAGTGCATGCCTGATAAAGAACATGAGCATTCAGTGCTGCCATGTCAATCATGTTGTAGAACACAGCGACTGGCCATCTTCGTGTTCCTGCACGCACGCTGTACTCCCGCACCATTTGGTCCATTACATCCACACCGCACTTTGTGTGGTTGTATTGTGTGACCGTGTTTGGCTTCCTTTTGTTGTTATCCTCAGTCTCAACCACGCTATGCATGCTGCTGAGAATGTAGACGGCCTTCTTTTGTTTGGGTGCATACGCTGTCAGTGTGGCACCAGTGGTTGAAAACACCTGAGTGGTGAATTCAGTGCGGTCCATCTGTCTAGCGGATTGAGGAATTTCCCGGCGACTCTTGTTGACTGTGCCGAGGATAGTGGTTTTCCGGCTAAGCAGTCGTTGTGCAAGTGACAATGATGTAAAGAAATTGTCCGTGGTTACAGTTCTGCCCTTGTCCATGAATGATTCCATCAGCCTCATCACTACAGTTTCAGATAGTCTCTCCCCGCTGGGATGACTGGGGTCCTTGCCAAGATATGGGAGGACATTACAGATGTATTTTGATTTCAAGTCGCAAGCCACCCAAAACTTGATGCCAAACTTGTCTGGTTTTGTTGCAATGTATTGCAGAAAACAGCAGCGAGTCTTTGACGGGAAAAGCTGTTCATCAATAGTGATGTGTCGACCAGGGTTGTAGGATGCGATGCAGTTGGTGACAAACGATCTCCACACATCAGAGATTGCAGCAAACTTATCGGTCTCCACTCGCTCACTGCGTGTGAACATGTCATCAAAGCGTAGGTGTTGCATGATGTCTTGGAAGCGGTTTCGGGTCATAGTTGCAATGATCCTTGGGTTTGCCAGGTTTGCTGACTAGCTGTCACGTAGTGATGGAACCTTGGTCACCCCCCGCAAGATAATGACTGAAATAAATGCCATTAGTTCCGGGAGACCCATGAACCAATCCACCTGCTCCGTGTGACGTGCATGTTGAGTAGTCCATTCTTGAATGCTACGAAGCATGTCAAGAGTGATAAAACAGAGGAAGCTCTGAAGGCGACTCCGGACACTTCGTCTGGCCTTAGCACTTGGCTCTCCATCTGTAGGGTACGGATCTATTGGGGTGAAATGGAGACGTTTCCCCACTTCTACTTCACGCCACACTGTGCAATCTTTTGCGGTCTCTGTCGGCTCACTCGCCAACCAAGCTCTCTTTTTTGGTAGAGGAGGAGTCTCCTCATCTGCAAGATAAATAATTTCAAATTAACATTTTGTTTTGGTTCTAAATAAAAAATATAGTCAGGAAATAAAAATCGGTAATTTGAAAAATCTAACCTGAAGACAGCTCAGAGTCCGAATCCAGTTGAAGGACTATGTCTTCTCCATCTGAGTCAGAAGGGTTGGTGTTGCTCAGGATCAGTCCCAATGCCTGTTGAATGGTGTGCCTTCTCTGCATTTTGTTTCTTGTGAACAAAATAGGTGAAACAGTCACACAGATCCCCCACAGCACAAAAGGCTGCAGGCAAATTTGCTAAGGTGTTAGCAACCTTTTGCATATTCCCAGCACAACAATGCAGCTGGGGGGTGGGCACACACACTCAGGAGCAGCTTACATTCTTTTGTTTACACTCTCTTACAAGACCTGAGGTGGATCAACACAAATGAAAGGATGCTAATTGGAGCCATCAGAGTTGTCTGTTTGGACTAAGGGTCATTTGACCCTCTTTCAGGACTTCAAGGGGGAGCTCGAAATTTCTGGGACTTCTAGTGTTAAGGAGGACATTTCAACTGGTTAATCCTGTTATGACTGAAGACCCACTCTTAAGAGGACATTTTTCCCTCTCTCCTGAACTCCTTTAGGTTGTTTAAAAATCCCTCCTGGCCAGTGATGGGTGCTTGTGACAAATGTTAATTTGTTTATCTTGTACTGCCATTTTGAGAGTTATCAGAGGCCATAGTGTGAATAGGTGCCTGTGTGTAAGTTGAATCATCTAAACTTTGAATTTATCAAATTGTTAATACCTAGTCTCCTATAGCTTAACATTGCCTTTATAGAGTCTAAACAAATGCAAGTGCTAAACCTGTAACAAGGCCATTTACTGATTGTTTACTGTGTGCCAAGCTGAAAGTCATTTATTATAGGGCCTTGTTGTCTAGCATGGTAATATTGTCAGGAAATTAATACTGTGTACGCCATAAATGCTGCACGCTTTTGTACATTGTTCATTGCAGTATTACATGCATTGCATCTGTGGTTCCGTTTATTAATACACATCTTAAGAAAAGGTTAAATCTTCTAGGTATGGTTTGTTTTGACTTACTATGGTCATTCATAAAAGTGAAACTACAGGTAGGCTATAGGGTTTCTCCCGAATCCACCCCTGGTGGAGGAGTCTAGCCAACACCGTGTTCACAAACCTGGTGAAGATTCGGATGGAGGCACTGCGTGATCAAGCTGGTGAAGAGGTCAGAGTTATAACCATTTCTGTAATCCTAAACACCACCCTCTAGTGTACTCCATCAGAGGGGATGTTACATATATATATATATATATATATATATATACACATACAGTACAGACCAAAAGTTTGGACACACTTTCTCATTCCAAGAGGTTTCTGGATTTTCATGACTATAAAAATTGTAGATTCACACTTAATTCAAAACTATGAATTAACAAATGTGGAATTATATACTTAACAAAAAAGTGTGAAACAACTGAAAATATGTCTTATATTGTAGGTTCTTCAAAGTAGCCACCTTTTGCTTTGATTACTGCTTTGCACACTCTTGGCATTCTCTTGATGAGCTTCAAGAGTTAGTTACCTGAAATGGTAACAGAGATGCTTAGCACTTGTTGGCCCTTTTGCCTTCACTGTGCGGTCCAGCTCACCCCAAACCATCTCGATTGGGTTCAGGTCTGGTGACTGTGGAGGCCAAGTCATCTGGCGTAGCACCCCATCACTCTCCTTCTTGGTCAAATAGCCCTTACACAGTCTGGAGGTGTGTTTGGGGTCATTGTCCTGTTGAAAAATAAATGATGGTCCAACTAAACGCAAACCGGATGGAATAGCATGCCGCTGCAAGATGCTGTGGTAACCATGCTGGTTCAGTGCTGCCCAGTGTAAGAAAGCTTGGTCTCAGTTGCAGGTCATGGGTCTTGCAATAGGATAATGACCAAAAAACACACAGCTAAAAACACCCAAGAATGGCGAAGAGGAAAACATTGGACTATTCTGAAGTGGCTTTCTATGAGCCCTGACCTAAATCCTATTGAGCATCTTTGGAAGGAGCTAAAACATGCCGTCTGGAAAAGGCACCCTTCAAACCGAGACAACTGGAGCAGTTTGGTCATGACGAATGGGCCAAAATACCTGTTGAGAGGTGCAGAAGTCTCATTGACAGTTACAGGAATCGTTTGATTCCAGTGATTGCCTTAAAAGGTTGTGCAATAAAATATTAAGTTAAGGGTACCATCATTTCTGTCCAGGCCTGTTTCATGAATTTTCTTTTTTTAAAAATTCTGTTGAAGAATGGTTGAAAAGAAATGTCTGACTTTCATTTGTTCATTTTCATAGAATTTTTATATATTATTACTTTTGTCAGATTGAAGTTATTTCCGTGACCATTTTGGGCTTTTCTTACATTAAACGAGGGGTACCAACAATTTTGTCCACGTGTGTATATACAGTGTCAACTGAAGGGCCTAGGGCTCACCAGCCATGTGTGCAGACCTAGCACATAGGGCTGCCAGCAGGTATTTTGAACCCCCCGCTACAGTATAATGCTCCACATGGTATATAATGCTCCACAGTGGCCCCCACACAGTATAATGCTCCACAGTGATCCCTGCACAGTATAATATACTCCACAGTGTCCCCTGCACAGTATAATATACTCCACACTAGCTCCCGCACAGTATAATGCTCCACAGTGGCTCCTGTATAGTATAATATGCTTCACAGTGGCCCCTTCACAGAATAATATGTTCCACAGTCACCCCTGCACAGTATAATGCTCCAAAGTGGCCCCCGCACAGTATAATTCTCCACAGTGGCCCCTGCGCAGTATAATTTGATCCACAGTAGCCCCTGCACAGTATAATATGCCCCACAGTAGCCCCTGTACAGTTTAATGTTCCACAGTGGCCCCTGCACACTATAATATGCTCCACAGTGGCCCCTGCACACTATAATATGCTCCACAGTGGCCCCTGCACACTATAATATGCTCCACAGTGGCCCCTGCACCGTATAATATACTCCACAGTGGCCCCTGCACAGTAGAATGCACTACGGTGGCTCATTCAGGCCTGCCCAAAGGCAAAGAAAAAGACAATATCATTACGACCTTGCAACCAAAATCTCCCTATTGGAAACTGAAAATAAAAAAAAGTCAATCTCTTTCTATATCTACTGAAGTGCACCAATTTAGGCTACAACTGCAGGATATTATAGTTCACCAACAGCTCACAGTTGTCTACAGGTGACTGATCATTAAACCTTTAGTGACTTCTAGGCCTTGATGACCACACCATTTTTTGTGTTTTTCCAACATCACATAGCAAGTCCTGTATCTTTTTTATTTTTCTGTCAATAACTGTATGAGGGCATGTTTTTTGTGGGACAAGTGGTAGTATTCAAAAAGGACCTTTTATCACCTCCAATAAGTCCATCTCTTTATATCAATTAATAGCTGCTGCTCCGCTGATTCTAGCACAGTTGGATTTTCTCTCTAGCTCCCACCATTCCTGGGCAATCAATGCTGTTAGATTTGGTGCCTGATATGTTATTTAGGCTTTGTGTTGTCAGGAGGGCAGTGTCAAACAGGAGCAGGCAAGTGGTGTGATTCTTAGCTCTGACACTGGCTGCCTCTGATTGGAGTTCTGACATTACAGAGCACATCAGGCACCAAAACTAACTGTGCTTGTTGCTCAGGAATGATGGATGCTAGAGTAAAAAAATTCTAGCTTCTGAAATCAGTGGAGCAGTGCTTATTAACAGATGCTAAGAATTTCTTGACTGGCCCAGCCAGAGCCCTGACCTCAACCCAATTGAGCATCTCTGGAGAGACCTGAAAATGGCTGTCCACCAACGTTCACCATCCAACCTGACGGAACTGGAGAGGATCTGCAAGGAAGAATGGGAGAGGATCCCCAAATCCAGATGTGAAAAACTTGTTGCATCATTCCCAATACGACTCATGGCTATACTAGCTCAAAAGGGTGCTTCTACTCAATACTGAGCAAAGGGTCTGAATACTTACAGTATGACCATTTGATGTTTCAGTTTTTCTTTTTTAATAAATTTGCAAAAATATCTACATTTCTGTTTTTTTTCTGTCAAGATGGGGTGCTCAGTGTACATTAATGAGAAATAAAATGAACTTCTTTTGCTTTTAGTAAATGGCTGCAATGAAACAAAGAGTGAAAAATTTAAAAGGGTCTGAATACTTTCCGTACCCATTGTAATACAAATGCTGCTTTGGCAAACAAGGGCTATGCTGGAAATGGAAGAGTTCCAAAGAATGTTATGTAGTCTAGATGACATTTAACTCAATACAAATTTTATAGTAAGTACATAAATTGTGCATAAATTATGCTAGCACTTGATTCACAGTAGAAAGGAATAGTAGAAATGAATATTTGAGCAATTAGAAGCATCAAAATATTCTTCCATTACATATACCACCAGATAATTTCTACCCCCAACATCTAAGTGGCATTTCTGCATCATGTGAATGGATTTTTGTAAACCCTAATCAGACCAAAGGGACAGTTGAAAAAATTTCTGCAGCAAATTGTGTTGTATGTGACCTTATCCTTAAAATTGCATGGCAATACTTTACAGCGATTTAAATCCAGAGCCTTTCAGCTCAGCAAAAATTTATAAGATTGTGACATCTCAAAGTCAAAACAACTAAACATCAAAATGTCTCAAAATGTGGGCACAAAGGAAAATAGTTACCTTCTGCATGACTACAACTTAGTTTTTCCTTTTTGGTTGTATTTTACATAGCAGTTGTGTTCATGCAACCCAGCTAAACATTCCCCTAAGCTGATAGAAATGAAGGGGACCCAGATACCAAACAAGGATTGCTGTATTGAGTGACTTGTGAGGGTATATCTTGAGATTATTACATAATTGTTGAAATTGTACTAATTTAACTGTTGTAATGACTACTATAAATGACTGGAGGTGTATGTCTTTATGTATGAATTTTATGTTTCTGTGTCAGCAGTGGGGTCCTCCTAGGTCTTCTGCCATAGCGTTTCATTTAATTCAAATGTCGACAGATAGTTTGCACTGACACTGATGTACCCTGAGACTGCAGGACAGCTTGAATTTCTTTAGGACTTGACTGGGGCTGCTTATCCACCATCCAGACTATCAGGTGTTGCAAACTTTTAGCAATTTTTCTCTTCCGTCCATGTCCAGGGAGATTAGCTACCGTGCCATGAGTTGTCAACTTCTTGATTATGTTGCGCTCCATGGACAAGTTCTCAGACAGTTCTCTTCTCCTCTTTCTGTTTTCCATGCTTAGTGTGGCATACACAGACACACAATGCAAAGATTAAGTCAACTTCTCTCTTTTTTATCTGGTTTCAGTTATGATTTTTATATTGCCCACACTTGTTACTTGCCACAGGTGAGTTTGAATGAGTATCACATTCTTAAAACAAAGTTATTTATCCACAATTTTGAAAATGTGCCAACAATTTTGTCTGACTCATTATTGGACTTTTGTGTGAAATTATGTCTGATTTGCCTTTTTTTCTCTTTTTTATTGTGTTGTTCCAATACATACAAAGGAAATAATATACAAAACATATGTAAGTGCAATAATTTTCTGGGAGAAATACTATCATTTTTCAGGTTTGCCAACACTTACAGCCATGACTATATATTATATTAATACATTTTGGTTGTTTTTATTACAAACTTTATGTAAAGTATCTCCTTAGCAATGCTCTAAATGGGTATTGCTTAGGAAATACTGTAATCAGTGTGTTCATGCTGAATACAGATAGCATTACATCCAGATTTTGCCTTCTCAACCTACTCTACTCTACTCTATCCTTCCTGTATATATAGTTATTAAAGGCTTTTTACTTCTGAGGAGGAAGATAGGAGTAGAAAAAATAATAATTTCCAACAGGCCAAAATTGGAAGAGAGGAACACTACCATCTTCTCCATATTTCCTTCTATTTACCTATCCAATTCCTAGATTTTGAACAAAATCTTCTTGAATTGTTAGGTTTTCCCAATCTGATTGAGACATTCTAAAATGGTGGGAACCATTTTCCGGTACCTCATTATTAATACTTTAACTAATAGAATCGTCTAAAGGCCAGGGCCTCACGTAACGAAAACACTGGCTGTGGCAGAAACGCCGCGGCAAAAACTGCTGCGTTTTACAGTCCCTGCAAAGTGGATAGGAATCTAGCGATGCAGAAAAATACACGAGTGGAAATGTTGTGGTTTTGGAAATCACAGCATGTCAATTATACATACAGAAACACCAGCAGTTTCCCTATAGGTATAATTGAATCAGAGTCTGCTGTGGCCCACTACGTGGCGCCTTAGCCTAAAAGTGGAAATCAAACTCCTGTTTTTGTCAACTTCCCCTTGACATAAACCATAAAAGCAATGTATGTATGTATAACATAAACTCAGTTGATAAGGGGATTAGTAATACCAGTTTCTCTTCAATAATCTCATGTATCTGATTCCAAAAATTTTTAATATTTGGGCAGGAACAAAGTAGATGTAAAAAATCAGCCCCTTTCGTCCCACATCAGTTGCATAACCCCTGATCTCTCAATATGATCTTCATTAAATATGCCAGACTATAATAAAACCTATGAATTAAATTAAATTGCACCATTATATAATTATACACATACCATTATACACAAGGCTACCAAACCCAAATTATGATAAACATTGCTCCACTGGTTGAGGTCTAATTCACCTATATCCTATTCCCAAGCCTTAATATTCAAAAAAGAATATGCCCCTGTAAACGCCCCATTAAGAATTATATACAATTTATAAAGTCCTTTTTTACTAACACAGGACCCCAAAAGGCGTGTTTTTTTAACCCATCCAAGACTTAATAATACTGAAAAACATACTTTACCCTCTATCCCATATCTTTCCTGTAACCAAGTAAACGGACATATTCTCCCTTCGTTAAACATGTCACCATACTAGCCCCCCTTTTTCTCCAAAATCACGTATCTGGAATTTTATTGAATTCCTGAAACTTGATATTATACCACGAAGGCATTTTAAAACCCACAATTCTTGTAAATTCCATCCAGCTAACATATATACGTTTACAAAATGCCGATTCCTATAAATTCCACAATTCAAATATTTTGATTCCAGAAGTTCAAAAATATTTGTAAATTTACCATCAAATCCATTCACTAGATACAGTGCTGGCCAAAAGTATTGGCACCCCTGCAATTCTGTCAGATAATACTCAATTTCTTCCAGAAAATGATTGCAATCACAAATGCTTTGGTAATAATATCTTCATTTATTTTGCTTGCAATGAAAAAACACAAAAGAGAATGAAAAAAAAAAGTCAAATCATTGATCATTTTACACAAAACTACAAAAATGGACCGGACAAAAGTATTGGCACCCTCAGCCTAATACTTGGTAGCACAACCTTTAGACAAAATAACTGCGAACAACCACTTCCGGTACCATCAATGAGTTTCTTACAATGCTCTGCTGGAATTTTAGACCATTCTTCTTTGGCCAATTTCTCCAGGTCCCTGAGATTTGAAGGGTGCCTTCTCCAAACTGCCATTTTGAGATCTCTCCACAGGTGTTCTATGGGATGCAGGTCTGGACTCATTGCTGGCCACTTTAGAAGTCTCCAGTGCTTTCTCTCAAACCATTTTCTAGTGCTTTTTGAAGTGTGTTTTGGGTCATTGTCCTGCTGGAAGACCCATGACCTCTGAGGGAGACCCAGCTTTCTCACACTGGGCCCTACATTATGCTGCAAAATTTGTTGGTAGTCTTCAGACTTCATAATGCCATGCACACGGTCAAGCAGTCCAGTGCCAGAGGCAGCAAAGCAACCCCAAAACATCAGGGAACCTCCGCCATGTTTGACTGTAGGGACCGTGTTCTTTTCTTTGAAGGCCTCTTTTTTTTCCCTGTAAACTCTATGTTGATGCCTTTTCCCAAAAAGCTCTACTTTTGTCTCATCTGACCAGAGAACATTCTTCCAAAAAGTTTTTGGCTTTCTCAGGTAAGTTTTGGCAAACTCCAGCCTGGCTTTTTTATGTCTCTGGGTCAGAAGTGGGGTCTTCCTGGGTATCCTACCATAGAGTCCCTTTTCATTCAGATGCCGACGGATAGTACGGGTTGACACTGTTGTACCCTCGGACTGCGGGGCAGCTAGAACTTCTTTGGATGTTAGTCGAGGTTCTTTAGCCACCATCCGCACAATCTTTCGTTGAAATCTCTCGTCAATTTTTCTTTTCCGTCCACATCTAGGGAGGTTAGCCACAGTGCCATGGGCTTTAAATTTCTTGATGACACTGCGCACGGTAGACACAGGAACATTCAGGTCTTTGGAGATGGACTTGTAGCCTTGAGATTGCTCATGCTTCCTCACAATTTTGCTTCTCAAGTCCTCAGACAGTTCTTTGGTCTTCTTTCTTTTCTCCATGCTCAATGTGGTGCACACAAGGACACAGGACAGAGGTTGAGTCAACTTTAATCCATTTCAACTGGCTGCAAGTGTGATTTAGTTATTGCCACCACCTGTTATGTGCCACAGGTAAGTAACAGGTGCTGTTAATTACACAAATTAGAGAAGCATCACATGATTTTTCAAAGGGTGCCAATACTTTTGTCCACCCCCTTTTTTATGTTTGGTGTGGAATTATATCCAATTTGGCTTTTTGACAATTCTTTTTGTGGTTTTCCATTGAAGACAAATTAAATGAAGATATTATTACCAAAGCATTTGTGATTGCAATCATTTTCTGGAAGAAACTGAGTATTATCTGACAGAATTGCAGGGGTGCCAATACTTTTGGCCAGCACTGTATTCAAAAAAATACATTTGTTCCCAAGATGCCTGCATCTGGAGTTGAGATGACAAAAAATAAACTTGGAAATTAGAAATTTACAAATCACCATATTTTAAGTCTTTCCACAGACATTTTTATTTAAGTCTAACCCGCTACTACCGCAAATGAAATCATTTACTAAAGACTCAATAAACTTAAACCATTTATCTTGAAGCCATACCAGACATGCAGTTAATATATATAACACTTGAGGTAAAACCACCATTTTCAACAACCCAATTCTGTCCGCCCTACACAATGGAAGCATAAGCCAAATTGAAATCTTCAATCTAATCCTAAAGATCAGAAGTAAAAGATCAGACGTAAAAGTCACAAAACCCGATGGCTCAGACCTAATCCTTACCCATAAATATTCCAAACTCTCCTTTGGTCTCAAAACTCTCATCTCATTATCCAGGATCAAGGGACTACCATTTAATGGTAACACATAATACTTTGACCTATTTATCTCAAATCCAGATAAACATCCAAATTGTTCCATAACCTCCAACACTCTAGGACAGTGATGGTGAACCTTTTAGAGACCGAGTGCCCAAACTGCAACCCAAAACCCACTAAATTATCGCAAAGTGCCAACACGGCAATTTAACCTTAAATTAACCAGGATCTATTTTATATTGACCGTGCAATGTTATTACAGCCTGTAATAATATCACATGTCTGCTATAAAACAGATACTGTGTGATATAAATAATGAAGGGCCTCCAGACAATATTATTTGCTCCAGAATGGCCCCCACTCAGTATTATATGCTCCACAGAGGCCCCCGCACAGTATTATATGCTCCACAGAGGCCCCCACACAGTATTATATACTCCACTTTGGGGCCCCACCCACATTATATGCTTCACAATAAGCTTCCACACACAGTAGTATATGCTTCACAGTGGGGCCCCACACAGTAGTTTATGCTTCACAGTGTCCCCCACACAGTAGTTTATGCTTCACGGTGTCCCCCATACAGTATTAGATGCTTCAGTGTCCCCCACACAGTATTAGATGCTTCAGTGTCCCCCACACAGTATTAGATGCTTCAGTGTCCCCCACACAGTATTAGGTACTTCAAAGTGTCCCCCACACAGTATTAGATGCTTCACAGTGTCCCCCACACAGTATTAGATGCTTCAGTGCCCCCCCCCCCCACACAGTATTAGATGCTTCAGTGTCCCCCACACAGTATTAGATGCTTCAGTGTCCCCCATACAGTATTAGATGCTTCACAGTGTCCCTGTTGGAATAATGTTTATTATTGCCTGTATTGCAACAACTACTGTTTATACGTTTATAACTGCATAAGCTTCTGTCTCTAGGCATAGTGTTAATTTGTTAATAAAGCTCTGTTAAAAAGGTGGGGGCTAGAGTAACAAAACCAGGAAGTTCCTCTTTGTTTTTTTTTGTAGCTACAGCACAGAGCAGAGCACATGGAGCTCACAGACAAGTAGCTGAGATCATAAGTTACAGAATACAGTGTATTATTCTTGTTCTTCAATAAATATCTGTTTACTGTTGAACGCCTGGATGGTCAAAGATTAATCCGCTGCCAACAGTCCCCCACACAGTATTAGATGCTTCAGTTTCCCCCATACAGTATTAGATGCTTCACAGTGTCCCCCACACAGTATTAGATGCTTCATTGTCCCCCACACAGTATTAGATGATTCACAGTGTCACCCACACAGTATGAGATGCTTCAGTGCCCCCCACACAGTAATAATAATAATAAATTTTATTTATATAGCGCCAACATATTCTGCGGCACTGTACAATTTGTAGGGTTCAGATACTGACAAAAAAGATACATTACAAAGAAATATTCAAGTCACACACTGGGACTGAGGGCCCTGCTTGCAAGAGCTTACAATATATGAGGTAGAGGGGGTGACATAGGAGGTATCAGGGGCGGTAACAGACGTATCATTGCTTGTACAATGGTCAGACAATTCTGTAATAGAGGTTACTGTCATTACACATATATATAGCTGTATGAGCCGTCATCTGTTGTGTCTTTTAATGTGCAGATGGTGCCTGGACATATAAAGTTAGTCTGATACGGCATCATATCCTGTGAGGTAATGCGGGAGCGTGAACAGAGGAGGGTATGTTTTAGGGATTCTAACTACAGAAGGGTTTACATTAGGAGTTGTGATAGGCCTGTCTGAAAAGATATGTCTTTAGTTTACGCTTGAAGCTTTGGAAATTGGGGGATAATCTAATAGTCCGGGATAGAGCATGCCAGAAAAGTGGTGCAACTCGGGAGAGGTCTTGTATACGAGCATGGGAGGTTCTGATAATAAAGGATGTTAGTCTTAGGTCATTGAGTGAATGGAGAGTACGGGTTGGGCGATAGAGATGAGGGAGGAAATGTAGGGAGGTGCAGCATTATGGAGAGCCTTGTGAATGAGGGTGATAAGTTTACTGTATATTGTATTCTGTATTGAATAGGCAGCCAGTGTAGTGCCCGGCACAGACTGGAGGCATCGCTATAGCGTCTAGACTGATAGATGAGCCTGGCTGCCGCATTCAGAATAGATTGTAGAGGGGAGAGTTTAGTAAGGGGAAGACAGATTAGTAAGGAGTTACAGTAGTCAAGGTGAGAGTGAATCAGGGCAACATTAAGTGTCTTTAGTGTATTTGTGGTAAGGAAAGGGTGGATTCTGGAGATGTTTTTGAGGTGGAGATGACATGAGCGTGCGAGTGATTGGATATGGGGGGTGAAGGAAAGGTCTGAGTCAAACAAAACCCCGAGGCAGCAGGCATACTGCCCACATTAGATGCTTCAGTGTCCCCCACACAGTATTAGATGCTTCACAGTGTCCCCCACACAGTAGTATATGCTTCAGTGTCCCCCATACAGTATTAGATGCTTCAGTGTCCCCCATACAGTAGTATGTGCTCCACAGTAGACCCCCACACAGTAGTTTGTTACTTACCTAGTCCCACGAAGAGCTGCAGTTCCACGAAGAGCGTCCTTCTTCTTCTGATCGCAGATGCTGATGATTTACGTCATCGCGCCTGTATCGGGGCAGAGGTCACACTCTGCAGTCAGTGTAGGCCGCGGTTCTGCAGACCGCGGCCTACACTGACAACTTTAAGCTGTGTGCACTCACCAATGGGGCGACGACGCGTGTGCCAACTGAGAGGGCTCTGCACGCCCTCTCTGGCATGCGTGCCATAGGTTCGCCATCACGGCTCTAGGAATAGAACTCTCTGAGTCTGACAAACACAGCAGAAGATCATCTGCATACAACAGGATTTTATCCAAACTTCCCCCACAATCAAAACCCTTTATCAGATTATCTCTGCTAATAACAATAGCTAGGGACTGTATCCCTCATTAACTTAAACAAATCAGACATATCAACATTGGCTAATATCTTTCCAGTTGAAAAGATATATAGGTCACGAACAAAGGAAATAAAATTAAGACCTAATCCAAATCATTCCAAAATCATTTCCAAAGGAAGTTCCACTCCACACTTAGTCTCATCAAAAGACAGGATGGAGCGGGACTTCGCATTACCAAATTGCATATTAACATCTATGTATAATTTATGTAATATACGTAAATTATTCTGACCTTGCCAACCAGGAATAAATCTGTTCTGATCTCAGTGTATTACTCTCTTCCCGACATCCCTAGGGGGGGGGGGCTAGAAAAAATAAAAGCAAAAGTAGACAAAAAATGATGCCCTATGCATCCCCGTACACGGAAATATAAAAAAGTTACGGGTGTCAGAATATGGTAACTTTAAGAAATTTTTTTTTTTTTTGCAACGTTTTGGATTTTTGTTAAGGGGTTAAAATGTAAATAAAACTATATAAATTTGGTATCCCCTGAATCTTACCAAAACAGAGAGTACATTTTGGTTGCACAGTGAACATCGTGTAAACAAAGCTGGTAATAAAATCGCACAAATGCACCTTTTCTCCAGTTTCACCCACTTCTGAATTTTTTCCATCTTCCCAGTACATTGTACAGAATAATAAATGGTACCATTATGAAGAACAATTTGTCCCTCAAACATTAAGCCCTCATATGGCTTTGTGAACAGAAAAACTAAAAAGTTATGGGGTTTCGAAAGTGGGGAGTAAAAAATTAAAAATCGAAAAATGCCACCAGTAGGAAGGGGTTAATCACTTTTCTCAATCTCAAGGCTAAAGCTTTTGACAAAATTTTTATGTCAGTGTTCAAAAAGGATATAGGTCTATAAGATTCCTTCATTTTAGGGTCCTTCACTTTTAGGGGTTAAAACAATGACTGCCTCCATCATGGAATTGGTAAATTTAACCCATTTCTTCACCTCATTGCAAGAGTATTGGTATACTTTCTATAAATCTGAAACAGAAGTCCATCAGCACCTGGAGAGGTATTTTATCAAATGAGCTCAAGGCCTCTTTTAGCTCTCCCAGAGAAAGAGGGGCCTCCAATACATGGCTCATTTCCATCAACACCCTGGGGAAGGTTAACCGGTACAAAAAGTTATCCTTCTTAAAAAGATCATATCCCAAAGTTGTGCCATACAATTCTGTAAAATAGAACAAAAAAAATTCTCTCTTTGTCTGTTCATATTTCTCTGTATATTTCTCTTTATAAAGACTCCTTACCCTGTTACTATCCTTCTGATTTCAAACTAGATCTGCTAAAAGTTTCCCTGGTATACCTACTTCAGCAAAATATTTTGCTCCCCTAAACAAATATGTTTTGTTGAAATTCATTTTCCAAAAAAAAACTTATATTCCTGGTTAATATCCCTGAACCTTTTATGGTGAAAGAGAGTCTATCATTAGAAAAACACCTTTTTAACTAATGGCACGTTGGAATTTAAAGGCTATTCTACTCCTACCTTCCATTCTTTTCTTCTCCCCGACATTTCTGATAAAAATGTGTTTCTTCTGTTATGCTAATTACGATCACGGAGTACCGGGGGTGTTCCCCCTGTGCTCCGAGCAGCGCCCACATCATATATACAGTCATGGCCAAAAGTTTTGAGAATGATACAAATATTAATTTTTACAAAGTCTACTGCTTCAGTTTTTCTAATGGCAATTTGCATATACTCCAGAATGTTATAAAGAGTGATCAGCTTAACAGCAATTACTTGCAAAGTCAATATTTGCCTAGAAAATGAACTTTATCCCCCCAAACACATTTCAACATCATTGCAGCCCTGCCTTAAAAGGACCACCTAACATCGTTTCAGTGATTGCTCCATTAACACAGGTGTGGGTGTTGATGAGGACAGGGCTGGAGATCAATCTGTCATGATTAAGTAAGAATCACACCACTGGACACTTTAAAAGGAGGCTGGTGCTTGCCATCATTGTTTCTCTTCTGTTAACCATGGTTATCTCTAAAGAAACACGTGCAGTCATCATTGCACTGCACAAAAATGGCCTAACTGGGAAGAGTATTGCAGCTAGAAAGATTGCACCTCAGTCAACAATCTATCGCATCATCAAGAACTTCAAGGAGAGAGGTTCCATTGGTGCCAAAAAGGCTCCAGGGCGCCCAAGAAAGACCAGCAAGCGGCAGGACCGTCTCTTAAAAGTGTTTCAGCTGCGGGATCGGGCTACCAGCAGTGCAGAGCTTGCTGAGGAATGGCAGAAGGCAGGTGTGAGTGCATCTGCACGCACTGTGAGGCGGAGACTCTTGGAGCAAGGCCTGGTCTCAAGGAGGGCAGCAAAGAAGCCACTTCTCTCCAGAAAAAACATCAGGGACAGACTGATATTCTGCAAAAGGTACAGGGAGTGGACTGCTGAGGACTGGGGTAAAGTCATTTTCTCTGATGAATCCCCTTTTCGATTGTTTGGAACATCTGGAAAACAGCTTATTCGGAGAAGAAGAGGTGAGAGCTACCACCAGTCTTGTCTCATGCCAACTGTAAAGCATCCTGAAACCATTCATGTGTGGGGTTGCTTCTCAGCCAAGGGAATCGGCTCTCTCACAGTCTTGCCTAAAACCACAGCCATGAATAAAGAATGGTACCAGAATGTCCTCCAAGAGCAACTTCTCCCAACCGTCCAAGAGCAGTTTGGCGCTCAACAATGCCTTTTCCAGCATGATGGAGCACCTTGCCATAAAGCAAAGGTGATAACTAAATGGCTCAGGGAACAAAACATAGAGATTTTGGGTCCATGGCCTGGAAACTCCCCAGATCTTAATCCCATTGAGAACTTGTGGTCAATCATCAAGAGACGGGTGGACAAACAAAAACCAACAAATTCAGACAAAATTAAAGCATTGATTCTGCAAGAATGGACTGCTATCAGTCAGGATTTGGTCCAGAAGTTGATTGAGAGCATGCCAGGGAGAATTGCAGAGGTCCTGAAGAAGAAGGGTCAACACTGCAAATATTGACTTGCTGCATTAACTCATTCTAACTGTCAATATAAGCTTCTGTTACTCATAATATGAATGCAATTCTATTTCTGTATGTGATAAAAACATCTCACAAACACACAAAAAAAACAGAGGGGCGCAGAACATGAAAAAAAAAAATATTTGTGTCGCCCTCAAAAAATTCCCCCCGCCACAAAAAAAAAAAAAAAAACAAAAAAAAAAAAAAGGGGCCCCCCTATTATTAATAATAATTTTTATTTTAAAAAATTATGTTTTTTTTTTATTTTTTTTTCCCAATTTGATATATCTAATAACTGATGGACACACTAATATTTCAGGATTGAAATGAGGTTTATTGTACTAACAGAAAATGTGCAATATGCATTAAACCAAAATTTGACCGGTGCAAAAATTTGGGTACCCTATCATTTTATTGATTTGAATACTCCTAACTACTTTTTACTGACTTACTGAAGCACAAAATTGGTTTTGTAACCTCACTGAGCTTTGAACTTCATAGCCAGGTGTATCCAATCATGAGAAAAGGTATTTAAGGTGGCCAATTTCAAGTTGTTCTCCTATTTGAATCTCCTCTGAAGAGTGGCATCATGGGCTCCTCAAAACAACTCTCAAATGATCTGAAAACAAAGATTGTTCAACATAGCTGTTCAGGGGAAGGATACAAAAAGTTGTCTCAGAGATTTAACCTGTCAGTTTCCACTGTGAGGAACATAGTAAGGAAATGGAAGACCACAGGGACAGTTCTTGTTAAGCCCAGAAGTGGCAGGCCAAGAAAAATATCAGAAAGGCAGAGCAGAAGAATGGTGAGAACAGTCAAGGACAATCCACAGACTACCTCCAAAGAGCTGCAGCATCATCTTGCTGCAGATGGTGTCACTGTGCATCGGTCAACAATACAGCACACTTTGCACAAGGAGAAGCTGTATGGGAGAGTTTCTGAAAAGAAGCCGTTTCTGAAAGCATGCCACAAACAGAGTCACCTGAGGTATGCAAAAGCACATTTGGACAAGCCAGCTTCATTTTGGAAGAAGGTCCTGTGGACTGATGAAACAAAGATTGAGTTGTTTGGTCATACAAAAAGGCGTTATGCATGGCGTCAAAAAAACACAGCATTCCAAGAAAAACACTTGCTACCCACTGTAAAATTTGGTGGAGGTTCCATCATGCTTTGGGGCTGTGTGGCCAATGCCGGCACCGGGAATCTTGTTAAAGTTGAGGGTTGCATGGATTCAACTCAGTATCAGCAGATTCTTGAGAATAATGTACAAGAATCAGTGACGAATTTGAAGTTACGTTGGGGATGAATATTTCAGCAAGACAATGATCCAAAACACAGCTCCAAATCTACTCAGGCATTCATGCAGAGGAACAATTACAATGTTCTGGAATGGCCACCCATCCCCAGACCTGAATATCACTGAACATCTGTGGGATAATTTGAAGCGGGCTGTCCATGCTCGCGACCATCAAACTTAACTGAACTGGAATTGTTTTGTAAAGAGGAATGGTCAAAAATACCTTCATCCAGGATCCAGGAACTGATTAAAAGCTACAGGAACGACTAGAGGCTGTTATTTTTGCAAAAGAGGATCTACTAAATATTAATGTCACTTTTCTGTTGAGGTGCCCATACTTTTGCACCAGCCAAATTTTGGTTTAATGCATATTGCACATTTTCTGTTAGTACAATAAACCTCATTTCAATCCTGAAATATTACTGTGTCCATCAGTTATTAGATATATCAAATTGAAATGGCTGTTGCAAACACCCAAATATTTAGAACTAAAAATGATTAAGATTAATAGGGGTGCCCAAACTTTTTCATATGACTGTATATATATATATATATATATATATATATATATATATATAATGTGATTTTAACACTTTTAAAAACAAAATTTTTTTTTTTTTTTAAAAAAAAAAAAAAATTTTTTTAAAAAAAACAAGCAAACACATATATGATGGGGCGCGGTGGGTGGGGTGTGCAGAAAGAAACAACAGCTCGTCAATTGCCGGGGGGGAAGGTAGGGGGGGAGGGGGGGGGGGGGGGGAAGGGAGGAAGGGGGGTGGGGGGGGGGGGGATCAGACCCCTGTGATCTCTCTCATACACAGGGGTTCCGATGCTTAGAGGAGGGAGCCCCCTCCCTCCAAAATCCCTTAGATACGGCATTCACTATTGACCACGGCATCTAAAGGTTAGGAGCCATGAGCACTAAGAGCAAGTGAGTACACAGCTGAGTAGCTGCCTGTGAGAGTGCAGGAGACCCCTCATTATTCCACTACAACTGACGTAGAACATCAATTGCGGCAGAATAGGTCCTGTTAGTGACTGATTATAAAAAGTTTATGCATCAATCACTAAAGCATTAAAGGAAACCTCTCAGCCACGATTTTAGAACCCGAACCAAGCACAATACCTGAAAGGGTACTGTACGTTTTCTGCAGTTGTGTCCTTTGCACAATACTGTCATCCTCTAGAAAATAACTTTTATTCAATATTCAAATTAGTCAGAGGGTGGAGTGCTAGACAAAGAATTCAAGCACTGCATGCTCCCTTTGCTGTAATTGACTCTCCTTTCACTCCTTAGCCATCTCTGTAAAGGCCCCAATGTACTCCCATTTGAATCAAATCCTCAGGCCTAAGCTCATCACTGTGCTTGCGCTGAGGGTGTGACACAACTGCTTTGGTAGAGTCCCAGTTTTACATTTTTCTCCGCACATGCTCCCCATCTTCTGATAGTTCATGAGGCATGGGAGCAATGAGCATGATTGTAGTATCATAGCACACCCCTGGAGAATGTGCAGCGAAGAGCATACATCGGGAGAGTACATCGGGACTATTGTGGTGATGTCAGAAGGGCAAAGGGGTATCAATTACAGTAAAGAGGCGTGCAGAGCTTTACTTCTTCGGCTAGTTCTACACCCCATTGACTTCAAGAAGGTAATTTGAATATTGAATATAACTTTTTGGAGGATGGCAGGATTGTTCAGGCTTCATAAGGACACCATTGCAGAAGACATGCAGTTAATGTACTTTGATTGGGTGCTAAAATCACACTGACAGGTTCCCATTAATTTCTGCTGATGTGGGGAGAAGTGCAGGAGGGGGAAGGGAGCACACTGCCTGTGTGAGCTGAACATACAAAAAGAGGACCAGAAGTGTATTAGGCAGACTGGATAGTCCCAGCATCATGGCTTACCTTGTAGAAAAAGAGATGTGAAAGAATCAGTTGTTGAAGAAAGGAGAAGACCTGTGAGTACCCCCTCCTCCCTGTTTTCTACAAAGCATATGTGGACGCAAGAGTTAAAAATAAATCATGTTTCACTGCCCTTATATATGCATTAGTTTTGCCTACCATACAGTAGCAGTGGGCAGCATTATACAGTATGGGAGCATTATACCAATGGGAGATAATATATGTGCTGTATAATGATTATAGGATTGTATAACCCTATTACTCTGACTGCTAGACGTGAGCATACAATTCAGAGAGGAAAATATGATGTATTATAAAAGGGGTTGCCTGTTAAATTCCCCTGATGCTAGTGTGGTTCCCTGCTGGCCATGCAACAATGAGGTCACATACATAATTCATGTTACTGGTGCAACCAAACACTGACTCCAGCAATCCATTGAAGGTGAGCTAGTGGCAGGTGGCTTGGGGGAACTGAATAGACCATAGGAGTGTGAAAGTGTTGAAAAAATAATTGTCTCTATTGATGAAATAGACAGCAACCCCCACATAGCAGTTTAGGAAAGTATTTGCTATTTCAAAGTTTAACTCTGGAAAATTCTACTTTCTGCTTATCTGAATTTTAAGGTACATAGGTTAAGTTCACACAGCATACAATTACAGCTAATCAATTTAAGCATCATTGTAATTCTGTATAATCATGATTGCTAAGCCTCTGCTTAAAGGAGCCAAGACTCTGCATAAAGGAGGCGACAATAATGTCCAGGCAAAATTTTTATATTTTAAAAAGGCCCGGGGAGGTGAAAAAAACAAAAAAATCTATCCCTGGTGCTCCGGTGCCTTCCAGCTTGGTCCAGAACTGCCAGTCCATTGTTATCTTCCGGCGGAAATCCCCCACAAATGACTGCTGAGGCCAGTCAGCGGCCTCAGTGAAGGGCACATGACGTCATTACTTGTGACGTCCCGGGGGTATCTTCCTAAGACTGCTGAGGCCAATCAGCAGCTGCAGCGGAAGGACTCCGGGACGTCACAGCCGGCGAGCAGTTTCACCTTGAGAGGACAGCCCAGCAGGACTGGGAGGACTCCGGAGCATCGGGGATAGGTGAGTATGATTTTTTTTTTTTTTTTTTTTTTCACCTCCCCCGGCCTATTTTAAAAATATTTATTTTGCTTGGACAACCTCTTTAAGGCTTTCAGAGAAAGCCTGCCTGATACTGAAGCTCTTTCTGTGTCATTGTCATATTCTCCAATGCACTGGAACATATTAGGAAACCTAAGTGAATCTTTTCAAATGACTTCAGTCTGACTCCAAATTAGTACTTAAGCCTCCTTCATATGACCATACTTTTCATCTGCAATTGCGGATACATTACCATGAGCCCAGACACATGACCTGCATTTTTAGGTAGTCAAAGGACCTGAGTTCCAATGTAGCAGAGTCAACCATATCTGCAATCCTAAATAGGCCTGCCCTCAACTATACACGGACCATGATGGTCGACAGTCCCTCAGGAAGAAGTGGATTGAATAGGAAAGAGACCATTGAGGAACGCTTAGATTCTAGGGGGAACAACTGACGGCAAACAGACCAAATAGCCCTAGTGAAGCGAATGGGACCCAGTAAGGGCAGAGAAGGAGGTGGGGGGGGGAGCCAGCCCACAGTAAGGCTGTAATTTCCACCCATTTGGTGTATGCGGGTAAAGCTGCCCAAAATGGCATACAGTGCAGGTGGGTTGCACAGTAATAATGAAGAAGATGTGGGACGGCCAGCCCCCCGCATCCCCTCCCCGCCAACATCAACGACCGGGGAATGCAATGGCGATTAGCATTCCAAATAAATTGGAGGATAGTCCTCTGCAAACCCCAAAGTTCCGCTCAAGGGACCTCTACTGGAAGTGTCTCATAGAGATAAAGCAGCTTCGGCAGGAAGGTCATCTTAACCACCACAATGCAACCCAACAGGGAGATTGGTAGAGGTCCTGAGCTCGCGTAACAGTCGCAGATAATTTGCAGAGTGAAGGGTCACATACGTGGAAGCGTCATGGATCCCAAGATGGAGGATGCCTTTCCACTGAAAGCTATAATTACTACAGAGGAGACTTTGGAGGTTGTGGGGATTAAGAGGTCTTAGAGGAATTAATGGTATACCCTAAAAGTCAACCAGAACCCATAGTAAGTTAGGTAGGGTGTTGTGGGGGGAAGTTAGGCTAAGGAGATGTCATCCGCAAAAAGAGATATCTTAAATTTCCTATACCAAACTTTGACCTCCTTAACATCAGGATCCCGCCGAATCATAGCAGCCAATGGTTCAATACAGAGATTGAAAATAAGGGGGGAAGAGAGAGCATTCTTGTCTCGTCCCATTATCAATGGGAAAGGGGGCCGAGGAGGAGTGAGGGAGCCCAGAGTGCCATCAGGAAGGCTCCCAAGAAACTAAAGGTCTCCAATGTATGGATGCATGAATGACCAGTCAAGGCAGTTTAAAGCCTTCTCGCTTTTCAGGCTCAGGAGAAGGGAGGGGGTGGAATGATGGTTGACCACCTCTATCAAATCCACAGTATTTATGGTATTGTCACTCCCCTGACGACAAGGGATAAAACCCACCTGCTCCTTGTGGATAAGCCAGGGGAGATAAGCATTCAGTGGATTGGCCAGGAATTTGATGTAGAATTTCAAGTTGGTGTTCAGCAGGGTAATGGGATAATAATTAGAACAGTCTTGTAGGAAGTTACCCGGCTTGAGGACCAGGGTAATTTGCGAGTGCAACATGGATGATGGGATTGGAGAGCCCAAGAGGAATGCATTAAATAGGTCTATGAGGTGGTGCAATAGTTGAAAGGTTTTATAATATAAATAGGTGAATCTGTCAGGCCCCGGGGCCTTACCATTTGGGAGTTCCTTCAAGATCCTCTCCAATTCCTCATCAGTAATAGGGGCATTAAGGGAGGATTGTACATGATGGGTCTCCAAATCTCAGAGATAAGCTTGGGCTGCCCCAATTAGCAGAGGACTGTCTGGGAGAGGTGCTCCGTCAGCCGGGAGGTAAGGGATTGGATTCAAGTCAATAGCAGCTATATCTTCAGTTGTCTGTCTTTTTTAAGCTGAGATGCCAATGCAATGCAATGTCCTCGCATGACCGTCTTGTGAGCCTCCAACAGGACCACAACGGAAGTCACGGAAGCCAAATTGTTATGGAATCACGTTGTCAAATGGGACCGTAATGTGACTAGGGTAGTAGGACCCATGAGTAGGATTTCATTGAGGCGCCAATGATACCATCGTGTAGGAGTTGGGGCAGAGAACAAGGTCACTACACCTGGGGCATGGCCAGACCAGGAGAGGGTGCCAATATCCCAGTCCACGAGTAATCTAAGGGAGGGGTTGTTCCAAAAGAAATATTCAATATGTGTGTGGGTGTTATGGGGGTGGGAAAAAAGTAGGAACACCGTGATGATCCATGCGCCAGAGGTCATACAAAGCACGGGCTCGGATTAAACGGTGGAACTCTTTCGCTAGCTGGATCTGCGCGCGGTGTAGAGGCTTATTAGGTACCAATAACAGGTCTTCAGGAACTAAGAAAAACCATGTTAAAATCACCACCCAGCAGCCAAGTCCCAGCAGGGATGGGCCCGGAGGTGGTGTAGAACCCAATGCAAAAAAAAAAGGACCAACCGCCTTTTAGTATTGGAGCCCAGGCCCTTGGCATTCATAGTAACACATCTAACCATTGGGGCCAGAAGGGAGGGAATGGCAGCAAAATGGAAGTAGGCTCACCCACATCACAGGAAGCTGGCAGAATCCTGGCGTAGAACGATGTTGAAAGTAGGTGATGGAGTCGCAGACTGCAATGAAGTGCTCCTAGACCAAAAGGAGGGGGGAAGGAAAAGGGGGGGAACGACAAAAAAAACACCTGCAAGGAAAACAAAACATAAAGACAGTTAAGAAACAGGTTATGGGCAGGACTACATCTCCTGCTAGGAGGCAATCTTAGACAGTTGGTAAGGTATACCAACAAAATAGGAAAAACATCAGTAAATACAATAAAAAATAATGATCCCCACTATGGGGGAAGTGACCAGAGGATTGGGCGTGAAGTGTCAACAGGCACTGTAACCACTAAGGAAGCATGGCAAAAAAGCTGGGTGGACTCCTCTCCTCCCTGCGCAATAACAATCTAGGACTAGACAACAGGGAAGATACTTGTGGACCTAGGAAAGAAGGAAACAGGGCAATATGAACAGGCAAGCAAAATAAAGACACAATGGCGACTGTGTACGGGGTACCCCTGAATCAGAGTCCTCTGATAATATATCAGCCATAGGTTCTAGGTTGGGATTGGTATCAGGAGCCAGTGATTGAAGGCATAGATGCAGGGGGATCCCCAGCCCAATGTGGGAGCCAGAGGTTGTCCAGGAGGAGCAGTGGGAATAACCTACATATCAGCAAAGGTGGCCAGAGAGCTGCTGTGGCTCTTGAGGAGGAGGAAGGGCCGATGTCAATGGTGGTACTGCTCCTGGTACTAATGGAGCTGTCTGGTCCTGGGCTAAAGAGCTCCGAGGCTGCACCGGGACCGACTTGGAACATGGGGGTAGCGAGAACTCCACCAGCGATGTCAGTGCCAGAGGGGAAATGCTGCAGGAAGCCACCAGCACAGAAGATGAGGAAGGCCCTGGCTGGTCCCAAAATGGCTGCGACCACATGGAGGTGGAGGTATTTATAATGGAGAGGTCTGTAATTTTTATCTTTGATATACTTCAATTGTGAGAGACAGAATCTTAAAAAAAGAATCCAGAAAATCAGATTGTATGATTTTTAAATAATTAATTTGCATTTTATTTCATGAAATAAGCATTTGATACAATAGTAAAACAGAACTTAATATTTGGTACATAAACCTTTGTTTGTGATTACAAAGGTCAGAAGTTTCCTGTAATTCCTGATCAAGTTTGCACAGCAGCAGGGATTTTGGCCCACTCCTCCATATAGGTCTTCTCCAGATCTTTCAGGTTTCGGGGCTGTAACTGGGCTACATTGGGTTTCACCTTCCTCAAAAATTTTCTATTGGGTTAAGGTCTGGAGACTGGCTAGGGAACTCCAGGAACTTGAAATGCTTCTTACAGAGCCATTACTTAGTTGCCCTGGCTGTGTGTTTCGTGTCATTGTTATGCTGAAAGACCCAGCCATGACCCATCTTCAATGCTCTTACTGAGGGAAGGAGGTTGTTGGTCAAAATTTTGCGATACATTGCCCCATACATCCTCCATTCAATAGTGTGCAGTCATTCTGTACCCTTTGCAGGAAAGCACCCCCATGGTATGTTTCCACCCCCATGCTTCATGGTTGGGACGGTGTTCTTAGGGTTGTACTCATCCTTCTTCTTTCTCCAAATACAGCGAGTGGAGTTGATAACAAAAATTTCTATTTTGGTCTCATCTGACCACATGACCTTCTCCCATGCCTCCTCTGAATCATCCAGATTGTAATTGGCGAACTTCAAATGTGCCTGGACATGTACTGGTGGGTGCAGGGGGACCTTGCATGCCCTGCAGGATTTTAATCCATGACGGCGTAGTGTCTTTTTAACAGTAATCTTGGAGACTGTGGTTCCAGCTCTCTTCAGGTCATTGGCCAGGTCCTCCCATGTAGTTCTGAGCTAATTCCTGACCTTTCTGAGAATCGTCTTTACCACACAAGGTGAGATCTTGCATGGAACCCCTGACCAAGGAAGATTGACAGTCATCTTGTGTTTCTTCCATTTTCTAATAGTTGCCTTCTCACCAAGCTGTTTGCCTATTGTCTTGTAGCCCATCCCAGCCTTGTGCAGGTCTACAGTTTTGTCCCTGTTCTCCTTAGACAGCTCTTTGGTATTGGCCATGGTGGAGAGGTTGGAGTGTGATTGATTGTGTGTGTGGACAGGTGTCTTTTATACAGGTAACGAGTTCATCAGTTGCAGTTAATACAGGTAATGAGTGCAGAGTAGGACAAGCTAACAGATCTGTGAAAACCAGAATTCTTGCTGGTTGGTAGATGATCAAATACGTATTTCATGCAATAAAATGCAAATTAATTCTTTAAAAATCAAACCATGTGATTTTCAGACATTTTTTTTTAGATTCTGGCTCTCACAGTTGAAGTGGACCTACGATAAAAATTACAGACATTCTCCATTCTTTGTAGGTGGGAAAACTTGCAAAATCACCAGTGTATCAATTACTTATTTAACCTCGCCACCATGACAGCACCAACACCGGAGAGATTGACCCTTGACCCTAATAGGAACAGGAACACAGATTAAAAGCACCCTCCCCCCCACCTCCTCAGTGTTTTCCTGCTCCTGTTAGGATCGGGTCGCAGAGAGTCCTTCTCTGATGAAGGTGTTATCCTGGTGAAAAGGCAGCAGGGGGTCGCTACTTTCCAGGTAGCCTTCCTGCCTGAAGTCTGCTGTTGGGGTCCAGTCTTTCAGGCTCGGGCTCCTCCAGGGGAGTTTAAGTTCCTGGCATCACCATGCCCGGCCCAGGTTCTCCTTTAGTGGGTTCTTCCTGGAGCCTCCGCTGCTCTTTTCCCTTCTACTCCCAATGTGGTGTTCAGGCAGCGTAGGTCTCGGCGTTGGCACGTATGTGACACGGACGTCACAGCCCGGGAAATTTGAAACGGGCTGGCTGGATACTCCTGCATAGGCCAGAGTGTTGTTTCTACTCCCTCTTTGTTCCATGCTGAGCGGCAGAGCGGGCTGGGCTCCTCTCTTTGGTGCCAAATTCAAACCCAGAAGGTATTTAAGGTAAGAGACACTCTTCTATGGCTTCACTATGTCTTCTGTTGAGTGTCCAGCTTCCTCCAAGTCTGATTCTATGGAGCTAGCTTCAGTACCTGCTTCTGTGAGTACATGGCCTCCTTTGGTGGATCATTTACTAAATGTTCATTATATTCTTTTCTCATTTATATGTAATACTCTTTTACTATAGGGAGCTAAAAACTCACAGATAATTATAAAAAAAAAAAAAAAAAAACGCTCTGCAGGTCATGCACTAGTGAAATTGTGTATCAGGAAAAATCTTCTCTTTCTGAAGATATAAGATTCTTAATTAAACAGGAAGTTCAGACTTCAATGGCGGCTTTTACTTTTCCTCAAGTAGAAAAGCAGTCTTTTTCTAAAAGACGTAAATTATCATCTTTTTCTGAGTCAGAGATAAGTATCGTCTCTTTTGAAGATAATATTTTTGAGGAAGGTGAAGTTCCCTGGGTGTCTAAAGCAGATGATAGGGAGGCACTTTCCATACAAGATGTTATGTTTGCAGGGCTTGTTCCACAAAAAAGTAAAGCATTTCCTGTTCACAAAAATATTTTTAAGATGATCAAAGAAGCATGGAATAATCCTGAAAGAGAACCCACCATTCCAAAACAGTTTAATTAGAGATTCCAATTTTCATCTGAAGATATTGAGTTGTGGGAGGATATCACTAAAATTAATGTACGGGTCTCTAAGGTAGTAAAAAAAAAAAGCATTCCCATTTGAGGATGCTTTTCAGCTCTGTGATCCAATGGATAGTAAAGCTGATAGAATCCTTAGAAAGACCTATGAAGCCACTACTGCTCTGCTGATACGAAACATTGCAGCAACTAGCATGGCTAGACCATTATATGTTTGGCTCCAGCAGTTGGAAGGTCATTTAGAGGGAAAAACTTCTAGAGATCAGATATTAGCCTCTATTCCTATGCTTAAAATGGCCACTGCCTTCTTAGCTTATGCTTTGTGGTGAGATCAGCAGTTTTATCCAGTTTGGCAAGACGTGCCATTTGGCTTAAGTACTGGACCCAGGGATATACTAAATCTAAGGTGAAGTTATGTGATCTTTCTTTTGAAGGAAAACTCATGTTTGGGTCAGATTTGGATAAGCTGCTTGACAAGACAGCAAATAAGAAAAAGGGATTTCCTAAAGAAAGACTTAAATCTAGATGGAATTTTCACCCCTTTCACTTTCCCAAAAAAAGAATATAAATGGAAGGGAGAAGTGGAGTTACCCCAAAGGGGGGAAAAGGTAGAGACTTCCTTCTCAATCCTAATCAACTCCCAAAACAACATTATCTTTTTGAGGTTGGGGGAAGGCTCTCTGTTTGTCCACAGCTGGGAAAAAATAACTGAATCCTTGGATTCTGAAAACATTGAACAGGCTAATCAATAGTGTGCCCCTCCTCTCCCCTTCTAAAAAAGACGATGGAGGTTGGTGTAGGGAATCTACTATCTCTGTGTGCAGTAGTGTTTGATCAGGAAATCTTCGATTCACATCGATTCCAGATTTTCTCATGCTTCGATGTATCAAATCGCACAACTCCAATCGGGGGTTTTAACCCCTTGGATGCCATGGTCAAACATGATCGCAGCATGCAAGGGGTTCTGCCATGCTACTTGTCCCCCTCGGCACCCCCCCGCGGTGATTAAAAATAAAAAAAATACTGATACTCACCTGTCCTGGGCTCAGCCTCCTGGAGCCGGTGACTGAGGTCCTGCTCCCCAGGCTTCACGTGACGTCTGGGGAGCAGGACTTCAGTCGCAAAGAAGAAGAGTAGCGAGGAGGACGCTCAGACAGCCGGATTCCAAGGAGAAGTGTGGTTAAGGTGAATATAAGTGTTTGTTATATTTAATCATTTCCCCTGGGCCTCTGATTATTATACCCTGGGGTCTGAGGGGATCCTAGAGTATAATATCCCCAGCTCTGGGGGGGGGGGGGGTCTTTTTTTTTTAACATTTTTTCTTTTTTACATTTTTTCTATTTGTCCCCAAAGAGGATTGAAGCAGCGATATTCTGATTGCTGCTTCAAAAGGTATACGCTGCAATACACAGCCCGTGCAGTCTCCATTTAAGGTAGGATCAACCAGGTATGCGGAGAGACATCGATGGGGCACCCCCCGGGGTCACTGGTCAGACCCCGGGCTGCCAAATAGGAGCAGCGGCACCCCCCAACAACGTCGCAGGGGGGCGATCGGGACCCCAGTATATAATAAAACCCCTGAGATCCCACAGTCATGTATGACCCCAGCATCTCAGGGTTTAACACCCGCAATCAGGGCCCAGCTCTGACCGGGGGTGTTAGAGGACAGTGTCAGCTGTTACATACGGCTGACATCCGCAAAGCAGGGGGCGCACACAGAAAATTCCGCTGTGGTTTGCGGGTAGTCCTTCCTGGCAGTGCCTTATTATTAGGGCAGATGTCAGGAAGGGGTTAACGCGACTCACAGCAAATTAATTTGGATCGAATCAAATTGTTTTGGAAAATTCAGAGAATTAGTTGAATCAAATTTTTGAAAAATTCGCTCATCTCTAATTACAGTGGGTACAGAAAGTATTCAGACCCCTTTAAATTTTTCACAACCATTTGCTAAAAACAAAAAAGTTCATTTTATTTCTCATTAATGTACACTCAGCACCCCATCTTGACAGAAAAAAAACAGAAATGTAGATATTTTTGCAAATTTATTAAAAAAGAAAAACTGAAATATCACACGGTCATATGTATTCAGACCCTTTGCTCAGTATTGAGTAGAAGCACCCTTTTGAGCTAGTACAGCCATGAGTCTTCTTGGGAATGATGCAACAAGTTTTTCACATCTGGATTTGGGGATCCTCTGTCATTCTTCCTTGCAGATCCTCTCCAGTTCCATCAGGTTGGATGGTGAACGTTGGTGGACAGTCATTTTCAGGTCTCTCCAGAGATGCTGAATTGGGTTGAGGTCAGGACTCTGGCTGGGCCAGAGCAAGAATGGTAACAGAGTTGTTCAGAAACCACTCCTTTTTTATTTTAGCTGTGTGCTTAGGGTCATTGTCTTGTTGGAAGGTGAACCTTCGGCCCAGTCTGAGGTCCAGAGCACACTGGAAGAGGTTTTCTTCCAGGATATCTCTGTACTTGGCTGCATTCATCTTTCCTTCAATTACAACCAGTCGTCCTGTCCCTGCAGCTGAAAAACACCCCCATAGCATGATGCTGCCACCATCATGTTTCACTGTTGGGATTGTATTGGGTAGGTGATGAGCTTAGAATTAACAACAAAAAGTTCAATCTTCGTCTCATCAGACCAGAGAATCTTATTTGTCATAGTCTGGGAGTCCTTCATGTGTTTTTTGGTAAATTCTATGCGGGCTTTCATATGTCTTGCACTGAGGAGAGGCTTCCTTAGGGCCACTCTGCCATAAAGCCCAGATTGGTGGAGGGCTTTCTCCCATTTCCCTACTGCATCTCTGGAGCTCAGCCACAGTGATCTTTGGGTTCTTCTTTACCTCTCTCACCAAGACTCTTCTCCCACGATTGCTCAGTTTGGCTGGATGGCCAGGTCTAGGAAGAGTTCTGGTCGTCCCAAACTTCTTATATTTAAGGATTATGGAGGCCACTGTGCTCTTAGGAACCTTGAGTGCTGCAGAAATTCTTTTGTAACCTTGGCCAGATCTGTGCCTTGCCACAATTCTGTCTCTGAGCTCCTTGGGCAGTTCCTTTGACCTCATGATTCTCATTTGCTCTGACATGCACTGTGAGCTGTGAGGTCTTATATAGACAGGTGTGTGCTTCCTAATCACGTCCAATCAGTTTAATTAAACACATCTGGACTCCAATGAAGGAATAGAACCATCTCAAGGAGGATCAGAAGGAAATGGACAGCATGTGAGTTAAATATGAGTGTCACAGCAAAGGGTCTGAATACTTATGACCATGTGATATTTCAGTTTTTCTTTTTTAATACATTTGCAAAAATAGCTACAAATGCTTCCAGTTGAAGACTATAACAATTACCTTTCCATTAATCCAGAAGGATGCAGTGAATGGTCACCATAGACCTAAAAGATGCCTGTTTCCATATCCCAATATCCTTTGCATACCACAAATTTCTCAGATTCGCTCTACCATTCCAAGGGGAAATACGACATTTCCAGTTTGTGACGTTCCTGTTTGGAATATCCACAGCCTTAAGATTATTTACAAAATAATAGTGGAAGTGGCAGCCTTTCTCAGGTAAAAAAAAAATGTTCACATGATCCCTTACTTGGACAATATCCTAATTTAAGCCTCCTTGTCTCTACATCTAAAAAATGTAATTGTTTTAACAATCTGACCTCTGTCCAAGTACTTAGAAAATAAATAAATAAATATATATATATATATATATCACAGTATATTTATATTTTTTTAGTGTTACTCCGGAAACCAGACTTGCAGATGACCTTCCTTCCTCTGGAGAAGAAAAATAAAATCAGGGAAAAAATGATTGCCTCACTGACTGAGCAAAAGGTTTTTTTCTGAAAGGCTAAGTCAAATCGGAGACTCATGACTGCATGTATTCCAGCTGTAGCCTGGAGTCAGTTTCATTCACGCACCTTACAATGCTAGATCCTAAAGTCATGGGACAGGTTTCAGTTCACACTGGACAAAAAGATGTCTTCCCCATCTAGTAAAAAGATCTTTAAATTGGTGGGTTCAAGATCAAAACCTAAGCAAGGGGGTCCCTGGAATCTAGAACCAATAATCACGGTTACCACTGATGTAAGTAAGTGGGGTTGGGGAGTAGAAATCCAATCCACTCTCTTGTAGCGTCATTGGTCCCCTCACATAAAACCAATATCTTCCAATTACAAAGAATTGAGGGCAGTATGGGAGACACTCCAAAGGTCTCAGAGCCTTCTTGCCAATCAACATGTGAGAATTTACTCAGACAACTCGACTGCAGTAGCCTTTCTCTGCCATCAGGGAGGCACAAAGCACAGGTTTCCACAGTCCCTGTCTCAAAACATATATTGCTGGGCGGAAGCTAATGTTCAGTGTATTACAGCAGTACATCTGAAAGGCAAAGAAAATATAGTAGTAGACTTTCTCAGCAAGAATTACTCAGATCAGGGAGAATGGTCCCTAAATAAGTGTTTGCTCTCCCCACCGAAAAACAGTTTGCTTGCATAAAGAAAAACAAAAAGTTAAAAAAAAAAAAATAAAATGTTTCTTCTCCCTAAGCAGAACAGAAAAACCTACAGCGGTGGATGATCTAGTACAAATCTGGAACTTCAAACTAAGTTTTGACTTTCCACCACTCACATTCATCTCAAGGGTACTGCTGAAAATTCAGAGGGAGAACCTTCAAGTGATTTTTGTGGCCCATTCTGGCCAAAGAGGGGATTGTTCAGTCTTCCACAGGATCTAGTGGTGGAAGAACCCTTCCCTCTACCAGTAAGAGACGACCTGCTAACTCAGGGGCAATGTGTCATTCGAATCTGCCAAACCTTCATTTAACAGCTTGGAAGTTGAGAGGTCAGTCTTAGCTAGTAAGGGTCTATCTATTGTAGTAATTGATACCTTACTGTCTTCAAGAAAAAGGTTACTTCTTCAATTTATCATAAAATTTGAAATAAGTGTTTTTCATGGTATGGATCCTCTCCTCCTGATCTATCCAAGCCTAATATTTCTCAAATTTTGGACTTCATCTAGGCAGGTCTAGAAAAGTGTCTTTCCCTTAGTACCCTCAAGATTCATATTTCAGCTTTAGGGGTGATCTTTGACACTCCATTAGCTGAACATAGTTGGATCAAGAGGTTCTATAAGGCATTTGACAGATTGAAACCTAAAATATCCAACTTAACCCTGTCATGGGATATGAATTGGGTGTAAGGGAGTCGCCAGTTGAGCAATTCCCCAGTGCCGCTGCAGAACCCTGGGGGGAGGGGCACAACAAGACCCCCACCACTGTCCCTGGCTAACTTGCCCGATCTGTCCTAGGCGACAGCCAGCAACTGGTCGATCAGTCCCTTCCTAATATAAGTGACACACAGAACAGGACAAGACAAAACAACACAGAATCAGAGTGAGCAAGCCAAGGGGTCGGTAACAGTTGAGCAATGCAGTACAAAATCACAATCCAAGAGAATAGTCAAAAACAGCCAGAGGTCAAAAATAGGAATACAGGGAATAGCAGAAAAGGAGCTAGCAGGGACAAGTCACAAGATAGAATCAATAACCAGCAACCATGTGAGGGCTGACAACCTGTTTATAGAAAGTCAGGACCAGCCCCAGACTGGATTGGTAGACAGGCTCTCAATCACACAGGCAAGGCTGAGATTAACTATTAGTGGAGCAGAGGAAAACCAAGGTGCTGAGACGGGTGTGGTAGAAAATCAATTACATAGTCTAGGACAATGTTCAGACTGAGCAACAAGAATCTTAAACAAGCGTGGTGCGGGTGGAGCGTGGTGCAGAGACCTGAACAGGCAGAGACGTTACATTAGGTCTAGTCAGGTTTAATGCTGCATCCCTTTAAACTCTTACAAAATTCCTCTTTGAGAATGCTAACCCTAAAAACTGTGTTTTAGCCGCTATTACCACGGCTTGGTGAATAAGTGAGATCCAAGCTCTCTCTGTTAATGAACCTTTCCTTACTGTCCTGGAGGATAGAATAATTCTGAAAACAAACCCAGTGTTTCTATCCAAGGTGGTCACTGACTTCCACAGGTCACAAGATATTGTGTTACCCTCTTTTTTGCAATAATCCAGAAAATAGACTAGAAGAGTCTTTTCCCACTCTGGATGTACTGTATGTCGGGCGGTTTTGGCCTACCTGCAAATTATAGTCTCCTGATGGGTGAATAAAAATTTGTTCATCCAATTCTAAGGTCCTAATGAAGGCAAGAAATCCTCTAAGGGTTTTTTTTTTGTTCCATTGGCTAAAGTCAGCAATCTGTGAGGCCTATGAGGCCTTTTAACAAGGATCTTCCACTGTCTTGTAAAGCTATTCCTCAAGAGCTGTTGCAGTATCCTGGGCTCAGAAATCATCAGCATCTCTTGAACAGATATGCAAAGCAGCAGTATGGTCTACTCCCTTTACATTCTTTAAGCACTACAGGCTGGACCTGTTATCATCTCAAGATCTCTCCTTTAGTTGTAAGGTCTTGCAGACAGTAGTCCCTCCCTAATGTAAGTGTTATCTGGTATTTCTCTGGTGTTGGTGTTGTCACGGAGGCGAGGTTAAAGGTAGAATTATGCCTTACCGATAAAACGGTTTCATGAGCCACCATGACAGCACCTCTGAATTTCCCTTCCTTGGATATATTATCGCACCTTATATCGGTGATCCTATTATTTATAAAACCACTGAGGAGGTGAGGTGGGAGGGTGCTTTTAATCTCTCTGTGTTCCTGTTCCTATTAGGATCAAGGGTCAATCTATCCGGTGTTGGTGCTGTCATGGTAGTTTGTGAAACCGAATTATCGGTAATTCTACCTTTTCCCCACTGTACATACACACACGCCTCAACATTGGAATTGCAACGCCAAGATGGAAAAGTCTTGGAATTATGGAAGTCACCAATAGACATGTTAATGATATGCAAAAGATAAAAATATGGAAACACAATATTCAAAACATCTCAATTTGTTCAGTATTTAGTATGAATGCCATACACAGGAAATATGTGCACTTACATGCCTTGGAATGCTATCAATGAGGTAATTAATGGTTGTCTGAGGAATTATATGCCATGCTGAATGCACTTGGGCACGCAAATCATCAAGATTGGCTGCTGGCCATTGTCTTTGCAATTGCTGACCAATGATATCCCAGATATGGTCAAAGGAAAATATCTCTGGAGATGCTGCAGGCCATGGTAGCACATTTTGGTTATGCAGGCTGCTCATAGTAGCATTAGCATTACGCGGCATGACATTGTCCTGTTGAAAAATGGATCCTGGGACACTTTGGAGAAATAGCAGTAACTCTGGCTCCACAACAAAATCAATGTAATATTGAGTAGTTAGTGTATTTGAAATAAAGATTAGAGGGGCCCAGCTACTGTACATTATGCCAAATCACACAGTAACCATGGGAGGAGGACATTCCCTTGTGATAGATCACCATTTCAGCCTCCATTGCTATCTTGTTGTGCACTATGATGGCTTTTCAGAGGCACATAGTGATCTGTCCCTGATATCTCCATTGCAGTCTCCAGCCTTAGTATAACTCCTAGGCAGCATGCCCGCTGCCTCGGGGTTATGTTTGACTCAGATCTTTCCTTCACCACCCATATACAATCACTTGCATGCTCTTGCTGTAAGTCATGACAGGGGTGGGCTCCCCAGAATACAGGGAAGTCACAGACGAGAAGGACGACCCAATACCAGTTCAGCTAAAACGTATTTTACTATGACCTCGGTAAAAGAACCACACAGAATTTCACACACACTCGACTGGATAGCCGAGACCCCTGTGCTGCATATCCTGTTAGGCTCCATATGTCCAAGCTACCTCACTATAGTTTGCCTACCGATGGGCCCGTCTAGGACGGCTGCCTCAATTACCTATTAATACCACTGATAAAGAAGGAAAACTTTTCATCTCCATCTCAAAAACATCTCGAGAATCTGCCCTTTCCTTACCACAGACACATTAAAGACACTTATTGTCACCCTGATTCACTCTCGCCTTGACTACTGTAACTCCTTACTAATCGGTCTTCCCCTTATTAAACTCTCCCCTCTACAATCTATTCTGAATGCAGCAGCCAGGCTCATCTATCAGTCTAAACGCTACAGCAATGCCTCCGGTCTGTGTCTGTTACTGCGTTGGCTGCCTATTCAATACAGAATACAATATAAACCTATCACCCTCATCCACAAGGCTCTCCATAATGCTGGACATCCCTACATTTCCTCCCTCATCTCTGACTATCACCCAACCCATGCTCTCCATTCAGTCAATTACCTAAGACTAACATCCTCTATTATCAGAACCTCCCACTCCCGTATCTAAGACTTCTCCCGAGTTGCACCACTTCTCTGGAATGCTCTATCCCGAACAATCGGATTAACTCCCAATTTCTACAGCTTCAAACTAATCCTAAATACACATCTTTTCAGACAGGCCTATCAGAATTACTAATCTAAACCGTTCCGCAGTTAGAATCCCTAAAAGTAACCCTCCACTGATCACACTCCCACATTATCCCACAGAATACGTTTCCATATCGGACTGTAACTTTATATGTCCAGGCACCATCTGCACATTAAAAGACACTGATCGTTTATACAGTGTAATTTATATGCATGATGAAAATAACCTTTATCACAAAAACGGCAGGGCCACTGTATAAGCAATGCTGTCTCTGCTACCTCTTGTGTCACCCCTTCTACCTCACAGATTGTAAGCTCTTGCGAGCAGGGCCCTCAGTCCTATAGTGCGAACTGACTTACTACTCTGCCTCAATTTGTTTGTACTTGAACCCTACAATTTGTAAAGTGCTGCCAAATATGTAGGCGCAATATAAATAAAATGTATTATATGTGCCAAGCGGAATCAGACAATTAAGATTTTAAAGAATTAATGGCCTATCCTTTTTGACCTTCTATATGAACGTCCTTTCTGACATTTCACTCTGCCATCTCTTAAAGAAGATTTGTGAAATGTGTGTTGGAGGGGTGACGTATCAGGAGCATATCCAGATAATGACCAATCAAGGTCTGTATACATTTGTGATATCTTTATATACTATCCTAGTGTCCTGTATTACTCTATTATATGCAAGCATTAGCATATAGCATGTACAGTATTAATTTGCTTATACAGTATATCTTATTTTGCTGTATGATCTTTTCTGTTATTTACATTGCATAACCACAGATTTAAATTATTAGCAAATGTCAGTAACTATAAATAGAAAGCACTGATGCAAATACTAATAAAACTTAACATTTAATATTAAGTGTTAAAATACAAAGGTCCCTAAAACTAAATCAACCATTATAAATTTGCCACTATAGAGTCTAATGTTATAGCAAATACATATAAAATCACTACCATATAAAGTTGTATAACATGGCAGCTATACAAATGAAAAATTAAACGATCTTACCAATGTCTGAAGACGGGAGAAACCCAGCAGGTGAGGGTGCATCACAGGAGGAAGAAATCACAGTTCCCTGTTCCTCCCCCCTAAAACACTTACCCTTACACCCAAAATGACTCCCTCCCTAACAAGGGCAGTACCAAGCTGTCCCTAAAAATGACCCTATATATCCCTAGTCCCTACGCGTTTCCTTGTACAGTGACGCACCAATCATCAGGGGACTTAATAGACTACTCATAAACTCCAGAATTTTGGGTCAGAGAAAGTATACATATAAATAAATGCTGCCTACAGTGGTAAAGCAAAACAAATGAAACCCCACAGTGATGGAAAAACGCTAACTGTAGGGTGACAATGGTAGCAAGATCCTAGCATCCCAGGGCGACTTAAATAGTATTGGACTCCACCCACCAAACCAGGTGTGCCCAAACTCACATAAATGATGTTCGAAAACCCGCTAAAAACAGTGCGCACTGATGATGTCATTCACAGGACCACGTCATCTCTATTGTACTAGAAGCGATACACATCACAATGCACATGCGCGATATCTTTATTTATCTTTTTGCAACTGTCAGTAACTACTGCATCTCATGTCGCATTATATACTGTATATATTATTCAGCATCCATACAGTATGGATGTGGACACACGTGAAATCCTATATTGTTTATATTTACTGTACCTTAGATTCTCTTCCCCTTCTTGCATGTTAATTCATATCTTGGATTATTACCACTTGTTTCCTCCACCACTTGTAGTACACAGTAAAGTGAATAATCAAGACCAGCCTATTATACATTGGTCTTGATGATCCCTGCGATGGTGGAAGATTTGTCTGATTCATGATAAGGAACATGAAACACATTGAATCATCAAGTCACAAACCACATGTTCAAATTTTTTTTAACCAAAATAGTTTTTTTCAGTATTATAGTATTTGTTTCATTTGCATTGCTGTGTACAGCCATTGTCTTATTTTTAAATAATAAGGTTTATATTTTACAATATTGGGTCTTATATTTATCACCGGGCTAAGGGTTTTGTTATAGGTTTTTATTTTAAGTGGCTCCCATTGTTAAAGTAAGTTGTAAACTTACTCCAACAATCTCTTGACGCACTAAATCTAAAGGGAATTATTCACTACTTATTCTTCTGGATCTCTCAGCAGCATTTGACACTGTAGACCACAAACTCCTCCTCACTATACTTCACTCTATTGGCCTCACGGATACCGCTTTCCCTTGGTTTTCTTCCTATCTCTCTGAACGGTCATTTAGTGTATTAATCTCTGGTGCTATTTCTTCTCCTCTGCCCCTTGCGGTTGTGGTTCCTCAAGACTCGGTCCTAGGTCACCTCCACTTCTCCCTGTACACAGCCCCAGTTGGACAAACAATTTGTCTTTCGATACCATCTTTATGCTGATGATACCCAACTATATACCTCATCCCGTGACATCACTCTGCTGTCTCTAACATCATCTCTTTATCTGAAATTGAATCTTTCAAAAACTGAACTTCTTTTGTTCCCTCCATCGACTAACCGACCTAACTCTGATATCTGTCTATTGTCCTAATCGTCCTCTCCATTATTCCAATGACCTTAGACTTGCATGCTCTGTCATCTGAACATCCCCCCCCATTTCCAAGACTTTTCTCCAGCTGCACCGGTGCTCTGGAATGTTTTACCACCGGACAATCTGATTAATCCACAACTACAGCAGCTTCAAAACTGCCCTAAAATCACATCTGTATGGTCAGGCTTATCACATGACCTGAACACAGTGTAGTGTGCGGAGGTGGAGAACAATAACACGTTTTATTCTTCCTCCTCTGTTCCTCAGATCCTGTCTTCTCCATCTAGAAGTTACGCTGCACTCCTTACACTTAGTATATGTTTATTCACAGATACTGTCTGGTGATCACTCAGACAGCTTCAGTTACACAACCTTTTCTATTAAAAGATGGCTGGACCATTGTAGAAAACGAGCCCTTTAACCTCTTATGTCCCCCTATCTCCTCATAGAATGTAAGCTCTTGCGAGCAGGGCCCTCACTCCTATAGTTTGATATGTTTATTTATTTGTCACATTGTAATATCTCATATTGTCTGTTCATGTGTCCTCTGATTTGTAAAGTGCTACGGAATATGTTGGCGCTATATAAATAAAGTTTATTATTATTATTATTATTATTATTATTCTTGTAAACCGTTTATACATATATAAGTATCTTCCTGCTTGTAGGTTCATCATATTATGTAGAGGACCTGCATAAGAATCTCAGGTTCTTTGGAAATCATTTATGCTGCTTATATAACAGTTGATGTTAAAAAAAAGAACACAATTCTTAATATTTTTAAAGACTTTCTAGGTTTTCTTACCACAGATAGAATAAATAATTTTATGGCCAAGTCCAGCTTTTCACAGAGATGAGTAATAGGGTTCACTGGTATATTATTATAACTGAGTGAAAATAATCAACATTTGCAGCTAATAAATGTTATTTCATTTTTTTCTGTAATTGCTTCCTATGTACTTACACAAAGTGCTTCTTGGCAATAAAAAAGAGCATCTCCAGGATAAAAATGTGGCCAGGATGTAATTGTATCTATTTGGACAGCTATCAAAGCAATGACAAAAATGACAGGTATTTTGTTACTGTTAAATAAGGATCTCTTCTCCCTTCAGACAGGTGACAATCACAATGACTAGATAGAATCCAACACTCATCAGCAGGATATTTGCCAGTTTGAAAATAATTCAAATATGTCAAGTTAGAAACCAGAAATATGTTATATCCATTACATTAGGACACAGTGAGGCATGACATTTTATATTGATTCATGTCATTTCGAATTGCATACCTTTGCATCAAGCTGTGTCAGAAGAAAAAAAAAAAAGCATCTTCTCTAGGATAAAACATCTGAAGAGCAAATGTCACAGCTTAAAATAAACAGATAATTACATACATTGATTTGCAGGAGTTTGTGCCATGAATAAAAATCTGTATTTTTATTTGCATTGTTAGATATTATTTTAGCATTTTCAATATTCTACTTGTAGTCATTAAACCACACATTGAACCACTGTCCTTATAAAAAGTGCTAAATAAATAACATAATGGAATCCTAATATATACTTTGGAAAAGAATGAGAAGAGATCTCTATCTCAACTGTAGTCAACTTTAAAGGGAACCTTTTTGGTACCCCTAAACCACCAGCATATCTTTAAGCATTCGGTGTTTGGCGTCCCAAACCTCAGTTCCCTACCACCACTTGCCTCTGGTATCCTTAGCAGTCAAAGGTTGAAGATCCCTGGTGTCTGATGTGGTGAGTCTGACGAGGACTCCAGGGCATGTGCATACACCAAAGTACCTCAGTGCACTCATCTCATCGGACACGTTGATATTCATCCCTTGACTAAAGATACCGGTAGTGAGTCGCAGCAGGGTTCAGAGATTTGGGACCCTAGACTCCAGTAGTTTAAAAACAAAATGGGGGTTTAGAAGTCCCAAACAGCTTGTTAAGTTAGCATTTTTTAACTTTATGAATTTTACTGTATACATTATATGTAATATTATTCTATCTATGTAAAATTACAAAAGATGAAGAAGAGATTTTATATTTATACATTATTCTTCTAGTTTATGATGATACAGAGCTGAATACATATATTGGAGCCCCCCCCCCCACACAATTTTTGAAATGTTAAGACAATCAGCGGATTTACTAGAAGTCCTAGGTAAAACTTAAGATAACATTTTGTGATATCATAATTTTGCCAAGTTACAAACTCAGGCCTATTAGATCTGTTGATCCCCAACAGGTGGTGTCAATGTTTCTGAGATGTTTTTTTTTTTTTTCATTGTGTGTAAATATGTGTCTCTAAATAACAAATCAGTAGCAGTCATAATGATTATGACTGTAGACACAAAGATGCCTAACATTTACAAAATGCCCATAATTGTTGTGGTTTATTTAGCATATCCCTTAAGAATTGCACTCAAGATTAGTTTCTAAGGATTATGCAAAATTCCTGTCAAAATTAGAGGCAATGTTTAGCTATGTTACCTCATTGTAGGCCAGCTGTAGAGAGGTGTATCAATACTGTATACAGATTGAAGGTTATTAGGTATATAAAAGGTATATAAAAGTGATGTTGGTTCTGAACTGAAACAATCTAAACAACTGAAATGAATATTCTTATTTTCTTGCCATTGACCTTGTGAAGAAGATATAGAAAGCTGTAGATGTATGACACATTTCTCTGAGCCTAAAATGTTATGGAGTAAAGTGAAGGGGGGGAGTGTTTAGATCTTAGTTTCCCTTTTGTAGATCTTTATGAATCAGACTGTATGTACAGCACATTTTCTTGTCAAAACGGAAACATTGTTATACTGTGGACGCATGACGCACACATACTCTATGCTGCAAAGCAGAATTGTAGCCAGAGATAAATTACCTATTGACAAATTAGACACATGCCTAGAGGTGGCGGGGGGAAGAGGATCTGGTAGAAGGAAAATCAACATATACAGTGGGGAAAAAAAGTATTTAGTCAGCCACCAATTGTGCAAGTTCTTCCACTTAAAAAGGTGAGGCCGGCCTGTAATTGACATCATAGGTAGACCTCAACTATGAGAGACAACATGAGAAAACAAATCCAGAAAATCACATTGTCTGATTTTTAATAATAATAATAATAATAATAATAATAATAATAGTCCTTTAATAGTCCCACAATGGGGAAATTCAGTGTGTTACAGGAATGTTCCAAGGTGAGAGGCATTACATTGATAGCAGACAGACAGATAGGAAGTAGCAGAGGAGGGGGGGGGGATTTAACAGGCAGAGAGATATTTCAGTTCTCTGTATGTAATGATCTCCGCTTAGGTCGGTGTTGGTTGTACAGCCTAACTGCAGTGGGGAGGAAAGACTTCCGATAGCGCTCCTTCTCACACTTAGGGTGGAGCAGTCGGTCACTGACAGTACTGCCCAGCGTCATCACAGTCTCATGCATGGGATGGGACTTCTTCTTCTGCATGGAGCTCACCACGGACAGTATCCTTTTGTCACCCACCACCTGCACTGGGTCCAGTGGGCTCCCCAGGACAGAGCTGGCCCTTCTAATCAGCTTGTCAAGTTTATTTCTGTCCCTGGTTGATATACTGCTCACCCAGCAGGCCACTCCAAAGAAGATGGCTGATGCCACTACCAAGTTCAAGAAAGTCCTAAGAAGTGCCCCCTGGATTCCAAAGGCTCTCAGCTTCCTAAGCAGGTAGAGCCTGCTGTGGCCCTTCCTGTACAGGGACTCCATATGATCTGCCCAGTCCAGCTTATTATTAAGGAGCAAACCCAGGTACTTATAGGTGTTCACAATCTCGATGCCTGTCCCCAGGATGTCCACTGGTTTAGGAGGGCATCTGCCTTTACGGAAGTCCACCACCATCTCCTTGGTCTTCCCGGCGTTAATCTTCAGGTGGTTACGGTGGCACCAGTCCACAAAATCCCGGTTCAGTTCTCTGTACTCCCTGTCATCATCATAAAGAATTTACATGCAAATTAAGGTGGAAAATAAGTATTTGGTCAATAACAAAAGTTCATCTCAATACTTTGTTTTATATCCTTTGTTGGCAAAGGAAACTTACAACAAGTGGAAGATGGGAGCTATATCTAAGGGAGAGTATACAGCAGTTTGCAGACTCTGCAAGATAAGCATTAAAAAAGCCAAGGCTGAATACGAATTGAAGCTTGCAAAAGAAGTTAAGAGTAATGTAAAAGGTTTTTGGGGATATGTTAAGAGCAAAAGAAAAGTGAAGGAAACCATTGGAGTCCTAAAGAACGAAAAGGGTGAAAAAGTTAACATGGTAGATCAGCAAGTGGAGTTACTAAATTCATATTTTGTATCCGTCTTCTCCCAAGAAATGGATGGAAATATCAACATTAATGGTGATAGTGATGAGGGGAATGAGGACTCCAAGCTGATTATAAGTGAAGGTTTGGTAAGAGAACATTTAGCTAAGATTAAGGAAACCAAGTCCCCAGGACCGGATGATTTACACCCTAGAGTTTTAAAAGAATTAGCAGAGGAAATAACAGAACCCCTTGCAATAATCTTTAATAAGTCATGGGAGACAGGAGTGGTCCCTCTAGATTGGAAAAGGGCAAATGTGGTCCCCATCTACAAAAAGGGGAATAGGGACGACCCAGGAAATTATAGGCCGGTAAGTCTGACCTCGATAGTAGGAAAAATCTTTGAACAAATCGTTAAAGAACATTTAATTAGGTACCTGGATGGGAAGGCTTTAATTAATCAAAGCCAGCACGGCTTTATGCCTAATAAATCTTGCCAGACTAATCTTATTTCCTTCTATAATAAAGTCACTGAATGGTTGGACCAGGGGAATGCAGTGGACATAGTATATCTTGACTTTAGTAAGGCCTTTGATAAAGTATCACATAACATTCTTATTGAAAAAATGATCAAGTATGGCTTTGATAAAATATCAGTGAGGTGGGTTCACAATTGGCTTAATGATCGGGCACAACGAGTAATTCTAAATGGCTATACATCAAACTGGAAGAAAGTAAAAAGCGGGGTGCCGCAGGGCTCTGTCCTGGGCCCAGTACTTTTTAATATTTTTATAAATGATCTGGATGATGGGGCTAATGGGGAACTAATAAAATTTGCAGATGATACAAAGATAGGAGGAATGGCCAACACTAGAGAGGAGAGAGAGTGCATCCAAAAGGACTTAGACACACTGGAACAATGGGCTGAGGTGAACAAAATGGTATTCAACAGGGACAAATGCAAAGTTCTACATCTGGGTAACAGAAATGCAAGAAGCATATATAGTATGGGAGGAATAGTACTAAGTGAGAGTACAGGGGAAAAGGATCTGGGCATAATAATAGATCGCAAACTCAACATGAGTCAACAGTGCGGTGCGGTGGCTAAAAAGGCTAACCAAATTCTAGGATGTATCAAGACGAGCATTGTAGCTAGATCAAGAGAGGTAATTATTCCGCTGTACTCTGCCCTGGTCAGACCCCACCTGGAATACTGTGTACAGTTCTGGGCGCCCCAGTTTAAGAAAGACATCGATTCATTGGAGCAGGTCCAGAGAAGAGCAACCAAAATGGTGGAAGGTCTACAAACCATGCCCTACGAGGAGAGGCTAAAAGAATTGGGACTGCTTAGTTTGCAGAAGAGAAGGCTAAGGGGAGACTTAATAGCGGTATTTAAATATCTGAAAGGTTGTCACAGTGCAGAGGGATCTACCCTATTCTCATTAGCAGAAGGAAGCACGAGAAGTAATGGGATGAAACTAAGGGGAAGGAGATTCACATTAGACATTAGGAAAAACTTTCTAACAGTAAGGGTAGTGAGAGAGTGGAATAGGCTGCCACGGGAGGTGGTGAGTTCTTCATCAATTGAAATCTTCAAGCAGAAACTGGATAGGTATATAGCTGGGATGTTTTAGGAATTCCTGCTTTTGCAGGGAGTTGGACTCGATGGCCCTTGAGGTCCCTTCCAACTTAAACAAACAAACAAACAAACAAACAAACAAATGTTTTCTGTAAGTCTTCACAAGGTTGGCACACACTGTTGCTGGTATGTTGGCCCATTCCTCCATGCAGATCTCCTCTAGAGCAGTGATGTTTTGGGGCTGTCGCTGGGCAACACGGACTTTCAACTCCCTCCAAAGGTTTTCTATGGGGTTGAGATCTGGAGACTGGCTAGGCCACTCCAGGACCTCGAAATGCTTTTTACAAGGCCACTTCTTCATTGCCCTGATGGTGTTCTTGGGATCATTGTCATGCTGAAAGACCCAGTCACATTTCATCTTCAATATCCTTGCTGATGGAAGAAGATTTGCACTCAAAATCTCACGATACATGGTCCCATTCATTCTTTTATGTACACGGATCAGTCGTCCTTGTCCCTTTGCAGAGAAACAACCCCAAATCATGATGTTGCCACCCCCATGCTTCACAGTAGGTATGGTGTTCTTTGGATGCAACTCAGCATTCACTCTCCTCCAAACACGACAAGTTGTGTTTCTACCAAACCGTTCTAATTTGGTTTCATCTGACCATATGACATTCTCCCAATACTCTTCTGGAACATCCAAATGCTCTCTAGCAAACTTCAGATGGGCCTGGATATGTACTGGCTTAAGCAGGGGGACACGTCTGGTACTGCAGGATCTGAGTCCCTGGCGGCATAGTGTGTTACTGACGGTAGCCTTTGTTACGTTAGTCCCAGCTTTCTGCAGGTCATTCACAAGGTCCCATCCATGTGGTTCTGGGATTTTTGCTCACCGTTCTTGTGATCATTTTGACCCCACACGGTGAGATCTTGAATGGAGCCCCTGATCGAGGGAGATTATCAGTGGTCTTGTATGTCTTCCATTTTCTAATTATTGCTCCCACAGTTGATTTCTTCACACCAAGCTGCTTGCCTATTGCAGATTCAGTCTTCCCAGCCCGGTGCAGGTCTACAATTTTGTTTCTGGTGTCCTTCCACAGCTCTTTGGTCTTCACCATAGTGGAGTTTGGAGTGGGACTGTTTGAGGTTGTGGACAGGTGTCTTTTATACTGATAACAATTTCAAACAGGTGCCATTACTACAGGTAATGAGTGGAGGACAGAGGAGCCTCTTAAAGAAGAAGTTACAGGTCTGTGAGAGCCAGAAATCTTGCTTGTTTGTAGGTGACCAAATACTTATTTTCCACCATAATTTGCAAATAAATTCTTAAAAAATCAGACTGTGATTTTCTAGATATGTTTTCTTATTTTGTCTCTCATAGTTGAGGTCTACCTATGATGTCAATTACAGGCCTCTCTCATCTTTTTAAGTGGGAGAACTTGCACAATTGGTGGCTGACTAAATACTTTTTTTTCCCCACTGTTATATATATATATATATATATATATATATATATATTATCAGTGGCTTGCAAAAGTAGTCATACCCCTTGAACTTTTTCACATTTTGTTACCTTACAACTACCAACTTAAATGTATTTTATTGAGATTTTAAGTGATAGACCAACACATTGTAGCACATAATTGTGAAGTGGAATGAAAATGATACGATTATTTAATCAAATAAAAATCTGAAAAGTGTGACGTGCAAAAATATTCAGCCCCATGTACTCTGATACCCCTAAATAAAATCCAGTGCAATCAATTTCCTTCAGAAGTCACTTAATTAGTTAATAGAGTCCAACTGTGGGTAATTTAGTCTCAGTATAAATACACCTGTTCTGTGAAGGCCTCAGTGGTTTATTAGAGACCACTAGCCAACAAACAGCATCATGAAAACCAAAGAACTCACCAGACAAGTCAGGGATAAAGTTGTGGAGAAGTTTAAAGCAGGGTTAGGTTATAAAAACATATGCCAAGCTTTGAGCATCCTAAGGAGCACAGTTCAATCCATCATCCAAAAATGGAAAAAGTATTCTACAACTGCCAACCTACCTGAAATGACAGATCGAGCAAGGAGAGCACTGTTCAGAGAAGCAGCCAAGAGGCCCATGGTCACTCTGGAGGAGCTGCAGAAATCCACAGCTGAGGTCGTGCACTCCACAAATCTGGCCTTTATGGGGCAGTGTCAAGAAGAAAACCATTCTTGAAAGAAAGACATAAGTGCCGTTTGCAGTTTGCCACAAGCCATATAGGGGACACAGCAAACATGTGGAAGAAGGTGCTCTGCTCAGATGAGACCAAAGTTGAACTTTTTGGCCTAAATGCAAAGCGCTATGTGTAGCGGAAAAGTAACACTGCTCATCAATCACCCTGAACTCATCATCGTTTTTATTCAGTAGGGACAGGAAAGCTGGCCAGAGTTGATGAGAAGATGGATGGAGCTAAATACAGGGTAATCCTGGAAGAAAACCTCTTGGAGGCTGCAAAAACTTGATGCTGGGAAGGAGATTCACTTTCCAGCAAGATAACGACTCCAAACATATAGCCAGAGCTACAGTGGAATGGTTTAGATAATAGAATATTCATGTGTTAGAATGGCCCAGTCAAAGTCCAGGTCTAAATCCCATTGAGCATCTGTGGCAAGACATAAAAATTGCTGTTCACAGGCACTCTCCATCCAATCTGGCTGAGCTTAAGCTATTTTGCAAATAAGAATGGGCAAAAATCTCAGTCTCTAGATGTGCAAAGCTGGTAACCCAAAAGACTTGGAGCTGTAATTGCAGCGAAAGGTGGCTCTACAATGTATTGATAAGGGGGGGCTGAATACGTCACACTTTTCAGATTTTTATTTGATTAAAATTTTGAAAACCATGTATCATTTTCATTCCACTTCACAATTATTTGCTACTTTGTGTTGGTCTATCACTTAAAATCTCAAGAAAATACATTTAAGTTTGTAAGGTAGCAAAATGTGAAAAAGTTCAAGGGGTATTAATACTTTGCAAGGCACTGTACACCAGGGGTCGGCAACCACCGGCACGCGTGCCGCTCTTGGCACGCGAGGCTTATTTCCCTGGCACGGCAGCAGAGTCCTCACTCAGCAGCTTCGATCGGACCAAACATGGCCGAAACGAAACTGCTATTATTATACTGTGGGGTCTCTTCAGACTTAGGAGAAATGATGAAACATAAAAAACAATGATACTCACCTTGCTCCCTGCGCTACGCGGCGGCTCTGCGATCTGCAGGCGCTTCTGACAGCTGACAAGGCTTCAGGGGTCATGTCTGCGTCTGACATCATTATACATAATGACGCGACGTGACCCCAGAGATCCAATCAGCGATCGCTGACTACAGGCAGAAGCGCCGAAGAGAACACAGCGGCTGCAGAGCGGGAATGGTGAGTAGCATTGTTTTTTTATGATTGTCACCTCTCTTGGTCCTGCACTTATTATACTCGGGGGTCTGAAGAGAGCTATGGAACATAATACCGTGTGCAGGGACCGCTATGGGACCTAATACCGTGTGCAGGGACCGCTATGGGACCTAATACCATGTGCAGGTGTGGCATCCCCGAGCTGGCTATGGCTGGGCTGAGGGTGATCTCTGTGCATTGTATTATTTCCTGTTGCTTCATAGCCTGTGTGACATAGCAGGGGGTCCTGAGTCTCACACAACACAGCGCCACCTAGTGAGCCTCACACATGCATTACACCTCCCATAGGATTGAATAGTAACCAAATGTCCAATGGGAGGACATCGCCTGGGAAAAGGGGAGGAGTCAGCTGATCACTGGGTCCCCATGGTAACACCCCTGCAGGAAGGTCCTGCGTGTGAGGAGTTAGAAGTGTGGAGTGTTAGGAGGAGGAGGTGAGGAGATAAGTGTGATGTCCTGTGAAGAAAGCAGTGAGTTTAGTGCAGGAATCTCAAGTCCTAGACAGGCCCAGGAAGGTTGGAGAGCTGACATGCTCCAGCTATTCAGAAGATCCTGTCCCCTGTCTGCCTAGCCATCGCCCTGAAGGAAGTCAAGCATCATTATCTTGTCAGCATGAGACTGTGGAGAGAACATTCTGGAACACGTGCTCCATAGCAAGTATCACAGGATCCAGGGGCCAAGGCCAGACCTGTGGAATATCCTGCCACCCTGACTATTGCACCCCGAAACTCTGAGCTATCAGGACCACATAACGTGAGTGGGGAATATTATGTACTAGTATCATGGTGGGCATCCTCCTATGAGCCAAATAGGAGCCCAGACGCACCTTAGGGCTGTAACACTGAAGTATAAGGGGCTAGGAACACCTTTCATCAAGTCTACCCTGCACCCCAGGACTTTGCTGTGTCACCAGGCGTACCCCGTTGTTTTGTATTGAAGAAACTGTTTAAGCATTTGTGCCTCCACACCCATGGAAGTAAAAGTTCAACTTTACAACCGTTTCTGTGTCTGACTCTGCACTGATGGAACAATCACCACCAACATTTGTGCAGCCCCCTCATCACCGGTACCAGTGGTGGTAACGTGGGACAGCACCAGCGCTGCGCCCTCGTGCCCAGAGACCGTGACAAGTCTGCGCTGTTTGCACCCCGCAATCCCAACTGCAGCGTTACCTTCCATCTGGTCACCGCAAGAAAAACTGGCGTCACGAACAGGATACGGGTGTGTGCCATTTTGAGAAAGTCGCCACGAAAAGTGCGCCAAATTGTCTCCAGAGCATCGGTCTTTATTGTGGACTTTGCTAAGATCAAGTTTATTCCCTGAGAGTGCTTGCCACAAAGAGGGGGAGCCCTATACCCCTGAAGTAAGCCCTAAAGACTGTCCTCTCAGTGTGTTACAGCCCTGGAAGAGTTAAAACGCCCAGGACTTGTTTTCTGCGCCACATCGCTGTGTAAGAACGCCCACAAAGGGTTAACTGTACCTTGCAAAAGTGCGGGAGATTTTTAGCACTGTCCATGAGGCCAGGAGACCCATCTGCCGCCATCTTAGGAGAGCCCAGAATGCTGAGCGCAATGCTCCAACGCACCCATACAAGAAAGTGAAAGGCGAACGTGCCGGCGCCATTTCTGACTCTCTGATGCCGCATCACCGTCCCTGCTGTGCACCGCTGATCTCTGGTCCATGCTGCAGTTACTGTCAGTGAGTACTGTGCCTCCCTGTCCTTGTCTTCAGTCCTCCCACGGCCCCAGCGAGTGTTTTCCGTGTACAGTGTCCGTGGGGAGTGCCACCATTAAAGAGGGGGAGCATACCGTCAGCCTGCATCACAGTGACTCTGTTAATAGCTACAGCATTCTTAAAGGGACAGCATTCCAAGTTGTAGTCTCCATTCCCTGCCAGCAAGCAGTTGAGTTTCTTAAAGAGACGGCGACCTAATTTCAGTCATACCTGCAAACAACATGACTGAGCAAAGTGACATTGTGCCATCTGTTTCTAGTGATCCAGCAGTGCCCATGGCGAGCAGCCTACCATTCTCCATGCCATTTTACCCTGGCGCACCATGGCTGCCGCGCTACAAAGGGGAGGCGCATACCCTCAGGGACTTTCGTGAGAAGATGCTGTCTCTCTTCCAGTTCTATCCTCTGAATACAGAACAGCAGATACAGATCCTGCTGGGCCAGCTTGAGGGTGCTGCAGCTAGGGAGGTCAAATCCTGGCCTGCCTCTGACAAAAGAACCCCTGGGCAAATTCTGGACAAACTCCAGGTGAACTTTGACGTGCGATCTGTCTCCGAGGTAAAGATGCGCTTCTTTTCCAGACGACAACTACCTGGTGAGACCCTGCGGGACTATGCTTTATCCCTCCAAGAGGCGTTCAGAGCTGTGGTGCAAGTGGATCCACGTGAGAATGTGGACTCTGATAAAATCTTGCTTGACCGCTTCATAGAAGGGGCGGGTACCACATTGCTCCAGAGTCAGTTGCGAATGCTTGCTGCACAACATCCCAGCATCACGTTTGCTGACTTCAAGGCCCTTGCCATCCAGGTCTTGAGACAGGAGCAGCCCCAGCCGAGCCCAGTCATCTGTGCTCCCTCACCTGGACCCTCAACAAGCATTGCTCCAGTTGTCCTGCCACTACCTCTGGGTACCTCACCTGCTGCCCAAACTGCGCAGACTACACCAGCAGACTCCAGAGATGACCTTCTGGCCCGAGTGGATCATCTGACCCGTGCCATGGAACAGATCACCATCCGTCTAGATCGTCTGACCCAGTCGTCTTCATCGTCCAGTGATCCTTTGCGAAGTCTCAACATCTCACCTGAGTCGCCACCCAGACGTCCGTCTTCAGTGAAACCTCCGCAGAGTGAGAGGCCATACTGTACCTATTGCCATAGATATGGACACACCAGGCCTCAGTGTTTTCAGTTAAACGGGCCACCCCTGAGGCAGCGGGCCGCCCCTCGGGAGGAAAGAAGAAGGGCCCAGGTGAATCTTCAGTGCCATTGTCACGCTTCGTCTCAGCCTGCCCACACATCACAATCCGGGTGAACGGCGTCCCTCTGACAGCGTTGGTGGACACTGGATCTCAGGTAACAACCCTGCGCAAGCAGGTGTTCCTTGAACATTGGGATTTAGGTGTGTTGAATAGAACACCTGACACATGGATAAATCTGTGTGCCAGCAATGGACAGCCCATACCACAGCAGGGTTATTGGGAACCCACTATCCAGATTGGGGACTTGAAACTGCCTAGACAGGGTGTAATTGTCACTGATGTAGAGGATGATAGGTTTGCAGTTGTAATATTAGGCATGAATGTTTTACGCCATTGCTTTGCAGAAGTGTTGGATGCCTTGCATGCCTCTCTCCTTACAGCTTCTCCCAGTGACCAGCAGACCATTCAGCAGGCCATTCGTGTACTCAATGTCCAGCACAAGTTCGCCAACAAACAAGGTGAAATTGGTCGAGTCCGGATCCAAGATACCCGTCCAGTAACCCTACAGCCTGGAACAGAAACTATGGTGTGGTGCCGTGCCCGTCCGGGCATAGAAAATCAGGACTACGAGGCCTTGCTACAACCCATACAGGTAGATGGCCAACCACTTGTCATGGCTGCCCGCAGCCTTGTCACAGTTTCCAATGGACGTGTTCCTGTCCGCTTAGTCAACTTGGGCGATGCTCCAGTGAACCTCCACAAGTTCCACTCTGTGGCCCTGCTACACCGGTTAGCACCAGAAGACATTCTCTCTGGTGATTCTACCGCCACACAGCATTCCACCCAAGCTGCTGAGAACATTCAGAATGGAGCCACGAAGTCCTGGTGGGATGAATTGAACGTGGGAGACGCCAATACCCCTATAGAGCACATCAATGGGGTTCGCAATGTGGCCAAGCGTTACCAACAGGCATTCAGCAAACACCCATTGGACTTTGGTAAGACCACGACCATACAACATCGCATTCTGACTGGCGACCACCATCCAATCAAGGAGCATCACCGTCCAATACCACCAGCGATGTACCAACCGGTGAAAAAGTTGATCCAAGAGATGCGAGATGCTGATGTCATCCAGGAGAGTAACAGCCCCTGGGCAGCCCCGCTAGTCCTTGTCAAGAAGAAAGACGGAACCCTACGATTTTGTGTGGACTATCGTAAACTCAACAACGTCACGCACAAAGACGCATACCCATTGCCGCGGATTGAGGAATCTCTAACGGCTTTGGGATCAGCTACCTGTTTCTCGACCCTGGACTTAACCAGTGGATACTGGCAAGTCCCTATGGCGCCTGAAGATCGTGAAAAGACTGCGTTTACGACCCCGATGGGACTCTTTGAATTCAATAGTATGCCATTTGGGCTATGTAATGCCCCAGCCACATTCCAACGGCTTATGGAGAGGTGCCTCGGCCATGAGAATTTCCAGAGTGTGCTACTGTACCTGGACGATGTTATTGTATTCTCCCGGATATACCAAGAACACCTTCGTCACCTGTCCGAGGTATTCAAGGTACTTATACAGCACGGCCTAAAGTTGAAGCCCTCCAAGTGCTACCTGTTGAAACCCCAAGTTCACTACCTTGGGCATGTCGTGAGCGCACAAGGTGTCCAACCTGATCCTGAAAAGATCACTGCAGTCCAGAACTGGCGAAGACCAACTACCGTCAAAGAAGTCCGAAGCTTCCTTGGATTCGCAGGTTACTACCGGCGTTTCATACCACACTTCGCCCAAGTAGCCGAGCCTCTGAACGAGTTGTTGCGCGGTTGTCCCAGAGAAAACTACAACCGAAAGCTTCCGGTAGACTGGACAGCGCGTCAAGAGGAAGCCTTTCAAGCGCTTAAAGCACTTCTGACGCAACCACCAATTCTAGCCTATCCCGACTACAGTCAGCCATTCCGCTTGTACACAGATGCAAGTCACCAAGGTTTGGGTGCAGTGTTGTCCCAGGTTCAGGACAACAAAGAGCGAGTCATCGCCTACGCCAGCAGGAGTCTGAGAGGCGCGGAGAAGAACGACCAGAACTATAGTTCTTTCAAACTCGAACTTCTGGCGCTTGTCTGGGCCGTGACAGAGAAGTTTAAAGACTACCTGGCTGCCACACCCTTTACCGTGTACACAGATAACAATCCGTTGGCGCATCTGGACACTGCTCGACTGGGAGCCCTTGAAAAACGGTGGGCCTCAAGACTCGCGAATTACAAGTTCTCTGCCAAGTATCGCAGTGGCAAGTCCAACGCTAACGCTGATGCACTCTCAAGGTTGCCTGTGGGAGAAGAACCACCCCGAGAAGACATTTGGGAAGAGGTGGAGATGCCACCATTCTACAACAAGTTTGCCCAACAGGTTGCTATTGGTGTCCCTGTAGAAGGAGAATCTCTGGCGAAAACAGCTGCCGAATCCCTCCAGGAGCCATCTCTGTGGAAAACGTTCCAAGAAGAGAGCAGAGTTTTAGGAGAATTGTCAGATTTCCTGCTTACAGGAAGAATACCAACCCCTGTAAAGAGAGGTCTTCATGACGTGGAATTAAAACGCCTTTGGCGACAGAGGAAGCGCCTGTTTGTCCAACGAGGTCTTCTACTTAGAAACACTCTTGATCCTGTCACAGGTGAAAGGCTTCATCAGATCCTCGTACCAAGAAGAGACGCACAGATGATACTTGAGGCGTATCATGACAGATCCGGTCACTTCGGGGTACAAAAGACCGAAGCTACCATCCGTCGTCGCTTCTATTGGGTTGGGATGAGGAGTGACATTGAGAGTTGGTGCCGAGAGTGTCCCGCCTGTAGTATCACCAAGGAAGGTCGAAGAGATCAGAAGGCCCCTCTACATCCAATTAAGACTCAAAAGCCGTGTGAAATTGTTGCTCTGGACCATGTGAAGTTGGGTCCCACACGTTCCGGCTACAGCTACGCTCTGACAATGGTGGATCATTACTCCAAGTTCCTTGTCATCGTGCCTGTCAGAGATCTTACAGCAAGAACTACGGCTGAGACCTTCTACGCAGAGTTTGTCCGCCATTACGGTTGTCCTGAGCATATCCTCACCGACCGTGGATCGGCGTTTGAATCCCAATTGTTCCGTGAGCTGTGTCAGTTCCAAGACTGCAAGAAGTTGCGAACCACAGCGTATCACCCTCAAGGGAATGGTATGTGCGAGAAGGCAAATCAAGTGATCATCGGCATGCTAAGAACAGCCGCAGTTACACCTGGTGTTGAGTGGCCTGAGCGTATCAAGGACTTGGCCTATATTTACAACAACACACCCCAAACATCTACGGAATACGCACCATTTTATCTAATGTTTGGAAGACAAGGTCAACTTCCTTCAGACTTAACCCTTGGTGTGAAGGTTCCTGACACCATCAATCCACTACCCATAACAGACTGGGTTGTTGAACACCGCCGACGTATGGAGGAAGCTAAAGAGATAGTTGAAACGCGCATGGATGAGGTTCGTAGGAGACAACAGGAGGATTACAACCATCGCGCCCATGCAGCGCCCCTGAAAGTTGGCGACCGTGTATGGTTAAGGAATAACCATCGGAATGGGAAATTGGATCCATTCTGGGAGAAAGAACCATACAGTGTCATCTCCATACCATATCCTGAATCCGACGTGTATGAGATCTCTAAACCTGGGAGACAGCCCCAAGTAGTACACCGAAACCGTCTGAAGCTGTGCCTTAAAGAAGGACTACCCACAGAGGTGCCCCCAGCTGAGACAACGAGTACAGAGATCTTGTCACCTTCTGAAGCGAAAGAGAGACCCCCAACGTTAACTGAGCTTATGTGGGCGCCTAAACTACTACCATTTAGCTGTTATCCACCAATTGCTCTAGTGCAAGAGAACCCTTCGACAGATGATTTAATTGATTTCAGTGACTCTGTTCCTGATTCAAATCTCGTTCCACTTAGGCGTTCTGAGCGTATCACAAAAGGCATACCTCCAACACGCTATAGTGATGCCATGGCTGTCCTTGGGTAAAAGAGGTTAACTGTCTCTGCTCCTGTATATATGTTATTCCTGCTCTGATTACATTAATGTTTTTCCTGTGTGTATATACAGTATATATATATAATATCTTGCCATGTAATATAGTATTTACACTTATATGCAACAATCCAAGCCATAGTGCCTGGCTCACCGAGCCAAGGAAGTTCTGTTACCCCATTGCGGTATGGACATTGGTGCTAGAGTGCCTACTCTTCCTTACAGAAAGGAATGTTTATTGTTTCTCAGAGAGACTCTCATGATAATGGACACTCACGAAATTTGTGCCAGAGAGCCTCTGGACCCATTTGCACTTTATTCGTATTTATTAACGTTATGTTACATTTCTCACCTTCACCCCAGCCCGTCGCCGAGGTCGGCTCAGTGAAAGAGGGGGAGTATGTGGCATCCCCGAGCTGGCTATGGCTGGGCTGAGGGTGATCTCTGTGCATTGTATTATTTCCTGTTGCTTCATAGCCTGTGTGACATAGCAGGGGGTCCTGAGTCTCACACAACACAGCGCCACCTAGTGAGCCTCACACATGCATTACACCTCCCATAGGATTGAATAGTAACCAAATGTCCAATGGGAGGACATCGCCTGGGAAAAGGGGAGGAGTCAGCTGATCACTGGGTCCCCATGGTAACACCCCTGCAGGAAGGTCCTGCGTGTGAGGAGTTAGAAGTGTGGAGTGTTAGGAGGAGGAGGTGAGGAGATAAGTGTGATGTCCTGTGAAGAAAGCAGTGAGTTTAGTGCAGGAATCTCAAGTCCTAGACAGGCCCAGGAAGGTTGGAGAGCTGACATGCTCCAGCTATTCAGAAGATCCTGTCCCCTGTCTGCCTAGCCATCGCCCTGAAGGAAGTCAAGCATCATTATCTTGTCAGCATGAGACTGTGGAGAGAACATTCTGGAACACGTGCTCCATAGCAAGTATCACAGGATCCAGGGGCCAAGGCCAGACCTGTGGAATATCCTGCCACCCTGACTATTGCACCCCGAAACTCTGAGCTATCAGGACCACATAACGTGAGTGGGGAATATTATGTACTAGTATCATGGTGGGCATCCTCCTATGAGCCAAATAGGAGCCCAGACGCACCTTAGGGCTGTAACACTGAAGTATAAAGGAACACCTTTCATCAAGTCTACCCTGCACCCCAGGACTTTGCTGTGTCACCAGGCGTACCCCGTTGTTTTGTATTGAAGAAACTGTTTAAGCATTTGTGCCTCCACACCCATGGAAGTAAAAGTTCAACTTTACAACCGTTTCTGTGTCTGACTCTGCACTGATGGAACAATCACCACCAACATTTGTGCAGCCCCCTCATCACCGGTACCAGTGGTGGTAACGTGGGACAGCACCAGCGCTGCGCCCTCGTGCCCAGAGACCGTGACAAGTCTGCGCTGTTTGCACCCCGCAATCCCAACTGCAGCGTTACCTTCCATCTGGTCACCGCACAGGGACTGCTATGGGACCTAATACCGTGTGCAGGGACCGCTATGGGACCTAATACCGTGTGCTGGGGCCACTATATAACATAATATCGTGTGCTGGGGCCACTATATGACATAATACCGTGTGCTGGGGCCACTATATGACATAATACCGTGTGCAGGGACCACTATGTGACATAATACCATGTGCAGGGACCACTATGTGACATGATACTGTGTGCAGGGGCCACTATGTGACATAATACCGTGTGCAGGGGCCACTATGTGACATAATACCATGTGCAGGGACCACTATGTGACATAATACCGTGTACAGGGGCCACTATGGGATATAATACCTTGTGCAGGGGCCGCTATGGGACATAATATCGTGTGCAGGGGCCGCTATGGGACATTGGGACATTATTCTGTATAACGGTGTGTTTTCTGCATTAAGGATGTGTTTTTGCACAGAAAACACAGGCATTTTTTTTGTGCAAAAATGCACCATGTGAACGCAGTTTTACATTGAAGTAAAAGTTCCAGTGGCCTAAGACTATATCTGTATCCAGATACATAGTGTGTATTCACCATTAGGATGCCGCCATACAGTGCTCCTGGACACTTACATTTACCACTAATTGGGGGCTGCACATGGACTTTCATTGCTTCTAATCGGAAAGTAAAGGAGCGTCCCAGGAAATAGCAGTAAACGCATGTGCCCTAAAACATCTGGTGGCAGCACTTCTGTGTTATGGTTTGTGGTATATGACTTTAGTTTAGGGGTCGTCAGACTTACAATTATTGACCGGCACTCCGAGTACCTCATCTTTGATTTTTTAATTAAAAACAAAAACAAAAAAGGTTGCCTACCCCTGCTCTACACTATTATAATTATGACTGTTAAGATGTAGAATTTTGTAGATGAATTACAAAGCATTCAGAATAGCTACACAATAACAGATAAAATTCAGTTTTAATATTCTACAGTACATTGAAATTTAATGTCATCCTAATTTATAGTATTTTCTCAAATAATAGCATTTAAGAAATTATTGGGGATATATATTATTTCTGCTTCTAAAAAGCAAGTTATCTAATATATATGCAAATGTGTATACTTTTTGCTGCTGCCAGAAAATTGTACATCTACTGTAGTTTGGAGCCCAATACAAGACGCTGTGCTTTTTAATATAGGTCATTTCAGAAGATTTCAATGTCTGCTTGGTTCTCTAGATTTTTAATAATACATGGCACATTAAGTTCTAAGATTTAGCATCTTGCAGCTTGTAGATAATGAAGATGGAATTTACTACGACTAAAAATAAATAGTGCATATGTAATGCAGAACATAGAGCAATTGTCTATAGAAAGATGTTGCATCTGTGGCACAATCAACACAAATAATAAAGGATTTCTTGTTTAAAACCACATTCATATTCATACACCATACCTTGGAATACGCCAGCAAATGAAACAACCTTTCACCTCTTGTTACGTTTTGAAAGAGCATCAAGGACATTTGTAGCTACATTTGCATTCTAATTTTTATTTAAAATGAGAATATAAAACTTTCACAGCATTTGTAATACCAGAGGCCAAGAAGGAATGCATTGTATAATGGGATGAAGAATAGAGATAGTGTTAAATCCACAGAAAGAGGAAGACAAGAAAGATAAAAAAAACTCACCAGCATGTAATCCCTTGGGCCATACAGTAAAAAGCTATAATGTCATGTTAGCATATCAGAAGCAGCATCATATAATATCTCTATGCATACATTTGATGGAAATCATAAAACTTACATACAGTATATATCCTTTAATTTGCTTTGAAATTCTATGAGCATTTTTTTTGTTATTCCTGAAATTGCATGTACTTTAGACATTTGAGTGCTCATCTTGAAGAAGCTAACTGGAATTACTTTAACATATCAGGTTACATTAATGTGACATTACTTGTGAAGTAGTACATTTTGTAATCTCTTTGGTGGAAATATTATGCAAATTATTTGTAAATGTGGCAGCCTGAGGAGAAGGGCTGAATTAACAACTCCTATTGTGAGAGTATAGTCAATAATTTTCAGCTCATAAGATATGGAATTGGGTGCTCATAGTTTTAATAGCTCTATCACAGGAAAAATTTAAAGGTAAACATTGCCATCTGCTGAACAATTGTTGTCATGCACTTTTTGCGGAAAGAGAATTACAAAAGTTTCTCTGCTATTTTACAAATATCAGACATTTTAAAAGGTTGGCAAAGCAATCTAAGCAGGAAGGGCAACACAAGCACTTACCATATTTGTTATGGTAGAAATTAGGGGTTATTATTATTATTTATTATCTATATTCATGTTATTCTATAATTATTTTTTGTCCTTGAGTTACATGTGCAGGCATTTTCATTCTTATGTTTGGAATCCAGCATATTCAATGATTACAAACATTTTCATTCAGTATAACATTTGGTTAGATGTAGAAATAGTGCTACAGTGTATTCCCTTTCTGTAGCATGTGTCAGATTGTTTACTTGAAAAATGGGTCAAATAATTAGAAATTACTGGAATGCTACATGTGTCACAAAAGTGGTATTGGAAGCTCATAAATATGGTGTTCTACTGAAATGCATAAAACTTTGCAATTAGATGTTAATATGTGCACCCTTATAGTGTGTCCTTACTGTCAAATGTGTAACAGCATAAATAGGACAGTGCCAGATTTAGTAACGATAATCAATATTTGCTTGTCCATTTATTCATACATTTCTATATATAAATACCAGTGTTGTTAGGGGAGTTTACACTACCGTTGGAAGTCCGTTATGATAGAGTCCATTAAAAAAATAATAAAAATGGAGCCTATTATAACGGACATTTAGTGGATCAGTTAAAAAAACTGACACATTAACATCAGATAGTGTCTGTTACTGTTCGTTATAATAGGCATCAGTTTTTTTTTGTTCTGCTTTCTGAGCATGCGCAGAAAAAAACAGACAGAAATAACAGACAGTATAACTGATGACCATCCGTCATATGTACATTAGTCATAGACATCAATGTTAAAAAAAATAATGGACAATTCACATTTATCAAACGTCCATTATTTTGAATGGAGCCAAAAGTCCTGCACCCTGCCTTTTTTTATTCTGTATTGTTGCTACATTTTCATGAAAATCAGTGTTTTATTTTATGCAAACTATTTTAAAAAGGCTCTAGGAGCTTTTCTTCTCCTGCCAGGGCTTCAATCTCTGCTCTAGGCAACTCCGCTCTAGGACAAAATGGACAATGTCACTCAAGCAATAGGGGGTGGAGCTTGGCTGCAGTTAGGGGCAAGTATCAAGAGTGATGCCCCAGCAGGTGAAGAAACACCTCTAAAACCCTTTTCAGTGAATTTCCAGTAGAATAAACCACTGATCTTTCATCTTTGGAAATTGTACAAGGTACTGTCATTAGTTTGATACTGATTTTCCTGCTGACAGACTCCCTTTAAACCCCCTTCTGGCATAGAGGGTTGATATTATGGCACACATTAGGTTCAAGGCCCTCTTTCTGCACCTTGGACGCCACAGTTTTCTGGTGGAAGTTATAATGGAAATCTATTTCTGTTCCTAGGAACCTATCTAGCCATTCTGGTGCTGGAATGCACAGGTGATTTATGGAATAGATCTCCATTAAGACGTATGGGTGTCCGACTGTTTTATAAAAAGGCCAGAGCATCTTCATAAATCAGTTGAGCCTGCCCAAGCCGAGGCCTTCATTAATTTTATTTATTTTCCTTATTTATTTCATGTATTTATTAATTTTGCTTACTTATATAGTCAGGGGAGCATCGCTAATGAGACAAAGTGAGGCGGCTGCCTCAGGGGGCACTGTCCGTCACTGTCTGGGGAGTGACATTTTTACCATTCATTTAATGTAAACCAGCCCAGGAAAGGCCGCTTTAAAAAAAACAAATCTGAGCGGGTCCTGTCCTGGGCTGGTTAACGAGACCTCTGCATGTTAGTGCAGGCGGCAATACAATGACGTCATCGCGCCTCCTACGCTGAGACGCAGACGTCGCGGACAAGAAGAGGAGGCGGCGGCGGCGGCTCCATCATGGGATTGTAGGTAGGTGACAATAACTTTTTTTTTTATATATAAATAGGCCGTAACCTACTGGAGTATCACCAACAGGTAACGGCCTATTTACTTATCGATCCCCGCGCCTGCTGTAGCCGCCCCCGCTTCCCCTTCTGCTATCGGACCCAGAAGGGGGAATCAGAAGCGGCTGAGAGCGGCAGCGGGGATCGATAAGTGAGGCCAAATACTACTATTATTATACTGTCTTAAAAGACCCCGGAGTATAATAATCGGAGACCCAGGGGAGGTGATAAACATAAAAACCAATGTTACTTACCTCTCCGGCGATCCGATGTTATTCCCAGCAGGCTTCGGCCTTCTTTGGTGACGTCCCAGGCATCACGTGAGCCAGCCTGATGTCATTATGTTGTGACGCCGTTCTGTGCGACATTGAAGAGGGCTGAAAGCAGGGAGTGCACCGGAGCCCAGGAAAGTAACACTGGTTTTATGTTTGTCACCACCTGGGTCTCCGATCATTATACTTTGGGGTCTTTTAGACCCCAGAGTATAATAATAGTTCATGGGTGGGTTACTATGTAGCAGAATACTGTGTGCAGGGGCCACTATGGGGCATAATACTGTGTGCAGGGGCCACTATGGGGCATAATTACGTGTGCAGGGGCCACTGCGGAACATAATACCGTGTGCAGGGGCTGCTGCGGGGCATAATACCATGTGCAGGGGCCGCTGCCATGCATAATACCATGTAATACTGTGTGCAGGGGCCGCTGTGGGCCATAATTCCGTGTAATACTGTATTAAAAAAAAAAAAACACCTACTCACCTGTCCCTTGTGCTCCGATGTCTCCCACCGCAGTCTGGTTCTGCTGCTCTGGTGTTCTCTTCTGGCGGAAGTCCCCACCACACAGGACCACTGGAGCAGCAGGACTGGAACACGCTGGGAGACACCGGAGCACCTTCCCCAGCCTCATGTTAAAAAAGTTGTTATCCTGGCTAACCGGCACTTACACAGGTACCACCGTTCATTCAAACAGGTGTTCAGTAGGGGTCCTGGGTTTTTGAGCCCCACTGATTAGTTTTTTAATGACCTGGAAAACCTTTTAATTAGTTAACACCTGGGGCATTATTAATAAGGGGCTCTATTTATACAGGGTACACATTATTAATATAAATATGCACTTAGGGGTATTATTCATTATGGGGGGGTTATATCATATATTTTATAAATGGGGGTAGCAGCAGGAGGGGTGTGCAGGTGAGGACAATGTGGGTCGGGTACTTGGAAAAGTGAGGAGCCAAAGATGTCTGTGTTGTAAATGTTACAGAGACAAGTCACAGCTGGAAGAAGTGGTCATGGAGGCCCAAAGGGAAGAGAAGGGAAATGTGACCGATTAGTCAGAGACGTCACCTGTAAGTCACAAAATGTTACTGCCCTGTATTCACCTAAATGATAGAGGATAAATACCTGGTTAATAGGGGTCTGTCTGCTGAGACCCCCACTAAGCCTGAGATTTGTTTTTTTTTCCCTCCACTGGGTGGGAATCCAGCCTGGCTGCAGCGATATATAGGTGTATCACTTGGTGGATGGACGAACCCACGTGGCTCTCATTCACTTCGATGGGAGTGCTGAAGATACCTGAAGTCCAGTACTCAGCTATCTGCGGCGCTCCTATTATAGAGAATGGGGGCCACGTGGGCTCATCCATCCACCAAGCAGAAGATGTGTGAAGTTACTTTCATTGTTAATGCCGTGTTGTTGATCTGATACTGAAGTAATGCAGTAAGAAGAATTCTTATAAACTGTTTCAAAAGTTTGTGTATTGTGTATGTTGTGCGACGATAACAGCGTGTGACGCTAACAGCATGTAAACGCAATTTTGTATTTTTTTTTTTTTGGGGGGGGCGTCTTTCGATAGTCCGCCTCAGGCAGCAAAGAGACTAGGTTCACCACTGTATATAGTGCCATCATATTCCGCAGCACTTTTAGGCTATGGCCCCACGTTGCGGAAACGCAGCTTTTTTTGTTGCAGATTTTGCTGCGGTTTTTTGAGCCAAAGCCAAGAGTGGATTTAGCAGCAGGTAGGAGTATAAATACTTCCTATATATTTCCCATTCCTTTTGTAGCCTTACAGAGATATTGTCATTGTCTTATATTATTAAGACTTGGGTATTAATTCAGATTTTTTAAGCTGTCAATTCTCTTGCAACTCCCAGACCATCTATTATTGTAGGCTTCTGGTCAATATTTGTTATTTTAGCCCCCACAAGAAGTAGCTAAATTGTGGAAGCTGGTTCAAAATCCAGTAAACAATTTTGAAGAACAGTATTATAAATCCAATTATGGTTCATAGTTAAGCAGCAATAATGTAGAGGGTAAAATAACAAACAGCTAGACTTTTTCAAAAACCTTCCTGAAAAAGTCACTTCTTTAAAATGCACTTAATACATTTATTTTAGGGGAAATGTATGGGATGTTTTGTACATTGAAACAGTAAGGACAGTGGTGAGATTAATAATCCAGTTTGTGGCGTTCATTAGCTGTGTATGGGATTATATTGTTTTGAGGAATATCAACACTGTTATATAGTTAGATTATAATAATTATTAGTGGCACAGATGGAGATTGTTTTTAGGTGTTTTGTTTGTGAGTGATTTTTTGGATGGTTGAGGCAGGTACCTTCAACCACCTGCGACCATGGATTGCATAGTATCTATCCTTATGGAATACTTTGCAATTATTTAGTATATAGGGTGTTTGCACCAGTGCTTATATGATTCTGAAGAGTTCTTAAAGAATGCAGTTCAGTGTTTCTGTGTTTGTTTATAATTCTTAGAATTGGAGTGGCAAATGTAAGAGGAATGTGATGCCCGAAAAGAGCTCAAGGTCTTCCCTAGGTTATCATATCCCATTAAATGGTCACTAACTTTTCAGACAATTTAGTCTCATGTCATAGAACTTGTGATTCTGGACCAAAACGTAATGAACTTTAAATGTGGCTGTTTTCTGCCTGAAAAACCTTTCTAAAGTTCCTGCCACTTGGTGTCTCCCTAGCTAATTTGCTGTTCACACATTTGTTACCAGGTATGTCCATAGATACATTAGATAAGCAAGAAGGAATGATAGTGAGTAGAGGGGCAGTTCTTTTCTCTCTTCAAACAGTGACTGGAGAGGGGAGGGCTTGATTATCCCCACATACATACATATCTGCAAACTGTTGCTCTGTGCAAAGGACTGAACATTCTGCAAATCACACAGTTTACAATGTAAAAAATTATCCCTTTATGAGAGTAGGGATATAACTCCAACATTGTGTTGGTATTATAAGAATCAATGATCAATGATGGGGTTGTTTGTTTCATTTTCTTTTTATTATGCTAGTGGAACATGAAAAATGTCTGGCCTACCAGCTGAAAAAGCAAGAATATCTTTTAAAATGGAAAGGATTCTCCCGACCCTGAAAAGAACACAGAAGGCAGAAAAAAACTGATTTATCCTGCTGATTATCCATGTATGGGACCAAATGCTACATCAGCATCATGTTGACGGAGTGACAATTTACAAAATTTCAAGAAAAATTTGGGGCACACTATCAGCACATGCCTGGCCTGGTTGCTGAAAAGCTGGATTATCTTCCATAACTGATCATGTAAATGTAAGCAATGGCTTGCCCTGGTGAAGTTGGGGATGGGAAATGGTCCAGTGGGAGGAAATGGAGGAGATGGATGGGTCCTGCCTGGTGTTAAAACTGTGCCAGCCCTACACCCATGAGTTAAGTAGTAAGGACTCCGAGAAAGCACCAGGCCTTGCTGCGTTTCTATAATGTGGCCTCTGATGTTCAAAACATTTACTCTGAGGGCCATAACAGCTATGTATTGTCCCTGCCTAAATGCCTAGAAGTTATGCTACACTAAATGGCATAGCAATGACTGCATTGCCAGTAACTTGGCTAGGTGGGAGTTGCAGACCAGATAGATGACTGGGTGTAGATTGCTGTTTACTGGGCACACATTCCCTTATGGAGAATGATTGATTGGCATAGAGAAGGAGGAGGAGAAAATGAATAATAATAATGACAATGACCATGTTCTAGGTGTGGATGTGGTCTATTTACAAAGACGATCATGGGAAGAAGGAATAGAATGGTCTTGCTCTCTCGGTGCTCCTGCTAATTACATTTTGCCATTTCATAGAGAGACCTATTTCCTACAAGTGTGCCTGCACGCCTATGGCTAATTATCTGCAGATGCGATGCAGATCTTACACCTTGGCATCAATTTGTCATTTGGTAATGTTCCAAAGAAATTGCCATAAGGGAGATGACCACACATAGTTTCTGCCTCCAAAAGCAGCAGCAGTGAAAATATGTCTGCTAGTGCCACCACAACCCAAGCTTGCTTTAGATCTTCCCCCGGCAGGTCATTTGGATGTCGGGGCTGCACATTGGGTGGAATTCTTACTATTGCAGCTGACACCATCCTCTTCCTGTGATGTCATCCTGACCCGGGTGCCAGAGCTTATCTGTAATAGAATCATCATCAGATTTACTAATGTAATCATCTTCCCCACTTTTTTGTCTCATCATTGCAATGGGATTCCTCCATGTCCTTACAGTTCCTATCAGATATCCCCCTAATGTCCCTACCAGCACTACCACCAGTAGCACACCCCCTGCCACTACTACCTCCACCAACACTTATGTCTTCCTCTTCTACCTCCTCTAAATAAAAAAGGCAGTTCTCATCCAACTTGCAAAAGATGAGGAATGAGAGAATGTCTTGGGCTATGAGGAATATCTCAGCAGATGCCACATGACTATCAGAAAATGGGTTCTGTGTCAGTGAAGGTAAGAAGACATGGCCAAAAGTACAGAAAGACAGCATGGTATATTACATGTTGAGGAGGAACACACAGAGCCCTCACTCAATAATTGTGGTTCACTGCTTTCGAAAACATCTTTATTTTGATTAAAGGGATTCTAGCATTAAAAAACACGTTTTAAATTAAGAGGAATAGCTTTTATAATGGCGATTCATCTCTTACCTTTATCTTGAAGGTCTGCGCTGCCGTTTTTGAATTTTTATTCATTTTTCATTGTGCTGAGAAAGCACAGGGGCGTTACCCCTGTGCTCTGAGCAGAGCGTTGTCATCCAATCCACGGAGCAGAAGAAAGGCGGCGCTGGATTGGATGGCAACGCTCTGCTCAGAGCACAAGGGTAATGCCCCCTGTGCATTTTGAGCGCAGGGGGAATGCCCTCTGTGCTTTCTCAGCACAATGAAGAATGAATAAAAATTCAAAAACGGCAGCACGGATCTTCACGATAAAGATAAGAGATGAATAGCCTTTATAAAGGCTATTCCTATGTGCTCTTAGCTTAAACGTTATTTTTAATGATAGAATCCCTTTAAAGGGAATCTGTCAGGTCAATCAGGGACACTAAACCACCCACAGGTCCTTATAGAGCTGGGGTTTGGTGTCCCAGATCACCCTGTTGTAATGCAATTCGAGGGCGCATTAAAAATAAAAAACCTTTATACTTACCTAGCTAAGGGTCCGATCGACGCTTTTTGGTGAGATCAGTCCGGCTTATTCATGAGGCACGCCTCCCGGCGCCTGCGGTGTTCTTCAGTGAAGCCAAAGATGGACACCCTGGCTTCACTGCGTATTTGCGGGGCATGCTCACTGAAGCTGAGGAGTACTCCTCTGGCTTCATTGAAGAACTGTGCAGGCGCAGGAAGTACAGCGGCCGGGTGAGTATAAAGCTTTTTTATTTTTAATGCGGCCATGGATTGCGTTATAACAGGGTGATTTGGGACACTAAACCCCAGGTCCTTATGGACGTGTGGGTGGTTTAGTGTCCCAAATTGCCCTGACAGATTCCCTTTAAGTACGACAACACTGCGTCTACTGGCGGGGCTGTCAATACAAGAAGTAGTGTTGAGCCTTTTACTATCCACATTTTTATTGTTAGTATTTGCCTGTCATGTTTTTTCCAGTAATTGTTTTGCTGTACACACTGCTTAATTTCTGACACTGTGTGTATTTTTTTTGTTGCTTTTTTACAAACATGTATTCTAGGAAAAGTCAGCTTTAAATAACAGAGTTTTGTTTTAGACTAGAGCAGGCTTGACTATATATGGGGTAAACATAAAAAAAAAAAATGCTTAAATAATGGAGATTCCTCTTTTTTTAGATCAGCAGAGGCTTCAATACTGTATACATGTGCAGAAGAAAAAAGATTAAAAAATGATTTGATTATTTTTTTCAGATTAAAAACACTCCGTCACACTGTACAATTGGTGGTGAGAAGAGTAGAAACTAAAAAAAACATTAAATAGCAAGTTTTTTTTCAGATTAGTGCAGGCTACACTGTATTTTGGGTGCACAGAATACAACAATATAAACCTTAAAATAAGAGATTTTTTTTTTAGATTAGTGGAGACTGCAATACTATATACATAAACAGCAAAAAAAATATAGAATCCTGAAAAGAACAGGCAATTAATATAGAGTTTTTGGACTTTGTAAAGGTATTTAAGACTGTCCCTCATAGATAGATAATTTAAGGTCTATCTGCTTAGAAAGTATAATCTGCAACTGAATTGAAAGGAGGTTAATGAATCACATCCAGAAAGGCAGAGGGTTCTCCATGATGGGGCCCTAAAGGTTCTTTTACCTCTTAAAATACGGTATACCAATATTCTAATGGCAGGTAGGGCCCACACTACAGATTTACGCTTTGGGGTGTAGGAGTTTCAAGTCATTCCTCTGAGGTCCATGGTTCAGTTTTGGGTCCATTTTTATTCAACTTATTTGTTAATGATATGGAAAATATAATTAATTACAATATGTCTATTTTTGCAGATAAGCAAGAACCCACTGTATGTATTATAGTGCAGTCTACAGAATATGTTTAGAAATTATGAGCCAAAGTGGAAACGCATCCATCTGGCAAATAAAGTTTTATGTGAATAAGTGTAAAGTTCTACATCGGGGTCATAATATCTGCATGAATCATAGAGGTGTAGAGGTAGTGATACTGAAGTTAGAAAACATACAAAGGAGAACCACAAATCTGATAATGGCCATGAGGAGGAACTTAGTAGACTGCATTTAGAGAATCCCGGTACTTGTAGCCATACCCTGATGTTAATGGTGGAAAATCAGAAAAGATAAGAACAGAGAAAGTCCAGAGACTCTGAAAAACCAAAAATCTCAGCCTGACACAGACAAATATTTAAAAAGAGACATGTGGCCTCCCTGCATCCAAAGGGAAGATGGCACTGCCATCCACACTGGAACTGGAATCTATGGAAGACTCGGACAAAAGAGATCCTCACGGACAACAGATACCAGTGGCAGGAAAAAACCTAGTCCTATTTTATTTGTTTCTGAAACACACAAAAATTAAGAACCCTGACACCAGTGATGAAGGAATTGCAGGATATTAAAGCTGTAATTAAGCACATAAGCACCAGGAAGGATAGACTGGGAACTTCACAGACAGTGTTAACTTCAGTCTAACAACCTGGTGTAAACTTGCTGAACAACATAACATACCGAAATGAGGCTTTGTTATTTATCAAAGACCAGGAAAATACAGCCAGAGGAATAACCTCTATCTGAAGGGGCTTCCTGAGTCTTATGCACTAGATTCATTATTGCAGGTGGCAACAACCATCTTTAATAACTTTACTGGCAGCTGAGAGGGCAGCAAATGTCACAGTTGAAAGGATCTATAGGGCCTTGCGCTACAGACCTTACTCTGATGATTGGCCTAGGGGCATCATCTGTGGTCTGCTAGGCTCTGTTGACTCACCTGAAATCTTAGGAAAGGCCCAGGGGACACAGATGCGATTATATTTTTAGACCATAAACTGTTCATATGTCAAGACATCCCATCAACTACATTAGTGAAAAAGCACACTATACGACCATTCTGTGCCACCTCCTAAACCACAACTTGTCCTCCTGCTGGCTTTTTACATTTGGGCTGTCTACCACCAAGTAGGACAGAAAGATCATTATCTAGACATCCCAAGACCTAGATAAGTGTGGATTTTATAGCTGAGTGCATAACTATATTCTGCATTTTAACTGTATTTGGCCTTTATTTTCCTACATTCTTTACCTAATTCACTTTTTCTGAAGTATCTAGCCTCTATTCTGATTTTTAGCTGTATTTGGCCTCTGTTCTCCTGTATTCTGCCTCTTTTTCACTTTTCAACCATATTTGGCCTCTGGAATCTATTCTACTGTATTATTCCTCTATTTCACTTTTCAACTGTATTTGGTCATTATTCTCGTGTACTCTGCCTCTATTTCACTTTTCAGTTGTATTTGGCCTCTATTCTTCTGTATTATGTCTCTATTTCACTTTTCAGATGCATTTTTTTGCTATTTTTCTATATTCTGCCTTTATTTCCCTTTTTTAATGTATTTGGTTGCTATTCTCCTGTATTCTGCCTCTATATCACTGAAGAACATATCACTGAAAAAAAAAAATAATAGTATGAGCGAAACTTAACCCTTTCCCTGCCACCCAGGTATGTTATAGGTCCGCCCAGGGTGGCACTTTTGTATCAGAGGACATATGTTATATGTACTTACTACTAATGCCGATATCTCAGGATCAGTTAGGGCTATGAATAGGATTACTTTTAAGAAGAAAATCTCATCTTTATAATGATACCAAGATTATCATGATAGCCCTTACAGATCCAGGGCAATTTGCTGGTGAAAATGCAATTCAGCATTGAGATCCCAATGCAGATCTCAAGTCCAGACAGGTTTTTAACAGGAAATCGCTCCAAATCTGTAAGGGCTATCATGATGATCTTGGTATATCTTGATAAATCATCGTCTGTGCATAACCTGTATGTGACTCCAGGGGGAGAGGTAGCATGGACTTCTGTCCATGTTATCCCCTCTCCCATCAGAGAGCATACTATACTTTTGCTCTCTGATTGGCACATAGAGGGATAATGTAATACCTCTCTGGGCCTAATCAGAGGGGTGTTTTTATGTAATAAACATATCCAGGAAGTTATTGGCGCTGTGACCCAGACATTTAATCATCGTCCAAAAAGAGTTGCACCAAACACTTACACAACACAGACACAAAGTCATCACTAAAGTTTACATTTGACCTTGTCCCTGTCCTGTCCATACATGATCTTTATATAGTAAAATATGCCAACCGCCTCCCTGTTACACTGTAAAATAATAGCAGTAATGATTATCACTAGAGATGAATGTACAAAACGCTTCAATCAGATAACACTTTTTCACCCATTGAATGTCACCATATAAAATCCCAGTTTTTGGCAGTTTTCGGATGGGTATAATAGCGGATGTTTGTTTTGTTTTTTTTTTTGCACCCACAGCACAAACAAAACACCTGGACTTCCAGTAGTCATCAGATCTACAATTATGGCTCTCTAACACCAATAATGATGAACCGCAGGAACTTCAGAGTCCATGTCGTGTCCATAATATGTGAGCAATAAAGCGGCCATGTTATGCCAATCTGAACTCGGCCCTAGTTATCACATTAGTTAGGTATAGAGGTTATCATTACTCTTTAGAGTTACAATTTTTATAGGGGGATAGAAATGTGTCTACTTTCAGAAAATATATAGGTATTGGAGGTTAGTATGATTTTTTAACGTTAAAATTTAGATTTTATTTGGCCATCTCAAAGCTGTGAAAATTGCTCTTGCTACCAGAGGTGCAAAATATCTGGAGACCCCTGGTAGCGAAAGGGTTAATAGACCATTAGCAGACACTTTGCACCTATTATTATGTGACTGAAACCTTATACAAGCTTTATCTGTGTGTATCTGAAATGCTAGCTTCCACCCCCTCATAGATTGTAGGTGTGTGAGTGGTTGCTTTATCAGCACCTGTGTCTTTATCATATATTGTATGTAACTGCCTGCATCCTGCACAGAATTATGGGTTCTTAATTCAAGGTAGGGCAGCACTCCCATATTCAGTATACTATTGGTGGGTACAAGTTCTGTGTGGGGTTGAACACCTCTCCTCTTCATGTATATTCTGGAAACCAAAAAAGTAGAACAGCACTCTACAGCGTTTATGCTTCATGAAATTTATTTGCTTGTCTGTGTTCATAATAATACAATGTATTGGGTTATTTACCCTTCATCAGGCATCTGTTTCGTATGGCTGGTGTCTTATGGACACGAAATACAATATGTTTAGTTTGTCTGTGGACACATGGTAGGAGGCCCATGTTGCTTGCTTTCCCAGAGGATAGTTTTGCAGTATCATCATAGGAGCAGGCGTTAGGGAAGGGCAAACCGGGCAATCGCTCAGGGCCCCCACAAATTAAGGAGGCCCCCTGACTTCAGTATCATTAGATGTGAATAAGCACCCGGAGCCCCAAGCTCCTGAGGGGGCCCACTGGGCTCTCTCCCCCTCCTCTTCCCGGAGTCTTGCACTGCAGGGGATGATCAACTACATTAGGCTGCTGCAGCCCAGTGTAATCAATCCCTGACTCAGCTCTAGGTTTGTGTTGTCGTGTGTGTGTGTGCGTGTGTGTACATGGTGTGTGGGTGTGTGTGTGTGTGTGTGTGTACATGTTGTGTGTCTATGTGTTTGTATGTACAGTTGAAACCAGAAGTTTACATACACTATATAAAAAGACACATATGTATGTTTTTCTCACTATCTGACATGAAATTAGAATAAACCTTTCCTGTTTTAGGTCAATTAGGATTACCAAAATTATTTATATTTGCCAAATGCCAGAATATTGAGAGAGATAATTTTTAAGGTATTTTTATTACTTTCTGCAAAGTCAAAAGTTCACATACATTTCATTAGTATTTGGTACGGTTGCCCTTAAATCGTATGTCTTGGGTCAAACGCTTTGAATATCCTTCCACAAGCTTCTTACAATAGTTGTTAGGAATTTGGGCCCATTCCTCCTGACAGAACTGGTGTAACTGAGCCATGTTTGTAGGCCGCCTTGTTCGCACCTGCCTTTTCAGCTTAGCCCATAAATTTTCAATAGGATTGAGATCAGAGCTTTGTGATGGCCCCTCCAAAACATTGACTTTGTTATCCTTAAGCCACTTTGTAACCAGTTTTGCAGTATGCTTCGGGTCATTGTCCATTTGTAAGACCCATTTGCGCCCAAGCTTTAACTTTCTGTCTGATGTCTTGAGATGCTGCTTCAGTATTGCCACTTAATGTTCTTTCCTTATGATGCCATCTATTTTGTGAAGAGCACCAGTCCTTTCTGCAGCATGATGCTGCAGAACAACCCCACAGCATGATGCTGCCACCCCCGTGTTTCACAGTTGGGATGGTGTTCTCAGGCTTGGCCATAATGACCATCATTACGTTTGGAGAAAAAAAGGGAGAAGCTTGCAAGCCTAAGAACACCATCTTGCAAGGTTTCCCTGGCAGTTTCACTCGGACAAAATGCTATTATTATACTCTGGGGTCTTTTCTGACCCCAGAGTATAATGTTCAGATGCCCAGGGGAAGTGAAAAAAAAAAAGGTCTTACTTACCTCTCCTGTGCTCCAACGCGAATTCCTGCTGTCTTCAATGATGTCACAGACGGCACGTGGGTCCGGCTGGCATCGAGGCACAATGACGCCGACGTAACCCACATCTGTGATGTCATTGAAGAGGGTCGAAAACAGCAGGAATTAGCACTGGAGCACAGGAAGAGACCCCAGAGTACAATAATAGTTCATGGGTCGTTATCCCAAAATGTTTGTAATATTTGCACCAAACACTGTAGGAGACATTATACTGTGTGAAGGGGCCACTATGGGACATTATACTGTGTGGAGGGGCCACTATGGGACATTATACTGTGTGGAGGGGCCACTATGGGACATTACACTTTGTGAAGGGGCCACTATAGGACATTATACTGTGTGGAGGGGCTGCCATGGGACATTATACTGTGTGGAGGGGCCGCTATGGAACATTATACTGTGTGGCGGGGCCACTATGAGACATTATACTGTGTGAAAGGGCTGCCATGGGACATTAAGCTGTGTGCAAGGTTCACCCAACAAATACCAAGTACCGCAGCCGTACTTATCGATCCTCATGCATTCCATATCACGTCCCTGAAGTCCTGAAGCTGTTAAGCGTCAGCGATGTGATATGGGACGCACAGGGCCCCCTGGAGGTCTGAAGGGAAAGTGAGGGTGGCCGTGGGCAGAAGTGAGAGCCAGTAAGTAAATAGGGCCCGTTACCTGCTGGAGTAACTCCAGCAGTTAATGGCCTATTTAAAAAATAAAAGCAACAGGGGCCCACCGGGACCCCTATGGTGACGGGCCCCATAGCAGGTGCTATGGCGGTAGTTCCGCCACTGTATGTCTTAGAATTTAGGGTCCCACTTGTAAACTTGCCCAGGACCCCACTTTGTCTAAAACTGGCTCTACATAGGAGAAAGTGCTTCCAACTTTTCTGGCTACTGGTGATCTGTGGGAGTCCCGGGTGTCTGACCCCCACAGATCTAATATAAGGATAGACTCATCAATGTTAGAAACTGGAAAACCCTTTTAACTAATACATCATGGCTTTTTTCAGGATGCAGCCAGACCCTGCTTGTTTGGAGGGTGCTTGTACTACTGGAGTGCATGTATGGCGGTGCTGGACAACCCACCTAATCTAATAGTATGGGCGTCAATTAATAGGCTGTTAGCCAGCACTGTGCACCTTACATTATCATGTAACTGGCTCCTTATAGCACACTTTATCTGTGTGCATTTAAAATACTGGTATCCACCCCCCCCCCCCCCCATGGATTGTAGGTGTGTGAGTCGTTATTTCATCAACATTATGCATCTGTGCTTTCTTATCATATATTGCATGGACTTGCCTGCATCCTGCACAGAACCATGTTAAATGAGGCCTTTTTCAGTATTTTATATCACTTTTATTTGGCCTCCATTTTACTTTTCTGCTGTATTTGAACTCTATTCTCCTGTATTATCTTGTCTCATTATTCTCTTATTTTCCCGTCTGTTCTGCTCTCCTATGTTTGGTCCATTCAGCACACAGCAGTATAATCAACACTACACTGCACAGTCAACACAGTAGTGGTGGCATTGCTGTGTAGAGGAAAGATGAGAATGAGCAAGGCATAACATAACAGGAAGATAGACGGGACATACATTCAGCTCTCCCCATTGTTTGAATAAAATAAGCCAAGTTTCAGGACAGTGGCAATGCTGCAAATGTTCCTCCCCTTTTAATGTCCCGCTCTTACAGATGTTGGTGTATCTATGTGCAAAGCAAAAGCTGTATTGCTCCTTCCGAAACACCTCCTCATCCCTCCTCTCCCCTCCATAGAATGCTGTATATGCGGCTGGATATGGAGGTAGATCTCTATGTAAACAAACAATCTGATTAAAGATCATGAGGAGGAGAGGAACCTAATAAGTGGTGAAGGAAACAAGGACACTGTCCTCCCTTACCTTTCCTCTTGGATGGACATGTCCAAATATGTGTAAGTTAGCACAAAGGGATATGCTAGCTATCCTATTTGTGCCTACTAGTGCTGGGTGAACCATGCAAAATTTGTCTTGGGAATATGTGTGAGGATTGCGCTGCAGTTTTGTTTTGGGCCAAACTTGTTCATCTGAACTGTAATTGCCATTATTATATTCTAGGGTCTCTTTAGACCCAAGATTATAGTAAGTGCAGGCCCAGGATAGGCATAGGCACTAGGGGTGAGTGAAATGGTTCTTAACTAAATAAATAAGCCAGGTTCATTACAAATTTTCCAAAAATTTTGGGTTTGGTTAACTTCAGAGCCCAGAGTATAGTAAACTAGTAGATTAGGTAGGCAGACAAAAGAGAGGCTGAAAAAGGATTTGTGCCTATTATGCCTGAGGAATAGTTGTTGCGGCCTACAGCCCTTTGTGACCTCCTAGGGAGCTGCTTTTGGATACAGACTGTGCTGTAGATATGGACTGTGTTTTGTTCCTGGGTGGCATGCTACCTTAGGTGTCCTCATTTTGGGAATAAAATTTTTGGTCTGCTTCATCTTTCCTTGCTCTTTTGATTTGTGTGGTCATCGAGAAAGAACCCCACCCTGACAACCATATTACCATATAATGGTATACTTCATTTTATGATGGAAAATTAAAATATTTCATGGCCTCAGAAGAATCTGTTAAAATACCTGGGTCAATCTTTTAAAACTAATTGCTGATTGATGCCTTACTCTTCATTTTTCATGTTTATGAGTATCATACATTTTTGTTTTCTCTTTTTTTTTTAGCTTTCTGCAAAATATTTTGTAGTATCTGTTTTATACTGACAAATTACAGCTGAGAAAGAAAAATGTTTAATTATGTTCAGAATCTATAGTGTATATGTTTATCTCTCATTTTTGCCCATGATTTATTTCTTAGATTTATTTCCATGGATAACTGGATTTCTCCTAATTTTCTGATAATTTACCTACCTCTTTATATAGGATATGCTCTTCTTTAGATTTTGTCTTTATGATACCACATGATGGCACTGTGATTCACTGATTTTAAACAAACAAATGCATGCAAATGCAAAGATCAAGCTATTATTAGGAAAGTGCATTATATCTTTAGTACTTGCTGTTTTTATGCATTAAGTACTTATGCCAAGTAGGACTAGGTCCATTATACAATGTAATAACAAACATTGTGTTTGTTTGTACTGTGGGCATTGTTTAGTCTTATATTCTGTTTAATTAAGATTTTTTAGTTATAAAAATGAGCTGAGGAACAGTATAGAATTTAAATAACTGAAATATTATGATATTATATCTAAGGTTTTGGGCATAACTACAAGGGTAGAAGACTTAGTGCCATGGGGCGCAAGAACTAAGGGGTACATTTCCAGTGAAAACTAGGATGCAACTTGTGATAAATATGGATGATGGAGGGAGATGTGGAAAACCGATTGCGTCAAAATTATTGTACTGGGACATCATAATGCCATCATGTGACATCATTATAAATACTTTCCTCATATGCTATGATGTCATAGTCTTCAGACTGATCTTTTTATGTGTGCATTATCCCTGTGCAATGATGTCATACTGGGCATTACCTCTGTACTGTGACATAACTGTGTATTTTATCTTAGAACAGCAATGTACAGTACAATTGCTTAAACTTCATCTGCAGATCAACAATGCTCCAAGCACTGATCTTCCTGTGTGGTGCCAAGTAAGAATGGGTGAATCTCTGAAGATTTGTTTCCTATCATGTTTGGACAAAACAATCCACCGGATGTGAAATTATTATACTCTGGGATCTCTTCAGACCCCAGAGTATATATAGAAGTAGGATCAAGGGAGGTGTAAATAATAAAAAAACACATTTATACTCACCTTCTCTCACCTTTTTTGGGCCTAGGAGTGGCATCTTTCTCCAGCGTCTGACGCTCTTCTGTGATGTCACCCACCCAGGGTCATTACTGAGGCCTGATTGGGCCTCAGTAGTAACATGGGTACGCCGAGGTAGAAACCGTTCTTCTTCTCACAGTTATCTACTCCATTGTGGCTGTGGTTTGCTGCATGCAGCAATCATTCACCATATACTGTTGCTCAAGAAAATTTGTGGCACACCAGTGTGCCTGTCACTTTAAAAAGTAATAAATAATTGAGTGTAGCACTAAATAGTGTAGTGACAATTTACATAATTTCAATACAAATTAGGGGCACCCTATCAGTGTACCTACTGCCTAATCTACTAGTTTGCAGGACTATCTTCCAAAACTGATCATGAGGTAGAAATTGTTGTTCATCTTACTCTCACAGTTATCTACTCCATTGTGTCTGTAATTTGCTGCATACAGTAATCATATACTCCTGCGCAAAAACTGATGCTCCAGTACATGCAACAGAGCCACTCAATGTCCTTACATCCATGAAATAAGGGAGTGGAGTGTAAGCAATGACTTGCTGTAGTGAAGTTGGGGGTAGGAAATGGTCCAGTGTGTAGGAACTGGATGAGGCAGATGTGCCTGTCCTGTACCTGTGAGTTGATGTCAGTACTAGAATGCACCAGGCCTTCCTGCATTTCTAGACTGTGGCCTCTGATGCTCAAAACATTGACCCAGTGGGCCATGACAGCTAATGTATTGTCCCCTGCCCATAATTGATGCTCCACATATTGAGGGTGGTGTGCACCTTTCCCCACATGGACATTTACAAAGAGAGGCCCACATGGCGATATTAAGCAGGGAAAACTTTCCTTGAGAAATAATGGTGGATACTGGTATTCTCCATCAAGTATGTGCTCCAACATCAGCGAAACACAGTGGATTCCACTAAGTGGCATGGCAGCAACTACACTGTCAGTAACTTGGCCAGTGAAGTTGCTGGATTTATTTATTAATTTTTTATTTTATGCTCACTTACATAGCACTATGATATTCCACAGTGCTTTTACAGACACTGTCCCATATAGGGCTCACAATCTACATTTCCCTATCAGTATGTCTTTGGAGTGTGGGAGGAAACCAACGGAAACCCACACAAACACAGGGAGAACATACAAACTCCTTGCAGATGTTGGTAGGATTCAAACCCAGGACTCCAGCACTGCAAGGCTGCAGTGCTAATCACTGAGCCACCGTGCTGGATGCTGTTGCTGATTACTGGACACACATTCCTTTATGGATGATGAATGACATTAGTGTGGAGAAGGAGAAGCAGAAGGAGATGATGATGAATGATAATGATGGCAATGACCAAGTGCTAAGTGTGGATGTGGTCTGCCTACCAAGATGATCATGGGAAGGAAAAATCGAACTGTCTTGCTCACTTGGTGCCTCTGCCAATTCCATTTTGCCAAATGAGCCGGCGATGCCATTTCATGTGAGTACGCAGAGACCTAGTTTCTACACGTGTGCCAGCATGCCCATGGCTAATCATATACTTGCAAAAATTTGCAATTGATTTGCCATTTGGTAATGTCCAAAAAAATTTCCATATGGGAGATGACCATATGTAGCTACATATACAGTCATATGAAAAAGTTTGGGCACCCCTATTAATCTTAATCATTTTTAGTTCTAAATATTTGGGTGTTTGCAACAGCCATTTCAATTTGATATATCCAATAACTGATGGACACAGTAATATTTCAGGATTGAAATGAGGTTTATTGTACTAACAGAAAATGTGCAATATGCATTAAACCAAAATTTGACCGGTGCAAAAATTTGGGTACCCTTATCATTTTATTGATTTGAATACTCCTAACTACTTTTTACTGACTTACTGAAGCACAACATTGGTTTTGTAACCTCACTGAGCTTTGAACTTCATAGCCAGGTGTATCCAATCATGAGAAAAGGTATTTAAGGTGGCCAATTGCAAGTTGTTCTCCTATTTGAATCTCCTCTGAAGAGTGGCATCATGGGCTCCTCAAAACAACTCTCAAATGATCTGAAAACAAAGATTGTTCAACATAGTTGTTCAGGGGAAGGATACAAAAAGTTGTCTCAGAGATTTAACCTGTCAGTTTCCACTGTGTGGAACATAGTAAGGAAATGGAAGACCAGAGGGACAGTTCTTGTTAAGCCCAGAAGCGGCAGGCCAAGAAAAATATCAGAAAGGCAGAGAAGAAGAATGGTGAGAACAGTCAAGGACAATCCACAGACCACCTCCAAAGAGCTGCAGCATCATCTTGCTGCAGATGGTGTCACTGTGCATCGGTCAACAATACAGCACACTTTGCACAAGGAGAAGCTGTATGGGAGAGTGAAGCGAAAGAAGCCGTTTCTGAAAGCACGCCACAAACAGAGTCGCCTGAGGTATGCAAAAGCACATTTGGACAAGCCAGCTTCATTTTGGAAGAAGGTCCTGTGGACTGATGAAACAAAGATTGAGTTGTTTGGTCATACAAAAAGGCGTTATGCATGGCTTCAAAAAAACACAGCATTCCAAGAAAAACACTTGCTACCCACTGTAAAATTTGGTGGAGGTTCCATCATGCTTTGGGGCTGTGTGGCCAATGCCGGCACCGGGAATCTTGTTAAAGTTGAGGGTCGCATGGATTCAACTCAGTATCAGCAGATTCTTGAGAATAATGTACAAGAATCAGTGACGAATTTGAAGTTACGCCGGGGATGGATATTTCTGCAAGACAGTGATCCAAAACACAGCTCCAAATCTACTCAGGCATTCATGCTGAGGAACAATTACAATGTTCTGGAATGGCCATCCCAGTCCCCAGACCTGAATATCATTGAACATCTGTGGGATAATTTGAAGCGGGCTGTCCATGCTCGGCGACCATCAAACTTAACTGAACTGGAATTATTTTGTAAAGAGGAATGGTCAAAAATACCTTCATCCAGGATCCAGGAACTGATTAAAAGCTACAGGAAGCGACTAGAGGCTGTTATTTTTGCAAAAGGAGGATCTACTAAATATTAATGTCACTTTTCTGTTGAGGTGCCCATACTTTTGCACCGGTCAAATTTTGGTTTAATGCATATTGCACATTTTCTGTTAGTACAATAAACCTCATTTCAATCCTGAAATATTACTGTGTCCATCAGTTATTAGATATATCAAATTGAAATGGCTGTTGCAAACACCCAAATATTTAGAACTAAAAATGATTAAGATTAATAGGGATGCCCAAACTTTTTCATATGACTGTATATCTATATATCCAGGTAGGTCTTTTGGGCGTTGGGGCTGCACGTTGGGTGGAATTCTTATTATTGCAGTTGGCACCACCCTCTTCCTATGATATCATCCTGTAACCCTGACCAGGTTGCAAGGTCTTATCTGTAATAAAATCATCAATGGATTCAGTAATGTCATCATCTTCCCGACTTTTTTTGAGACTCATCATGGCAATGGGCAGGGCTGGTTTTAGACAAACTGTGGCCCTGGGCAAAATTAAAAGCGGGACCCCAAATGCTGATATACCAACAACGCCATCATATTTCCAGTGGCAGCCCCTTTAATAACGCCCCCTTTCTGACCCCAAAACAGTAACAACCACCCCCCTTATGCCCACACACAATTCTAATAACCACCATTGTACCGCCTAATAGATTTTTGCACCCCCCTCATCCGTTATTATAGCGCCTCCTTATAAATAATAGTCCCTGCTTATAAACAGTGCCCCATATCAGTAATAGTTCCCCCTTATCAGTAATACATAAATAATACTGCTCCCTTATAAACAGTCAGCCTTATTAATAATAGCCCTCTCATAAATAATAGTTCACCTTATAAATAATCGTACTCTTATAAATAATAGCCCCCTTATAAATAATAGCCTCTTTAACAATATTAATATTAAGCCCTCCTTATAAAGTTTCCCTCGTACAAATAAAAGCGAAATTATAATAGCCACCTCCGTATATATAGAGTATATATATATCTATATATATATATATCTATATCTATATATAGCTATATATATATATATATAGATATATATAATGTCCCCCCTTGTTATAGGCCATAGGCCTATTATAAATAGTTCTTCCCTTATAAATAATAGCCCGCCTTATATGTTTCCCCCTTATAAAAGCCCCCCTTATATATAATAATCTCCTCTTATAATAGCCCCTTATATTTAATAGTTACCTCCCTTATACATAATAGCCCCTTTATATATAACAGTATCCCCCTTATAACAATCCACCTTATATATACTAGTTCCTCTCCTATAATAGACTCTTTATATATAATACTTCCTCTCCTATAATAGCCTTCTTATATATAATACTTCCTCCCTTAAACATAATAGCCCCTTATAACAGCCAACCTTATATATAATAGTTCCCCCTTATAATAGCCCCCTTATATATAATAGTTCCTCTCCTATAACAGTCCCCCTTATAATAGCCCCCCTGATATATATATATATATATATATATATATATATATACAGTACAGACCAAAAGTTTGGACACGCCTTCTCATTCCATGAGTTTTCTGTATTTTCATGACTATATAAATCGTAGATTCACACTGAAGGCATCAAAACTATGAATTAACACATGTGGAATTATATACTTAACAAAAAAGTGTGAAACAACTGAAAATATGTCTTATATTCTAGGCTCTTCAAAGTAGCCACCTTTTGCTTTGATTACTGCTTTGCACACTCTTGGCATTTTCTTGATGAGCTTCAAGAGGTAGTCACCTGAAATGGTTTTCACTTCACAGGTGTGCCCTGTCAGGTTTAATAAGTGGGATTTCTTGCCCTATAAATGGGGTTGGGACCATCAGTTGTGTTGTTCAGAAGTCAGATGGATACACAGGTGATAGTCCTACTGAATGGAGTGTTAGAATTTGTATTATGGCAAGAAAAAAGCAGCTAAGTAAAGAAAAACGAGTGGCCATCATTACTTTAAGAAATGAAGGTCAGTCAGTCCGAAAAATTGGGAAAACTTTGAAAGTGTCCCCAAGTGCAGTGGCCAAAACCATCAAGCGCTACAAAGAAACTGGCTCACATGAGGACCGCCCCAGGAAAGGAAGAACAAGAGTCACCTCTGCTGCGGAGGATAAGTTCATCCGAGTCACCAGCCTCAGAAATCGCAGGTTAACAGCAGCTCAGATTAGCGACCAGGTCAATGCCACACAGAGTTCTAGCAGCAGACACATCTCTACAAGAGACTGTGTGCAGCAGGCCTTCATGGTAAAATAGCTGCTAGGAAACCACTGCTAAGGACAGGCAACAAGCAGAAGAGACTTGTTTGGGCTAAAGAACACAAGGAATGGACATTAGACCTGTGGAAATCTGTGCTTTGGTCTGATGAGTCCAAATTTGAGATCTTTGGTTCCAACCACTGTGTCTTTGTGCGACGCAGAAAAGGTGAACGAATGGACTCTACATGCCTGGTTCTCACCGTGAAGCATGGAGGAGGAGGTGTGATGGTGTGGGGGTGCTTTGCTGGTGACACTGTTGGGGATTTATTCCAAATTGAAGGAATACTGAACCAGCACTGTTACCACAGCATCTTGCAGCGGCATGCTTTTCCATCCGGTTTGCGTTTAGTTGGACCATCATTTATTTTTCAACAGGACAATGACCTCAAACACACCTCCAGACTGTGTAAGGGCTATTTGACCAAGAAGGAGAGTGATGGGGTGCTACGCCAGATGACCTGGCCTCCACAGTCACCAGACCTGAACCCAATCGAGATGGTTTGGGGTGAGCTGAACCGCAGAGTGAAGGCAAAAGGGCCAACAAGTGCTAAGCATCTCTGGGAACTCCATGAAGACTGTTGGAAGACCATTTCAGGTGACTACCTCTTGAAGCTCATCAAGAGAATGCCAAGAGTGTGCAAAGCAGTAATCAAAGCAAAAGGTGGCTACTTTGAAGAACCTAGAATATAAGACATATTTTCAGTTGTTTCACACTTTTTTGTTAAGTATATAATTCCACGTGTTAATTCATAGTTTTGATGCCTTCAGTGTGAATCTACGATTTATATAGTCATGAAAATACAGAAAACTCATGGATTGAGAAGGTGTGTCCAAACTTTTGGTCTGTACTGTTATATATATATATATATATATATATAAAACAGTCCCCCTTATATAAAATAGCCCCCCCTTATATATATATATGTCATGTCTTATAATAAACCCCTTACATATAACAATCTCCCCATTATAATAGCCCCCTTATAAATAATATAATAATTTCCCCTTATTTATAATAGTTTCAACCTTATAAATGCCTCACTTAATTGTAATAGTTCTCCCTTTTTAAGGGGGGGCTATCATAAGGGGGGTACAATTATACTATTATTTATAATGGGGGCCATTATAAGGGGCAACTATTATTTAAAAAGGTGCTGTTTTAAGGGAGGAACTATAATATATAAGGGGACTAATATAAGGGGGGAACAATTATATGCAATAGCTCCCCCTTATATATAATATGTCATCTCTGATAATAACCCCCTTATATACAGTATAACAGTTTCCCCTTATATATACTAGCCCCTTATATATAACAGTTCCACCTTATAAATAATACTTCACCTTTACAATAGCCTCCTTTATATTTAATAGTTCCCCCCACTATAAATATTAGCCCCCCTATAAATAATAGTTTTCCCCCTTAGCAAGTAATCCCTTTCCCTTACCAGAAAACAATAAATCTTTTACTCACCTTACCACGATCCCACAATGAGCGGAGAAGCCGAAGGTTCCCCCTGTAGTAGTGGCACAGGTGGCGCGATGCAGTAACATCATCACGCCACCTGCGCCACGACGTCCCATGCGTTTCCGTAGGTCCTCTATAGCAGAGCAGGGAAATTTTGAGCTCCCTGCTCTGTCATAGAATTAAACTGTATCGGCGTGCAGAGTACAGCACGCCGATACAGCTGTGGAGCTCCCGGGATCCAGAGCATCAGGCTAAAAGCCTAATGCTCCGGAACCTGGGGGCCCCTTTGGGGATGGGAGCCCCGGCCAATTGCCCAATTTGCCCCCCCCCCAATGCTGGCCCTGGCAATGAGATTCCTCTTTGCCCTTACAATTCCTATCAGATTTCCCCCTAGTGCCCATACCAGCACTGTCATCAGTAGCACACCCCCTGCCACTACTACCTCCACCAATACTCACATCTTCTACCTCTACCTCCAAAAAGCAGTGATAGCTCTCATCCAACTCATCAAAAAGAGGGAGGTTCTGGAACAGGTACAATACCTTCAGTAGTATCATCATTTTTAAGAGATTGGATCTATCAATCCATGAGATATATTGTATACACCAGGAGGCCAGTAAGGACTTAATATGTGAGGGTAAAGGGGCGTAATTAGAGTTGTACTAAGTTTTGGGTGAGGGTGTTACAATGGAGACCTAAGTATTTAATGGAATCGGAGTGCACATGGGGTAGAGCAATAGATGGATTAGTAAGGATAATCAAAAGATCATCTGCAAAAGCAGCTGTATTATGATGGACACCCTTACATTTCATTCCCTTTATTAAGGGATCCTGCTTCATATGTTGGATCAGAGTTTCAATAGTAAGGACAAAACGTAGTGGGAAGAGTGGGCAACCTTGTCTGGTGCCATTTTTAATAATAAATGAAGAGGAAAGACAACCGTTAATCGGAATTTGAGCACTAGGTTTAGAATAAAGAGCCATTATCTTTTGAATAAACATGGGGGAAAGACCAAAGCATTACAACATCAAAGTCATAAAGGTCCAGTCAGTGGCGTAACTAGGAATGGCTGGGCCCCAAGGCGAACATTTGACATGGGGCCCCCCAAGCCACCACCCCCAACCCCCCCAAACCGCCGCCCCCCAACCCCCCCCCCCCACACAAACCGCATTCCTGCGCACACTATTATGCCCCATAGTGGCCCCTGCACACGGTATTATGCCCCATAGTGGCCCCTGCACACGGTATTATGCCCCATAGTGGCCCCTGCACACAGTATTATGCCCCATAGTGGCCCCTGGACACGGTATTATGCAGCATAGTGGCCCCTGCACACAATATTATGCCCCATAGTGGCCCCAGCACACAGTAGTTTGCCCCATAGTGGCCCCGACACACAGTAGTTTGCCCCATAGTGGCCCCTGCACACAGTAGTTTGCCTCATAGTGGCCCCTGCACGCAGTAGTTTGCCCCATAGTGGCGCCTGCACGCAGTAGTTTGCCCCATAGTAGCCCCTGCACACAGTAGTTTGCCCCATAGTGGCCCCTGCACACAGTAGTTTGCCCCATAGTGGCCCCTGCACACAGTAGCTTGCCCCATAGTGGCCCCTGCACACAGTAGTTTGCCCCATAGTGGCCCCTGCAAACAGTAGTTTGCACCATAGTGGCCCCTGCACACAGTAGTTTGCCCCATAGTGGCCCCTGCACACAGTATTATGCCCCATAGTGGACCACCCATGAATGATTATTATACTCTGGGGTCTTTTCAGACCCCAGAGTATAATGATCGGAGACCCAGGGGAGGATAGAAACATAGAAAACACTGCAACTCACCTCTTCCTCGCTCCGGTGCACTCCTGTGCGCTACTTCGGCCATCTTCAATGTCGGATCGGATCTCGCGCGATCCAGGCCGGCGTCGCGACGCATAATGACGTCGGCTGACGTCTGGGACGTCACCAAACAGGCCCGAAGCCTGCGGAGCGGCGGAGAGGTGAGTTACGGTGTTTTTTATGTTCGCTCACCTCCCCTGGGCCCCCGATCGTTATACTCCGGGGTCTCAAAAGACCCCAGAGTATAACTATAGCAGTGATTGTGGGGTTCGCGGTAGCGACTTCCACAGGGCTCCGGGCCCCGTAATGTTCCGGGCCCTGTGGCAGTCGCTACCACTGCTACCCCGGTAGTTACGCCCCTGGGTCCAGTCTACTCAGTCAAAGGCTTTTTCAGCATCTGTCGACAGTAACACTAGTGGAATCTTCCTAGATTGTGCGTATTGGATCAAATGGAGTACGCGCTGGGTGTTATGTTTACCCTCTCTGCCTGGCACAAAACCTGCCTGTTCTGGATTAATCAAAAAAGGCAACAGGGATTTTAGTCTGTTAGCCACTAGTTTAGCATAAAGTTTAACATCTATTGTATGTTTAGTAAGGAGATAGGGCGGTAATTACCACATTGATTCGGATATTTACTATCCTTGGGAATGATGGCGATATGAGCCTCCAAAGCCTGGGGAGGGAAGCAGTGGACATCATCTACAGAATTACAGCTGGTAGGCCGTCAGGGCCAGGGGCTTTCCCTGAATGAGTGTTGGAGAGCGCAGTCTGTAGTTCAGTCAGGGTGAAGGGGGCTGTAATAACATCTTGTTCTTGGGGTGTGCAGCTTAAGAAACGAGGAAGGTTTGAATTTGAGTAGTGCGATCTTGCAGCTCTAGAGGAGTCTTGGTGGGTCTCAAATTGTACAGCGACTGGTAAAAGGCACAAAATTCAGAGGCAATATCTGAAGTGTCTGTAAGGCTAGCCCCAGACCTCAAAATTAATTCTGCTACAAAACTTTGAGCGCGTCTCTTTTTCGCTAAAAATGCCATCAGTTTTCCACCTTTATTACCATGCATATAGTATTTGTGAGAAAATAAAAAGGCTTTGGCAGTCTTTCAGTTTAAGCAGTCCTTAAGACACTCCCTGCACAAAATGAGCTCCGAAGGACTCCCTGAGCTACTGATCGCTTATGTTGGCATTCCAGGGTCACAATACGAGAGAGTAGGGCATCTATCTCCCTAGTCCGTACTTTTTTAACATGAGAGCTCAGACTAATGAGATCACTGATTTATGTGCTTCTCATATAACACTAGGCTGAACTTCGGGGGTATCATTCTCGGTAAAATAGTCAGTTAAAGCCTTAGTTATAGCCTTAAGAGTGTCATGAGAGCAGAGCAGCATCTTATTAAGTCTCCATTCATAACTATGAGGTGGGACTAACTAATTTGCAATTGGAGGGATATGGGTGCATGATCAGAGATAATGATAGAGCCTATGGTTAGGGAAGAGGACAAGGTAAAGTGTTGTTGGGACAAAAAAATATAATCCAGGTGCTGGTATGATTTATGCGGGTTAGAATAGAACGTGTAGTCCTTAGTGCTAGGATGATAGGTCCTACACGTATCTACCAGATGCAGGGAGGAGAGGTGTTTAGAGAGTTTACTAAGAGCAGCAAAACTGTGTGAGGATGTACCAGTGGAGGAGTCCTGAAGAGGTTGAAGGGCAACATTAATGTCACCTCCTATTACAACAAGACCCTCTGAAAACATAGAGAACTTGTCCAAAGTAGCAAGTAACCATGGAATCTGGCCAACATTGGGGGAATATAGATTGCCAATGGTGACTAGCGTGTTAGCCATATGGCCTTTAAGGAACAGGTATTTTCCCTCATCGTCATTTAAGTGAGAGACAATGGAGAAAGGAACATCAAATTTAAAAGCTATGCTAACACCATTTTTCTTAGCAACACTTTCGCATGAGTGAAACCAGGATGAGTAGAGAGATCTGGGCAGATTAGGCACTTTACCTTCAGGAAAGTGTGTTTCTTGTAGAAGTAGAATCGAGGAGTTGGTCCATTTGAGTGCATGTAGTACTTGGGAGCACTTGGTGGGAGAGTTGAGACCCTTTACATTCCATGACGTGAATTTAACACAAGACATAAACAACAATTAACAATGAGTTGTTATATATATATATATATATATATATACACAGTATATTGTGTATATATAAACAAGGAGAAAAAAAGAAAATCGTAGAATAAAGGCAAAGATAACCTAATTAACTGCAATGAAAGTTTGATGGGGGTGGTAGAGCAGAAAAGACGTCAAGATAAGCCATATATTCAAGCACTGGCGGGGTATACAGGGGCTGTTAACTACATGAGAGAACTAGACTACGGGGTGGCACGTTTGTAAAGTAACATTAAGACAAACAAAAAGATCATAGGTAAATCATGTGTCTTCTTTTTGGACTTTGATTTCGGTTGTTTCCAGACCTCTAGTCTAGAAAGACCCAGAAAGGAGGCAATGTCAGTGGAGCTAAGCCATGATGGAATAGCAGCAGGATCCAATTCCAGATGGGGCATTCTGCCAGAAGGTCATCTGAGTGGCATACGTTGTACTGGCAGCCACTAAAGTTATAGGAAATCCTGAAAGGAAATAGCCATTTTTATGGTATCCTCAGTGCCCGAAGGCGGTCGGTGAGTGTCTTCGGCTGTCTCCTTTTAGCCAGAGTCACTGGAGAAATACCTTGAAAGAAGGTAATCCTGTGCCCCTCATAAGAAGTGTCCAAAGTTAGTCGGGCTTTCTGTAGTATCACTTCCTTGATCAGGAAGGACAGTAGTTTAAAAATTATGTCTCTAGGGGGTTCATCGTCTTTAGGTTTCGAGTGCAGAGCCCTGTGAGCTCTCTCAAGATGAACATCTGGAGGTGGGTTGTCCACTAGCACAGATTCTAGAATTTTCTTTGTGATGGCCATTGTTTCAGAGGGAGTGGGGAGTCTGCCGGTACACCTCTTATGCGAAGGTTGTTCTGCCTACCCGTTATCCTGATCCTCCAGGTAGGAGTGCAGTGAGTTTAGATGTGTCTGACAAGCCGTAAGAGCCATAGTAGTGGTTTCACCATGGGCCAGGAGTGACGCCTGAGTATCTTACAAATGCTCAACTCTGGAGTCTATGTCCCAGACATCTTGCCGTATTTCAGCCAGTTCTTTCATAACCGGCTGCTGTGATTTCTAAATAAGTTTCTTCAGTCCTTTGGTAGAGATGGTGGGCGTGAAGGTGGAGTCGCAGGCATTCCCATCATCCGTGAGGCTGTCTGCGTCAGAGAATTCTGCGGGGTCAGGAATAACGAGAGAGCGTTTTGCTGCAGGCGTAGAATGAAGTGGTGAGCATTTCTTGAGATACTTATCAATATCCGCCTGAGACTTTTTTGATTGTAGTGTATGAGTCCATAGATTTATTCTGACCAATTTTGACCATGATGAGCACACCTAATAAATGCCAGCCCACATCAGGGAGGTACACATGTGGCCAGGGTTAGGAGGGCATAACGGGCACTTGTCAGTGCACAATAAAGTGGACTGCTCCTTTAAGAGGGAGGGGAGGTGAGAAGATAAGTCCCAGCAGGGTAGATAGAGGTGTGCAGCGGGTTGGGGCCAAGATCCTTGGCTGTAAAGCAGGGGAGAGCAAAGTGCTAGGGTAACACAGGTGAATTCAACTATGCAGGCTGTGTGCATTCAGTCTGAAGAAGGTGTAGCAAGATGGCTGCCAGTGGGGTCTATAACAGAGCTGGAGGAGCAAGATGGCTGCCCTGGTAAACTGTATTGGAGTGCCAAGATGGCCACTGTGATAATCTGTGTTGGAGTACTAAGATGGCTACCACAGTGCTTGTATAGAGGTACTATGGTGTACCAAGATGACTGCCACTCCAATGCAGTGCTGCTGATGGGAACAGAGAAGAGGGACCAAGAGAGGGAGGAGATAGGTTGCTGGTACCTGGAGAGTCTGGACTTTGCAGAGACAGAGACTCTGAGGAGGAAGGTAATGAAGATGTAGGATTGTGTAGGGGGTGCCACTGAGCTGTGTCCTGGCAGCGAGGAGATAACCGGGGGACCGTTTGTCAGGCGAATGAAGCTGATACCAGGGAGCTCCGCTGTCAGGCTGGACTTGGTGGTAGTGAAGTGCCAGTCTGGCAAGGTCTCCCAGTGGTGGTCCGGTCAGGAGTAACAAACAGTGATGTGGAGTTGGGATCTTGTGGACTCTGAAGAGTGATGAGGTGAGCAGGTGCCCGTGCCCGCTAATCCAGGCCGCAGATGCAGCACTGTAGCAAGGCCGCACTGGAGGATGATTTGGGAACCAGGGTATGTACCTGAGTGAGTAAGGGTATTGTGCAGGGGGAGAGATTAAGGGGGTCTGAGACAGGAGCACATGTACAAGTCTAGTCTAGGACACATCTAGTCTGCTCCGTCGCTAGGCCACACCCTGTAATATGTCATTTTTATCACATAGTGAATGCCCTAAAAACTAAACCCATAAGAAATTGGTGCAAATGTGTTTTTTCCAATTCCACCTTATTCAGAATTTTTTTCCAGCTTTCCAGTACATTGCACAGCATATTGAATGGTACCATTACAAAGTACAATTTGTTTTGTAAACAATGAGCCATCATGTGGCTCTGTGAACTGAAAAATGAAAAAATTATGGCTCTTGGAATGTGGGGAAGGAAAGAAATGCAAAAACAAAAATTGTCTTGGTACTGAAGGGCAAATATTCTTTTAGGTTAACACTGTATTAGCTGAGCAGGAAAAAAAAAAAGGAGTTAGCTGTCAGCTCATGTCAGGTGGTACTAGAACATCACACACGTGTCTCTTCTGTATTTCCTGCTCAATACATCTGGCGGTGGCCATTTTAGTTCGTCCGGGACTAATTTCCATTTGTTCGGTTTAGTTAAAAAACAACTTGGGTCAGTTTGGGACGAATCGAAATGTCACAAAGGAATGTCAGTATTATATATACTGTACAGTCATGGCCAAAAGTTTTGAGAATGATACAAATATTAATGTTTACAAAGTCTACTGCTTCAGTTTTTCTAATGGCAATTTGCATATACTCCAGAATGTTATAAAGAGTGATCAGCTTAACAGCAATCACTTGCAAAGTCAATATTTGCCTAGAAAATGAACTTTATCCCCCAAAACACATTTCAACATCATTGCAGCCCTGCCTTAAAAGGACCACCTAACATCGTTTCAGTGATTGCTCCATTAACACAGGTGTGGGTGTTGATGAGGACAGGGCTGGAGATCAATCTGTCATGATTAAGTAAGAATCACACCACTGGACACTTTAAAATTAGGCTGGTGCTTGCCATCATTGTTTCTCTTCTGTTAACCATGGTTATCTCTAAAGAAACACGTGCAGTCATCATTGCACTGCACAAAAATGGCCTAACTGGGAAGAGTATTGCAGCTAGAAAGATTGCACCTCAGTCAACAATCTATCGCATCATCAAGAACTTCAAGGAGAGAGGTTGCATTGGTGCCAAAAAGGCTCCAGGGCACCCAAGAAAGACCAGCAAGCGGCAGGACCGTCTCTTAAAAGTGTTTCAGCTGCGGGATCGGGCTACCAGCAGTGCAGAGCTTGCTGAGGAATGGCAGCAGGCAGGTGTGAGTGCATCTGCACGCACTGTGAGGCGGAGACTCTTGGAGCAAGGCCTGGTCTCAAGGAGGGCAGCAAAGAAGCCACTTCTCTCCAGAAAAAACATCAGGGACAGACTGATATTCTGCAAAAGGTACAGGGAGTGGACTGCTGAGGACTGGGGTAAAGTCATTTTCTCTGATGAATCCCCTTTTCGATTGTTTGGAACATCTGGAAAACAGCTTATTCGGAGAAGAAGAGGTGAGCGCTACCACCAGTCTTGTCTCATGCCAACTGTAAAGCATCCTGAAACCATTCATGTGTGGGGTTGCTTCTCAGCCAAGGGAATCGGCTCTCTCACAGTCTTGCCTAAAAACACAGCCATGAATAAAGAATGGTACCAGAATGTCCTCCAAGAGCAACTTCTCCCAACCGTCCAAGAGCAGTTTGGCGCTCAACAATGCCTTTTCCAGCATGATGGAGCACCTTGCCATAAAGCAAAGGTGATAACTAAATGGCTCAGGGAACAAAACATAGAGATTTTGGGTCCATGGCCTGGAAACTCCCCAGATCTTAATCCCATTGAGAACTTGTGGTCAATCATCAAGAGACGGGTGGACAAACAAAAACCAACAAATTCAGACAAAATTAAAGCATTGATTCTGCAAGAATGGACTGCTATCAGTCAGGATTTGGTCCAGAAGTTGATTGAGAGCATGCCAGGGAGAATTGCAGAGGTCCTGAAGAAGAAGGGTCAACACTGCAAATATTGACTTGCTGCATTAACTCATTCTAACTGTCAATATAAGCTTCTGTTACTCATAATATGAATGCAATTATATTTCTGTATGTGATAAAAACATCTGACAAACACACATAAAAACCAGAGGGCAGCAGATCATGTGAAAATATAATATTTGTGTCATTCTCAAAACTTTTGGCCATGACTGTATATGGAAAGAGCCATTTAATTTGTATGAACACCTTGTCTTACTGCATCACACTGAAGAGAACATTCAATACCATTTTGTAAATTTTGTAATAATAATTTGAGAAACATACAGGAGTATTTTGTTTTTTACATTCACCATTGTATTTCAGTGACTAGTACAAATTTACAGTCCAAGGAGTTCTGAAAAGATATGAAATAACCTATGCCATTGCATATGACGTGTAATTGGAGGTGCGATCGAAGAGGTTGCTTGTATAAACCATAGGTGATAGGAAAAAAATTGTGTTGCAACAAGGACAAGGAACTACATTACCTCTGATATTAATACTAACCTCTTAAAGGGGTTTTCCGGGCAAAAAATGTTTTTTTTTTTAAATGTCTGTTAATGCTATTAATGGGTTAATAAATGTACCAATATACATTTAGCCATGTTTGGAGTGATTTCTGGGTGTCTGTGGGAGCTCCTGACATCTTCTGCATTTGTTTACATGGTTCAGCTTCCTGCTATATAACTTCCACACTAACCCCTCTCACCTTACCCCCCCTCGTTCCTCTCGTTTCCATGGCTGCGAGTCGGCCCCTCCTTCTTTACGGATTCTGCAGGCGCGCTCTTCTCCCAGCGCTGCTCTGTGCTCTGCAGCGACCATCCACCTCTACCCGCACATGTGTGGGAGCTTGCAGTAGAGGTGGATTATCAGCAGCAGTGCGCAGAGCAGCGCTGGGAGAAGTAGCAGCAGTCAGAAAAGAAGGAGGAGCCGTCCTACAGGAAGAAGCCTGGAAGGTTAAGTATGATGCATCTCCACACTTGATAAAGGGGCAGAGGTCCTCGAAACACGTAGTGTGTTTTATGCCTTTGTGTGAACAATAAATTTGTTATTTTAACTATTTCTGGGTAAGTGCGGTATCCCTTTAAGTTGACATCCATATTGGATGTTACACTTGGTCCTTTTACTGTATACTTCCATGATGCTGTGCTTATGTGATTTTGAATTCTGCTGCTGTTGGATACCCTGAGCCCTTGTGGCTCATATGCTGTTTTTGGTAGTTGTGCCTAGTCACAACCTCCTCAGGTGAGCATTAGAGATGAGCGAAGTTTTCAAAAATTCGATTTGGCAACTTCACTGAATTTTCTGATACGATTCTATTCGATCCAAATTAAATCACAGCGAATAAACACCTATTTGCTGTCTGCAGAGAGCCCAGATGGGCGGCAAAATGGCAGAACCCCTTGGATGCTGCGGTCATGTTTGACCTTGGCATCCAAGGTGTTAAAACCTGGTTATGGAGCAGGGTGTTAGCTGTAACTGACACCCTGCTCCATAACCGATCAGGGGTTTTAACACCTTGGATGCAGCGGTCAAACATGGCGTGGGCGCTCACGAAGGGGTTAAAGGGCTGTGACATCACAGGACTAGCTGCTGATTGGCTGTACGCATGGCATTGTGGGTGATCCCACTTTCCCAGAGTTCCTTGCCCCATGTGCAGCAGCCATTTTTAATAAAATGCGATTCATTACCACGAAGCATGAGGAAATCCGGATTCGATGCAATTCGGATCGAATTCCACTTTGTCAGCTTCGATTCGCTCATCTCTAGAGAGCATATATCTATCTCTACAATTCTCTGGTACCATTGATGATAATACACCATGGTCTGCTCAGTGCATTCTTTTTTTCTTTTTCTTCTCTTTATTTGTGGGGGAAGTTGTACTTTTTATGGGTACCAATATTTGGTTGACTTTTATTGCTATTTTTTGGGAAAAGTGAGGTGACCAAAAAACATTCTTTTGCACATTGCGGTATATTTTTTTTTTTAAAGTGGGAGAACTTGCACAATTGGTGGCTAACTAAATACTTTTTTTTTCCCCACTGTATATAATTGGGAAACTTAAATATGTGGGGGCTATTTTAAGGGGGAACTATTATATATAAGGCATCCATTATAAGGGGCGAACTATTATATATAAGGCATCCATTATAAGGGGGAACTATTATATATATGGCATCCATTATAAGGGGCGAACTATTATATATAAGGCATCCATTATAAGGGGGAACTATTATATATATGGCATCCATTATAAGGGGGGAACTATTATATATAAGGCATCCATTATAAGGGGGAGCTATTATTTATAAGAGGGGAACTATTTATAAGGGAGTATAATTGTTAAGTGGGCTTATTTATAAAGGGGGCTATTAGTTATAATGGGGACTATTATTTATAAGGGTAACTATTATTCATGAGAGGGCTATTATTAATAAGGGAGCAGTATTATTTTTACGGGGTGACTGTTACTGATGAGGGTTAATATTACTGATACAGGGCACTATTTATCATTTATAAGGGAGCTATTACTGATAAAGGTGTAATATTATTTATAAGCAGGGACTATTATTTATAAGGAGGCGCTATAATAACTGATGACTGGGTGCAAAAATCTATTAGGCAGTAAAAAGGTGCTCATTTGAATTGTGTGTGGGAAAATGGGGCTTGTTATTACTTTTTTGTTGGCAGAAAGGAGGCGTTATTATAGGGGCTGCTACTGGAAGACGATGGTGTTGTTTGCATATCAGCATTTGGGGCCCCGCTTTTAATTTTGCCCAGGGCCCCACTTTGTCTAAAATTGGCCCTGATTGCAGAACATCGCACATAGGTTCCCTATGTGTAAAGTGCATAGGCAGTCAGGAGCCATTGCTTGGCCTCCTGGCTGCCATGACAACCGGTCGAACCCTGCAATTTTGTTGCGGGGGTAGCAGGAAGAGGCAATGTTGCATCTGGGCCCCCTGGATGCCGTGATCACTATTTATAACAGCATCCAGGGCGGTTAATCCGCCGGAGTCTGAGTATTTTCCGACTCCAGAATCTAGTCTCAGGCCTTGGCTGTGTAACCGGGAGTAATGCCGCAGGCAACCTCTTGTGCAAGCAGCACTACAAAGCTATTATGCTCAGCGTGGCGTAATACTGCGGCGCTGAGCGGGAAGGGGTTAAATATCAAACATAAGATCCACAAACACTGTATTGCATGAAGGAAAAAAAAATCCTAGACAATTCCAATCTGTCCACCCTTAATATGACCAAAAATCCTTGACCAATACATTGTGTCCACCCTTAAAGGGGTTGTCCGGGATAACTTGAAATTCCTACACTAATCTAAACACCCACCCCCCCTCCTACTTTCTAAATAACATTATTAATCAAAAATATATATTTACCCATATGACTCACATGACTGCCCCAGGGACATTTTCTGATTATCCGGTGACGATCCGTCTCCCCATTTCCAGAAATGGATCGTCACTACTTCCCCCCCTCTATCCATCATACTTACCTTCCAGGCTTCTTCCGGCAAGATGGCTCCCCCTCCTGTACTTATCCTGTCTGTGCGTGCTCTTTTCCAAGCGCTGTGCACACTGCTGCTGATAATTCACCAACACTGTGCATCCACACATGCGCAGTAGGGGGTGGATCATCGCTGCAGTGAACAGAGCAGCAATGGAGAAGAGCGCACACACACAGAATGAGTACAGGAGGAGGAGCCGTCTCAGAAGAAGTGTGAGAGTAAGTGTATAATATGAGTCGGGGGTTGGGCTGAGTAGGTAGGGAAGGTCGGGATAGCTAGAGAGACAAGGGGGGAGGGAGGAAGGGGGGAGTGAGGTGAGAGGGGTTAATTAGAAAGTTACATAGCAGGAAGCTGAAGCATGTAAACAAAAGCAGGAGCTCCCAGAAACACCCAGAAATCACTCAAAACAGTGCCTTGTGAAAGTATTCGGCCCCCTTGAACTTTTCAACCTTTAGCCACATTTCAGGCTTCAAACATAAGGATATAAAATTTAAATTTTTTTGGTGAAGAATCAACAACAAGTGGGACACAATCGTGAAGTGGAACGAAATTTATTGGATATTTTAAACTTTTGTAAAAAATAAAAAACTGAAAAGTGGGGCGTGCCAAATTATTCGGCCTCCTTAATTTAATACTTTGTAGCCCTTCTTTTGTTGCGATTACAGCTGCAAGTCGCTTGGGGTATGTCTCTATCAGTTTTGCACATCGAGAGAATGAAATTCTTGCCCATTCTTCTTCAACAGCTCGAGCTCAATAAGATTGGATGCGTTTGTGAGCTCTTTCCACAGATTCTCGATTGGATTCAGGTCTGGACTTTTGACTTGGCCATTCTAACACCTGGATACGTTTATTTGTGAACCATTCCATTGTAGATTTTGCTTTATGTTTGGGATCATTGTCTTGTTGGAAGATAAATATCCGTCCCAGTCTCAGGTCTTTTGCATACTCCAACAGGTTTTCTTCCAGAATGGTCCTGTATTTGGCTCCATCCATCTTCCCATCAATTTTAACCATCTTCCTTGTCCCTGCTGAAGAAAAGCAGGCCCAAACCATGATGCTGCCACCACCATGTTTGACAGTGGGGATGGTGTGTTCAGGGTGATGAGCTGTGTTGCTTTTACGCCAAACATATCGTTTTGCATTGTGGCCAAAAAGTTCGATTTTGGTTTCATCTGACCAGAGCACCTTCTTCCACATGTTTGGTGTGTCTCCCAGGTGGCTTGTGGCAAACTTTAAACAAGACTTTTTATGAATATCTTTGAGAAATTACTTTCTTCTTGCCACTCTTCCATAAAGGCCAGATTTGTGCAGTGTACGACTGATTGTTGTCCTATGGACAGACACTCCCACCTCAGCTGTAGATCTCTGCAGTTCATCCAGAGTGATCATGGGCCTCTTGGCTGCATCTCTGATCAGTCTTCTCCTTGTTTGAGATGAAAGTTTAGAGGAACGGCCGGGTCTTGGTAGATTTGCAGTGGTCTGATACTCCTTCCATTTCAATATGATCGCTTACACAATGCTCCTTGGGATGTTTAAAGTTTGGGAAATATTTTTGTATCCAAATCCGGCTTTAAACTTCTCCACAACAGTATCATGGACCTGCCTGGTGTGTTCCTTGGTCTTCATGATGCTCTCTGCGCTTTAAACAGAACCCTGAGACTATCACAGAGCAGGTGCATTTATACAGAGACTTGATTACATACAGGTGGATTATATTTATCATCATCAGTCATTTAGGACAACATTGGATCATTCAGAGATCCTCACTGAACTTCTGGAGTGAGTTTGCAGCACAGAAAGTAAAGGGGTCGAATAATATTGCATGCCCCACTTTTCATTTCTTTATTTTTTACAAAAGTTTAAAATAACCAATAAATTTCGTTCCACTTCACAATTGTGTCCCACTTGTTGATTCTTCACCAAAAAATTAAAATTTTATATCCTTATGTTTGAAACCTGAAATGTGGCAAAAGGTTGAAAAGTTCAAGGGGCCCGAATACTTTCGCAAGGCACTGTATATGGATGCATTTATTAACCCATTAATAGCACTAACAGACAGTTTTAAAAAAACATTTTTTGCCCGGAAAACCCCTTTAATTTGATTGCAGACTCTAGAGATTTAAACAGCCTTGCATACTTGCAGCCTCCAAAGACAACCTCATTGCCTGCTGCCGCCAGGTAGCAACATTCCTGATCAATACAAGAACCCCTGCACTTCAAACTCCTGCTCAGCAAAAGAACAAGATCAGAACTTCTAAATGTGAGAAGAATGAGAGTCACTCACTTACTGTACTAGAACTGGTGCACAAAAACACTTGCTCATTATTGCATCATCAACAAATGTTTTGGTCTAGAGGTTTTAGTAGAGTAAGTGAACAACACTTCCTTCTGTCAGTCTAGCACCGCTACCTGTACCACGTACCACTAGAACACAGGTATGGTGCACTGGTGGGATTTTGAACCAATAGCAAAGCATTGCTACTTTTTCACATATTATTACAAAATCATGTCTTGAAAAGCTAGTTATCTTCTGACAGATATATATATATATATATAGGCATGTCAATTTAAAGAGGATACATTAGAAGTTATATAGAAGTGACAGTCAACACTTTTGTTGTCTCTTAAGTGGACAAACACTGTTGCACTGCTATTGTATAGAAGTGCATGAGAGTACCAAAGAGGGCTAAAAATATTGATGATCTATCAATAGGATAGGTGATCAATATCAGATTGGTGGAGGTCTGACACCTGGCACACCCATTAATTAACTGTTCTCAGCAGTTGATACACAGAAAATTGGAACTAAATTACAGTGACTTGGTTCAGCCACTATACAGAGAACAGATGTAACGTCTCTGCCGGTTCGGGTCTCTGTGTCACCCTCTGCTCACACGCTGCGGCGAAGGAGGCGTGTTCAGTTTGATTCCTTGTGTAGGTTTCTTGTTGCTCAGTCTGAACACTGTCCTAGTACCTCCTGTCTGTAATTGAATTTCTGCCACACCCGTCTCCTGCATCTTTGTTTCTCTCTGCTCCTCTAATAGTTAATTTCAGCCTTGCCTGTGTGATTGACAGCCTGTCTACCAATCCAGTCTGGGGAAGGTCCTGACTTTCTATAAACAGGTTGTCAGCCCTCACATGGTCGCTGGCTATTGATTCTGTCTTGTGCCTTGTCTCTGCTGGCTCCTTTTCTGCTATTCCCTGTATTCCTATTTCTGACCTGTGGCTCTGTTTTTGACTATTCTCTTGGATTGTGATTTTGTATTGCATTGCTCGACTGTTGCCGACCCCTTGGCTAGCTGACCTCCCTTTGTTGTTCTTTGTCCTGTCTGCGTTCTGTGTTGTCACCTATACTAGGAAGGGACTGTTGACCGATTGCTGGCTGTCGCCTAGGACATATCGGGCAAGTTAGTCAGGGACAGTGGGGGGGGGGGGTTCAGCTTTAGGGCTCACGGTTTTGTTGTACCCCTCTCCCAAGGGTTCTGCAGCAGCACTGGGGAATTCTCAACTGGCAATTTTCTTACAACAGAGCTGTCTGCTTCCTGTTCCATTCTCTGTGTATCTGAAAACAGTTAAGTAGTGGGGGCATCTGTTGTTAGATCTGATATTAATGGCCTATATTCAGCATAGGTCATTAATATTTTTAGCCCCCAAAAAACTCTTTAAGTAAAGCTGTAGGGATATGGTCTCAATGCTCTAGGGAAGCATGATGGCAGTTGTTGCCAATCTGAGGACAGTGGGGAAATTTAATGTCCTTAGAGTCACCTGTAATATTAATGACCAAAGAAACTACATATCTCACCAGTTCAGTTAGTCCCTGTCAGTTCTCCACATCTTTCGATAGAGGGGCAGAGAAGTACCTTTTGATACTGTAAAAAAATCTCCCTATCAATGGAGAAATAGGAAAGAAATTAAATTGTTACTGTACCTTAGATAATTGGACTGAATTAACTGAAAAACTGAGATTCCCTTCTTCATTAATAAAGTACATTAGGGAATGATATTTTATGTTATCCCCTAATCTGCATCCAGTATGTTTTCTAAGACTGGACAAGAGTCTGTTATAGACCAACAATAGTAAATGTGGTTAGCGTTTATAGATAAAAAGATATTACAGCAGGTCATTGCTTGTTGTATTTTGCTGCTGTTATTCTAAAAGCCAAGACAAGGTGACTTATCACATGAAACTTATGATGATATGTTTTGTTCTTTTTAACAAATGCACTCCACAGTAGTTTATGATTTTCACATCTCATTGCACAGCAGATTTTTCAAATGGATTTTCCATTTTGCACATCAGCAGATTATCTACGGAGCATATTATCAGTTGTAATGGCCTCCTAATATATGTCTTTCTAAGTACTTTTGAAGAAAAGACAAGCAAAATGAATAAGCAAAAGGAAGAATTCAGATCATAAAACAAACTTTTTGGAAGATTGTCTTTTTTCATATTGCTGTATGTGATTAGATGCTTACCTCAATGGCTAAGTAAGTCCCTGAGAAGTAAATGGGCCACATGACTGACAATGGCAATATAATATTTAATAGAACAGGAAAAGGAAAGTGCGGAATAAAGCTAATTAAAATCCTACATATCTGAATTTTTTTAGCACTTGATTGAAAGTAACCTAAATCCATTGGTTTATTATGAAGACTTTTTTTGCCATTTTGACCACGTTTTTTAAGCGAAAACTAGACATGGAATAATAATAACTTTATTTATAAAGCGGCAATATATTCCACAGCACTTTACAAATCAGAGGGTACATGAACAGACATCTGACATTACAATGCGACAAATAATTATGTATCAAACAATAGGAGTGAGGGCCCTGCTCATGAGAGATAATAGGGAGAGAGGAAATAGAGAGACACAAGAGGGCTTGTTGGCCATTTTTTAATAAATAAGGTCATATAGCTGAAGCTGTATGAGCCAGTCATCAGGTGGGATCTGTAAATATATAGAGATACTAAGTACATAGAGTGCAGGTTAACTTCTAGATGGAGGGGTCAGTTTCTGAGGAATAGAGTAGAACGGGTAGCTTTGGATAAAAAAATGTTAGCTTAGTGTGCAGAGGTGTAGAACAATGTGATCAAGTCACATAATAGGCCTTCCTAAACCGGTGTGATTTTAGGGCACGTTTGAAGTTGCAATAGTTCGGTCTTTATCTACAGTGCTGGCCAAAAGTATTGGCACCCCTGCAATTCTGTCAGATAATACTCAATTTCTTCCAGAAAATGATTGCAATCACAAATGCTTTGGTAATAATATCTTCATTTATTTTGCTTGCAATGAAAAAACACAAAAGAGAATGAAAAAAAAAGTCATATCATTGATCATTTTACACAAAACTCCAAAAATGGGCCGGACAAAAGTATTGGCACCCTCAGCCTAATACTTGGTAGCACAACCTTTAGACAAAATGACTGCGAACAACCGCTTCCGGTAACCATCAATGAGTTTCTTACAATGCTCTGCTGGAATTTGAAGGGTGCCTTCTCCAAACTGCCATTTTGAGATCTCTCCACAGGTGTTCTATGGGATTCAGGTCTGGACTCATTGCTGGCCACTTTAGAAGTCTCCAGTGCTTTCTCTCAAACCATTTTCTAGTGCTTTTTGAAGTGTGTTTTGGGTCATTGTCCTGCTGGAAGACCCATGACCTCTGAGGGAGACCCAGCTTTCTCACACTGGGCCCTACATTATGCTGCAAAATTTGTTGGTAGTCTTCAGACTTCATAATGCCATGCACACGGTCAAGCAGTCCAGTGCCAGGGGCAGCAAAGCAACCCCAAAACATCAGGGAACCTCCACCATGTTTGACTGTAGGGACCGTGTTCTTTTCTTTGAAGGCCTCTTTTTTTTTCCTGTAAACTCTATGTTGATGCCTTTTCCCAAAAAGCTCTACTTTTGTCTCATCTGACCAAAGAACATTCTTCCAAAAAGTTTTTGGCTTTCTCAGGTAAGTTTTGGCAAACTCCAGCCTGGCTTTTTTATGTCTCTGGGTCAGAAGTGAGGTCTTCCTGGGTATCCTACCATAGAGTCCCTTTTCATTCAGACACCGACGGATAGTACGGGTTGACACTGTTGTACCCTCGGACTGCAGGGCAACTAGAACTTGTTTGAATGTTAGTCGAGGTTCTTTAGCCACCATCCGCACAATCTTTTGTTGAAATCTCTCGTCAATTTTTCTTTTCTGTCCACATCTAGGGAGGTTAGCCACAGTGCCATGGGCTTTAAACTTCTTGATGACACTGCGCACGGTAGACACAGGAACATTCAGGTCTTTGGAGATGGACTTGTAGCCTTGAGATTGCTCATGCTTCCTCACAATTTTGCTTCTCAAGTCCTCAGTTCTTTGGTCTTCTTTCTTTTCTCCATGCTCAATGTGGTACACACAAGGACACAGGACAGAGGTTGAGTCAACTTTAATCCATTTCAACTGACTGCAAGTGTGATTTAGTCATTGCCACCACCTGTTATGTGCCACAGGTAAGTAACAGGTGCTGTTAATTACACAAGTTAGAGAAGCATCACATGATTTTTCAAAGGGTGCCAATACTTTTGTCCACCCCCTTTTTTATGTTTGGTGTGGAATTATATCCAATTTGGCTTTTTGACAATTCTTTTTGTGGTTTTCCATTGAAGACAAATTAAATGAAGATATTATTACCAAAGCATTTGTGATTGCAATCATTTTCTGGAAGAAATTGAGTATTATCTGACAGAATTGCAGGGGTGCCAATACTTTTGGCCAGCACTGTAATTGTCTGGGGTAAAGCGATCCAGAGAACCGGTGTAGATTGACAAAAAACCTGGAGATGGAAGTGGGATGTTCAGATAACAGAGGATACAAGTCTAAGGTCATTGGCAGAACGTAGAGGATGCTTAGAGTGGTAGACAGTGATGAGGGAGGAGGCATAGGGAAGCACAGTGCTATGGATGGATTTATGGGTTAGTTTGATAATTTTATAATGTATTCTGTGGTGGATGTGCATGTTGCATAGTTGTGTCACAGAAGAAGCTTGAGAGTAGATTATATGGGATAATCAGCATTTACTTCTTAGAACATGAGGTAAACAGCATCAAAACGTTAACACAGCAACACTTGAAAGTAAAAAGGACCTTTTACAATAGAGAGATAAAAGCAAGGTACAGCAAGTCTCACATAGCATACCATTACACTCTATTCAGCATATAACACTAATAACATCGCCATCTACTGTCAGATAGATGTAAACTTCTGCACACAAATAAGTCTATCTGTTGCATATATATGTATATAGTATATACCAACACCCTTTCTCAACAGTAAGAACTTATTCAGTTAAATATAATCTCTTCATCAGTCTCTGGTGTCTTTCAGCACTCAACGCCTTTGTGAAAATATCTGCTGTCATATCTTCAGTTGGGCAGTATTCTAAATTCAGAATTCCTTGTTCCTGATGATCCCGTAAGAAATGAAACTTCACATCAATGTGTTTAGTTCTGGGATTAACTCTTTCCATCTGAGCAAGAACAAGACATCCTTGATTGTCTTCATGTAACGTTGTTGGTCCTAACTGTTGTTGTCCTAAGTCTCTTAGTAGTTGTCTTAACCAAAGAACTTCTTGACTCGCATGAGCGGCGGCTACATATTCTGCTTCTGTAGACGATAGTGTTACTATAGATTGTTTTTTACTAGTCCAACTAATTGGTCCGCCCGAGAGTAAGAAAAGATAGCCACTGGTAGATTTTCTATCAATTGGATCTCCTGCCCAGTCTGCATCAACATATCCAGTTAAAACGCATTCATCACTTGCAGGTAGTTTCAGTTTAACGTTGCTAGTTCCTTTCAGATAACGTATTACTCTCTTTACAGCTTTCCAATCCATTTCATTGGGGTTTGACACTTTTCTGCTCAAAATTCCTACAGCTGCTGCAATGTCTGGCCTTGTAACAGTCGCTAAATATAGTAATTTTCCCATTGCTTTTCTGTATAGCTCATTATCTGGTAACATATTTTGTTCACTTTTAATTTCCTTCAGATAATTAGTTTCCATTGGAGACTTTACTGGTTTCGCATCTTTCAGTCCAAATGTTTCTATTATATCTTTGATCATGTGATTTTGGTTAAGTTGGAAACTCCCATCTTCTTCTCTTTCTATCTGTATCCCTAGGTAATGCTTCACATTTCCCAGATCTTTGATCTCAAAGTGTTGATCCAAAATTTTCCGTATTTCAGCTTCATCCCTTTCTCTTTCAAAACAAACTAAAATATCATCAACATATATCAGTACATAGATCCATCTGTCATCTAGTTTCTTTGTGTATAGACAGGGATCCGCTTTGCTTCTTAGAAAATGTTCATTTATGAGCACTTCAGTGATTTTATCATTCCACGCTTTAGCGGCTTGTTTTAAACCATATATACTTTTCTGTAGCTTACAAACCATGTTTGGTTTCTCTTTATCTTTGAATCCTGGAGGTTGTTTCATGTAAATTTCTTCTGTTAAATCTCCATTCAGAAATGCTGTCTTTACATCCAGATGTTTCAATTCCATTCCTTTAGTAGCTGCAACCGCAAGCAAAGTTCTGATTGTAGTATGCTTGTCTGTTTTTCTTATCCCATGTCTCATTATTATCATTGGGTCTATCTGTAGTGATTACATCCCATAAATCATCTTTAGACAATAACATCTCCACTTTGAACTTCCATAACTGATAGTTCTCATTGTTCAGCTTAGCTACTGTAAGTCTGAGTTCTGAATTGCTGGTCATTTTAACTTGTCTTTATTGTTTGGAGAGAATTGTTCTGAAGAATCCTTTTGCATTCACTGGGTCTTTTTGTCTTCTATGCCTGGGCCCATAACCTGTTGCATAGTTGTGTCACAGAAGAAGCTTGAGAGTAGATTATATGGGATAATCAGCATTTACTTCTTAGAACATGAGGTAAACAGCATCAAAACGTTAACACAGCAACACTTGAAAGTAAAAAGGACCTTTTACAATAGAGAGATAAAAGCAAGGTACAGCAAGTCTCACATAGCATACCATTACACTCTATTCAGCATATAACACTAATAACATCGCCATCTACTGTCAGATAGATGTAAACTTCTGCACACAAATAAGTCTATCTGTTGCATATATATGTATATAGTATATACCAACAGTGCAACCATTGCAGTGAATAGCAGGGTCGCTTTAACCATAGGGCCAACAGTAGCGGGGGCCCCATTGGGACAATGGGACAGTCCTGCGAATGCTGTCCTTCCGTTTCCGGCTGTCCCAGTTACATAAAAAGATGCGCTCACTGCTTCATCATTCTTCAGCTCTCTTACCTGGGAGCTGCAGGCGCGATGTGATGACTTGTATTACATCGTGCCTCTGAACATAACCAGGAACTCTATTGGCGCTGTGACCCAGATGTTTACCATCGTCCAGGGTGCAGCGCCAAAAGAGTCGCAACACTTACACAACACATACACAAAGTCATCAATAAAGTTTACATTCTTTCACTGTCCCTGTCCTGGCCATACAGGATACACCGACCACCTCTCCAGCAATACCCGTTACATGCTAAAATAATAGCAATAACGATTATTACTAGAGATGAACGTATAAAACACTTCTGACAGGCGGAAAGTTCCATCAGTCAGATAACACATGAAAATGTGTTATCTGACTGATGGAACTTTCAATGGGTGACATTCAATGGGTGAAAACCATGTCACCATATCAAATCCCAGTTTTTGGCAGCTTTCAGATGGGTATAATAGCGGGTGGTGATGGGGGGAGGGGGGTAAAATACAATCCAGAGACAACTCATATACTGCCTTGGTGTATTAGTAAGACCACAGACAGAAATGGAGTTATCAGGATTAGGTTCGTTAGCAGATGGAGAGGACACAAAGAGTTCAGTTTTTTAAAGATTCAATTTCAGATTAAGAGAAGACATGATGTTAGAGACAGCAGAGATATAGTCAATGGTGTTCTGTCGCAGAGCAGAGGTGATGTCTCGGGATGAGGTTTATAGTTGGGTGTCATCAGCATAAAGATGATACTGAAAGCCAAATCTGCTGATGGTTTGTCTAATAAGGGCTGTGTAGAGAGAGAAGAGGAGGGGACCTAGGATTGAGTCCTTAGGAAGGGGAAGAGGAGAACAAATAGCACCAGTGAATAAAACCCTAAATCAGCGATCAGAAAGATAGGAAGAAAGCCAAGAGAGCGCAATATCCCTGAGGCCAATAGAGTGGAGCATAGTGAGTTAGTTAGTCTATGGTGTCAAAAGCTGCTGAAAGATCCAGAAGAATAAGAAGTGAATAGTTCCCTTTAGATTTAGCTATCAAGAGATCATTGGAGATTTTTGTAAGGGCCATTTCTGTAGAGTGTAGTGCATGAAAACCTGATTGTAAGGGGTCCAGAAAAGAGTTAAGAGAGAGTTAATGGATTAAGCGGGAATAGACCAAGCATTCCAGGAGTTTAGAGATGAAGGGGAAGTTAGAGATGGGTTGATAGTTAACAGCACAGAATGTGTCTCAGTGCTGGGGTTATGACAGTATGTATGAAGGAGGAAGGAAACATTCCAGAAGAGTGAAAAATGGGTTAAAAATTTTAGTAAAGTGAGTTGTAATAGCAGGGGACAGAGAATGGAGGAGGTGTGACAGGTAGCTAGTGCAAGTAGCAGTCTACCAACTACACCCTCTCTCTATTCTGCCAGACTTCATCTTCTCCTGGCGTATAAGTAGCTAATCAAGAAAAAAAAAGAAGAGAGTGGAATATTGGATATATTGTCCTATCATAAAGCTAATCTTGAACAGATGGCTTGCCTTAGCTTCCCTGCTCAAATGTCCTATCATTTTAAACCTGGTGGATGCAATTTACAAAGGAAACTTATCAAAACTCCTATGGTTTCCTGACCCGAAAATCTTTAAAAAAAACAGTCTTTGATCTGCTCCTAAAGGGCCCATGTGAAATTTAGCATGAGCTAGGTCCGAAACTAGCATCCTCACCTTCACGGATCTACCCTGCTGAACTTCTTCCATCTTTGCTGTCAGAGTTGGGAGTGCTGCCTTTGGACTCATCTTCAGGTCAAATTACAGGCACATCTATTCGACAAAGACATCCAGTACCTCTCACAGAGTCATGAATTCAAAAATTACTTCCCAATATCAGGCTAACCCCATTACATTACAACCACTACAGGTGGTGCACTTCATCCCTTCCTAACAAAACCTACATGAAGAGAAATCTCGCCACCTTTACAGGAATCCAAATGTGAGTTAACTATCCTACTGAAAAACTGTTCTGGCCTTGACAGATACCCTCTCTAAACCGGCCTTGCTGAGTTCTTGGGAATCACACTGTCTGAAGAGGAAGTAGCACTCACCCTGCGGCATTCTCATGGATTTTCCTCCTGCATGAGATTCCAGGAGACACATTACAAGCTCCTGTCCAGGAGGTATAAAATCCCTGTATGGCTAGATGCATATAAATTGTTGTCTCACATCACCTCCTTCCTCCTTTCCCCAATGCCTACTTGTATTACATTATTCAGTGCCTGTTTATGGATGTATTTTATTTCTCAGATGGATTTCCATTTTCTTTTACATTGTATATTGTACATGTTAAAATCTCAATAACATTAAAATTACAAAAAAAAAAGTTAAAAATGTGCTGGAGCCAATGTTTCTGCCTCCTGCACACCTTCACCAGTCCATTGCAATGGATAGTCAAAATCAAAAAGTCATGTTAATAGTCCCCATTCACAGACATTGAATTTAATACAGCTGTGTGACGTCTGTTAAAAAAAATGGACGTCACTGTCGTGTGACTATATCTTTAGTCTAGTCTAGCATTACCTGAAATTACTTGCCATATGACTAATAAAGTGCTTAACTTGTATTTGTCACATGACTAATACAGTGCTTAACTTGCTTGTAGTGTTGAGTGAACCTGTCGAAGTTCGGGTTCAATGAGTTCAGCCGAACTTTGCCCAAAAGTTCGGTTTGGGTACCCAAACTTGACCCGAACCCAAACCCGAACCCCATTGAAATCAATGGGGACCAGAACTTGGTGACCCAAAAATGGCTGTAAAATGGGGATAGTATGAGGTAGAGGGCTGCAAAATTGGGGTAATAACAGGGCAAATGCCCTGCAAAAAATGGGGTAGGGAAAGTACTTAAAATAATAACATAAAATAAAAAAAATAAAAGAAATAAATTAATTAATTAAAAACAAATAAAATAAAATAATAATTTTGAAACAGGTGGTAGAGGTCCAGGGGGAAGAGGAGGAAGTGAAGGTGGCGGTGTAAGTGGAAGAGGCAGAGGAGGAGGTAGCCAACACATTAACCACTCACTCAGGCGCTGGCACAGCCAACTACTGTGGGATCCATTAATGAATGTAAGTATGTTCACGTTGGCTGTGGATAGCCGGATCCTTTTGTTGGTGATGACACCCCCTGCAGTACTGAACACACATTCTTATAGACCACTTGCTGCAGGGCAGGCCAGCACCTCCAAGGCATAGAGGGCAAGCTCTGACCACGTGTCCAATTTACCAACCCAGAAATTGAACGGGGAGGACTCATCGCTCAGTACTAGGAGACGTGTTGACAGATACTCATCCACCATGTGAGTCAAAGTCTGCACCAGGAGACAGTCTGGGTACACCCGCAGTTATTGTTACTGCACTAGGAGACGGTATGGGTACACATGCAGTTATTGTTACTGCGCTAGGAGACAGTATGGGTATACACGTAGTTATTGCTACTGAGCTAGGAGACGGTATGGGTACACACGCAGTTATTGTTACTGTGCTAGGAGATGGTATGGGTACACACACAGTTATTGTTACTGTGCTAGCAGACAGTATGGGTACACACACAATTATTGTTACTGCACTAGGAGACAGCATGGGCACACAACCAGTTATTGTTATTGCACTAGGAGATGGTATAGGTACACACACAGTCGCTAGGAGAGGGTATGTACACACACGCAGTTATTGTTACTGTGCTAGGAGACGGTATGGGTACACACGCAGTTACTGTTACTGTGCTAGGACACTATATGGGTACACACACAGTTATTGTTACTGTGCTGGGAGATGGTATGGGTATACATGCAGTTATTGTTACTGTGCTAAGAGACGGTATGGGTACACATGCAGTTATTATTACTGCGCTAGGAGGCGGTAAGGGTACACATGCTGTTATTGCTACTGCGCTAGAAGACAGTATGGGTATACACACAATTATTGTTACTATGCTAGTAGACAGTATGGGCACATACGCAGTTATTGTTACTGTGCTAGGACACAGTATGGGTACACACACAGTTATTGTTACTGCGCTGGGAGACGGTATGGGTACACACGCAGTTATTGTTACTGCGCTAGAAGATGGTTTGGGTATACACACACAGTTTACTGTCACTGCCCTTATTTTTTATAGGCTAACTGTCCCTCACAGTATCAGGCTCCTCTCCCTTCCCATCTGCACTGCCCTGAAAAGGACAATTATGAAATTTAGCTAAGACACTGACTGTTCCTATCTCCAGCTGCAGCATCTCCCTACCTAGCCTAACTAGCTGGAATGGCGACAGGACCTGTGACCCAACCTCTATACAGAGGCATCACATGTCCCGCCTGGCCAATTACTGGGCATGTCTGTGATGACTGTGGTCTTAAAGCTGGTTGATTGACTGCTGAGCAGGCAATCAACCAGTTTTAGAGATGAGCCGAACCCATGAAGTTCAGCACGGACTTATGGGGTATTTATACTGAAACCAGATAAAAAGGAGAGAAGTTGACTCAATCTTTGCATTGTGTGTATTAAGGAGAAGACTACTGTCTGAAAACTTGAGAACCAAAAGTGTGGAAAAATAATCTCAAGGTTGCAACCTCAAGTTTGCAACTCCATCTCCTGAGATCTTGATGTTCCTTTGTCCACAGTGTACAACATAATCAAGAAGTTTACAACCCATGGCACTGTAGCTAATCTCCCTGGATGTGGACAGAAGAGAAAAATTGCTGAAAGGTTGCAACGTAGGATAGTCCGGGTGGTGGATAAGAAGCTCCATTCAAGTTCAAAAGAAATTCAAGCTTTCCTGTAGGCTCAGGGTGCATCACTGTCAGTAGCAACTATCTGTCGAAATTTGAATGAAATGAAACACTATGGCAGGAGACCCAGGAGAACCTCACTGCAGACAGAGACATAAAAAAGCTAGACTGCAGTGTGCAAAAATGTACATGAGTAAGCCTAAATCCTTCTGGGAAAACATCCTGTGGACAGATGAGACCAAGATAGAGCTTTTCGGTAAAGCACATAATTCTACTGTTTACTGAAAATAGAATGAGGACTACAAAAGAAAAGAACACAGTACCAACAGTTAAATATAGTGGAGGTTCAAAGATGTTCTAGGGTTGTTTTGCTGCCTCTGGCACTGGATGCCTTGACTGTGTACAAGGCATTATGAAATCTAAAGATTGCCAAAGGATTTTAGGCCTCAATGTCAGGGCTCAGTGTCAGAAAGTTGGGTTTGTGTCCTAGGTCATGGGTGTTCCAGCAGGGCAATGATCTATGACCATGCTTCAAAAAGCACCCAGAATTGGATGGAAACAAAGAGCTGGAGAATTCTGAAGTGGCCAGCAATGAGTCAGGAGCTAAATCCCATTGAACACCTGTGGAGAGATCTTAAAATTGCAGTTGGTAGAATGCACCCTTCAAATATGAGACATTTGGAGCAGTTTTCAAAAGAACAGCGGTCCAAAATTCTAGTTGAGACGTGTAAGAAGCTTGTTGATGGTTATAGGAAAAGATTGATCTCAGTTACTGTTTCCAAAGGGTGCGCGACCAAATATTAAGTTCAGAGTGCCAGTAATTTTGTCTTGCCCATTTTGGAGTTTTGCGTGAAATTGTATCATTTTTGGAGTTTTGCATGAAATTGTATCATAGTGAGCTTTTTTGGCTGAGGCTCACTAAGTGGGGCCTTAGTCTAAAAGTACCTTCCTAAGATCTGGATATTGTTTGTAAAGTGTAAAATACTGCATATAATGCTATTCTCAACAAACTGTTATGTCACTTGGAGGTTAATACCAATTTGGTCAGGTAAAAGATTTTCTTTGACCATCAAAAACAAAGCTGGAAGTTAGTAAAGTGCTCTGTCGGCCGTCAATATTAATACCAATTAATGTCTGCTTAGGTGCATACATTAATACATTTACACCAATTACAGACATATATACCTGTATTAGAAATCAGGCTTGACTTTTTTGTCATTGCAAATACCCTAAAATATGCCTGCTGATGATTATTTTTAACAAGCATTATTAGTATAGTCAAGTATTTGTTTTAGCGGAAAAAACAGCAGTACACAATAGTCAAATTAGTGAAGGCATGTTTACACCATATTTAATTATTATAGAAAATTATTATTTTACAAATCACAAGTACTTGGGAAGATCTGCCAATGCTGTGTGACCAATGACAATTAAAACCCTGTTTGATATTTCCCTTTGTAGAAAAGTACCAGCTGGAACATTGGATACACTTGAAAAATGTTCAAGTTTAAACTTCCTGCCAGCTGGCTAAATGATTCAAACAAAACTTATTGCTTGGATGGCATTCAAATGATCACCGGTCCATCTGGTACACGGATATAATATAGAGAATGAAAATATCTTACATCTTTACATGTCATATGACATGTATATTAGTGTAAATAATTTTTTAAATTAAAAGTTGGATTTAATTTTTCAGAAATGAAAAACTTCTGTATAATAATGCTATATATTATTTTTTTTTTAAATGCATAATATTTGCATAATGAAATAAAACATTGAAGAGTAAGAAGCATATATTTTCTTTGGAAACTTTCTACTGTATCTATCCTCTCCAAGAATTTTATTGAGGACTCCAATTTCTTACAATACAAATTCAATACATTATTGAGACATGCAAGCAAAACTCTCAGTAAGTTACACTTTAAATTTTGACCACTGGGTTGTCACATATAGAATACATACAGTGGGTGAAAAAAGTATTGAATACCAATTTTCTAAGTAAATACAGTATATTTCTAAAGGTGCTATTGACATGAAATTCTCACCAGATGTCGGTAGCAACCCATCCAATCCACAGTGGCAAAGAAATCAAACCATAGATGTCCATAAATTAAGTTATGTGTAATAATGAGAAATGACACAAGGAAAAAGTAATAACCCTTTCAGTACCAAGAGTCATTGATGCCCCAGTGGTCAGGCCAAATTTAGCATTTTTACACAGCAATATATTTTGAATGGCTTTGCACATCCCAATTATTTTACCATGTTTTATTCAGGACACATAAGGCTTGAAATAACTAGCCTTATTTGTTAAATAAGTAGATTTTTTTTTTTTCGCTAGAAGTGGAAGAATGTGAAAAAAAAATTTCATTTTTCTTCTTTTACCTAAAACAAAATTGTTTTTATATATACTATTGCACATAAACATATTTAAAATCAGATTTTCTAGTTCTTCTGATTACAGGAGCTACACATTTATATAGTTTTTCAACAAAAAAAATAGGTTTTATATGGTTTTATATTTAGCATGGCTTTATTTTCTGGACCCCTAGTCCATGTGTAAATTAACCAGTAGTTTAGTATAGTAGAGGGCTGTAAACTGCTTGTGCTATCTATAGCTAGGCTCCCTGCTGAGACAGAGCAAACATCCAGGAAGAAGGTGATGGGAGGGGCTGGCAGGGGAGCAAGATCTGCTAGCACAATGTGAATGGGAAGTCTCTTTCACTTTACTATGATCACTATAAAGAGTTATATTTTGTAGATTAAAGTGATGATAAAAGTCCTAAAAGCTTCCCTTATCACAATGTAACTCCCAGACAATACACTCAGTTTGGAGATTCTGGCACTTATCACTTATCACTCCTACAGCAGTATTTGTAAATCACAGGTGTTTGACTTTAATTAACTTGACTGCAGCATGGGGCATCAGATAAAGAAACGTAAATAGCCAGATTAGCGAAGTCTAGGGTTTAAACACATGAAGAAAGAGAGGTGCAAAAAGCCACAAAAAGTCATCACACCATCTGAAATCTATCAGTAGTTAGAGAAATAGTGAATAATAATACTAAGAAGAATAGTAAAAAAAAGGTGGCACTTAAGAAACATTAAGACCTTTGCAACCTTATTGCAAATGGTTACATAAGAATTTATTAACTACTGAGAGTTCTAGTGAGCACTGTTGGGGCCGTAATCCGGAAGTGGAAAGAACATCATTTCACCATAAACCTGCCACAACAATGTGCTCCCCCAAGATTTTAGACAGATGAATGAAAAGAATTATCAGACGAGATAATCCAGTTATCCAAGAGCCAAGGACCACCTGAGGAGAGCTACAGAAAGACCTGGAATCAACAGGTACAATTGTTTTAAATAAAATAATAAGTAATGCAATCAACCTCCATGGCCTGTATGAATGCTCACCACACGAGACTCCATTGCTGAACAAGAAGTATGTTCAAACACGTTTAAAGTTTGCTCAACAATATTTAAACAAGCCTGTGAAAAACTGGGAGAATATAGTCTGGTCAGATCAGACCAAAATTTAACTCTTTGGATGCCATGATACAAACCATGTTTGGAGGCAAAAAAGTACAGCATATCACTCCAAAAACACCATACCATCAGTGAAGTTTGGAGATGGAAATATCATGGTGTGGGACTTTTTTTTCAGCATATGGTACAGGCAAACTTTATATAATTGAAGGAAGAATGAATGGACAAATATACTGAGACACTCTTGATAAAAATCTGCTGCCAACTACCAGGATGATGAAGATGAAATGAGGTTGGACATTTCAGCAATGATCCCAAACACACAGCCAAGGAAACTCTCAATTGGTTTTAGAGAAAGAAAATAAAGCTGCTAGAATGGCCCAGCCAATCACCTGACCTGAATCTAATAGAAAATCTATGGAAGGAAATAAAGTTCATAGAAGGAGCCCACTGACCCTTCAGGATGTGAAGAGTGTGTGGAAGAATGGACCAAAATCACACCTGAGCAATGCATGCAGCTAGTATCTCCATACTGGAGGTGTCTTGAAGCTGCCATCACCAACAAAGGCTTTTGTACAAAGTATTAAATAAATTTCAGTAAGCTTGTTTAATACTTTTTTCCCTGTGTCATTTCTAATTATTACTCATAGTTAGAATTTCATGTCAATAGCATCTTTAAATATATATTTACTTAGAAAATTGGTAACGTGTTCATTACTTATTTCACCCTCTGTATCTTCTGACAGAGTATTGCAAAATCATTTTTTTTAAAAGCTGGTCATCTTGTGACTATCAGTTCAGAATAAATTGAGCCAAGAGAAAAAGTATGAAAGAACATATCTGTGAGTATTATGTAAAAAAACAAGTACTTTTTTCAATTATAGACAATGTAGCTCCAGTTAATTTGCCTAATTTATGTGGTGTTGGCTTACATTACTTAACAGTTGATAAAGTGGCTAGTGTTACACAATGCCCATATCAAGTTAGATTTACACATGGCTGTTTTGTTGCAGAAACTTCTCAGATTGTCCCATTCATCAAAATAGAGCCTACAGAAGTGTATTTGCTTGCCATGCAAACATCCCAACCAAACAAATTGAATTGATTTTGATGGGGAGCCAATTTTGAAAATAAAATCAAAGATAAAGTACTCCAAGCAACAATTGAAAGGATGGCAACCCCTACATGAAAGTTATATAACAGCAAACCCAAACCATAACTTCGACCAATTAGATGATTAAGCTTATTTCAGAGTGATCCTTGTCCCTGACTATTTTTTTTTTTTTTTTTAGATCTCAGAGAAGATCTTTATCTTCCGGATAAAACTTTCAACAGAATATGGGACTAAAAGTAGTCTGCAGTAAACTTGCTTTGTGGGGAGCAGATGATGCCCCTAATACAGCTCAGTCTTTTTTGTTGAAGAAATCCAAACAAGGACTGGACATGTGCCCAGGAACTCTGTGAAGGAAGATCTTCTATCAGCAGAACATCACTGCCATCTTCGATTCCTCCTGCTCCATCTTGCCTCAGGGGCATCTCCCCCCAAAGTCTGATACATCTGAGACCCCAGCGCTGTTACTTCCCACCTTTACCCGGAGGCCCTGCTATCTTGGATTTTTGGAGCGGCGCCGACTTCCTCTAATACTGCAGCCTGCTAGAGCCTCCTCCACACCCCTCATATACTTACCTGCCAGCATCCTCTTCAGCGCGATCCCCGCTCTGCTGCTCTCCTGTCTGGAGCTGCTAGAAGCCGTCATACCACTGGTCTGTCCTGCCTGTTGATGCCATCTTGGTTCCTACTCCAGGAGGAAGCCTGCCACACAGAGGAGACACCTGTAGGTGAAAACAGGCCCTGGCATTTCATCTGGCTTCCTGCTCCCTCCCTGACATCCTCCTCCATTGCCTGATCTCTACCAGGACTTGGGACAGGGCTACCTAGTTCCCTCCATCTCTGCTAGAACAGACTGTTAAAGGCCTGCTGCTCCACTTCCCTTAACGACTGTCTAGCTGTGCACCTCCTGAGTACATTCCTCTGGGCCACTCACACTGTCCTAGCCTCTGCGGGGGGGGGGGGGCCTTGAGAGCTAAACCTCGACCCTCTGACCTACCACGAGACATTATATGCCGTCTCTTTTGCTCCAGGATCCGTGACGCATTGTTATGAACAAATGCAGTACCGAGACAGATAGTAAGTTATAGAAATCAGACACCCCTGCAAACTATGGTAAACAGTGCTGAGCCTCCTGCGCCCTCCCAACCAAGCCGAAACTAACCTCCATAGGTTTTCACCAGAGCTCCTGATAGTGGAGATGGACTTTGCTGCTTCCTTTGGCTAGAGTAGCAGCAGCCGAGAGAGTGCAGGATACATAGCACACTACAAGTCACAACAGGCCCAGAAATCTGAAACCACTCACCTGAACAGGTTACTAAGGTTGATGGTGAATCTGGAAGTGGAGCAGTAGCAGAAAGCTGGTTCCAGGCAGTGGCAGGGATAAACGATAATCATGGTCGTGCAGTCCTAGTCAGCAACGAGAAGTATCGCGGGCCGGGTCGGTATCAGGAGGTCAGTGTACAGGATGTACAGAATCGCCGGGCAGAAATGAAGTCAGGAAGCGGGAGCAAGTAGTCAGACACCAACAGTAACGAGGTGAAGATCCAGAAAGCTAACACCCAGAGAACTGAATAGACAGCGGTGCAGGAGCGGTGGAGGTACACAGAAATAGGTTCGGGAGCGAAAGGACAATTAACCCTTAAAGAGACAAGCGCAACTACCGGCACGTGTAAGGAAAGGAGCGGCTACCTAACAGCGCAACTGTAAAGGTGCCGGCTCCAGTCCGAACACGCATCCTTAAAAAAGCTAGGGAAAGAGACCCCTACACTTTCCAGGACTCTGCTCTCCGTTTTTTCCAGGACCTCTCCACTGTCACCCTAACCAAGCGACGCACCATGAAACCACTCACACCCTCCGTGATAAAAAGGTTCCCTACAGATAGCTATTTCCGTTTGGTCTCTCTTTTCAACTGGATTCTAGAAGTTATGTTGTTAGACATCACTGTGACCTTCCGGAGGTCCTCTCTACCCTAGGATGCTCGGACTTGCCGGTTCTTGATTGGGCTTCCGTTCGGGGTCTTACTCCACTGCCTTCCATCACCCCCCCCCCATTCTGTGGGAGGTCGCTGGCTCGAGCAGGAGTTCCAAGGCCCGCAAGAAGTCCAGCAAGTTAACTCCAAAGAGAATGCTGATGCACACAACCTAATTTTAGCAGGTCAATATTTTTAGCTCAAGTTCTTCTGTTGGTAACTTTTACTATTTTGCCTGCTGTTCCTTAACTTGTCTTACCACTGTTACTGTTGACACGGTTCTTTAGATGTTTATGTATTCTGCTCATGGCCCAGGGCAATTGCCCTCCTCCATGTGCGTCCTTTTTTTCCATGCCTGGTTTCCCTGGGGTCGGCCCCAGTGCCACTCCACTGGTTCTGCCCCCTGTTGACCCTCTGATTTGGTCGTCACGTGTCTCTCATGTATTGCTTCAGCTCTGTTACTCCCCCCTCCAGTTTATGCTTTCTTCTTGCGGTGGTTTTCAGCATAGCTGTAGCCGATGACCCGGCTATTTCATTGTTGTCTATACTGCTCTCCATTGTTCCTTTCAAGGTCCCACTCCCCACTTCCGCTCCTTACTCGGTAGGCCACACTACATTACTCTGGACTCATGGTCCCCCCCCCCCTTTTCTTAATGGGTACACTTAAAATTACCTCGCTTAATGTACCACCCAGAAGAGAAGTCAAGTCTTTAGCCTGTTACATAAATACCACTCAGATGTTGTATTTCTCCAAGAAACCCACTTTCTCCCGCAGCATATTCCCTCTCTCTCTCTCTCCCACATGATTTTCCCTCTCTGTTACCATAGCTCATACTCTTCAGCTTCTAGGGGTGCCAGCATAGCTTTCCGGAGACATGTGCCTTTTCAGCTACGTCAGATTCACTCTTTACCTTTGTTAACATATATGATCCAAATTCGAGGCAGGTGCCATGGCTCCTCTGGGTTCTGGAGGAGGTGATGAATTTTGTTGAAGGTAATTTCATACTTTGCGGTGACTTGAACGTTGCCCTTGACCCTGTTGTTGAATCCTCCTCTGGATTGTAAGCCTGCTCCTCTGCCCTGCTCAGGCGGCTTCTCATCGGCCTTTCAAGGCCGCACCTTCTGGATACATGGAGGACCCTCAACCATGCCTTGAAAGACTTTACATTTTTCTCTCACATACATCAATCATATCGCAGACTTGATTACATTTTTAGAATCCAATCACAGGACCAACGAAAAGATCAGCGCTTGCCAGCAGAGGTTCAATGGGTAATATCTTCCTGGTTGTTTGTTACAGCTGATCCAGCTAAACAATTCCAGAATTACTACCATTCCCTATACAATCTGGACTCCCCCTCCTCTGGTTTAGACAGCCCTTCCCTGATCCGTGACTTCCTAGACTGCCTACATCTCCCACAACTCTCAGGCATGCAGAAATCTACCTTATCCGCCCCTTTCACTGAGCAAGAACTGAGAGAGGACCTTTCTTCTATCCCTTCCGGCAAAAGCCCCGGCCCTGACCAGTTCCCTATCTCCTACTACAAAAAACTTCAAGATATCTTACTCTCCAAATTTCTTGACTTCTGTAACTCCCTACTGTTGGGTCATCTTGGCCTGCACAATCTCTTGAGGCACATGTCTCTATCATCCCCAAGGAGGGTAAGAATCTGAAGTTATATCCTTGCTTAACTGTGATTTGAAATGGTCTGCCAAGCTGCTCACCAACAGAGTCTCTAAACTCCTCCAGTCCTTAATAGGCCCAGAGCAGACTGGGTTCGTGCCTGGGAGGGAGGAGAAATTCAATACTTCTTGGCTAATTCACCTAATATACGTGGCAAAGAGTAGAAATGTCCCTCTTGTCCTCATAGGTTCCGATGCTGAGAAGGCATTTGACAGGGTCAGTTGGACATTTATGAGAGCAGTGTTGGAAAAATTTAGCGTCCCCCCCCCCTGCATTTATCATGGCGATTTTTTTTGCTTTATGCCTGCCCCACTGCCCATGTCAAAGTCAATGGATCTCTTTCTGAGCCTTTCAGTATTAATAACGGTACCCGACAGGGTTGCCCTCTGTCCCCGGCCCTCATTCATTCAACCCTCATTCAAAAATTAAGACAGACACCCTCTATCCAGGGTATCAAAATTGGCGATTTCCACCACAGCTGCCTTCCCAGATGACTTAGTATTCATTCTCTCTAATCCCTCCTCTGCTATTCCTGAAGCTCTCCGTGTATTCGCCCATTTCGGACAAGTGTCCAATTTCAAGATTAATTTTGATAAGTCCAAAATACATACTGTTAACGCTCCTCCCAGCTCCCTCCAATATTTGAAATCCTCCACTCCCTTTCTTTGGCCCTTACGCGCTATTAAAGTACTGTGAGTCAAAATTCCTGCAGACCTGTCCCAGATCCTTATCCTTGTTTTATTAGAATGGCACTTACTTCCCGCTCCCTACCAGTGGTCACTCTGGTCTTCTCGCTTACCAGGGGTACCATTCGGGTCTGGCAGGCCTTTTCAGCTTCCCTCTGCCCCTGCACACACCCCTCCCCCAGACTTCCTTTAGGTCTTTTCACTAGCTGGCAGTCCTCTGCCCCTCCATACTTACACTTTCCCTGCACCCAAGTCCTCCACATTCCCCTCTGCACTTCATTGTTGGAGGTGGACCCACCTCCTCTGCTATCTCTCTTGTCTGAGGGAGATCGCCATACCTTGTCTTTCCGCCTCTCCTATAGATTCTTCACCCACTCTGTCTCTCTTCTCTCGAGGGACCTTAACTGGTTTGAGAAAATCCCTGACTCTAACAACCCCGGACTAGATCTATATCTCACTTATATATAACTGTTTAATCTCACACCCCCTTCCCTTAAAACCATACTTTGTTGGTGAATGGGAAAGGGAGCTGGGTCTCGTATTCTCATCCTCTGATGTCAAGCATATCCTCTTATGTTCCCATGGTTTCTCCAGGTGAGTCAAGATTCAGGAAAATTCATTTAAGTTGCTTACCAGATGGTATAGATCCCCAGTTTTTCTCCATAGGATTGACTCTTCTATCTCCGATCTGTGCTGGCGTTGCAGCCTCTCCGAAAGGTCCCTCTTGCACATCTGGTTTACCTGCCCTAAAATTCGTCCTTTCTGGGAGGCGATTGAGGGAGAGATCAAGTCCATATGTCATGTAGATTTAAAACTACGCCCTGAAACCATTTTCCTTTGGGCCTCCTCTCCTGACTTCTCCCTCAGAAAGTCCTGCCTTATTACTTGGTTAATCCAGGCAGCCAAACTATTGATCCCTCTGAGGTGGTGCGAGACAGACCCCCATTCCATTCCTCAATGGAAGGAAAAGGTTAACCAACCTTACAGGTTTGAAGAACTTTGCAGCTGGGAACTTCCTGTTAGATCTAGCTTTCTCTCTACCTAGGAACCTTGATACCTCCATACTCCCTGAGATGCTTAGTCTCCCCCCTTCCCCCTCTATGGCTTCTATAAGTTTTTGCTCAACTACTTAATTTTATATGGACATCTCTTGTGTTGTTTGTGCCTACTATACACCGACCCCCCCAACACAACCGCCCCAACCGTCTGACCTCCCCCCATGTCCCCCCTTTTTCTATTTTTGATATTCTTTGCTGACTCTTATTTTTCTACAGATGTTATGGTATTGTTTACACTACATTGTCTGTACGTTTTCTTGCCATATCTGATTGTCTCTTTATGTTATTCTTTTATTGGAAAAATAGTAAATAAAACTTGAAAAAAAAAAAAAAAAAGAAATCCAAACAAATCTTTCTAGCCTTGTTGAAATGAACAAAGACAAGTTTAGATTCCATATTATATTTTGCACTGGCAGTTGCTTTTCTCTGACTAGACTACCCCATGGCCAAGACACTAATGCATCATGCTTCATGCTCTGCATCCCTCAGTGCATCCTGCTCTTCAAGGGAGAGAGATTGCCACTTGGAGCAGAACTGCCATATGTTAAGACAGCAGAGAGAGCCCAGTGCTCAGAAGATAAAACAGAGATGCTGACCCTGGTACTATTGCCAGGGTTTCTGACCCCTGATATAGCCTAACATTTCCTATGCCTCCCATATTATATCATTATTTGCATTATCATAGCAATAAATATACTAACCATATGATGATTGCATATTACAAGTAAGTTAAGCAACAGTACTCAGTGTTAAGCAGCAGATGCAAATACGATTTTAGGTTATATAAATCACTTGTAAGACCATATCTAGAATGAGGACTTCAATTTTGAGCTCATTATTCTAAAAAGGATATAGAAGAGCTAAAGAAGGTTCAAAGGCAGTCAACTAGATTATTTTATGGGATGAAAGGTTTTTCTTATAATGAGAAGCTACAAAAATTAGGCTTGTTCAGCTTGGTAAAAAGACACCTTAGAGGTATATACATAGCCAGTACAAAGGAATTGCATATAATTTACTCAATCCAAAAAGTGTGCAAAGGACCGGGGAACATTCTTTATGAGTTGAGAAAAATGCAGATTGGGCAGCCATATAGAAAAAAAAAAAAAATTATGGAATTCCCTACCCTTAAAGGTAGTAATGGCAGCTACCATATCAGCATTTAAAAAGGGTGATATAAGGATTTATTCTGATTGCCAAATTTGGTAGTCACACTGATCGTGGGCATTAAGGCCCTAGTGCCTCAATCAAAGCTGACCGAGACTGGGGCCGGTGTTCTGTTGCTATGACAGCCGGGAGCCTATTGACAGCTCCCAGGCTTGTCTGCCATACATTTGTATGGCAGTCTAGTTTATGAAGCTTGTCATACAAATGCCGATATTTTGCAATGCATTGCAAAGCATTAGCATTGTAATGCATTGCATTAGTTATCAGACTGCCTAGGGTTCAAGACCCCTAGGGGGTCTAATAAATTAAATTAAAAAAAATTAAAAAAAGGAAAGAAAATTATAAAAACCCAAAAATCACCCCCCCTTTCTCTAGAATACATATAAACGTTACCAATTACAGTGAAAAACATACACATTAGGTATCCCTGTGTCGGAAAAGGCCCAGTCCACAAACTTATAAAAGCAGGAAAAAGCAGCAGGCAAAAATTTTTTTTTTTTTTTTTTTCACAGTTTCGCCTCTGCTAAAAATTTGAATAAAAAGTGGTCAAAACAATAGACACTCCCCAAATGATATAACTAAAAACTAAACCTGGCCCAGCAAAAAAAGATGCCCTATTCATCCCTGTACACGGAAATGTAAAAAATGAATGAAGAATATGCCGACTTTAAAAATTTTTAGTTTTAGATTAAAGTTTTTTGTTAGGGGGTTAAAATGTATATAAAACTAGGGGGCGGGCCTAGCTGTGGACTGCAATGGCCGCATAGTCTCAGAGCTCTTGGTCTGAGTCTAACACAGCGACATTATAGGCGACGAGCCCGTGGCCTTTGGGCACAGAATTTTACAGCAAAAAGTGCCTTACCTTCGGGGATGCCGAGAAGGAAAAAGTCGGCGGTGAGACCGCATAAAATCTCGGATTTCTATTTCCCCCATGGGGGGGGGGGAGGACCAGCATGGAGAAGGCCCGCGCCTGGAAACAGAATCTAGGGCCTCGACTCCACCGCGCGACCCTCCGGAGGAAACAAGCGCTCTCTCCGCTCACAAGAGAGCGCTCTCAGCTCCATCCTTACCGCAGCTGCTGGACGGCGCGGCCGCAGAGCTACCTGGGCCTTCTCCCCGGCAGGCCGGGGCCTATAATGGAAGCGGGCCTCCGCAGGTCGGCGCTTCGGGATCTGTGGGCCTATCCGGCCTGGAGACACACCAGTCGCCTACCGCCAGCCCGGCTAAGCAGAGACCAAGACTCCAGGATAGCGACTCCCAGGATGGCGAGGTGAGCAACAATGTGCAGCCTACCCCCCCACCCACTGATTTTTTTGCAGAAATCCCAGAGACAGAGAACCCACTCACTGAGGCCTCTATGAAATATATGCTCATGGCTTTCTGCAATTCATTAAAAACGGACATGTCTCTTATGGTAAAGCCATTAGATAGAGATATTCAGGAACTGAAAAACCGTACAGTTCATGTTGAATCCAAAATGGCGGAATTTGCGACATCACACAATGCATTAATAGATGCTCACTATGAGATGGAGTCGGATGTGTCGTTTTTGAAAGCTAAAGTAGCAGACTTAGAGGATCGCTCACGGAGAAATAATCTGAAATTTAGAGGAATTCCGGAGTCGGTCTCCGCGAATAATTTGACGACGTTCCTCCAAGATCTGATCCGCTCGCTCCTACCGAATCTTACAGAGATGGATTTAATTATTGATAGAGCTCATAGAGTCCCCAAGCCATCTCATCTAGATGAAGCAATACCCAGGGATGTTCTTGCTAAAATCCATTTTTATCGCACCAAAGATCTGGTTTTGATGACTTCCCGAAAGCTGGGGCACTTACCTGAACCATATCACAAAGTATCTATTTACTCGGATCTATCAGCCACGACACTGCAATTGCGGCGGCAATTCATCCCTATTACAGCAGCTTTACGCCAGCACCAAATTTTATACAAGTGGGGATTTCCGATCCGTGTGATCATTACCCGAGACAACACGGTGCATGTCGTTAAAACTTTGGAAGAAGGAAATCGTCTGCTTCACAAATGGAACATTCCGATTGTCGAGATACCACCCAAACAACCACCTGGTCCTGTGTCGGATGGTTGGCACCAAGTGAGGGCCCAAAGACGTCCACGCAAAGGGCTACAAAGCTAAAGACTCACCTTTTCTTGGATTTCGTATGTCCACTGTCGTTGAACTTATCCCCCCAGGATTACGACAGCCGCTGGTCCGCTGTACCATACTCTTTTTTTTTTCTCTTTGTTTGGTTTTGCCACGAAGGTTTACCCATTGGTTTTGTAATTTGCATGTTTTTTTTTTTTTTTTTATTACTGGTTCTGGCACATTGGGCGTAGTGAACATGAAGAGTGGAGACAGTTTCTCTTCAAGCCAACAGTGACACCTACTGGTATAAGTGGTTGTGGTAAGAATCTCAAAGCATTTCTAACTGTGTATCATGGTACTTAAGATTATGTCCATGAATGTCAGAGGTTTGAACTCCCCTCAGAAAAGAGCCAATTTATGGCGTGAGGCCCGAGGGCAGAACTGTGACATTCTTGCACTACAAGAGACACATCTTTTAAGGGCAGACGCTTTTCGCATTAATCACCCAGCATACCCACATGTGTTTCATGCTCACTACTCCTCAAAACGCAGGGGCACATTGATTGGAATAAAGGACTCGGTAGCGTTTCAATTGTTATCTCAATACGCTGACCCGGGAGGGCGATTTGTTATAGTAGTATGCATTATTAACAATGTCACCTATACGCTGGTATCAGCCTATGCCCCAAATAGGAAACAGGTGGCATTTCTAGGGAGACTAGTGAGGGCGGTAGGAAAGAGGAAGCAGGGATGTTTAATATTAATGGGAGACTTCAATATGGCCCCGAACCTGCAAGTAGATACCACGTCTGGTATACTAACACGTCACCCCTCCTTATCACAGGCTATATGGCGCTATGAACTATTTGACATCTGGCGTATCTTGCATAATTCTGAAAGAGATTATACGTATCATTCCACGGTACATAATAGCTATTCACGAATAGACTTGTTCCTGGTTGAGCAATCTAGCATTCCCCTTGCTAAGCAGTCCGAGATATCTCAAATAACTTGGTCAGACCATGCAGCGATAACCCTGTCCATAGCTGAAAAATACGAAGCTGCTAGAACATATCTGTGGAGGTGTAGTGACTTTTTAATGTCACAGCCAAAGTTAAAAGTAACGTTAGAAAATGACTTGAAGGAATTCTTTCAGATTAATGCCCCCTCTGCTCCTGGCCCTGAAATATTGTGGAATTCTCACAAGGCCTTTATTAGGGGAACGTTTATTCGCCTAGGGCATATTGAAAAGAAAAATAGGATGGCAGAAATAGATCGTCTGCTCCGTCAGATAAGAATTATAGACACCAGCAATAAACAATTTCCGTCTCACTCACGTGCAACGGAATTAATAGCTTTACGCCAGCAGTTAACTGCTTGCCTATTGCATAAATATGAGAAAAACCTGAAAAAGATTAGAGCCACATATTACTCTCAATCTAACAAGGCGGGCAAACTTCTAGCATCCAAGCTGAAACAAAAGCAGGCAAAATCCAGGATTCCATTTATGTATAGCAAGGATGGTACATACAAAATCTATGACCCTATTGGCATTGCTAACGCCTTTAAACATTTTTATGAAGGCCTTTACAACCTAGCGGACAACTCCTCGACAGTCCCCCCGACAACCCAGGATATTGAACGATTCCTCAAGGCGGCTCAACTACCCACACTCACGGAGTCACAGCTGGACTCCTTGAACGCGCCTATTACCTCAGCAGAATTATTATCCATCATTAAATCACTGCCATCACATAAGTCTCCGGGCCCTGACGGCCTTACTAATGAATATTATAAATGCTTTTTCCCAGCCCTGATGAGCCCGCTGCTGTCATTTCTGACGGCCGTGGTTGATTCTGGGGTCATCCCAAAAGAAAATCAAGAAGCCCTGATAGTTACGTTGCCAAAGCCTGGCAAACCCGCCACTAGCCCCCAGAACTTCAGACCAATATCGCTATTGAACACAGATTTAAAAATCTACGCTAAATTAATAGCGAGCCGACTGGCACTCTGTCTCCCAAGTTTGATAAATTATGATCAAGTGGGATTTGTTAAAGGGAGACAATCATATGATAATACCAGACGTATATTGAATATAATACACCATGTCGACTCTAGAAAGGAAAAGGCGGTGATCCTTGCATTGGACGCAGAGAAGGCGTTCGACCGCATTTGCTGGTCGTATGCCTTTTCGGTGCTTAGAAGTATGGGGTTTTCTGGAGCTATCTTGAGAGCGATTGAGGCGTTATACTCAGCACCTTCTGCGAAGGTGTTCACTAACGGAGTAGTCTCGGATCCATTCCTCATTACGAATGGGACCAGACAGGGGTGCCCCCTATCACCCCTGATATTTGTTCTTTCTATAGAGCCTTTAGCCCAAATACTCAGATTGGACCCGAGAGTGGGAGGCATTGACATAGGAGGTAAATCTCACCTTATATCATTATATGCTGATGATATTATCCTCACTCTGTCTAATCCGCAACTATCTATTCCTCATCTTATGGACACTATTAGTACTTTTGGGCAATTATCATTTTATAAATTAAACATGGCCAAATCACAGGCATTACCTTTCAATGTCCCTCCACCCTTGCTCCAGCATCTACAATCGACTTATGATTTTGATTGGAGGAAGGACAGTGTTCAGTATTTGGGGATACAGGTGACAACATCATTAGGAACCCTCTACAAAAGTAACTGTATCCCAATGTTAAAAATATTGCAAGAAGAGACCGAACGAATGTCTAAAATGGATGTTTCTTGGATAGGACGGGTAGCGGCTTTTAAGATGCTGCTATTGCCTAGACTATTGTACTTGTTCCGTACGCTCCCAATATCCATTCCGGTTTCCTTTTTTGAGACAGTACAAAGGGTGATTTCAAAATATGTGTGGAATGGTAGGAGACCTAGAATCAATAAAAGCTTTTTATTTAAGCAACGAGAGGCAGGAGGGTTGGGAGTACCAGTGGTGAGGAATTACTATATAGCATCACTGGTCACTCAGTGTGCAAGGTGGAAGTCAATAGATACCTCGGTTCCATGGCTACATATAGAGCAGGCGTTTATATCTCCCCTAAAGTTGGAAGATGCGCTGTGGCTGCCCTTCTGGAACATTCCGGCTCCGGGATCCTTCTCCCCAGTCATGTGCTCTTTGCTAATGGCATGGAAGCTAATCCATGGGAAAGCAAACCCAGTGAAACATTTTCATATTACAGAAATGCCTCTGTCATTGATGGCTTGGATGATTGATGGCATGGGAGTCTCGGGTTGGGAATTGAGGGGGATCACGCAGATTTCTCAACTATACTCTGACTCTAATCAGCCTATACCGTTTGTGGATCTTAGACAAAAATACGGAATCCACGTAGGCGATTTCCTTAAATATTTTCAGATATGGCACTTCATATCTAAACACCCTGTGACGACCCTGCCCCATAGCGGTTCACTTTTTGCTTGGTTGTCGACCAATGTGAGGGGATTACGATTTCTTTATGATAAAATGGATGGAATTTCGACTTTTACTAGATCCACTCCGTTCCGTTGTTGGGAGAGAGATTTAGGAATGGTCATTACTCCAGACGACTGGCAACGAACGATTAAACTGATCCATCTGTCTTTAAAATGTAGCACCCACATAGAGACAGCAATGAAGGTCACTTTATGGTGGTATAGAACTCCATCTACTTTGCAGTTAGCGTATCCCTCCATGTCTGGGAATTGTTGGAGGGGATGTGGAGACAGAGGAACCCTTCTTCACATTCTGGGAACTTGCCCTATAATTCGTGGTTACTGGGAGAGTGTCTTCGAAATGCTCTCTGAATTGTTTGATGTACGTCTCCCTCCTACTGCACATATGGCGATTTTGCTACTTGGAATTCCCGGAGAACTGAATAGGCATAAGCAACTTATTTGTAAAATTCTAACGATGGCTAAACTAATGTTGGTACAGAGATGGAGGGCAACAGCCTCCCCGCCTATGTCGGCCCTGTTACTAGCCATTAACAACACATATTCTTATGAAAGGGTGATCGCAGTGGGTAATTACTCGTTTCATAGATTCGAAATAATTTGGGATGCGTGGATACATTCTAGATTTGTCACGTAAAAAGAATTGAATGGTATTTGAAACCCAATAGAGGAAGTTGGGACAAAATAGAGAGGGATATGAAGCTCGCCAACCCCGTCGAAAGGGGAACTGGGGAGGAATAGCCAATGTCGCGTGTACGAGTCAAACGTCCTCTGCACAATTAAACATCTCATGTAGAAGAGAAAACTGTTTACGGAGAATACACCCTAGAGGTAGATATCCACAGCCTAATATATGTGCCTATATGTTATTACTAATGTTCACTTTAAAAGTAATCTTTATATTTGGTTTTAAAGATATGCGGTTCTAAGAATATATCTTGAAACTGTATTACAATGTATATTAACTGTACATCGCAATATCTACTCATTTTGTTCTTTGTTTTTGTATTTTGAAAAATTGAATAAAAAATATTGAAACTAAAATGTATATAAAACTATATAAATTTAGTATCCCCAGATTCTTACTGAAACATAGAATAAAGGTGACATGCACTTTTTCTCCAATTCCCGATTCAGATTTTTTTTCTAGCTTCCCAGTACATTGTACAGAATTGTAAATAGTACCATTATGAAGAACAGGTTGTTGCACAAACAATAAGCCCTCATGTGGCTCTGTGAATTGAAAAACAAAAAAATGGGGTTTGGAAGGCAGGGGGAAAAACCAAAAATTTCTCCGGTGGGAAGGAGTTAACTATGTAACTATACACATGATATTAACCCTTTCCCGACATCCGCCATAATAGTATGTTGGGTATTTAAATATGGCGGCCGCTCAGGAGCCGATCATTTACCCCCCCCCCCCCGGTGCCTCGGTCAAAGCTGGATTTTATTTAGGGGTGTCAGAGTACAGAAGGCTGAATACTTTTGCACATCACAATTTTCAGATTTTTATTTGATTAAATCTGTGGCGGAAAAGTAACACTGCTCATCAATCACCCTGAACACACCATCCCCACTGTGAAACATGGTGGTGGCAGCATCATGGTGTGGGGATGCTCTTCTTCAGCAGGGATAGGGTCAGAGTTGATGGGAAGATGGATGAAGCTAAATACAGGGCAATCCTGGAAGAAAACCTGTTGGAGGCTGCAAAAAAACTTGAGACTGGGAAGAAAATTCACCTTCCAGCAAGACAATGACTGTAAACATATAGCCTGGAGAAGAGTGACGTTCAAGTTGATAGTAGTATAATGTTGTACCGTGTTAGCCATTGAAAGTAGTGGCTAGCACGGTACAACATTATACTAACATATAGCCTGGGCTACAGACCTAAATTCCATTGACCATCTGCTGCAAGACATGAAAATTGCTGTTCACAGATGCTCTCCATCCAATCTGGCTGAGCTGGAGCTATTTTGTAAATAGTCTCTAGATGCGCAAAGCTGGTAGAGACATACCCCAAAAGACTTGCAGCTGTAATTGCAGCCAAAGATGGCTCTACAAAGTATTGATATAGGGGGGCTGAATACTTTTACACATCACACTTTTCAGATTTGTATTTGATTAAAACCATGTATCATTTTCATTTCACTTCACAATTATCTGATACTTTGTGTTGGTCTGTCACTTAGGGTGAATTAACAGTTGCCATGTATGAGGATGCCAACATGTTGTTGGGGCGGGAGTGTGCAATAAATGCAGACCGTCATAGGAGAGAGCAGCAGTGGAGGAAGTGTCAGCCATGTTTCTCTGATCCCAAGAAAAAAATCATGAGAAATGAAGAGAGTTTATATCATAATTAATGGACATTCCACAGTGCACCGGAAAGGGGGGATGCAGGAGGGACAGGAGCAAGAAAGACTGATGTTAGATTTAACGGGTCCCTTGTGTTAGTTATGTGGTAAGAAGGAGAAGATCTCACAGTAGGGATGTGCTGAGGTGGTCCAGGTAGGTCCGTAGATACTGGGGTAGCAGCAGTAGCGGCTGCCACAGGGCCCGGGACATTAGGGGGCCCTGATATTTTTTTTTTTTTTTTTTTTTTTAATAGGCCGTTACCTTGTGAAGTAACACCAGCAGGCAACGTGCCCTATTTACTTACTGATCCCCGCTCCTGCTCACTTCTGCGGAAGCAGAGACGGCTGTGAGCAGGAGCGGGGATTGGTAAGTAAGGCCGTGGGCCGCGAACCCCACAAACACTGCTATCATTATACTCCGGGGTCTTTTCAGACAGAGGGTACATAAAAAACACTGTTACTTACCTCTCCTGTGCAGCGGCAGTCTTCGGGCCTGTTTGGTGACATCATTATGTGTTGCGACACCAGCCTGGCTCACGCGAGATCAGGTTCAACATTGAAGATGACCGAAGTGTCGGGCAGAGTGCACCAGAGCCAGAAAGAGGTAAGTAACATTGTTTTTTTTTGTTTGTATCCTTCCCTGGGTCTCCGATCATTATACTCTGGGGTCTGAAAAGACCCCAGAGTATAATAATTGTTCATGGGTGGTCCACAATGGGGCATAATACTGTGTGCAGGGGCCACTATGCTGCATAATACTGTGTGCAGAGGCCACTATGGAGAATAACACTGTGTGCAGGGGCCACTGTGGGGCATAATAATGTGTGCAGGGACCACTATTGGGCATAATACTGTATGCAGGGGCCACTATGCTGCATAATACTGTGTGCAGGGGCCACTATGGGGCATAATACTGAGTGCAGGGGCCACTATGGGGCATAATACTGTATGCAGGGACCACTGTGGGGCATAATACTGTGTGCAGGGACCAGAAATGGGGCATAATACTGTGTGCAGGGACCAGAAATAGGGCATAATACTGTGTGCAGGGACCACTATGGGGCATAATACTCTGTGCAGGGGCCACTATGGGGCATAATAGTGTGTGTAGGGGCCACTATGGTGCATAATAGTGTGCACAGGAATGTGGTTTGTGGGGGGGGGGGGTTGGAACGGGCGGTCTAGTGGGGGTTGGGTGCAGTGGTTTGGGGGGGGGGGCCCCATGTGAAATGTTTGCCTTCGGCCCAGCCATTCCTAGTTACGCCACTGGGTCCAGGATTAGGAGTTATGTTAGCAAAAGTAAGGAGAAGCAGGGAGAGGGATAGCAGGTGTGAGTAGGAGATAGTATGAGTTGGTTGTGTGTTTCTGGAGCAGAAAGCTTGCAGGTTTGTGAGTAGCTGTTACTGACACTGGTGGTTTGGGGTAGAAGAGTCACTTTTAGTAGTAGGAAAAGAACAAAAGTGATTAGGGTGGTAAGCATTCTTGATTATTTAGTTGTAGTTTTGCAGTTACCTTCAATTCCCTTCTGGCCTAATTCTGGTCTATGCACTTAAAGAGCTGCACTTGAGGATATTGCACTGAACTGACCAAGGCCACCACTGACCTCTACACTTAGATTTATACTAGCAAGCACTAAATTAATTGTATGTGTTATGGGAATAGGGGTGGGAATACATGGATATAGAATCAAAGACAGGGAAAGGATCACCAAAAAATCTCATAAAGAATGTGGTAGGTGTTAGAGAAGATCTGAACCTAAACAGGAAAGAAATAAAAAAAATACCATTAAAGATTATCTGTTGCAGAAGAGAGAATAAGTGCAGTAGAAGACTGTGTTAATAAAAGTCAAAAGGATCTAAAGGAGATAACTTCAAATTGTCAATATCTGCACAATAAAGTAAATGAACTAGAAGAAGGTATAGAAAGTATATTCTGAATTTGCATCTGTATTGGCATTTCTGAAAATATGGAAGGAAAAGTCTGTGCTGGTTTCATTCTGAAATGGCTGTTAATGTATATTGATCAGGCTTTCTCCTCTGACATCTACTCTATTGAATATGCTCACAGAGTTCCCATTAGATCTTCCGTGCCTCGGGCTACATCAAGAACTATTTTCGTTAAATTCCTGAGTTCAAAAGACAGATATTGTTAAAGGAAAGAAAGAGAAGTGGAAAATCTGCTGTTTGATGGAGTTAAGATTATGCTATATCCTGAGTACTCAGTAGAGACTCAAAAAAAATCACTCAAATATGGTTAAAAAGAGGCTCACTGCAGCACAGACCCACTATGCCTTGATGTTTCCTGCAAAGTTAAGAGTGTACAGAGCAGAGATACTGTACATTTTTTTTCTTAACCCTAATGAGGCCTTGGACTTGTTTGTTCTGGAGGGAGGATGAGTTGCAGGAAGTTATAGGGATATAAATCCATGGGACATTGCAAAATAGCATTGATATCACCTCCCATTATCAATCAGAAGCATACTTGCCATTTAACTCCTTATATGCTCTGGTCAATGCTGACCACGGCAGCTAAGTTGTTTTACAGAAAAAAAGTACAGACTTTTTTCCCCCCTGTTAATGAAAAAAAATACATAACGGTAACAAACCCTAAAATAATATTAGTATTTTATTTATTCTACATGATAAACTCCATAAATCGAAAAAAATTAAGATGCCAAAATTGATGTTTTCACCTCTCAAAAACAAAAATAAAAACTGATCAAAAAGCCATATGTGCCCACAAAATACAAGCTGTCGTAATGCTACATTGAAATAAAATTTTAAAAGTTATGAAAGATAAAATATTACTGGTATAAGGCTAAAATGTGTTGAAAATGTGTTGACTAGGAAGTGAAGGAAGTTGGCTTCAGATGGGGGCAGTGTGGCATTATCAGACATACACAGTACAGTTAGTACTGTGTGCTGAGGCTGAGGAGAAAGATGTCTGCCAACTAGTGGGGGCAGAGCTGAGTAGAAGTTAGTAGCAGCAGATAGTGAAGCCCGTTGATAGAAAGCAATGCCCCTAAAGCCCTTTTCTTCTCATTTGCATAGGCATTAAAGGATAATTTTTACATGAATGAAGTACCGGTCCTGAATAAGAAATACATAATTGTGAACTGTTCTGACAGCCCTAAAAGGTACTGGGATTAGTTTAAATCTTAATTTTGTGCTGACAGACTCCCTTTAAAATGCACATAAGGTAAGAGATTTATAGTAAAGTAACCTTCACAAGGCACCCAGAAGCCATTGCGACCAAATGGGTCCTGCACTCACGCCATTAGTGTGGGGATGTGACGTTTGGAAGATGAAGGGAGCCTCCTTCCTTCCTCAAAATCGCATCTAAATAGTCCATGATAGACAATAAAAAACAACAAAGATCCCATAACTATGTTGCTCTCTCAACAAACCTAAACATCCGCCATACAGATATGGTAGATGATGTGAAGGGGTTTGGGTAATTTGCTCAATGAATAATTTTTACCCCAAAATTATTCCTCTAATTATTCCATTAATGGGGGGGGGGGTGGCTTGCTTTGAAGCTGAGAGGATGCACATGGAAGTAACTCCTTTAGAAAACGTGAAAAACCCAGCTAAATTCTGTAGCTACTAACAATAACTTTAATATCTGCCGTGCACATTGGGGCCTAGCCGGTGAAGACCCAAAGTGATGCTCTACCACGCCTCAGCTACGTCCTAGCGCCACTGTGGCCACCATCTTTACTTCCCCATTGCATTTCTGTCAGCCTGAGACCCTTCTGATGCTGCATGGATGTGGATTCTACAGCTTCTGATCAAGCGAGTGAGCACACCTTTGACATACACCGGTCTTGCTCTGCATCTTTAAAGCTAACACTCGCCTACACCAGCTGCACATACAGTCTGAAGGGATATCTCACGTCTATTAAAGCTAAAGGGCATCACTTAAGGCTCTTGAAGGTTGCTGTCTCCCTTTCCACCTTCCTACCACTGCCTAACTCTGTCTCCTAACAATTTCACTTTATTTGCAACACTATTGATGGACTTCCAGAGTATCTCCATCTCACTCCCCAACTAATAGAAGCTGACACGTAAGCCAGCAGAGGAATCAAGGTATCCAAAAGAAGTACTGTACTGTACTGTAAACTTTCTGATTCCTCAGCTTGTTTACTGCGGCTTCCCCTATACCTCTTAGCATTTATAGCACAAACAATACTGGTCTCATCTGACTAACATATTGGAACCTATACCTGCATTACCTGTGAGAACTACTTGAAAGTGCAACAATACTGTAGTAATATACATAGAGAAAAGGAGAGAACCTCGAATGTCTACATCCGCCAAGGCTACTGTTATGCCAACAACAGGTCAGTAGTGCCTATGCTCACCTTTCCCTTGCTGACTGTGTGTGGACTACTGGAGTGATTTATCTTATTGCTAACTAGGAAGCTGTTGGTATGCATCCATCAGGACAGCAGTTTCCCTTGCCCTCAAAGTCCTTGCTGCACAATACAGGACATTGCCCATTGTTACAATACTTCCACCATAGTGGTAAACCGATAGCCACTCCTAAGAGAACCAGGCTTTCATTGACTACCCTACTAGGGCCCACATGCAGTACTGATCTACACTTTCAAGGCTATAGTCTGAGTTATATATATTCTGCCACTTCTATTATGCATATATTGAAAACGGCCGCATTTCCTTAGGTATAATTGACATGTGCGATTTACAAAGAAGCAAACATTTCTGATATCACTGCATTTCCGCTGCTAATTTTTTTCTGCAATGTGTGGATGGGATTAGCCAGAATCATATCCACATTGCAGGTAATGTAAAATGCAGCATTTTTTGCCACAGTGTAAACAATGCAGCCAAAAGGCTGCATTTTCACAACGTGGGGCCCTAGCCTAAAAAAAGCTTTCCAAAAGGCTTTAAACCCTGTCAAAATGGAACTAGCCGACATCAAAAGCGAGATGTGCCACATTGAATACTCAAGTAGCACTCTTAAAGTACAGCTCTGCTTTGCCAAATGCCAGGAACAGTTAACCATTCTTGTTGCCTCTATTGAAGACCAAGATAATAGGGAAAAAAGAAAACTCAAGAATAAAAGGTCTTCCTAAAACAATCCCCTCTGAAACCCTAGTGGGCACTTTTTTTGTTTAAATGTTTTTTATTGAAGCATTTCATTTTTTTTTTTAATTCAAAGTTTATTAAGCAAATGTAAGTACATAAATAACATCTAGTACATAAAGTATCATGACATGCACAAGCTCAAACAGAAAGTACTACATCTACATATAGACTGGAAATCAATAAACAGTTTAGTTTTTATGAATTGTAGATGTACAGGGTGGGGAGGGCAGGGGGAGGAAAATCAAGAGAGAGAGAAAGGAAGAGAGAGAAATGGTGAAGAAGAGGATAGAGGGTGTGGTAGGTGGAAATGTTAGTAGTTAGAAGAGATGGAAGGGGGGGTGGGTTAGTTGAAGGAAGAACTGGGGTACAATCTCTCCAATGCTCGGTCTTTTGGAGTGTACAACGATAGAAGTGGGAAGCACCTGCGGTATGAGGAGTTTGTGGAGATAGATCGCCTTGCACTAAGCCAGGGGTTCCAGGGATAATGGAAGAGAGAGAAATAATCCCTCAATAAGTACTATAGCTAATGTTATAGAGTCGTTAGATTTCTCATACAATATGTGCAAATGTCTTCAGTTTGCAAGTGGACACTGATTGGCAGCATACAAAGGAGTGCCGCAGTATACAAAGTTAGAGACAAAAATAGAGATGGGAGGTGCCAATGCACTTCAAAGAGAGATAACTGATGTCTCATCTTCGCATAGATACGGCATATTGAACCAGTGCCAGCATATAGCAAAGCCATGATGGGAGAAACAGCTATTGGTATACTGTATGTAAGAGAAGAGGTTAGTACACTCCAGAGTACAGTGCAACCCTAGGGAAAATATCCCGCAATCTGCGGTGATGTCAAATCCCAGAAGGATGTAATGCACTTACTGCTGAATTCCACTTACCGTGGATATCTGAGGGGTCCTAGGGGACATACTCAACTCACATAATAATAATAACTTAGAGCATACATAAACTGGACAAAGAAGAGATACAAGCAAAACAGTGTCATAGAAGTTACTGACAAAATGATGTAAAATAAGAACAGTTGGAAAGTGAAAGGTCATAACTACCAAATGACTGGAAGGTTCGCCAAACAGCTTATCGGTGGCAGCCAGCTTAAGGTGAAACCAAGTCCTGTTTCTGCAAGGAACATCTTGACTTCGGGATTTCACCTTCTGAAGATGCTTCCAGTGAGTACTTTTAAGAGTGCAGGGAAGTGGTTCCAATGCCCAAGTCGGCATCCACAATGCTATGTCGATAGAGGGGTATATTCAGCACCTCCCACACAGCTCCCAGGTCAGCTGGAGTATGTACCGTTAGTCTACGGCCGTTCAGAGATATGGAGAGTCCGTAGGGGAACAACCAAGCATATTGGATATGCAGCAGGACATTCAGGAGGGGCCTCAGCAATCTTTTCTTCAAAAGAGTCGAGGGAACCAGATCTTGATAGAAGGAAGGTATGGTGTCACCATGTTTGATGTCTTTTTGACCCTTCGCTGCCGTCAGTATATCTATGGTGTCCACCATTCATAAGAGGACCCATATGACATCCGTGGGTGGTCCCTGGTCTTGGGCTTAGGTCTCAAGGCCCTGTGGACTCGTTCTAGGGACAGCAGCTCTCTCGGGGCCAAGTAGTGATCAAAAGATTTCTAGCAGTACAGCGCAGAGGGAGTCGAATGTGCAAGAATCTGGTAGATCTTTTACCTGCAGATTGCGCCTCCTACTGGGGTTCTCCTGGTCTTCTAACAGTGTGAGGGCCTGGTCAAGATAATCCTTCTATTCAGCTGCTTTGGCCGCTAAGGACTTAGAGAAGTGAGCTAAATCTGAGCAGGCGGTCTCAGTGGCTTCCACTCTCCGACCAAGAGCGGTCAATTCAGTTTAATCTCTGTCAAGCCTGAGAGTACAGGCCTTCCTCAGAATACCCTTAGAGATGATATATTGCGAGGTCAGACTGGTGTCTTCCTTGGGCATGAAGAACATTTTAACGACATACTGTATATTATCCCATGCATTTTAGAAAGGCGGATTTTCTCATAAAGATCTTTATTCATACTATATTGCAAATCAACTCACCCAATGGATAACGCTTGTTTCGCAAGTGTTCCCTCTAACTCTAATTATTAGCTGTTTAACTAGGGGAGTGATAGAAGCATGGCAATTTATTCAAATGGCTGCTACCACCTGGCTGTCTCCCTCACCAATGTTACCCACATATTTAATAACATTATTGAATAAGGGCACAATGGTACCGACCTTTCCCTGGTTCTAATTGAAAAGGATCCCCTTAAAATCTCTTTTCCAGCACAATATCCTTAGGGGACATTCCAGAATCTTAAAATGACATGAAATGCAATAACTCCCCATCCAGGGACAACTGACTTTTCAGTAACAACGTAGGTCATTGAGTAGTAATTTGCATCGTCCACTCCGTAACTTAAATTGCATGAATGTTATCTCTTACTTTATATCCTAACGTGGAAACTTATTTCAAGATTTTTGATGCAAATGAGTTAGGAGAGGCATGCAAATTTTTGGAGGGAATAGTGCTTTTAGAGATGGGCGAACCTCTCAAGATTTGTTTTGTTTCCAGTTTGGGTGGTTTGGGACCAAGATGTGCTTTGTGTAAAACGACTCTGGTACGAACCCCAATTGGCTTAAAACGTAGAGTAGAATACTCTTAGGGCTCCTGGGAACCCTAATCAATTTATAGCTCTCTAAGGCAAACACAGCAACTAATTGTAGGAAGTGCATACAAACTTCATCATACACTGACACTGCTGACACTCGCTTTTACGCATTTAACAGGCTCCAAAAATTACTCTTTTTTTGGGGGAAAAAGGTGCTTGACCATGATTTTTAAGACAAGCATGGCGATTATATAAAAAAAAAGCAATTTTTTTTTAGAAAAAATAGCCCATTTTGATAGCTTGTAAGTGCTTATTTTTAATTGGGAGACAAATTTGTGGCTGTGAGCCAAGTTGAAAAGTGAGTGGCTTTTTATATTAAAAAATAAATAAATAAAAATATTCTGTGATGTGAGCAGATGTGAAATCAAAATTGACAGAGACTAATATGATGGACCAGGCCGCAGGACATGTCTGCCTGGGTGGTGGCAGTGGTGGTAGGCATATACGGCAACACGTATGGCAGTGCAGCAGGACATAATATGATGGATCAGGCTGCAGGACATGTTTACCTGATTGGTGGCAGTGGTGGTAGGTGTGGCAGCTGTGGCAACATGTGTCGCAGTGTGTCAAGATAATGGACCAGACCGCAGAACATGTCTGGCTGAGTGGTGGCAGTGAGGGTAGCTTTGGCAACATGTGTGTCAGTGTAACAGGGACTAATATGATGGACCAGGTTGCAGAACATGTTTGCCTGAGTGGTTGCTGAGGTGGTAGGCACTAGGCACTATGGAAACATGTGTGGCAGTGCAGCAGGGCATAATATGATGGATCAGGCCGCAGAACATGTCTACCAGAGTGGTGACAGTGGTGGTAGGCAGCTGCTGCAACATGTGTTTTTTAAGGAAAAAAAAAAGAGAGACAAATTCTTGAGCTTCAGCGCTAAGTGAATTAGAAGTCACTCACATATCTGCTCTGTAATGTCTTATGTGTAATTTTTGTCATGTGAATATAGGATCGACTTGATCCCTTATTTAAGGCTTCTGCCTTCTCTGCTGATATATTATGAGTATTTACTAACCTCATTGAATTGTTTGTAATTTTGGAGTGTGTAGAAGTTTTAGAGAACTGAATTTACTTGTGATTACTGTGGGATTGCATAAATAAGCTGCTGGCCCTTTAAAAATTAAGTGCTGCAGGTTATGCTGAGCTTATAGTTCTACAAAAAAAACCACACCATGTGAGAAGTGGGGAGTCACAGAGCATGCAGCTATGCGGGGGCTGCTGCTTCCATGATAAGAGAAAACACACTGTTGGATTGACTTTGTCCTTGAAAATCATAGCGCAAAGTAATTTAATACATGAATATGATTTTTTATAACAAGATTTAGAAAATATAGCAGACCAAGAACCATTGATAATGCAGATTTTGAGTTTTGGTAATATTGAATTATAATATGAATTCATTCTTGTGAGTGTTCCAGATCCAGTTTATACATATTTCAGTGGCTGGACAACTCAGACTACATTGTGCAATACTTATGTCTCCTCATGTCACTTTTGCATGCTGCATGTCAGTAAAAATTCCTTTTAACCTGTTACCAATAGGTTCGGGGGGGGGGGGGGGGAGAAAGGAACAAGTATTTTCTGCTGACAATATGAATTTATGCCACAAGAAACTGTTGGGTTTGGTCATGTAAATGATGATCCTATTGCTAACCCTGATTTTGGTTCTCGATTTGGGAAGGATGGTAAATTCTACACCATTATTCTATGCCATAGTCCCTGAACACGAGGTAAAACAAGCAGAACCCCCCCCCCCCCCGAAAGCACTCACTGAAACAGTGTAAAATGGTTGAGGGTAAGCCCGCTGTGCTTTTAGTATAGCAGGACTATCATCCGATCTGTGTGATTAATGTTAAGCCTAAAAGGATTTCCAGGCTATTCAGGAGGTGATGGAGATCCTGCTGCTGCCCATACAGATGGGTATAGCCAAAGTCAAGGCACACACCAAGGCTGATACAGAGGAAAGTAGAGGTAACATGCAGGCAGATGCTGCCACCAAACCATCTGCAGATAAGCCTAGGGAACTTGCCTCAACACAGGTGGTCACTATACTGGACCAAAACTCTCAGCTCTCTTTTCAGGTTCTAAAAACACTGCAGGACCAAAACGGCCCAGAAGAAAAGAAGATTTGGAAACCGCAAAAAGGATGAACAAGTCCTGATGGCCAGTGGTAAGAGAGTATGTTCACTGAAAACATTGTTCCTAATGATGGCACAAGCAGCTCAAATGCACCACTTGAAAGTAGCCATGTGTGACCTGGTGAACAGATGATGGGTAGCTGCAGGATTAAGCATCAATGCAGTCAGATACGTGTAAGCCTGCATAACATGTGTCAAACACAATGTAGGCCAAAAAGTAAAAGAAACACCCCCCCCCCCCCACGAAGTCCTTGTACCTGTTTCAGAGATTGTGGGTTAACTATATACAGCAACCAAAGGTGGCAGGGTATGAGTATGTTCTTGTGTGTATTGATCTCTTCTCAGGATGGCCTTAGGGCATTTCTGGTGCAGAAAGCCACCGCACAAGGAACTGCAGATAAACTGCTGAAAAGAAGTAGTGTGCAGGTATGGGATCCTCGAGACTATCGAAAGTGATAATGGAACTCAATATACAGGACAGGTAATGAGAGAAATAATGGAGGCCATGGGGATACCCCATACCGTCCCCAGAGTAGTGAAGAGTATTTATCACTTCTCACTTGAATTTGTATTTTCTGTAAGGTACACTCCTGACAGAAGAATTGGCCTCAGCCAATCTGATTTGAATTGTATTTTTCATAATAGTTCCAGATGTAGTATGGTGTGCTGACTGACTATGTGATGAATTGTCAAAAACATGTGACTAATGTACACGTTTGAGTTTCCTCCTTCCTTCCAGATCCTGAGTCAGTGGAAGGAATCTATAAGCTACAACCCAAAGATTGGATGGTGATAAAAATACACGTGAGAAGGGCCTCGATACGATGGTCCTTCCAGGTCCTGTTGACAACCAGTACGGCTGTGAAACTGCAAGGAAAACCTTGTTGTTATGGTGATGTGTCCCCAGTGGATGATGTTTTTAAACACAAATGGGACAATAAATTGTTTAAGGATATAGGTCTTGTTAAAGGAGAAACCCAAAAGACTGGTGGACTGTTGGATCAATCTGCACCCACATTCCTGTTATATTTTCATGCAATGTGCAAACTGATCCTCTGTATTGTAGAGAAATGTACTACCTGTAAGAAGGAGACATAAGTGAATATGACCCCCACAGAGGAAGTGTATATCCAATTAAGTATCTAAAGGGCTACCATACAAACAGTAAAACAACAAGCTGTTATAAGCCAAGGATGATTGATACATTTAGCCTCAGACATACAGGATCTCACTGCACATCATTGGTGGGATATATTTACTGGATTTTCTCCTTCAGCAAATCAGATCACAAATTATATATTCCAGCCTATAGTTATTATATTCATACTTTTCATAGGTATGGCAATATTCAATGTATATGCTTTTTGTAAGATCAGAAGGGCATTTTCTTACAGGCCAGGAGTGAGAGAAGAATTGATGTTGTGATTATCAGGACAATTGTCTCTCCACCTGGAATCTGGTGTAAACCGGCAGACTTGTTCTGAATGTAAAGGTGGTAGCCAAGTCAATTGTGTTGATATCACAAAAGGTGGGAATTGTGGTGGAAAAATATCAGAAAATGGCTTGAGAATCAATAATCAACAATAATTGTGCCTATCGCTTTAAGAATATATTTCAGTAAAAGCTGATTTTGTGTGAAAATATTGTTTAGCCCAGATTGCTTTTGGTCACAAAAGCCCTACTCATGCTTCAAAGATGAGGTATTTTGATAAGGATGTCCAATTAAATGTCTTGCTCCCTTTCACTCCCCATACTACTCTTTTCTCTGGGAGCAAGATAGGAGATAGGCCTTATTAAAATTATCTCATGAAACATTTCAAGGTCTACGAACAAAGAAGAGTTTATGTGGTCAGAGATGTAATGAGCAAAGTGGACACCGGAGGTTTCACGTGCAGGTCATATGTAAATACCCATTTTCTTTTGATCAATTGTATTGCATGCTTTGTGTGATGTATTCTGTGATGTGTAAACTGCCATAAAGCCATTATTTTCCTTTATAATCCTGTGCACCGCCTCAATAAAGAAGAAGAGAATTATCATAGAGAATAACCTGTCTCTGTGTTGATTCGCCGAGCGTGATTTAATTAATTAATTTGGACATCTCCTGACAATTAGAGAGTGGGACCGTTTGGGTTCCGATGACACTATGAGAAAGAACTTTCTCTGCAGGTGCCACATCATTACCACGGAATGGGATCTGTGTTAGTGAAGAAGATGAAGGAAGCTTGGTTGACAAACTAGAAAGGCCCTGCAGTAAATTATGCGTTACAACATTGTAGAAGTTTTCCTCACACAGCACAGATACTCTCCCTCACTCCTATATATGATTTCTATCACTATCTGCCTGTAATTGATTACATCTGAGTAAACTATGTTATTCTTCTACTTTCTAGCTATATTGCAAGTTTTGCTTCGGTCAGTGCTGTGTATTGTTGAAGAAAATGGAGTAATTGTTTTGGATCATGCAGTGATGAATAACACATCTATCCCCTTCTTCCATCATTACTGAAATGCCTAGTGTTTCTGCCCACAGCATCTTATTTACTGTATGTGACATCAGCACTGAAAGGTGTCCACCTACCACTGACTATTGGCTCAGAGGCTGTCAGGTGATTTCAGGACGTCAAAATGAGACAAAGACGTGCGTCTTCTGTATTTTCATTGCGTAATGCATGTCACAGTAGCCATTTTATTTGTTAAACACTGTTTATTTTGTTTTGTTAAAAACCAAACAAATTTGGAATATTCAGGTCGAACCTGGCTTGGAATGAGTCAGTTCATCCATCTCTAGTACATATCAGTTTGTGTTATATCACTCTTTGATAGCAAAACACTTTTTGATAGCATAGAACTCCATATAGCTGGTTATTTATTGACAGACATGTATGGACATGTAAAGCCAAGAGGAAAGATAGGCATATGTAATGGTCAATATAAACAGTAGTAGTCACAATGGCAATATCATTGTGTTTCATGATAATTATATGTTCACTGGTTTGACAATTCATTGCATATATTAGGGAATATATTATCTTAAAATATGATTTTAATATGTTCAAGTTATTTTATCTGTTATTTGTTATCATTTAATCATATCAATACTGAAGACTGAAAATACCTGTTCAAGGAGAACCTCTTTGAGAATATGCAGTCTCCCTAGAGGCACTGTGATGTATCAACTTATCAACTACATATCATGGCTCATTAACTAATTCTGAGGCAGACTGAAGGGGTAGTATCAGGAGATATTTTCCTTTTCACTTTGCCATGTTTTATATCACTTGTATCATTGAAGATTTATTGCTTTATTATAACACTGAAGTCAGCAGCTTAAGTGTCATTTGTTTCAATAAGTACACATACTGTTTTTCATTCAGGAAAAAGTAATACAAATTTAAAGCTTTTGGATCCTATTAAAAATATTTCACATTTTACAAAATTAAATCCATCTGTAATTATAGTAAAGTTTCAATCACTGTTCCACTTGACAAAGGGTCCATATGTCAGCTGTATTTTCCAGCCCAACTACAGATCCTGTTAACTAAATTTATGGCATCATACTAGTTTTTGATACTATAAACTTTGGAATTACTGAAACTCTAATCTTCTGCCACTGACATGAGTGGGGGACAGTAAAACTGTCATCAGAAGTGTAGCTAGAGAGAGAGGAGGGGGAGCCATAAAGACATGTACTTTTAACTATATTGGTGTCTAAAAGACATTGATACTTTTGAAATGTATGGTAGAGCAGGAAACAGCTTCCTGCTTTGCCACTCTGTAAGCTGCAAGCCACTTCACTGGCTTACAAAGGCAGGTGTAATAACATGACAACAATGCACCTCATGTACTGAGACAGAGGGGTTCATTGGGGTTTTATGAATTTAAGGGGGACAATTTATATAAGGGGTCATTATGAATATAAAGGTGGATCATTTATATAATGGGTCATTAGGAGCAATATTTATCTCAGTGGGTATAATATAAGGGGGCAATTAGGTGACATTAAATTAAGGAGGCACTTGAGCTTTTTTAAAGGGGTTTTCAAGCTCATTTTTATTGACAATTGGAACCCCCACTGATCAGCTGCTTGAAGGGGCCATGACACACATGCAAGCACGGTGTCCCATGACCATTTACATTAAAAACTGTGTGTTTTACATTGCATGGCCACTAAGAAGCAACTAACACAATGTAAACAAATCTTAGAGAGATCTTAGAGAGAATGGTTCTCACACATCTCCGCCCTCTAGTGAGCCCCGCTATGGACCTTCTCCAGTTTGCTTATTGGCCGGCCATTGGGGTAGATGATGCCATCATCCAACTTCTGCAAAGGGCTCTTTCTCACCTGGAGAAACCAGGGAACACGGTGAGAATAATGTTCTTTGATTTCTCCAGTGCTTTTAACACCATACAGCGGGGTTACTGAGGGACAAGCTGGGCCTTGCTGGAGTGGACCACCACCTCTCCAACTGGATCCTAGACTACCTCACAAATCGACCTCAATACGTGAGAGCCCGGGACTGTGTGTCAGATATTGTGATCTGTAATACGGGTGCACCTCAGGGTACAGTTCTCGCCCCTTTCCTCTTCACACTGTACACTGCAGATTTTAGGTGCAACTCATCTAGCTGCTACCTACAGAAGTATTCTGACGACTCTGCGATAGTAGGCCTCATCACAGATGATGATTATAGGGAGTACAGAGAACTGAACCGGGATTTTGTGGACTAGTGCCAATGGAACCACCTGAAGATTAATGCAGGGAAGACCAAGGAGATGGTGGGGGACTTCCATATATGCAAATGCCCTCCTAAACCAGTGGACATCCTGGGGACGGGCATCGAGATTGTGAACACCTATAAGTACCTGGGTTTGCTCCTTAATAATAAGCTGGACTGGGCAGATCACATGGAGGTCCTGTACAGGAAGGGCCACAGCAGGCTGTACCTGCTTAGGAGGCTGAGAGCCTTTGGAATCCGGGGGGCACTTCTTAGGACTTTCTTCAACTCGGTAGTGGCATCAGCCATCTTCTTCGGAGTGGTCTGCTGGGGGAGCAGTATATCAACCAGGGATAGAAATAAACTTGACAAGCTGATTAGAAGGGCCATCTCTGTACTGGGGAGCCCACTGGACCCAGTGCAGGTGGTGGGCAACAGAAGGATACTGTCTATGTTGAGCTCCATGCGGAAGAAGAAGTCTCATCCCATGCACGAGACCGTGATCGCGCTGGGCAGTACTGTCAGTGACCGACTGCTCCACCCTAAGTGTGAGAAGGAGCACTATCAGAAGTCTTTCCTCCCCACCGCGGTTAGGCTGTACAACTAACACCGACCTAAGCAAAGATCATTACAGACAGAGAACTGAAATATCTTTCTGCCTGTTAAATCCCCCCCCTCCTCTGCTACTTCTTATCTGTCTGTCTACAATCAATGTAATGCCTCTTACCTTGAAACATTCCTGTATATGTTGTATTTGTATTTGTATCTGCTTATCTTTGCTGCTGTAACACACTGAATTTCCCCATTGTGGGACTGTTAAAGGTTTTTATTATTATTATTATTATTATTATTATTATTATTAAAGAAGGGGTCACAGTGCTTGCACAGCCTCTGAGGTCCCCTTCAAACAGCTGATCATTGAGGGTCCTGGTTGTCAGAACTCTGCTGATTTTTTTATTTTTTTTTTTAGTTATGAGGCACAAATGGGGCATTATTGATAAGGTGTACAATTTAAGAGGTCACACAGGGACATTAGTAATTTAAATAGGGGGTTATATTAAATATTTTAGAATTGAGGTCATCAGCAAGATAGGGGCTTTACACAGGTAAGGACAACATGGGTCAGGTACCTGGAAAAGTGAGGAGCCAAAGATGTCAGCGTTGCAAATTTTGCAGAGAAAAGTCACAGCTGGAAGAAGTGGTTATGGTAGATCAGGTGTAAGAAACAGGAAATGTGAGAAATGAGAACAACTACAGTCAGAGATGTCAAAAAAATGTTTCCTGTGCCGTATTTATGTAAATCGTCTGCAGAGCCGGTACTTACCACTATACGGTCACCATATATACAATATCAGTATACCTCAGTTGGGGACAAACTTGCACATGTTTGCCCCCCCCCCCCATGCTGAATCCCTCGCTACACCTCTGACTGCAGTAATTCTGAAGTGTAGCGTTTCATAAATCTGTATCATGCCATAAATTCAGTTCACAGAAGCCATAGGGAGGAGGCATGGGGATATATGTCAGACACATGCACTGTATTTCTTGATTTGAATATGACCATGTGAAAGGACCCTTAGGCCTTATGAACACAGTAGTGGTGTTCTTCATTGACGCAATGTCCATGAAAAATTTCTGTCTGTGCAAGTCCACGGATGGAACTTATTTACATGGCAGTGAATAATGGCCATGCAATGGCCATTTTTGAAATTGCTATCACATGGCCCTTATAGAAACCATGAATTTCGATAGGTCTGTTCATATGGCACTATGTTCACTATGTTAGTTTCAAAGGTATTTATTCAACGTTATCAAAAGAACAGTAAAAAAAAAAATCAAAGATAAGGACATCCATAACAACAGTGCAAATGACAAAAAGAGTGAAATACAATACAATAAAACAATGACAAATCTATAAGCATAAGTCTCGTAAGTCTGATGACGATAAAAAGGTATTAAAATCCAGTAACAAACGCAATAGGAAGGAGGGAATAGCCAGGGCTAAAGTGCATAAGGCAAAAAGCAAGGGGGAGGGGGGTTCCTGCCTGAGAGAAGTGGTATGGACAAAAACACTTAATCCTAGCAGCAAGCTGGAACTGAAGAAAGTATGACAGGCCTGGGATGTTGGACCTATTAATCCAGAAGTCCCAATCCCTGTCAAAAAGTGGGAAGGTATCATAGATGGTGGCATTAATCTTTTCATGAAGCATGATCATTTCAACTCACCGAATGACATCGGTCAACGAAAGACATGCCCATCTCCAGTTGAAAGCAACATGGATTTGTGCAGCCATTAGGATGTACTGAAGTAATTTATATTTGGCTTATCTGAAGGTAGTAGACTTAAGACCAAGAAGAAGTACTGGTGCAGACATTTGGAAGGACTGCCCTAAAAGTCGTTGCACCAGTCTATGGATAGAAACCCAGAAGCGATGGGCCAGAGGGCAGGTCCACCAAATATGAAGATCATAGCCTAAGGCGTCACAACCTCGAAAACAAAGGGGTGATACCAAAGGGTAAAAGCTGTGTAGTTTAAAACAAACCAAATAGGTTCTGTGAAGAATCTTTAGAGAGTGCTCCATAAATGAGACCTGCCAACTGCCTTTGCTAATGAATGTGCAACAGTCGGTCCATTGGGCTGGAGTCAGAGTGGTCTCTAAGCCCCGTTCCCAGGCCACCATAAAGTCCAATTTAATCTCAGGAGTGGAAGCATTCCATAAACTATAAACAAGAGAGAGAACCTTTATCAGTCACCCTATAGAGCCATAGTCTCTCAAAGCTAGCGGGTGAAATCTCTGGAGTAAGTGGAATAAGAGAACTATGAAATAAAAGACCTGATTAGTACTGAAGGCCTCTGAGGAAGGGTGCTAATTAAGTAGTCCTTGGTGAAGACCTGCCAGTCACAGACAAAATCGTTGAGAAGTCAAAACCTGGCATGAGGGGATTATGAAATAGAGGTAGTAATGAAGAGATCGGATTTTGTAACCGATAGCTGAAATGAACACTCCAACACAGTTGCAACATATAGTTGGTCACCTTAGCAGATGGTGGGATTGGATGAAACGCTGATCGTGTGGTCCAAAGTAAAGCCTGTAATGAAGTCAGAGTGATTAGCATTGACTCTGGGGTAGCCCATTGTGGGCAGCATCATAAAATGTAAAGAGGTGAGGAACCGACAGTCCAGACAATATCTTATGATATTACATAAGACGTGGTCGTTACAAATACGTGGTCGTTTATATGCCCATATAAAATGAAAAAGGGTTCAAAAATAATAGAGAATGTGAGGCAAGGTTACTATTTTGACGGAGTGAATTCTGCCTATCTAGGAGAGGGAGCCATGCAGCGAGATCCCTTACAAGTTTTGGGATCAAAGTGGCATAGTTCTGTTTGAAATGGGCATCTAGAAAACTGCAAAGGTTAATACCAAGGTATAGCAAGTATTTATCTCTAGTTTAAAAGTTTAAGGCTATCAAATTTGCTGTAGCAGAGGGGACATTGCAATGTAATATTTCTGATTTATTGAGTTTGAGCCCCAACAGTAGAGCAAACCGAGAGAGAGTATTAATCAGATTTGGAAGCGAAATCAGAGGTTTGTAATGTTGAGCATCATGTCATCTGCAAAGAGATTGGTTTCATATTTGTGGCCTCCTATCCTCACGCCTGTAATATCAGGGTGAGTGCAGATTGCAATCGCTAGTGGTTCTATAGCGAGAGCAAAAAATGCGAGAGACAAGGGACAGCCCCACAACAAATTTTAATAGATATCTGTAAGAAGATCAAGGTAGGCTATGGGGTCGCAATAAAGAGCGCGGAGAGCTCTTTGAAATTGACCAGTTATGCCCATGAATCTCAGGACATGAACGAGGTAGTTCCAGGATAGACTGTTGAAGGCTTTCTCAATATACAGGGCCAATAATGAGATAGGCTTGCAATGAGAATTAACCCAATGAATAATTTTGCAGAGTTTTCTAACATTATCTGAGGTCTGTCTACCTAGAATGAACCCCACCTGGTCAAAATGTTTAAGAGAAGGTAATAGGCTGGATGAAGGAAAATAATTTTATATCCAAGTTTAACAGCGAAATGGGTCTGTAGTTGGCAGGGGTAATGGTGACGTTAACCTGGTTTAGGGATGACCATTATAGAGGCGCTGAGTATGTCCTGAGGAAATTTACCACCCTTCAAGGGTGTGATTAAATATCTGGAGAAGGTGAGGCAAAAGAATACTTCAAATTTTTTTATAGTACAGAGAAGAGAAACCATCCGGTCCGGGCGCTTTCCCGCTCTTAAGGGCATCAATGGCTAAGTCTAATTCCCTAGTTGTACTTTCATTCATGGCAGTAACTTGAGAGGGAGTGACAGTGGGGAGGTTAAGGGAGCGGAGAAAGGAGGCAATCTATGGAGGGCAAGCTATGGAAGGGACAGAGTATAACGTCTGTTAGAATTGGTGGAATTGTGTGTAGATAGAGTTAGGATTGGAGGTTATGGTACCGTCTGATACTTGGATTTGATAAATAGCGTTCAACCTCTGGCGCACCCTTAATTTAGAAGCTAATAGTTTGTCAGGTTTATTTGCAAATAAAATCGCGCCTGGATCTAATGGACAGCTTTTTCCATGTGATGTGTTAGAACAGAGTCAAGCTGGAATTTAACATCCTTGATGCATTTAGCTAGGTAGTGGGAGGGTTGGAGCTGATTGGCAGTTTCTAATTTCAGCAGTTTATGCTCTAAGTCTGCTTGACCTATAGACCTTTCTTTTTTCACGTGAGAGGCTTCCGCTATAAGGGTGCCCCTAACTCTGGCTGTATGGGCCACCCAATAAACAGCTGGGTCGGTATCTGAGGCCTTATTAAGCATAAAGAACTCATTAAGGTTGCAGAGGCAAATCACCCCTTTGGACTTAGAAGAGAGTTTATCTGCAGAGGTGGAAGAGCTTTCCAGGGTTGCGTTAATACTAAAATTAAAATCCCCACACCATACTATTTTAGAAAAGTCTAATTGTTCTAACAGTGCACATAACTCATGAAAAAAGTTTCCAGAGACCCAGTGTGGGCATAGGAATTAACAAGGCATAGATTGTGATCATAAAGGCGACATTGAATAATAATGTATTGCCCTTGTGGATCAATAGTCATATTATCAACCTGTAGAGAAACAGAAGTTCTAAGAAAGCCCGCTAATCCTGTGCTCTTTGATTGGTTTGGGGCATGTCATATGAGGGTATAGAATGAATGAAAATTCTTGGGGAAGGAGGTTCTTGAATACATATAATATCAGGTTTGAGTTTCTCATATTGAAGAAACGCCTAACAACACTTCTGAGGGGAATTAATTCCCCTTACATTATGTAAAAATAATCTTACACATGGATATCAGGAGGGGCGAAGTATATTGCATTTGGAAAGGACAATACAGGTGAAGCAGTCACAGGTGGGATCAGGCAGGAACTGAGAGCAAGTATAGACAGAGAGTAGGCAGTGCTATAAAGGGAAAAAAACAATACTAGTAAAAAAAACAGTAACAACAGACTAAAAAACTAGGGTGTTCACTCCGCGGTTAAGTGGAGTGCAACAAACCCCGTAATGCCTAAGGCATAGGCGGGACATAGGGACCGCCATAACGGCTAATAGTTCAAAACGGCTCCAATAGTTCAGAGGAGGGAAAGTTAAGTGCAATAGACTATGAAATAATTTAGCTATGTAATCCAGAGGCCACCCTGGGATAAGGGAACAAGAATAGTAACAATATCACCTGTACATGAAATGTAAGGATATCAACAATAGTGCTAAGGCCTAAAGAGGTAACAAAACAACAATGAGAGGTAGCAATATAAAGTTAAGGCCTAAAGCTTGAAATAGCAAATATAATAACAATGGCAAGTTGCAGCATCCATTCCGAAGAACCTGCAAGGAGAACAGGGCAAAAAGGTCATATACTCATCTAGGAGACATAGGGGCCTCCGCTGGACGTGAAGGTTGGGCAGAGCTTGACGGTCACTTGCGTTTCGGCAGCTAGGTGCGTGATGGTGTCTGAGGCAAAGGGTCATGGTATCCGAGTCATCCACCTGCAGACCTTCAAGGCGGAGGATAGAAATGTTGTCCCTCAGAGATCAAAGGGTATAGTCTTTATTGTTGAGAGTACAGGCTAGATGAAAGGTGAAGCCCCAGCGGTAGCGTATCTGGGCTTTTTGTAGCAGTAGAGTTATTGGACGCAGCGTTCTATGTCTGTCTAGAGTGGCCGGATCCAAGTTTGCAAAAAGCTGTACTGATGGGGCCATACCCAGTAGGGGATCTAATTCCTGGCTGCTGATAGAATTTGATCACAAAGCTCTGAGTAATGCAGTTTAAGAATAATGTCCTTGGGTACATTCAGGTTCTTGGGGTGTCATAATGCCGCAACCCAATGGAGGAGTAGTAGTGACGGTGGTGATGTCACAGGTTAGGCCGAGTACACTCAGGCTGGACACTAATGAGGGGGGCCTGCATAGTACCCGATGGTGGTAGTAGTTGTTCTCCCAGGGCCTTTCCAGTTGGAGAGGATTCTTCTCTCACCCTGAGCCGTGTGGTGGTATTCAGAAGGGCCCTGATGATAAGCACAGGAACGCCAGGCAAAACTTGTGCAGTTTCCCGATAGGGGTAGTAGTCTCTATCTTGTTGACTATAACAGATATAATAGTAGTGTGGATGTCCAACCTGGAAAAGCAATAGACGCTGTTTTAACAACATTTCAGGTAGCTACCAGCCTGCTTTTGTGCAGGCAACAGATGCTATTTCACCAACGCTCTAGGTTACTATCAGTTTGCTATTACAGTGATCTACCCATGCTATAGTTGCTGACAAATTCCTAATCAAGAGGAATAACAGATACAATAGCAAGTTATAGGTGGAATTTGGGAAAAACAAGAGACGCTGTTTAGCAATGCTCCAGATTTGATGTCAATTTAGCTCTTTAAAAAGGGCACAACAAAACTGCGTGTGCTGTAACAGTGACTACTAGCCGATTACCAGCTGAAGCAGGATAACTACATTCACTTGCTACATTTGATGGTACACATATAGCAGTTTGAATAACAGTCTTGATGCAAAACCTGGAGAAGAAACATAGGCCGTTTTTACAGCACTCCTTGGCTCTCGCAAATCTAGCCTGTGATAGGGACATAATGCAACTATGTGCGCTGCTACAGGAATTACCAGATGTAGCATGCCTAGTATATCTATGTGCTAGATTCAACATATACAAGTATCTGCATAAGAAATGTACTGTCTGCTACTGGGTGATGTCATTAAGTAGTGGATAGGAATACATACACTTACAGTGAGGAAAAAAGTATTTAGTCAGCCACCAATTGTGCAAGTTCTCCCACTTAAAAAGATAAGAGAGGCCTGTAATTGATATCATAGGTAGACCTCAACTATGAGAGACAAAATGAGAAAATAAATCCAGAAAATCACATTGTCTGATTTCTATACCAAACCCTCTAAGTCAGAGGGGTAGCCAACAGTGGCCAATCAATGGCCTCAGACTTCTGAGCATAATCATTGAGGCAGGTTTTATCGTCCTCCAGGGCATCTGCAAACTTGTCCATTCTATCCTCCACCTCCAAGCCTCTGGACCCAAAATCGTGGATTTACTTAGTAAAGTTGGCCACTGTTTTAGATAATTTGATGGAGAACAACTGTTTAATTTTAGCAAAGAGAACAGTGGGGTCTAGGTCAGTAGTCCCGACATCTGCCATAGGTTCCTGATCAGAAACAGCAAGTGAGGTAGTGCTATAGTAAGAAGAGCCTCCCCCCAGCAGAGCCAGAAGGACTGGGTGATCAGAATAATTCAGAGAGAGTATGCCAAGCAGCAAGATTTTCTCTGAGCTTAAGCGTCTTTGGCTTAAGTGCGTAGACATGTTAATATAGTAGCAGGTAGCATTGGAGTCAGAATCCCAAGCTGTTGATGCAAGTGGGGGAGCTGTGACCGAGAACTCAGTTGTTAACCAGACATTATATGCATAGTATGCGCACACCAGAGGAGAGGGTTAAACACCATAGTAGGTAGTAGCTGGCCACAGGGTCGCCAGGGACAGTGCCAGACTGCAGGCTGCAGGTTAGTAAAGATGATGGTCTCCAACAAGCGGCAATCCTGATGAGAGCAGGGAGACCAGGTCGGTGATAGTGCCGACTGCACTAACGAACCCGTAACACCACGAGTTCACTCGGTGAGGTCGAGATGGAGGGGGTAAATAAGGAAGAACCACAAAATATGGCTGCACACCATAAAAAAGAAGCCCATTTGAAAGTTGTACAAATGCAGTTTTTCTTTAATTCCACGCCATTCTAAGTTTTTTTTTTCTAACTTTCCAGTACATCATACGGAATATTAAATGGTACCATTACAAAGTACAATTTGTCTTGCAAAAATTAAGTCCTTTGAATGGAGAAATAAAAGAGTTATGGCTTTTGAAAAGGAATAAAAAACAAAAATCGAAAAATGGCTGCCACAGGAAGGGGTTAATGGTTGTCTTAGGAATATTATGTCATGCTAAATCCCCTTGAGCATGCAGATCATCAACATTGACTGCTGACAGCTACTTTTGCAATTGCTGATGAATGACATCCCAGATGCGCTTGATAGGAGAAAGGCCATAGACATTAGTAGCATGTTTAGGCCACATATGCTTTTCACAATAGCACAAGCAACATGTGACCTGGTTTTGCCCTGATGAAAAATCATCATAGACTGGAGCTGGGTGCTTGAAAAATTGATGATTTGCAGAGCTTAGCGGCACTTTCTACTAACCGTATTTGAATAACCTTACTACTTGTCCCTTTTGCTGTTGTGATTTCAATGTTGAGGGTTGTAAATGTACTGATAGAGCACTAAAATACTTAAACAGGTTGTCTAGGAATTGAAGCAAGCAATGGGACGGTCAGGGAAAGTTTAAAATAATAAAAGAAAGCATACACTTCTGTACTTGGTGCTCCATTGTTTGGTACTAATTCAGTCTCTTACTGGTGTTGTGTTGCTGCACTGCCTTAGGTCCTGAGCCTCACATGACTGCTGAGACTAATCAGTGGCTTCATCAGTCACTGAAGAGGAACTGGTGATGTAAGTATTCATTGGAAGTAGAGATAGGTGAACTTTGTGAGATTTGTTTTGTGAATTTTTAGAAGTTCACCTGCTAGTTCTGTTTCACAGGCCTTTGCTGTCCCCTGGGGCTGCTGGGGCTACTGTCACCCAGGAGGCCATTAAAAGGACCAAAGGAGCACAGTATTGTAAACCGCAAGCCAATACAGGCTTGCGGTTTACAAGACGCTGAGACCGCAAACAGCGGCCGTCTGCTTCTCAGCACAGACGCAGACATCCTGGGCATGGACAGGGAGGAAGCGGCGGCTCCATTCATCAGGATCGCTGGTAGGTGAGTATGACTTTTATTTTGCTTTTTTAGCGCAGTTGTTGGTATATTAATAGTATAAGGGGTGGTTAGGAGGGGGAAATATAACTATAAAGGGAGGATTCATTAGGGGCCATTATGACGATGGGGGGTCATTTATATAAGGGTTATTATGGGGTATTATGAATACAAGGGGGAGGTTATTTATATAAGGGGCCATTAGGGGGCATCATTTATATTAGGAGGCATTATGAACATAAGGGGGTGGTCATTGATATAAGGGGTCATCAGAGGTGCAGTATTTATGTCAGGGAGAATCAGGGGCATAATATGAGGGGTCATTAATTTAATTAAGGTGGCACTTGGGCTTTATTAAGACTAAGGCCCCATGTAGCTGCCTGCAGCAAAAAAAAAGCACTGCAGGAAAAACCGCGGCAGTAACATTGTGGTTTTTCCCGCAGTGCTTTTCAAAGAAGGTCCGCAGAGGTTTCCCCTGTGGACTTTCTGTTTTCAATACACCTATAAAGAAACCGCCAGTGTTTCCATAGGTATAACTGACATGCTGCAATTTCCCAAACCGCAACCGTTTTGGAAAACGCAGTGTGTCTGCTGCACGTATTTTTCCGCAATGTGTGGATGGGATTTGCTAGAGTGCCACGGTTTTTTCCTGTGGATTTTTGCCACATGGAGCCCCTATTCCCACTTTGCAGTAAAATATGCGCAGCGGATACGCTGCCATTTCCAAAACAGTCGCAGTTTTGGAAATCGCAGCATGTCAATTATACCTACGAAAATGCCTATAGATATAATTGAAGCAGAAAGTCCGCAGAGGGAACCTGTGTAAAGTGCTGGAGAAAAAACCGTGATGCGTCGCCGCCGTGGTTTTTCCCGCAGCTCTTTTTTTTGCTGTGAGACGCCACATGGGGCCTTAGCCTTAAGGCGTCTTCCAGCTCATTTTTATTGATGATCTATCCTCAGAATATTATTATTTATTTATGTAGCACCATTAATTCCATGGTGCTTTACATTTGAGGGTTTACATACTGTACACAAAATATACAAAACAAATACAATACTAACAGTGACCAACTGGCACAGTGGGATACAGGGCCCTGCTCGCACGTGTTTACAATCTATGAGGGAAGAGGGATAGAGACAGAAGGTGGGATAGAATAGATCATCAATAAGAGATAAGTGATTCCCCACTGACCAGCTGTATGAAGGGGCTATGGCGCCTGTTTATATCACACGCTGTCTGTTTATAGTGACCGTGTGATGTCATTCCAGTCTTGTCACATAGATGTGTATAGGACAAGGTTGTAGTTACATTACATGGCCACTATGAAAAGAATGACATTGTGTAAACAGAGAAGCGGTCACGGCGCTTACACAGTTACCATTCAAACAGCTGATTCTGGGGGTCCCGGGTATTGGAACCCCAATAATTTTTTTTTTTCTAGTTTTTTTTTTTTTAATTATGAAACACCTGGGGCATTATTAATAAGGGGCACTATTTAAAGGGGTGCACAGGAAAGTTATTAATTTAAAGATACACTTGGGAGTATTATTCATTATGGGGGTTATATTATATATTTTATAATTGGGGGTAGCAGCAGGATGAGGGCTTTGTGTAGGTGAGGACAATGTGGGTCGGGTGCCTGGAAAAGTGAGGAGCCAAAGATGTCTGTGTTGCAAACTTTACAGAGACTGGAAGAAGTGGTCATGGCGGTCTAGATGAAAGAGATGGGGAATGTGAATAATTAGCCAGAGACGTCACCTGTAAGTTACTAAATGTTACTGCCCTGTATTCACCTAAACTGTCTGCAGAGTCCTGTGTATAGCCAATATATACCACTATACGCTCACCGTATACTGATAGTATCGGTATACGAACATGTCCAAGTTGGGGGCCCACTTGGACCTGTTCGCCCCCCCCGTGCTGAACCCCTAGCTACGCCTCTGAAGCACTGAGTGCTGCATAGAGATGGGCAAATCAATTCATACCGAGCCAGGTTTGACACAAATATTCCAAATTGTTCTTTTTTTTTTTTCGAAACTGAACAAATGGATATTTGTCTCAGATGCACTAAAATGGCCTCCGCATTATTCTTTGGGGTTTCTATAGACCCTGGAGGCCCAGGGGAGGTGAAAAAAAAACAAACATTCATACTCATCTTCCGTTACCTCTTTTGGGCTTCCTCGTGGCATCCGGCACTTTCCTGGTGAGGTCCAGCGCTCTTCTGCCAAGTCATCAGCCCGGACTCAGTGCTGAAGCCTGTGACTGGGCATCATTGGTGACTTGGGCACAGTGGTGAACCTAGCCTCTTTGCTGCCTGAGGCGGACTATAGAATGACGCCCCCCCCCCCCCCCAAAAAAAAAATAAAAAAATAAAAATAAAATTGAGTTTCCATGCTACTAGCTTCACACACTGTTGCTGTCACACAATATGCACAATACACAAAGTTATAAAACAATTTTTAGGAATTCTTCTTCCTGTATAACTTCAGTATCAGATCAACAACACAACATTAACAATGAAAGTAACTTCACACATCTTCTGCTTGGTGGATGGACGAGCCCCCGTGGCCCCCATTCTATATAATAGGAGCGCCGCAGATAGCTGAGTACTGGACTTCGGGTATCTTCGGCACTCCCATTGAAGTGAATGAGAGCCACACGGGTTCGTCCATCCACCAAGTGACACGCCTATATTCAGCCTGAATGCGGTCACATTTTGTGACTTACAGGTGACGTCTCTGACTAATCCTTAACATTTCCCTTCTCTTCCCTTTGGACCGCCATGACTTCTTCCAGCTGTGACTTGTCTCTAAAGTTTGTAACACAGACATCTTTGGCTCCTCACTTTTCCAGGCACCCACATTGTCCTCACCTGCACACCCATCCTGCTGCTACCCCCAATTGTAAAATGTATGATATAACCCCCATAATGAATAATACTCCCAAGTGCATATTTATATTAATAATGTCCGTGTGTACCCTGTATAAATAGTGCCCCTTATTAGTAATGCCCCATAGGTTTCCTAATTAAAAGGTTTTCCAGGTCATTAATAAACTAATCAGTGGGGCTCAAAAACCCAGGACCCCTACTGATCAGCTGTTTGAATGGTACCTGTGTAAGTGCCGTGACCGCTTCTCTGTTTACATAGTGTCATTCATCTCATAGCGGCCATGTAATGTAACTACAGCCTCGTCCTATACATGTCCATGTGACAATGCTGTAATTACATCACACGGTCACTATAAACAGACAGCGTATAATATAAACAGGGCCAAAGCCCCTGTTTATAGCGCCCCATTTACACACATTATAATGTTCCACAGAAGCCCCTGCACACAGTATTACGGCCCCTGCACACGGTATTATGCTCCATAGTGGCCCCTGCACACGGTATTATGCCCCGCAGTGGCCACTGCACATGGTATTATGTTCCACAGCAACCCCTGCACACAATATTATGCTCCCTAGTGGCCCTGCACATGGTATTATGCTCCATAGTGGCCCCTGCACATGGCATTATGCCCCATAGTGGCCCCTGCACAGGGTATTATGCCCCATAGTGGCCCCTGCACAGGGTATTATGCTCCATAGCGGCCCCTGCACTCGGTATTATACTCCATAGCGGCCCCTGCACTGGTATTATGCTCCACAGTGACCCCTGCACATGGTATTATGCCCCATAGTGGCCCCTGCACATGGTATTATGCCCCATAGTGGCCCAACCATGAACTATTATTATACTCTGGGGTCTTTTCAGACCCCAGAGTATAATGATCGGAGACCCAGGGAAGGTGACAAACATAAAAACCAGTGTTACTTACCTTTCCTGGACACGGTGCACTCCCTGCAGCTTTTGTCCCTGTTTAATTGCACACGTCACGTGATCAGGAAGGCGTCGCAACCTGATGATGTCACCAGAAGGCCCAAGCCTGCTCGGAGTAACATCGGATAGCTGGAGAGGGAAGTAACAATGGTTTTTATGTTCCCTCACCTCCCCTGGGCCTCTGATTATTATACTCTGGGGTCTGAAAAGACCCCAGAGTATAATAATAGTAGTATTTGAGGCCCGTGGCTGCTCACAGCAGCATCCACTTCCCCTTCTGTGTCCCATAGCAGAAGGGGAAGCGAGGGCGGCCACGAGCAGACGCAGGGTAGGTAAATAAATAGGCCGTAACCTACTGGGGATATCCAGCAGGTTATGGCCTATTTATATATAAAAAAAAAGTTATACTCACCTGCGATGCCTTGATGGAGCCGCCGCCACCTCTTCTTGTCCGCGACATCTGTGTCACAGCGTAGGAGGCGCAATGACGTCATTGTATCTCCGCCTGCGCTGACATGGAGAGGTCTCGTAAACCAGCCCAGGACAGGCCCTGCTCAGCTTTGTTTTTTTTTTTTAAAGCAGCCTGTCCTGGGCTGGTTTACGGTAAATATAAAGTAAAAATGCCTTTCCCTGGACAGTGACGGACAGTGCCGCCTTAGGCGGCCGCCTCACTTTGCCTCATTAGCGGTGCGCCCCTGCTTGGGCATGCAGAGCATCAATTACAGGCTTCAGCGGTGACCCCCAGGTCAGTGATGTCACCAGGAGAGCCCCAGATGCCACTAGGAGGTCCAAAAAAAGGTAACAGAAGGTGAGTACGAATGTTTTTTTATATGGTTCGTTCCAAACTTGTAGGACCCAAACTGATTCAGGGACCTAAGCTGCCAAACCCAAACACAAAACGAATCTTGAAAGGTTTCCCCATCTCTAGTGCTGCAAAGGAGCCCAAAAGAGGTGAGGGATAGTGAACTTGACTGTTTACTATTTTTCTGTAACTTGCCCGGACCTCTGTTGATGATACTCTTGGATCTGGAGATACCCCAGAGTATTATAATGATTTGTGGGTGGTGAACACTAAAAATCTTGGGTTCAGATGTCCCTGTCATTTTTGGAAAATTTGTAACAAACCCATTCAGTCATCTCTAATTGGAAGACTAACCTTGACTCATTTAGGGGAGCTTAAACAGCATCCAATGATAGTATTAGAGATGAATAAACAGTTTTGTAATTAATGGAATTTGACTCGATTTTTGCCAGCTAAGCCAAAACGTTTGCAATTTGTCTTGGACAAACCTGATCAGTGGTCGCATCCATGTGTAACATGTGGTAGAACAGACTAAAGTAGGAGGTTCATATGGTCTGTGTAACCTAAGTGAACTTCTTACATCATCACCCGACAGCCTCTCAGCCAATAATGAATGGTGGGTGGAGAAGTCACAGTAATGTAATATGCAGTATATAATAATAATGCACAGAGAGAGGAGCCATTTTGTGAGATAATAGCAGCAGGGAGAGAACACTGTCCACTGTTTTACTTTACAGTAGTCTGACTGGCAAAGTTTCTCTTTTTCTTAAGCATATTTTGCAATATTTAATTTTTTATTTTAATACATACAATTTCAGAATTTAAATCACTCACTGCTCCACTGTAGTCTGGCAATAATGCACCATTTTTACATTTTATTTTTTAACACACAGTCAGCTATGCCATCACTGCAGTCCACTATAGTCTGACAGTGACTGTCCACTACCTTACTTTAGTCTTACTTTTTCATTTTCTTCCAAACTGGGTACCAGACTTAACAACAATCTGCAGATGATGGAGTGGACCGTCTCAACCCATAGGACCTCTTCCAACAAGGGTATATTCTAACTAGATTGATTGTGGATTGTGCTTTGTGCATACAGGACATGCCAAACAGACATTTTTTGAGTAGTTTGTAAAGCCATAGGCCTTAAATACTCTTGATATTATCCATACCATCCCTCCTGTTGAGACATCAAGCCTATTTGTGCTGCTTGTTTGACTGCTTTATCTGCTTTACTATCACCCATGGAAATAGGATCAAGTCTTTTCGAGGTAGGAATCTTTCTGTAATTTCTGCCATATAGTCATATGGTTCCTCATCTTCTGCAGTGGGGAGCATCGTGGCAGGGTTCAGTGAGGTACATCTCTCTATAGTTAGACGTGGCTATGATAATAACACAGTCATACATGAGAGGTGTCTGGAAGGTGGTAGATATGAAATCTTATTCTGTAATAAGATCACTGCTACTGCGTGTGGTACTTTGAGCGTTAATAGGTGAAAAAGTACCAAGAAGCTTGAACTGACATAAACACAGAAATGACTGCTTGTATGCAGGGTGGCATTGCTCTGGCCACTGGGTCCAGGCAACTTGAATAGTAGGCTAGTGGTCTATTTTATCCCCATATTATTGTGTCAAGACAGAAGTCATGTATCCATTTTTACAATCCACCATCTGTAAAAATGTTTCGCCATAGTCGGAAATCCCAACACAGTTGAGCTAATCAATAATTGTTTTTTTTTTTTTTTTTTCTCTTTATTAAAAATTTTATTGAGTTTTATTGCATAAAGAACAATAAGAATAAAATTACAGTATAGTCTCAGAGGTGAAGATCACCTGACCAGTATAATCTCAGGTCAGAGTTCCATAATCTGGTGTAGGGTTTCGTCTGCAATATGATTGTTAAGGTCCAGGGGAGTTCAGGCGATGGCTATCGTCAGTGTCACCCAGAGAAGGTGGAGATTCGGGTGCTTCAGGATCGCCCAGTAATAAGTCCCGTCCTGGGAGGAGAAGTGGCGGTAGATCCAAGGCTTGAAGGAAGACGGGAAGTTTATCTGGGGATGAGAGCATGATCAATCTATCCCTAAGGCTAACCTGTAGGGCAAATAGAAAGCCCGAGTGATATGGAACTTCTTGAAGGAGAGTCAGCAGCAGTTTCAGAGCAGCCCTCTGATGCAGGGTATGACAGAAAAGATCCAGAAAGAGGGAGATGCGAGCCCCATCAGCTTTTGCTCTCTGGCCTTCTGCATTATTTTCTTCTTAAGGGCATAGTAGTGCATTCTACATATGACATCACAGGGTTTTACCTGTTCTGAACTTCGAGGTTTAAGTCCACGATGGGCGTGGTCGATTTCTATGCGGGTATCAGCTGCGCGTCCCAGTAGAATGTTAAAGATACTGGTGAAAGTGGGGATGAGTTCGGAGGTTGGGGTGGCTTCAGGGAGGCCTATGATTCTGATATTGTTGCGATGGTTGAGATTCTCAATGTCGTCAACGTGAAACATCAGTTTGAGGTACTGAGTGGTGGTAGAGGTAGATGGCTTTTGTAGGGATTGGATAGAAGTAGTCATCAATGTCTAGAAGACATTGAATATGTCAAGTCATCCATATCTCTCTTCCTGGGGAGAAGTGCCAAGTATGGATCATATGGCAAGTAGGTGGAGGGGTGATGTCTCCTTCAGAAGATAAGTCAGTCTCTGGCAGGTGTCTAGGGAGAACTAGGGTTTAGGAGCCTGAAGGCTAGTCATTTTTCTACCCTCATCAAGGTGTTTGCCCTCCTTTGACAGATTGTACCTTCTGTGTGTGGACAATATTTTGATAGGCAGGCGCGAGCAAGGCGGCCTACAAACATAGCTCAGTTCTGTCAGGAGGAAGGGGCCCAAATTCCTAACAACTATTGTGAAAAGCTTATGGAACGATATCCAATACGTTTGACACAAGTCATACAGTTTAAGGGCAATGGTACCATATACTAATAAAATGTATGTAAACTTTTGACTTTGCAGAAAGTAATAAAAATGCCGTAAAAAAATTCTCTCATTATTCTGGCATTTGGCAAATATAAATAATTTTGGTAATCCTAATTGACCTAAAACGGGAAAGGTTTATTCTGATTTCATGTCAGATAGTGAGAAAAACATGCATATGTGTCTTTTTATATAGTGTATGTAAACATCTGGTTTCAACTGTATATCAAGCTTTTACTATAAGATACAGTGGGTATGGAAAGTATTCAGACCCCTTTAAATTTTTCACTCTTTGTTTCATTGCAGCCATTTGCTAAAAGCAAAAAAGTTCCAGAAATTCTTTTGTAACCTTGGCCAGATCTGTGCCTTGCCACAATTCGGTCTCTGAGCTCCTAGGGCAGTTCCTTTGACCTCATAATTCTCATTTGCTCTGACATGCACTGTGAGCTGTGAGGTCTTATATAGACAGGTGTGTGCCTTTCCTAATCAAGTCCAATAAGTTTAATTAAACACAGCTGGACTCGAAGGAGTAGAACCATCTCAAGGAGGATCAGAAGGAAATGGACAGCATGTGAGTTAAATATGAGTGTCACAGCAAAGGATTTGAATAGTTATACATATATATATATACTTATGACCATGTGATATTTCAGTTTTCCTTTTTTAATAAATTTGCAAAAATATCTACATTTCAGTTTTTTTCTGTCAAGATGGGGTGCTGAGTGTACAGTAATGAGAAATAAAATTAACTTTTTTGCTTTTAACAAATGGCTGCAATGAAACAAAGAGTGAAAAATTTAAAGGGGTCTGAATACTTTCCATACCCACTGTATGTTTTGCTATAACATTTAATAAATTCTCATGACACTCCTTGATCATTCTACTCCAGGAAACTCATTTCCTTGAAGGCAAACTCCCAAAACTACCTAAATTGACCTTTTCAACTTGATACCACTCTTGCCACGATCAGAAAAATAAATGGTTGGGTTAGGATAACATTTAAATCAGACACCCCATTCTCTTTAACCCTTTCCCGCTCTGCGCCGTACTGTTACGTTGCGCTGAGAATATAGCTAACTGCATAGTTGCGGCATTACTTCCGGCACTTGGCTCCGGGACCAGCCACCGGAGTCGGAAGATACTCCGACTTCGTCGTATTAACCCCCTGATTGCCGTGATCAATAGTGATAAAAATACAAGAAATTATGATAGAATTGTATGTTATTTCACATGAACCCCCAAAAAATGTAAATAAAAGCTAATCAAAACATATGTACACCAAAATGGTAGTAAATGAAAGTACAACTCATCACGCAAAGAATAAGCCCTCACATAGCTATGTCAACAGAAAATTAAAAAAGTTATGAATTTTGGAAGACGGGGAGGGAAAATATGAAAAAATCACCAAACATTAAGGGAACAAACTACCCTGCATCCTTAAAGGGTTAATGTTGCTCTTCAGACCCTGCTTGGCTCCTCCACCAGTACATCCTCCTTGAGCTTTTTGGCCTTGGGTAGACTCGCTAAAGGTCTCACCTCCATGGAGTTAATTGACACCTGGAGATCCTTCCACCCTTCAGCTAGAAATTATACCTTCAACTCTAACCCTCATAACTCATAGCAATGTCTAGGTTACATTTTTATCTCACGCCACCACCTACAGCTTTCCACAACCTCCGATACAGGGAACATCACCATATCAGATCACACACCAATCTCACTACAGCTTGTGATGAATTCACCCTCTCCTCGTAGTTATGATTGGAGACTGAATGACACTCTTCTTTGCTCTAATGAGCTTAAAAGGAAAACAGAGCAAACTCTGACCCACCACTTTACAGAAAACAATACCTCTGATATCCAGCCTAGCACTGTCTTGAAGAACCACAAACCAGTAATTAGAAGCACATTCATTAATTTGGGCTCATACTATAAGATAGAACAAGCCAAGGAAGTTGATAACCTTTTATTCCAGATTGGCAAATTGGAAAGCCAACATAAGTGGTCAGCGGCTTAGGTGGTCCTCTCAGATCTTATAGGTCTTAGAGAACAATTAAAGGACTCCTTGAACCTTAAAGTATCTAATGCATATCTAGCCACTACTCATAAGTATTATATGCTTGGAAACAAAGGAGGCAAGCTGATGGCTTTTCTTGCAAAAAAAAGAGACGCACACAGAGCTTCATATAAGCAATTTCTTCCAAAACTGTATGATTTGAGACCTGGTGAGTCCCGTTCTGACCTACATGACAGTTCCACCATCATTCGGGCTTTTCTCAGCTCACTTAAATTGCCAATCCTTCAAATCCATTAACAACAGTTACTTACTACACCATTCACCCTAGCTCAACTTCAAACAGCCCTTTCAGACACACCCCTAGGGAAATCCCCAGGCACAGATTGCCTCCCTGCTTCCTATTACAAACAATTCAAGGACATTCTCCTACCTCAACTTTTGAGGGTTTGCAACTCTTCAGATGATGAATATAGCTTCCCTCCTAAGCAGGGCCGCTTTAACCATAGGGCCAATGGTGCACTTGCACCGGGCCCTATGGTACTGGGGGCCCTGTTGGGCATACCTCCAAACCGTCCTGCATTCAGGGTCCTGTCCCGCTGTCCTGGTCGGTGAGAGATATGTCCCGGTATCCTCTCCGGACGCAGATGAGTTAAATACAATGGTGAAGGAAGAGCTATCCTCAGACAGCTCCTGCTTTACCGCTCTGTTTGAAGCACATCACTGTGTGCTGCGGCCCCAGGAGCTGCAGGCACAATGCGATGACATCACTGGGGGTAGATGACATCACTGGGGGTAGATGAAGAGGAACATTAAACTAAGGGAGGATGGAGGGTGACATTAAACTGGGAGTAGCTGAAGGGGGCATTAAACTGGGGGTAGGTGAAGGGGGGCATTAAACTGGGGTAGATGGAGGGGGCAGATGAAGGGGGACATTAAACTAGGGGGCAGATGGAAGGTGACATTAAACTGGGGGCAGCTGAAGGGCAAGGCATTAAACTAGGGGAAGATGAAGGGGAGCAGATGAAGGGAGGACAATACACTGGGGGGAGATGAAGAGGAACATTAAACTGGTTCATATGGAGAGGAACATTAAACTGGGGGTAGATGGAGGGTGACATTAAACTGGGGGCAGCTGGAGGGAGACATTAAACTGGGGCAGCTGGAGGGGGACATTAAACTAGGGACAAGTTGGAACGTGCCATTAAGCTGGGGGCAACTGGAGGAGGACATTAAACCGTGGGGGTAGCTGGAGGGGGACATGTTTGCCTCTAGTTGTCCCCAGTTTAATGTCCCCCTCCAGCTACCCCCATGGTTTGATGTCCCCCTCCAGCTGCCCCCAGTTTAATGTCACCCTCCATCTACCCCGCAGTATAAACAGGGGCACCAGCAGAGGGGACTTCATACTGTGGGGCAATTGGAGGGGAACATTATAATGTGGGGGCATATAATGTTAGGGTGATTGTAGGAGGATTATATGTGGAGGCACATAGAAGAAGGATGAGAATGGTCAGAGTCAACATAGAAGTGGGTGGAGCTAAATTTGCTCTTTCTATCCTTTGAAAGTTGGAAGGTATGCCGTTGGGACAGTCTTGCATATGTTGTCCCATGTGTGTGTGTGTGGTAGGAGAGAGACATTAAACTGTGGGGACAACTGCAGGGCTATGAAAATGATCTTGGATTCATTTTAAAGATGAGAATCTCATCTTTAAAATGATACCAAGATCACCATGATAGTACTTACAGATCACGAGCGATTCACTAGTGAAAACGATGTTTGGCATTGAGATCCCATCGCAGATCTCAATTCCCGACAGCATTTTTAACAGCTCATCTTCATAGCCCTAATAGATCCTGAGATATGGGGCTCTAAAGCATCCCCCCCCCTTTTGCCTCAGGACTGCAGAGACAAGTATAACTCATCACTGTCTGTGCATAACCTGTATGTGACCCGGGGAGGGGTAGTGAGGACTTCTGTCCATGTCCTCTTTTATCAGTCAGAGACCATACTATACTTTTGCTCTCTGATTGTCACATAGAGAGGTAATGTAATACCCCTCTGAGCCAGGGCCATTTTAACCCATTGGTGGACCCAGTGCAAAGGTTTCATAAGTGCCCCCCCATCACCACCACTTAAACATACCTGACCCACCTATATTAAAATGGCCCCCACATAGTATAATTCCTTCTTACTGGGCCCATACAATATAATTAGCCATGCCCCTGCACTTATAAATAGTAGTCCCCCCTTATAAATAATATTATACTATATTATAATATTATATGTAATATAATATTGCACGGCTTTCCAGCAGCCAGGAAAACATCCTTATTTCTCAGGATCCTAGAGTGGGGAGTAAAAGGAGGGGGCTACCTGAAACACAGCTTTTTTTGTTGCATATTTTGTTGCGGTTTTTTGAGGGGATTGAGCAGAAGGTAGAAGTATAAGAACGTCCTATATATTTCCCATTCCTTTTGTAGCCATTGTTGGCTTTGTCTTTTGCAACAAAATCTGCTACAAAAAAATCTGCATTTCCATAACGTGGGGCCGTAGCCTTAAGCATTATTCTGTTTTATCCCTTTTTATTTTTATAGCTGTTTGTATCGTGTGTCATTTGTTATCGCTCTATATCTGTAGCATTGAACCATCTTGATATTAAAGTGTAAACTATAAGGTTACTTTGTGTATATTCAATGAACCCATTATCTTTTTGAAGCATTTATAAGTGCAAGCTTTCTGCTGGACATGAATCAGCAGTGGTGGTGGCGGCATGTATTTGGGGTGCATGGACTGTGTTGGGGTGCGACTTATGCTCAATTTGCAGCCTGAGTAAAGGGTGAGTGCAAGATTAAGTGAGCGGAGTTGAGTCGACCCCTGACATCCGCATCCTCGTCACGTGCTAGGAAGGCCCGTACATGACAGTGTCGATACATCAGTTTACAGCCACATGTGGGACAATTTCATGCTTGGAATAAATTGAATTTCAGATTGTGGAATGCATTTTCCGTTATTTTCAAATGAGCCAACCTGCAACCTGCGTTATTATTTCTGTGATGGGTTTGATGAAAATGGACGCTAACGGACAGCAGAACAAATCCCATTGAAATCAATGTAATTTTTAACAAATTTGTTGGTGTCCAGTCACTAACAAGTAGTTACAATGCCCCCAAGACACAATGTAGCGAAACGCAGCTATAAAAAGCTCAGTATCTGCAACATGGAGCCTTAGACGTAGACCCCACTGTTTGGAAACTCACTGTTTTGGGCTAATGTGGAAATACAGCGAAAGACAACCCTGCATTTACCAGAAAATCTCATCCACACATTGAGGAAAAAAAGAGCTACATAAAAGCGGTGTTTTTAAAAGCGTGTGTGTTTTTGAAAAATGTAGCATGTTGATTTTAGCTGCAAAATCGCAAATGTTTCTCCTATAAATTTAATAGGGGATGGAAAAACGCAGAGAAAAAAAAACAACGAAAACCCAACACGTTTTTGTTGTTCTTTGTTCAGGGTTTTTTTGTTTTAGCTGCATTTCACTATATGTGGCCTTAGCCTTAAAACAGAAATCGACCAGCTGGCTGGAACACACATTAAGGCTGTGCAAAAAATGCTGCGTTTTACATTACCTGCAAAGTTGATGGGATTCTGGCTAATCTCATCCACACATTGCAATAAAAAAAAATCTGCAGAGGAAATAGTATAATTTCAAAAACACTTGTGTTTTTTGCAAATCGCAGCATGTCAATTATACCTCTGGAAATGCTGGCATTTTCCGTATAGGTACAATAGACAGTGAAAGTCCGCAGAGGAAAACTCTGCAGACTTTCTGTGAAAAACGCTGCAGAAAAGACTGCTGTGAAAACACATCGCGTTTTTTTCTGCAGCGTTTTGCTGCGTTGGGCCTTAGCCTCATAAAGCTTTTAATGGCAATCTTACAAATACTACAGAATACCATATCATTGGGTAAATATTCATGCTACATCTTTCCTATTATGACAAAAAAAAAAAGAAGCTTTTAATTGAAAGTTACATAAGTATTGATTATTGATAATACTATTTTGGAAACTATTATTTATATTTATTTATAAATAAATATTATATATACTATTATTATAACTATAAATATTATTTAGGAATTTAAGAATATTTTGCATCTGCAATGAAAGTGATTTAATACAATAACTCCAAAGTAAAAAGAAATGGAACATAATTTCTTAATCAACAATTTTAGCTGAACTAACTTTCAGCAGGGTCAAGCTGCAAAATATTCTTCGAAAGGAGATGAACATTAAAGATTCAGTAAAATGTGAAATTGCATTTGATATTTAAATTCTGAGTTTGTTAGAGCCTGAAAATGCCATCCTTATTTGAAACACATACAAAAAAAAAATTCTATGAAACAAAATGTGACAAAATCGCTCATTTAAATTATAGCAGTTTTTAACATCAAACAGGACTTTCATGAAGCAAGATGGAAATTGTGCTGAAATCCACACCTGGCAATGTTAGTAAGCAGGGCTGTTAACAAGCTGTTCGCAAAGAGAAAATTTAAGCAAGTTGTCAGCTTTAAGATTTTCATTTCATTTCACAATATTAATTTTCATATTTATTTCTAAATAACATACTATTTGAATTTCAATTTACTATGTGTTCCTAATATACTACCTGCAGAAGAGAATATTTTGTATAATTACAGAATCTGTATAGTTTGCCACTGGACATTTCAATGTACTAACGAAAAACTTACAGAAAAAATGAAAGGATCAAATAATGAGGAACACATAAAAATCATTGCAATATATAAAATATAACAATAATAAATAATAATACACAATTAAATATTGTTGTGGAGTACTGTTTATTAGTAGAGATCTATGAAATTGTGCACTAAATTAAACATCACATTAACTCTTTAAGGGGATGTTCACACAGATTTTTGACGCTGATTTCAGAAGTCAGACTTGAAAAATGCAGTTCTGTCACGAAATCAAAAACTGGCTGCGGTGGGAAGGGGTTAATGGGCCATCAAAAATAGGTCATGTCTTATTTCTGGCTGTTTTCACACAACTGATGGGCAAAATGACTCAATAGAATCACAGTCATTTCGAATTTAAGGAACACCTATTTTCACAGATCCCTCATAGATCATCCCTCCCGTTCCCCTTCTATCCCCAGCGACGTGATATGAGATGCGAGCCCCCTGGAGGGAAAAAAACGGAAGCGGAGGCGGCCGTGAGCAGGAGCAGGGATTGGTAAGTAAGGTCGTGGGCCCGCGGCAAGAGAATTTGTTGGGTGAACCCCAACAAATACTGCTATTATTATACTCTGAGGTCTCTTCAGACTCCTGAGTATAATAATCTGAAGCCCAGGGGAGGTGAGGAAAAATAAAAACCAGTGTTACTCACCTCTCCGCTGCGACTGTACATGTTGTCTTCGGCTTTTTTAGTGATGTCACAGACATCATGTAGGTCAAGCTGGCGTTGGAAGTGTATAATGAAGAGACTATAGAGTATAATAATAGTTTGTGGTTGGTATACCCCCAAAATTTCAGGTTCTGCTGAACCCTAAATTTTTGCAATATTTGCAACGAACACTGTTGGGGCCATGATGGGGCATAATACTGTGTGAAGGGGCAACTATGGGACAAAATACTGTGTGGAGGGGCCACTATATGACATTATACTGTGTGGAGGAGCCGTTATAGTACATTATAATGTGTGGAGGGGCCGGTATATAAAACATTATACTGTGTATAGGGGCCACTATATGACATTATAATGTGTGGAGGGTCCATTATTGGACATTATACTGTGTGGAGGGGTTGGTATGGAACATTATACTGTCTGGAGGCCACTTTGGGACATTATAGTGTGTATAAATGGGGCATTATACTGTGTGGGGGCCACGAAAGGGGTTGCTATGCAGTGGAGGGGGGTCCCAAGTCAAAAGTTTGCTACAGGGTCCAGTCTTTATTAGTTACCCTCCTGCTTCTAAGTGCTCCGGGCTTATTATTATTTAGGAGACAAATTTGTGGCTGTGAGCCAAGTTGAAAAATGATAAAGTAAAGGGAGCAGATGTGAAATCAAAATAGTTTTTTTTTTTTTGTTTACCAACAGTGTTATAGAGGAATGTGATGGTGGACTAGGCCCAGTGGTGAACCTAGACTCTTTGCTGCCTGAGGCGGACTATAGGAAGGTGCCTCCCCAAAAAAAAAAAAAAAATTAAAATTGAGTTTACATGCAGTTAGCTTCACACGCTGTTATCGTCGCACAATAAACATACACAAACTTATGAAACAGTTTTTAAGAATTCTTCTTACTGTATTACTTCAGTATCAGAGATCAACAACATGGCATTAACAATGACAATAATTTCACACATCTTCTGCTTGGTGGATGGACGAGCCCGCATGGCCCCCATTCTCTGTAATAGGAGCGCCGCAGATAGCTGAATACTGTACTGTACTGGCATACTGTACTTGGCTATCTTTGGCACTCCCATTGAAGTTACTGAGAGCCACGTGGGTTTGTCCATCCACAAAGCTACATGCTTACTGTATATTCAGACTGGCTACAATCAGACTGAATTCCCACCCAGTAGGGGGGTGGACCAATTCTCAAGCCCAGTGGGGGTCTCAGCATACAGACCCCCCCATCAGTCAGGTATTTATCCTCTATCATTTAGGTGAATACAGTGCAGTAATATTTTGTGACTTACAGGTGACGTCTCTGACTAATCATTCACATTTCCCTTCTCTTCCCTTTGGGCCGCCATGACAAACTTCTTCCAGCTGTGACTTGTCTCATCTTTGGCTTCTCACTTTTCCAGGCATCCAACTCACATTTTCCTCACCTACACAAAGCCCCCATCCTGCTGCTACCCCGATTATAAAATATATGATATAAGCCCTCCCATAATGAATAATACTCCCAAGTGCATCTTTATATTAATAATGTCCATGTGTACCCTGTATAAATAGTGCCCCTTATCAATGCCCCATAGGTTTCCTAATTAAAAGGTTTTCCAAGTCATTAATAAAAAAATCAATGGGGCTCAAAAACCCTGGACCCCCACTGATCAGCTGTTTGAATAAACCGGTGTTATCTGTGTAAGATCCGTGACCGCTTCTCTGTTTACATAGAGACATTCATCTCATAGTGGCCATGTAATGTAACTACAACCTCGTCCTATACTCATCTATGTGACAAGGCTGTAATTACATCAGATGGTCACTATAAACAGACAGCGTGTGATATAAACAGACAGAATGTGATATAAACAGGCGCCATAGCCCCTTCATACAGCTGATCATTGGAGGGTTCCTCTGATCTTTTTTGATAATCTGTCCTAAGGATAGATCATCAATAAAAATGCGCTGGAAAGCCCCTTTAATAAAGCCCAAGTGCCACCTTATTTGGTTGTCCAGGATAACCACTTTTTTAATATGAGGGTGGGGAAGGTTCTCCGGTGTCTCCCAGCTCGTTACAGTCCTGCTGCTCTGGTGTTTTCTTCCCCACAGCGCTGTGACTTCCCGTGTCCAAAACCTCAGCGGTCATGTACCAGAAGAAAACACCAGAGCAGCAGAACCAGACTGCGGTGGGAGACATCGGAGCACAAGGGACACGGGAGTAGGTGTTTTTTTGTTTTTTTTTAATCACTTTCCCCGGTCTCATATTAAGAAAGTGGCTATTATGGACAACCCCTTTAATTAATTGCCCCCTTACATTATACCCCTGACATAAATACTACTCCCCTAATGACCCTTTATGTAAATGATGCTCCCTTCTATTCATAATGTCCCCTAATGACCCCTTATATAATTGATGTCCCCTAATGAACGCTTATATAAATGACCACCCCCATATATATATACTGTATATAATGCTCCCTAATGGCCTCTTATATAAATAACCCCCCTTGTTTTAATAATGCCCTTATATAAATAACACCTCTTAAGTTCATAAAGCCCCCTTATATAAAATGCCCCTTTCTAATGACCCCTTATCAGGGTAGTAACTAGCAAAGACGGCCTCCCAGCAAACTTTTGACTTGGGCCCCCCCACAGCATAGCACCACCTTTCCTGGCCCCCAAACAGTATAACAGCCCATTTACACACACTATAATGTTCCATAGCAGTCCCTGCACACATTATTACATGGTATTATGGTCCGCAGTGGCCCCTGCACACGGTATTATGGCCTGCAATGGTCCCTGCACACGGTATTATGTCCCACAATGGCCCCTGCACATGGTATTATGGCCCGCAGCATCCCCTGCACTTGGTATTATGGCCAGCAGCGGCCCCTGCACACGGTTTTATGCCCCGCAGTGGCCTCTGCGCAAGGTATTATGGCCCGCAGCGGCCTTTGCACACAGTATTATGCCCTTTTCAGACCCCAGAGTATAATGATCGGAGACCCAGGTGGTGACAAACATAAAAACCACTATTACTTACCTATCCTGGGCTCCGGTGCACTCCCTGCTTTCGGCCCTCTTCAATGTTGCACAGACAACACGTGGGCCAAGGCCGGCGTTGCAACATAATGACGGTGGCCTGGCTGGGATGAAAACTGCTAGGAGTACTACCAGATCGCGAGAGAGGTGAGTAACAGTAATTTTTATATTTATCACCTCCCCTGGGTCTCCAATTATTATACTCCGGGGTCTGTCTCTATGTCCTGGGTTACCCAGTGCCAAGCTACTGTATATGCTCCCTGGCAGTTGCTGGAAGCCTTTTCTGCAGCCCATGTGGCTGTCCTCTCTCTTTTCTGTGCAGAACTTTCACATAATTCCCTGCTCAGCCAAACAGTCCCTCTCTCTGATACTCCTCCCCCTGGAGTGTAGGGAAATGTAATCCACTGTCCCTCAGAATAAAATGGCTGATGTCTGCCATAATGGGTCCTGGCTTGGCATTAATTGCAGCATCTGCTGTATGCAAAGTGCTCCTTGCAGAGCTTACATATAAAAAAAAAAAAAAAGTTATCCTAACCTACCTGCGATCCCTTGATGGAGCCGCCGCCTCCTCTTCTTGTCCGCGCATAGGACATTTGCGTCTCAGCGCAGGAGGCGCGATTACATCATTATATCGCAGGCCTGTGCTGAGATGCAGACGTCTCCTAAGGCAGCCCAAGACAGGTCCCACTCAGCTTTATTTTTGTTTTGTTTTTTTTTTAAAGCAGCCTGTCCTGGGCTGGTTTACGGTAAATAGATATTAAAAATGCCACCACTCCAAACAGTGACGGATAGTGCCGCCTGAGGCGGCCGCCTCACTTCGCCTCATTAGAGGTAGGCCACTGACCAGTCCATAGGACATGGCTTAGTGGTGGCAGTGACAACCTGTGTGGCCATGCGGCAGGGCATAATATGATAGACCAGGCCGCAGGACATGTATAGCTGAGCTGAGCAGCTGTTGCAACATGTGTGGCAGTGTGACAGGGTGTAATATAATGGACAAGGCCACAGGACATGTCTGTTTGAGTGACGGCAGTGGTGGTAGCTGTTTAGGAGTAGCAGCCAGCAGCAGTACAGTAAATGGAAGCTGATGATAAAGGGAGACGGTGGCAATTTCATCCTTTTAGGTGTTACAATGTTAGCACTGAATACCCTCTTGGCCATTGCACAGGAGGTGGGAAAAGATAAAATGCCTATGGCAAACTGGGCCAGCTCCTTCCACTCTCTAACCTACAGTATTGGCCCAGAATACCATGGGGTCCAAGTTATCTGCTGGACTATACGTGAACTCTACGTACAACTGTACCAGTTAGTTAGTGGGTGTCAGTTTCCTGTTCAGATGGCACTGCAACCTGAAAAATGTTTGGTTCGTCATACTCCATATAGAGTGCTGGTTCCTGATGCTGCTGCTTTTACTCCTGCTTGTAACTGTAGTACTGGCAGAGGACGTGGACTGGGTGCAGGCAGAGGCCATCTAGGTATGTTTTCAGTTACAGTGTTTTCCCTAAATGCTGAAGTGAGCTGGGTATACAGCTTATTCTGATAATATTACAATTTTTCTTCCCTTGGGAGACAGGGAATATTTTCCCCCATTTTGTCTTTATAGCGAGGGTCTAAGAGCACATCCCTCTGCTTGATGCTAATAATACACTTGTCACTGTTAACAGTAAGCCATGCTTGGAAATGTATGTGTGGGCTCAGGGGCCTACCTTAGTTGGTGTTCTTGGCCAGCGTGGTTGTCATCATCATCATCATCATCATCTTGAAATAGATAAGAGTCAGCCTCCTCCCCTGGCTGTGCCTGTGACATATCAAGGGTCCCCTCTGCATCCAAGGAAGTGTCATCTTCCTCCTCATATTCCAATCTAGGAGTCCCAGTTCCTCTACCATTATGACCCTGACCCGGATTCTCAGCCTCCTCCATCAACATAGGGCAATGACATTGACTAAGAGGTGGAAACTTTTCTTCCTCTTCCATGCCTTGTTGAATGAGTGTAAGGGTATATTGTAAGATATAAAATAGAGGAATCACATAATTGATGCTGAAGTCATCCCTGCTGACAAATTTGGTGGCTCCTTCAAAGGGACTGAGAAGCCGCAACACTTCCCTCATGAGCCTCCAAAGGCATACCTCAAATAAATATTATCCCTGTGGTCTGCTGCAGAAAATAATCTTCACCTCCTTCTGCTCACACAGATGATCCAGTGTGTTTAAGGTAGAGAGTCACCAAGTTGCAATGTCATAGATATGGCGAAGACAAAGACAAACCATTTTGTCGCTGCAAATCGAGCAGGGTGTTTTTTGTGACGTAAAAACGGTTGAAATGCAGAGATTTTTCTGGCCATGAGGAGCACCTCTTTTAAGCCACTATATAGGTTAATAAAGCAGAAAACTTCCAGATTAAGGACATGTGCCATATAGGGACAATGAGGAGTTCATCTTAACTGCAGTAGAGCAACTATATTGGTGCCATTGGCAATATTGGCAACGCTGTCCAGTTGCATTTGACGAGGAGCTATGCAGCAGGATACTTGCTGCACGATTCTGCAAAGTAGTTTCTCCGCTGTGTGGCTCCTCTGATATAGACTCATTAATTGCAAAATCGCATGGCATCATGTTTTGTCTTACACCCATGAAATCAGGGTGGAGGAGGACGAAGAGAAGTGGAAGCGACAGCATGTCCTGGTGAAGATGGTGACCGGAAATGGTCTAGAGGAGGTGGATGGGCCCTGCATGATGTCGTTTGTTTTCAATCTCTGTTTTATTGAATGTTTTGTAAAGAGTTGGGATACAGAAAGAAAAAAAGGAGGGAGGGAAAGCATATCAATTAATCAAACAATGGTGAATGTAATAACATCATATGTTACATAACCATTAAAGACCATATAAGGAAAATATTAGATCGTTTAATATCCCTTCATACTTGAATCAGGAGGGGTTGGGAGGGAGGAGGAATGGTTCATTCCATTCCTTGGAGGAAGGAATGGAATGAACCAGCTCCTCCAAACTGCAAATATCTGAGACCTTAGCTCTCCAATGTTTCCAATAAGCAGGGGTGAGCAGTTTTGCTGCTGAAAGGAGTAATGTGGGTAAGTTGGATTTACTGGTGGTAAAAGAGGGGTGAGGTTTCCATAGTAGAATGACACTGGGAGAGTGGGGTACTCTAAATGAACCCTCTTTACTGATCTCCTCTAGGATAAGCTTCCAGTATGCCGCTATCTTAGGTCAATGCCACCAGGTGTGCCAGGGAGGCTCTCTTCCACTCGAATATCCAGCAACATGATACAATCATACCCAATTCCTACCCACGATCATATTTTTTCTCAATACGCAACTGCTTTGTCACCTTTTTATTGCACCCTGGAAGGCCTCGCCTTAAGTATCAAAGGTTGATTAAACCGCCTCGTCTTGGAGGCATAGGGTTACCTAACCTCTTGTCTTATTATCAAGCTAACCAGCTGGTTCAGTGTCTCTCCTAGTTTGCCCCTATCAAAACTCGCTTTACATCACCTTAGAAAAATATTTAATATATTCCACAGACAAAAGAAACTTTTGGGGACTGAGTGCCCCCCTGCTGACCCTGAATCTTGCGCTATTGTGCTAGTATCTTATTATATCTGGAGTTTTTTCACCACCAGTCAACTTCTCTTCTCAGTAGGAAGTCCTCATATGCCTCTAGACCTCTTACCATACTTGGTTGATTCCAAATGAATAGAAATCAGCCCATTTTGGTCACGTCTCTCCAAATGACCCTTAACCTCCTCATGCAGCGTGCAGGCCTGTCCCTACCTAAGTTTCTGCACACACAAGATTTTCTAAAAACTTGGGGGAAATATGCTCTTCTTAACCCTGACGTCTCCAGCTCCACATGGGTAGAACAGCATCTTTTATCACCCATATTCACACACAAACAACTATCTAAGTTCTATACCGACATCTCTTCGCTTTCTTCAACAGATGTACCGACGTACCTCACTAACTGGGAAGTATTATATTATATTAATATTATTATATTAATTATAGTATATTGTTAATATTATATTATATTAATATATTATATTAAGTGTTATATTAGGAAATATAAATGTTATAATAAAAATTTTTACATCTGAACCAAGACATATATGGGAAGTGGAGTGAAGAAAGCTGGTCACAAATGGATTGCATCAGAGGGGTATAATTTAGATGGAAGAGTTGGTCTATGTCTGGGAACAGTTTAACACCTATAGGATATAGGAGATATAGGTGATAGGAGGTGATATAGGGCCAGTGATAAGGGGAGGTTAGCTTAAGATCAAACATGGGTCGGACTGGAGATGAAATATTGAAAATCTCTGATTAAAATTAGCTTTAAAGCTAGAGAGTTCCCCATAGCTATTGTACAGACAAGTAAAGTAAGAGATTTAAATAGATGGGTTGGTAGTGAGGTCTAGTAAGACATCAGCAAACACCACTATAGTATTGGTATGGTTGTCAACCTTGAAGCCTCGAACAAGAGGGTATTGTCGAATCTTCTGCAGTAGGTCTCCATCACTAATATATACAGAGTAGGTAAAAGGTGGTAGCCTTGCCGTGTTCCATTATGTATATCAAATGGCTTGGACAGTATCCCGTTGATCCTGACCCTCGCACTGGGCGTAGAGTATAAAGAGAAATAGCCTGTATGAACACATCTGGCAAACCAAACTTTCGTAATGTGACTCACATGTAAGGCCACCCGACCCTGTCGAAGGCCTTCTCGGTGTCTGTGCCAAAAAGGACCAACAGAGTATTCCTATGCTTGGCATGTTCGATAAGGCAAATCACCCTACAAACATTGTCCTTGCCCTGATGGCCCGATACAAAATCAGTCTGTTCTGGGTGAATAAGTGAAGAAAGTAGGGGTGCCAGTCGTGCTTTGCCCACCACTTTAAATCAGTGTTTAATAAATAGATGAGACAATAATTCTCACATCTCTTAGGGTCTTTACTCTCCTTGTGTAATATCGTAATGTGGGCCTCAACGGATTGGCTGGGCAAGGGTTGTCTGAGCAGTAAGGTATTATAGAAGTTCATAAATTTCTTACAGTATCCTATGGTGTCTCCATCAGGTCCTGGGCTTTTCCCATTTGGAATAGAAAAGCGAACTTTACTCAGTTCCTCTTCAGTAAAGGGTCTTATCAGGTCAACAATGTTGTCAGCTTTCAGTTTAGGGAGGTTGAGATCCGTGAGGAAAGGCTCAATTCTATCTACCAGGGGAGGCATATGAGGGGCAGTATCAATGGGCAAAGATAAAAGATTTCTCTTTTTGCTTGTGAATCAGAGAAGTCATTACTTTATTGCCCTTTTCACCATGAACGGCAACATTGTAGAAGCAGATTGGGCATTTAATAAGTCTTTAACCTGGTTGCAAAAGGATGAGAGTTCAGCTAAGGCCAATTCAGCTCTGGAGCATTTATGTACAGCTTCCATTGCAGAAAAGTGGGTGAAATGTGAGTTTAACTTGGCCATTCTCTGCTTTTTAATGTAAGCACCAATTGATATCAGTTCTCCTCATACAACAGCCTTAAGGGCTTCCCATATAATGGGAGTGGAGATCGATTCGTACTGGTTCCCTCCAGATGTCCAGACACGTATAGCCATTTTCTAACTAGAATGCACTGCTTTTTAGACCGTTTTCCAAACTAGGCCACTATCATGGCAGAATTGATAGTCATATCGCTTAATGCTAATGGCCTCAATGTGCCACAGAAGAGGAGTCAGGTCTTATGCTGACTTAAAAGACAGCACTCTACTGGTTCATAGAGAAGTAGTGAATTTCGACACGAGTTGGGTCCGACAAGAGTGTATCGTTGAACCTCCATCTCCACTCTCCCTTTGGAATATGATGAAGCTGGAGGGTTGTGTCAAGTCCAGCAGTGGGTTAAGGGAGACATCAAGATCACCCCTGACCACAACAAATCCTTCGGCAAAGGTGGACAAGACTGAGAGCGTTTTAGCAATCCATCTAGATTGTCCAATGTTAGGTGCATATAAATTAGCAATGGCTCCGAACCGAGTCTGCCTTTGACAGAAAGATATCGACCCTCTGGGTCAGCCATTTCAGAAATGGCTTGGAATGGTATGGATTTGCTAATTGCAATACTGCACCTCTAACAGCTTTTGAATAGGTAACATGCCACCAGACAAGGCACACAACCAGGCTTAAAATTTGTCTCCTGGATTAAGGAGATAGTGGCGTGCTGTCTTTTAAGTCAGCATAAGACCTGACTCCTCTTCTGTGGCACATAGAGGCCTTTAGCATTAAGCGATATGACTATCAATTCTGCCATGATAGTGTCCTAGTTTGGTCTAAAAAGCAGTGCATTCTAGTTAGAAAATGGCTATACATGTCTGGACATCTGGAGGGAACCATATGGGGGGAGGGGAGTAGTACATAACAAGTGCAATAACAGGCACAATAAGAACATAGTGAATAAATCTAGGGGACAAGCAACGAGATTGTCAACACCTATAAGTACCTGGGTGTGCTCCTTAATAATAAGCTGGACTGGGCAGATCACATGGAGGTCCTGTACAGGAAGGACCACAGCAGGCTTTACCTGCTTAGAAGACTGAGAGCCTTTGGAGTCCAGGGAGCACTTCTTAGGACTTTTTTCAACTCGGTAGTGGCATCAGCCATCTTCTTCGGAGTGGCCTGCTGGGGGAGCAGTATATCGACCAGCTATAGAAGTAAACTCGAAAAGTTGATTAGAAGGGCCAGCTCTGTCCTGGGGAGCTCCCTGGACCCAGTGCAGGTGGTGGGTGACAGAAGTATACTGTCCGTGGTGAGCGCCATGCGGGAGAATAACTCCCATCCCATGCATGAGACTGTGATCACGCTGGGCAGTACTGTCAGTAATCGACTACTTCACCCTAAGTGTGAGAAGGAGCGCTATCGGAAGTCTTTTCTCCCCACTGCGGTCAGGCTGTACAACCAACACCGACCTAATCGGAGATCATTCCACAGAGAACTGAATTTTCTTTTTGCTGTGATATCCCCCCCCCCCCCCCCCCCCGCTACTTCTTTACCTGTACCTTTCTATCTGTCTGTCTACTATCAATGGGATGCCTCTACCATGGAACATTTTGTATATATTGTATGCGTATTTGTATTTCTTATCTTGCATTGCATATCCTTGCTGCTGTAAGACATCGAATTTCCCTGTGGTGGGACTATTAAAGGATTATTTTTATTATTAAATAACAATGCTATAGTGATAGCAAGAGTGCGGTTGGAGATATGCTCCACTGGCTGAAAAACGGAGGGGGGAATCTCCAACCATGAAAGAGAAACATGACTTATGTTATACATAATCACCGATTGGGAACCCATGCTAAACAAAGTATCTACATGCTAGACTCAGTTATAAAAAAAGTGAATATATATATTGTGACAAGGGGTTATTTTAGGTCACAGTATCACCATCTCCAGCCTAAGATGTTTAGCACATCCAAGAACTTCAGATCCACACAGGCACTTCAGGTTCAAAACTGATCTCTGCAGCTTTATTTCTCCAGCCACAGTATGCAGAGATACAACACAGATTCACAAACGTTTAACCATAAAACAAATCCTGGTCGTCTGACCACTAACTACACTGAATAGTGACCCTTACTATCAGGGTGTAGGCCTAGCACCTAGAGCCTCAAAGCAAAATAATGTTCATACCAGAACTTGTAAGTGCAGCTGTCTAGGCCCTTGGCTGAGCCTGTCTTCCTCAGAGTCAGCCATGTCTCTTTTCTTTAGGAGTCTTCACAGCTGACGCCTAATGAGTTTCATTAAGCAACCCAAACCCTGGACTGCCCTGCTATCTATATGGAGTGGAACCTGATGTTTTCTTCCCACTCCAGCAATCCAACCATTTGAATAACTGTACTGCCACATATCATCCCCCTCTGATCATGGTCTGATCACTTTGACCTCACTATCCAATGGAAGTCAATGTTCTCCACCAGGTGTTTGATCTGCCACAATCTCTAAAGGGGAACTCTCAACTTCCATTTTATTGACCTCTACTGGTAAATTCTGTTCAGCTCCACATAAGTCACCCACAACAACACGTGGCCACAGTCACTATTTGACCTCCCTCTCTCGTACTGCAAACTCACAGTCTTGCCACCAACCATCTCAGATATCTTTTTGTCATCCGTAGGTACAGTAGACACCTGAGTGGCATTACTAACCATATTAATTTCACCAGAAACAGCACTTACACCATTCTCTGCTTTACCATTAGCAACACATCACATGACACACTTTCACAATTGTCAGTCATGACCACTAGTGGCACTTCCGAGCTAACCCCCCCATCCTCATTCTTCTACAGTTGCAGTTTCTTTAGCAGTCTGTACACACTCTGAATTCTCCTGAATAAGCTACATCCTATAGTCACAAGATAAAGGCAAGATATATGCACAACATGACATTACATTAGTGTTAAGACAGGAGTCGGCACCTCGGCAGTTGCGCTGTAAGGTGCCGTTCCTGCCCTCACACTTGCTGGTGGTGCGCTTGTTCCTCATGGGGTTAACGATCCTTACTTCAGAGCCTATTTATTGTTACTTCCGTTGCTCCTTCGCCGCTGTCTATTCAGTGTTTCTGGGTGTTAGCTCCATAGTCTGCGTTCTGTTACTGTTTGGCTGTTCTGACCTCCTGCTCCTGCTTCCTGACCTACGTTCTCTGCCTGCCGATTCTGTACCTTCGTTCCCTCCTGCTATGATACTGCTTGCCTCCTAGGCCTCCTCCCCTTGATCTATGATTTTGCTACTGCATGACCTCCGATACCAACCCTGCTTCCTGACTACTCTCTCATCTTACTCCTTTGTACTGCACTATCTCCTGTTGCCGACTTGGACCATACGACCACGTTATATTGGACCTCTGCCACCTCCTGAAAACTAGATGCTATTGCATCTTCCTCTGCTTCTGGATTTCCATCAGCCTCTACACTTGCTCAGGTGAGTTTTTTTCATATTTCTAGGCCTGCTGTGACTTGTGGTGCACTGTGCCTAGTGGTCAGTCATCGTCCACTGCCACCCAGTAAGTCACTGGTATGGGGCTCCATACCACACTGCTGTGCATCCGGCTCCCTCTCTAACTTCCAGATCTTCTCCTTGCCAGCAGTCCTCAACTGATCCTCCTCTGCTCCTCCTTGCAGAGATTTCCACCAGTACCTCCACTCTCTTGCCATGCAAGGTCTCCAATGCCCCTATACTGTCTCCTTCCTCCTCTACTGCACAAGGGACGCCTGGTCTGCATGATCTCCAGCCCTCTCCTGTTTGGCGCTACTACCATGCCCCGTCCAGCGCCAGAAAACTACAGGCACTACTGTCTCTAATACTATAGATATGGACTATACTCATGTGCCATCCATCTTACGCTCTAGAGACTCCTACAAGATCTCCTCAGAACCAGTGGACTTCAGAGGCCAATACCTCCCAATTAAAAGCCTCGGTCTCGTGTATATCAGCTATTTACTAAACAAGACTTTAAATCTCTTGTGGGGGAGGTAGGTGAAGCTTGTAGACTATAGATTAGTGCAGTACATCAAGATGTTTAACAGGGGGCTCATAGAGTGGGGCAACTAGAGGAAGACCATAAAGCAGCATGGGAGGTAGTCCGTACTCTCCAGGATTAAGTTACGTCCCAAGGACTGCCAATACGAGACCTCCAACACTACGTAGAGTACCTTGATGACAGAGACCGCAGACACAACATCACAGTAAGAGGTTTCCCAGAGTCTTCAGGGGAAGGGAACGTCTTTCTCAACTTGCAACGCCTTTCCAACTCTGTTCTGGAACGTCTGCAAGACTCTCCCCTACAAATGGACCGGGCTCACTGAGGTCTCTGTCCCACATCTACTACTGGAAACCCAAAAACATAATTTGCCGTATTACCGATTTTCACCTCAAGGAGGAAGTAAGGAAGTAATAGCTAATGTGCTTCCCATTTAGCCTTTCAGCATGCCACAATGGAAAAACAGTGACACACTGCTACCCTGAAGACCTACAGACATTCTCTGAAGCCCTCGATCTGCTGCCTCCAAGTGTCCTTGACTGGCCTGCCATTTAATTTCCTGCTTTACTTCCACCTACTTTGGAGCTTCACAAGAGTCAACGATGATAGCACACTCCCATTACGGTGACAGCCACCACCACAATGAGTATCATCTTTTTCTTCTACACTCCCCCCATTAAGCTCATAGACTTTCGGGACTATACTATATTTAAATTTATGTCACCTAACCGCCCCATATGGTGATGCCTGTTATCCTCCATTGTTACTCCTCTCCCCTCAAATTGGAATGTAATGTCTTGCTAGTAATGTACCTCCTCTCATACATCCCTCTGCTAAGCCATATTGGTGGTGGCCCTCTACTTTTGCAGACCCCTACCCTCTGTTACCACCAATTATGCCAGTTTCTAATGCCTTGATGACTGCCACCCTCCCCAGAAGGAGTCGCTATCCTTTCTTCACCTCCCTACTGGGAATGCTGACCTACTACTTTTATTTTGTATTCTCTCTATTAGAGCTCCTAGACCGACAGATTCTTGTCCTTGTGGTCATTCTTGTTACATGTTATTCTTGGATTTATAACTGGTATAACTGGTCATTGTCTTTTTAACAACACTGTTGCATTGTCTCTTTTCAGTGAAGCTTATGTATTGTTTTTGCATACGCTGAAGGAGCAGTTTGGTATGCCTACCCCCTACGCCACCAGCACCACCTGGTGAGCCCTGTATACTTTCCAATGGTTAGATTTCTTACTTTAGATGTCAAGGGAATTAACTCTAACATTAAGCGCTGCGTAGTTCCCGTATAGACATAGCCTTTCTACAAGAGACTCACCTAGGTCCAGAAGCTTCCTTTAACTTTGCATAACACTGGTTCCTCTAACTTATATGACAAATGCACCTTCCAAAAGAGCTGGAGTGGCAATTTTGGTTTCAATATCTTGACCCTTCCAGACTCATAATGTAGAAAAAAAAATATCTTATAGTCCATGTATTCCTGCACAGCCTCTCTATGGTACTTTTCAACGTGTATACCCCCACCTCTTCAAAACCTCCCAATTCCTGATAGCGTTTTTAACAGCAAATTGCTCTGAATCTGTAAGGGCTATCATGATGAACTTGGTATTATTTTAAAGATGAGATTCTCTTTAAAATGAATCCAAGCTCATCTTCATAGCCTTAATGGACCCTAAGATGTGAGGCTATAAAGTGTCTTCCCCTGTCCTGCCTAAGGCATCATCTTGGAGCTACGTGAAGAAGGAAGAGAAGGGGGAAGGAACAGAGCTGCAGACTGCAGAGACAATGATAATGAAAATCGCTGTTCACAGACACTCTCCATCCAATCTGGCTGAGCTTGAGCTATTTTGCAAAGAAGAATGGGTAAAAATCTCAGTCTCTAGTTGTGCAAAGCTGGTAGAGACATACCCCAAAAGACTTGCAGCTGTAATTGCAGTGACAGGTGACTTTACAAATTATTGGTATAGGGGGGTTGAAGATTTTTGCATGTCACACTTTTCAGATTTTTATTTTATTGAAAAATGTTGAAAACCATGTATCATTTTCCTTCCACTTCACAATTATCTGATATTTTGTGTTTGTCTATCACTTAAAATCTCAATAAAATACATTTAAATATGTGGTTGTAAGGTGACAAAATGTGAAAAAGTTCAAAGGGTATGAATACTTTTGAAAGCCACTGTACAAGGGAAAAGAAACCAGAAGTTATCCCCAGAGTTACCCCCCCCCCCCCCCATGATAGGAACTACTGGGGACAAAGTAGGGAATTTGGAGTTCCCAATGTATTCCGCACAGCTTACATATTCACTTTTCACCGTCCAATGTGCATATACGTCTGGCATACTAATGCTCACTACACCCATAGATAAATTATTTGAGGGGTGCAGTTTTTGAAATGGGGTCACTTTCTAGGGAATTCCAATTTTCTGGTACCTTAGAGACTCTGCAAACATGACATGCCGTGCAGATACCAAGCATTTAAATCTGCGCTCCCAAAGCCACATAGCGCTCCTTCCCTTCTGTGCCCTGCTGTGTACATAACTGCAGTTTATGCCCACATGCATGACACTGGTGTACCCAGGATACAACTGTGCTCCCAAGCAGCAGTTTATACCCACATATATAATTTTTTTGTATAGGATAGCCCACTTAATAGTTTTAGGAGTGCATGTCCCTGATGACACACAAAGTGGGTGCAATGTATTGGGCACTGAAATGTCATTTCAGTTTTCACTATGTACATTAATTTTTGGGAAACACTCCTGGGATCAAAATGATAACCCCTTGATAAATTCCTTGAGGGGTGTAGCTTCTAAATGGGGTCATTTTTGAGAGTTTTCCATTGTACTGGTACTGGACGGTTTATTGGAAAAAAAAGAAATTTTTCATTTTTACGTTCCCATGCTAAAAGAATCTATGAAACAGCTGTGAGGTCAAAATTCTCACCATACCCTTTGATAAATCTTATGAGGGGTGTTGTTTCCAAAATGCGGTCACCTTTTGGGGGTTTCGATTGTACTGGTACTTTAGGAGCTCTGCAAATGAAACATAGCACCCGAAAACTATTCCAGCAAAATCTACCCTCCAAAAGCCAAATAGCGCTCTTTCCATACTGAGCCCCGCTATATACCCATACAACAGTTGAGGTATTTCCGTGTTAAGGAGAAATTGTGTAACGAACTTGGTAGAGCTTTTTCTCCTTTAACCTCTTGTAAAAATGAAAAATTTGGGGCTAAATTGATGTTTTAACCAAAAAAAAAGGAACTTTTCATTTTCACATCCCAATCAGGGTCGGACTGGCCCACCGGGGAACCGGTGAATCCACTGGTGGCCCCGAGCCCAGACTATTAGTCCTCATGTCATGGAGGCCCGATCAGGATCCTGACCATCCCGAGCGGGCCCCTGACCAGTGGCGTAACGATCGCGGTCGCTATACATACTGTTATTGGAAAGGGACCCTGGCATAATGAAGGACCCTTTCCAATAGATGGCAGCCCAGGGGAGGTGACTGAAAACAATAAACACATATTCTCACCTCTCCTGGGCATAGCATCCTCTCCAACGCTCTTCCGTCCTGTGACTGAGGCCTGTGATTAGGCCCCAGAGGTCACATGGGGGCGCGGCCACGTAATGACGTCAGTGCTCCTCCACGTGACCGCTGAGGCCCAATCACAGGCCTCAGCAGCGACGTCGGAAAAGGGCCTGAAGACGCTGAAGACGACAGGATGGAGCGAGGATGCCAAGGAAAGGTAAGGCAAGGTGAGTATGAATGTTTGTTATTTTTAATCACTTCCCCTGGGCCTCCGATTATTATACTCTGGGGTCTGAGGAGACTCCAGAGTATAGTAATAGCACTGAAGCGGAGGGGGGCTATTGGGCGCATATAACACTGTGTGGGGGCCACTGTAGAGCATATAATACTGTGTGGGGGGCCACTGTGGAGCTTATAATACTGTGTGGGGGCCACTGTGGAGCTTATAATACTGTGTGGGGGCCACTGTGGAGCTTATAATACTGGGTGGGGGCCACTGTGGAGCTTATACAGTGGCTCCTTCATTTTTTTTTTTTAATTACACCGGGGCAGGTGAAAAAAACAAAACAAAACACCCCCTCAAACTTTCTTTCCTGTCCCCAGTGCAGTTTGGTCCTGCAGTTCTGTTGTTTTCTTCCAGCTGAAGTTCCCCCTGCACGTGACTACCTGTGACGTCACGTGACCCCTGAGGCCAATAAGCGGCCTAAGGGAAGGGACCTGGGACGCCACAGCCAGTGTTGACTTCCGGCAAAAAGAAGACAGCGGAGCTGCAGGACCGGACTGTGTTGGGAGGACATCGGAGACAGGTGAGTATGTTTAGTATGTTTTGTTTTTTGTTTTTTGAGGGGGAGGGTAGGGGGGATTCACCTCCCCCCAGACTAATTATAAAAAAGAAAAAAATTATACTGGACAACCTCTTTAAAGTGTGGCGCATTAGGGGGGCCCTGGGGGATATATTAAAGGGGTTGTTCAGGCATAATTTGTTATGGTTTATCCTCAGGATAGGCCATAGATACCTGATCTGTAGTGGGCTGACCCCGGACCGATCAGCTGTTCGGAGCCACTTCTGATGCCCGTACTGTACACAATACAGGGCCAGAAGCAGAAAGCTCTGTCCACTGTATATTAGACGGGCACCTTCACTGCATCTCAGCACTTATTGAAGTCAGTAGGAGTTGAGCTGCAGTGAATGTGCCGGGCTGCTATACAGTGGATGGAGCTTTCTGCTTCCGGCCCTGTGTTGTGTACAGAACGGGCTCCGGAAGTGGCTCCGGACAGCTGATGGGGCCATGTGTCAGCCCCCTACTGATCAGGTATTTATGGCCTATCCTGAGCATAGGCCATAAAAAAGATTAACCCTGGACAACCCCTTTAATATTCCCCACACAGTTTAATGTCCCCCCCACAGGATGTCAGCCCTCATCACTGTTCCCACACAATATAATGACCCCATCACTGTTCCCCATACAGTATGGGGGACCAGTGAAGAGGCCACTATGTGGGGGACCAGTGAAGTGACCATAGAAAAATTTGGCCCAGACAACTCCTTAAAAGAGGTTGTCCATAAACTGGAGCGACCACTGTGTCGGCCGCATGGGAGGTGTAAAAATAAGAAAAAAAAAAAAAAAAGCATACTCACCTGTCCCAGCACCCCGTTGTCCCCTGCCTGTTACTGTTCGGTCTCATGGCGGCGCCTCATTTCTGGAAATCCTGTACCTAATTGGTTTTAGCAATCAGATGAGGTGCAGTACTCCCAGCAAGGAGTCGCCGGCACGAGACTGAATTGACCCTGGCAGTGGACAATGGAGCGCCAGGGACAAAGTAGTATGCTTTTTAATTTACTTATTTTTTTACTTTACACCTCCCGCCAGCTACATGGGTTGCTCCAATTCCTGGACGACCTCTTTAAAGGATTTATCAATCTTTCTAATATTGATGGCCTGTCCTTAGGATAGGCCATCAATATTACATCTGCGATGATACAACAGCCAGGACCTCTGCAGATCAGCTTTTCCAGGACAATGTGGCTACAGGTAAAGGTAACAATTCTTGGAGCCATGCTGTTCACTTGCCATACAAGGTGTAGCAGTAGGTTTAGGTAGTGCAGTGGTGCACATAGTATGGCGGGTGAGCAGAATGGCTCCCGGCATGTTATTACCTTTAGCCGCCCTGTCTCGGTACCGCTGATCTGCAGGGGTCCTGATGGTGGGCCCCTAGAAACAATTCCACTGGTGGGCCCTAGACATCCCAGTCCGACACTGATCTCAATGTTAATAAAAACTGTTAATCAGCTGTTGAGTCAAAATGTTCACCATACCCCTTGATATGCTCTGTGAGGGGTGTAGTTTCTAAAACTGAGTCACTGAGGGTTTTCATTGTTTGGGTTTTCTAGGGACTCTGCAATTGCAACACGGCACCTGAAAACTATTCCAGCAAAATCTACCCTCCAAAAGCCAAATAGCGCTCTTTCCATCCGAGCCCTGTCAGGTACCCATACAGGAGATTACGACCACATATGGGGGGGGGGTTCTGTGTTCAGGAGCAATTTTTTAACAAACCGTGGGGTGATTTTTCACCTTTAAATTCTTGTGAAAATGAAAACTGTTGGGATAAAGTGATGTTTTTGTAGTTTTTCATTTACATATCCCAATGTTAATAAAATCTGTGAAACTGATGTGGTTCCAAAATACTCACTATACATCTTGATAAATTCTGTTAGGGCTGTAGTTTCCAAACTGGGGTCACTTTTTGGGGGTTTCCATTGTATTGGTACTCTAGGAGCTCTTGAAATTAGACATGGCACCTGAAAACTATTCCAGAAAAATCTGCTTTTCAAATTGTCGCTCCTTCCCTTCGTACACTGCTGTGTGCCCAAACTTCAGTTTACACCCACATGTGGGGTTTTTATGTGCTCGGGAGAAATTGTTCAACAAACTGTAAGATGTATTTTCTCCTTTGTGAATGTGTTAATTTTAGGGCTAAATGAATGTATTAGTGAAAAAAAAATTAAATGTCTAAATTACACCTCCATATTGTTTTACTTCCCAAATGCTGTTTTGAATTATTTGAGGGGTGCATTTTTTGCCCATTCTTCTTTGCAAAATAGCTCAAGCTCAGACAGATTGGATGGAGAACATCTGTGATCAGCAATTTTTATGTCTTGCTACAGATGCTCAATGGGATTTAGGTCTGGACTTTGGCGATTCTAACACATGAATATTCTTTGATCTAAACCATTCCACTGTAGCTCTGGTTTTATGTTTAGGGTCATTGTCTTGCTGGAAGGTGAATCTCCTTCCCAGTCTCAAGCCTTTTGCTGCCTTCCCATCAACTCTGACCAGCTTCCCATTCCCTGCTGAAGAAAAGCATCCCACAACATGATGCTGCCACCACCATGGGGATGGTGTGTTCAGGTCGATGAGCAGTGTTACTTTTTTGCCACAGTGATACTTTTATTGCTTTGCTTTTAGGCCAGATGAGACCAAAACTTTGGTGTTATCTGACCAGAGCACTTTCTTGCACATGTTTGCTGTGTCCCCTATATGGCTTGTGGCAAACTGCAAACGGCACTTTTTATGTCTTTCTTTCAACAATGGTTTTCTTCTTGCCACTCTTCCATAAAGGACAGATTTGTGGAGCGCACAACTTATAGTTGTCCTGTGGACAGATTCTCCCATCTGAGCTGTGGATTTCTGCAGCTCCTCCAGAGTTACCATGGGCCTCTTGGCTGCTTCTCTTACCAGTGCTCTCCTTGCTCGATCTGTCAGTTTAGGTGGACACCCATAGGTTTGCAGTTGTAGAATACTTTTTCCATTTTTGGATGATGGATTGAACATCTTGGGATATGTTTTTATAACCTAACCCTGCTTTAAACTTCTCCACAACTTTATCTCTGACCTGCCTAGTGAGTTTATTAATCTTCACAATGTTGTTTGTTCACTAGTGTTCTCTAACAAACCACTGAGGCCTTCACAGAACAGGTGTATTTATACTGAGACTAAATTGCACACAGTTGGACTCTATTAACTAATTAAGTGACTTCTGAAGGCAATTGATTGCACTGGATTTTATTTAGGGATATCAGAGTACAGGGGGCTGAATACTTTTGCATGTCACACTTTTCAGATTTTTATTTGATTAAATAATGTATAATTTTCGTTCCACTTCACAATTATGTGCTACAATGTGTTGGTCTATCACTTAATAAAATACAATAAGTTTGTGGTTGTAAGTTGACAAAATGTGAAAAAGTTCAAGGGGTATGAATACTTTGGCAAGCCACTGTAAATCTGAAAAATCGCTGTTACAATTATAAACCTTCTAATGTCCAAAATAAATTAAAGGACGATTAAAAGCTGATGCCAGTATAAAGCAAATATATGGATATATATGGTAGATAATATTTCTTAATGTATTTGGGTGGTATGACTATCTGTCTAAAAATCAGAGCATTTCACATTTTGAAAATTGCGATTTTTTTTTTTTATTTCCTATTTTTTTTTTAAATAATTCCAAAATATTGATCAATGTTTACCATTAACCCCTTCCCTAAATCCACCGTAATAGTACGGTGCTGCGGGGAAGGATTTCCTGCAAACCACCGTACTACTACAGCGGAAGCATGGTGCGCACACAGAAACTGTGTGCGCACCGTGCTTTGCGGGTGTCAGCCGTATGTAATAGCTAACACTGTCCTCTAACACCCCCGGTCAAAACATGACCGCGGCACCTCAGGGGTTTAATTATATATTGGGGTCCCGATCCGCCCCCCCCCCCCCCCCCGCGACATTTTCAGGGTGTGCCGCTGTTCCTGCATAGGCTGCATAGGCTGACAGCCTCCTATACACTGCAATACATGTGTATTGCAGCATATACCTATTGATCCAGCGATCAGAAGATCACTGCTTCAATCCCCTATGGGGACAAAAAAAAATGTAAAAAAAAGTAAAAAAAAAAATGTTTAAACATGTTAAAAAAAATAGCAAATGAATAAAGCCCCCAAAATCCCATATTCCCATATTAAATGTTTTATTATGTAAAATAAAGAAAATAAAAAAACAATACATATTTGGTATCTCCACGTCCGTAAATACCCGAACAATAAAACTAAAACATTATTTAACCCGCATGCTGAATGACATTTAAAAAAAAAATGTAGAAAACTGCACAAAATAATGATTATTCACTATCTTTCCTCACAAAATGTTCAATAAAAACTGATCAAAAGGTCAGATGAAAACCAAAATGGTATCAATAAAAAGCACAGGTCGTTCCGCAAAAATTACGCCCTCAAACAGCTCTCTCAACAGAAAAATAAAAATGTTATGCCTTTCAGAAGATGGCGATTCATTGATTTTTTTCCCTAAATGGAATTTTATTCTGCACAATTAGCAACACATAAAAAAACAACATAAATTAGGTATCTACATAATTGTACAGACCTCCAGAATAAAGGTAACATGTTTCTTATGCTGTACACTGCATGGCAAAAAAAAAATGTTAAAAGCAATTCCAGAATTGATGATTTCTTTTATATTTATATTGTTTTTGCATACGCTGAAGGAGCAGTTTGGTATGCCTACCCCCTACGCCACCAGCACCACCTGGTGAGCCCTGTATACTTTCCAATGGTTAGATTTCTTACTTTAGATGTCAAGGGAATTAACTCTAACATTAAGCGCTGCGTAGTTCCCGTATAGACATAGCCTTTCTACAAGAGACTCACCTAGGTCCAGAAGCTTCCTTTAACTTTGCATAACACTGGTTCCTCTAACTTATATGGCAAATGCACCTTCCAAAAGAGCTGGAGTGGCAATTTTGGTTTCAATATCTTGACCCTTCCAGACTCATAATGTAGAAAAAAAAATATCTTATAGTCCATGTATTCCTGCACAGCCTCTCTATGGTACTTTTCAACGTGTATACCCCCACCTCTTCAAAACCTCCCAATTCCTGATAGCGTTTTTAACAGCAAATTGCTCTGAATCTGTAAGGGCTATCATGATGAACTTGGTATTATTTTAAAGATGAGATTCTCTTTAAAATGAATCCAAGCTCATCTTCATAGCCTTAATGGACCCTAAGATGTGAGGCTATAAAGTGTCTTCCCCTGTCCTGCCTAAGGCATCATCTTGGAGCTACGTGAAGAAGGAAGAGAAGGGGGGAAGGAACAGAGCTGCAGACTGCAGAGACAATGATAATGAAAATCGCTGTTCACAGACACTCTCCATCCAATCTGGCTGAGCTTGAGCTATTTTGCAAAGAAGAATGGGTAAAAATCTCAGTCTCTAGTTGTGCAAAGCTGGTAGAGACATACCCCAAAAGACTTGCAGCTGTAATTGCAGTGACAGGTGACTTTACAAATTATTGGTATAGGGGGGTTGAAGATTTTTGCATGTCACACTTTTCAGATTTTTATTTTATTGAAAAATGTTGAAAACCATGTATCATTTTCCTTCCACTTCACAATTATCTGATATTTTGTGTTTGTCTATCACTTAAAATCTCAATAAAATACATTTAAATATGTGGTTGTAAGGTGACAAAATGTGAAAAAGTTCAAAGGGTATGAATACTTTTGAAAGCCACTGTACAAGGGAAAAGAAACCAGAAGTTATCCCCAGAGTTACCCCCCCCCCCCCCCATGATAGGAACTACTGGGGACAAAGTAGGGAATTTGGAGTTCCCAATGTATTCCGCACAGCTTACATATTCACTTTTCACCGTCCAATGTGCATATACGTCTGGCATACTAATGCTCACTACACCCATAGATAAATTATTTGAGGGGTGCAGTTTTTGAAATGGGGTCACTTTCTAGGGAATTCCAATTTTCTGGTACCTTAGAGACTCTGCAAACATGACATGCCGTGCAGATACCAAGCATTTAAATCTGCGCTCCCAAAGCCACATAGCGCTCCTTCCCTTCTGTGCCCTGCTGTGTACATAACTGCAGTTTATGCCCACATGCATGACACTGGTGTACCCAGGATACAACTGTGCTCCCAAGCAGCAGTTTATACCCACATATATAATTTTTTTGTATAGGATAGCCCACTTAATAGTTTTAGGAGTGCATGTCCCTGATGACACACAAAGTGGGTGCAATGTATTGGGCACTGAAATGTCATTTCAGTTTTCACTATGTACATTAATTTTTGGGAAACACTCCTGGGATCAAAATGATAACCCCTTGATAAATTCCTTGAGGGGTGTAGCTTCTAAATGGGGTCATTTTTGAGAGTTTTCCATTGTACTGGTACTGGACGGTTTATTGGAAAAAAAAAGAAATTTTTCATTTTTACGTTCCCATGCTAAAAGAATCTATGAAACAGCTGTGAGGTCAAAATTCTCACCATACCCTTTGATAAATCTTATGAGGGGTGTTGTTTCCAAAATGCGGTCACCTTTTGGGGGTTTCGATTGTACTGGTACTTTAGGAGCTCTGCAAATGAAACATAGCACCCGAAAACTATTCCAGCAAAATCTACCCTCCAAAAGCCAAATAGCGCTCTTTCCATACTGAGCCCCGCTATATACCCATACAACAGTTGAGGTATTTCCGTGTTAAGGAGAAATTGTGTAACGAACTTGGTAGAGCTTTTTCTCCTTTAACCTCTTGTAAAAATGAAAAATTTGGGGCTAAATTGATGTTTTAACCAAAAAAAAGGAACTTTTCATTTTCACATCCCAATCAGGGTCGGACTGGCCCACCGGGGAACCGGTGAATCCACTGGTGGCCCCGAGCCCAGACTATTAGTCCTCATGTCATGGAGGCCCGATCAGGATCCTGACCATCCCGAGCGGGCCCCTGACCAGTGGCGTAACGATCGCGGTCGCTATACATACTGTTATTGGAAAGGGACCCTGGCATAATGAAGGACCCTTTCCAATAGATGGCAGCCCAGGGGAGGTGACTGAAAACAATAAACACATATTCTCACCTCTCCTGGGCATAGCATCCTCTCCAACGCTCTTCCGTCCTGTGACTGAGGCCTGTGATTAGGCCCCAGAGGTCACATGGGGCGCGGCCACGTAATGACGTCAGTGCTCCTCCACGTGACCGCTGAGGCCCAATCACAGGCCTCAGCAGCGACGTCGGAAAAGGGCCTGAAGACGCTGAAGACGACAGGATGGAGCGAGGATGCCAAGGAAAGGTAAGGCAAGGTGAGTATGAATGTTTGTTATTTTTAATCACTTCCCCTGGGCCTCCGATTATTATACTCTGGGGTCTGAGGAGACTCCAGAGAATAGTAATAGCACTGAAGCGGAGGGGGGCTATTGGGCGCATATAACACTGTGTGGGGGCCACTGTAGAGCATATAATACTGTGTGGGGGGCCACTGTGGAGCTTATAATACTGTGTGGGGGCCACTGTGGAGCTTATAATACTGTGTGGGGGCCACTGTGGAGCTTATAATACTGGGTGGGGGCCACTGTGGAGCTTATACAGTGGCTCCTTCATTTTTTTTTTTAATTACACCGGGGCAGGTGAAAAAAACAAAACAAAACACCCCCTCAAACTTTCTTTCCTGTCCCCAGTGCAGTTTGGTCCTGCAGTTCTGTTGTTTTCTTCCAGCTGAAGTTCCCCCTGCACGTGACTACCTGTGACGTCACGTGACCCCTGAGGCCAATAAGCGGCCTAAGGGAAGGGACCTGGGACGCCACAGCCAGTGTTGACTTCCGGCAAAAAGAAGACAGCGGAGCTGCAGGACCGGACTGTGTTGGGAGGACATCGGAGACAGGTGAGTATGTTTAGTATGTTTTGTTTTTTGTTTTTTGAGGGGGAGGGTAGGGGGGGATTCACCTCCCCCAGACTAATTATAAAAAAGAAAAAAAATTATACTGGACAACCTCTTTAAAGTGTGGCGCATTAGGGGGCCCTGGGGGATATATTAAAGGGGTTGTTCAGGCATAATTTGTTATGGTTTATCCTCAGGATAGGCCATAGATACCTGATCTGTAGTGGGCTGACCCCGGACCGATCAGCTGTTCGGAGCCACTTCTGATGCCCGTACTGTACACAATACAGGGCCAGAAGCAGAAAGCTCTGTCCACTGTATATTAGACGGGCACCTTCACTGCATCTCAGCACTTATTGAAGTCAGTAGGAGTTGAGCTGCAGTGAATGTGCCGGGCTGCTATACAGTGGATGGAGCTTTCTGCTTCCGGCCCTGTGTTGTGTACAGAACGGGCTCCGGAAGTGGCTCCGGACAGCTGATGGGGCCATGTGTCAGCCCCCTACTGATCAGGTATTTATGGCCTATCCTGAGCATAGGCCATAAAAAAGATTAACCCTGGACAACCCCTTTAATATTCCCCACACAGTTTAATGTCCCCCCCACAGGATGTCAGCCCTCATCACTGTTCCCACACAATATAATGACCCCATCACTGTTCCCCATACAGTATGGGGGACCAGTGAAGAGGCCACTATGTGGGGGACCAGTGAAGTGACCATAGAAAAATTTGGCCCAGACAACTCCTTAAAAGAGGTTGTCCATAAACTGGAGCGACCACTGTGTCGGCCGCATGGGAGGTGTAAAAATAAGAAAAAAAAAAAAAAAAAAGCATACTCACCTGTCCCAGCACCCCGTTGTCCCCTGCCTGTTACTGTTCGGTCTCATGGCGGCGCCTCATTTCTGGAAATCCTGTACCTAATTGGTCTTAGCAATCAGATGAGGTGCAGTACTCCCAGCAAGGAGTCGCCGGCACGAGACTGAATTGACCCTGGCAGTGGACAATGGAGCGCCAGGGACAAAGTAGTATGCTTTTTAATTTACTTATTTTTTTACTTTACACCTCCCGCCAGCTACATGGGTTGCTCCAATTCCTGGACGACCTCTTTAAAGGATTTATCAATCTTTCTAATATTGATGGCCTGTCCTTAGGATAGGCCATCAATATTACATCTGCGATGATACAACAGCCAGGACCTCTGCAGATCAGCTTTTCCAGGACAATGTGGCTACAGGTAAAGGTAACAATTCTTGGAGCCATGCTGTTCACTTGCCATACAAGGTGTAGCAGTAGGTTTAGGTAGTGCAGTGGTGCACATAGTATGGCGGGTGAGCAGAATGGCTCCCGGCATGTTATTACCTTTAGCCGCCCTGTCTCGGTACCGCTGATCTGCAGGGGTCCTGATGGTGGGCCCCTAGAAACAATTCCACTGGTGGGCCCTAGACATCCCAGTCCGACACTGATCCCAATGTTAATAAAAACTGTTAATCAGCTGTTGAGTCAAAATGTTCACCATACCCCTTGATATGCTCTGTGAGGGGTGTAGTTTCTAAAACTGAGTCACTGAGGGTTTTCATTGTTTGGGTTTTCTAGGGACTCTGCAATTGCAACACGGCACCTGAAAACTATTCCAGCAAAATCTACCCTCCAAAAGCCAAATAGCGCTCTTTCCATCCGAGCCCTGTCAGGTACCCATACAGGAGATTACGACCACATATGGGGGGGGGGGTTCTGTGTTCAGGAGCAATTTTTTAACAAACCGTGGGGTGATTTTTCACCTTTAAATTCTTGTGAAAATGAAAACTGTTGGGATAAAGTGATGTTTTTGTAGTTTTTCATTTACATATCCCAATGTTAATAAAATCTGTGAAACTGATGTGGTTCCAAAATACTCACTATACATCTTGATAAATTCTGTTAGGGCTGTAGTTTCCAAACTGGGGTCACTTTTTGGGGGTTTCCATTGTATTGGTACTCTAGGAGCTCTTGAAATTAGACATGGCACCTGAAAACTATTCCAGAAAAATCTGCTTTTCAAATTGTCGCTCCTTCCCTTCGTACACTGCTGTGTGCCCAAACTTCAGTTTACACCCACATGTGGGGTATTTATGTGCTCGGGAGAAATTGTTCAACAAACTGTAAGATGTATTTTCTCCTTTGTGAATGTGTTAATTTTAGGGCTAAATGAATGTATTAGTGAAAAAAAAATTAAATGTCTAAATTACACCTCCATATTGTTTTACTTCCCAAATGCTGTTTTGAATTATTTGAGGGGTGCATTTTTTGCCCATTCTTCTTTGCAAAATAGCTCAAGCTCAGACAGATTGGATGGAGAACATCTGTGATCAGCAATTTTTATGTCTTGCTACAGATGCTCAATGGGATTTAGGTCTGGACTTTGGCGATTCTAACACATGAATATTCTTTGATCTAAACCATTCCACTGTAGCTCTGGTTTTATGTTTAGGGTCATTGTCTTGCTGGAAGGTGAATCTCCTTCCCAGTCTCAAGCCTTTTGCTGCCTTCCCATCAACTCTGACCAGCTTCCCATTCCCTGCTGAAGAAAAGCATCCCACAACATGATGCTGCCACCACCATGGGGATGGTGTGTTCAGGTCGATGAGCAGTGTTACTTTTTTGCCACAGTGATACTTTTATTGCTTTGCTTTTAGGCCAGATGAGACCAAAACTTTGGTGTTATCTGACCAGAGCACTTTCTTGCACATGTTTGCTGTGTCCCCTATATGGCTTGTGGCAAACTGCAAACGGCACTTTTTATGTCTTTCTTTCAACAATGGTTTTCTTCTTGCCACTCTTCCATAAAGGACAGATTTGTGGAGCGCACAACTTATAGTTGTCCTGTGGACAGATTCTCCCATCTGAGCTGTGGATTTCTGCAGCTCCTCCAGAGTTACCATGGGCCTCTTGGCTGCTTCTCTTACCAGTGCTCTCCTTGCTCGATCTGTCAGTTTAGGTGGACACCCATAGGTTTGCAGTTGTAGAATACTTTTTCCATTTTTGGATGATGGATTGAACATCTTGGGATATGTTTTTATAACCTAACCCTGCTTTAAACTTCTCCACAACTTTATCTCTGACCTGCCTAGTGAGTTTATTAATCTTCACAATGTTGTTTGTTCACTAGTGTTCTCTAACAAACCACTGAGGCCTTCACAGAACAGGTGTATTTATACTGAGACTAAATTGCACACAGTTGGACTCTATTAACTAATTAAGTGACTTCTGAAGGCAATTGATTGCACTGGATTTTATTTAGGGATATCAGAGTACAGGGGGCTGAATACTTTTGCATGTCACACTTTTCAGATTTTTATTTGATTAAATAATGTATAATTTTCGTTCCACTTCACAATTATGTGCTACAATGTGTTGGTCTATCACTTAATAAAATACAATAAGTTTGTGGTTGTAAGTTGACAAAATGTGAAAAAGTTCAAGGGGTATGAATACTTTGGCAAGCCACTGTAAATCAGAAAAATCGCTGTTACAATTATAAACCTTCTAATGTCCAAAATAAATTAAAGGACGATTAAAAGCTGATGCCAGTATAAAGCAAATATATGGATATATATGGTAGATAATATTTCTTAATGTATTTGGGTGGTATGACTATCTGTCTAAAAATCAGAGCATTTCACATTTTGAAAATTGCGATTTTTTTTTTTTTATTTCCTATTTTTTTTTAAAATAATTCCAAAATATTGATCAATGTTTACCATTAACCCCTTCCCTAAATCCACCGTAATAGTACGGTGCTGCGGGGAAGGATTTCCTGCAAACCACCGTACTACTACAGCGGAAGCATGGTGCGCACACAGAAACTGTGTGCGCACCGTGCTTTGCGGGTGTCAGCCGTATGTAATAGCTAACACTGTCCTCTAACACCCCCGGTCAAAACATGACCGCGGCACCTCAGGGGTTTAATTATATATTGGGGTCCCGATCCGCCCCCCCCCCCCCCCCGCGACATTTTCAGGGTGTGCCGCTGTTCCTGCATAGGCTGCATAGGCTGACAGCCTCCTATACACTGCAATACATGTGTATTGCAGCATATACCTATTGATCCAGCGATCAGAAGATCACTGCTTCAATCCCCTATGGGGACAAAAAAAAAATGTAAAAAAAAGTAAAAAAAAAAAATGTTTAAACATGTTAAAAAAAATAGCAAATGAATAAAGCCCCCAAAATCCCATATTCCCATATTAAATGTTTTATTATGTAAAATAAAGAAAATAAAAAAACAATACATATTTGGTATCTCCACGTCCGTAAATACCCGAACAATAAAACTAAAACATTATTTAACCCGCATGCTGAATGACATTTAAAAAAAAAATGTAGAAAACTGCACAAAATAATGATTATTCACTATCTTTCCTCACAAAATGTTCAATAAAAACTGATCAAAAGGTCAGATGAAAACCAAAATGGTATCAATAAAAAGCACAGGTCGTTCCGCAAAAATTACGCCCTCAAACAGCTCTCTCAACAGAAAAATAAAAATGTTATGCCTTTCAGAAGATGGCGATTCATTGATTTTTTTCCCTAAATGGAATTTTATTCTGCACAATTAGCAACACATAAAAAAACAACATAAATTAGGTATCTACATAATTGTACAGACCTCCAGAATAAAGGTAACATGTTTCTTATGCTGTACACTGCATGGCAAAAAAAAAAATGTTAAAAGCAATTCCAGAATTGATGATTTCTTTTATATTTATATTGTTTTTGCATACGCTGAAGGAGCAGTTTGGTATGCCTACCCCCTACGCCACCAGCACCACCTGGTGAGCCCTGTATACTTTCCAATGGTTAGATTTCTTACTTTAGATGTCAAGGGAATTAACTCTAACATTAAGCGCTGCGTAGTTCCCGTATAGACATAGCCTTTCTACAAGAGACTCACCTAGGTCCAGAAGCTTCCTTTAACTTTGCATAACACTGGTTCCTCTAACTTATATGACAAATGCACCTTCCAAAAGAGCTGGAGTGGCAATTTTGGTTTCAATATCTTGACCCTTCCAGACTCATAATGTAGAAAAAAAAATATCTTATAGTCCATGTATTCCTGCACAGCCTCTCTATGGTACTTTTCAACGTGTATACCCCCACCTCTTCAAAACCTCCCAATTCCTGATAGCGTTTTTAACAGCAAATTGCTCTGAATCTGTAAGGGCTATCATGATGAACTTGGTATTATTTTAAAGATGAGATTCTCTTTAAAATGAATCCAAGCTCATCTTCATAGCCTTAATGGACCCTAAGATGTGAGGCTATAAAGTGTCTTCCCCTGTCCTGCCTAAGGCATCATCTTGGAGCTACGTGAAGAAGGAAGAGAAGGGGGAAGGAACAGAGCTGCAGACTGCAGAGACAATGATAATGAAAATCGCTGTTCACAGACACTCTCCATCCAATCTGGCTGAGCTTGAGCTATTTTGCAAAGAAGAATGGGTAAAAATCTCAGTCTCTAGTTGTGCAAAGCTGGTAGAGACATACCCCAAAAGACTTGCAGCTGTAATTGCAGTGACAGGTGACTTTACAAATTATTGGTATAGGGGGGTTGAAGATTTTTGCATGTCACACTTTTCAGATTTTTATTTTATTGAAAAATGTTGAAAACCATGTATCATTTTCCTTCCACTTCACAATTATCTGATATTTTGTGTTTGTCTATCACTTAAAATCTCAATAAAATACATTTAAATATGTGGTTGTAAGGTGACAAAATGTGAAAAAGTTCAAAGGGTATGAATACTTTTGAAAGCCACTGTACAAGGGAAAAGAAACCAGAAGTTATCCCCAGAGTTACCCCCCCCCCCCCCATGATAGGAACTACTGGGGACAAAGTAGGGAATTTGGAGTTCCCAATGTATTCCGCACAGCTTACATATTCACTTTTCACCGTCCAATGTGCATATACGTCTGGCATACTAATGCTCACTACACCCATAGATAAATTATTTGAGGGGTGCAGTTTTTGAAATGGGGTCACTTTCTAGGGAATTCCAATTTTCTGGTACCTTAGAGACTCTGCAAACATGACATGCCGTGCAGATACCAAGCATTTAAATCTGCGCTCCCAAAGCCACATAGCGCTCCTTCCCTTCTGTGCCCTGCTGTGTACATAACTGCAGTTTATGCCCACATGCATGACACTGGTGTACCCAGGATACAACTGTGCTCCCAAGCAGCAGTTTATACCCACATATATAATTTTTTTGTATAGGATAGCCCACTTAATAGTTTTAGGAGTGCATGTCCCTGATGACACACAAAGTGGGTGCAATGTATTGGGCACTGAAATGTCATTTCAGTTTTCACTATGTACATTAATTTTTGGGAAACACTCCTGGGATCAAAATGATAACCCCTTGATAAATTCCTTGAGGGGTGTAGCTTCTAAATGGGGTCATTTTTGAGAGTTTTCCATTGTACTGGTACTGGACGGTTTATTGGAAAAAAAAAGAAATTTTTCATTTTTACGTTCCCATGCTAAAAGAATCTATGAAACAGCTGTGAGGTCAAAATTCTCACCATACCCTTTGATAAATCTTATGAGGGGTGTTGTTTCCAAAATGCGGTCACCTTTTGGGGGTTTCGATTGTACTGGTACTTTAGGAGCTCTGCAAATGAAACATAGCACCCGAAAACTATTCCAGCAAAATCTACCCTCCAAAAGCCAAATAGCGCTCTTTCCATACTGAGCCCCGCTATATACCCATACAACAGTTGAGGTATTTCCGTGTTAAGGAGAAATTGTGTAACGAACTTGGTAGAGCTTTTTCTCCTTTAACCTCTTGTAAAAATGAAAAATTTGGGGCTAAATTGATGTTTTAACCAAAAAAAAAGGAACTTTTCATTTTCACATCCCAATCAGGGTCGGACTGGCCCACCGGGGAACCGGTGAATCCACTGGTGGCCCCGAGCCCAGACTATTAGTCCTCATGTCATGGAGGCCCGATCAGGATCCTGACCATCCCGAGCGGGCCCCTGACCAGTGGCGTAACGATCGCGGTCGCTATACATACTGTTATTGGAAAGGGACCCTGGCATAATGAAGGACCCTTTCCAATAGATGGCAGCCCAGGGGAGGTGACTGAAAACAATAAACACATATTCTCACCTCTCCTGGGCATAGCATCCTCTCCAACGCTCTTCCGTCCTGTGACTGAGGCCTGTGATTAGGCCCCAGAGGTCACATGGGGGCGCGGCCACGTAATGACGTCAGTGCTCCTCCACGTGACCGCTGAGGCCCAATCACAGGCCTCAGCAGCGACGTCGGAAAAGGGCCTGAAGACGCTGAAGACGACAGGATGGAGCGAGGATGCCAAGGAAAGGTAAGGCAAGGTGAGTATGAATGTTTGTTATTTTTAATCACTTCCCCTGGGCCTCCGATTATTATACTCTGGGGTCTGAGGAGACTCCAGAGTATAGTAATAGCACTGAAGCGGAGGGGGGCTATTGGGCGCATATAACACTGTGTGGGGGCCACTGTAGAGCATATAATACTGTGTGGGGGGCCACTGTGGAGCTTATAATACTGTGTGGGGGCCACTGTGGAGCTTATAATACTGTGTGGGGGCCACTGTGGAGCTTATAATACTGGGTGGGGGCCACTGTGGAGCTTATACAGTGGCTCCTTCATTTTTTTTTTTAATTACACCGGGGCAGGTGAAAAAAACAAAACAAAACACCCCCTCAAACTTTCTTTCCTGTCCCCAGTGCAGTTTGGTCCTGCAGTTCTGTTGTTTTCTTCCAGCTGAAGTTCCCCCTGCACGTGACTACCTGTGACGTCACGTGACCCCTGAGGCCAATAAGCGGCCTAAGGGAAGGGACCTGGGACGCCACAGCCAGTGTTGACTTCCGGCAAAAAGAAGACAGCGGAGCTGCAGGACCGGACTGTGTTGGGAGGACATCGGAGACAGGTGAGTATGTTTAGTATGTTTTGTTTTTTGTTTTTTGAGGGGGAGGGTAGGGGGGATTCACCTCCCCCAGACTAATTATAAAAAAGAAAAAAATTATACTGGACAACCTCTTTAAAGTGTGGCGCATTAGGGGGGCCCTGGGGGATATATTAAAGGGGTTGTTCAGGCATAATTTGTTATGGTTTATCCTCAGGATAGGCCATAGATACCTGATCTGTAGTGGGCTGACCCCGGACCGATCAGCTGTTCGGAGCCACTTCTGATGCCCGTACTGTACACAATACAGGGCCAGAAGCAGAAAGCTCTGTCCACTGTATATTAGACGGGCACCTTCACTGCATCTCAGCACTTATTGAAGTCAGTAGGAGTTGAGCTGCAGTGAATGTGCCGGGCTGCTATACAGTGGATGGAGCTTTCTGCTTCCGGCCCTGTGTTGTGTACAGAACGGGCTCCGGAAGTGGCTCCGGACAGCTGATGGGGCCATGTGTCAGCCCCCTACTGATCAGGTATTTATGGCCTATCCTGAGCATAGGCCATAAAAAAGATTAACCCTGGACAACCCCTTTAATATTCCCCACACAGTTTAATGTCCCCCCCACAGGATGTCAGCCCTCATCACTGTTCCCACACAATATAATGACCCCATCACTGTTCCCCATACAGTATGGGGGACCAGTGAAGAGGCCACTATGTGGGGGACCAGTGAAGTGACCATAGAAAAATTTGGCCCAGACAACTCCTTAAAAGAGGTTGTCCATAAACTGGAGCGACCACTGTGTCGGCCGCATGGGAGGTGTAAAAATAAGAAAAAAAAAAAAAAAAAGCATACTCACCTGTCCCAGCACCCCGTTGTCCCCTGCCTGTTACTGTTCGGTCTCATGGCGGCGCCTCATTTCTGGAAATCCTGTACCTAATTGGTCTTAGCAATCAGATGAGGTGCAGTACTCCCAGCAAGGAGTCGCCGGCACGAGACTGAATTGACCCTGGCAGTGGACAATGGAGCGCCAGGGACAAAGTAGTATGCTTTTTAATTTACTTATTTTTTTACTTTACACCTCCCGCCAGCTACATGGGTTGCTCCAATTCCTGGACGACCTCTTTAAAGGATTTATCAATCTTTCTAATATTGATGGCCTGTCCTTAGGATAGGCCATCAATATTACATCTGCGATGATACAACAGCCAGGACCTCTGCAGATCAGCTTTTCCAGGACAATGTGGCTACAGGTAAAGGTAACAATTCTTGGAGCCATGCTGTTCACTTGCCATACAAGGTGTAGCAGTAGGTTTAGGTAGTGCAGTGGTGCACATAGTATGGCGGGTGAGCAGAATGGCTCCCGGCATGTTATTACCTTTAGCCGCCCTGTCTCGGTACCGCTGATCTGCAGGGGTCCTGATGGTGGGCCCCTAGAAACAATTCCACTGGTGGGCCCTAGACATCCCAGTCCGACACTGATCCCAATGTTAATAAAAACTGTTAATCAGCTGTTGAGTCAAAATGTTCACCATACCCCTTGATATGCTCTGTGAGGGGTGTAGTTTCTAAAACTGAGTCACTGAGGGTTTTCATTGTTTGGGTTTTCTAGGGACTCTGCAATTGCAACACGGCACCTGAAAACTATTCCAGCAAAATCTACCCTCCAAAAGCCAAATAGCGCTCTTTCCATCCGAGCCCTGTCAGGTACCCATACAGGAGATTACGACCACATATGGGGGGGGGGTTCTGTGTTCAGGAGCAATTTTTTAACAAACCGTGGGGTGATTTTTCACCTTTAAATTCTTGTGAAAATGAAAACTGTTGGGATAAAGTGATGTTTTTGTAGTTTTTCATTTACATATCCCAATGTTAATAAAATCTGTGAAACTGATGTGGTTCCAAAATACTCACTATACATCTTGATAAATTCTGTTAGGGCTGTAGTTTCCAAACTGGGGTCACTTTTTGGGGGTTTCCATTGTATTGGTACTCTAGGAGCTCTTGAAATTAGACATGGCACCTGAAAACTATTCCAGAAAAATCTGCTTTTCAAATTGTCGCTCCTTCCCTTCGTACACTGCTGTGTGCCCAAACTTCAGTTTACACCCACATGTGGGGTATTTATGTGCTCGGGAGAAATTGTTCAACAAACTGTAAGATGTATTTTCTCCTTTGTGAATGTGTTAATTTTAGGGCTAAATGAATGTATTAGTGAAAAAAAAATTAAATGTCTAAATTACACCTCCATATTGTTTTACTTCCCAAATGCTGTTTTGAATTATTTGAGGGGTGCATTTTTTGCCCATTCTTCTTTGCAAAATAGCTCAAGCTCAGACAGATTGGATGGAGAACATCTGTGATCAGCAATTTTTATGTCTTGCTACAGATGCTCAATGGGATTTAGGTCTGGACTTTGGCGATTCTAACACATGAATATTCTTTGATCTAAACCATTCCACTGTAGCTCTGGTTTTATGTTTAGGGTCATTGTCTTGCTGGAAGGTGAATCTCCTTCCCAGTCTCAAGCCTTTTGCTGCCTTCCCATCAACTCTGACCAGCTTCCCATTCCCTGCTGAAGAAAAGCATCCCACAACATGATGCTGCCACCACCATGGGGATGGTGTGTTCAGGTCGATGAGCAGTGTTACTTTTTTGCCACAGTGATACTTTTATTGCTTTGCTTTTAGGCCAGATGAGACCAAAACTTTGGTGTTATCTGACCAGAGCACTTTCTTGCACATGTTTGCTGTGTCCCCTATATGGCTTGTGGCAAACTGCAAACGGCACTTTTTATGTCTTTCTTTCAACAATGGTTTTCTTCTTGCCACTCTTCCATAAAGGACAGATTTGTGGAGCGCACAACTTATAGTTGTCCTGTGGACAGATTCTCCCATCTGAGCTGTGGATTTCTGCAGCTCCTCCAGAGTTACCATGGGCCTCTTGGCTGCTTCTCTTACCAGTGCTCTCCTTGCTCGATCTGTCAGTTTAGGTGGACACCCATAGGTTTGCAGTTGTAGAATACTTTTTCCATTTTTGGATGATGGATTGAACATCTTGGGATATGTTTTTATAACCTAACCCTGCTTTAAACTTCTCCACAACTTTATCTCTGACCTGCCTAGTGAGTTTATTAATCTTCACAATGTTGTTTGTTCACTAGTGTTCTCTAACAAACCACTGAGGCCTTCACAGAACAGGTGTATTTATACTGAGACTAAATTGCACACAGTTGGACTCTATTAACTAATTAAGTGACTTCTGAAGGCAATTGATTGCACTGGATTTTATTTAGGGATATCAGAGTACAGGGGGCTGAATACTTTTGCATGTCACACTTTTCAGATTTTTATTTGATTAAATAATGTATAATTTTCGTTCCACTTCACAATTATGTGCTACAATGTGTTGGTCTATCACTTAATAAAATACAATAAGTTTGTGGTTGTAAGTTGACAAAATGTGAAAAAGTTCAAGGGGTATGAATACTTTGGCAAGCCACTGTAAATCTGAAAAATCGCTGTTACAATTATAAACCTTCTAATGTCCAAAATAAATTAAAGGACGATTAAAAGCTGATGCCAGTATAAAGCAAATATATGGATATATATGGTAGATAATATTTCTTAATGTATTTGGGTGGTATGACTATCTGTCTAAAAATCAGAGCATTTCACATTTTGAAAATTGCGATTTTTTTTTTTTATTTCCTATTTTTTTTTAAAATAATTCCAAAATATTGATCAATGTTTACCATTAACCCCTTCCCTAAATCCACCGTAATAGTACGGTGCTGCGGGGAAGGATTTCCTGCAAACCACCGTACTACTACAGCGGAAGCATGGTGCGCACACAGAAACTGTGTGCGCACCGTGCCTTGCGGGTGTCAGCCGTATGTAATAGCTAACACTGTCCTCTAACACCCCCGGTCAAAACATGACCGCGGCACCTCAGGGGTTTAATTATATATTGGGGTCCCGATCCGCCCCCCCCCCCCCCCGCGACATTTTCAGGGTGTGCCGCTGTTCCTGCATAGGCTGCATAGGCTGACAGCCTCCTATACACTGCAATACATGTGTATTGCAGCATATACCTATTGATCCAGCGATCAGAAGATCACTGCTTCAATCCCCTATGGGGACAAAAAAAAATGTAAAAAAAAAGAAAAAAAAAAAATGTTTAAACATGTTAAAAAAAATAGCAAATGAATAAAGCCCCCAAAATCCCATATTCCCATATTAAATGTTTTATTATGTAAAATAAAGAAAATAAAAAAACAATACATATTTGGTATCTCCACGTCCGTAAATACCCGAACAATAAAACTAAAACATTATTTAACCCGCATGCTGAATGACATTTAAAAAAAAAATGTAGAAAACTGCACAAAATAATGATTATTCACTATCTTTCCTCACAAAATGTTCAATAAAAACTGATCAAAAGGTCAGATGAAAACCAAAATGGTATCAATAAAAAGCACAGGTCGTTCCGCAAAAATTACGCCCTCAAACAGCTCTCTCAACAGAAAAATAAAAATGTTATGCCTTTCAGAAGATGGCGATTCATTGATTTTTTTCCCTAAATGGAATTTTATTCTGCACAATTAGCAACACATAAAAAAACAACATAAATTAGGTATCTACATAATTGTACAGACCTCCAGAATAAAGGTAACATGTTTCTTATGCTGTACACTGCATGGCAAAAAAAAAATGTTAAAAGCAATTCCAGAATTGATGATTTCTTTTATATCAGAAAGAGTTCATAAAATTTAGTCAATAAGTTATAGGCACCCCAAAATGGTGGCATTAAAACGTTCATACCACAAAAAACAAGCCCTCATATGGCCACATTTCCAGAAAAAAAAAAGCTTGTACAATGTACAGAGCCGGTTTTAAACAAACTGTGGCCCTGGGCAAAATTAAAAGCGGGGCCCCAAATTCTGATATACCAACAACTCCATCATATTTCCAGTGGCAGCCCCTTTAATAACACCCCTTTTCTGCCCCCAAAACAGTAACAACCACCCCCCTTATGCCCACACACAATTCAAATACCCACCTTTGTACCGCCTAATAGATTTTTGCACCCCCTCATCTGTTACTATAGCGCCTCCTTATAAATAATAGTCCTTGCTTATAAACATTCCCCCATATCAGTAATAGTTCCCGCTTATCAGTAATAGCCCCCCTCATAAATAATACTGCTCCCTTATAAATAGTCCCCCTTATTATCAATAGCCCTCTCATAAGTAATAGTTCACCTTATAAATAATCACACTCTTATAAATAATAGCCCCCTTATAAATAATAGCCTCTTTAACAATACCCTCCTAATAAAGTTTCCCTCTTATAAATAAAAGCGACCACATTAAAATAGCCACCTCCGAATATATACATATCTTCTATCTTCTATCTATCTATCTATCTATCTATCTATCTATCTATCTATCTGTCTATCTATCTGTCTATCAATCTAAAATGTCCGCCATTATTATAGGACATAGGCCTATTATAAATAGTTCTTCCCTTATAAATAATAGCCCGCCTTATATGTTTCCCCCTTAGAAAAGTCCCCCTTATATATAATAATCTCCTCTTATAATACCTCCCTTATACATAATAGCCCCCTTATATATAACAGTCTCTCCCTTATAACAATACACCTTATATATACTAATTCCTCTCCTATAATCGCCTCCTTATATATACTGCTTCTTCTCCTATAATAGCCTCCTTATATATAATACTTCCACCCCATACATAATAGCCTCCTTATAACAGCCAACCTTATATATAATAGTTCCCCCTTATAATAGCCCCCTTATATAAAATAGTTCCTCTCCTATAACAGTCCCCCTTATAATAGCCTCCCTTATATTTATAACAACCCCCCTTATATAAAATAGACCCCCCCCTATATACAGTGGGGAAAAAAGTATTTAGTCAGCCACCAATTGTGCAAGTTCTCCCACTTAAAAAGATGAGAGAGGCCTGTAATTGTCATCATAGAAAGAACCTCAACTATGAGAGACAAAATGAGAAAACAAATCCAGAAAATCACATTGTATGATTTTTTTATGAATTTATTTGCAAATTATGGTGGAAAATAAGTATTTGGTCAATAACAAACAAGCAAGATTTCTGGCTCTCACAGACCTGTAACTTCTTCATTAAGAGGCTCCTCTGTCCTCCACTCATTACCTGTAGTAATGGCACCTGTTTGATATTGTTTTCAGTATAAAAGATACCTGTCCACAACCTCAAACAGTCACACTCCAAACTCCACTATGGTGAAGACCAAAGAGCTGTGGAAGAACACCAGAAACAAAATTGTAGACCTGCATCAGGCTGGGAAGACTGAATCTGCAATAGGCAAGCAGCTTGGTGTGAAGGAATCAACTGTGGGAGCAATAATTAGAAAATGGAAGACATACAAGACCACTGATAATCTCCCTCGATCAGGGGCTCCACGCAAGATCTCACCTCGTGGGGTCAAAATGATCACAAGAACGGTGAGCAAAAATCCCAGAACCACACGGGGGGACCTAGTGAATGATCTGCAGAAAGCTGGGACTAATGTAACAAAGGCTACCGTCAGTAACATACTACGCCGCCAGGGACTCAGATCCTGCAGTGCCAGACGTGTCCCCCTGCTTAAGCCAGTACAAATTTAAGCCGGGCCCGTCTGAAGTTTGCCAATAAGCATTTGGATGTTCCAGAAGAGTATTGGGAGAATGTCATATGGTCAGTTGAAATCAAAGTAAGAACTGTTTGCTAGAAACACAACTCGTCTTGTTTGGAGGAGAGTGAATGCTGAGTTGCATCCAAAGAACACCATACCTACTGTGAAGCATGGGGGTGGCAACATCATGCTTTGGGGCTGTTTCTCTGCAAAGGGACCAGGACGACTGATCTGTGTACATGAAAGAATGAATGGGGCCATGTATCGTGAGATTTTCAGTGCAAACCTCCTTCCATCGGCCAGGGCTTTGAAGATGAAATGTGGCTGGGTCTTTCAGCATGACAATGATCTCAAGCACACCGCCAGGGCAATGAAGGAGTGGCTTCGTAAGAAGCATTTCAAGGTCCTGGAGTGGCCTAGCTAGTCTCCAGATCTCAACCCCATAGAAAACCTTTGGAGGGAGTTGTAAGTCCGTGTTGCCCAGCGACAGCCCCAAAACATCACTGCTCTAGAGGAGATCTGCATGGAGGAATGGGCCAACATATCAGCAACAGGGTGTGCCAACCTTGTGAAGACTTACAGAAAACGTTTGACCTCTGTCATTGTCAACAAAGGATATATAACAAAGTATTGAGATGAACATTTGTTATTGACCAAATACTTATTTTCCACCATAATTTGCAAATAAATTCTTAAAAAATCAGACAATGTGATTTTCTAGATATGTTTTCTCATTTTGTCTCTCAGAGTTGAGGTCTACCTATAATGTCAATTACAGGCCTCTCTCATCTTTTTAAGTGGGAGAACTTGCACAATTGGTGGCTGACTAAATACTTTTTTTCCCCACTGCATAATATGTCATGTCTTATAATAACCCCCTTACATATAACAATCTCCCTATTATAATAGCCCCCTTATAAATATTAGTTTCCCCTTATTTATAATAGTTTCAACTTTATAATAGCCTCACTTATTTGTAATAGTTCTCTCCTTTTAAGGGGGCTATTTTAAAGGGGTTACAATTATACTATTATTTATAATGGGGGCTATTATAAGGGGGGTAAAATTATACTATTATTTTTAATGGGGGCTATTATAAAGGGGGTACAATTATACTATTATTTATAATGGGAGCTATTATAAGGGGGGTAAAATTATACTATTATTTATAATGGCGGCTATTATAAGGGGGAACTATTATTTATTAAGGTGCTGTTATAAGGGAGGAACTATAATATATAAGGGGACTAATATAAGGGGGGAACAATTATATACAAAAGCTCCCCCTTATATATAATATGTAATCTCTTGTAATAACCCCCTTATATATAACAGTTCCACCTTATAAATAATACTTCACCCTTACAATAGCCCACCTTATATTTAATAGTTCCCTCACTATGAATATTAGCCCCCCCTATAAATAATAGTTTGCCCCCTTATCACATCCCTTTCCCTTACCAGAAAACAATAAATCTTTTACTCACCTTACCATGTTCCCACGATGAGCGGAGCTGCTGAAGTTTCCCGCTGTAGTAGTGGCACAGGAAGCCACGATGTCCCGTTCATTTCTATAGGTCCTCTATGGCAGAGCAGGGACTTTTGAGCTTCCTTCTCTATCATAGAATTAAACAGTATTGGCGTGCACAGCACAGCATGCTGATACAGCTGTGGAGCTCCAGGGATTCGGAGCATCAGGCTAAAAGCCTGATGCTCTGGATCTCGGGGGCCCCCTTGGGGACGGGATCCTTGGCAATTGACCAGTTTGCCCCCCCTAATGCCGGCCCTGATAATGACAATGTGAAGACAAAACCCCCAAAAATCACCAAATCATTAGGACACAACTGGCTGTGGCAAGAAGGAAATGTATAATCTGTGAGAATGTATCAGAGGACACCCCATATTTAGAGCTTATGAGGGAGAATACACCAGTGTGATCCCCCAGAAAATACCATGGGACTTGGTGTTCCCAATGTACTCCGCACAACTTACATATTCACTTCTGGGAAACTAATGCTCACTACACACCTTGATAAATTATTTGAGGGGCGCAATTTTCAAAATGGGGTCACTTTCTGGTGGATTCCAATTTACTGCCACCTCAGGGACTCTGCAAACATGACATAGTGTCCAAAAACCAAACCATCTAAATCTGCGCTCTGAAAGCCGAACAGAGCTTCTTCCCTTCTGTGCCGTGCTGTGTGCCTCAACAGCAGTTTATGCCCACATATTTGACATTGTTGTTCCCGGGACACCCCACTTAACTAATATATGTGGGTACAAACTGCTGTTTGGGCACGCAGCAGGGTGCAGAAAAGAAGCAGTGCTACTTGGGTTTTAGAACGGTTTTGTTTTTGGATGCCATGCCACTTTTGCAGAATTCCTGAAATGCCAGTAAAGTGGAATCCCCTGATATGTGACCCCATTTTGGAATCTACACCCCTCAAAGAATTTATCCAGGGGTACAGTGAACCTTTTTGCCCCCCAAGTGTTGCATTAATTTAATCTCCAGAAATGAATACATCATTTCATTGCACAATATGTTGTGCCCAGCTTGTGTAAGAAACAAATGCTCCAAAGGCTGTTGTACCAAGGATAACCCGCTTAACAGTTTTTGGAGTGTGTGTCTCTGCTGTCACAATCTGGGCACAACATGTTGGGCACTGAAATGGTGTATCTCTGGAAAAATTTAAATTTTAACTTTTCACTGCACGTTTACTTCTAGAAATTACAATAAGGCAATACTCGAGGGTTAAAAATGCTCGCTATGCCCCTTCATATATTCCTTGAGGGGAGTAGTTTCTAAAATAGGGAGTGCATTTTTTATTTTACCTCAGACTCTCTGCAATTGCTCGCCAATGCAATGTAAATAACCAAATTAGGCCTCAAATAAGTACGCTGCTTCTTAATTTTTGAGCCTTGCCATATTTGTAGGTAAAAGATTAGGGCCACATTAGGGTGTTTCCAAAATCAGGAGACAGAGCATAATAACTGAAGAGCTGACGTTTCACAGTGCCGTGATATGGGCAGGACCTATTGGCCACTGAAATGGCCTATCTAGGAAAAAGTCAATTTTCATTTTGCACCATCTGCTGCATATTTATTTTTGGAAACCATCTTTCCAAAAATGTTTCATTTTCATTGCCGAATGTTAATAAATCTACGAAACAGCTGTTGGATCAAAATGTTCATTATAACCCTTGGTAAATTCCTTCAGGGGTGTAGTTTACAAAATAGGGTCATGTTTTGGGATTTCCATTGTATTGGTACTTTAGTGGCTCTGCAAATGAGACATGGCACCTGAAAACTATTCCAGCAAAATTTGCTCTCTAAAAGCCAAATGGCGCTCTTTCCGTTCCAAGCTCTGCCATGTACCCATACAACAGTTTATGATAACATATGGGGTTCAGAAGAAATTGTGTAACAAACTGTGGGGTGCTTTTTTCTCCTTTAATCTTTTGTGAAAATTATAAATTTGGGTCTAATACATTTTATTAGAAAAAAAGTAATTTTTAATTTTCACATCCTATTGGTAGCAAATTTGGTGTAACAGCTGTGGGCTCAAAATGCTCACTATACTCCTCGATAAATTCCTTGAGGGGTCTAGTTTCCAAAATGAGGTCATTTATTGGGACTTTCCACTGCGCTGATACCTCAGGAGCTCTGCCAAAGTCACATGGTGCCTGAAACCAATTTCAGCAGAATCTGCCCTCTGAAAAGCTCAATGGTGCTCCTTCCCTGCTATTTGCCAATACAGAAATTTATATCCACATGTAGGTCATTTCTTTAGTTGGGATAAATTGCTTAACAAATTGTGGGGTGCATTTCTCTTTTAACCCCTTGTAAAAATGAAACATTTTGGGTTAAAGCTACATTTTATAGATAAGAATGTAATTTTCCATTTTTATAGCCTATTTCTGTGAAGTGCTCACTACACCCCTTGATAAATTCCTTGAGGGGTCTAGTTTACAAAATAGGATCACTTTTAGGGGGTTTCCACTGTTTTGACATCTCAGGGACCCTGCAAATGGGACATAGTACCTGAAAATTATTCCAGGAAAATCTGTCCTTTCTGTTCCAAGCCCCGCCATGTGCCCATACATCGGTTTACCAGCACATATGGGGTATTGCCATGTTCAGGAGAAAAATGTTAGTTGGTTGTTCTCCTTTAACCCTTTGTGAAGATGAGAAATTTGAGGCTAAAGCGACATTTGATCGGAAAAAAGGTAATTTTTCATTTTCGCGTCCCTATTGTAATAAATTCATTAAAAAACCTGTAGGGTCAAAATACTCACTGTACCCCTTGATAAATTCCTTGAGGGATCTAGTTTCCAAAATGGGGTCACTTTCTAGAGGTTTCCACTGTTTTGGCACCTCAAAGGCTCTGTAAATGTGACATGGTGCCTGAAACTGATCAAAGCAAAATCTGCCCTCCAGAAGTTCATTGGCGCTCCTTCCTTTCTGCGCCTCGCCGTGTGCCCATATATCAATTTACAGCCACATGTGGTGTATTTCGGTAGTCGAGAGAACTTGCATAACAAATTGTGGGATGCATTTTCTCCTTTAACCCCTTGTGAATGTGTAAATACTAGGGCTAAATTAACATATTAGTAAAAGAAAATTAAACGTGTAAATTTTACCTCCATTTTGTCTTAATTTCAGTTAAACGCTTATAGGGTTGAAATACTTTGTATGTGCTGTTGTGCCTTATCTTAGGGGTGCAGTTTTGAAAATGGGATGATTTATGGGGGTTTCTAAAACAGGGGGCTTTCAAAACCCCTTCATAGCTGGATTAGTCCCTTGAAAAATGGGTTTTGTAAATGTTCTTGACAATTTTGAATATTGTTGTTTGACTTGTAAGCCTTATAATGTCTGTAAAAAATAAAAGGGTGATTAAAGTTTGATGTCAACATAAAGCAGAGATATGATACATTAGATTTATGATGTAATTTGGGTGGTATGACTATCTGTATGCAATGCACATCATTTCAAACTTTGAAAAATCGAGCTCTGTCAGGAAGTCAAAAACTGGCTTTGGCGGGAAGGGGTTAACATGAAGTAGAATGTGTCATGAAAAAAATAATCTCAAAAACACTTGTGTAAGTTAAAGTGTCTTAAAGGTATCGCCATATAAAGTGACACATCAGTTTTGAACAATGAGGCAGTGTCGATAAGGGGTTAAAATAAAGGGATTCATTTGTTCTAAGCAAGCTAGATAGAATGTCAATGCTAGTACAAATAAAGGATAGATTCGCCCACCCAGACTGCAAACTAAGCAAGAGATAGAAATAGGGTAAACAATCAAGTAAAAGGGACCTATTTGTTTAAGCCAGGTAAGGTATTTGCCAATGTTGGTTACAAAAAGAAATAGGGTCCCCTGCACCTAGACTATAAGCTGAGCCATAAAACATAAATACAGGCTAAAGTATAAGATGAAGACAAACATGCAGTAAAAACTGCAGTTCCCAGTACACTGATGGTAGACAATGGTATTAGGTAGAATAAGCGCTCAGTCCCTAGTCTGAGCAGGCAGAAAAATAGCTAGCGGGGTGGGGGGGCAGAGGGGACAGCTGCCCCGGGCCCACTGACTCTGTGGGGTCCACCTCGGGGCCGCAATTAATGCATGCCGATTTAGTTAAAACCCATCCTGCAACTAACTGTCTTGTAAACTGCAAGCAAACACAGGTCTTCAGTTTACAGGACACCGAGACCACAGACAGAACACGTCTGCTCTCGGCACAGGTGGGCGCGATGACGTCATAGCATCGTGCCTCCTGCGCCAAAACGCAGACATCCTATGTGTGGATCCTGAGCATAGAACACGGGTCATGAAGAAGAGGCGGCAGCTCCATTCACCAAGGGATCGCAGGCAGGTGAGTATAACTTTTTTTTTTTTGTAGCACAGCTGTGGGTAATTTAATAGTATAAGGGGTCATTAGGATAGGGAATTATAACTATTAGGGAGGATTTATTAGGGAGCATTATGACGATGGGGGTCATTTATATAAGGAGACATTGTGAACATAAGGGGGGGTCATTTATATAAAGGCTATTAGGGGGCATTATGAATACAAGGAGTAAGGTTCCCTCTGCGGACTTTCTGCTTCCATTATATCTATAGGCAAACCGCCAGCGTTTCCGTAGGTATAATTGACATGCTGTGATTTCCAAAACCGCAACAGTTTTGGAAATCGCAGCATGTCCACTGCGCATATTTTTCGGCAATGTCTGGATGAGATTCGCTAAAAGTGTACTGGAGCTGTAAAGCACTTCGTTTTTTCTGCGGCATTTACACAACGCCAAAACCACGGTGTTTACGCCACGTGGGGCCTTAGCTTTAAAGAGGTATTCCCATGAACAAAATCATATCTATATTTGTAGATAATTAAAAGTTAAGCATTTTTGCAAATATAAGTAGCTAAAAATTCTGCAGAGTTTTAAAGATTTTCTCTAACTTTCTTACTGGTGAGAGTCTGTTGTCTTGATTGGTTGCCAATGGATACTACCACAAATGCAGAAACTTTCTGTGGTCTGGGTCTTGTCAGGAACCCAGCCATGATTTTCTTTTTGTAACTGGGTTATCAGGAAGAGACACTTCATGTATCAGAAGATATCCAGGCCACAATAAGGCAATCGTGGCTGATTTTCTGACTTTAGAAAGGTCCTGCATTCATGGTTGTATCCACTGGCAACCGATCAAGACAACAACTTGTGACCACAGGATATTTAGAGAAAATCTTTAAAACTGTGCAAAATGTTTAATTACTTGTATTTGCAAAAATGTTTAACTGTTAATTATCTACAAATTGAAAAATAGTTATGTTCGTGGGAATACCCCTTTAAGGAGTTTCCCAGCTCATTTTTATTGATGATCTATCCTCAGAATAGATATATATTATATAATTGGTGGTAGCAGCAGGATGGGTGTGCAGGTGAGGGCAATGTAGGTCAGGTGCCTGGAAAAGTAAGGAGCCAAAGATGTCTGTGATGCAAATGTTACAGAAAGTGAAAGAAGTGGCCATGGCGGTCCAGCTGGAAGAGAAATGGAATGGAAATGTGAAGGATTAGTCAGAGATGTCTCCTGTAAGTCACTAAATGTTACTGCATTGTATTCACCTAAATCGTCTGCAGAGCCGCTATCTCCACTATACGGTCACCATATAGTGATAATATCGGTATACCTAAGTTGGGGGCTCACTTGGACATGTTCGCCCCTCCTGTGATGAACCCCTAGCTACATCTCTGGGAGCAGGATATATACAGTGGGGAAAAAAAGTTTTTAGTCAGCCACCAATTGTGCAAGTTCTCCCACTTAAAAAGATGAGAGAGGCCTGTAATTGACATCATAGGTAGACCTCAACGATGAGAGACAAAATGAGAATATCCCAAGAAGTTACAAGTTTGTGAGAGCCAGAAATCTTGCTTGTTTATAGGTGACCAAATACTTATTTTCCCCCATAATTTGCAAATAAATTCTTTAAAGATCAGACAATGAGATTTCCTGGATTTGTTTTCTCATTTTGTCTCTCATATTTGAGGTCTACCTATGATGTCAATTACAGGCCTCTCATCTATTTAAGTGGGAGAACTTGCACAATTGGTGGCTGACTAAATACTTTTTTTCCCCACTGTATATATGAATAAATAGGACAGGCCACACCCTTGTGACTGCCCCCAGCCACAACACGGTACCACCTGGTTAGTCACGCCCATATGCATCACTGACGCCTTCACCAGAGCTCATCACAAAGAGAGATGGACTTGCTCTGGATCTGGGATTCTGAATTGTCACCAAACAGATAAATGTACTAATAATAAATGCACTGCTACAGAAACCAACACAAAGTCCACTAAAACTTACAAAGTGTTGTGAAGACCAGAGAAATCTTACCAGCAGGGTCAAAAAAACAGGAGAGGACGTGATAAGCAGAAACAGAAGACAAAAGCAAAATCTGGAAAATAGGCAAAGGGTCACAAATCCAACCGGGAATGTCAAAGCAGGATCGGGGAAACAAAAAGGGAATCCAAGGAGCAAGCCAGAGGTCAGTAATTAAACAGGTATTCACAGACAGTTGAAGAGACAAACTAGTAAGCAAACTAAATTAGTCGACACCTGTATTAAAAAGGAGTGGTCTTATATAGGCCTCTTCAGCTGCTAATTGGTCAAGACATGGAAGTATGCAACACAAAAGCTTCACCAAGTTGTCATGGCAACCTTGAAGAAGCAGCAGCTGAAGAGACCCTCCTGACACATAGCACATCCATAGTATCCCTTACATATGTAAGAGACAGCCAATGTTGTCCTAAGCTTTATTTGTCTGTATAAACTGTTAATGTTGAATGTATTTCTGTGATTCTGTTCCTTTAAGACAGCAGCCATTGTAATTGTGACATGATGCTGGAGTGACTTCCCCCCCCCTTTTATGTCAGCTTGCCTATTCTGCAGACAGAATGTGAGCAGAGAAGCAGGAAGTGACGAGACAGAGAGCAGCAGCCATCTTAGCAAGTGTTGTATTGAACTGGTGTGGAGATTTTTCTGTACAGCTAAGCTGTATCTTGGTCCAGAGACAAACAGAGTGTAAAGAGACAACAGGACTAGTGAGTCCACGTGAAAGGAACTGTGCTCAGTGGCTGATCAGTGAGACTGACATTGTGACTGTGTATATGGATACCACAGATAGAGACTCGCAGTGCTGTTGATGTACTGGACAGCACCTGCTAAACCCCGGCTTACATCCCAGCTCAGTGTATGGATTCGGCAGGACTGTCAGTGTGCTGAGTGGAATCTGCTGTTGGATTACATTGCATTCATTGGGTTTCCCTGTTAAAGAGGACTTCATTTCTCCCAAGATCCTGATAACCGTGAGGAGAGGACGTTTCGCTATAAAAGAAAGGAACGACTTTGGGCCCCACCGCGCGCTTCTACAGACTGTAAGCGGTCCACCTGGACCACTGGGGAAAAGGGGGTGAACCCAAATGTGATGTCAGGGTCAGTTAGGGATAGTTTTGAGTATATTGTTCATTCAGTGTCCATACTGCAGAATTGGACAGAGTAAAAGTAGAAACCATTGCAGAATTTGCCTTGAAATTGTTCATGCTATATTGTATATTTTGCTTGTCTTTATCCCTGTCATTTTACCTTCAAATAGCCTTTATTAACTTATAGTAAATATATATTCTTTTCTTGAACTACCGCGTGTGCGTTCATTTCTGGTTGCGGAGACCAAACCACCTGCCTTGCTCTCGGTTCACACATACAAGGGAAGAGACAGTGTAAATGGTCTAAGATGGTCCACATCTATGTATGTGCTGATGCCTTGTGTTAAACTGTCTATTCTAGATACTATAGGGTAGCCTTTTAATGAAACAAGGTCTTTATGCACCTTTAGCTGACAGTGTCTTTTTGTGGTTTATTCAGTCTCATGAAAAGCCACTCTTTTTTGTTAATCAAGCCTTTTGACAAGACATCATCCAAAAGAGACATACATTTTGCCTGGAACACATTGGTGGGATCAGAGTCTAAGACACGGTAAGAATCATGCTGTAACATAATATCGTGGCACAGTTTTGTTATAGTCAGGATGTTATAGTCGAGATCTACATTCTCCTTCCCCCTCTCCATTTTTTGAATGACAGGACCAGGAAGCTATACTGAAATTTCACCTGGCCCTGTGTTCTCACATTGCTGCCAATATATTAGAACAGTGTGGGGCATAGTACATATACTGAAATAAATTAATATCTCAGCTACAGAGGTACATATTTTCATGAGGGAAAAGTTGTTATATTCAGGTGAGTCTGACCTATCTGTTTTGTTAGTTCAATATGCATCACACTGGTGACAGACTACCTTTAAAGGGGTTTTCTGGGCAAAAAATGTTTTTTTTTTAAAAAAAGGTCTGTCAGTGCTATTATTGAGTTAATAAATGCACCCATATACCTTTAGCAGTGTTTTGATTGATTTCTCGGTGTCTCTGGGAGCAACTGGTATCTTCTGCATTTGTTTACATAGTTCAGCTTCCTGCTATGTAACTTCCATGCTAGCTACCGCTCACCTCACTCCCCCCTTCCTCTCTCCCTCCCTCCCATACACCCCCTCCCTGTCAATAACTATCCCGCTCACAACTACTTACTCAGCTCAACCCCCAACCTCATTATATACTTAACTATCTTCCTCTTGCGGGACGGCCCATCCTTCTTTTCTGATTGCCGTGCTATAGACCCAGCGCTGCTCTGTAGCTGACAATCCACCTCTACTGCATAGGTCTGTAATGCTGCTCCCATGCCTGTGCAGTAGAGGTGGATTATCGGCTGCACAGAGCAGCGCTGGGTCTATAGCACGCATGAAAACAGGGAGAAGCCATTCCGCAGGAAGAAGCCTGGAAGGAAGAAGATAGGTAAGTTTGATGGAGTGGATGGGGGGGGAGTAGTAGTGACGTTCCGTTTCTGGAAACAGGGAAACAGATTGTCACCGGATAACCAGCAAATATCCCTGGGGCGGTCATGTGATGTTCCGTTTCTGAAAACGGGGAAACAGATCGTCACCGGATAACCAGCAAATGTCCCTGGGGCGGTCATGTGATATGGGTAACTATACATTTTTTGTAAATTATGTTATTTGGAAAGTAAGAAGGGGGGAGGGTGTTTAGACTAGTGTAAAAATTTTAAATTATCCCGGACAAACCCTTTAAGCTGTTCTGCTGCTCCTTATCTTTAAACTGACTGCTTGTTTACATTATATCCATCTCCATATTCAGACTCACATACAACTCTATGGAGCAGTGTGGGTTTGAGTAGGATTCTTCTGCTGGCTAGTTAATTGTTTTATTGCCTCATCCTGTGTACTAGCAGCCTCTTATCTACAATCTAGCAGTGTTAAAAAAAAAGCAAGGAATAGCAGACTATAATAGCAGAAATTATTTGAGTGTCTTTTCCATCCCCTCTTCATAGACTACTATGGAGAAAATTAAAACATCAAAAGTGGAGAGAAGAGAACAGATTTCTTATATAATATATATTACAAAGTTTCTTATTTTCACTTTTACTATTCATTTATGAAAAATTGTTACACTTTAAGGATTTGATACCACCACAGGTCAGACATATAGCAAGAAAATGCAGTGAAATCATTCAAAAATGAGTCAAAAAGTGGGCCTGGAAACTATAGATCTGTCCCTCTGTTGTAGGAATATACAGTACAGACCAAAAGTTTGGACACACCTTCTCATTCCAAGAGTTTTCTGAATTTTCATGACTATAAAAATTGTAGATTCACACTGAAGGCATCAAAACTATGAATTAACACATGTGGAATTATATACTTAACAAAAAAGTGTGAAACAACTGAAAATATGTCTTATTTTCTAGGTTCTTCAAAGTAGCCACCTTTTGCTTTGATTACTGCTTTGACATATCACAAGGCATTATGGGAAAGGAGCTGGGGAGCTCATGCGCCCTCTGTTGGATGTAACAGATCCTCAATTTGCGATTACTGCTTTGCACACTCTTGGCATTTTCTTGATGAGCTTCAAGAGGTAGTCACTTGAAATGGAATTCACTTCACAGGTGTGCCCTGTCAGGTTTAATAAGTGGGATTTCTTGCCTTATAAATGGGGTTGGGACCATCAGTTGTGTTGTTCAGAAGTCAGGTGGATACACAGCTGATAGTCCTACTAAATCGAGTGTTAGATTTTGTATTATGGCAAGTAAAAAGCAGCTAAGTAAAGAAAAACGAGTGGCCATCATTACTTTAAGAAATGAAGGTCAGTCAGTCCGAAAAATTGGGAAAACTTTGAAAGTGTTCCCAAGTGCAGTGGCCAAAACCATCAAGTGCTACAAAGAAACTGGCGCACATGAGGACCACCCCAGGAAAGGAAGACCAAGAGTCACCTTTGCTGCGGAGGATAAGTTCATGCGAGTCACCAGCCTCAGAAATCGCAGGTTAACAGCAGCTCAGATTAGAGACCAGGTCAATGCCACACAGAGTTCTAGCAGCAGACACATCTCTACAACAACTGTTAAGAGGATACTGTGTGCAGCAGGCCTTCATGGTAAAATAGCTGCTAGGAAACCACTGCTAAGGACAGGCAACAAGCAGAAGAGACTTGTTTGGGCTAAAGAACACAAGGAATGGACATTAGACCTCTGGAAATCTGTGCTTTGGTCTGATGAGTCCAAATTTGAGATCTTTGGTTCCAACCACCGTGTCTTTGTGCGACGCAGAAAAGGTGATCGAATGGACTCTACATGCTTGGTTCCCATCGTGAAGCATGGAGGAGGAGGTGTGATGGTGCTTTGCTGGTGACACTGTTGGGGATTTATTCAAAATTGAAGGAATACTGAACCAGCATGGTTACCACAGCATCTTGCAGCGGCATGCTATTCCATCCGGTTTGCGTTTAGTTGGACCATCATTTATTTTTCAACAGGACAATGACCCCAAACACACCTCCAGACTGTGTAAGGGCTATTTGACCAAAAAGGAGAGTGATGGGGTGCTACGCCAGATGACCTGGCCTCCACAGTCACCAGACCTGAACCCAATCCAGATGGTTTGGGGTGAGCTGGACCGGAGAGTGAAGGCAAAAGGGCCAACAAGTGCTAAACATCTCTGGGAACTCCTTCAAGACTGTTGGAAGACCATTTCAGGTGACTACCTTTTGAAGCTCATCAAGAGAATGCCAAGAGTGTGCAAAGCAGTAATCAAAGCAAAAGGTGGCTACTTTGAAGAACCTAGAATATAAGACATATTTTCAGTTGTTTCACACTTTTTTGTTAAGTATATAATTCCACATGTGTTAATTCATAGTTTTGATGCCTTCAGTGTGAATCTACAATTTTTATAGTCATGAAAATACAGAAAACTCTTGGAATGAGAAGATGTGTCCAAACTTTTGGTCTGTACTGTATATTTGAAGGGTTGTAACGTCTCTGCCTGTTCAGGTCTCTGCGCCACCCTCCGCTCGCACACTGTGGCGAAGGAGGCGTGTTCAGTTTGATTCCTTGCGTAGGTTTCTTGCTGCTCAGTCTGAACATGGTCCTAGTCAGTGTAATGGATTTCCGGTCACACCCGTGTTCTAGCATTTCTCTCTGGACGGCATAGAGTTAATCTCTTCCTGGCCCGTGTGATTGACAGCCTGTGTACCTATCAGGTCCGAGGCTGGGCCCAGACTTTCTTTATACAGGATGTCACTTTCTCAGCAAGTTGCCTGTTATTGCGCTGTCTTTGCCTGCTCTCCTTGTGATATACCTTACTACTTTGTTACCTGTCTCTCTGACCCTTTGGCTTGCCTTTTGACCATTCTCTTGGATTTTGACTTTGTACTGCATTGCTCGTTTGTTACTGACCCCTTGGCTTCCTGACCTCTCTTTTGTCGTTTGTTTTGTCTTGTCCTGTTCTTTGTGTCACTTACCTAGTGTAGGGTTTGTCTTCTAGTTGTCCTTTTACCGTTTGGGGTAACTGTGGCAATAGGAAGGGACAGTGGCTGGGGTGAGATTAGGGCTCACTTGTCTCTGTCCTTCCTCCCAGACCCCTGCAGTAGTGTCAGGGTATTGCTACGGTTGGCAAGACCCTTACAAGGGTTTTAAGAGATGTGATCCTAAAGTACACCGACGAGCAAAAGGGTAACAATGTTTTGAACTTTTGATTTTCAGGCTCTGTATCTCACCATTCACTACAACATGCACACAGCTTTACTCCAGGTTTCCATAGCCACCCAGCCATTTGTCTTCACTGCTGTAGGTCAGCTTTAAAGGCGCAGGGCACTGTGGATAACACTGTTACACAAGGTCACATGCACACAGTTTTACTTCAGGTTTCCAAATCAACCCAGCCATGTTGCTTCACTGCTGTACATCAGCTTTAAAGGGGCAGGGCGCTGTGGATGACACTGTTGCACAAGGTCACATACACACAGTTTTACTCCAGATTTCCAAAACAACCCAGCCATTTTTCTTCACTGCTGTAGGTCAGCTTTAAAGGGCGCTGTGGATGACACTATTACACAGGGTCACATACACACAGCTTTACTCCAGGTTTCCATAACAACCAATTGCAGGTTTTTCACTGATATCCAAACTGAGATACACATGAACACATGACACTTATGGACCAATGGAAACTTGCAGGTTCTTCAGTCTTGACATACACACATCTCTACACCAGGTTTCCACAGCAACCAAGCTATTTATGACCTGTATTATTCAATAGCAGTTTGCAGGTCCTTAAATATTCAGTTGTATGACGTGTATCAGCCAATATAACTTCACATTTAATTTACCAGGTTTCCATAACAACACAGCCATAAATAGACTGTACCTATACTGGACTGTCATACTGGATGTCAACATTCTTATAAATTGAAACGTATTTAAACTACACACAAACGACATACAAAATAGACCAGTGCCAATTCTTATGGGGCCACTACACAAACAAAAAATGAAATATACCCGTGCAAAGTCGGGTCCTTCTGCTAGTCATACATAAATCTGACTTACAACTATTTAGCATATGATTAGTTATGTAGATTCTTGTCATGTAACTGCATTGTTACTGTTTTGCTCCTAAAAATCTAAATTTTAATTATTTTGTTAGTATTTTGTAAATCCACCTTTGACTTTCACCACTGCCTGAATCCTTCTGGACATGCTCTCAGTCAGATTGAAGCATGTCTCGAACAAAATGTGATCCCAGGCCTTTTCAACACGTTCCCAATGTTGGTGCATACTGGTCAACTCACTTATGTATGGTATGACTTAGGTACAGTTGTGCTAAAACGTTTACATACTCCAGCAGATTTTTTGGTTTTTTGGCCTTTTTTCAGAGAATATGAATGATAACACAAAAACTTTTTCTCCACTCATGGTTAGTGGTTGGTTGAAGCCATTTATTGTCAAACTTCTGTGTTTTCTCTTTTTAAATCATAATAACAACCAAAAACATCATAATGAGCCTGTTCAAAAGTTCACATACCCTGGTGATTTTGGCCTGATAACATGCCCAGAAACCAAACCACGGTCAGGTAGACCAACCAAAATTTCGGCCACAACTGCCCGGAAAATTGTTCAGGATGCAAAGAAAAACCAACACATAATATCAGCTGAAATACAGGACTCTCTGAAAACTAATACTGTGGCTGTTTCAAGATGCACAATAAGGAGGCACCTGAAGAAAAATGGGCTGCATGGTCGAGTTGCCAGAAGAAAGCCATTACTGCGAAAATGCCACAAAGAATCTCACCTTCAATATGCCAAACAGCACAGAGAAAAGCCTCAAAATTTCTGGAACAAGGTAATTTGGAGTGATGAGACAAAAATCTAACTTTTGGCCACAACCATAAACGTTACATTTGGAGAGGTGTCAACAAGGCCTATGATGAAAGGAACACCATTCCTACTGTAAAGCACAGATGTGGATCACTGATGATGTGGGGATGTGTGAGCTTCAAAGGCACAGGAAACTTCTGGGGTATGTGAACTTTTGAACAGAGTCATTTTGATGTTTTTGGTTGTCATTATGATTTAAAAACAGAAAACACGGAAGTTTGACAATAAATGGCTTCAACCAACCACTAACCATGAGTGGAGAAAAAGTTTTTGTGTTATCATTCATATTCTCTGAAAAAAGGCCAAAAAAAACAAAAAAATCTGCCTGGGTATGTAAACTTTTTAGCACAACTGTATGACTACAGCTATTTCTTCAATTCTACCCACAAGTAGGTTGAGGGCTGGTGACGTAAATCCAGCACCTCTACTTAATTGTCATTTAACCATTTCTTCATTAATCTCAACATATAACACTATGTCATCATTTTCATACACATAGTACTCGAGTGTACGAAGTAACTCATCTTGTAGGATTAGTCCAAAAAAGAAGCAGGAGTGACACTCCCTAAATGGAGGTGTTTATAAAGATCCCAATAGGTGGTGCATACCCCTTTAAGACAAATTCATACAACAGTGCAAAAAGAGGAAAGAAGGGGACACTCACCAGGATCTGCAAAAAAGTCCACTTTATTCGAAACAATGCATAAAACAGCAAGCATAGGGAGAGAGGCACGCAAATAGCATAAGGCCTAGCAAAGGGTTTACAGAGTAGAATATCAATGTTTTCAGGTGATATTAATCTTTGTAAAGTAGTCATCACAGAGTAGGATAGTGTAATATTACAGAGATATCTAGGGAAGCTGAAACTAAGCTTTGTTTTCAATAGCAAAACAAATTTAAAGTGTACAACTGAAAAGTTATACACCTGGGCCTTAGAAACAAGTTTTACATGATGTTTTATATAAAAAAACAACACCGAGTGAAACTACCTTCTAAACAGACTTAGGGATATTGGTCGACAGTAGACTTAACTTTAGCAACCAGTGCCATGTACAGTAGCTGCTGCCAAGCCAAATAAAATCTTGGGATGCATCAAGAGGGGGATAGATGCTCATGAAAAGAACATAATTTTTCTCTATACAAATCACTAGTCACTAATCACTAGTCAGGCCACATTATGGAATACTGTGCACAATTTTGGGCACCTGAATATAAGGAAGACATAGCTGAAATTGAGATAATGATCTCTTTACACATAGGCCAGTAACCATGACTAGTCGGCATCATCTAGGTCTAAAGGAAAAAGGGTTCCCCATTGTCATAGAAGGGACTTAACACCAAATACATTAGTCTTAAAGGGGTTATTTGAGTTCTAATATTAATGGCCTATCCTTAGGATAGGCCATCAATATTAAATTTGTGAGGGTCTGACACCTGGGACCCCGCAGATCCTCTGCTCCATTACAGAGCATCTCCTGGTAATGTTTGAATGCCAGGAGCTGCACTGCTTAATCGCCATACAAAGTGTAGTGGCGGCTTTAGATACTGCAGTGCTGTCCCATACACTTTAAATAGGTAGTTTTATAGTATCTAAAGATGCTACTACATTTGTACAGTGAATGAGCAGCAGAATCGGTGGGAATCCTATGTATTGGATCCTTATAGATCTAGCATTGATGGTCTATCCTAAGGATTTGCCATCAATATTAGAAAGTGAATAACCCCATTAATCATTGGTTTAGGTGTACTTGCCTTCACTTCTCTGTAAGGCTAAGGTCCTATGTAACAAGCCACAGCCAAAAAACACTGTGGAAAAGACCGCAGTGGAAAGGCATTGCATTTTTTTCCACAACGCTTTTCACAAAACGTTTGCAGAATTTTCCTCTGTGGACGTTCTGATTCTATTATACCTATATGTAAAATAACTGCGTTTTCGTAGATACAATTAACATACTGCGATTTGTAAAAACGGTTGTGTTTTTGAATTCGCAGCATTTCCACTGCAGATTTTTAATTTTTTTTTGCAATGTGTGGATATGATAAGCCTTAAGCTTATCCACTTTGCAGGCAAAATAAAAAGCAGCGGTTTTTGCCGTTGTCAAAACGCTGGGTTTTTGCAACATGTGGCCATGGCCTAAAAGTTGTTTTATTCTCTTTATATGATTACAGACCTCTTGAGACACAGTTACTAGCATTGAATAGGACAGTAAGTGGACAGTCCTGAATAGTTATGTTCTTTTTTGGCTATTAGTTTTTTGCTCTGAGCTTTTTATACTAAAGCACCTGAAATTTATCATATAGATTACACTGTGCAAAGAATGCACTCACATTTCCCTGTCCTACATTTAAAGCTGTTTTGCAGGCCTCAGTTGACTTTTTCATTACTTGTATCAATCTCCATAATACCTTTTATTTTTAAGAATATCACTAACCCTTAGTAACTATATGAACCCCTTCCAGCACCATACTGTAAATGTACAGCATGGCAAATAGTAGGTTTGTGCACCATGCCATATACTGACTGTAGAGACAGCTAAAGACCCCCTTAATTACAATAAATGAAAACAGGACACCATTTTAAATCTTAGGTGGATGGGGTCAGCCACAGCTTTAATTAAAATTGCTTTATAACTTCCAAATTCTTAACAGCAGTCATGACATGGTATGTCGGCCGCAAGTCTCCTTGCAGGCAAGTCCATCTTTATTTCCTGTGTATTCTAGAAAAGAAAAAACTCTTAGTCAAGAAAAATCTCACATACATAAGTAAAGAAAACCGACATGTTTCTGTATCACGATAACTCAGTTAGGCTAAGGCCCCACATGACGTCCCACAGCAAAAAAGCAATGTGGGAAAAACCGTGGCAGAAACACATAGTGGTTTTTCCCACAACACTTTTCACAGAAAGTCCACAGAGATTTCCTCTGCAAACTTCTGCTTCAATTATACCTATAGGGAAACCACTGGCGTTTCCATAGGTATAATTGACATGCTGCGATTTCCAAAACCGCTACTTTTTGGAAATCGCAGCATGTCAGCAGTGTGTATTTTCCCGTACTGTGGGGATGAACAGGAAATGACTTTCATGTACTTTGCTATGTAAAAAAGGAGGGCAGGTGGGAAACGCTCTGCTGGGGGGGTGGGTAAGAGGAGGGAAAGAGGAGTGGACCATCCTTAAAAGCCCATGGCGCATGCCATCAGCTTAATAACAAAGGGTGAAATGGGAGGAGCCGCCTGTCCACATGTTGCAACGAGATACTATATCCGTGATGGCAAACCCATGGCACGCGTGCTAGAGAGGGCCACTACTGTGTGGGGGCCACTGTGAAGCATAAACTACTGTGTGGGGGCCACTGTGAAGCATATAATACTGTGTGGAGGCCCATTGTGAAGCATATAATTCTGTGTGGGTGCCCACTGTGAAGCATATAATACAGTGGTTGGGCCCAAAGTGGAGCATATAATACTGTGCAGGGGCCACTGTGGAGCATATAATACTGTGCGGGGACCACTGTAGAGCATATAATACAGTGGGGGGGCCCAAAGTGGAGCATATAATACTGTACGGGGGCCACTGTGGAGCATATAATACTGTGTGGGGGCCACTGTAGAGCATATAATACTGTGTGGGGGCCACTGTGGAGCGTATAATACTGTATGGGAGCCACTGTGGATATATAATCCTGTATGGGGGCCACTCTGGAGCATATAATACTGTCTGGGGGCCATTCTAGAGCATATAATACTGTCTGGGGGCCACTTCAGAGAGAATTTTACTGTCTGGGGGCCACTGTGGAGCGCATTGTACTGTGTGGGGGCCCTTCAATATTTATATCACACAGTATCTGTTTTATAGCAGACATGTGATATTATTACAGGCTGTAATAACATTGCACCGTCACTATAAAACAGATCCTGGTGAATTTAAGGTTAAATTGCCATGTTGTCACTTTGCGATAAATTAGTGGGTTTTGGGTTGCAGTTTGGGCACTCAGTCTCTAAAAGGTTCTCCATCACTGTACTATATCTTCAATAATACCCCTTTGACTGTAAGTTTCTCCACCTGAAATATGAGCCAAGGAAGGGGGGAGGAGGGAAAAGCATGGACTCCTACTCCCATCACCCCCCTCTACACTCAGCAATGTCATCCCTATCGAGCGCAGCGTTTATCCATATTGTATGGACATGGTGTCAGCTCAGGAGTACTATTAGCAGTATACAGATGATACCTTGCTGCAACACCCATGTGGAATAGCTCTGATTATATTTAACCCCTTGGATGCCATAGTAAATAGTAACTGCAGCATTTAAAGGGGCTCCTGACACATGAATCCCCTACATTGGCTCTCCATCACAGCAATTACAGGGTGCAAATGTGTTGCTATGGCAGCTGGGGCCTTGATTAAGCCACCATTAACTTATCAGCACAATCTACTTGTCAGTTTGCGATGGTTCTGCTGATGTCCCTGAGGGTAAGGCCCCACGTAGCGAAATACATCAAAAAATGCTGCGGAAAAAGCTGTGGCGGAAACACTGCATTTTTGCAACGTGGGGTCCCAGCCTACAGCTCATTAGTACTGCAGTATATCATCTGAACTATGAAAAAATGCACAGTTTAATCTCCTCTTGGGACTAACTGAGAAAATTTCAAAATTGTTTCAAAATAGACATTTTTTTCATTTAAAAATCTTTAATTCTGTTAAAAAAAATACATATTTGATATTGCTACATTTGTAACAATCCATACTATAAACCCAATGCGTTATTTATCACACTTGGTAAATTCCATAAAAAAGCTTCATGAAGCAACACTAGGAATGTTGTTTTTTGGTCACATCAGTTCTAAACAAATGGAATAAAAGTGATCAAAAAGTTGCATGTATTGCAGAATGGTACCAATAAAAAATGAAGCTTATTATGCAAAAAATAAGCTCTCAACTAGTTTACTTAGCTCTCAACTTACTTTACTTACTTAGCAAAATTATGACTTTTAGAAGATGGCAATGCTGCAATAAACTGTTTTTATTGGATAACAATAGTAAGACATAAAAAAAAATATATAAAGTATTGATGTAATCATGCAGATGCTCAGAATGAAAGTAGGATTTTATTTGTGCTCTATGGATAACAGCACAAAATTTAAAATGAAAAATAAGTTGCCAGAATAGTTTTTTTTTCCCCTCCTTCCCAGAAAGAGTTAATACAATTTGGTCATTAAATTATAGTCCCCCCTAAAGGACATAATTAAAAAAAATAAAACTAATTTGGAAAAAAAAAAGCAAGCTGCATTTAGAAAAAGTTATGGATTTCAAAAGGTGATAATATAACAATAAAAAATAAAATTGTGTTTTGAAGAACATAAGTGGGTGTGTCCTTGCCATTTAATGATAATGGAATGACCCTCCCACAGTTTACAGCATAAAAGGTGGTGTCTGTCTATTGCATGCCCTCGATTGGCTATTGTGAAAAATGGGATAAATTTAGATTTTTTGCATGCAATATATATATATATATATATATATATATATATATATATATATATGATTATACTTTTCAATTTTTCAATTTAAGCTTTTCAAAATGAATATTTGTTGTAAAGACATTTTATTATATACTACTGGTAACATTCATAATACACATAGTCAATATAGGAGAAGGGATAAAGTGTCTCATACCAATAACACAATGGGATGTGCACAATTCACAAGCACAGCATGTGGTTGTTTGGTTTCAACAAATTGTTCTTGCAGAAGAACAGACAGAATTCTGAAATAATCCCTCTGAACTCATCTAGAATTTGATCAGTTTCATTTGTTATACTGTTTCCCGATAAAAGCCTACAGTCTTATTTTGTATTATTGTGAACTGAGACTTTTAATCCTTGTCTTCAGTGCAAGCTTTTTGTTTGTTGCTCTGTTCTTAGACAAAATAGCATAGCTTAAGCTGTGGGAGTTACTCAGCTTCTGTCAAAGTTACATGACTGAAATAAATATTCAATATGAGCACAGAGGTCTATCCTGACTTTTTCTATTCCTGTACCATGAGGATTTGAAATTATAGTTTTCACATTTTGTTTTGAATAAGCTAAACAAGGGCATTTGTTCATAAATTACATTTCTGACAGTCTGTCGTCCTGTTCAAAAATGTAAGATGTATTTGCCATACTATAAAAAAGCAGAACTGATTATATGTGTTACAGTATAAAGCACTGAAAAGAGGTACATCAAAGGAAACATGGTTATAATGTTAAAATGTTACAGGATATGCTCATATCAAAATGGCCATTTGTCTTGCTGATTGAACCCGTAAATCTTGACATAAATCACACAAAAATGCATAGTTTTATGTGAACAGATTCAGAATAAATTGTCATTTATTCATTTATATCTTTGCTCTTCCTTTACTTACAAATAGACATGTAAGATTGTGCATAGAGCTGAGCTGCAGAGACTCAGTTCACAACTACACAGAGAATGGAGCTGTCTACTTCCTGCTCAATTCTCTGTGTATCAGCTTCTGAGAAGAGATGATACCAGGTATCACACCCCCGCCAATTTGATATTGATGACTTATCCTAGGTATAGGTCATTACTGTTTATATCCCATGTTATAAATGATGTATATATTATATTGTGTTATGAGTTATGTGTCCAGTTATGTTTTAAATTTTGTGTTCATAGTGTTGTTAGGAATTTGCTTCAATGTGCCAGTGCAGCTCCAGTTTAATATGTATGGTAATTATAATCTATGACCAAGGACAGGGGATACAGGTGATTAATTAAGCAGGATGTGAATTTAGAGCAGAAGCCACTAATTAACAAGTTTTTTGTGTGTGACTTGTGACCTAGATGCCCTCACCCCGGAGGTATATTACAAAAGATTCTGGGCTCTACAACATGGACCTACCAACAGCTACTCAAATATTCTGGATGGCCTCAGGGCCCTACAACAATGGATCATAGGATTACCTATTGCTACCTTTGATGATTTGGCTGACCTGATAGTCAAGATGAAGTTTTTTCAGGTCTGAAGTATGACAGTTTGTAATGGATTGGGAGCCCAAGCAGCACAAATTGTGTATACATATGAAGCCAAACAGAAACCAGCAGTGATGAAATCTGCTGTAGCCAGCTAGAAGTTGGGAAATTAAAGTCTTGTGGGCCCTGGTGCAAACTTTTGCTCAGAGCCCCCTACTTTCTCCCTACAGCACTTTCTTGATAGTGATGGTTACAGGTGCTGCAGCGGTATCTCAGATACTTGAAAGGAATACTGCTGTAATACCCACAACTGCAATTATCAAGATTACAGTGAGTGAGCAGCGCAGAGTCCGGCATGTAAACAATGCTGGGAGCTGTGTGCTGTGGGAAACAGCTGATCTACAGGGCAATAACAGTCTAAGAGATGTAAGAGATCAGTGGGGGTCTAACACTCGGGGCCCCTGCTGATCAAATATTTGAAGATACTGTGGTGCTTTTGCAAACACTGTGATTCCTTCATTATTTATATTGCACAGTATCTGTTTTATAATCACCATGTGATGTTATTAAAGCCTGTAATAATAGTGCTCGGCTGCTATAAAACAGATGGTGTGTGGTGTGATGTGAATAGTGAAAGGGTCCCACACAGTATAATATGCCTCACAGTGGCCCCCACACAGTATAATATGCTCCACAGTGGCTCCCACACAGTATAATATGCTCCACAGTGGCCCTCACACAGTATAATGTGCTCCACAGTGGCCCCCACACTGTATAACATGCTCCACAGTGACCCCACACACTATAATATGTTTCACAGTGGTCCCCACACAGTAATATATACAGTCATATGAAAAAGTTTGGGCACCCCTATTAATCTTAATCATTTTTAGTTCTAAATATTTGGGTGTTTGCAACAGCCATTTCAATTTGATATATCTAATAACTGATGGACACAGTAATATTTCAGGATTGAAATGAGGTTTATTGTACTAACAGAAAATGTGCAATATGCATTAAACCAAAATTTGACCGGTGCAAAAGTATGGGCACCTCAACAGAAAAGTGACATTAATATTTAGTAGATCCTCCTTTTGCAAAAATAACAGCCTCTAGTCGCTTCCTGTAGCTTTTAATCAGTTCCTGGATCCTGAATGAAGGTATTTTTGACCATTCCTCTTTACAAAACAATTCCAGTTCAGTTAAGTTTGAGGGTCGCCGAGCATGGACAGCCCGCTTCAAATTATCCCACAGATGTTCAATGATATTCAGGTCTGGGGACTGGGATGGCCATTCCAGAACATTGTAATTGTTCCTCTGCATGAATGCCTGAGTAGATTTGGAGCTGTGTTTTGGATCATTGTCTTGCTGAAATATCCATCCCCGGCGTAACTTCAAATTCGTCACTGATTCTTGTACATTATTCTCAAGAATCTGCTGATACTGAGTTGAATCCATGCGACCTTCAACTTTAACAAGATTTCCGGTGCCGGCATTGGCCACACAGCCCCAAAGCATGATGGAACCTCTACCAAATTTTATAGTGGGTAGCAAGTTTTTTCTTGGAATGCTGTGTTTTTTTGACGCCATGCATAACGCCTTTTTGTATAACCAAACAACTCAATCTTTGTTTCATCAGTCCACAGGACCTTCTTCCAAAATGAAACTGGCTTGTCCAAATGTGCTTTTGCATACCTCAGGCGACTCTGTTTGTGGCGTGCTTTCAGAAACGGCTTCTTTCGCATCACTCTCCCACACAGCTTCTCCTTGTGCAAAGTGTGCTGTATTGTTGACCGATGCACAGTGACACCATCTGCAGCAAGATGATGCTGCAGCTCTTTGGAGGTGGTCTGTGGATTGTCCTTGACTGTTCTCACCATTCTTCTTCTCTGCCTTTCTGATATTTTTCTTGGCCTGCCACTTCAGGGCTTAACAAGAACTGTCCCTGTGGTCTTCCATTTCCTTACTATGTTCCTCACAGTGGAAACTGACAGGTTAAATCTCTGAGACAACTTTTTGTATCCTTCCCCGAACAACTATGTTGAACAATCTTTGTTTTCAGATCATTTGAGAGTTGTTTTGAGGAGCCCATGATGCCACTCTTCAGAGGAGATTCAAATAGGAGAACAACTTGCAATTGGCCACCTTAAATACCTTTTCTCATGATTGGATACACCTGGCTATGAAGTTCAAAGCTCAGTGAGGTTACAAAACCAATTGTGTGCTTCAGTAAGTCAGTAAAAAGTAGTTAGGAGTATTCAAATCAATAAAATGATAAGGGTACCCAAATTTTTGCACCGGTCAAATTTTGGTTTAATGCATATTGCACATTTTCTGTTAGTACAATAAACCTCATTTCAATCCTGAAATATTACTGTGTCCATCAGTTATTAGCTATATCAAATTGAAATGGCTGTTGCAAACACCCAAATATTTAGAACTAAAAATGATTAAGATTAATAGGGGTGCCCAAACTTTTTCATATGACTGTACTCCACAGTGGCTCCCATACAGTATTATATGCTCCACAGTGGCCTCCACACAGTATAATATGCTCCACACTGACTCCCACACAGTATAATATGCTCCATAGTGTCCCCACACAGTATAACATGCTCATCACAGTGGCCCCACACAATATAAAATAAAAATATATAAAAATATATAAAAATAACAAACAATTATACTCACCTTGCCTCACCTCTCCTGGACATCCTTGCTTCGTCCAGCTCTCTTCAGCATCTTCTTCGGTACTCTTCTGCCTGTGACTGAGGTGATGCACCCCAGGCGTCACTGCTGGAGCCTATGATTGGGCTTCAGCGGCCACGTGGGTCCCGCTGACATTATAAGGCTGGCACACCTCATGTGACTTCTGGGGCCCCAGCAGTGACGTCTGGGGCATGTGACCTCAGTCACAGGCCATAAGAGCCCCAGAGTGGATGCTGTGGACTGTCAGAAGCACAGGAGAAGTGAGTATAAGTATTTCTTATTTTCAATCACCTCCCCTAGGCTGGCATCTAATGGACATGATGGGTCCCTTTCCATTAACAATATGTATAGCGGTCAGGGAACCTGGATTTTACGACTGCTTTCATGGCGGCCATGGGTCAGTTACCCCTATGGGCCCAGTTGGGATCGCATTCCCTTACAATCATGGACACACCTACATTCCCCTTACTCAGAGATGAAAAAAATGGTAAAAGAATGCATCTCAAACTGACCAAGTGGTTTCCATGCACCAGAGACATGCCAGTCCTCTGAGGACAAGGTCAGAAGAAAAAGAGCTATACATAAAAACACAATTGTGTTCCTAGACATGTATATTTTTATGCTTGTTTTTTTTTTTACTTTTATATTTCTAATTTTTGTTTTAAGCCAAATGACCTACTTAGCTTTCTGTTAAAACAGACAAAGGGAAAGTAGAGAATAACAAAAATGTGAATATAATGTACAAAAATATACCACCTATAAATATGGTGTAATGCCAAAGATCATAACTATAAGACAAGAGGTGGAGGGTAAAAGGACATGTTTGTGTTCACAAATCAAAATGTCTTATTGATTTTATATGACAGGTGCAAATTCTGTTACTGGTTGTGCCCATCTACAGTCATGGCCAAAAGTTTTGAGAATGATACAAATATTAATTTTTACAAAGTCTACTGCTTCAGTTTTTCTAATGGCAATTTGCATATACTCCAGAATGTTATAAAGAGTGATCAGCTTAACAGCAATTACTTGCAAAGTCAATATTTGCCTAGAAAATGAACTTTATCCCCCAAAACACATTTCAACATCATTGCAGCCCTGCCTTAAAAGGACCACCTAACATCGTTTCAGTGATTGCTCCATTAACACAGGTGTGGGTGTTGATGAGGACAGGGCTGGAGATCAATCTGTCATGATTAAGTAAGAATGACACCACTGGACACTTTAAAAGGAGGCTGGTGCTTGCCATCATTGTTTCTCTTCTGTTAACCATGGTTATCTCTAAAGAAACACGTGCAGTCATCATTGCACTGCACAAAAATAGCCTAACTGGGAAGAGTATTGCAGCTAGAAAGATTGCACCTCAGTCAACAATCTATCGCATCATCAAGAACTTCAAGGAGAGAGGTTTCATTGGTGCCAAAAAGGCTCCAGGGCGCCCAAGAAAGACCAGCAAGAGGCAGGACCGTCTCTTAAAAGTGTTTCAGCTGCGGGATCGGGCTACCAGCAGTGCAGAGCTTGCTGAGGAATGGCAGCAGGCAGGTGTGAGTGCATCTGCACGCACTGTGAGGCGGAGATTCTTGGAGCAAGGCCTGGTCTCAAGGAGGGCAGCAAAGAAGCCACTTCTCTCCAAAAAAAACATCAGGGACAGACTGATATTCTGCAAAAGGTACAGGGAGTGGACTGCTGAGGACTGGGGTAAAGTCATTTTCTCTGATGAATCCCCTTTTCGATTGTTTGGAACATCTGGAAAACAGCTTATTCGGAGAAGAAGAGGTGAGCGCTACCACCAGTCTTGTCTCATGCCAACTGTAAAGCATTCTGAAACCATTCATGTGTGGGGTTGCTTCTCAGCCAAGGGAATCGGCTCTCTCACAGTCTTGCCTAAAAACACAGCTATGAATAAAGAATGGTACCAGAATGTCCTCCAAGAGCAACTTCTCCCAACCGTCCAAGAGCAGTTTGGCGCTCAACAATGCCTTTTCCAGCATGATGGAGTACCTTGCCATAAAGCAAAGGTGATAACTAAATGGCTCAGGGAACAAAACATAGAGATTTTGGGTCCATGGCCTGGAAACTCCCCAGATCTTAATCCCATTGAGAACTTGTGGTCAATCATCAAGAGACGGGTGGACAAACAAAAACCAACAAATTCAGACAAAATTAAAGCATTGATTCTGCAAGAATGGACTGCTATCAGTCAGGATTTGGTCCAGAAGTTGATTGAGAGCATGCCAGGGAGAATTGCAGAGGTCCTGAAGAAGAAGGGTCAACACTGCAAATATTGACTTGCTGCATTAACTCATTCTAACTGTCAATATAAGCTTTTGTTACTCATAATATGAATGCAATTATATTTCTGTATGTGATAAAAACATCTGACAAACACACATAAAAACCAGAGGGCAGCAGATCATGTAAAAATATAATATTTGTGTCATTCTCAAAACTTTTGGCCATGACTGTATAGGGAGTGGTATATATTCCTTCAGTTTTTTTGTATCTCCCATGTACAGGTGCATCTTAATAAATTAGAATATCTTTGAAACGTTTATTTCTTTCAGTAATTAAATTTAAAAAAGTGACCTCCTATATTTTCTAGGTTCTTTACACACAGAGTGTTCTATTTTCTATAAATGTTGATTATGGATTACAGCTAATGAAAACCAAAATCTAAGAAAATTAGAATATTGTGACAAAGTTCAGTATTGTAAATTCAGTGTATCACCTGGCAAGGTTTCCTAAGCATTTAAATGGTCCCTCAGTCTGGTTCAGTAGGACACACAATCATGGTGTAACGTCTCTGCCTGTTCGGGTCTCTGCGCCACCCTCCGCTCGCATGCTGCGGCGAAGGAGGCGTGTTCAATTTTATTCCCTGCGTAGGTTTCTTGTTGCTCAGTCTGAACATGGTCCTAGTTTCCTTGCTGTGTAATGGATTTCCAGCCACACCCATGTTCTGAGCATTGTTTCTCTTTGGACTGCATAGAGTTAATCTTTTCCTTGCCTGTGTGATTGACAGCCTGTGTACCTATCAGGTCTGGGGCTGGGCCCAGACTTTCTATATACAGGATGTCACTTTCTCAGCAAGTGGCCGGTTATTGCACTGTCTTTGCCTGCTCTTTTTGTTATATCCCTTGCTGCTTTGTTACCTGATTCTCTGACCTTTGGCTTGCCTTGTGACTATTCTCTTGAATTGTGATTTTGTACTGCATTGCTCGTCTGTTACCGTACCCTTGGTTTCCTGACCTCCCTTTGTGTCGTTTGTTCTGTCTTTGTTCAGTGTTGTCACTTACTCAGTATAGGGCTCGTCTTCAGGTTGTCCTTTTACCGTTTAGGGTAACTGAGGCAATAGGAAGGGACAGTGGCTGGGGTGAGATTAGGGCTCACTTGTCTCTGTCCTTCCTCCCAGACCCTTGCAGTAGTGTCAGGGTATTGGTACGTTTGGCAAGACCCTAACACATGGAAGACTGATAATTATGAATTGAATTAGTGAAGTGAATGAACGTTTCAAAAATATTCTAATTTATTGAGATGCACCTGTATGGTCATGTTGTAACTTCCTTGCACAGATCACAGCCCCTCACCCTATCAAAAGGTAGTATAAAGATCTATGGTATGATACAACCTGTTAGCCTCAGCTGGGACCATGAAGATGTGCTGAGCAACTTGTAGTCAAAATCAAATGAGATGGGTATTTATTAGTACATAATATACAACAGGAATCTCCATTTTATTGTGGGAAAAAATAAATCATCTGTAAAATCTGTAACTGCAGCTAATTATTTTCAAAAATCATATTACTAAAAGGGAAATAATATACAAAAAAAAACATCACAGCAATAGGGTACACTTACCCAATACCAAATGATACATGGCTGCGCAGGATGCTAGCAGGCCCCCATTGCAAGATATGATAGAAAAAACACAGGTGCAAAATGCTAATGAAACATCCACTTACACACCTACAATCCATGAGGGGGGGTGGATGCTAGCACTTCAAATGCACACAAATAAAACTTAGTGGAAGAGTGAAGAAATCAGGCGATACCTTTTAGAGGCTAACTGAGTATATTTATAAGTAAGCTTTCAGGAGTACTCACTCCCTTCATCAGACATGGTGTGATACAAGAACTGAAAATTAACAGATTTTTATACACATGGTTTTCAAAGCATTTTAGAGTCCTTAAAAAAAATTGCAATCTAAGTAGAGAAGTTATTTACAACAGGTCAAAAAAACAGTCTGGAAACTTGTGGTGCGTGACGGAGGGATCAGTAATTCTTGCTGTTATCTGTTTGCTATCAGGAGGTGATTTGTGTCCCTCACAGTTCATACATAATGTGATTTGAAGCTGGCATGAATATTGAGTTCAGTTCATGGTTCAAACATAGTGTGACATGAAGCTGGCATGAATATTAAGTCCAAATTGCAGAGTTTGAAATTTTTGCATAAATTTGTACTCCATTTCTTTCCTTTTCTCCTGTGTCTTAAAATGTCCCATTAAAACCACAACCCGCAAATCTTCAATAGAGTGGTTTTCTCCGGAGAAATGTGCGGCCACTGGGAGATCGGTTCTGCTGTTATTAATGGTGGATCTATGTGAGTTCATTCATTGACTGAGTCTCTGCCCTGTTTCCCCCACATAGAGGCCTGTGGTGGGACATTGCACACACATTATGAGGTACACCACATTGGAAGACCTGCAGGAAAATGTCCCCCTAATTCTGTGCACCTGTTGTGACTGTGGGATAGGTACACTGTCAGCGGTGTGGATGTGCTTGCAGGTCATGCACCTTTTATGTAGGCAAGGTGAGGTGCCATTTTCAGTTGGGGCCTTCAGGGCATTCCGGACGATAATGCGCCTCAGGTTTGGTGGTTGTCGAAAGGAGAGGAGAGGGGGGACTGGAAATATGTCCTTGAGTCTGTTGTCCCTATGTAGTACAGGTTGCCTACATAAAAGGTGCATGACCTGCAAGCACATCCACACCGCTGACAGTGTACCTATCCCACAGTCACAACAGGTGCACAGAATTAGGGGGACATTTTCCTGCAGGTCTTCCAATGTGGTGTACCTCATAATGTGTGTGCAATGTCCCACCACAGGCCTCTATGTGGGGGAAACAGGGCAGAGACTCAGTCAACGAATGAACTCACACAGATCCACCATTAATAACAGCAGAACCGATCTCCCAGTGGCCGCACATTTCTCCGGAGAAAACCACTCTATTGAAGATTTGCGGGTTGTGGTTTTAATGGGACATTTTAAGACACAGGAGAAAAGGAAAGAAATGGAGTACAAATTTATGCAAAAATTTCAAACTCTGCAATTTGGACTTAATATTCATGCCAGCTTCATGTCACACTATGTTTGAACCATGAACTGAACTCAATATTCATGCCAGCTTCAAATCACACTATGTATGAATTGTGAGGGACACAAATCACCTCCTGATAGCAAACAGATAACAGCAAGAATTACTGATCCCTCCGTCACGCACCACAAGTTTCCAGACTGTTTTTTTGACCTGTTGTAAATAACTTCTCTACTTAGATTGCAATTTTTTTTAAGGACTCTAAAATGCTTTGAAAACCATGTGTATAAAAATCTGTTAATTTTCAGTTCTTGTATCACACCATGTCTGATGAAGGGAGCGAGTACTCCTGAAAGCTTACTTATAAATATACTCAGTTAGCCTCTAAAAGGTATCGCCTGATTTCTTCACTCTTCCACTACTTTCAATGGCTAACACGGTACAACACTATACTACTATCAAATAAAACTTATACATAGGCACTGTCACATGAAATTGTGAGGTGCACAGCACCAGAGAACAGCCTATTGGCAATGCCCATTAGATTAGGCGGGCTGCCCATCATCTTAATACATTCACCCCAACAGTAACAGCACCCTGTAAATATGAATGAAGGGCCTAGATGCATCCCGCAAAAAACTTGCAATGCATGAAGATCCTTGACGTTGGTTTGCGAGCTTGCATATTTTGGCCAAAATATTGACTATTGCCTCATGGTTATTTAACCTTTAATAGTTAATCTAATCGGGTCATGACGCATAATGACACCGGCATAACCCACTTCTGTGTCGTCATTGAAGAGGGGTCGCGCCAGAGTTGTGCTGGAGTTCAGGGGAGGTGAGTAACTCTGGTTTTTATGTTTGTCACCTCCTCTGGGCCTTCGATTATTACACTCTGAAGTCTGAAAAGACCCCAAAGTATAATAATAGTTCATGAGTGGTGTACCCCAAAAATTTCAGGATCTGCCTAACTCCAAATTTTTGCAATATCTGTAATTAACACCATATTGGCCACTATGGCACATAATGCTGTGTGAAGGGGCCACTATGAAACATTATACTGTGTGGAGGGGCTGCTGTGGAACATTTTACTGTGTGCAGTGGCCACTGTCTGACATTATACTTTGGAAAGGGGCCACTATGGAACATTATACTGTGTGGATGGGCCACTATTGAACATTTTACTATGTTTAGGGGCCACTATGTGACATTATTCTGTGTGGAGGAGCCGCTATGGGACATTACACTGTTTGTAGGGGCCGTTATGGGATATTATACTGTGTGGAGGAGCTGCTATGGGACATTATACTGTGTGGAGGGGCCATTATTGGACATTATACTGTGTGGAGGGGTCACTGTATGACAATATATTGTGTGCATGGGCTGCTTTGGGACATTATACTTTGTGGAGGAGCCGCTATAGTATACTATACTGTCTGGAAGCCACTTTAGGACATCATAGGGTGTGTAAATGGGGCGTTATACTGTGGGGGGGAGGATTGGGGGTGCTACGTCATGTGGGGGAGTCAAAAGTTTTCTATGGGGCCTAGTCTTTGCTAGTTATGCCCCTGGGTGTAAGAATAGTAGTCTCACTTGCCTTTGTACCTAAACACGAAAGATGTTGAAAGCTATTCCCACTGGCCAATTCTTAAGAGCAAAACGTATTTGCTCAACAGATCAACTTTTTGAGAAACAATCTTCTGATTTGGTGGAGAGATTCTGTGTTAGAGGCTATCACATGGAGGATATTATTATTCGGGGTTACGAAAGAGCTAAAAAGACCCCACATGCGTCCTTATTGAAACCCAAATTTCTTGAACAAACAGATACTAATGTAAGGTTCATTACGAGATATCATGCGCAGTGGTGGGAGATAAACTCAATTTTTTCATGGTTTTGGCCTATATTGCATACTGATAACGACATTAGTACGGAAATTGCCCACCATTCCTTTGTGACTCCTAGGAGGTCACACAATCTTAGGGATTTGTTGGTGAAAAGCCATTATGTAGCACCATCTACCAAATATATTTTTGGTTCACAGGGTCCAAAATGGGGTTAATATCCCTGTGGAGATTGTGCTGCTTGTTCCATGATGGAGAAGAAAACAAACTTCTTGAACTCATCAGGTGATAAAGAATTTCGAGTAGTTCATCACATCACATGTAGATCAACAGCTGTTGTCTACTATGCAGTTTTTCTGTGCCAACTTATATATGTTGGTTTAACGTGACGTGAATTTCTTGTTCATATTCTGGAACACATAAGAAATATAAAGAATGCAATGAAGGTTCAGGATTCTGAAAAACTCCGAAACTTGAAAGCTATCCCACACCATTTTAGAGAATTCCACCAAGGTAATTGGAGACTACTTAGAATTAGGCCGGTTGCAGACTACCGTGTGTATTTTGTGGTCCTTTTTTGCGGACAGAGTGTCTTTTGTGTGTCTTCAGCATCAGTGCTGTATGTCTGCAAAAACGGACAGTGTGTCATCACACACACACTATTTTTTGTTAATGTGTTTTGTGTTTGTTTTCATTTTTTAGGCCCATGCTTAATAGGCGGGGTTGTTTGAAGAAGCGTCGTTTAGTGTTTGTGCGATGTTTTTTTTTACATGAATTATTTATGGAATTATGTATGGAATTATGTTTCCTTATAGTTTATTGGTCCTATGAAGATGGATAATTAAATATTTGTCATCTGTGTTTGGGTGGTTCAAATTGGCTGCATATTAATGATGAATGCAGTATATTAAACTTTTTTTTTTTTTTTTTTACATTTTACAAGTTAACAATTTTTTTTAACATTTTCATACACTCACCCATATGGTTATTTCATTTTATTATATAATTTTTTAACACATATTTTTCCTTATACATACATCTATTTATGTTTTTTGTTTACTGTATATTTACTTTACAATAGTGAATAATAGATGGGGCTGTAATTGGCCTTCCAATGAGCTTGCCCTAATAAAAAATGGCCGCTTGCACTTACCTGTGCTGAGGACATCTGCGGGATATGTTGCTATCTCACTCCACCTTGATGCCACCCAAGGCCGGTTTTAGACAAAGTGGGGCCCTGGGCAAAATTAAAAGCGGGGCCCCAAATGCTGATATGCAAACAACACCATCGTCTTCCAGTGACAACCCCTATAATAACGCCTCCTTTCTGACAACAAAAAAGTAATAACAAGCCCCATTTTACCACACACAATTCAAATGAGCACCTTTGTACAACCTAATAGGTTTTTGCACCCAGTCATCAGTTATTATAGCGCCTCCTTATAAATAATAATCCCTGCTTATAAATAGTATTACACCCTTATCAATAATAGCTCCCTTATAAATTATAAATGTTGCCCTGTATCAGTAATATTCCCCCTTATCAGTAACAGACACCCCGTAAAAATAATACTACGCCCTTATAAATAATAGCCCCCTCATAAATAATAGTTACCCTTATAAATAATAGTCCCCAATATCACTAATAGCCCCCTTTATAAATAAGCCCACATAACAATTATACCCCCCTTATAAAAAGTTCCCCTCTTATAAATAATAGCTCCCCCTTATAATGGATGCCTTATATATAATAGTTCCCCCCTTATAAATAATAGCCCATCTTATAAATAATAGTTCCCCCTTATAATAGCCCCCTCATACTTAAGTTTCCCAATTATATATAGTAACCCACTCTTATATATAATAGTTCTCCGTTATACAGTGTCGGACTGAAGGGCCTTAGGCCCACCAGAGGATCTTGTTCTGGGGCCCCACCCAACAGCTTCCTGCTAATAGCCTACACCACGGCTCCTTCACTGAAGTCTTACATATGTGCTGACTATCCGGTGTTACTGAGTATGTTCCCAGTATAGTCAGCCCCTATAGTACTGTGCAGGCCCCAATAACTCCATGGCGAGCTCATGCACAGTACTGTATGGGGAATGACATGGCCATGGGGCACTACACGTATGTGCAAGATTATAGTGAGGGAGCTGTGATGCAGACATAGCATACAGGGCTGCCAGCAGGAATTGTGACCCCCCCCCCCCCCCCCACAGTATAATGCTCCACATGGTATATAATGCTCCACAGTATAAAATGCTCTCCTGAGCCCTCCAGTTTCCCCACATGGTATATAATGCTCCACAGTATAAAATGCTCTCCTGAGCCCTCCAGTTTCCCCACATGGTATATAATGCTCCACAGTATAAAATGCTCCCCTGAGCCCCCCATAGTGGCCCCACATGATATGTAAAGCTCCACACAGTATAATACTCCAGTGGCCCACACAGTATACTACCCCTTAGTGGCCCCAGACAGTGCAATATGCTCCCCAGCAGCCCCACACAATATAATATGCTCCATACAGTATAATATGCACCCCACAATGCCCCCCCAGTATAATGCTCCAGTGGCCTAACACAGTATAACATGCTCCATAATTACCTCCACACAGTATAATAAACTCCCCAGAGGGGTTCCCCCAGTATAATGCTCCACAGTGGTCCCCCACAGTCCCCCCCAGTATAATGCTCTACAATGGCCTCACAGAGTATCATATGCTCTCGAAAAACCCCACACAATATAATACACTCCACAGTGGCCCCACACAGTATAACAGGCTCCCCACACTGTCCCTTCCCCCAGTATAAAGCTCCACAGTGGCCCATAGTATAATATGCTCCCCAGAGGGCCCCCGCTAGTATAATGCTCCACAGTGCCCCCTCCAGTATTTTGCTCCACAGTGGCCCCACGTAATATATTATGCTCCCCAGAGCGTCCCCCCAGTATAATGTTCCACAGTAGGCCCCACGCAGTATAATATGCTCCCCAGAGGGCCCCCTAGTATAATGCTCATTAGTCCCCCCCGAATAATGCCCCACAGTGGCGCCACGCAATATAATATGCTCTGGTGATGGCCCCCCAGAATAATGCTCCACAGTGAACCCACTCAGTATAACATGCTCCAGAAATGGCCTCCACACAGTATAATATACTGCCCAGAGAGATTTCCCCAGTATAATACTCCACAGCGGCCCAAAGCAGTATAATATGCTCTCCAGAGCCCCCCCAGTATAATGCTCCACATTGGCCCAAAACAGTATAACATGCTCTCCAGAGCCCCCCCCCCCAGTATAATGCTCCACAGTGGCCCCGCACAGTATAATATATTGGCGGGCCCCTCTGGAGAGCATATTATACTGTGTGGGGAAACCGTGGAGCATTATACTGGGGGGGCTCTGGAGCGCATATTATACTGTGTGGGGCCACTGTGGAGTATTATACTGGGGAGGGGGCCCTCTGGAGAACATGTTATATTCTGTGGGGCCTCTATGGAGTATTATAAAGTGGGGGGGGGCTCTGGAGAGCATGTTATATTCTGTGGGGCCACTGTGGAGCATTATACTGGGGGGCCCCTCTGGAGAGCATATTAAACTGTGTGGGGCCACTGTGGAGCATTATACTGGGGGCCCTCTGGAGAGCATATTAAACTGTGTGGGGCCACTGTGGAGCATTATACTGGGGGGCCCCTCTGGAGAGCATAATCTGTGCCCGGGGGAGGTGAGGGAAAATAACAAACAGTTATACTCACCTTGTCTTACCTCTCCTGGGCCTCCTCGTGCTGCTCCGCTATCCCCGCCGGCGCTGGCTTCTTTTTCTCTGCGGCTGACGTCACACGTTGTGGACGTCATCGCTGAGGCCTGTGATTGGGCCTCAGCGATTACGTGAGGCACGCTGTCAGCACGCCCCACGTGATTGCTAAGGCTGAGGCCTGGCCTCAGGGGTGATGTCCGGAACGCCAGAAGATGATGTCGGACGCCAGGACAGGTGAGTAAAAATGTTTGTTATTTTTACTCACCTCGGAAAGGGGCCCTGCAGTCCCTTTCGGTTATTGATTTGGCCGGGCCTGACTCCGAGATCCGGAGTCATCAGGTTCTGGATCCCGGGGCCCCTTTGGGGACGGGGCCCTGGGCAATTGCCCAGTTTGCCCCCCCCCCCCCCTAACGCTGGCCCTGACGCCACCTTTCATGTGTCAGTGGAACACATACACAGGTGGACAAAATTGTTGGTACCCCTCGTTTAATGAAAGAAAAACCCACAATGGTCACAGAAATAACTTAAAAAAGTCAGACTGGAATTTGCCAAACTACATGTTGACAAGCCACAAAGCTTCTGGAAGAATGTCCTATGGACAGATGAGACAAAAATAGAGATTTTTTGCAAGGCACATCAGCTCTATGTTCACAGACGGAAAAATGAAGCATATCTTGAAAAGAACACTGTCCCTACTGTGAAACATGGAGGAGGCTCTGTTATGTTCTGGGGCTGCTTTGCTGCATCTGGCACAGGGTGTCTTGAATCTGTACAGGGTACAATGAAATCTCAAGACTATCAAGGCATTCTAGAGAGAAATGTGCTGCCCAGTGTCAGAAAGCTTGGTGTTAGTCTCAGGTCAGGGGTCTTGCAACATGATAATGACCCAAAACACAAAGCTAAAAACACCCAAGAATGGCTAAGAGGAAAACACTGGACTATTCTGAAGTGGCCTTCTATGAGCCCTGACCTAAATCCTATTGAGCATCTTTGGAAGGAGCTGAAACATGCCGTCTGGAAAAGGCACCCTTCAAACCCGAGACAACTGGAGCAGTTTGCTCATGAGGAGTGGGCCAAAATACCTGTTGAGAGGTGCAGAAGTCTTATTGACAGTTACAGGAATCGTTTGATTGCAGTGATTGCCTCAAAATGTTGTGCAACAAAATATTAAGTTAAGGGTACCATCATTTCTGTCCAGGCCTGTTTCATCAGTTTTCTTTTTTTAAAAATTCTGTTGAAGCATGGTTGAAAAGCAATGTCTGACTTTCATTTGCTCATTTTCATAGAATTTTTATATATTATTACTTTTGTCAGATTCAAGTTATTTCTGTGACCATTGTGGGTTTTTCTTTCATTAAACGAGGGGTACCAACAATTTTGTCCACGTGTGTATGCGTTCCACAACTCGTGACACTTGCGCTGCTATGCAGTGAAGGCATGGTCCCAGCACATGCGCCCAATAGGAGAGCACAGGTGAGCTATTTGGAGCTAAAATAGTTTTGTGGTGCCTATATAAACTTCTATACCATACTAAGCCAGCACTTCCTGAAGAAGCTAGTGTGAAATGTGCATTGGGGTGCTGGTCAGTGTGATTACAGGAATCTTTGCCTGATGGCTGGTTGGTATTTATTATATATCTCTTTATAATGAACTGTGTTTGAGTAGCCTATTGTTATTTTGCACATTGAGGTTTTGTACTATTTGTGGTTCTATGTAGTTTGAGCATCAATTATCTATATAAACTTCCCTTGGTATTTATTTTTGATATTGGTTTATATTTATATTTATTTATGAATAGGCTATAGCATATATACATATATATATTGCTGAAATTAAAGTGTTTGTATTATACATTGTGCATTGAAATATATTGATTCATCATGTGCAAAATTTTGATGTAATTATGATATGATATTCATGTGTACAACACTGTTCCAGATTGGTTTTTAATTGTTTTAATTGTTTTTAATTGCTTGCAAAATTATGAAAATTAATAATAGTTTAATAAAGATTAATTTTGGAATAGACGTGATTTGTCAGTTTTGAGAGCTATTATTGGTTTCTTGTTATTGCTATTTGGTGTTCTATATACTTGGATATATTTTTTGGATTATGAGACCTGATATTCTTTTTGTATTAATTGTTTGTACCTAAACAGCCTTAAAGAAAACACCAGTATCATGGGTAGCACATGGTAGGTGGGTAGCTCATTACAGATTAAGGCTCATTTGGGTGTTGTTGTACAAGCTGCCGCTAAAAACAAAGACATGAATGCAAGAATCAGACAGGACATACAGTAGCTGGCTTGATAATGGAAAAATGTTGTAAAAAGTATCGACTACAACTATGTGGAACTATTATACACTAGTTGGCCTATAACCTGGTCCAGCACATTTCATATATTTTCTTTTGAACCCAGTTTGAACCCAGTACTTTTTAAAATAGGGCATGAAACTTTCAGACCAGTTTATAGCTGTAACATTTAATACTTTTGGTAAGCAAACTTATTTTTCTTTTATAGTCCATAAACATTAGATAGTTAAGCCATTAGGAAGCTGAGGACATTAGGAATGCTATTTCTATTATAGTAAATGTAACTGTTTTTGTAGAGTATAATGGGCAGGAGAAGTCTAATTTACAGTTAACATAAATAGTTCAAAAATTTGCTTCATGATGGATCAGCTTTTTAAAGCTTCATAAAGTAACGGTTGTTCTTTAAAGATTTTGCCCATTAGATATTGGATTCAAATAGAAATTTATCACCATTGCAATATATTATAACAACTGTACTTGAAAAGGATCAACAGCCTGTGAAGGCACAATAGTTTGCAAAAGAAAAAAAAAATCACTATTAAAGAAGAAGTTAAATCTTTTATTCCATATTTTACAACACAAGATATTGAAGAATAGTCAAGGTTCAGTTACCTCTTTCATTTCAAATTATATTTTCTGACATTTAATACTTCAGATGTTTCAAATTCTCCTTATGTCAAAGTTATCATTATGGAAGTCTGACTTATTAAAAAGTTTTCTTTTCTGCAAGAGTGTCATTGACCTTTTCACTGAATTTGTTTTACTTTTTGAAAGCCTTTTTAATCATAGCTGTACAGAGGTATAGTCGTCATCACAAATTAATTTTTAGTCATCAAACTGTATAATGTTCTCCCCAATGTTCCCCACAATATAATTCACTCCCCAGTGCCTCCCACAGTATATACAATGGGTATGGAAAGTATTCAGACCCCTTTAAATTTTTCACTCTTTGTTTCATTGCTGCCATTTGCTAAAAGCAAAAAAGTTCATTTTATTTCTCATTAATGTACACTCAGCACCCCATTTTGACAGAAAAAAAAACAGAAATGTAGATATTTTTGCAAATTTATTAAAAGAAAAACTGAAATATCACATGGTCATAAGTATTCAGACCCTTTGCTCAGTATTGAGTAGAGAAGCACCCTTTTGAGCTAGTACAGCCATCTTCTTGGGAATGATGCAACAAGTTTTTCACATCTGGATTTGGGGATTCTCTGCCATTCTTCCTTGCAGATCCTCTCCAGTTCCGTCAGGTTGGATGGTGAACATTGGTGGACAGCCATTTTCAGGTCTCTCCAGCGATGCTCAATTGGGTTGAGGTCAGGGCTCAGGCTGGGCCAGAAACAAATGGTCACAGAGTTGTTTCAAAGCCACTCCTTTGTTATTTTAGCTGTGTGCTTAGGGTCATTGTCTTGTTGGAAGGTGAACCTTCGGCACAGTCTGAGGTCCAGAGCACTCTGGAAGAGGTTTTCTTCCAGGATATCTCTGTACTTGGCCACATTCATCTTTCCTTCAATTGCAACCAGTTATCCTGTCCCTGCAGCTGAAAAACACCTCCATAGCATGATGCTGCCACCACCATGTTTCACTGTTGGGATTGTATTGGGCAGGTGATTAGCAGTGTCTGATTTTCTCCACACATACTGCTTAGAATTAACGGCAAAAAGTTCAATCTTCATCACATCAGACCAGAGAATCTTATTTCTCATAGTCTGGGATTCCTTCATGTGTTTTTTGGCAAACTCTATGCGGGCTTTCATATGTCTTGCACTGAGGAAAGGATTCCTTCAGGCCACTCTGCCATAAAGCCCCGACTGGTGGAACTTTCTCCCATCACCCTACTGCATCTCTGGAGCTCAGCCACAGTGATCTTCTTTATCTCTCTCAACAAGGCTCTTCTCCCACGATTGCTCAGTTTGGCTGGATGGCCAGGTCTAGGAAGAGTTCTGGTCGTCCCAAAATTCTTCCATTTAAGGATTATGTATGAATCTTATTATGAATCTTGAATGCTGCACAAATTATTTTGTAACCTTGGCCAGATCTGTGCCTTGCCACAATTCTGTCTCTGAGCTCCTTGGGCAGTTCCTTTGACCTCATGATTCTCATTTGCTCTGACATGCACTGTGAGCTGTGAGGTCTTATATAGACAGGTTTGTGCCTTTCCTAATCAAGTCCAATCAGTTTAATTAAGCACAGCTGGACTCCAATGAAGGAGTAGAACCATCTCAAGGAGGATCAGAAGGAAATGGACATCAGTGAGTTAAATATGAGTGTCACAGCAAAGGGTCTGAATACTTATGACCATGTGATTTTTCCATTTTTTTCTTTTTTAATAAATTTGTAAAAATATCTACATTTCTGTTTTTTTTCTGTTAAGATGGGTTGCTGAGTGTACATTGATGAGAAATAAAATTAACTTTTTTTCTTTTAGCAATTGACTGCAATGAAACAAAGAGTGAAAAATTTAAAGGGGTCTGAATACTTTCCGTACCCGCTGTATATACTGTGGGAGGCACTGGGGAGTGAATTATATTGTGGGGGACATTGGGGAGAACATTATACAGTTTGGTGACTAAAAATTAGTTTTCACTGTAGGAAAAGAGATGCACGTCACTCCACTTGTAGATCCACCATTTAGTATAATTTATACAGATTGCCTTGGCACTCCAAGGGACTTGAGATTAATTCAGTTCATTTATTGATCAACAAGGCAAGCAATCCAAACACTATGGAATGCTTCAGATGTCACAATGAAATCTTCTTCAGACACTGTAATGTAAGAGGCAAGGATAATGACTCAAGTGTACATCATCAATCCTTGTGTAGACAAAGTATCATAGATATACACAACACGATATGCATCATAGTAAGTGACAGTAGGTTATACCAAAGGTGCTCATAATGTATATGCTGGACAATCTTATACAGTCTGTCAGCAGGAAAAATTACATGAATCTACTCACAGAACCTTGTTGGGCTTCTCACGACTGCTCGTTTGCTGAGAATTTTGGTGTTTTATAATTATGTAAATTAATTGAAAAGGGTTTTAGGAGCATGTAATCTGCAGTGTGGGCTTCTGTAAATGCTGTAGATTCATTTCTGCTCAGCTCCCCCCCCCCCCCCCACAGGTTGTATGACAACTGTAGTTGTAGGCCCCACAGGGAAAGTGTAGTAGATTATACGTTAAAATACACTAAGGGACAATAAATATAGGCTCAAATGTGGAAAAACATAATGGATTGCAATAAGTAAGTGGGGAAAAGAGGAAGAAGATGCCAGGTGGAAGGCATATTGAGGCCTCAGAGAAGGGGTCTATTTATCAGAGCGCGTCAGTGATGCATGCCCAGTGTTACGGCAGCCCTTGCTTCTCTCAGTGCCAGAGAATGCTGAGTCTGGTGCCCCCACCGTGCACAGGTTACAAAAAAAAGAGATTGGGGGCACAACATAGAGTAAGTAAAGTGAAGGAAGAAAAGAGACAATATAAATGAGGAAGGGTGAAGATGAGAAACAAAGCAATGAGATATTATGAAAAAAAGGAAATATGGTACACAAGAGGAATCTACAGGATAGAAAGAAAGAAAGAAAGAAAGAAAGAAAGAAAGAAAGAAAGAAAGAAAGAAAGAAAGAAAGAAAAAGGAATAACTAAAGATATGGCAAGGGGAGGAAGGGATGATGAGGGGGAGTAGAGCAAGATTAAAATTATGGAGGAAAGGTATAGGGACAAGGAGAAAAGTGGTGGGGAATTTAACAAGGATGATATTGTAAAGTAAAAAAGGCAAAAAAAGGACACTTCATGGAAAATGATCAAATGAGCATAGATGAGGTTAAAGAGGACCTTTCACCACCTCCAACAAGTCCAGCTCTTTACATCATTTAATAGCTGCTGCTCCACTTATTCCTTCACAGTTGGAATTTTTTCCCTAGCCCTCATCATTCCTGAGCAATCAATGCTGTTAATTTTATTGCCTGATATAATATTTAATCTCTGTACTGTCAGGGGGCGGTGTCAAGCAGGAGCAGACAAGGGGTGTGATTCTGAGCTTTTACACTTGCTGCCTCTGATTGGCGCTCTGAATCACGCTCCCCTGCCTGACACCGCCCTTCTGACGTTACAGAGCTTAAATCAGGAACCAAAAAAAACTGCCCTTGTTGCTTAGGAATGGCGGGGACGAGAAAGAAAGTTCCAACTGTGCTGGAATCAGTGGAGAAGCACCTATTAACAGATGTTAAGAACTTAAATTGGTGGAGGTGGTGGAAGGTCTTCTTTAAGGTTTCTGTAAAGAAAATAAGGAAATACATTAGAACAAGTTAGGAAGCATAGGACTAAATGAACAGTAAGAATTAAATGCACAATAGGTATCAGATGAATCTCTGGATGTCATATTCACAATTCAGGCCAATAGCCACAAGAGAGTTTTTCCCCCAACATATATGAGACTGCATGGACAGTTGATACATCCATTCAATACATTGTTATATTGAGGAAAATTAAGGCAGAGAAAAGCACCCTTGGGTGTGCATAGATATTGTTATCCACTAACCTTGGTGTTGGATCCAATGCCAGCCCTAAGGAATCTGCCGCTGAGACTGCATGTACTTCGAAATCAAGATAGAAACTTGTGGCTCAAAACTGATTTCTGGATACAGTAAGCGAAGCCTTAGTTGTCCTCAATGTAACAATGTATTGAAGGAATCCAGTGTCAGCCCCATCTTGACAGTTCAGTTTATTCGCATTTCTCTATGTGTGACTCATCATACGTAGGTAACATAATCAAGGGTAGAAATGGCCGAACTGCTTTGTAACAAGCTTGGTTTGTCCCAAATATTCCAAATTTCCTTTCTTTCTTTCTTTCTTTCTTTCTTTCTTTCTTTCTTTCTTTCTTTCTTTCTTTCTTTCTTTCTTTCTTTCTTTCTTTCTTTCTTTCTCTGAACCATATTTTCTTTCTCTTAATGTCTCATTGCTTTATTTCTCCCTTTCACCCTATTTCATTTATATTTTATGTTTTCTTCCTTCGCTTTAATTACTATATGTTGTGCCTTCAATCTTCTTTTTTTCCCGAATGCTTATGGACGCCGGACTCTGCATTCTCTGACTGGGACCTATATTGTGTATGCACACGTCACTGAGGGAAGCGACATGACTCCAGGCATGTGTCACGGGCGCACTTTGATAAATACACCCAGCAAAATTATGAGCAACAGATGCCCTTCTCTGTGGCCTCAATATGCCTTCCTGATAAAGAATGCCCTGCCCTTTCAGAAAAGTGGCTTTAAATTGTCAAAAATCACTGATTTTATGCAACTTTAGTGGCAGAACCACAATGGTGGCTCCTTCCCCACTGGTTGGATATCAAAATATTGTATTGAATTGGTTTAAGATGAAATTGGAGTCCAAATTTAAGCTAAGGTAAAGGTAGCCAAATCTGTATATCTGGTATTTGATCACTGAGTCTCTGTTGAGAAGGGAAATGGGGAGAAAATTACTTGGAGTGATGGTATCCTTACCCACTTTTGGTAGTGTGATTATAGTTGTCTGAAGCATTTTGGAAGAAAATTGACCCGTTGACATAGCTAAGTTACACATTTTGACAAGATGAGGGAGTAGTTGGGGTGTAAATAGATGTAGATACTCATTTGAGAATTCATCTGGACCTGGCGATTTACCCAACTTAAAGGGGTTGTCCAGGATAAATCCATATTGTAAAGACAAGGCCCCCATGCCCCCCTCCAACTTTTTAATTTAAATGTTTTATCTACCATTTTTTCTTACCTTAAACAGCTAAGGAGGACCATGCAAGCATTAAGGTACCTGACCTGAATTGCTATGGAGTTCCCTCTCAGTCCAGTGAGAGATACAATGGGGAGTTTTGCTAACTTTACTCCAGAATAGTGAGGAAGACATTTTCTCACAAAACAGTTACTTGCCGCTACCCAGAAACTTCTTCACGCAAGTGCTGGATAAAGCTTTTCCCCAGTAGTAAAGGAGTTAGCAGATATTAAAGGGGTTGTCCAGGATAAATCTATATTTAAAACATAAGCCCCCCCCCCAGCTTTCTAAATAACATTTATTAATAATTTTTCTTAGTTTTACTGTAATATATGTAGGTCATGTGACCTACATATATTAAATTTTTTTACTTTCCGCTGACGTTGCAGGGTAATGGATATACGCACCCCCAAATGTCAGTGGAAAGTACCCTCCCCCCAGACCCATTATCATGTCCTAGGTCCAGAGCTGCCAAGAAGAAAAAGTAAGTGTAATGGGGCCTGGGGGCATGTCAAAGAGGAGGTGGCGGTGGCACACGTCACAAAGCAGAATCACAAAGCGGCCACTGTGGAGCATTATACTGCGCAGGGGCCACTGTGGAGCATTATATTATTCTGGGCGCAACTGTGGAGCATATTATACTTTACAGGGGCCAGTGTGGGGCATTATACTGTGTGTGGGCCACTATGTAGCATATTGTACTGTGCAGGGGCCACTGTGGACCATTATACTTTGCAGGGGTCACTGTGGAGCATATTATACTGTGCAGGAGCCACTGTGGAGCATTATATTATTCAGGGGCAACTGTGGAGCATATTGTACTGTACAGGGGGCCACTGTGGAGCATTATACTGTGTGGGGGCCACTGTAGAGCATATTATACTGTGCAGGAGCCAGTGTAGAGCATTATAATGTGCAGGGGCCACTGTGGAGCATTATACCGTGCAGGGGCGACTGTGGAGCATATTATACTGTGCAGGGGCGACTGTGGAGCATATTATACTGTGCAGGAGCCAGTGTAGAGCATTATAATGTGCAGGGGCCACTGTGGAGCATTATACTGTGCAGGGGCGACTGTGGAGCATATTATACTGTGCAGGGGCGACTGTGGAGCATATTATACTGTGTGGGATCCACTGTGGAGCATTATACTGTGCAGGGGCCTCTGTGGAGTATATTATACTGTGCAAGGGGCCACTGTGGAGCATTATACTGTGCATGGGCCACTGTGGAGCATATTATACTGTGCGGGATCCACTGTGTAGCATTATACTGTGCAGGGGCCTCTAAGGAGCATATTATACTGTCCAGGGTCCACTGTGGAGCATTATACTGTGCAGGGGTCACTGTGGAGCATTATACTGTGCGGGGGCCACTGTGGAGCATATTAATCTGTGGTACTATGGAGCATTATACTGTGCGGCGGCCACTGTGAAGCATATTATACTGTGCAGGGATCACTGTGGAGCATTATGCAGCGGGGGAGGTGGCTCAAAATTCATGCTGGCAGCTCTGTGTGCTATGTTTTGCTCTCTTAAATTGTCACCTGTATAAAAGACTCCTGTCCACAGACTCAATTAATAAGTCAGACTCTAACCTCTACAACATGGGCAAGACCAAAAAGCTTTCTAAGGATGTCAGGGACAAAATCATAGACCTGCACAAGGCTGGAATGGGCTACAAAACCATAAGTAAGACGCTGGGTGAGAAGGAGACAACTGTTGGTGCAATAGTAAGAAAATGGAAGAAATACAAAATGACTGTCAATCGACATCGATCTGGGGCTCCATGCAAAATCTCACCTCGTGGGGTATCCTTGACCATGAGGAAGGTGAGAGATTAGCTTAAAACTACATGGGGGAAACTTGTTAATGATCTCAAGGCAGCTGGGACCACAGTCACCAAGAAAACCAGTGGTAACACATTACGCCGTAATGGATTAAAATCCTGCAGTGCCCGCAAGATCCCCCTGCTCAAGAAGGCCCATGTGCAGGCCCGTCTGAAGTTTGCCAATGAACACCTGGATGATTCAGCGAGTGAATGGGAGAAGGTGCTGTCAGATGAGACAAAATGTGAGCTCTTTGGCATTAACTCAACTTGCCGTGTTTGGAGGAAGAGAAATGCTGCCTATGTCGCAAAGAACACCATCCCCATTGTCAAGCATAGAGGTGGAAACATTATGTTTCGGGGGTGTTTCTCTGCTAAGAGCACAGGACTACTTCACTACATCAATGGGAGAATGGATGGAGCCATGTACCGTAAAATCCTGAGTGACAATCTCCTTCCCTCTGCAAGGACATTAAAAATGGGTCAGGCTGGGTCTTCCAGCAGGACAATGACCCAAAACATACAGTCAAGGCAACAAAGGAGTGGCTCAAAAAGAAGCACATTATGGTCATGGAGTGGCCTAGCCAGTCTCCAGACCTTAATCCCATAGAAAACTTATGGAGGGAGCTGAAGCTCCGACTTGCTAAGCGACAGCCTCAAAATCTTAATGATTTAGAAATGATCTGCAAAGAGGAGTGGACCAAAATTCCTCCTGACATGTGGACAAACCTCATTATCAACTAAAAAAAACCTCTGACTGCTGTGCTTGCCAACAAGGTTTTTGCCACCAAGTATTAAATCTTGTTTGTCAGAGGGATTAAATACTTATTTCTCTCTGCAAAATGCATATACATTTATAAAATGTATACAATGTAATTTTCTGGCTTTTATTTTTGATATTCTATCTCTCACTGTTAAAATTAACCTACCCTTAATTATAGACTGTTAATTCTTTGTCAGTGGGCAAACTTACAAAATCAGCAAGGGATCAAATATTTATTTCCCTCACTATATATATATATATATATATATGGCGATGGCTGGATATATATTGGAGGGGATGTACATCTCGTGTAAGGTGGTGTGGGGAAAAATTTTTGGGGGGGTTTTTTTCTACCCAGGTTGCTCAGATGGGTGTGATGAGGGAAATCAAAAAAATTTGCTCTCAGCAGACAACTATGTTTGCTGAACATTATTTTAGTGCTGTGCACTGGGCTGGATTTTTTTATGGAATGGCGGGTAGGTTGGTAGTGGGACCTGCCATTCCCATCCCCTCCAGTCCACACCTTGTGGACACTCCTGGAAGAAACCCAGCTGACTGGGATCTCCTCGTTATAAGGGGATATAAGAAGTCTGCTAGGAGAGCAGACTGTGGCAGAGCTTGGTTGGAAAGCCACAAAGAAAGTGGCTACTGCTGGAAGACAATCTGACTGTTTGAACTTGTTCCTATTCTAGGTGAGGTAACCTATTTCTGTTTAGTTAGAGCCCAGACGGGCAGGTATTTATTTTTTTTCGGTTTCTGTTATGTTGCATGTACCAAGGAGTGTTTTGAGTGAATAAAACTCAATACTTGGACTAATACCTTGGAGTCTGTGTTCATGTCAGCCCACCCAGCACCCCAGATCCTGACTATTTATAATTATATATATATATATATATATATATACACATATACACACAGTGAGGGAAATATATATACAGTCATATGAAAAAGTTTGGGCACCCCTATTAATCTTAATCATTTTTAGTTCTAAATATTTGGGTGTTGCAACAGCCATTTCAATTTGATATATCTAATAACTGATGGACACAGTAATATTTCAGGATTGAAATGAGGTTTATTGTACTAACAGAAAATGTGCAATATGCATTAAACCAAAATTTGACCGGTGCAAAAATTTGGGTACCCTTATCATTTTATTGATTTGAATACTCCTAACTACTTTTTACTGACTTACCGAAGCACAAAATTGGTTTTGTAACCCACTGAGCTTTGAACTTCATAGCCAGGTGTATCCAATCATGAGAAAAGGTATTTAAGGTGGCCAATTGCAAGTTGTTCTCTTATTTGAATCTCCTCTGAAGAGTGGCATCATGGGCTCCTCAAAACAACTCTCAAATGATCTGAAAACAAAAATTGTCAACATAGTTGTTCAGGGGAAGGATACAAAAAGTTGTCTCAGAGATTTAACCTGTCAGTTTCCACTGTGAGAAACATAGTAAGGAAATGGAAGACCACAGGGACAGTTCTTGTTAAGCCCAGAAGTGGCAGGCCAAGAAAAATATCAGAAAGGCAGAGAAGAAGAATGGTGAGAACAGTCAAGGACAATCCACAGACCACCCCAAAGAGCTGCAGCATCATCTTGCTGCAGATGGTGTCACTGTGCATCGGCAACAAACAGCACACTTTGCACAAGGAGAAGCTGTATGGGAGAGTGATGCGAAAGAAGCCGTCGAAAGCACGCCACAAACAGAGTCGCCTGAGGTATGCAAAAGCACATTTGGACAAGCCAGCTCATTTTGGAAGAAGGTCCGGTGGACTGATGAAACAAAGATTGAGTTGTTTGGCATACAAAAGGCGTATGCATGGCGTCAAAAAAACACAGCATTCCAAGAAAAACACTGCACCCACTGTAAAATTTGGTGGAGGTCCATCATGCTTTGGGGCTGTGTGGCCAATGCCGGCACCGGGAATCTTGTTAAAGTTGAGGGTCGCATGGATTCAACTCAGATCAGCAGATTCTTGAGAATAATGTACAAGAACAGTGACGAATTTGAAGTTACGCCGGGGATGGATATTTCAGCAAGACAATGATCCAAAACACAGCCAAATCTACTCAGGCATCATGCAGAGGAACAAACAATGTTCTGGAATGGCCACCCAGCCCCAGACCGAATATCATTGAATATCTGTGGGATAATTTGAAGCGGGCGTCCAGCCGGCGACCATCAAACTTAACTGAACTGGAATTGTTTTGTAAAGAGGAATGGTCAAAAATACCCATCCAGGATCCAGGAACTGATTAAAAGCTACAGGAAGCGACTAGAGGCTGTTATTTTTGCAAAGGAGGATCTACTAAATATTAATGCCTTTTCTGTTGAGGTGCCCATACTTTTGCACCGGGCAAATTTTGGTTAAAAGGAAATGGCAAATTTCCGTAGACAACCCCAACCTGAAATATTCTGTGTCCATCAGTTATTAGATATATCAAATTGAAATGGCTGTTGCAAACACCCAAATATTTAGAACTAAAAATGTTAAGTTAATGGGGGCCCAAGGGGGACTATATATATATATATATATATATATATATATATATATATATATTATTTTTTTTTTTCTCACCATCTGACATGAAATCAGAATAAACGTTTCCTGTTTTAGGTCAATTAGGATTACCAAAATTATTTATATTTGCCAAATGCCAAAATAATGAGAGAGAATGTTTTTACGGCATTTTTATTACTTTCTGCAAAGTCAAAACTTTACATACATTTCAATAGTATTTGGTACCATTGCCCTTAAACTGTATGACTTGGGTCAAATGTTTTGGATATCCTTCCACAAGCTTCTCACAATACGTAGTTGGTAGGAATTTGTGCCCATTCCTCCTGATAGAACTGGTGTCACTGAGCCATGTTTGTAGGCCACCTTGCTCGCAACTCCTTTTCAGCTTTGCCCATAAATTTTCAATAGGATTGAGATCAGGGCTTTGTGATGGCCACTCCAAAACATTGACTTTGTTATCCTTAAGCCACTTTGTAACCAGTTTGCAAGTATGCTTCAGGTCATTGTCCATTTGGAAGACCCATTTGTGCCAAAGCTTTAACTTCCTGGCTGATATCTTGAGATATTGCTTCAGTATTGCCACATAATGTTCTTTCCTCATGATTCTATCTATTTTGTGAAGTGCACCAGTCCCTCCTGCAGCAAAACAACCACAAAAAATGATGCTGCCACCCCAGTGTTTCACGGTTGGGATGGTGTTCTCAAGCTTGCAAGCTTCTACCTTTTTCCTCCATACGTAACGATGGTCATTATGGCCAAGCCTGAGAACACCATCCCAACTGTGAAACATTAGGTTGGCAGCATCATGTTGTGGGGTTCTTTTGCTGCAGGAGCGACACTTCACAAAACAGATATTACCTTTATACTGTAAGTGGTATCAATGGACATGTTGTAACGTCTCTGCCTGTTGGGGTCTCTGCGCCACCCTCCGCTCGCATGCTGTGGCGAAGGAGGCGTGTTCAGTTTGATTACTTGCGTAGGTTTCTTGTTGCTCAGTCTGAACATGGTCCTAGTCAATGTAATGGATTTCCGGCCACACCCATGTTCTGAGCATTTCTCTCTGGACTGCATAGAGTTAATCTCTTCCTGGCCTGTGTGATTGACAGCCTGTGTACCTATCAGGTCTGGGGCTGGGCCCAGACTTTCTATATACAGGATGTCACTTTCTCAGCAAGTTGCCGGTTATTGCACTGTCTTTGCCTGCTCCCTTTATTATATCCCTTGCTACTTTGTTACCTGATTCTCTGACCCTTTGGCTTGCCTTTTGACTATTCTCTTGGATTTTGATTTTGAACTGCATTGCTCGTTTGTTACCGACCCCTTGGCTTGCTCACTCTGCTTCTGTGTTGTTTTTGTCTTGTCCTGTTCTGTGTGTCTCTTACTCAGTATAGGGCTCGTCTTCAGGTTGTCCTTTTACCGTTTAGGGTAACTGAGGCAATAGGAAGGGACAGTGGCTGGGGTGAGATTAGGGATCACTTGTCTTTGTCCTTCCTCCCAGACCCCTGCAGTAGTGTCAGGGTATTGCTACATCTGGCAAGACCCTAACACATGTCCTGAATGATATTGAAATCTCCACAGATAATACATTTACCCCAAATTTTACCTCTAAGTTTCTTACCCAAGGAATTCAAAAAAACAACTTGAGATGAATTGGGACAATATATGTTGACTATTGTAAAAGTTACATTATTAAGGCGGGAAATCAGGGCATTAAACCTTCCTTTGTGGTCTACAATAGAATCTATCAATTGAAACGTAACAGCATTCCTAACCACAATAATTACACCAGCTTTTTTCTGGTCAGCATTAGAGAGAAAAATTTGAGGTAAAGATTTGTTAGTGAATTTGGGGGGAGATCATTTTTTAAAGTGGGATTCCTGTATGCTTAATACATCAGCATTGGATCTAGACGCCTTTTTCTATATTAGAGAATTAGATTTATTTTATAAAGACTGTTGAGTCCTTTAACATTCATAGATAAAAGCTTAATAGCCATATATGGGCAAGTGAAGAAGATTCTGTGGTGTAATAGTTACATAGAGAAAAGATTTAGCACACAACACTAAGGAATAGTGTACGTACCAGCTAGGGTTGGTCAAGTAAAGAGTTGAAGGTAATATACCCAAGCTGTAAATCGGCAAAGACAAAAACAAATCAAAAAACAAATTCATACCCACACAAAAGTAAAAATCTCATAATTTATTGATAAATTAATAAATAACAAATAAACAAACATAAATAAACACATGGGGGAATAACAAGCAAAAACCAATAGAAAATATGCACAACGGAAGGAAACTCAGGGAATCAGACAATGAATAAATATGGTAAATCAAAAGACACCACACAAAATATGTATTGATCAAAATGGCAATCAAAATCTATGTATAAAAATACACCTATAAACCATCAAAAACTTGGCCACAGATCATAATATGATAAAGGTGCTAAGATGACCATATATAACATAGATAAAAACCCTGAGAGTACCCACCTAAGAAACAGTCTTTTATTATTATATATTGCGGGGTTGTTTTCATTAATTCCTATGGATATATGGTGGTTCTTATTAGAAGCTATTGTTTATTTATTTTTTGTTTTCACTCTTTGGCATATTCTTAGGAGGGTGGTTATATCGCTGTGCCATTATTATATCGTCTCGCGATATTTTCTTATTCAATTCTCGCACATGCGTGGTTACGTTAGTTTAGCGCTATCGCACTTTTTAGATTTACATCCTGCGCATGTTCAGTAGGTTACAAGATGGTGGCAGTGTCTTATGTTACATGTGCAGCAGGTATTACTTTGTCATTCGGGCTACATGTTCAGTTGCGCTTTGTGGCACCTTATTGTGGGGTGGGATTTAAATATTGGTATACATGACCTTACAAACATAACTCCGGACGAAGCCTGTGGCGAAACGCGCGTTGAGGGGTTTGTTTCTTAGCAGAGTGTTGCCATTCAATACAGCACTGCCTTTCTTCTGCTCTGTCGGCCATTCACCTCCTCTTCACTCCTCTTCTTACAGGAGACCACTGCGCATGTTCATCGGCCATTTTTGTGATGGCCTCTTAGCTCACTGTGCTTTCTCAGCACAATGAAGAATGAATAAAAATTCAAAAATGGCAGCAAAATAAAGGTAAGAGATGACTAGCCTTAATAAAGGCTATTCCTACATGCTCTTAGTTTAAAACATGTTTTTTAATGATAGAATCCCTTTAACATTGTGGTAGGACCGCTTTAATGAGATTTTGAAGAAACTGAGGCTGTTCAGTTGCTGAAATAGATTCAGCAATGCCGCAAAATTTTACATTGTTTGTGCATTTCCTATCTTCTATGTCCGCCAATTTCATTTTAATAGCTTCCACATTTTCCTCTAAGTCATGGTGGGCATCGACCAGGGAGTTATGTGCACTAGGGAATTCGCCTATTTTAGTGTCAACCTGATCTATGCGTCCAAGGGAGGACGCATAGAGGATACATTCAAAATAACTTTAATAATATCCCTTTGGATGGTGCTATTGATAGACATCATAATATCTTTGAGAAAGGATTCAGATACTGCTTGATTTCCAGCAGGTATTAAGGGTATCAGGGTTGGGCCCCTGAGGATGAGAAGCATTTGTAGAGGTAAAGTCAAATGTCGTGTCCCATTCCATGCATTGTTAGCTAGGCTTTGGAAGGAGAAATCGAGGGAGATAGTTGTACTCATGAGGTTGAAGAGGTAGAGTGTCCGATGTGGGGGAAGTACCTCTTATATGTGACCCCACCAGTTGGTTCATCGGTGAAGATGAGGTTGAGCTAGAAGATGAGTATTCAGCGTTTGGTCTGGTGTGTTCAGGTAGAATCTTAGTTGAGGAGGAACAGGGTGGCATATTAGATGTTGAAGCACTGTCAGAGGTGTCTGACATGTTGAGTATGGCTACTGGGGATCGCGCCTCTGCACCATCTTGGATCAGAGGTTGAGAAGAAAAGAAGTCAGTGAGCTTCTTAGGAGAGCCTTTCTTCCCTCTGCGGGCCATTGCACTAGATTGTTACATACAGAATGGCGGAAAGAGCTGTATCTGAGGTTGATGATTGCTGGGTGCTGCTGATTGCAGGAGTGGAGCAGAGTTAAACAGCAAACATTATGCTCCAAGGCCAGGCCATGCCCTGCTCAGGGGTATCTTCCAGTAGACCAAGGCTAATATAAAGGAGGCCACTAAGATGTGAGTTCTATTGCTTAGACATAGGAAATTCTCAAGTTCAGACAATTGATTATCTCTCTTAGGTATCTAGAGTAGTAGTAGAGTGCTCAGTAACCTAAGCTTTACTGGAAACGTGTGGTAACTTAGGGTCCCAGAGGATACACAAAGGAAAGTGAGGCGTCTCCCTGGAGGATGTGTAAAGTCTCTGCACTCACTGTGATAAAGTTGTGTCCTGGGATTATGCATTAAAGTTATGCCATGCCAGGAAGAGTTGTAGAGGGTCAGAGCCTATGAAAGTCCAGGTAAGGGTAGTAGATAGAGAGATATGGGTTTGGAGGTTCAAGATATGCGGGGGGGGGGATGGTGAGGAATCCCCCGATGTTAGAGTAAAGATCCAGTGCTCACCTTCCTCTGTCTGTAGCTGAATCGAGTACTTTGCCAGGAGGAGTTATCCACTGATAAGATGCTGGGGCATCCTGAGGAGAGCCAAATGTATGAGGGGAACGATATGTCAGAAAGGTCGTCAATAGTTTTACCGGAGCGGAGCCGATGTGCTGCAGGAGTCAGCTCCAGGAACCTTCGGAGGGAGGTCAGCTGCCGAGGCAATAACACATCCGTCTGGAGTGGTGAGTAGATGACTGTGTATCAAAATGTAAATGAGGAGCAATTTGAAAAGCAGGGCTCTAGCTAGCAAGATGGCAGCTGTTAGTAGCGCAGGAGTAGGCCGCAATGAACAAAAGTCGGTGAGAGCTTTGTGAAGCTTGACCAAAATATCCCTAGAGGACGGACAGAGCTTTGGGGACTATTGATCCCATGTAATGAATGTTAGTATGAGAACACTACTGATTTTTTCATATAATACAGCACTTCTGAGATCTCCAGCCAGCAATCTCTCATCTTGCATTCCTACTTGTGTTAGTTTTTGTATAATTTTATAAATCTAAGGTTGATCTTTTCATGAAAAAAGAAACATTTAAGTTTTATATCTGTCAGTAGTATACACCTGTCCTATCCTCAGAGGGCCCACATTTTAATTAATCTTCCCCATAATCCCTTATTCTTAGAAACAAACAAACGCATTCTTGGGACAATATCATAGAAACATTAGCCTATCAGTATGAAAACTAGGGATGAGAGAACTTTTCAAAATTACTTTAGTTTTAGTTAGGATGACTAAGTTCAAATTGCATTAAAACATTGTACACAATGCTCTGAAAGCTCCTGGAACTCTAACAACTTTCTTGCTCTTTAATGCAAATATAGACTTGGCAATATTCTAAGCAATAGAAACAGATGTGGCTATGGGTAAACTGATGGTAGCCAGTGATAAAAAATATTGTTGGGTGGTGATTGAGAGTTTTGATAGAATATTCAAGAGGTTCACCTGGCTGTTTAGTTTTGGCCTTGTTCAGTACAAACCGTAATTGCTATTTTTATACTCTAGTGTCTCCACGAATTTTACAAAAATTTGGGGTTCAGCAAACCTGTAATTTTTTGGGATTCACCACCAATGAGTCACAATTATGCTTTGGGGTCTCTTCAGACCACAGAGAATAATTAGCGGACAAATAGTCATACTCACCTCTAGACTCCCTTTTCTGTATCCATTGAGGGATCCCATCAGTTTTTAGATACAGTGGGGAAAAAAAGTATTTAGTCAGCCACCAATCGTGCAAGTTCTCCCACTTAAAAAGATGAGAGAGGCCTGTAACTGACATCATAGGTAGACCTCAACTATGAGAGACAAAATGAGAAAACATATCTAGAAAATCACATTGTCTGATATTTTAAGGATTTATTTGCAAATTATGGTGGAAAATAAGTATTTGGTCACCTACAAAAAAGATTTCTGGCTCTCACAGACCTGTAACTTATTCTGTAAGAGGCTCCTCTGTCCTCCACTCATTACCTGTAGTAATGGCACCTGTTTGAAATTGTTATCAGTATAAAAGACACCTGTCCACAACCTCAAGCAGTCACACTCCAAACTCCACTATGGTGAAGCCCAAAGAGCTGTGGAAGGACACCAGAAACAAAATGGTAGACCTGCACCAGGCTGGGAAGACTGAATCTGCAATAGGCAAGCAGCTTGGTGTGAAGAAATCAACTGTGGGAGCAATAATTAGAAAATGGAATACATACAAGACCACTGATAATCTCCCTCGATCAGGGTCTCCACGCAAGATCTCATCCCGTGGGGTCAAAATGATCACAAGAACGGTGAGCAAAAATCCCAGAACCACACGGGGGAACCTACTGAATGACCTGCAGAAAGCTGGGACTAACGTAACAGAGGCTACCGTCAGTAACACACTATGCCGCCAGGGACTCAGATCCTGCAGTGCCAGATGTGACCCCCTGCTTAAACTAGTACATATCCGGGCCCGTCTGAAGTTTTCTACAGAGCATTTGGATGTTCCAGAAGAGTATTGGGAGAATGTCATATGGTCAGAAGAAAACAAAGTAAAACTGTTTGGTAGAAACACAACTCGTCGTGTTTGGAGGAGAGTGAATGCTGAGTTGCATCCAAAGAACACCATACCTACTGTGAAGCATGGGGGTGGCAACATCATGCTTTGGTGCTGTTTCTCTGCAAAGGGACCAGAACGACTGATCCGTGTACATGAAAGAATGAATGGGGCCATGTATCGTGTGATTTTTGAGTGCAAACCTCCTTCCATCAGCAGAGGCATTGAAGATGAAATGTGGCTGGGTCTTCCAGCATGACAATGATCCCAAGCACACCACCAGGGCAACAAAGCAGTGGCTTCGTAAGAAGCATTTCAAGGTCCTGGAGTGGCCTAGCCAGTCTCCAGATCTCAACCCCATAGAAAACCTTTGGAGGGAGTTGAAAGTCTGTGTTGCCCAGCGACAGCCCCAAAACATCACTGCTCTAGAGGAGATCTGCATGGAGGAATGGGCCAACATACCAGCAACAGTGTGTGCCAACCTTGTGAAGACTTACAGAAAACGTTTGACCTCTGTCATTGCCAACAAAGGATATATAACAAAGTATTGAGATTAACTTTTGTTATTGACCAATTACTTATTTTCCACCATAATTTGCAAATAAATTCAGACAATGTGATTTTCTAGATATGTTTTCTCATTTTGTCTCTCATAGTTGAGTTCTACCTATTATGTCAATTACAGGCCTCTCTCATCTTAAGTGGGAGAACTTGCACAATTGGTGGCTGACTAAATACTTTTTTTTCCCCACTGTATATTCCAGCCTGCAGAATGACATTGGTGGCCCTGCTGAGGTCTGTAATTTGGCCTCAGCAGTCATGTGGGGTGCACCACTGTCATGGCACTTGCATCTAAACATCATGATGCTGGCAGGTCCCACAAGAACACTGAGGCCCAATTACAGGCCTCAGCATTCACCCCTGGTCCCTGATGTCGTTAAAAAAGACTGGAAACAGCACAAAGAGGGTGGACATCCACAATAGAGCATAGGAGAGGTGAGTATGATTGTTTGCTATGTCTACCCACCTCCCTCAGCTTGCTCATCCCTAGTAACAAACAGTATGCTCAAAAATATAGCCCACTATTGGATTTTTCTTTGCTTTTAAAACTGAAAAAGAGTTTTCATTTTTGAGGTCAGATGCCTATGGGTGTTTAAAACACACATGTCACAGAGTCAATGGCTTTTTGAAATGTTCCACATCTTACCCCTTTTTGGGGAGTAGCAAAACGTTTGGTGTTTGAAAAGTGAAGCAATTGCTTTTTGTTGTAAGACAGCATGGCAGAGTTTTATCTTACATATACAGTTGAAACCAGACGTTTACATACACTATATAAACAGACACATATGCATGTTTTTCTCACTATCTGACATGAAATCAGAATAAACCTTTCCTGTTTTAGGTCAATTAGGATTACCAAAATTATTTATATTTGCCAAATGCCAGAAGAGCGAGCGGAGAGAGAGAGAGAGAGAGAGAGAGAGAGAGAGAGAGAGAGAGAGAGAGAATATTTTTAAGGCATTTTTATTAGTTTCTGCAAAGTCAAAAGTTTACATACATTTCATTAGTATTTGGTACCATTGCCCTTAAACTGTATGACTTCTCAGGCTTGGCCATATTGACCATTGTTACATCTGGAGGAAAAAGGGAGAAACTTACAAGCCTAAGAACACCTTCCCAACTGTGAAACACGAGGGTGGCAAGATAGACATTGATTGCCATCTGAATGGATATGATCTGGTCCTTTGCAGCTTCGACTTCCCTCAGAAGCATTGCTCCATCTTATCTAGATTCAATGGCTGAAGATCACCCAAAACTGATATGAGTGGTTCTTGGATATCACAGAATGCAGCTAGAGTTAGCTTTGGTCTGTAAGAGAGGTTGGTATTGCCTACCTTTATGTAGTAGAGAAGGGGATTGAGAGATAAATTAAAAAGGAGGGGAGAGAGTAGGGCTCCCTGATCGGTGCCACAAAAAATACCCAATGAGAGGTGTCATGACCCTTAACTGCACTCAATGTCTGAATCGAGGATTCAAGGAGTCAAGGAGGTTTCTAACAATGTCCTGAAAGTTAGGCCCAAAGCCAGAATGAAAACCAAGGAGACTGTGTTTAATGTTGTTTCAGCATAGTCTCATCAAAAAAGTGTTGGGTCCCCATGACTTTTTTTTTTATTTGTGGTAGTCATTACTATCATGGTCACTATGCACTTTATGGCTTTTCTTTTTCTCACCTTCTTTAGGCTTATACTGGATATCATTTTGGTTCTAAACCTATTATTATAGGGACAGAAATAAGGATAGTTTGTGCACTTGCACACATATACAGTATTTGTGTTGCATCATCATTCATATAACTTACATATTTTGTAGCCAGTTTGTCCTAAATCTTGGATATCTATACTGAGCGGTATATACAAATTTTCATTACATTTTTTTCTGTATTCTTTACTGTATTGTGGACAACACAAAACTCAGTTGCTTTTAGTTTTAATTGGTTTTAGCTCACATAATATGTGTCAATAAAAATGTTGAATTTTTTTTCAAATATCAGGTGGAGCATCTCATATATATGTATGCAACTTGCTCTTGCATGATTTTTTCGGGTCTCTGTGATCCAGCACTGCAGTCCCTATATGACACATGTGGTGTGTAAAGCTCTGTTTAAATGTATGGATTAATGCTGGAAAAAAAGACTGAAGCCTGCCAGCCAATATTTTGGTAAGAAACTTGCAATCACTGTTCAGCAGCGAAATATGGAGATAAGACTGTGGCCTAGTCGGATATTCATTTGGTTTCGGTAAAAGGATAGATTGGGAGTTCATAAAAAGGTCGACATGATAGTTAGTAGAGTAACTATCATTATATAAATGGGTTAGGATTCGGACATGTTCATCTACCAATACTTTATAGTACTTGTAACTTAAACCGTCCAGCTGCGGGGTTTTGTTAGAAGGGGAAGATGTAATCGCTGCAATGACCTCCTGTTCGGTGAATTTGGCATCAAGTAAATCCCTTTGCTCTATCATAAGTCTTGGCAGAGTCTAAAAAGGATTCAATATGCTCCAATGGAGCTGGGTCTACCCTATACAGGTTCTCAAAGTAATTAAACAAAAGTTCCCCTAATTTGTCTTGCTTTGTGTGTCTCAGTATCAGAGTCCACTATTTTGAGAACAGGTTGGAATTTAGAACCGGAGTGAGCTAGTCTCGCCAGGAGTCACCCAGGTCTATTTGCCTGCCAAATCTAGCCTATTAAGCCACATTGCCTGACTTTGTTCACAGGCCTCCAGGGTAATGGGCAGTGAATAAAAGAGTGATGTGGGCCAACAGGTGTGCATTTTGGAGAGTTTGAAAATGTAGCTTGGCCTTTGTACATTTGTGTGAAATGGGTATCATTTCGCCCAGAATAAGGGGGGTATCATCTATATGTTCCAGGTTATCATCTAGGTAGTACGCCCACTGCATTTTTAAATATGTTTTAAAATAGTTGGAGTCCACTACGGGATTCTAGACCTAGGAGAACCAATTGTACAGGGGCATTTGTCTGAGATTGCAATAAGAAAAATCGACGTGACCTCCACAATTCCAAATAATGAGAGGGATGATATAAAAAAGTCCATGCAGGAAAAATTTGTCAGCTGAGTAAAATGTGGAGGGTTTGTTGTGAGTCTCCAAGTGATCAAGGTCTCTAGAGGTCAGGGTTGGTGGTGCCATCTCCAGAATTTGAATTGTGTTCAAGTATTAGATTAGGACATTGTTTTCCCAGTAGCAGGTTAGTCTATAGGCTACATAGGCAGTTTATGTATAGGCTACATTTTCAATGTGAATTAGGGGGAAATCTGGAGGTGAAAATAACGAGGATGTGTATGACCATGATATGTCAGAAAAAAGTGGAAAGATGATGAAGACATTAAGTTAGGACCTGGCAACCAACATCCAGAAAAACTCCCCGGGTCAGACCTAGGGGAAGCTTATGCTAGACACATAAAATACAGGTGACATGTCATTTTGGCTGCACAGTGAATGTCGTAAAAACTAAGTCTGTAAGAAAGTCGCAAACACAGTTATTCTCCAATTCTACCACTTTATGAATATTTTCCCAGTTTTCCAGTACATTGTAGAGAATATGAAATGGTACCATTAGGCTGAAGCCCCACATTGTGAAAACGTTGCGTTTTACAGTCCCTGCAAAGTGAATGGGATTCTGGCTAATCCCAGCTACACATTGCAAAAAAAAAAAATCAGCAGCGGAAAAGCTACATGTGGCCTTAGTCTTACAAATTAAAGTTTAAATTAAGCCCACAAATGGCTCTGTGAATATAAAAAAAAAAAAGTTATGGCATTTGGAAGGTGGGGAGAGAAAAATTGAAAACCAAAAAAATGACTGCAGCAGGAAGAGGGTTAATTGCAGTAATGAGCAGTACATGTTACTGTACATTTCCCTACTTGATACTACTGGAAAAATAAAGGAAAGCAAAAAGAAACATGTGAATCTTATGCAGATAGTGTGTACATAAACCTAGCAGTCAGAATCTACACTATTTAACCTTTTGTTCTCTGCCATGTTTTGCCACAGATATGGAAGACTTGCCCTGTGTCTAGTAAATCATATGCTTTGACTGTATTGTTGACTCTGTATATTTAAACAACTTTCCAGTGAGATCAGGCAAGGATAGAGGGGGTATAGCAACTGGGGAAGTGGGGAAGGGGGGGATGCGGGCGGAATGCTGCTTTGGATTACACCGCGTGGGAGGTCATTGCATCATCAGAACCCCCAAGTTCATTCTTAGCAATCTCCAAACCAAGTAAGTAAATTACAATAGCCTAGACAACTCATTTAAGTCCCGATTATTCAGTTATACCTTGATTGAAGATAAAGACAGATACTCAGATGGTTATAACTATACACTTGCCTAGATGTGGCACATTTTTGGCTCATCGCTAGTGGAACGTGGCAGATTTTGTTTGGGCTAAAATTTTTCGACATGCAAGACATGTAGGTGGGATACTCTGAAAAAGGGGGCATGCCTTTAATGTATCATAGTAGCGTTGATAAAGTCTGGCTCAAAGTAAGCCAACTTAAAGGTGATATAAATGTAGACTAGACAGTCTAAAGATATGCAACATTTAACATCCAGCATCAGCCACTGTGATAAACTGACACATTTTCAGACTGCCTGTCTAAGTTTGCAATGAACAACAACATACAGGTGTAAGGCCACCTGTAATACCTTGTGGTCCTAATAATTGTAATCCATATATGGAGGGACAGACAAAACTAGGCAATCTAAAATAATATCTGTAAACATATCAATAAGTGAATACTTCTACCTCTATATAAATATATTTTATTGCATTTCATAAAAAATAACTATTAAAAATTAGGATAGTTCCCACATTGTAAGAAAACAACTGTCAGTTCCTTCGGATATCTTCTTGGCTAGCTTGGACGTGGAAGCCCTTTTCAGCTCCATACCCCATGATAGGGGGTATGTGGCTATGGGGGACTTCCTGAAGTCCAGGGGAAATCACTTAGCACTCTGGTGTTAAACCTTCTCAACTTCATTCTGGAGCATAATGCTTTCATGTTCGACCACCACTTTTTCCATCAGCTCAGGGGCGTAGCCATGGGGAGCCCATGTGTCCATGCCTATGCTAACTTGTACCTGAGTTACTGGGAAAAGGAGGTGGTCTTCTTAGAGGATATGGATTATTGGTCATCATCCATATTATTATGGATTAGATTCATAGACAACTGAACAATTATTATACTCTGGGGTCTTTTCAGACCCCAGAGTATAATGATCGGAGACCAAGGGGAGGGTAAAAACATAAAAAACAAAGTTACTTACCTCTCCCTGGCTCCTGCTACTTTCGGTCTTTTTCAATGTTGGACCAGACCAGCAGGGGTAGGGATCGGTAAGTAAGGCTGCAGCCCGTGAACCCCACAAACACTGCTATCATTATACTGAAAAGACCCCAGAGTATAATGATCAGAGGCCCAGAGGAGGTGAGGGAACAAAAAAAACAATGTTATTTACCTCTCCTGCGCTCCAGCAGGCTTCGGACCTTCTTGGTGACATGCCAGAGGTTGGTGGGACAGTCCAACGTCATTATGCGTTGCAACAAATGCCTGGCTCACGTGACGTCTGGTCCAACATTGAAGAGGTAGTGGCAAGTGCGCCGGAGCCAGGGAGAGGTAAGTAATATTGTTTTTTATGTTTGTATCCTCCCCTGAGTCTCGGATCATTATACTCTGGAGTTTGAAAAGACCCCAGAGTATAATAATTGTTCATGGGTGGTCCACAATGGGGCATAATACTATGTGAAGGGGCCACTGTGGGGCATAATCGTGTGTACAGGGGTCACTATGGGGCATAATATTGTGTGCAGGGGCCACTAAGGGACCTAATATTGTGTGCAGGGCTCACTATGGGGCATAATAGTGTGTGCAGGGGCCACTATGGGGCATAATAGTGTGTGTAGAGGCCAAAATGGAGCAAAAAAGTGTGTGCAGGAATGCGGTTTGTGCTGGGAAGGGGGGGGGGGGGGGCGACCTGGCTCCACATGGGTATATTTCATTTTTTGTTTGTGTAGTGGCCCCATAAGAATTGGCCATTTTTGCACTTGACATCCAGTATGGCAGTCTAGTATAGGTACAGTCTATTTATGGCTTTGTTATGGAAACCTGGTAAATTAAATGTGAACTTATATTGGCTGATACACCTGATATGACTGAATATTTAAGGACCTGCGAACTGCTATTGACTAATACAGGTCATAGCTTGGTTGCTATGGAAACCTGGAGTAAAGTTGTGTGCCTGAGGAGAGTAAGCACCTGCGAGCTTCTATTGGCTGATAAGGGACATGTGACCGTGTGTATGGCAGTTGGAATATGAGAGAATTTCAAACAGGTGCCATTACTACAGATAATGAGTGGAGGACAGAGGAGCCTCTTAAAGAAGAAGTTACAGGTCTGTGAGAGCCAGAAATCTTGCTTGACCAAATACTTATTTAATACTTAATTTGCAAATAAATTCTTAAAATATCAGACAATGTGATTTTCTAGATATGTTTTCTCATTTTGTCTCTCATAGTTGAGGTCTACCTATGATGTCAATTACAGGCCTCTCTCATCTTTTTAAGTGGTAGAACTTGCACAATTGGTGGCTGACTAAATACTTTTTTCCCCACTGTATATAAGAGAGTGGTGTAAATACCAGGGTAGCAGCGGTAGCTGCTGCCACAGGGCCTGGGACATTAAAAGGCCGTTACCTGCTGGCCCCCTGGACCTCCGATCATTATACTCTGCGGTCTGAAAACATCCCAGAGTATAATAATTGTTCGTGGGTGGTCAACAATGGGGCATAATACTATGTGAAGGGGCCACTATGAGGCATAATACTGTGTGCAAGGTCCACTATGGGGCATAATACTGTGTGCAGGGGCCACTGAGGCATAATAGTGTGTGTAGGGGCCACTATGGGGCATAATAGTGTATGCAGGAATGCGGTTTGTGCGGGGGAAGGGCAGTTGCTGGGGGCGGTTGCCTTGGGAGGGGGCCCCATGACTGGGCCTTGGGGCCTAGTCATTCCTAGTTACACCACTATATATATATATATATATATATATCTTTTAGTTTTAAATACTGTATTTCTATGTGAGCAGACACTGTTTTATGGGCAATGTAACAGGTTGAGTGTCAGTTATGGGAATTAAAATGAATAGGAGCCATTTCACCAAAAAAGTCAGGCTAGTCAGTCGGATGGGTGACTTAATGCTGCAAGACGTGGTGACATGAGAGTGTGTACACAGCCCCTCCTATCCTTGCTGCTTCTCTCCCTTACCACCCTTCACCTCCTGCTCTCCACCTTTCTGCCTCATGGACCCTATATTTAGAGGGCAGCTAGGACCTGCTTCGGACTGCGCCTGGAGATGCTGGAGTTTCTTCTGTAAAGCACAGTTATGCCTCACTCCTTCTCTGTGTTTCATTGATGGGACTAGTCTTAGTTTTGTAACAAGACAATAGGCTTGGAGTCACAGAGACTGCAAATGTATTTTTTAAATGGAATGGGGGACGGAATCCATCAATGGAAAGCGAGCGCTGGTGTGAATCCAACAATACTTGGTTTTCGTGATGTTTGGATATTCCAACATTGTTTATTTTTCTCCAAGAGGGCATAAACATTGTGCTGTTTGAAGGAGGCTGCAGAAAATATTAAACATGCCTAGCACTTAATATCGAACATAGTTGGTTTTAAATTCAGTTGTCAATAAGTATTGCAGACAGATTGAATTGGTGAAAATAGAAAAAGTAAAGAAAAGTTAAAACAGTTATCAGTATCCTAAAACTAATGGTGCATTTTTTTTTTCCTTTATTGGCCACATATAGTACAATGTCCCCTTTACTGTCCCCCTTTTACTGGCCCTGAGGTAGCATAATAATAATAATAATAATCCTTTAATAGTCCCACCATGGGGAATTTCGGTGTGTTACAGAAGCAAGGATATGCAATGCAAGATAAGAAATACAAATACACGTACAATATATACAAAAATGTTCCAAGGTAGAGGCATCCCATTGGTAGTAGACAGACAGATAGAAAGGTACAGGTAAAGAAGTAGCAGAGAGGGGGTTGGGGGATACAACAACAGAAAGAAATTTCAGTTCTCTGTGCGGAATGATCTCCGGTCGGTGTTGGTTGTACAGCCGGACTGCAGCGGGGAGGAAATACTTCCGATAGTGAATCGATACTTCACTTAGGGTGAAGTAGTCGATTACTGACAGTACTGCCCAGTGCTGTCACGGTCTCATGCATGGGGAGTTATTCTGCTGCATGGAGCTCACCACGGACAGTATCCTTCTGTCAACCACCACCTGCACTAGGTCCAGGGGGCTCCCCAGGACAGAGCTGGCCCTTCCAATCAGATTGTCAAGTTTATTTCTATCCCTGGTTGATATACTGCCCCCCCAGCAGGCCATTCTAAAGAAGATGGCTGATGCCACTACTGAGTTGAAAAAAGTACTAAGAAGTGCCCCCTGGACTCCAAAGGCTCTTGGTCTCCTAAGCAGGTAGAGCCTGCTGTGGCCCTTCCTGTATAAGACCTCCATGTGATCTGCCCAGTCCAGCTTATTAAGGAGCACACCCAGGTACTTATAGGTGTTGACAATCTCGATGCTCGTCCCCTGGATGTCCACTGGTTTAGGAGGGCATCTGCATTTACGGAAGTCCACCACCATCTCCTTGGTCTTCCCAAAGTTAATCCTCAGGTAGTTCCGCTGGCACCAGTCCACGAAATTCTGGTTCAGTTCTCTGTACTCCCTGTCATCATCGTCTGTGATGAGGCCTACTATTGCAGAGTCATCATAATACTTCTGTAGGTAGCAGCTAGATGAGTTGCACCTAAAATCTGCAGTGTACAGTGTGAAAAGGAAAGGGGCAAGAACTGTACCCTGGGGTTCCCCCGTATTACAGATCACAGTATCTGACATACAGCCCGGGATCTCAGATACTGAGGTCGATTTGTGAGCTAGTCTAGGATCCAATTGGAGAGGTGGTGGTCCACTCCAGCAAGGGCCATCTTGTCTCTCAGTAGCCCTGGCTGTATGGTGTTAAAAGCATTGGAGAAATCAAAGAACATTATTCTCACAGTGCCCCCCTTCACCAGCTCCCATACAATATATTGTTCTTTTTTTGGTTCCCAGGCAGGATATTGTCCCTTTTTAGGCTCCCACATATAATATTGCCCTCTTCTTTTTTACTTCTTCTTTCCCCCACACAGTATAATTCCCCTTTTCTTTTTTTTTTTACCCCACCACAGTGATCACATGGGGTATACCGACGTCATGACGTTGAGCCAAAGAGTCATGATGTTAGCGTGTCAATTACTCAGCTGTGACCCCAGGATGTGTGACATCAGCAAGCATGCCCAGGACAGGTGAGGGTATGTAAAAATAACTGTTAGCCCTACAGTAGAGTATAATAATAGCACTTGTGGTTAATGCTGAACAAGTTTGTCCCATCTCTGATTTTAGGCACCTACCTATTTGATTATTCCAACAGGTAGAAGCTGATATTTTAATTAATGATCCCCGCTTCTGTCCATTCCAACCTCTTTCTGCCTCCAGACAGTTCTGCATGTTAAGTTCCTGCATTGAGAAAGGCTGGGACATGATGTCCCTACAGAGCTTATTGGTTGTATTTTAATATACAGTATATGTTAATATTGGAAAATAATTAAAAAGCTTTTGAGTATTTTTGACCATCTGGATTTTACTTCCTTATGGAACTCCGCTTACTTTAGGGAATTTAGGGAAAATTATAGCCCTTTCTGGATGAAGTAATGGGTTTTCCAAATGTTACACATTCTTTATGTAACACCCCCTCTTTTGTAGTCCACTGGGGGGTGTTTAGGATTACAGAAATGGTTATAATTCTGGCCTCTTCACCAGCTTGATCATGCAGTGCCTCCACCTGAATCTTCACCAGGCTTGTGAACACGGTGTTAGCTAGACTCCTCCACCAGGGGTCGATTCGGGAGAAACCCTATAGCCTACCTGTAGTTTCGCTTTTATGAATGACCGTAGTAAGTCAAAACAAACCATACCCAGAAGATTTAACCTTTTCTTAAGATGTGTATTAATAACTGGAACCAAGGATGCAATGCATATAATACTGCAATGAACAGTGTACAAAAGCATACAGCACTTAATGGCGTACACAGTATTAGTTGCCTCTGACTCTATAAGGGCCATGTTAAACTATAGGAGACTAGGTATGCAAGAAACAATTTGATAAATTCAACATTTATATGATTCAACTTACACACAGGCGCCCATCCACACTATGGCCTTTGCTAAATTGCAGAATGGCAGTACAAGATAAACAAAATAACACTTTTCACAAGCACCCATCACTGGCCAGGAGGGATTTTTAGGAAACCTAAAAATGTTCAGGAGAGAGGGAAAAAATGTCCTCTTAGGAGCAGGTCTTCAGCGATAACAGGGTTAACCAGTTGCAATGTCCTCCTTAATGTGATATGTTAATAAAGTATTGCTCTGGAAGTTATCCACACATATATAAAACTGCAGATGTCCGGCAAGTAGCTTCTCCTCTTAGTGCTTAGCTCACTGTTATATTATCTCTGGTCAGAGCAGGTTAGTCTTTTCACCTCTGAGGGGAGATCTCTGTGGCTTAATAGCAAGTGTCTCAAAAACAAAATGGAGGAGGCTCTATCTGGGGTTACCTTAGGTAAAATGGTGACTGTGCTTTCTCACTGTACCTCAGGTGACACTGTTGGAGCCTGACTTGCTCTTGTTCCTCTCTCTCTGCTTCAGGTGAAGTGGAGGGGTCTCTTTATTCCTCTCTTTCTCCTTCAGATATGATGAAACAGTCCTCAGAATCTGCTCCAAGATCAGACAGAGGATTCCCCTAGTAGTATACCCCACACCTTCTCACAGCTCTGCCATTGCAGTCTCCTCTTCCTTCTGCCCGGCTCCTCCTATTTCCTCCCTCTGCTTCAGGTACTGATGGGACATTTTGCAAATAAAGTTCTTTTTCTTTATAGACTGTTTATGGCAGGATTTCACTCACTTATGGATTGCGGTAATAGTTTCAATGCCCAAGATTGCAATTTTGAACCCCTCTGGTAAACCTGCTGTAGTCGGGGGAAAGGTGAGTATCAAGTTTTTTTTTTTTTTTTTCCTCTTTGAAATATACAGTTGGGAATATGAAACTGTGGGGGCAACCTGTGGGGTGGGGGGACATAATACTGTGGGGGCAACCTGAGGGGTGGGGGGCATGATACTGTGGGGGCAACCTGTGGGATGGGGGGACATGATACTGTGGGGGCAACCTGAGGGGTGGGGGGGAAATGATACTGTGGGGGCAATGTGAGGGGTACATGACAGTGTGGGGATAACTTGGGGGGGACACATGACACTGTGGGGGCAACCAGGGGCTGTAGGGACATGGATCTGGGGGGATAACCTGGAGGGAGACATGAAAATGTGGGGGCAACCTGGAATGGGACATTATGAGGGGCATTATATTGTATAGGGCCACTAGGGAGGCATTATACTGTGTGAGAGCCATTAAGGAGCATTATGCAATGTGGGGGCCATTGAGGGGGCATTATAATTTGTGCAGATCAAGTATTTCTAAGTGGTGGTGATGGGTGGGGGGCACTTATGAAACCTTTGCACAGGGTCCACCAATGTATTAAAATGGCCCTGTTGGTAGAGACTAAGGACATTGTTCAAACCATTTTGAAAGCTCCAAGCAGATGGGGAGATCTATTGAGATAGTATAAAATTTTTAATGTATACGTTTCAGTCTCAATAGATTATAAAACTCATAGAACATGGAAATCTGATTTGGGTGTACAAACTGAAGAGTTTAAGGTTAAGGTCCCATGTAGCGAGACACAGCAAAATAATGCTGCGGAGAAAAACGCGGCAGTAACGCATCACATTTTTTTTCTTGCAGTGTTTTTCACAGAAAATCCTAAGAGTTTTACTCTGCAGACACTCTGCCTTTATTATACCTATGATGATGTGTTAAAAAAAAAAAGTGGGAAAGATGATGATGGCATTGTGGATGACGATTCTCATTTGGATGAGACCTGGCAACCGAGTTAGGGTGACAAGGTAAATCAGATGAAGAGGGTGGTGGCAGTGGCTATAGTAACGATTCCAGCCATTACGCAGACCCAACATTCAAAAACTCCTGCCCGGGGAAGACCTAGGGGAACCTTGTAGGGTGGGGATAGTGGCACTGGTGGTGGTAGTGGCAGACATGTTTCCACTGCTGCTAGTGGCAGCAACTACACATGGTCCTCTCCCATGTGGGAATTTTTTTGTACATTGCCAAATGATAAATCCATGGCGATGTGCAAGATCTGCAAGCAGAAACTTAGCTGTGGCTGTACAGAAACAAATGTATGAACCTCTCTACATACCCAAGTGAAAAGGCATCACTCTCTTATTTGGAAAAACAGACTTGACATTGGCACTGTCAGGGGAAGTGAGAAAGGCTGTTCTTCTACTCCTCTCTGTGATATTCCTGGAAAGCAGGCTACATTTACACACGTGGACAAAATTGTTGGTACCCCTCGTTTAATGAAAGAAAAACCCACAATGGTCACAGAAATAACTTGAATCTGACAAAAGTAATAATATATAAAAATTCTATGAAAATGAACAAATGAAAGTCAGACATTGCTTTTCAACCATGCTTCAACAGAATTTTTCAAAAAAGAAAACTCATGAAAACAGGCCTGGACAGAAATGATGGTACCCTTAACTTAATATTCCCCTTACGTCCGACAGCAGCACAATATGGGGTATCTCTGCCCCATGTGTTGTTTAGGACAGGTGGAACCTTTAATTAGCACCAAAAAGGTGCCTCCTACTGGCCCTATAAGAGGGCACAAGAGACCTCCCTCCACTGTGTTTTTTTTTCTGTCCTGTGTGGGACAGGTGGACGGAGGTCTCTTGTGACCTCCTGTTGCTAGGGGTTTCTACTCCTGGCTTGTTTTTAGGGGGTACCTTGGTCCATTGCGCTGTTTCTCTTTCCCAAAGGAAAAACCTCCGGTCCCTGGGGCCTTCGCTCTGCAGCGCAGCGTTATCCGGCTCATCGCACGGCAGGCAGCGCTCTTCCGGAAGTAAGTGGGGAACCTCTCCGGCTGGAACCTTTCTCCGGTCCCGTGTTCCCGGGGGGAAGGAAGCCTTTGCGCACCACCGCGGCCTACTTCCGGTTTGCTCGGAAAAAGTGCGGTAAGTTTGAAAATTTAAAGGCAAAATATAGAATTGATTTTTACTGCTTGTATTTGAGCCTCTGGCTTAGGCTTATGCTCCTCTATGTTCCTTATGACGTTTGACCCGTTTTTGGTGCTGTATGAATGTTGTTGGCTTCCTCCCCTCGCTGCTGGATTACATTTAAAAAGTCTTCAATCCTTTACTTGTTGAGCTGGTGGTTTCTAGCTCTTCGGCTGCGGTTTGCGGTGGCTGGTTTTTTCCTGACGGTTTTTTTCTCTTCAAGTGACCAATTTTAAAAAAAAGTAAGGTACCCCTTGTTTTTTTCTTCTTATGCGATGCTTGGCAATCTTCCATTCTTCAGTGTCACGTGGCTGTTTGATGTTTCAGATGTCATCTTCTGCATCAGGTAACGGCGATGGGCTTAGGAGGAAAAAGTCCTCTAAAACATGAACACCTAACTTGTTTGGATTGCAATACCCCTTTACCTGATGGCTATGATTTTACCTGGTGTCGCCAATGTCGCAGACCTCCACCGGAAGAACCTTCCATAAGAGAGGTTGTCACTTGGGTAAAGGACTATAAGGAGGAGTCTCTAAGAAGATCCGTTCTTCCATCTCCCAGATTGCCAAGAGACCGCAGGTTGAGACAATTCTTCCTTACGGATCTCTGATGAAGATTATCAGATAGTGGACGAAACACTCTCATCTGATGATTCCACTGAAGATCCCAGCAGGCTGTGCTTCCCACTCGCAAAATTAAGCCGGCTGCTGAAGTCCATCCGGTCTAAGGATCGTGATGTTGATGGGGAAGCCTCCGCGTCCACCTATAGAGGGCCTAGGGTCTTCCAAGTGGACCAGACATTACAAAAATTAATGTCCTCAGAGTGGAGATGTCCTGAAAAACCTCTTGTGGTTCATAGGAGGTTCAGCGCTTTATTCCCAGTTGTTCAATGGGATGAATGGGGTGCTCCTCCCAAGGTAGATATGGCGGTGGCCAAATTGTCCCGCCGCACTATGGTACCATCAGATGATGGAGCAAGTTTGCACAACGCCATGGGCTGGCGCATCGACAATACCCTCAGAAGGCTTATTCAGCTGCCTCGCCCTAGACCGCTGTGGCGGTTGCGTCTTGTGAAGTGTCAGCCAAATTATGCACTGACCTGGTCCATCTCAAAGGGACATCGACTCTGGAGTCTCCAGAGACAAGCTGCTAGGGTTTCTAGGCTCGGTTTCCCTGGCATCTGAATATTTAGCGGAAGCCTCCCACCATCAATTAAGGCTGGCGGCCAAATCCATGGCACTTACCACTACAGCAGGAAGACCTCTATGGTTAAAACCCTGGAGAGCTGATTCCCCTCAAAATATAATTTGTGCGCATTGCCCTTTGAGCCAGGTAGAGTCTTTGGCAGTGCCCTAGAAGAGCTCCAAGAGGGCTTGGCCGACAGGAAGGGTAAAACTTTACCCCAGGCCTTTAGAGGTAGATCTGACTCTGGCCGTGGTAGAGGCTATCCGCCTCATCGTGGCCGGCTGTCCCAGAGAGGCTCTAGATATTCCTCTAGAGGCGCCGGCCGGAGATTCCCGAAGTCTGATGATAAAAAAGAGAAGCCTAGCTTTTGACATCAGAAGCAGTCTTCCTGTGGCCGAGATTCCTGTCGGAGGTCGTCTCTCCCATTTTCTCAACTACTGGCAGGAGAAAATTCGAGACCCAAGGGTCCGGTAGTCTCACAGCGGGTTCTACACCATTCCCTATTACTTCATATCTCACAGAAAATAAATGGTTTTAAACGATAAAACTTAACTTTTAATATCTTAAAATAAAAAATACAAAGGACGTCCACTAGTCTACTAAAAGACAGATCAATGTGGTCTGAGCCTGTCTAGAGTTTACTCAGGGTTTAAATGTTCGACAGTATTCACACTTTCCAACTTTCCATTGGACCTAGGGTGTAATTAGATACTTTCACCACCCTTAGACTAAGGTTATAGTATCATGGCTGCATCATACAACAGGTCAGTATTATGTCAGTTGCTCTTAGTGCTAGGAAAACCCAAACACCTGGTCCCCACACACAATTTGTAAAGCATCACTGACTAGACTCCCACACAGCCATGCTATACCTCCACAACCCTAGTCTGTAGTATGTACATAAGTCAGTAATCTAGGTACAGGTCACAGTAACTCCATTTCCTGTCATTAAAATATTGTAACCATAAGGGAAACCCCGATATTCTGACCCTTATGCTCAATAAACACCTATGTTGCAGCAGAAGATAAACTTGAAGATAAACTTGCTCTACACGTTTCCCCTGTGTTATCTGTCAGGTTTGTCAGGAGCTAATACTAAAACTTATAAATTGGTCTAAGCTACTCTATACACTGGAGCACACCATCAGTGCTCCAGGAACTGCAGTTGTAACTGCAATTTTGAAATTTTGGCAGCTTAGACCAATTTATAAGTTTTAGTATTAGCTCCTGACGAACCTGACATAGATAACACAGGGGAAACGCGTAGAGCAAGTTTATCTTCAAGTTTATCTTCTGCTGCAACATAGGTGTTTATTGAGCATAAGGGTCAGAATATCGGGGTTTCCCTTATGGTTACAATATTTTAATGACAGGAAATGGAGTTACTGTGACCTGTACCTAGATTACTGACTTATGTACATACTACAGACTAGGGTTGTGGAGCTATAGCATGGCTGTGTGGGAGTCTAGTCAGTGATGCTTTACAAATTGTGTGTGGGGACCAGGTGTTTGGGTTTTCCTAGCACTAAGAGCAACTGACATAATACTGACCTGTTGCATGATGCAGTCGTGATACCACAACCTTAGTCTAAGGGTGGTGAAAGTATCTAATTACACCCTAGGTCCAATGGAAAGTTGGAGAGTGTGAATACTGTCTAACATTTAAACCCTGAATAAACTCTGAATAGACAGGCACAGACCACATTGATCTGTCTTTTAGTAGACTAGTGGACGTCCTTTGTATTTTTTATTTTAAGATATTAAAAGTTAAGTTTTATCGTTTGAAACCATTTATTTTCTGTGAGATACCAAGGGTCCGGTAGGTAATCCAAAGACGATATGCAATCGAGTTCCTCCATCCTCCTCAGGATCGGTTTGTGTTAACTCGCAGCCTCCCTACAATGCAGCAGACTACACTTGAATGCTCCGTCCATGTGTACATTCACAGTGGAGCCCTGGTGGAAGTCCCTTCTCTAGAAGAAGGTTCCGGTGTCTATTCTCCCGTCTTCCTGGTGCCAAAACCGGCAGACAAGTGGAGAATGATCATAGACTTAAGCTACCTCAACCGCTTCATCAAAGAAGCGCTTCCGGATGGAAACCATAAAGTCTGTCACCACCTTTCTCCTCCAAGGCGATGTTTTTTTGTGACTTTGGATATAAAGATGCCTATTTGCATATTCCTATTTACCTCCACACAGAAGGTTTTTCTAAGGATTTCCGTAGTAGTTTCCGGCCACATGAAGCACTTTCAATTCACAGCACTACCCTTCGGGATCTCCTCTGCTCCCCACACCTTTACAAAGGTAGTGGCCCCCATAACGGCCGCCCTCAAGCTTCAGGGGATATTCTTGGTGCCTTATTTAGACGACTGGTTGGTAAAGGCCCAGTCAGAGTCTGTTCTGCTCCAGTACCTACAGACAGCCGTTTCCCTGCTTTAGAGTCTGGGATGGCTTATAAACTGGGAGAAGTCAAAAACGATCCCTTCAACCCGAAGGAAGTTCCTCCGCTACTTCCTAGATTCAGTCTGCCTACAAATCTCCTTGACACCAGCAAGGAAGGAGAAGCTGGTCGTGGCAGTCCGGCACCTCTTCAAAAAGCCGATAGCCTCCATCAGAACATTGATGAAGATCCTGGGCTTGATGTCTTCCTCAGTGGAGGCAGTCCCATGGGCCTTATGGCACTTACGTTCCCTACAGAGAGAATTATTAGAGGCTTGGGATCGCACCCTTCTTACACTCAGCAAGAAGATTCGACTCTCCCCCAGGACCCGTTTTTCCCTCAAGTGGTGGTTACACCTGAAAGACGGAAGGTCCACGGTCCAACCTCCTTGGACCCTGTTGACTACAGATGCATTCCTCACGGGATGGGGAGCCCATATGGATGAAAACTACATAAAGGGAGTCTGGAGCACTCCAGAAAGAAGGACCTCGTCCAACTGGAAGGAGCTCAGAGCTGTATACAGTCCCTGACAGAAGTTCTCTCGCTTATCCATGTTGTGGAATCAAAAGCTTATAACCTGACTTTAAATTCATCCATTGGTTTTAGAAATGACTCATATGAAAGCTGAAACCCTCCCAAATGATTTTTTGGTTAAGAAAATAAATTGGCTTCACTGCTGAAATATTCATCATTTAATGAACACTGAAAGGTCAGATTTTGGCAAGACAAAAGTTTTGTCGCCTTGTCATATAATGCACCCAATCCTAGTTTAAAGCCTCACCTGTGCTCACTAATTGATCGGTTAATTAGTGGGTGTGTATAAAAAGAACTCCAGCACCCCAGACCTTCACTTGAACTGCAACTTCACCTCTAACAACATGCCAAAAATCAACCCTGCGACCAAAGCCTTGATTATCAAGAGGCTGAAGACCAGATGCACCTTTAATGTGTCTCTGCGTCAAGTACAAAGAATTAAAAAAAAAGATCTCAACAGACTGGAGATGTTTTTGACAAGCCCAGGTCCGGCAGACCCCGCAAGACAACTGCTCAGGAGGAACGTTTGTTGGTTAGAAAATCAAAAGCCAACCCCTCTTCCACTGCAGCAGAGCTCCAACAGGCCTGGTCACCTCAAGTCCCTGTGTCAACTAGAACAGTTTGTAGGATTCTGTCTCGAAATGGCCTCCATGGTCGAATCAGTGCCCAGAAGCCAGCACTAAACAAAAGGCAATTAAAAAAATATGTGGCATTTTCTAAGGCCCACAGCCTGCTAAACGGATGGATGCTGGAAAAGTGGCAGAAGGTGGATTTCTCAGATGAATCTTCAGTTGAATTAAACCACAGCCACCGCAAATACTGCAGGAGACCTACTGGAACCCGTATGGATCCAAGATACACCCAGAAAACAGTTAAATTTGGTGGTGGAAAGATCATGGTCTTGGGTTACATTCAGTATGGGGGTGTGCGAAACATTTGCAAGGTGGAAGGCAATATCAATAGCCTAAAATATCAAGAAGTATTAGCTTCCTCTTACATTCCCAATCATAAAAGGGGTCAAATTTTGCAGCAGGATGGTGCTCCATCTCATACATCCATCTCTACATTAAAGTTCCTCAAGGCAAAGAAGATCAAGGTGCTCCAGGATTGGCCAGCCCAGTCACCAGACATGAACATCATTGAACATGTTTGGGGTAGGATGAAAGAGGAAGCTTGGCAGACAAAACCAAAGAATCTTGATGAACTCTGGGAGGCATGTAAGACTGCATTCTTTGCTATTCCTGATGACTTCATCAATAAATTGTATGAATCATTGTTGAAACGCATGGATGCAGTCCTTCAAGCTCATGGAAGTCACACACAATATTAAATATGGCTCTAATAGCACCACAACTTCATTCACCAATGTTAGGAAACATATCTTTGTCTTTGAACAGAATTAATGGTTTGATGTTCACATTACTTTGTGTGCGACAAAACTTTTGTCTTGCCAAAATCTGACCTTTCTGTGTTCATTAAATGATTTTTTCAGCAGTGAAGCCAATTTATTTTCTTAACCAAAAAATCATTTGGGAGGGTTTCAGCTTTCATATGAGTCATTTCTAAAACCAATGGATGAATTTAGTCAGGTTATAAGCTTTTGATTCCACAACATGGATAAGCGACAGAACTTCTGTCAGGGACTGTATCGTGCCTTACTCCATTTCTCGCCTCTTCTCAAGGGAAGAGCAGTCAAAGATCCGGTCAGGCAACATGACCACAGTGCTGTACGTGAACAGACAGGGAGGCACCAGATCACCAACCCTCCTCAGGGAGGCAGATCTGATATTTACATGGGCAGAGAAAAATCTAACCCATTTATCCGCAGTTCACATCAAGGGCTCCCTGAACATAGTAGCGGATCGGTTGAGTCGGGGTCATGCCGTATCAGGAGAATGGTCACTCAATCCAGAAGTCTTTCATCAGATTACCCTGAACAGGGGTCTTCCAGAAATAGACCTCATGGCAACCCGACTCAACGCCAAGGTGGAGAAGTTCTGTTCCCTTTACCAGGAGGACAATCCCTTGGCAGTGGATGCCCTGTCCATCCCTTGGAGGTCCAGGATGGCATACATCTTCCCTCCAATTCCAACAATACCAAAGGTATTGATGAAAATCAGACAGGACCAAGTCTCTGTGATAGCCATCATTCCATTCTGGCCAAAAAGAGCTTGATTTTCCCAACTCATGGAGATGAGTCGAGGGATATATTGGAGGCTTCCCCCCCCCCATCCAGAACCTTGGTTTCCCAAGGATCTCTGAAGTGCCAGGATCTCTGGAGATTCAACCTGACAGCCTGGAGGTTGAGCAGTCCCTACAGCAGGATAGAGGACTGTTAGAGGCCGTCCTGAAGACCCTTTCTTCTGCAAGAGCAGACTCTGCCAATAAGAGCTACCAAAGGACAACCAAGATTTTCATGGAGTGGTGCTCCAAGAAGGGTAATAATAATCTAGAACCTTCTACCGCTGATATTTTAAATTTTCTTCAGGACGGTTGGGATAAGGGCCTTGCCCCTGCCACTTTGAAAGTGCAGATTGTGGCCCTCTCCACTCATTTGAACAGACGTCTGTCTCAGAATCCTCTGGTTGCAAGGTTCCTTAAAGGGGCAATGAGGCTAAAGCCTCGGTATCATCTCCAGTTCCCCAGTGGGACCTTGCGGTAGTCCTTGCAGGCCTGTGCGGTCCTCCATTTGAACCCTTGGAGACTACGGAGCTAAAATATTTTGCCTACAAAACCACTTTTTTGCTGGCTATTATATCTGCCAAAAGAGTAGGGGAACCCCAGGCCCTCTCTTCTAGAGAACCGTACATTTTGTCTTTGCAGATTGGGTGCACCTTAGGTTTTCGCCTGGGTTTAACCCTAAGGTCCCCTCATGCTATAATAGCAATCAGCTAATTTCGTTACTTGTGTTTTTCCCCACTCCAACCTCTGAAGAGGAAGGAAAGCTCCACACCTTAGATGTGGTAAGGTGTCTGTGGATTTACCTATCCCGCACTTAACTGCTTAGGAAGGCCGAAAACCTACTAATCAACATGTAGGGTAAAAACAAAGGCCTCAAGGCTTCCAAGCCTACTCTATCCACATGGATCAAGGAGACAATTCGGTCTTCCTTTTTCATTTAGGAGTTACTCCCTCCAGTTTTTCTACGGCCACTCGACCAGGGCTGTGTCGACTTGGGCTGAGTATCGGTCCTTACCATTGGACCAGATTTGTGCGGCTGCATCATGGTCATCTCAGTTGACCTTTGTTAAACATTATCATTAGACGTCCGCAGTTTTCAGACAACTGCCTTTGGTCAGACATTCCTTGACATTGTAAGGCGAGGAAACCCTCCCTAGGGGAATTACTTGCTATCTCCCCATATTGTGCTGCTGTCGGACTTAAGGGGAATCATTGATTGTAATGTCAATCTGTATTCCCTTAGTCCTGACAGCAGCACAAGGCTTCCCTCCCTAGAAGCTTGTTTCCTTTTACTTTATAATTTACACAGTGGAGGGAGGTCTCTTGTGCTCTCTTATAGGACCAGTAGGAGGCACCTTTTTGGTGCTAATTAAAGGTTCCACCTGTCCTAAAAAACACACAGGGGCAGAGATACCCCATATTGTGCTGCTGTCAGGACTAAGGGAATACAGATTGACATTACAATCAACGATTTTGTTGCACAACCTTTTTAGGCAATCACTGCAATCAAACGATTCCTGTAATTGTCAATGAGACTTCTGCACCTCTCAACAGGTATTTTGGCCCACTCCTCATGAGCAAACTGCTCCAGTTGTCTTGGGTTTGAAGGGTGCCTTTTCCAGATGGCATGTTTCAGCTCCTTCCAAAGATGCTCAATAGGATTTATGTCAGGGCTCATAGAAGGCCACTTCAGAATAGTCCAATGTTTTCCTCTTAGCCATTCTTGGGTGTTTTTAGCTATGTTTTTGGGTCATTATCCTGTCGCAAGACCCATGACTGAAACTGAGACCAAGCTTTCTGACACTGGGCAGCACATTTCTCTCTAGAATCCCTTGATAGCCTTGAGATTTCATTGTACCCTGCACAGATTCAAGACACCCTGTGCCAGATGCAGCAGAGCAGCCCCAGAACATAACAGAGCGTCCTCCATGTTTCAAGGTGGGACTGTTCTTTTCAAGATATGCTTCATTTTTCCATCTGTGAACATACAGTCATGGCCAAAAGTTTTGAGAATGATACAAATATAAATTTTTACAAAGTCTACTGCTTCAGTTTTTCTAATGGCAATTTGCATATACTCCAGAATGTTATAAAGAGTGATCAGCTTAACAGCAATTACTTGCAAAGTCAATATTTGCCTAGAAAATGAACTTTATCCCCCAAAACACATTTCAACATCATTGCAGCCCTGCCTTAAAAGGACCACCTAACATCGTTTCAGTGATTGCTCCATTAACACAGGTGTGGGTGTTGATGAGGACAGGGCTGGAGATCAATCTGTCATGATTAAGTAAGAATGACACCACTGGACACTTTAAAAGGAGGCTGGTGCTTGCCATCATTGTTTCTCTTCTGTTAACCATGGTTATCTCTAAAGAAACACGTGCAGTCATCATTGCACTGCACAAAAATGGCCTAACTGGGAAGAGTATTGCAGCTAGAAAGATTGCACCTCAGTCAACAATCTATCGCATCATCAAGAACTTCAAGGAGAGAGGTTCCATTGGTGCCAAAAAGGCTCCAGGGTGCCCAAGAAAGATCAGCAAGCGGCAGGACCGTCTCTTAAAAGAGTTTCAGCTGCGGGATCGGGCTACCAGCAGTGCAGAGCTTGCTGAGGAATGGCAGCAGGCAGGTGTGAGTGCATCTGCACGCACTGTGAGGCGGAGACTCTTGGAGCAAGGCCTGGTCTCAAGGAGGGCAGCAAAGAAGCCACTTCTCTCCAGAAAAAACATCAGGGACAGACTGATATTCTGCAAAAGGTACAGGGAGTGGACTGCTGAGGACTGGGGTAAAGTCATTTTCTCTGATGAATCTCCTTTTCGATTGTTTGGAACATCTGGAAAACAGCTTATTCGGAGAAGAAGAGGTGAGCGCTACCACCAGTCTTGTCTCATGCCAACTGTAAAGCATCCTGAAACCATTCATGTGTGGGGTTGCTTCTCAGCCAAGGGAATCGGCTCTCTCACAGTCTTGCCTAAAAACACAGACATGAATAAAGAATGGTACCAGAATGTCCTCCAAGAGCAACTTCTCCCAACCGTCCAAGAGCAGTTTGGCGCTCAACAATGCCTTTTCCAGCATGATGGAGCACCTTGCCATAAAGCAAAGGTGATAACTAAATGGCTCAGGGAACAAAACATAGAGATTTTGGGTCCATGGCCTGGAAACTCCCCAGATCTTAATCCCATTGAGAACTTGTGGTCAATCATCAAGAGACGGGTGGACAAACAAAAACCAACAAATTCAGACAAAATTAAAGCATTGATTCTGCAAGAATGGACTGCTATCAGTCAGGATTTGGTCCAGAAGTTGATTGAGAGCATGCCAGGGAGAATTGCAGAGGTCCTGAAGAAGAAGGGTCAACACTGCAAATATTGACTTGCTGCATTAACTCATTCTAACTGTCAATATAAGTTTCTGTTACTCATAATATGAATGCAATTATATTTCTGTATGTGATAAAAATATCTGACAAACACACATAAAAACCAGAGGGCAGCAGATCATGTGAAAATATAATATTTGTGTCATTCTCAAAACTTTTGGCCGTGACTGTAGAGCTGATGATTCTTGTCTCATCTGTCCATAGGACATTCTCCCAGAAGCTTTGTGGCTTGTCAACATGTAGTTTGGCAAATTACTTTTGTCAGATTCAAGTTATTTCAGTGACCATTGTGGGTTTTTCTTTCATTAAATGAGGGGTACCAACAATTTTGTCCACGGGTGTATATGTAGCACTAGCCCATGGTCGTCATTGTCATCATCATCACCAACTGTTTCTCCTCCTCTTCAACGCCAATGTCAGTCATAACACTATAAGCGGCCAGCAGACAGCAAATAATATGCACCCAGTAATCCGGCAAGTGTGCAACTTAACTTGCACATGGCCAAACTGCTGACTTTGATGCTGTACCACTTTGTGAATTCCACTGTGTTTTGCCAACTGATTGCATGCGCTCAATTTCAATGGAGGATACCTAGTCACCATTATTTCTCGAGGAAAGCTGTCCCTGCTTTATGTTGTCATGTGTCGGAGAACGTGGGCCTTTCCTTGGATACATCAGTCAGGGGAAAGGTTCACAAGGCCGTGGACATATGGAACAACAATTATGGACAAGGACCATACATAGCTTTTAATGTTTTGAGGAGCAGCGGCCAAAAATCAGAAACACAGCAAGGTCAAGTGACAGTTTCCCCCGATTGTGCAGGCCCAGTTCTAAAACTATGCAGGGCTCATCCACCACCTCTGAATCCTCATCTCTGGACCAGTTCCCGCCACCATTTTTACTATGTAAATCCGTTGCTTCCAGTCCTCTTCCTCCTCCTCCACCCTTGTTTCATAGGTGTAATGTGAAATGCTGCCATGTGGTTTTACAATTAATAAGCTTGGAACAGAAGAGAAACTGCTTTGCTGTATCCTACAGCAAGTATCCTGCTGGATGACTCCTTGGCAACTACAACTGAGCAGCATTGCTAGCAAAAATGGCACCAATATTGTTGCTACACTTCAGTTAGGATGAATGACCCATTGTCCCTGTAGGGCGCATGACCTTAATCTAGTGGTTTGCTGCTTTATTAACCTGTATAGTGCCTGAAAAGAGGTGATCCTCATGGCCAGAGAAATCTCTGTGCATTTCAGACGTTCTTATGTCACAAAAAAACACTCTGGTCAATTTGCAGCGACAAATCTTTCTGCCTTTGCAGCACCTTATATGAATCTTCCAACTCCACCTTAAACATGTCTGTATGAGCAAAAGGTTGTGAATGATTATTGCATGCAGCAGACCACATGGACAATGTGTTACTTCAAGATTTTTCCCTGCTACAGAAAGGAACAAAAAATTTTAAATATTATCATGATATGCTATATACCCAGCTTGCCGCAGCATTTAGGCAGATCAATGCAACTGCCAGTTGCATGCGTACCAAAATGGCTTCTCCCAGCCCAGCTCAGTCAGCCAGCTCCACTGCCAGTGACACAAGTACTGTATAAGGAGGGGTAAAAGCAGCATCAGCAGGATACAGGCCCGGTACAGTATCTGGAAGATAATGAACCAGAATTTTTTCAGCAATCAGTGCCAAATGGAGCCACAACAGGCAACTGACACCCCACCCACCGGTTGAACCAGCAGACACAGTCGTACTAAGTGTTATAACAAGAGGGTGTTCAGTGCTGCCGATGGTATTGTAACACCTAAAACAACAAATCCGTCCAAGAATAGTGTGGATAAAATTGCTTTTATCAAAATGAATCAGGAATGGAGCCGTAAGGATTTTCAAACACCTCCGGCTGATGCCTGCAAATAGTGGTGTCACTGTCTCCCTTTATCATCATCTTCCACTTACTGTACTGCTTCTGATGCTAGCTGCTACTGCAGCATCTCAGAGGGTTACTGCTTTTATGTGTTTGTCTTGTGTGCCTCTGGGTTTTATGTTTGTAAGTTCTGTTCTGTGTAAAGTGTTAAATGTAACTTGTTGTGCAGCTTTCCCCTCGGCATTTCCCCCTGCAGTGTTCAAAGCCAGACTTGGTTCAGCCCTGGCCTATCACAGGCCACTGGGCGGGGTTGTAAGGAGATATTATCTCCCCGGCGATGGTTGGAAGTTAGTTCAGTGTATGCAGCAAACTAGACTAGGTGTGCAGAGCTGACCTGCTACCAGACTCTGGACTGAGGGCCAACTGGCACTTCTACAGCCCCAGGAGGGACATCATCAGCCCTAGGCTCTCCTGAAGATAGCCCAGAGCAAGGGAGTAAAGTTTTGCAAGTGGCTGATTCATTCGGTGCCGTGCCAGGAGGAGCAGGAGAGGACCCTGACAGGAGAGTTGTACTCGGGCCTAGTCTACAGGTAACCAGATCCCTGTGAGAATCCCTATAACTCCATCCCCCGTGTATCTAGCAGGGAGAGGCACAGAGGAGAAGTAGAGAAAGCCATCCTGTGGAGCCTATACCACCTTTGGGCGCCCTCCTAGAACCAAGGATGGGTGTTGGATACTGCAGGACTACTACCCCCATCTGAAAGCTGCTATTAACCCTTTGTTCCAGTTGCCTTAATAAAGGGCTGTTTGGTTTACCTGCATCGCTGAATCCTGAGTCGTGCCTGCTTTACCATCAGGGCTCTTCCAACCAACACCACACCGGCTCAGGTAGGAGAGGTCCCCCTCTTCAACTGGAAGTGCCCCGGGGGAAAGAACTACTACCACCACCATCCGGTAGTGCTGCAAGACCCCCTCGATTTTGTCCGGTCTAGGAGTAGGACTGGAGCAATTGGGGAACGTGCTCGGCCTGCAACCGCCACTACTACTCCCATCCTCCGGTCTCCTCCGACTGGGTTGCGGCACTACTCCTAGCTACCACAACTGCCACCACACAGACAGACAGGTCCTGCAGCCTGATCCATCATATTATGCCCTGTTGCACTTTCACAAATGTTGCCACAGTTACAACCACTGCCACTAGTCAATCAGACATGTCCATCATATTATGCCCAGCTAGGGGCAGCGTTTGACCGCTAAGATCTTGACTGCTTGACCTGGTGTCTCCGTACTTTCTAGCAGCTAATAGCAGCATATCTCATCCAGTTCTCTTAGGGTAAAGCTATTCATTGTACCTTAATGTGATTTGAACCCTCCTGGCACTTTCTAGGCATGTGAGTCCATCAACTTTACACTGGGGACTGGACTGTTGCCGCCACGAGTGCCCCTCTGCAGACCAAGAACGCCATTATAGATCTCTCTGGTAATCCTGATTGTGGCGCCTAGTTCCACCTAGGCACTGCCTTACACTGTGCCCTTGCTACCTGGTGCTGCGGCCTGCCTGCTACATTTCTCGTATGTGTGGTCAAACACTACTTACCTTGCATAGCTGCCTGATGGATCCTCTGCCACCTTAGCTGAGCACACTTTAGCTGCTCTGCAATTGCTGCCCAATCCAGATCTACACTGCTTTCCTCCCTCAGACATTCAACAGCTCTCCTACCTGCACTGGACCTTACAGAGCCTACATCTAAAACTTGCTGATTAACAGGTGCAACTGGGTGCTTATCCCTGGAGTTACATGGTAGTACTCCTGGAAGGTTATTTTGTTGTGGGTTACTACTCCTGGCTGGCTAGTTGTCCATCTCTTTGCCTGTGGCTGGCTAGTTGAGCATCCCATCTTGAAAACACCACCATCTGGCAAGCTATCAGCCAGGAAGTTAAAACTTGAGCGCAAATGGGTCTTCCAAATGGACAATGACCCGAAGCATACTTCCAAACTGGTTACAAAGTGGCTTAAGGATAACAAAGTCAATGTTTTGGAGTGGTCATCATAAAGCCCTGATCTCAATCCTATTGAAAATTTATGGGCAAAGCTGAAAAGGCAGGTGGGCCCAAATTCCTAACAACTATTGTGAGAAGCTTGTGGAAGGATATCCAAAATGTTTGACCCAAGTCATACAGTGTAAGGGCAATGGTACCAAATACTAATGAAATGTATGCAAACTTTTGACTTTGCAGAAAGTAATAAAAATTGCCTTAAAAATTCTCTCTCTCTCATTATTCTGGCATTTGGCAAATATAAATAATTTTGGTATTCCTAATTGACCTAAAATGGAAAAGTTTTATTCTGATTTCATGTCAGATAATGAGAAAAACATTCATTATGTGTCTTTTTATATAGTGTATGTAAACTTCTTGTTTCAACTGTATCTAGGAAAATGTAATAAGGTGAATCATTTTGATGCTTATGAATTTAAATTGCCTTGTATTAAAGGTAGAAGTGATGATTATATGGAGAAATGGACCCTTGGATTTCTAGATACTCTTTTTAGTTACCTTTTTAATGTCTTTTTTTCTTTGTTTTCTCTTTTTTTTTCCCCAGGGGGTCAGTAGTTTTGCGGGGTGGTTGGGATTATTGCTTGTGTTATTTATTCTAATAACTTTTGTGACATATATGAGTTAAAAGAATTTTATATATAAAATAATATTTCAGTCTATAAAATGTGCTGGTGTGCAGCCACCCTCCCTAGAAACAAGGGCAGGACAGATGAGATGAATACAGAGCTTATTTGTTTTTATAATATTAATATGCTTTTTTATGTAGGCTCCTGTATAACAACTAGGCTGCCATCAATTTGCCTACCTGTATGATAACAAGATAACTCTGAATCAATAACCTTTTTTTTTAGTAAATATCACTTTCTGATCAGTGTCCCTTTAACAAAGAAGAGGATATAGCTTGAGTTTGTTCAGTCTTGTTAGGGGTCATTCACACTACCGCTGGTGACCATCAGTAGTGTCCGTTGCTATTGTCCGTTACAAGATTTTAGCAACAGACACTAGCTGAACTCCTGACTCCATCTTTAAAGAAACCATTACACAAAACACAAGCAGAGGCAAAGGTGACTATTATGGTTTCTGTAAGATAGTGTGAGGGAAGGACTCCTCAGTTGTTAAAGTGTTGACGTACACTTTGACCACTGAGGATCCCTCCCCTGACTCCATCTTTAAAGAAACCATTAACCCCTTAACGACCTTGGACGTACTTTTACGTCCTGGGCGCTAGGTACTTCTCGCACCAGGGCATAATACTACGCCCGAGGCCGGCCGCCCGCTCACTATCTGAGCGGGCGGCATCGGAACCGCGTGTTAGCTGTAACTGACAGCTAACACCCTACTCCATAACCCCCGGTCATAACTGAGTTCCGATCGGAGGTTTTAACCCCTTGGATGCCGCGGTCAAACATGACCGTGGCATCCAAGGGGTTCCGCCATCTTGCAGCCTCCCCGGCACCCCCTGTGGCGAGATCGGGGGGGTGCCAATATGTATAATCTGCAGCCTGGGGTCTGCCAAGTGACCCCAGGCTGCCTGGAGACCCCACTACCTGGTTGATCCTGCCGAGACCTGTGTTTCCATAGCGATGACTTCCTGTATAGGCTGCAAGACACTTGCATGCTGATCAAAGCATCTCTGGCTCAGGTGTCCTAATCGGACACATGAAAAAGTAAAAAAAAGTGAAAAAAAAAAAAAAAGTATGTGAAAAAAATTAATAAAAGAATAAAGCCCCAAAAATTCCCTTTTCCTATATAAAATGAATTATATAAAAAATAAAACTAAAAATTTATAAAAACAATACATATTTGGTATTGCTTCATCCGTAACAACCTGTACAATAAAACTGAAACCATATTTAATGTACACGGTGAACATCGGGAAAAAAAAAACGGAAAAAACCCGCCAAAAGTAATGATTTTTCGCCATCTCACCTTACAAAATATGCCATAAAAAGTGATCAAAAGTAATATGTACCCCAAAATAATACCAATAAAAAGCACAGGTCCCGCAAAAAATAAGCCCTAAACCAACTCTTTAAACTGAAAAATAAAAATGCTATGCATCTTAGAAGATGGCAATGCAAAAAAAATTGATTTATGCCCCCAAATGGGTTTTTGTTCTGCAAAATTGGTATTGCATAAAAAACAGTATAAATGAGGTATCGCCGTAATTGTACTGACCTGCAGAATAAAGATAACATGTTACTTATGCTCTACGCTCCATGGTGAAAAATTTAAAAGGTAAAACGCAGTGCCGGAATTGATGGGGTTGTTTTTTAATACACCAAGAAAGAGTTAATAAAATTTATTTAATAAGTTGTAAGCACCTAAAAATTATGTCATTAAAAATACATCTCATACTGCAAACAACAAGCCCTCATATGGCTACATCACCAGAGAAATAAAGAAAATATAGCTCGTACAATGTGAAGACAAAAACCCCAAAAATCGCCAAATCATTAGAACATAACTGGCTGCGGCAGGAAGGGAATGTATAAGCTGTGCGAGCGTATATTAGGGTACAAACCAGATTTAGAGTTTACGAGGGATAATAAACCAGAAGTGACCTCCAGAGTGACCCCCCCCTCCAATCATAGGAGCTACTGGGGAAATAGTAGGGAATTTAGTGTACCGAATGTACTACGCACAGCTTACATATTCATTCACTTTTCCCCATCCGCTGTGCAGTCACGTCTGGGATACTAATGCTCGCTACACCCCTTGATATGAGGGGTGCACTTTTAAAAATGGGGTCATTCCCTAGGGGATTCCACTTTACTGGTACTTTAGAGCCTCTGCAAACATGACATGGCATCCAGATCCCAAACATCTGAATCTGCGATCCAAAAGCCACATAGCGCTCCTTCCCTTCTGCGCCCTGCTGTTTGCCCAAACTACAGTTTATACCAACATGTATTACACTTGTCATACCCAGAATAATGTACTTAATGTCATATGTGGGTATAAACTGCTGTTTGGGCACAGCCGGGCACAGAAGGGAAGGAGCGCTATTTGGTTTTTGGAGCACAGACTTGGACAGTTTGGTTTTTGGACGCCATTGCACTTTTGCAGAGCTGAAATGCCAGTACAGTGGAATCCCCTGACATGTCACCCCATTTTGGAAACTACACCCCTGAAGGAATTTATCCAGGGGTATAGTGAGCATTTTTAACCCCCAAGTGTTTTTACTTTAATTTATTATCCATAAATGAATACGCAGCTGATGGTGAAAGGTGAAAATGACATTTTTTCCAGGAATACACCATTTCAGTGCGTAATATGTAGTGCCCGGCTTGTATCAGAGATGAACGCTCCAAAAGATGTTGTGCCCGGGATCCCCGCTCACCAGTTTTTGGAGTGTGTGTCTGTGCAGACATAAACTGGGCACAACATATCGGGCACTGAAATGGCGTATCTCTGGAAAAATTTCATTTTTAACTTTTCATTATCAGCTGCGCATTCATTTCTGGAAATTAAAAGAATGCAACACTTAAGGGTTAATAATGCTCGCTACCCCACTTGATAAATCCCTTGATGGGTATAGTTTCCAAAATGGGGTGACATGTCTGCGGATTCCACTTTACTGGCAATTCATGGCCTCTGCAAAAGTGGCATGGTGTCCAAAAAGCAAACTGTGCTTCAAAAACCAAAATAGCGCTCCTTCCCTTCTGTGCCCGGCTGTGCCCAAACAGCAGTTTATACCCACATATGGCATTGTTAAGTACGTTATCCTGGGTACACCAGTGTCATACATGTGGGCATAAACTGTCTTTTGGGCACACAGCAGGGCGCAAATGTGAAGGAGCGCTATGTGCTTTTGGAGCGCATATTTAGATTGTTGTTTTTTTGGACGCCATGTCACATTTGCAGAGACCCTAAAATTGCCCCTACAAAATGGGGATCACTTCTTGGGGAATTCCAATTTACTGGCACCTCCAGGGCTCTGCAAAAATAACATGGCGACCAGAAAGTACTCCAAAAGCTAGAAAAACACAGTGCTCCTTCCCTTCTGAGCCCTGCTGTGTGCCCAAGCAGCAGTGTATACCCACATATTTAATTTTTTTGTCCCCGGGATAGCCCACTTAATAGTTTTAGGAGTTCATGTCTCTGATGCCACAAAGTGGCTGCAACGTATTAGGCACTGAAATTGGATATTTCTTTAAAAACTTTAATTTTCACTTTGTACATAAATTTTTTGGATATGAATGTGCTTTCCATCGACTTCTACACAGTTTGGAAAACGTGTCACCTCTCAGAACTTTTGTGCAAAGTCCTTCTATTGTTCTGTAGATGGATGTGGGATAAATTCTTCACGCAGCAAATCCCACAGGGCCTGGCAAGTATCCTGGACAATGTAGGAGATGGTTGACTTGCCAAGACGGAACTGGAAGTGCGTGGAGGAGAAGCTCTCACCTGCTGCCAGATACCTTGAAATGAAAAAAAGAAAAATAATTAGAAATATGTGTATATAAATAGTGGAAATACAGTGTTGATACTCACCGAAGGGTCACTATCAAGTGGTCTACTGGTGTTATGCTTCTCCGCAAGTGTGTTTCCTGCCTCTGGAATCTGGTTGACAGCCATTAAAGAAGTTCATCAAAGGTGGGAATAGACGTATGCAGGTAATCGTAGAACTTTTCTGGATGTTGTCGCAGTGATCTTGTCATGCGGGCAGATGTAATGGGATGAAGCCAGAAGCGTCGCGTTCACCGTTGTCTCTGCCTGGCAATTCGTCTCCACTTCACCCTCAGCCGGATCACCTCTAGGTCAAAGAAAACAGATGGAGGAATCGTTTTCAAAAATGACAGCAGAAGCACAAGTAAAACTGGAACACTGAAACAATACTCTCCTCTCCAAAACTTGGCTCCAGACTGAATTGTGAGCTCTTCTTCCTGCTTTTATATTTTCTCTGTCGTCATTAGGTGTTATAGCAACAGACAGAAAATTAACAGATAAAAACGGACACAAAGAGTCACAAACTGATGGTTTTCTGTCCGTTTTTCATGTATTTTTAACAGATCTGTTTAACGGATCCGTTCAAAAAAATGGACACATAGGTATCAGTTACTGTCTGTTTGAGTCCGTTATTGTAGGTGTCAGTTTTGGTTTTTTTTATGGACACTTTCCTAACGGAATCCAAATGGTAGTGTGAACCCTTCCTTACAGACCACACTGTGTAGGCTTATTGCACTGTGATAGATCAACACATCACAGATTTTATCATAAACTGTACTTATAATATTGCGTAAAATGTTATACCATTCTTTACATGGAAAGTTAGTGATCATGATATAAACATTATTTTCAAGGAAATCAGCATTCATGGCTCTTTCTCGACATAATTTTTCCTTATGACCTTATTTTTTAACCTAAAAGGGAGAACATCAATAAAGATAAACAGAGCATTAACACATGTAAAATTTGCTACTTGTTCCACTTTCCTTAGTTCAATGAGAAAGTATATGGAAGAATTTCTTTAAAACATCTTTATAAATCATTCATGTGTTGGTTGATGTATAACATATCTACAATATGTGCCTTTTACATTTATCTTTCATGTAAGTCACAACCAGAGCATGAATCCTGCCTTTCTGCTTTGATTTATTGCATCATGAAATTAGCATTAGTGGTAAACAATGATGTCTGCACTTCTCTTACACATGCATTATAAAGTCGGGCAGCTTCTTAAGCTGCTTTAAATTAATGACATTTAATAAACATAGCAATATATTAAAGGCCTAAGCTTTTTGCATAGGTTATAGGTTTTGCTACAATATATCATTGGACTATAAATATTCAGTTCAACTGAATAATAAAGTGATGGTAACTAAATGCTATTTTTTAAAGACATTTGCAATTTTGTTCCTTAAATAGATCCTCTTCTCAAGTAAACTACACGCATACTGAATATCGTATTTATTTCAGCTTGATACAGATAGAATATTTTATTGTGAAAGTCGTTTATGTTATAAGTAAAGAAGAGATTAATGATTAGCCAAGTGGAAAATTCAAAGTCTGAGAATCGATTAAAAAATCATTAGCCATTCTTAGATATGGACAAATTAAAGGGGTTGTCCGGGATAAACTGATCTTTCTAATATAAGCTAATGCTTACCTTTTAAGGGGATTCTATCATTAAAAAATGTATTTAAACTAAAAGCACGTAGGAATAGCCTTTAGAAAGGCTATTCCATCTCTTAGCTTTATTTTGCAGGTCTGCGCCACCGTTTTTGAATTTTTCATTCCTTCTTCATTATGCTAATTGTGCTCAGAAAGCACAGGGGGCATTCCCCCTGAGCTCAAAGCACAGCCTTGTCACAGCTTCCAGCACCGTCTCTCTCTTCTCATCCTGACGCATGTCCTCCTCTTCAGCGCCGCCTCTCTCTTCTTATGCTGATGCATGTCCTCCTCTTAACGTCAGGAGCCGCCGAGCATGCGTCTTCGGGATCCAAATCCCGCTCATGTTCAGTCGGCTATGCCACTTCGGGTTGGACAGAGCCAACTATGCATGTTCCGTCGGCCATTTTGATGTGGTCTCTTACACAAGCGTACTCCCACATAGACGTTGTATGCTCACGTCAGGATGAGAAGAGAGAGGCGACGCTGGAAACTGTGATGAGGCTGTGCTTTCTGAGCACAATTAGCATAATGAAGAAAGAACGAAAAATTGAAAAACGGTGCGCGGACCCGTAAAATAAAGGTAAGAGATGAATAGCCTTTCTAAAGGCTATTCCTACGTGCTTTTAGTTTAAATATGTTTTTTTAATGATAGAATCCCTTTAAATGACTTAGGTTACCAAAAATCTATATTTACCTAGATCGCCGGGGTGGTCATGTGAAGGGGGGAAACTGAATGTCACCTATACTAACCCTCCCTCCACCCCATCATACTTATCTGTCTTCCTGTCTGGACCTTCTGGGCATGGGACATCACTTCTTCTGGGCCTACGCCTGTATAATAGAGCCAGAGTGCCGGCATGCCCACAATAAGTGATGTCCCGTACAAAGAAGGTTCGGATGGGAAGGCAAGTAAGTATGATGGGGTAGGAGGGGTTGACTTAGTTAAGAAGGGCTAGTAGTGGACTTGGTAGCTAGGGAAACAGGGAGGGAGTGTGAGTGAGAAAGGGAGGGGGTGGGAGTGAGAGAGGGAATTGGTGTGAGTCAGCTCTGAGTGGCCCAAGACATCATGGTAGTTGTCCATGTAAACACATGCAGAAGATGCCTGGAACTCACAGAGAAACCCAGAAATCACTCAAAACACTGCTAAAGGTATGTGGTTGCACTTATTAACCTATTAATAGCACTAACAGACCTTTTTTGAAAAATGTTTTTTTTTGTTGCCCAGAAAATCCCTTTAAATTGCACACCTTGAAGATGACAAAGTCAGCTGTGATTTGCCTTTTTCTAGCTTTCTAACTTACAAGCACTTGCAAATTGACTTAGCTATCTCTAATTCTAGAAACATTTATTTAAACTAGTGTTCTGCCTTCATAGGCAAATTTGTTTATATTATGTGGTAACATCACTATCTACTGGTCATTTACTGTATCCTCTTTTCCAGTTCTAGCCCTATGCATTATGGGTAGTTCCCTGTTTTCTACTTCCTTCCTGTTCAGTGTAGTAGACATTTTTACATGCTGTCCCAGTGTGAGGAGGTCACACTCTATGCCATTTTTGTACCTTGTGTTCACTATCTCAAGCCTGTTTCAAGCATAGTCAGTAAGAGTGTTATATTCATGTCACTATGACTTGTTTATTGTGTGTTTGCTACATTACATAGCTCTGAATCAGCTTGTATCATTGCCTCATGTTATGCTACACTTGAGATTATCGGTATTCTATAAACTGTACAGATCTTATTCTAAGTGAAATTATTTCTTATAGTTTCACCTTTCATATCAACTTCCAATAAAGAGAAGGTTTATAACTTTACAGCCTATTTTTTGACACAGCGACAGGAGGTTTAGCTACAGTCATGGCCAAAAGTTTTGAGAATGACACAAATATTATATTTTCACATGATCTGCTGCCCTCTGGTTTTTATGTGTGTTTGTCAGATGTTTTTATCACATACAGAAATATAATTGCATTCATATTATGAGTAACAGAAGCTTATATTGACAGTTAGAATGAGTTAATGCAGCAAGTCAATATTTGCAGTGTTGACCCTTCTTCTTCAGGACCTCTGCAATTCTCCCTGGCATGCTCTCAATCAACTTCTGGACCAAATCCTGACTGATAGCAGTCCATTCTTGCAGAATCAATGCTTTAATTTTGTCTGAATTTGTTGGTTTTTGTTTGTCCACCCGTCTCTTGATGATTGACCACAAGTTCTCAATGGGATTAAGATCTGGGGAGTTTCCAGGCCATGGACCCAAAATCTCTATGTTTTGTTCCCTGAGCCATTTAGTTATCACCTTTGCTTTATGGCAAGGTGCTCCATCATGCTGGAAAAGGCATTGTTGAGCGCCAAACTGCTCTTGGACGGTTGGGAGAAGTTGCTCTTGGAGGACATTCTGGTACCATTCTTTATTCATGGCTGTGTTTTTAGGCAAGACTGTGAGAGAGCCGATTCCCTTGGCTGAGAAGCAACCCCACACATGAATGGTTTCAGGATGCTTTACAGTTGGCATGAGACAAGACTGGTGGTAGCGCTCACCTCTTCTCCGAATAAGCTGTTTTCCAGATGTTCCAAACAATCGAAAAGGGGATTCATCAGAGAAAATGACTTTACCCCAGTCCTCAGCAGTCCACTCCCTGTACCTTTTGCAGAATATCAGTCTGTCCCTGATGTTTTTTCTGGAGAGAAGTGGCTTCTTTGCTGCCCTCCTTGACTCCAGGCCTTGCTCCAAGAGTCTCCGCCTCACAGTGCGTGCAGATGCACTCACACCTGCCTGCTGCCATTCCTCAGCAAGCTCTGCACTGCTGGTAGCCCGATCCCGCAGCTTAAACACTTTTAAGAGACGGTCCTGCCGCTTGCTGGTCTTTCTTGGGCGCCCTGGAGCCTTTTTGGCACCAATGGAACCTCTCTCCTTGAAGTTCTTGATGATGCAATAGATTGTTGACTGAGGTGCAATCTTTCTAGCTGCAATACTCTTCCCAGTTAGGCCATTTTTGTGCAGTGCAATGATGACTGCACGTGTTTCTTTAGAGATAACCATGGTTAACAGAAGAGAAACAATGATGGCAAGCACCAGCCTCCTTTTAAAGTGTCCAGTTGTGTCATTCTTACTTAATCATGACAGATTGATCTCCAGCCCTGTCCTCATCAACACCCACACCTGTGTTAATGGAGCAATCACTGAAACGATGTTAGGTGGTCCTTTCAAGGTAGGGCTGCAATGATATTGAAATGTGTTTTGGGGGATAAAGTTCATTTTCTAGGCAAATATTGACTTTGCAACTAATTGCTATTAAGCTGATCACTCTTTATAACATTCTGGAGTATATGCAAATTGCCATTAGAAAAACTGAAGCAGTAGACTTTGTAAAAATTAATATTTGTATCATTCTCAAAACTTTTGGCCATGACTGTACATGTCAGACTACACACTGTGCTAATGTGTATGAGGACTGTATAACTAAGAAATCATTTTAAGAAGGAGTGATTTATGAAATTGAGTGTCAGCCATAGCATCAACTTAAAGGTAACCTTACTAGTATCACTAAATGCTATTCTAATATGATCTGCTCCAGGCCCATGCTTATACATACAGTCAGAGGTGTAGCTAGGGGTTCAGCACAGGGGGGGCGAACATGTCTAAGTGGGCCCCCAACTTAGGTACACCGATATTATCACTATACAGTGACCGTATATATATACAGTGGTATATATCGGATCTACACAGGGCTCTGCAGACGATTTAGGCAAATACAGGGCAGTATCATTTAGTGACTTACCGGTGACGACTCTGACTAATCGTTCACATTCCCCATCTCTTTCATCTGGACCGCCATGGCCACTTCTTTCAGTCTCTGTAAAGTTTGCAACACAGACATCTTTGGCTCCTCATTTTTCCAGACACCTGACCCACATTGTCCTCACCTGCACCCCCATCCTGCTGCTACCCCAATTATAAAATATATGATATAACCCCCCATAATGAATAAACCCCAAGTGCATATTTAAATTAATAACTTCCCTATGTACCCCCTTTAAATAGTGCCCCTTATTAATAATGCCCCAGGTGTTTCCTAATTAAAAAGTAAACAAAAGGTAAAATTAATTAGTGGGGTTCCAATAATTGGGACCCCCAGGATCAGCCGTTTGAATGAACCGTGGTACCTGTGTAAGTGCCGTGACCCCTTCTCTGTTTACATAGTGTCATTCTTTTCATAGCGGACATGTCATGTAACTACAACCTCATCCTATACACATCTATGTGACAAGGCTGGAATTACATCACACGGTCACTATAAACAGACAGCGTGTGATATAAACAGGCGCCATAGCGCCTTCTTACAGCTGATCAGTGGGGAATCACTTATCTCTTATTGATGATTTATTCTGAGGATAGATCATCAATAAAAATGAGCTGGAAAACTCTTTAAACCTAAGGCCACACATGGCGTCCTGCAGCAAAAAAGCGCTGTTCTTCCTTCTGCACTTTGCACAGAGAGTTTGCAGAGGTTTCCTCTGCGGACTTTCTGCTTCAATTATATCTATAGGGAAACTGGGAGCATTTCCATAGGAATGCTGCAATTTCCAAAACCACAACTGTTTTGGAAATCGCAGCGTGTCCACTGCGCATATTTTACCACAAAGTGGGGATGGGATGGGGCCCCACGTGGCAAAAATGCCACGGGGAAAAAAATGTGGCATTTTACAGTTCCTGCAAAGTGGATGGGATTCTAGCAAATCCCATCCACACATTGTAGAAAAATGCGTGCAGCGGACACTCTGCGATTTCCAAATCCGTTGCGGTTTTGGAAATCGCAGCATGTCAATTATACCTACGGAAACGCTGGCGGTTTCCCTTTAGTTATAATGGAAGCAGAAAGTCCGCAGAGGAAAACTCTGTGGACCTTCTGTGAAAAGCGCTGTGGGAAAAACCACAATGTTACTGCCGCGGTTTTTTCTGCAGCACTTTTTTGCTGCAGCCCGCTACATGGGGCTTTAGTCTTAATAAAGCCCATGTGTCACTTTAATTAAGTTAACTGCCCCCTCATATTATGCCCCTGATTCCCCCTGACATAAATACTGCACCCCTAATGCCTCATATCGATGACCACCCCCTTATGTTCATAATGACCCCTAATATAAATAACCTACCCCCTTGTACCCCGTAATAACCCTTATATAAATGACCCCCCTTATGTTCATAATGCCCCCACCCTTATAGTTACACTGGAAGTCAGCGTCTCAGCGTAGGAGGCGTGATGTTGTGACGTCATCGCGCCACCTATGCCCATGATTGCGTTCTCGTTGTCATGTAAACCGCAGGCCTCATGTGGCTTGCGGTTTACAAGACAGCAAGTTGCAAGAAGCGTTTTAACTAGATCGGTGTCTGCAGACACCGATCTAGTTAAAAGTAAAAGGTGTATTAATGGCGGCCCCGGGGTGGGCCCTAAAATGTCAGTGGGCCCGGGGCGGCTGCCCTCTGCCCCACCCGCTAGCTACGCCTCTGCATACAGTATATGCCCTCTCTAACATATTCTCTTGAAATTCTTAAATATTTGTATCACAGTTTAAACTGTTTTTCTTAACACAACACATTTTCCAGGTGAGTTATCACAAAGTCATAATGTCAGGAATCTTAGTTTAGCTGCTCTTGTTTTAAGATTATTGTGCCAACCTGTGAAGCTTCTGCAGTTTTCAGGGCTCTCCCATGTTTATCCAGTTATCAGCTGAGGATGGATATATAAACTGTGTTCCTTCTCAACCAGACATCTGCTATTTGGTTGTACTTGACTGAGGCTCCCATACTGTGATTGTTTCTGCTGAAGTGTTCGAATATTTACAGGTGCATCTCAATAAATTAGAATATTTTTGAAACGTTCATTCATTTCAGTAATTCAGTAATACAATTCATAATCAGCGTCTTCCATGATTGTATGTCCTACTGAACCAGACTGAGGGACCATTTAAAGGCTTAGGAAACCTTGGTAGGTGACACACTGAATTTACAATAGTAAACTTTTTTACAATATTCTAACTCTCTTAGATTTGGGTTTTCATTACCTGTAGTCCATAATCAACATTTACAGAAATAAAACACTTGAAATATAACACTCTGTTTGTAAAGAATCTAGAAAATATAGGAGGTCACTTTTATAATTTAATTACTGAAATAAATAAACATTTCAAAGATATTCTAATTTATTGAGATGCATCTGTACCTTTGGCTTGTTGCTGGATATCTATTTGGCTCTGACGTTACCTGTCGCACTGACTTTTGGCTTGGAAACATTCACTTTTCTGGTTTATTCTCCTGGTTTTGATCTGCCTTGTGTGTTTTTGTGGGTTCTGGTTATACTTCAGTTTGTGAAGTATTTATTTCTTATGCCAGGTTATGTGGTGATATTTAGGCTTCAAATTGAGCAAAAGTCCATCTGGCTTTGTGGCTGCCACTGGTGAAGACATTTGGGTGCCCGGGATCTATCTCTCAGCGTTGTGTGAGATTTAGTCTGAAGCCTCACGCTGCGAAAATGCAGCGGCAAAAAATGCTGCATTTTACAGTACCTGCAAAGTGAATGAGATTCTTGCTAATCCCATCCACACATTACAGAAAAATCATCCCATTTGATCTAATTTTTGAGGTTTTGTATGGCTAAAAAACGTTGCTTTCAGTTTGGATTTTATGCCCCTCCCACGCGCCACAGATTGCAGCTAGGTATTTGAAAATTTGATCACAAGCAGCACTTGCTGCTTCCTTGATTTGCATAATCTTTCAGCATATACTTCTTCATGTTGCAATTTCAATGTTGTGGTGTGTAGTTGTAGACTGCAACAAAACCGTTGTAGACAGTGTGGCAAACTATGATCTAGTGGACTTGGCAATGGCCCCAGTCTTCAGTTATTTTCTAAAACTCTGGTACTGACATTTTGTCTGGTCATGTATGAACTTCCACACATAAAAGAGGTACAGGTGTGCCTATCTTTACAGAGATTTCCTGACTAAACTCTCCTGTGGCTTGACATAACCTGATGTATAACGTCAGGTGTATTTTTTTTTTTTTTTCAAGCTCATAATGGAAAGACCAGGTGAAAAAGCACCAGTTATTTCTCTATGGCCACCCGTTTGTTGGACTTTGCTTCTTAGGTTATGCACACATCTCCATCAGGATTTCCATTTTTCTGTTCTGTTTCTATAAGAGCAGAAAAGATCCAGATGGGATGGATCTAACATATGTCAGATTCAGATCTATCCCGATGGAACCCATTGATGATAATGGGGTCCTCCTGTATCCATTATAATGTCTGTCATTTTGGCAGATGGATGCATGCAGGACTTTTTTCTCTTTTTTCTTAACCCCTTCCTGCTCCACACTGTACTATTATGTCACGCTGAGCATGTAGTTAACACTCAGAGTTGTGTCTGCAGCATTACTTCCAGCACTCGGCTGTTTTACACAGCATAGGCCCGGGACTAGCCGCCGGAGTCGGAAGATACTCAGACTCTGGCAGATTAACCCCCCAGATACTGTGATCAACAGTGATCATGGCACTCAGGGGCAAGATCAACCTCCACCACCCCTCGGAAGCAGCTCTTCTGTGATTGGTTCATTTGAATCTAGCACCAAAACAAGTGCTTTTGCACCAAATTTGAAAGCTCAAAGAGCAGATTCATAGTGGGGCCACCATTGCCACCAATGCATTTATTACCATGACATCATTGTGCAGATCAGGACTAAAACCACAAATCATCCAAATCCAGGTAGGTATGGAATGTGGAAAAGAACCGCGCTTACTCAGGACTCTTCAGAACAATCCTTTATTGAACCACCACACATAACGCGTTTCGGAGCGACAGCTTGCTCCTTTTTCAAGTGTACAAATTGGTATATATATTGTACACTTGAATTGATTTGTGGTTTTGATCCTGATCTGCATTGTGATGTACACGTCCTTGTGACGGAATTCCAGCGGCTGCCCATTCCGGATGTCTACCTCTGATGTCTACATACTTATAATTCTGCACTACAGGGAGTTGTGACTTTTTCGCAACCCCATAAGGTGAGCAGTATACTTTATCAATACATACGTTCTACCTAACTGATGATATTACACTATTGGTTGCGCGGGGGTGACTTTTTTTTTGTTTCTTTGCCTAGTACATGACATCATTGTGTCACAATAGAGTGGTAAATAATATGGGGGCCACAACCACTAATAGCAGTGGCAGCTACAGTATGATATTGTTCAGTAATTCATACCATTTCCACCTATGTTTTTTTTTAATGGTAGACAGTAGGGAATGGGCAGTAGGGGAGGCAGAGGCAGGTTGTTAGGGTCTTGCCAGATGTAGCAATACCCTACACCACTGCAGCAGTCTGGGAGGAAGGACAGAGACAAGTGAGCCCTAATCTCACCCCAGCCAATGTCCCTTCCTATTGCCTCAGTTACCCTAAACAGTAAAAGGACAACCTGAAGACGAGCCTGATACTGAGTAAGTGACAACACTGAACAAAGACAGAACAAACGACACAAAGGGAGGTCAGGAAGCCAAGGGTTCAGTAACATACGAGCAATGCAGTACAGAATCAAAATCCAAGAGAATAGTCACAAGGCAATCCAAAGGTCAGAGAATCAGGTAACAAAGTAACAAGGGATATAACAAAGAGAGCAGGCAAAGACAGTGCAATAACCGGCGACCATATGAGGGCTGACAACCTGTTTATAGAAAGTCTGGGCAAGCCCCAGACTGGATTGGTAGACAGGCTGTCAATCACACAGGCAAGGCTGAGATTAACTATATGCGGTCCAGAGAGAAATGCTCAGAACACAAGTGTGGCTGGAAATCCATTACATTGTCTAGGACAGTGTTCAGACTGAGCTTCAAAAGACCTACGCAAGGAACCAAACTGAACCCGCCTCCTTCGCCGCAGTGTGCGAGCGGAGGGTGGTGCAGAGACCCGAACAGGCAGAGATGTTACACAGGTGCTGCAGATCCTGCTAAGGCATTCTCTAAAATGCCCTAGGAACAGATTAAGTCTGAATTCAGAAAGTAAATGGCTATTTATCTGACACTATCTTGGAATGTGGAATCTAATGCATCTCCAATGTTTTCACCAGAGCGCGCTGCAAAGCAGGAAGGACTTGGCCGCTTAGGATCCATTTATATGCACATAAAAAATCAGGCTAATTATACATAATAACAGAAAATGGTGGAACCACTTAACAAACCCTATTACATAAACAAATCCTACACATGTAAAGTTTGTAAAATATATAATTTATTACAGTGCAAGAAAATAAAATAAAATTACTGACAAAATACAATACAAAGACAGGGGGACCTCTAGCATCCACATAAATTGTTTAGCAACACATGGTAGTAGATATTGTAATAAATAATCAAAGACAATGAGGTATATAATGTGGGTTATATCTGTGCAAGTGTATATCAAGGTGCAAAAAAGCATATAGGTACATAGGTATATGGCAAGGCACAAATAGGCATATAGGTAAGTATAATAATATACTGTAAAGTGTCAAAAACGCCACAATGAGATGACTAACCTAAGCCTGAGAGAAATAGTGAAGACAAGACCCAAACTATAGTGTGATAATAATTGCACTAACCCATGCAAAATAAAAACCTCATGAAGATAAATGTCAGATAGCAGAAACTACATACCACGATGCAAACGCGCCCCAACGCGTGTTTCACTCTTAGCAGGCTTCGTCAAGGGGTTGGACTGAATTGTATCATGCTTTCTTATACTGTATATCTCAAATACTGCCCCACGTATGACGCCGGAAGATTGAGTAATATAAAACGTGTCTTACTTTATAAACCTATATCGTAAAGTCAGACACCATGTGTGACACATGGTCAAACAATACATTCCGGTTGCGCATAAAGAAAAACCGCCCATGGACTGACAAAACCACTTGAATGAATAACATCGGTGGAACAAACAATCCAAAGTGCATGCGAGAGAAACACCAGAACCAGCGCAGCACCAAGCAACTGGAATTCATATTACAGTGAGCATGCGTGAAAAAGACAAAAAAAACATGAGAACTCATGTGGCTTCACGTAACTTACAGCCCCACTAGCGCAAAAGAGTCAAAAGCCTGATAGTATCAGAGGCTTGCGCAAGAAAGCAAGGGGGCATGGATATCAAAAACAACCATTGGAATCACGGACGTTGCCCAAACATAGTCACTTTAGGATATAAAGATATAAGGGAAACCACCAAAGCTTACCAAAATTTGAGGTCATATTACAAATAATGAAAGACCCAAAATGAAAAATTATATATATTACCCCCAGATAACAAAAAGAGATTAGCAATTTACTAAAGACTGTATCTAAAAATTAATAACCGCCACAACAGAGATATATGTAATCATCTAGAATCTTTTGTAATGCGAAAAGGATAAATTCAAAAAGTGCTGAGCAATTCTAAAACACAATAAAAAGTACATAATTGTAAAAAAATCCCAATAATTCATATCGTCATACATGAAACCTGGCATAAATCAAATTATATATCAATAAGTGAACAAACATAAAATGTATAATATTACTGTATATGCAGTGAAAACAAACATATATTCAATATGACAACAAAATGATAAACGTGCTGATAAAGTGCCAGAGCACAGTGAGGGTGACAAAAAAAAAAATAAATTAAGAATGCATGAACCAATAAAATTACAAAAGAATTACAAATAAATGACATGCTTAAAGTGCAAAATACATGAAGTCAATAAAATACAAACAAGTCTGAAATACAGTACAGACCAAAAGTTTGGACACACCTTCTCATTCCAAGAGTTTTCTGTATTTTCATGACTATAAAAATTGTAGATTCACACTGAAGGCATCAAAACTATGAATTAACACATGTGGAATTATATACTTAACAAAAAAGTGTGAAACAACTGAAAATATGTCTTATATTCTAGGGTCTTCAAAGTAGCCACCTTTTGCTTTGATTACTGCTTTGCACACTCTTGGCATTCTCTTGATGAGCTTCAAGAGGTAGTCACCTGAAATGGTTTTCACTTCACAGGTGTGCCCTGTCAGGTTTAATAAGTGGGATTTCTTGCCTTATAAATGGGGTTGGGACCATCAGTTGTGTTGTTCAGAAGTCAAGTGGATACACAGCTGATAGTCCTACTGAATGGAGTGTTAGAATTTGTATTATGGCAAGAAAAAAGCAGCTAAGTAAAGAAAAACGAGTGACGATCATTATTTTAAGAAATGAAGGTCAGTCAATCCGAAAAATTGGGAAAACTTTGAAAGTGTCCCCAAGTGCAGTGGCCAAAACCATCAAGCGCTACAAAGAAACTGGCTCACATGAGGACCGCCCCAGGAAAGGAAGACCAAGAGTCACCTCTGCTGCGGAGGATAAGTTCATCCGAGTCACCAGCCTCAGAAATCGCAGGTTAACAGCAGCTCAGATTAGCGACCAGGTCAATGCCACACAGAGTTCTAGCAGCAGACACATCTCTACAACAACTGTTAAGAGGATACTGTGTGCAGCAGGCCTTCATGGTAAAATAGCTGCTAGGAAACCACTGCTAAGGACAGGCAACAAGCAGAAGAGACTTGTTTGGGCTAAAGAACACAAGGAATGGACATTAGACCTCTGGAAATCTGTGCTTTGGTCTGATGAGTCCAAATTTGAGATCTTTGGTTCCAACCACCGTGTCTTTGTGCGACGCAGAAAAGGTGATCGAATGGACTCTACATGCCTGGTTCCCACCGTGAAGCATGGAGGAGGAGGTGTGATGGTGTGGGGGTGCTTTGCTGGTGACACTGTTGGGGATTTATTCAAAATTGAAGGAATACTGAACCAGCATGGTTACCACAGCATCTTGCAGCGGCATGCTATTCCATCCGGTTTGCGTTTAGTTGGACCATCATTTATTTTTCAACAGGACAATGACCCCAAATACACCTCCAGACTGTGTAAGGGCTATTTGACCAAGAAGGAGAGTGATGGGGTGCTACGCCAGATGACTTGGCCTCCACAGTCACCAGACCTGAACCCAATCAAGATGGTTTGGGGTGAGCTGGACCACAGAGTGAAGGCAAAAGGGCCAACAAGTGCTAAGCATCTCTGGGAACTCCTTCAAGACTGTTGGAAGACCATTTCAGGTGACTACCTCTTGAAGCTCATCAAGAGAATGCCAAGAGTGTGCAAAGCAGTAATCAAAGCAAAAGGTGGCTACTTTGAAGAACCTAGAATATAAGACATATTTTCAGTTGTTTCACACTTTTTTGTTACGTATATAATTCCACATGTGTTAATTCATAGTTTTGATGCCTTCAGTGTGAATCTACAATTTTTATAGTCATGAAAATACAGAAAACTCTTGGAATGAGAAGGTGTGTTCAAACTTTTGGTCTGTACTGTACATATAAAGCGGACACAGGATGTCGCAACAAATGTATTGTCGACAAGAGAAAAACAGCTGATGTAATATTTCAATGAAGGTTTTATTTCTGGACACATCATGAATTATACTGGCAAAAATGGGATGGAGATTGGTACAACATTGTGAATGCTAAATACAAAGACAAGACAAAAAGAAGACATAAAATTAAAAATAACTACATATTTAAATATAAGACCAGACCAAAAAGGATATTATAGATGAAACTACAGCAACAGAATATAACCAATGGGAAAAAAATAAATAAATAAAGGAATTAATTAATAAAATAATGTCATTATATATTACATTTCCTAAGACCAAAATACACTGAACAAAATCAAAGAAAAGGGTCAAAGCTTATATTCTTATTCAAACCTTCAGGTTGAATGGTGTTAAGTAAAAAGATCCATCTGCTTTCTTTTTGAGATAGATGCACTTTCCAATTCCTGGATCTTGGGCTGGTTGGCTCCTGGTTAATTGCCTGAACTCTGAAATCTGAGGGATCTGAATTATGGAAAAGTTTAAAAAATTTTGGTATGGTTTTCGAAGACTTGTTCACGAACACATCTTCTCAATTCCCAGGTTGTGAGACCTATGTAGATGAGATTACATGGACACATAGCAAAGTATATCACGACAGAGGATTGGCAATTTAAAGGGGTATTCCCATGAACAGAATCATATTTATATTTGTAGATAATACAAAGTTAAAGATTTTTGCAAATATAAGTAGCTAAAAATTCTGCAGAGTTTTAAAGATTTTCTCTAACAATCTTAGTGGTGATATCTGTTGTCTTGATCGGTTGCCAATGGATACGACCACGTATGCAGAAACTTTCTATGGTTTGGAACTTGTCAGGAACCCAGCCATGATTTTCTTATTGTAGCTAGTTTATCAGGCAGGGACACTACATGTATCAGAAGATATCCTGGCCACAATAAGGAAATCATGGATGACTTTCTGACCTTAGAAAGATCCTGCATTCATGGTCGTATCCACTGGCAACCAATCAAGACAACAGCTCGTGACCACAAGATATTTAGAGAAAATCATTAAAACTTTGCAAAATGTTTAATTACTTACAGAGGGTACGGAAAGTATTCAGAACCCTTTAAATTTTTCACTCTTTGTTTCATTGCAGCCATTTGCTAAAAGCAAAAAAAGTTAATTTTATTTCTCATTAATGTACACTCAGCACCCCATCTTGACAGGAAAAAAAAAACAGAAATGTAGATATTTTTGCTAATTTATTAATAAAGAAAAACTGAAATATCACATGGTCATAATTATTCAGACCCTTTGCTCAGTATTAAGTAGGAGCACCCTTTTGAGCTAGTATAGCCATGAGTCTTCTTGGGAATGATGCAACAAGTTTTTCACATCTGGATTTGGGGTTCCTCTGCCATTCTTCCTTGCAGATCCTCTCCAGTTCCATCAGGTTGGATAGTGAACGTTGGTGGACAGCCATTTTCAGGTCTCTCCAGAGATGCTCAATTGGGTTGAGGTCAGGGATCTGGCTGGTTCAGTCAAGAATGGTCACAAAGTTGTTCTGAAGCCACTCCTTTGTTATTTTAGCTGTGTGCTTAGGGTCATTGTCTTGTTGGAAGGTGAACCTTCGTCCCAGGATATCTCTGTACTTGGCTGCATTCATCTTTCCTTCAATTGCAACCAGTCGTCCTGTCCCTGCAGCTGAAAAACACCCCCATAGCATGATGCTGCCACCACCATGTTTTACTGTTGGGATTGTATTGGGCAGGTGATGAGCAGTACCTGGTTTTCTCCACACATACCGCTTAGAATTAACGCCAAAAAGTTCAATCTTCGTCTCATCAGAACAAAGAATCTTATTTCTCATAGTCTGGGAGTCCTTCATGTGTTTTTTGGCATACTCTATGCGGGCTATTAGTGGAGGGCTGCAGTAATAGTTGACTTTGTGGAACATTCTCCCATCTCCCTACTGCATCTCTGGAGCTCAGCCACAGTGATCTTTGGGTTCTTCTTTTCCTCTCTCACCAAGGCTCTTCTCCCACAATTGCTCAGTTTGGCTGGATGGCCAGATCTAGGAAGAGTTGTGGTCGTCCCAAACTTCTTCCATTTAAGGATTATGGAGGCCACTGCTCTTAGGAATCTTGAGTGCTGTAGAAATTCTTTTGTAATCTTGGCCAGATCTGTGCCTTGCCACAATTCTGTCTCTGAGCTCCTTGGGCAGTTCCTTTGACCTCATGATTCTCATTTGCTCTGACATGCACTGTGAGCTGTGAGGTCTTATATAGACAGGTGTGTGCCTTTCCTAATCAAGTCCAATCAGTTTAATTAAACACAGCTGGACTCCAATGAAGAAGTAGAACCATCTCAAGGAGGATCAGAAGGATATGGAAAACATGTGAGTTAATTATGAGTGTCACAGCAAAGGGTCTGAATACTTATGACCATGTGATATTTCAGTTTTCTTTTTTAATAAATTTGCAAAAATATCTACATTTCTGTTTTTTTCTGTCAAAATGGGGTGCTGAGTGTACATTAATGAGAAATAAAATTAACTTTTTTGCTTTTAGCAAATAGCTGCAATGTAACAAAGAGTGAAAAATTTTAAGGGGTCGGAATACTTTCTGTACCCCCTGTATATTTAAAAAATGTTTAATTTTTAATTGTCTACAAATTTAAAAATGGTTATGGTCATGGGAATACCCCTTTAATGAATGTTGTATATCAAAACATTGGGAATGATTTCCCAATTCCCGAATTCCAAAAATCTGTTGCTGAATCTATGTTGCAGCAGGCTACACATTTTCCGCAAGGGTGACAACCCATTTTTGGGCCTTCTCCTCCAAAGATAAATGTGGTTGGATTCCCCACATACTGACTGCGTACCAGCATGTGTTTTAAGTTCTTAGATCGTCTATATGTAATTGTTGATTGCGCATCTACATAGTTACTGGTAAATGTCCCTCAATATTTGTCGTATTTCAAACCATCTTGAGTGATATGTGGCGATAAACCTCACCTATTTTTTAGTGTCCTATTGTTTAACCTGTGGTTTCAAGATATCCCTTCGATTGGTAGAGACCGCTCTGAGAAATCCTTCTTGTATATATCATTCCTGATAGCCAAATTGTTGGAAACGTTGGCCTAAATCTCGAGCAGATTTTTCAAAAGTTACTTTTGTTGAACAAATTCTCTGCACGTGCAAAAATTGTCAAACCAGAATATTGTGTTTCAATCCCTCTGGTTGAGTTGATTGAAAATATAACAATGAATTTGTTGCAGTTTCTTTCCTGAACAGATCTGATTCAGATTCCATCTGCTGCTACTGAGAGTTTCACATCCAAAAAATCTATTTCTGTTTGGTTCCATTTGAAGGTAAGTCTGATGTTTTTTCCATTTTGATTGAGATGTCACATAAAGGTCTCAAGATCTTTCACGGATCTCTACCAAATCATAAACACATTGTCAATGTATCTTCCCCAAAACTGAGCTTTTTCAATTAAAGGGGAAGATTCAGATTTTTTGCTGAATTTCCAGTTGTGTGGTGCTTTGCTGGTTCTCGTGGGTCCCGTGTTTCTCGTGCATGCGCTTTGGATTGTTTCACAATAGATGAATCTCCTAAAATGTTTTGTAGTTTACCTTCACATAAGAATAATTTAGGAAACACATCAGTCAAGAGATTGTATTTTTATCCCTTTGGAAGAAACATTATGCATGATTTTTACAATATTATTAATGGTACAGTAGAAGAATAATATATACACTTTGCTAATAACTCTATTAGAAATGCACTGCTTGAAAAAGTTAGTTTTCTTTGTCTCAATACGCTAAACAATGTTTGATCCCACCATGAAATCTCTATTTCCTGTGTGCTTGTTTGTAAAATACTTAGGTAATAGTACTTTTATGAACTTGTGATTCCAATAATTAATATAAGCTAATAGACTGAATCACTTCTGAAACTCTTGTAGACATCTTATTAGAATAAAAGTAGGATTGTAGACAAGATTAGTGGAAGATTGTTTTTAAGGTGTGTTTTGGTGGGGGATAAATGTTGTACTTTTATTTCTTATAGCTATTGCAGCATCCCAGAGTGCTACTGCTTTTATGTGTTTGTCTTGTGTGCCTCTGGGTTTTATGTCTGTAAGTTCTGTTCTGTGTTAAGTGTCGCTGTTTGCAGCTTTCCCTGTTATTTCTTCCCTGCAGTGTTCAAGTCTAGCCTTGATTTAGCCCTGGCCTATCACAGGCCACTGGGCGGGGTTGTGGGAGACCCCGTCTCCACAGTAACCCTTGGTCTGAGAGCAGTTAGTCTAGTGTGAGCCGTGGAAGTGTGAACCGAGAGCAAGGCAGGTGGTTTGGACTCCGCAACCAGAAATGAACGCACACGCGGTAGTTCAAGAAAAGAATATATATTTACTATAAGTTAATAAAGGCTATTTGAAGGTAAAATGACAGGGATAAAGACAAGCAAAATATACACTATAGCATGAACAATTTCAAGGCAAATTCTGCAATGGTTTCTACTTTTACTCTGTCCACTTCTGCAGTATGGACACTGAATGAACAATATACTCAAAACTATCCCTAACTGACCCTGACATCACATTTGGGTGCACCCCCTTTTCCCCAGTGGTCCAGGTGGACCGCTTACAGTCAGTAGAAGCGCGCGGTGGGGCCCAAAGTCGTTCCTTTCTTTTATAGTGAAGCGTCCTCTCCTCACTGTTATCAGGATCTTGGGAGAAATGAAGTCCTCTTTAACAGGGAAACCCAATGAATGCAATGTAATCCAACAGCAGATTCCACTCAGCACACTGACAGTCCTGCCGAATCCATACACTGAGCTGGGTTGTAAGCCGGGGTTTAGCAGGTGCTGTCCAGTACATCAACAGCACTGCGAGTCTCTATCTGTGGTATCCATATACACAGTCACAATGTCAGTCTCACTGATCAGCCACTGAGCACAGTTCCTTTCACGTGGACTCACTAGTCCTGTTGTCTCTTTACACTCTGTTTGTCTCTGGACCAAGATACAGCTTAGCTGTACAGAAAAATCTCCACACCAGTTCAATACAACACTTGCCAAGATGGCTGCTGCTCTCTGTCTCGTCACTTCCTGCTTCTCTGCTCACATTTAGTCTGCAGAACAGACAGGCTGATATAAAAGGGGGGGGGGTCTCACTCCAGCATCATGTCACAATTACAATGGCTGCTGTCTTAAAGGAACAGAATCACAGAAATACATTCAACATTAACAGTTTATACAGACAAATGAAGCTTAGGACAACATTGGCTGTCTCTTACATATTCCCCCCCACTTTAAGATTGGCAGTCCCTGCCTATGACTGTATATCCAGAGGGTTGTACTTTTATGCACAGGGTGGTAGTATACCGATGTATGGCAGGCCAAACAAACTCATCCTGCGCATACCGAACAGGGGGAATACCAGCATTTGGCCTAGTGGTCCGTCTGAGGACCGGTGGTATATTATGGGGTGCTGCAGCTATGGGCTGAGAAGGACCAGCGGATTCCGCACCTGAGGGGGCACAGGCCGGAGATACAGTAGTCACAGGTGGAACATCCCCAGGAGCAGGGATCGGCCAACAATCATCCTCCTCGTCTGAGGCCCATTCCGCACCTCCATTCTCTGACTGTGGGAGCTCATTCACATTGGCAGGCCCATCATGATTTGTCCCTTCAGAATGACACAGGCGCAACATATTTCGGTGAAGTACTCGAACACAATCAGTTCCTTCTTTCTGGACCTGGTACACTGGCCCATTCGCATACTTGCGGCCAACAACACGATACGGCAAAGCCTCCCATCGGCTTTCCAATTTCCCTTGGGGTTTCTTGACACGAACTAGCACCAGGTCGCCTGGTTGCAATGGTGCTTCTTGCACTGGGGTCTTATCAGGATGGGGATGTTCTTGCAGGCGCTGCCGCACCAATCGATGGATCGTCTCAAGTCTCTGCCGGTGCGCCCGCACCCAAGAGGTTGGATCCCTCGGAGGGAACCCATCCACATCATCCAACTGTAATTCTCCTATACTTCGCCCAGACCGCCCAAAGAGAAGTGTATAAGGAGAGTACCCCGTTGTAGAATGGACCTGATTGTTATAGGCCCACACCATTTCAGACAGGAACTGAGGCCACTGTAACTTCTTGTCTTCCTCCAGAGTCCGCAGCATCTGTAGCAGAGTTCTGTTGAATCTTTCACAGGCCCCATTTCCCTGAGGGTGGTATGGAGTCGTGTGCGACTTCTTTATCCCGTAGATACGTTGAACTTCTTTCATTACGTGTCCCTCAAAGCAGGCACCCTGGTCGGAGTGGATGCGTTTAGGGCACCCATATACTCGAATGAAATCTTGGCACAGAGCACGAGCTGCTGACTCAGCTGTCTGGTCCTTGGTGGCGGTTACCACCGCAAATTTGGTGAAGTGATCCACCATTACGAGGCAATACTGGTGTCCGCTATTGGATGGGCCCACCATTAGATAGTCTATCATGACGATTTCTAAAGGTTCCTGGGTCACGATGGTTTGCAGGGGAGCTCTCTGTTCTATTGCCTTATGGATCTCACAAGTTCGACAGCTGCGGCATACTTCTTCGACCATTTGACGAAGACCAGGGCAGTAAATCAGTCGCTGTAACCAACGAAAGGTCTTCTCATGACCAAAATGTCCATTCTTATTATGAGCCTCAACTGCCAACGAGCGAGCCAGTTCACTAGGCACCACAATTTGGTATCGAATGTCGATCTCAGAAGGTAAATAGACCTTTCGGCATAGCACTCCATTTTTCATCTCCAACTTTTCCCACTGACTCAGAACAGATAATATCTCACGTGTCAGTCGTTCTCTTTCCTCTCTACAGGGCTTCTGGCCTTTCTCAACACACTTGATCATCTGTGCCAGCCCCTCATGGGTCTGTTGTATCTGTGCCCATTCCTGTCGTGAGGGACCAAAGAAAGGAGCCATTTCAGTCCCCTCCATCTCAAACTGATTAGCGGCGGCCAAGGCCTGTGAAAATCTGCTGAAGTCGGGCACCTCCACATGCTCCAACTCATGATCCACGTCTACTGTGGGGGTCTGGGCGGTTACCCTAGAAAGCCCGTCAGCATTCTGGTTCTCTGTCTTGGACCGATACTTAATGCGGTAATTGAACTTAGTCATTCGGGCTATCCACCTCTGCTCTAACGCCCCGAGCTTGGCATTTTCCAGGTGAGCTAGTGGGTTGTTGTCAGTCAGTACTAAAACTTCAGCACCGGTCAAATATTCAGAGAATTTCTCGGTCATGGCCCATACCAGTGCCAACAGCTCCAACTTAAATGAACTATAATTCTCGGGGTTTCTTTCAGAATCTCTCAAAGACCGGCTGCCGTACGCTATGACCCTCTCCTGGCCATCCTGAAGCTGGGAAAGCACTGCTCCAAGACCATACAGGCTTGCATCCGTATACAGCTGGAACGGCAAGTGGTAATCAGCATATGCCAAGATTGGGGCTGTTGTCAGTGCATCCTTTAATGCCTGGAAGGCTTGTTCCTGTTCAAGTCCCCACTTCACGGATCGGTTCTTTGGACCACCGGATGTGCCTCGTAGGAGAGCATTAAGTGGTGCTGCTACCTTGGCGAAATCCTTAATAAACCGTCGATAGTAACCGGCTACTCCAAGGAACGCCCTCACTTCTCGCAGGGTAGTCGGTATCGGCCAATCTTGAACAGCCGCTATCTTGTCTCTTGATGGTCTCACCCCTTCTCCTGATACGCGGTGACCCAAGTAATCAATTTCAGATTGGAACAACCGACATTTACTGGGTTTCAATTTGAGCCCATGTTCCCGCAATCTTCGAAATACTTGCCCCAACTGGTGGAGATGGTCTTCAAAGGTCGCAGAATACACTATAATGTCATCCAAGTAGATGAGAGTGAACTCAAAGTTGAAGTCACCGAGACATTTCTCCATCAACCGCTGAAACGTTCCGGGTGCATTTGTCAACCCGAAGGGCATCCGGTTAAATTCGTATAGTCCCATGGGCAAGATGAATGCAGTCTTCTCCTTGTCTTTTGTGGCCATCGGCACCTGCCAATACCCACTAGCCAGATCTAGTGAGGAGAAGTATCGGGCTCTCCCCAGCGCTGAGAGGGACTCCTCAATCCGTGGCAAGGGGTAGGAATCTCGTACGGTGCAAGCGTTTAACTTCCGATAGTCTACGCAAAATCGGATGGACCCATCTTTTTTTCTTACTAACACCACAGGAGCTGCCCAGGGACTCTGGCTTTCTTGGATGATCCCACCCTGTAGCATCTTAGCTAACAGTTCTTTTACTTCCTGATACAACTGTGGAGGAATTTGTCGGTAGCGCTCTCTAATTGGAGGGGTGTCTCCTGTGGGAATCTCATGGTAGATCCCTGTGGTACATCCAAAATCTTCAGCATACCGTGAAAAGGCGGCTCGGTTCTCCCACAACAGTTCATCTACCTTCTGCACCCATTCCAGAGAACATGAACTTGCATCCATCTTCATCTGTTCTCGAATTGCACGGCCATTCCATTCAGAGGTGGGTTCCTCATCTTCTCCCATGGACACAGTTACGGTCCACTCATCCCTTTCAGTCGGCTTCAGCTGCATTGGAGTTACTTTCCTTACTTCCTCCGGCGTCACATAGATGTTAGCCAGCTGCCTCCCTGGGGTCAGGTCCACACTCTGGTCCTGAGTGTTTACACATCGAAGTGGTACTCTTCCATTGCGAACTATTGCCAAGGAACGGGCCACTAGCGGATCAACACCTCCTTCGGCTGCCTGCAGTGGTTCTACCAACACAGCTATGCCCTCTAGTTTCCGACAGGTGCCTACGGGCATAGACACTATTGTCTCCCGACTGGGTGGCAGTGTAACTTTTGTATGCAAAGGAACTGAAATTCGAGCCAGAGGACGCTGCGCATCCGAACTTTTCTGTAAGCCACATGTCCGGATCAGCCGCTGGAAAGCTGTTTGAGTAGGCCGATGGGTGGTGGTTTCTTTCCAATAACCGTGACCTTTCTTTTCAAAGAGGATCTTATCTAATTCTTTTAACACATTCATCCCCAAAATGACAGGGACCTTTACTTCATGTGACTCCTGTACCACCACAATGCCTTTCCTACCTAGATCTTGGCCACATACCCGGACATTCATCCAGGCCACTCCCACGACTGGAACTGGTAACTGGTTAGCTGCGACCACTCGTACGAATGTATGGGGATCATATTTCACATGTTGCTGGAAGTACCGTTCATAACAGTCTCTACTCAAGGTCGTTACTTGGGAACCCGTGTCAATCATCCCGGTAACCGGAATACCCTCCATTTCCACCTGTATAACAGGACTTGCAGCGATCAGGTCATCATTAGGGCATTCTCCCCACATAGTCTCGTTGTCAGTCTCCCCTACTACACGCCCTACAGCAGCAGGGGACTTCAGTTTAACGGCGGTCTCTCATAAGTTTGTCGCTGCTCTGGACATCTAGCAGCAACGTGGCCCATCCGTCCACACTCCCAGCAGCGTATCTCCCGTCGTTCTGGCCATCTGTTTGGGCCCCTTCGGTAAGCCCCTTCGATTTCTCCTGAGCACTGCATTAACTGATTTGGACCCCTTCGGTAGGTCCTATCCTCATCCCTCCAGCGGGGTGGTGGGTGATTCTGATTTTCTGGGTATGGACGGCTCACCCTTTCACCTCCAGTTTTCTGGAAGTCTGCAATTTTCATAGAATGTTCATCACAACGGGTGTGCAAGTGTTCCATTTGCTCTTGCAGTTTCTGCATTACTGTGAGAATTTCTTTAACCGTCCCCTTTTCTACTGTCTCTGAGCCAGAACTAGCCCCCTGTGACAAAGTAACTCCAACTGCGGTCTGGGGCTTCGGGAACATACTATTGGCACGGGAGATGGCCTCTACCTGTACATCATGGAATTTAGCATCAGTCTCTCGTCGTATAAAATCCTGCATAGTCACAGTTAAACTGCCGTCACGTATCCCCAGGACAAACTGGTCACGGAGAGTCCGATCAGGGTTACAGAAGGCTGGCGAGCCCCCTCTTTCCTTCACTTGAATATCTCGGAGCAGTTCTTGTAGGGCATTTGCATATTGGGGAAGGCTTTCATTCTCCTGTTGTACCCTCTGGAAGAACCGAGCCTGCAGAGACCCCAGCAATGCAGTTTCTCCATAAATGGTTTCTAGAATCTGGACTACTTGCTCAAATGTCTGCCTTTGTTCAAATGGCCTCAATATCACCGTGGTCTTAGCATCCCCTTGTAATGTCAATATTGCTAGCTCTACTAGTACTTCTGGTGCGGTCTGGTACATTCGCTGTATCATTCGTATCTGTTCCACCCACATACTCACTGACATATTATTACCATCAAATTTAGCTAACTGACTCATTATAGCCCCTGCTGGCATTCTTCCTCCAGCACCATTCTCCCGAACGGGTGCGTCACCGTCCATTCTGGTAAGCGGATCCTGCCGACTACGCCAATTTGGGAACCGAGAGCAAGGCAGGTGGTTTGGACTCCGCAACCAGAAATGAACGCACACGCGGTAGTTCAAGAAAAGAATATATATTTACTATAAGTTAATAAAGGCTATTTGAAGGTAAAATGACAGGGATAAAGACAAGCAAAATATACACTATAGCATGAACAATTTCAAGGCAAATTCTGCAATGGTTTCTACTTTTACTCTGTCCACTTCTGCAGTATGGACACTGAATGAACAATATACTCAAAACTATCCCTAACTGACCCTGACATCACATTTGGGTGCACCCCCTTTTCCCCAGTGGTCCAGGTGGACCGCTTACAGTCAGTAGAAGCGCGCGGTGGGGCCCAAAGTCGTTCCTTTCTTTTTATAGTGAAGCGTCCTCTCCTCACTGTTATCAGGATCTTGGGAGAAATGAAGTCCTCTTTAACAGGGAAACCCAATGAATGCAATGTAATCCAACAGCAGATTCCACTCAGCACACTGACAGTCCTGCCGAATCCATACACTGAGCTGGGTTGTAAGCCGGGGTTTAGCAGGTGCTGTCCAGTACATCAACAGCACTGCGAGTCTCTATCTGTGGTATCCATATACACAGTCACAATGTCAGTCTCACTGATCAGCCACTGAGCACAGTTCCTTTCACGTGGACTCACTAGTCCTGTTGTCTCTTTACACTCTGTTTGTCTCTGGACCAAGATACAGCTTAGCTGTACAGAAAAATCTCCACACCAGTTCAATACAACACTTGCCAAGATGGCTGCTGCTCTCTGTCTCGTCACTTCCTGCTTCTCTGCTCACATTTAGTCTGCAGAACAGACAGGCTGATATAAAAGGGGGGGGGCCCCCCGCCGCATGTGGCAATAATAATGGGGGGGGGGGGTGTGGAGGGGAAGCATAGAAATATATTTTTTATTATTTGTTTTTTTTTAAAAAGGTTGGGGGGGGGGGGTTTGGTGGGTGTTTTTTGGGGGGGGGGGGGGGGGGGGGGGGGGTGCCCCCCCCCGCGGGGGGGTGGGGGGGCCACGGTTAGCCAACACAGCCCCATTCAGGAGGACTATTTCGGGCCTGGTCTTCGGGTTCCCGTTCCTTGTCGGGCCCCCTGGGGCCAGGGGGGGGGGGGGGGCGCTGTTCTCCGCCCCCCCTCAAGGGGGGGTGGTGGTGTTTTGGGGTGGGTGGCCTCTATAAGGGGGGGTGGGGTGTTCTTGCGGCGGGGTGTCTTGGGGGGTGGTGCTTTTTTTTTGGGGGTGGTCCCCCCGAACAGCGCCGGGGGGGGGGGGGGGGGGGGGTTTGGGGGGGGGGGGGGGGGGGGGGGGGGGGGAGATCTTGCCGCCGTGGGGGGGGGGGGGGGGGGGGGCCCGGGGTGGTGGGGGGGGGGGGGGGGGGGGGGGGGGGGGGCGTTTGGGAGCGTGCTCGGCCTGCTAAGTGGTACAGCATCCGCCACTACTACTCCCATCCTCCGGTCTCATCCGACTGGGTTGCAGCAAGGCGATTTTTGGCGTAGTCGGCAGGATCGTGACTCCCGTGTCCTTATAACATCTTCAGACTACGGTGTCAAGATCCTAACTTCATCTCTACATCGGGTGAGCTGAAAACCTTTATTGGCTGTGTGAGAGACTTTTTCCCTGTGGATTTATACTGAGGACTCTGTGTGCCCGGAGCTGTTTGTTGCTATCTCCCTGGATTATTTTTGCAAAGACTGTGTACTGTTGCAACTGTTTGCGTGTTTAAGCCACTTTAGTGCGAGCCAGAGGATTGCCAGCCGTTACCGGACTGTATACTGTGCTGCGACATCACCGGTGCACGTGAGCCCAGCCCACGAGGTGTTAACTCCAGCCTCAAACGGAGATGCATCATTGAAAAATTCTACAGCTCCGCAGAGGTTAACCGCCAGCCCGGCAAAACCAGCGCTCAGGCGGGAAAGACTGACGTCAGAAGTGCATCAGCCAAGCTCCACCCTCCTGCTTTGAAAAGGACGAATCTACAGGACAGCGTCATCGGAGCCTCCTGGGCACCGCCATCTTGGATGAGACTGTTCCCATAGACTGATCGTTAGAACTCTGTGCTTACTTAAAAAAAAAAAAAAAAGCTTGTCTGCTGTCACCATGTCGGATCAAGACGATCGTGAGTCCGTTAGCCCTGCGGGGTCTCCAATGGCTGCCTCATCGCCTGAGAGTGCTGCATCATCTGTGGCTGTTACATCACCGGTGACTACCCCGATATAAAGGGGAAGCGCACACCCTTAGAGACTTTAGAGACCGCATGCAGGCCATGTTCAACCTGTACCCCCTGTCTGAGGAGCAGAAAGTGGAAATTCTGGTGGGGCAGCTGGAGGGCGCTGCTCAGAGGGAAGTCAAGTCCTGGCCCTCTTCCTACAAGACGTCCCTGGAACAAGTGATGCAGCGGCTTCGTGACATCTTTGAAGTCCGAACTGCGTCCGAGTTGAAGATGCGGTTCTACAGCAGAAAACAACAAGCTGGTGAGTCCCTCCGAGAATTTGCCCTGTCCTTGTAAGAGGCTTTCCAAGCTGTAGCCCAAGTAGATCCTCGAGCTACAGAGAACCCCGACGCTGCCTTGAGAGAACAGTTCATTGAAGGAACTGAGGACGAGGCCTTAAGGAGACAGTTAAGAATTCTCTCTGCTCAACACCCGGCTCTTTCCTTCCTGGACTTTAAGGAACTAGTCATCCCAATACTGGGCCCTGAACAGCAACTGGGGTTCCCAGCTCAGCCTGCCTCACCTGGGAGTGCTCCGGCTATCACCCTGGAGCCTTACTCTCCTAGACGCCGCCATGTTTACCTGTCAGCACCGCAGGCTGTATCAACAACAGGGCCTAGCGATGTGGCGGATCTGAGAGAACAGGTCTCCCTACTGGTCAGAAGTGTGGATGTCCTGACCAAGAAGCTGGAACATCTGCAGACCGGTTCTCAATCAAGGAGTGCACCACCCTCTCCTTCCAAGTCTCCGCCAGAGGCTCCAAGGGGAACTGCCCGGAGAAGACTACCCTTTGCTGCCAGTGAAAAGCCAAAGAGACCCATTTGCAGATACTGCCACAAATATGGACATAGTGAATCCCAATGCTGGCAGTTAAATGGGCTTCCCCTGAGGCCGAGGACCGCCCCTCAGGAGGAAGAACAATAGGTCCAACCAAGTCAAAGCCTTCCCCTAAGTATGTGGGCCCCCGTCCAGAGGTTACCATCCGTATTGACGGGGTGCCACTGACTGCTCTGCTGGACACTGGCTCTCAGGTTACCACCATCCAGAGAGCCACCTTCGATGAGTTTTGGGGAGAGGATCGACTGGTGCACCCCCCGGGAGTCTCCACCCATGGTGCTTGCTAGTAATGGACTGCCGGTACCTATCACTGGGTAATGGACCCCTGACATGCAAGTTGGACGTGTCAAGCTGTATGGACAAGGTGTCCTGGTCACTAACATCTGCGATGATGAAGTTCCCCCTGTGGTGTTGGTCATGAATGTCCTGAAGAGCTGCTATGGAGAAATGCTGGAGGCCCTGCAGAACTCACTACCTACTGCCTCGCCTACCAAGAAGAGGGTGATACAGAAAACCATCCGTATCCTGGCTGCTCAGCAGAAATTTGCCAACAGAGGGGAAGTTTGCAGGGCCCGTGTCCAAGACAGCAGGTCAGTGACTCTTCAACCTGGCACAGAGACTGTGGTGTGGTGTCGGGCACGCATGGGTGTGCAGGGACAGGACTATCTGGCTCTAGTGGAACCTATACCCCTAGAGGCTTATCCCATGCTGTTGGTTGCCCGCTGTCTGTCCAAGATCACTCGAGGAGGAGTGCCAGTTTGCATCATGAACTTAAGCAATCTGCCAGTGGAATTAAAGAAACATTACCCAGTGGCTGTGGTGTCTTATGTGGCTCCAGAGGATGTTATTGAAGTTGCTGCTTCCGCTGCATGTCAGTTCTCACAGAAAGTTGCCTTCAAAGAAGAGAGAGAAACTGACAAAGCTTGGTGGGAGGACTTACATATTGGAGCCCAAGACACCCCAGCTGAACAGATTAAAGGTGTTCTTGCGGTGGTAAAGGACTGTCAGTCAGCCTTCAGCCAACATCCACTGGACTTTGGGCACACCAAATTCATTGAGCATACTATTCCTATGGGTACTCATCCTCCTATCAAGGAGAGGTACAGGCCTATTCCACCAGCTAATTATCAGACTGTCAAGAAGCTGATGGCAGAAATTAAGGACGCTAATGTCATCCGGGAGAGCCACAGCCCCTGGGCTGCGCCACTAGTGCTGGTAAAGAAGAAAGACGGAGGTGTTCGATTTTGTGTGGATTACAGGAAGCTGAATGCTGTCACCCACAAGGATGCCTACCCTTTACCTCATATAGAGGAGTCCCTTACAGCACTGGGAGCCGCAGCCTACTTCTCCACCCTGGACTTGACTAGCGGGTACTGGCAAGTACCCGTAGCTGCTGCTGACTGAGAAAAGACGGCCTTCACGACACCTATGGGCCTCTTTGAGTTCAACAGCATGCCTTTCGGACTCTGTAATGCCCCTGGAACCTTTCAACGCCTCATGGAGCGCTGTCTGGGACACAAGAACTTTGAGACTGTGCTGATGTACCTGGATGACGTCATCATCTTCTCTAAGACATATGAGGAGCACCTACAATATCTTACAGAGGTGTTCCAGATCCTGGCACAGCACGGGTTGAAGGTGAAACCATCCAAGTGCCACCTGTTGCAGACTCAAGTCCGATACCTGGGGCATGTGGTCAGCGCTGAAGGGGTGAGGCCTGATCCTGATAAGATCGCTGCTGTGGAAGATTGGCCCACGCCTACTACCGTGAAGGAGGTCAGGAGCTTCTTGGGGTTTGCCGGATACTACAGGAGGTTCATCCCTAAGTTTGCCCAGATCTCTGAGCCTCTGCAAGAACTGTTGAGAGGGCATCCTAAAGAGGAGCTGAGAAAGAAGATTCCTATTGAGTGGGGAGAGCAACAAGAAACTGCATTTCAGAGACTGAAGCGCTTGCTGACTGAACCACCTGTCTTGGGCTACCCGGATTACAGCTTACCTTTTCGGCTGCACACCGATGCCAGTACCAAGGGCTTAGGTGCCATCCTCTCTCAGGTTCAAGACGGGAAGGAGAGAATCATTGCCTTTGCCAGCCGGTCTCTGAAGGGAGCTGAAAGGAATGACCAGAATTACAGTTCCTTCAAGCTGGAGTTCTTGGCCCTGGTGTGGGCTGTCACCGAAAAGTTCAAAGACTATCTGGCTGCTACTCCCTTTGAAGTTTATACAGACAATAACCCACTAGAACACCTGGCTACCAAATGACTGGGAGCTCTAGAGCAAAGATGGGCGTCACGTCTGGCCAATTACAACTTTGTGGTCAAGTACAAGTCTGGCAAAGCCAACGTCGGGGTGGACGCCTTATCCCGGCTACCAACAGAGACCAGTCCTGGTGAGGATGCGGATGAGTGGGAAGAAATGGAGATGCCAGCTTTCTACGCCCGGTTTGCCAAGCAAGCGGTTCACACCGTCAAAGTTCCAGCTGCACCCACTGCTCCCACACGGCCTCCGGTGAAGTCGACTCCTGGGACAGAATTATGGGCCCAGTTGCAGTCTGAAAGTAAAGTTCTGCATGAGGTACGAGACTTTCTGAACCAGGGTCGGCTGCCAACTGGACTCCGTGGAGTTCGTGCCAATTCGGAGCTGCGCAAGCTGTGGAGACAGAGGAGGAAGCTGTTCCTGAAAGGAGGACTGGTGTGTAGGCGTTCCACTGATCCTGTTTCTGGGACCCGACTCCATCAAATTGTCATCCCTCGATACGATGTGGGCACGGTCCTGGAAGCTTATCATGACAAGTCTGGACACTTCGGAGTTCAGAAGACTGAAGCTACTATCAGAAGTCGGTTCTACTGGGTTGGTCTGAGAGACGACGTCGAGAAGTGGTGCAGAGAGTGCACTGCCTGCACCCTTGCCAGAGGGGAGAAAGCTGATCAGAAGGCTCCACTCCATCCTATTGAGAGCCATTGCCCTCTGGAGATTGTGGCTCTGGACCACCTAAAGGTAGAACCCAGCCGCTCTGGATACACCTACGTGCTGACTATGATTGACCACTACACTAAGTTCACAGTGGCTGTACCCGTACGTGATCTATCGGCTAAGACTACTGCTAAGACCTTCTGGAAGTCTTTCCTTCTTCCCTAAGGATGTCCGGAGAAGATCCTTACAGACCGGGGTTCTGCCTTTGAGTCTCAGCTGTTCCTGGAGCTCTGTGCCCTGTACGACTGCAAGAAGCTGCGTACAACGTCTTACCATCCTCAGGGCAATGGTCTGTGTGAAAAGATGAACCAGACTCTTCTTGGGCTCCTCAGGACTTTGTCACCCTCCAGCCGAGCAGATTGGCCGCTACGGTTACCTGAACTGGTCTACCAGTATAATAACCAGAAGCAGCTGTCCACCGGGTATACTCCCTATTACCTGATGTTCGGGAGACATGGGAAGCTGCCTGTAGATGTTGCCTTGGGAGTGGCTGTCCCTGATGACATCAACCCACTGCCAAAGACCGACTGGGTGAGTGACCATGAGAGACGTCTGGCTGAAGCTCACGAAGTAGTGGAAGCCCGAATGAAAGAGGTTCGGGCCAGACAGGAAACGGATCACAACTTACATGCTCGGGCTACCCCCCCTACAGGTAGGCGCAAAGGTGTGGCTGAAGAACAACCACCGGACCCGCAAGTTGGACTCCAGGTGGGAGACTGAACCCTACACCATCTCTGCACAGCCCTATCCTGATGTCTTCGTAGTGGAGAAAGAAGGAAGGAAACTACAGGTGGTCCACCGAAATCGCTTGAAGGTGTGTTTACAGGTGGACCCTACACCCTCGGTGCTGTATCCTTCCACTGAGGGTAGTTCGGATGAGGAGAACCTCATTACAGTGGCAGAGGACCCTTGCCATGGAATGCCTCCAGAATTCTTCGTCCCTTGCCTGACTTTCCAGCTGCCTGCCAAAGGAGGAGCCCCCAGGTCACCTCCTGGGTCAGAATTGTCTGCTGTGCCTGCTGAGGCAGAAGAACAGATGGACCTGGATGAAGCTGTTCCTGCCAGCCCTGTTCCAGTTAGCCCAGCTGTTGTCCCTGGCGTTTCTGGAGAAATCACCCTGAGAAGATCCCAGAGATCCACGAAAGGGAAACGCTCTGTACGGTTTCTGCAGTGATTTCCTTGGATGCCTACGGAGGTACATAGCTCCAAGTTCTTGTCCCTTTCTACATTTTTGTGCCGAACTTTTGGACACTTCCCCAGTTTGACCAGTGCGGACTTGTGGACACTGCCCCAGTTTTCCCTATTTGTTCACCTGTCCCCATGCTCCAGGATGGACACTACTATACCTGTGCCCTGGAGTCCCTAATCTTCTTGTTGAGGCCCTGGGATCGGACACTACTGCAATTGTGCCTCAGGGACCTTTGTGTTTTTCCTCTTCCTTTATGATGTATATATTTTGCCATGTTTTATTTGTCATGTTGTTTGTCTTGTCTTGACCGCTGCATTGCCTTCCCTAGCCTGGGCAAAGATTCGCCGAGGGCGGCTCAGGTAAAAATAGGGGGGTGTGCAGCATCCCAGAGTGCTACTACTTTTATGTGTTTGTCTTGTGTGCCTCTGGGTTTTATGTCTGTAAGTTCTGTTCTGTGTTAAGTTTCACTGTTTGCAGCTTTCTCTGTTATTTCTTCCCTGCAAGTCTAGCCTTGGTTTAGCCCTGGCCTATCACAGTCCACTGGGCGGGGTTGTGGGAGACCTCGTCTCCACGGTAACCCTTGGTCTGAGAGCAGTTAGTCTAGTGTGAGCCGTGGAAGAGTGAGGGTGTGCAGAGGTTTCCTGCCCCCACAAGCTGCACTGAGGCCAATGGTTAGCCAACACAGCCCCATTCAGGAGGACTATTTCGGGCCTAGTCTTCAGGTTCCAGTTCCTTGTCAGGCCTCCTAGAACCAAGGCTGGGGTTTGGACACTGTACTACGACCCCCATCTGAAAGCTGCTATTAACCCTTTGTTCCAGTTGCCTTAATATAGGGCTGTTTAGTTTACCTGCATCGCTGAATCCTGAGTCGTGCCTGCTTTAACATCAGGGCTCTTCCGACCAACACCACACCGGCTCAGGTAGGAGAGATTCCTCTGCAACTGGAAGTGCCCCAGGGGAAAGAACTACTACCACCACCATCCGGTAGTGCTGCAGGACCCCCCCTTGACCTTGTCCGGCCTTGGAGTGGGATTGGAGCCGTTTGGGAGCGTGCTCGGCCTGCTAAGTGGTACAGCATCCGCCACAACTACTCCCATCCTCCGGTCTCATCCGACTGGGTTGCGGCACTATAGCATAGTGGCATGGCATTTACAAAAAAGATAAAGGAGCTTCAAGGGTTACAATTAGAGATGGGAGAACCGACTTGTACTGAGCCAGATTTGACCCACATATTGCAAATTGTTCATTTTTCTACAAAACTGAACAAATAGAGATTTGTCTCGGGCAAACTAAAATGGCTTCCACATTATATTAGACTAGCAGAAGGACCCGGCTTCGCACGGGTATATTTCATTTTTTTTGTGTAGTGGCCCCATAAGAATTGGCCAGTTTTGCACTTCACATCCAGTATGGCACTCCAGTATAGGCACCGTCTATTTATGGCTGTGTTGTTATGGAAACCTGGTAAATGAAATGTGAACTTATATTGGCTGATGCATGTCATATGACTGAATTTTACCTAGAGCGGGTCCCTATTTACTTTCCGATCCCCGTTCCTGCTCACGGCCACCTGCGGTTCACCTTCTGCGGAGGCGGCTGTGAGCAGGAGCGGGGATCAGTAAGTAAGGCCTGTGGGCCAGAGTATAATGATCTGAGGCCCCGAGGAGTTGAGGGAACATAAAAAACACTGTTACTTACCTCTCCTGCACTCCAGCAGGCTTCGGGCCTCCTTGGTGACGTCCCAGATGTCGGTGGGCCAGTCCAACGTTATTATGCGTCGCGATGCATGCCTGGCTCACGTGACATCTGGTCCAACATTGAAGAGGTAGCAGGAAGTGCGCATAATACTATATGAAGGGGCCACTATGGGGCATAATACTGTGTGCAGGGGCCACTATGGGGCAGAATACTGTGTGCAAGGGCCACTATGGGGCATAATAGTGTGTGCAGGGGCCACTATGGGGCATAATAGTGTGTGCAGGAATGCAGTTTGTGCGGGGGGGGCGGTTGCCAGGGGGGTCCCATGCCAAATGTTCGCTTTGGGGCCCAGCCATTCCTAGTTACGCCACTAAGTCCAGTATAGGTACAATCTATTTATGGTTGTGTTGTTATGGAAATGTGGTAAATTAAATGTGAACTTATATTGGCTGATACACGTGATATGACTGAATATTTAAGGACCTGCAAACGGCTATTGACTAATACAGGTCATAAATAGCTTGGTTGCTATGGAAACCTGTGTGCCTGAGGAGACTAAGCAGCTGCGAGCTTCTATTGGCTGATAAGGGACATGTGACCATGTGTATGGCAGTTGGAATATGAGTGAAAGACTTGCAGGCTTGTATTAGCTAATGCTGGTCATTTTTTGGGAATACTGTATCTCAGGAATGGTACATCCTTTAGAGCTGAGACCCAGTCTAAAATATTCCCGGACACCTGATGTACATGTGTGCCAAATTTGGTGAGGATCGGTCCAGTCGTTTGGTCGCACATAAAGAACAGACAGACAGAAACTCATTTTTATATATATAAGAGATATAATAGTATAATAGGTAGAGGCGAAGGGGAGGTGACAAAAAAAACAAAAAACATTCATACTCACCTTCTGTTATTTCTTTTGGCTTCCACATGGTGTCTAGCACTCTCCTGGTGATGTCATGCACCCAGGGTCACTGCTGAAGCCTGTGATTGGGCTTCCAGCAGTCACATGGGCACGCCACACACATGACATTATCAAGGAGGCAGAGAGAAAGTGTCAGACGCCTCAAGGAGGCCAAAAATAGGTAACGGAAGGTTGAGTATGAATTTCTGTTTATTATTTAAACCTCACCTGGGCCTCCACCTATTATATTCTGGTATCTGAAGAGACTCCAGAGGATAATAATGACACTTTTAGCTAGAAATTGGATAGCTAGGTTTCTAATAGCCCGGAGAGTGTTCTACACTATGTTTTAAGCCATTTTAAGGTGTGGTTCGTACCAAACTTATTTGTCCCAAAACAAATCTTGAACCCGAGCCTCACAAACCCGAAACAAAATGAATCCTGAGATATTTGCCCATCTATACTTACAATCAAACCTTGGTAAGTGGGATCTATTCTTATGGATGGCTCCTTAGGGACCTAGTTAAGGGAGTTCCTTGTGTTTTCCTTAAACCAGTTGTTTTAATAATTGCTCCTGTTTTGATATTGTTTATTGTATCTCACATTCACATGTATGTTGTATCTTATATTATCATGTTTATTTCCCTGCAGACACTCTCAAGCTTGTAATAGCAATAAACAAAACAAGGAAGCCAATAAAGAAAATAATTATAGTCTTTACTAATACTCAGGCCTGTAATTGGGCTCCCAGCGGTTACCTGGGCATGTCAAGCTCATGACATTACTGAGGAAGAAGAGAGATAGTGTTGGATGCCGCGAGGAGGCCAAAAAAAGGTAACGGACGGTTGAGTATGAATTTCTGTTTAATTTTTACACCTCCCTTGAGCCTCCACCTATTATACTCTGGGATCTAAGGAGACCCCAGAGTATAATAATGACCCTTTCACTTTGACATAACTTCAGCTGTGTTTTCCTTGGAGACCTAGAAATTGGGTAGATAGGTTTGTAATAGCCTGAGAGTGTTGTACACTATGTTTTAAACCATTTGAGGCTAAGGCCCCACGTAGCTAGCTGCAGCCAAAAAACGCTGCAGAAAAGACAAAACAAATCTGGGTTTTTTCCACAGCATTTTTCACAGAGACTTTGCAGAGTTTTCCTCTGCGGACTTTCTGCCCTATTATACCTATACGGAAAATGCCAGCATTTCTGTAGGTATAATTGACATGCTGCGATTTTCAAAAACGCAAGCTTTTTTTGAAATGAAAAGATTTTTTTTCTGCAATGTGTACATGGGATTAGCCAGAATTCCATCCACTTTGCAGGAACTGCAAAACGTCACCTTTTTACAATGTGGGTCTCTGGCTTTAAGGTGTGGTTCGTAGCAAATTTATTTGACCCAAAACAAATCTTGAACCTGAGCCACACAAACCTGAAACAAAATGAATCCTGAGAGGTTCGCCCATCTGTAGTTACAATCAAAGCTTGGTAAAGTGGATTTATTCTCATGGATGGCTCCCTAGGGAGATAGTTAAGAGTTCCTTGTGTTTTCCTTAACTCATTCCCACCACAGGCATTTTTAGTTTTCCGTTTTTTAATTCCTGCTTTCGAAACGCCATAACATTTTTATTTTTGCGTTCACAGAGCCATATGAAGGGTTAATGTTTGCTGAACAAATTGTTTTTCACAATGGTACCATTTAATATTTTGTAACAATTTACTGGGAAACTGGAAAAAAATTCAGAATGTGGTAGAATTGGAGAAAAAGTGCATTTGTGTGACTTTTTATGGGCTTTCTTTTTTACAGCGTTCACTGTGCAGGCAAAATGACATGTCTCCTGTATACTATATTTTAGTATGATTCCGGGTATAACAAATCTATATAGTTTTATTTACATTTTAACTGCTTGAAAATAATTATAATCTAAAACTTTGCAAAAAAAAAAAAAAAAATCTTAACCCCTTAAGGACCCAGCCCAAAAGTGCGTTAAGGACCAGGCCTCGTTTTTCAAAACTGACATGTGTCACTTTATATGGCAATAACTTTGAGACGTCTTAACTTACACAAATGATTTTGAGATTGTTTTTTCGTGACACATTGTACTTCATGTTAGTGGTAAAGACTAATGAATATTTTTGTATTTATTTATAAAAAAATAGGAAATTTGATGGAAATTTGGAAAAAAATCGCAATTTTCAAAATGTGAAATGCTCTGCTTTTCAGATAGATAGTCATACCACCCAAATACATTAATACATATTATCTACCATATCTCTGCTTTATATCGGCATCATCTTTTAATCGTCCTGTAATTTATTTTGGATGTTAGAAGGCTTACAAGTGTAACAGCGATTTTGCAGATTTACAAGAAAATTTCCCAAACTAATTTTTTAGGGACCACTTCAGTTTTGAAGAGGATTATAATAGCCTATATATTAGAAACCCCCATAAATCACCCCATTTTCAAAACTGCACCCCTCAAATAATTCAAAATAATATTTGGGAAGTTTGTTAACCCTTTAAGCATTTCACTGGAATTTTTCATTTTCACAATGGGTTAAAGGAGAAAAAGCACCCCACAGTTTGCAAAATAATTGCTCCTAAACACAGCAATACCCCATATGTGGTTGTAATCTGCTGTATGGGTACATGGCAGGGCTCAGAATGGAAACAGCGCTATTTAGCTTTTGGAGAGCAGATTTTGGTGGAATAGTTTTCAGGTACCATGTCGCATTTGCAGAGCCCCCAAAGTACCAATACAGTGGAAACCCCCTAAAAGTGACCCCATTTTGGAAACTACACCCCTCACAGAACGTATAAAGGGGTATAGTGAGCATTTTGACCCTACAGCTGTTTCACAGATTTTATTAACATTGGGACATTAAAATGAAAAATTACTTTTTTTCCAATAAACCGTCAATTTAGCCCCAAATTTTTCATTGTCACAAGAAAACAAAGGAGAAAAAGCACCCCAAAGTTCGTTACACAATTTCTCCTGAACACAGAAATGCCCCATATGTGGTTGTAATCTGCTGCATGGGTAAATGGCAGGGCTCAAAATGGAAAGAGCGCTATTTAGCTTTTGGAGGGCAGATTTTGCTGGAATAGTTTTTGGATGCCATGTCGCATTAGCAGAGCCCCTAAAGTACCAATATAATGGAAACCTCTGAAAAGTGACCTCATTTTGGAAACTACACCCCTTAAGGAATGTATCAAGGGGTATTATCATTTAGAGCCTAAAAATGCTTCCCAAAAATTAATGTACAAAGTGAAAATTAAAGTTTTTAAAGAAATATCCAATTTCAGTGCCTAATACGTTGTGGCCACTTTGTGGCATCAGAGACATGAACTCCTAAAACTATTAAGTGGGCTATCCCGGGGGACAAAAAAATTATATATGTGGGTATAAACTGCTGCTTGGGCACGCAGCAGGGCTCAGAAGAGAAGGAGCACTGTGGTTTTTTTTAGCTTTTGGAGTACAGATTTAGAGGGACTTTCTGGTCGCCATGATATTTTTGCAGAGCCCTGGAGGTGCCAGTAAATTGGAATTCCCCAAGAAGTGACCCCCATTTTGTAGGGGCAATTTTAGGGTCTCTGCAAATGTGACATGGCGTCCAAAAAAACAACAAAAACGCTCCAAAAGCACATAGCACTCCTGCACATTTGCGCCCTGCTGTGTGCCCAAATGACAGTTTATGCCCACATGTATGACACTGGTGTACCCAGGATAACGTACTTAATGCCATATGTGGGTATAAACTGCTGTTTGGGCACAGCCGGGCACAGAAGGGAAGGAGCGCTATTTTGGTTTTTAGAGCACAGTTTGCTTTTTGGACACCATGCCACTTTTGCAGAGCCCATGAATTGTCAGTAAAGTGGAATCCGCAGACATGTCACCCCATTTTGGAAACTATACCCTTCAAGGGATTTATCATGTGGGGTAGCGAGCATTATTAACCCTTAAGTGTTGCATTCTTTTAATTTCCAAAAATGAATGCGCAGCTGGTAATGAAAAGTTAAAAATGAAATTTTTTCTATAGATACGCCATTTCAATGCCCAATATGTTGTGCCCAGTTTATGTCTGCACAGACACACACTCCAAAAACTGGTGAGCGGGGATCCCGGGCACAACAGCTTTTGGAGCGTTCATCTCTGATACAAGCCGGGCACAACATATTACGCACTGAAATGACGTATTCCTGGAATAATTGTCATTTTCACCATCAGCTGCGTATTCATTTACGGATAATAAATTATAGCAACACTTGGGGGTTAAAAATGCTCACTGTACCCCTGGATAAATTCCTTCAGGGGTGCAGTTTCCAAAATGGGGTGACATGTCAGGGGATTCCACTGTACTGGCATTTCAGCTCTGCAAAAGTGCAATGGCGTCCAAAAACCAAACCGTCCAAGTCTGTGCTCCAAAAACCAAATAGCGCTCCTTCCCTTCTGTGCCCGGCTGTGCCCAAACAGGAGTTTATACACATATATGACATTAAGTTCCTTATCCTGGGTACACCAGTGTCATACATGTGGGTATAAACTGCAGTTTGGGCACACAGTAGGGCGCAGAAGGGAAGGAGCGCTATGTGGCTTTTGGAGAGAAGATTCAGATGTTTGGGATCTGGACGCCATGTCATGTTTGCAGAGCCTCTAAAGTACCAGTAAAGTGGAATCCCCTAGGGAATGACCTCATTTTGAAACGTGCACCCCTCAAAGAATTTATCAATTAGTGTAGTGAGCATTAGTATCCCAGACGTGACTGCACAGCGGATGGGGAAAAGTGAATGAATATGTAAGCTGTGCGTAGTACATTGGGTACACAAAATTCCCTACTATTTCCCCAGTAGTTCCTATTATTGGGGAGGTCACTCTGGGGGTCACTTCTGGTTTATTTTCTAAATCTGTCTGTCCCCTGATATCCGCTCGCACAGCTTATACATTCCCTTCCTGCCGCAGCCAGTTATGTTCTAATGATTTGGCGATTTTTAGGGTTTTTGTCTTCACATTGTACGAGCCATATTTTCTTTATTTCTCTGGTGATGTAGCCATATGAGGGCTTGTTGTTTGCAGGGTGAGATGTATTTTTTAATGACATCATTTTTAGGTGCTTACAACTTATTAAATAAATTTTATTAACTCTTTCTTGGTGGATTAAAAAACAACCCCATCAATTCTGGCACTGCGTTTTATCTTTTAAATTTTTCACCATGCAGCGTAGAGCGTAAGTAACATTTTACCTTTATTCTGCGGGTCAGTACGATTACGGTGATACCTCATTTATACAGTTTTTTTATGCAATACCAATTTTGCAGAACAAAAACCCATTTGGGGACATAAATCAATTTTTTTTTGCATCGCCATCTTCTAAGATGCGTAGCATTTTTAATTTTCGGTTTAGAGAGTTGGTTTAGGGCTTATTTTTTGCGGGACAACCTGTGATTTTTATTGGTACTGTTATGGGGTACATATGACTTTTTGATCACTTTTTATGGCATATTTTGTAAGGTGAGATGGCGAAAAATTGTTACTTTTGGCGGGTTTTTTCCGGTTTTTTTCCCCAACTTTCACCGTGTACATTAAATATGGTTTCAGTTTTATTGTACAGGTTGTTACGGACGCAACGATACCAAATATGTATTGTTTTTATTAATTTTTAGGTTTATTTTTTATATAATTCATTTTATATAGGAAAAGGGAATTTTGGGGGCTTTATTCTTTTTTTTAATTTTTTTTCACATACTTTATTATTATTTTTTTCACTTTTTTTTTACTTTTTCTTGTGTCCCATTAGGACACCTGAGCCAGAGATGCTTTGATCTCTGGCTCAGTACTATAGACTGCAAGACACGAGCATACACGTGTCTTGCAGCCCCTACAGGAAGTCAGCGCTATGGAAACACAGCGCTGACTTCCTGAGGTCTCGGCAGGATCAACCAGGTACTGGGAGCTCCAGGCAGCCTGGGGTCACTGGGCAGACCCCGGGCTGCAGATTAGAGATATCGGCACCCCCCGATCTCGCCGCGGGGGGTACCAGGGGGGCGGCAAGACGGCGGAACCCCTTGGATGCCGCGGTCATCCAAGCGGTTAAAACCGCCGATCGGAACTCAGTTCCGACAGGGGTTTATGGAGCAGGGTGTTAGCTGTAAGATACAGCTAACACCCGGTTCCGATACCGCCCGCTCAGATAGTGAGCGGGCGTCCGGCCTCGGGCGTAGTATTACGTCCTGGTGCGCGAGTACTTAGCGCCCAGGACGTAATAGTACGTCCAAGGTCGTTAAGGGGTTAAAGTGAAAAAACAGCGGTTCGACACTTGTTTTTCCCGCTATGGTGTTCACCATATAGAAAAATATTTTTATAAGTTTGTAGAACAGGTATTTTCAGACACAGTGATGCCTAATGTGCATATGTTTCACAGTAATTTTTTACTTTATATGTATTCTAGGGAAAGGGGGGTGATTTGAATTTTTAAATCTTTTTAACTTTTTTTTTACTAGACCCTCTAGGGGTCTTGAACCCCAGAGGGTCTGATCACTAATGCAATGCATTACCAGCACTTCTATTACAGGCTGCAATAGGCTAAAGCAGTTTGTAATAGAAGTAATGTTGAGACAAGCCTGGGAGCCTTTAATAGGCTTCCTGCTGTCCTGGCAATGGATCGCTGGCCCCAGATTTCATTCTGGACGCTGGTAATCCTCCCAATAATGGTGGGGCCCATGCACTGCTGGTAAAATGGTGCCTCGGTCAGCTTTGATCGAGGCGACAGGGGCCTTAATGCCCGCGATCAGTGTGGGCACATACACCGTAATAGTGTGGCGGATGTTGGGAAGGAGTTAGACCAGTTGTTTTAACAATTGCTTCTATTTTGATCTTGTATATTGTATCTCACATTCACATGTATGTTGTATCTTACATTATCATGTGTATTTGTCAGCGATGAATCTCAAGCTTGTAATAGCAGCAATATGGTTTATGGTTAATAAAAGTGTTTATGTAATAGCAAAACGAAAGTGCTAATAAAGAAAATAATTAGTCTTTACTGATGATCAATTGTTAAATATATTGTAACCACATTGTATATATGTATACTGCTAATTCCTTTATTGCTGACATTTTCACATGTTGCCTTGTTTATATGAACAAGAATGTTTAGCTATTATCTAATTACTTGGAACATAGCGAGTCCAGAAACATTGGATAAATTAATCAAAATAATTAGATAAGCTCTGCTGGAGTCCAATGTTTAGGCCACATTAAAGTTAACTATAACAAGTGACGTTGAATTTGAGGGGACATTCTCATGGCTTGTTACCAGGAATTTGGCTTAAAGGTGTCTATCATTCAAAATATGCTTTTTTAAATAAACCTACATTGGAATAGCCTTTAATAAGCCTATTCTAGCCCTACCTTTGCTGTTCTTCTGCTCGCAGCTAGTTTTTGAATTATATACCTTTTAGCTATTATGCTAATGAAGCTCACGGTTTTCCCCCTGTGCTCCAAGCACAGCAGCATCATACCCTCCCTGGCCTTCATTCCACCTCCTGGACCTTTTCTGCACGCCCCCTTCTATGTAGTTGATGTCAGCCTCCTCTTCACTGCTTGAGCAGCAGCAACTGTCTTCGGCAAGATTGAAATCCCGCACTTGCGCTGATGGCTTGGTCTGACATGGCCACTTCAGGTTTGGACTGAGCATGTGCGGGATTTCAATCTCACTGCATCTAGAACACTATGGTCTATACAACTATCATGTTATTTGTCCTACACAGAAAGCAATGCCAGTATTGGTAGTTTTTGTTCACTTGGCACCCAAATTGAAATTAAAAAACTATTAAAAAAAGCTGTATAAAACCCGAAATGGTGCCAATAATAACAATGAAAACAACTTGTTCCCCCCCAAAGATAAGTCCTCATACAGCTACATCAATGGAAAAATAAAAATGAGATGAGTCTATACAAAAACATTTTTTAAAGTGAATTTATTGTGAAAAAGTAGAAAAGTATTAAAAAAAAAGAATATATAACAATTTGGCATTAATAAATATGCCCACGTTAGAAGAACAGTAGAAAAGGAGGGGGCACTCACCAACACCAGTCCTAAAAATGTGTTTTTATTCCATCATATGCAGATAAAATCCAATAGCTGCAGTATGGGAGAGAGGCATATGCATATAAAGCAAAAGGCAACAACCATTTCGCGTCAGTCACAGGCACTTTCTCAAGCCTCACATGTAACATTCTAAACTGTCCAACCAGTATATATGGGGATTTCCCCCTTGGTTATTGTCCAATGGAGCTGGGGATCCAGAGGGTGGGGAGGGGACACATCCACCTCTGACCAGAAGATGGATGCTATATACTCTCATAGATCAGAACAGGGTCAGACCAAAAGGAAAACCCTTACACAGCACAGGCATTTGTGCGCATGCGTTATACATTTGCAGTCCAGACACTAGTCGGACTTGAAGGAGAACTAAAACCCACCTCTATGAAGAGCATCTATACTCCGGACCAAACCCAGAGTGCGCATGCACTACATAAAGGCCTTATTGGTTATCTATCTGTGTGTTTACTTGGGGTGAGAGCACCACCTATTTTAACAGTCTACTATGGCCATCCTCCTAGTGCATACTGTAAAAGGTCCGTAGTGAAGTTGAAGCAGTGCTGTTTTTGTTTAATATTGTATTAATAAATGTGTACTGACCCTGAGAATACATTTATCCAATTATGGTGTTAAACCATCTTTTTGTTGTTGTGCAAATCACCTGAGATCCATGTGCCAGAAAATGTTTTGGGACAGAATCTACCTTCAATAGAAGGCATATGACCTGTAATAACCTGGACTACATGACTGTTGTAAGCAGTCACTGGTTGGTTTAACATGTGTGGAGGTCACAAGTGACCAGAGTTGCTGTGCGGGTCCTGCACTGGTCTGAGGTAAGGTAAGTATAAAAATTTGTTGATTGTATATGGTTATTATTATTTTTTTGCAGGTTTTCCTATATAAACTCTGCATTCATTGGTCCATGGTCATTGGTCAATGGTGGGATAGGATATGGGATGTGTTTGGGGGTTATTATTTCAATAAGGAGTGCTTTCTTTTCTGTGTGTATATACAGTACAGACCAAAAGTTTGGACACACCTTCTCATTCCAAGAGTTTTCTGTATTTTCATGACTATAAAAATTGTAGATTCACACTGAAGGCATCAAAACTATGAATTAACACATGTGGAATTATATACTTAACAAAAAAGTGTGAAACAACTGAAAATATGTCTTATATTCTAGGGTCTTCAAAGTAGCCACCTTTTGCTTTGATTACTGCTTTGCACTCTCTTGGCATTCTCTTGATGAGCTTCAAGAGGTAGTCACCTGAAATGGTCTTCCAACAGTCTTGAAGGAGTTCCCAGAGATGCTTAGCACTTGTTGGCCCTTTTGCCTTCACTCTGCGGTTCAGCTCACCCCAAACCATCTCGATTGGGTTCAGGTCTGGTGACTGTGGAGGCCAGGTCATCTGGCGTAGCACCCCATCACTCTCCTTCTTGGTCAAATAGCCCTTACACAGTCTGGAGGTGTGTTTGGGGTCATTGTCCTGTTGAAAAATAAATGATGGTCCAACTAAACGCAAACCGGATGGAATAGCATCCCGCTGCAAGATGCTGTGGTAACCATGCTAGTTCAGTATTCCTTCAATTTTGAATAAATCCCCAACAGTGTCACCAGCAAAGCACCCCCACACCATCACACCTCCTCCTCCATGCTTCACGGTGGGAACCAGGCATGTAGAGTCCATTCGTTCACCTTTTCTACGTCACACAAAGACACGGTGGTTGGAACCAAAGATCTCAAATTTGGACTCATCAGACCAAAGCACAGATTTCCACAGGTCTAATGTCCATTCCTTGTGTTCTTTAGCCCAAACAAATCTCTTCTGCTTGTTGCCTGTCCTTAGCAGTGGTTTCCTAGCAGCTATTTTACCATGAAGGACTGCTGCACACAGTCTCCTCTTAACAGTTGTTGTAGAGATGTGTCTGCTGCTAGAACTCTGTGTGGCATTGACCTGGTCTCTAATCTGAGCTGCTGTTAACCTGCGATTTCTGAGGCTGGTGACTCGGATGAACTTATCCTCGGCAGCAGAGGTGACTCTTGGTCTTCCTTTCCTGGGGCGGTCCTCATGTGAGCCAGTTTCTTTGTAGCACTTGATGGTTTTGGCCACTGCACTTGGGGACACTTTCAAAGTTTTCCCAATTTTTCGGACTGACTGATCTTCATTTCTTAAAGTAATGATGGTCACTCGTTTTTGTTTACTTAGCTGCTTTTTTCTTGCCATAATACAAATTCTAACACTCCATTCAGTAGGACTATCAGCTGTGCATCCACCTGACTTCTGAACAACACAATTGATGGTCCCAACCCCATTTATAAGGCAAGAAATCCCACTTATTAAACCTGACAGGACACACCTGTGAAGTGAAAACCATTTCAGGTGACTACCTCTTGAAGCTCATCAAGAGAATGCCAAGAGTATGCAAAGCAGTAATCAAAGCAAAAGGTGGCTACTTTGAAGAACCTAGAATATAAGACATATATTTTCAGTTGTTTCACACTTTTTTGTTAAGTATATAATTCCACATGTGTTAATTCATAGTTTTGATGCCTTCAGTGTGAATCTACAATTTTTATAGTCATGAAAATGCAGAAAACTTTTGGAATGAGAAGGTGTGTCCAAACTTTTGGTCTGTACTGTATGTGTTTTATATTACACTTTATTACCTACCCCACTATCCAACATCACCATGGAAGAGTTGGGTACCATCAGAATCTGAATTGATAGTTAGGTCTTGTAGAAGTCACAGTCTGGTATTTTTTAGCATGCTAATACTACCACCCTGATAATACTAGCCTGCAGCTGTTAGTTTTACTTTGTTGGTTATAAAAAAAAACACCCATAGAAGTATCACATTTTATTGAAATAAATTTTCCCCACACATTCCTTTGATTGTTTTCTGAAAAAAGGCTAGGTCCAACATAACCCAACAAATATGACAGATTCCACATGGGAAAACCTGTAAAGAAAATATTCAACTTGACTCTAAGTTGCACAGGAACCAACTAGCAATTTCAGTGCTTCAAATCCTCCCTTCACATTAAACCAGTCAATGAATGGGAGTAACCCAGACCGCATAATCTACACCAGCTTACTCCAGATCATTGGTCTACTTTTAAAAATAGACTGATGAGCACAAGTAACCTTTCATAGACCATCTTCTGGCACAAGGGCAATTGAAATGCACCACAATTATTAATCATTGTGGTACATCTCAGGTGACAAGTGCCCCAGAAAATGTAGGTTTGGCCCAGTTAGTGCAATGACTCCTTCAGCTATAAAAAAAAAAGTCTCTGAAATATACAGACTGAGAGTTAAATGGCCCTCTCAAAAGTTAAATAGCCAACCATCATTTTCAGTAAATCATCAGAAATGATAGTGTTTTGTGATAAGATATAGGCTGCAAAAAGTTATCATACTTCAAAAAGTTAAACTTTGCTACATCTTTATTAACTGCGTCCTCTTCTCTTATGTTAATTCACTATAAGAAAGAGAAAAACAAAAAGAACAAAATGTTTGAAGAGGCATCACCTGTCCAGGCCAAAAGAAGAATGGTAAAACCACTGCTACATATTGAAAAAAAAAACAAAAAAACTTGTCTCTTTCCATTTGGATTAGGCATTCTTACAAAATAGCAGAAAGATCATTATCCACATGCCTGAAGACCTTGGAAAGCATGAAAGATATTTGAGAATGAACCCATGGATATACTATGCTGCCTGCTGATGCCTGACGGCAAACTTCCTACTCCTTTCAAGATTTAGAGGATGGAAATTCTGAATTAAGAATATCTGACTATTCAGTGTGCATTCCTATGGCATTACATGCTTCAATAATGTGCATTCAAACACTAGAACACTTGTTTGACTATAGCTCCTGACTGTGAAAGATGCATACAACTTGTCTTTACATGTGTTGATTATTCAATACTATCATAAATCGTTGAAACTGTAGTCACATAGTTAAAGAGATGTGCAGAAAATACTAAATAGTACTTGCTACTCGACTGTTTTGCATGGCAACATTTATGACTGTAAGATTAACAAGAGGTTTAATTTACACATATTGGGGGGAAGTTATTAATCCATTTATGCCAGTTTTCCAGTGTAGATGGGTCTTAATGTTTGTGTATCTTTGGCGCACTGACCTTTCTTGTGCCAAAGATGTGCCACATCCCTTGTTCTGTGCCTGGCTCGCCACAGTGGGTGGAGTAGGGTGGAGAGCAGGAAGGGTTGGGGGTTACCCAGCACGACTTGTTTATTATAACTAACTCCAGAAAACTGTATGATTTATTAACTGGTTGATGACCACCGGCCATAAATTTATGGCCAGAGGTCCTGGTCTCTGAAGTCTGCCTAATTGTAAATTTACGGGCGGCACTTCAGAGACACAGTGAGCGGGATTGAGAGCGAGTGTTAGCTGTAAATGACAGCTAACACCCTGCTCCATAACCCCTGGCCGGAACTGAGTACCGATCGGTGGTTTTAACCCCTTGGATGCTGCGGTCAAACATGACCGCGGCATCCAAGGGGTTCCGCCATGTTGCTGTTCCCCCCCACCCCCGGCAACCTCGCGGCGAGATCGGGGGGTTCCGATATCTATTATCTGCAGCCCGGGGTCTGGCCAATGACCCCAGGCTGCCTGGAGCTCCCAATACCTGGTTGATCCTGCCGGGACCTCTGAAAGTCAGGCTATGCTTCTGCATAGCGCTGACTTCCTGTATAGACTGCAAGACACTGTATGCTCTATATTGCAGTCTATAATACTGAGCCAGCAATCAGTGTATTGCTGGTTCAGGTGTCCTTTATAGGACAAGTAAAAAAAAGTAAAAAAAAAAGTTTAAACAAAAAAATAAATAAACTGTGTAAAAAAAAAATTAATAGTTATAAAGCCCCAAAAATTCAATTTTCCTATATAAAATGAATTATATAAAAAAGAAACTAAAAATGAATAAAAACAATACATATTTGGTATCGCTGTGTCCGTAACAACCTGTACAATAAAACTGAAACAATATTTAACGTACACGGCGAACATCGGAAAAAAAAAAATAACGGAAAAAAAATGCCGGAAGTAATGAGTTTTGGCTATCTCGCATACAAAAAAAGGCTCTAAAAAGTGATCAAAACCTCATATGTACCTCAAAACAGTTCCAATAAAAAGCACATGTCTTCCCGCATAAAATAAGCCCTCAAACAACTTTGTCAACCGAAAAATAAAAAAGGTACGCATCTCAGAAGATGGTGATGCAAAAACAATTGATTTATGTCCACAAATGGGTTTTTGTTCTGCAGAATTAGTAATGCATAAAAAAAACAATATAAATGAGGTATCGCCGTAATTGTACCGACCCGCAGAATAAAGGTAACATGTTACTTATGCTGTACGCTGCATGGCAAAAAAAAATTAAAAAGTAAAAACCAATGCCAGAATTGATGTTTTTTTTTTTAAACCACCCAGAAAGAGTTAATATAATTTATTCAATAAATTATACAACAAAATGGTGTCATTCCAAACTGCATCTCATACCGCAAAAAATCATATGACCACATCACCAGGAAAATAAAAAAGATATAGCTTGCACAATGTGAAGACAAAAACCCCCAAAAATCACCAAATCATTAGAACACAACTGGCTGCGGCAGGAAGGGAATGTATAAGCTGTGTGAGCATATATCAGGGTACACTCCAATTTTAGAGCTTACAAGGGAAAATAAACTAAAAGTGACCCCCACAGTGATCCCTCCAATCATAGGAGCTACTGGGGATATAGTAGGGAATTCGGTGTTCCCAATGTACTCTGCACAGCTTTCATATTCACTCTTCACCATCCGCTGTGCATTTCCGCCTGGGAAATTAATGCTTATTACATCCCCTGATAAATTCTTTGAGGGGTGCAGTTTTCAAAATGGGGTAATTCCCTAGGGGACTCCACTTTACTGGTACCTTAGAAGCTCTGCAAACCTGACATGGCATCCAGATACCAAACATCTGAATCTGTGCTCCAAAAGCCACATAGTGCTCCTTCCCTTCTGTGCCATGCTGTGTGCCCAAACTGCAGTTTATGCCTACATGGATGACACTGTTGTACCCAGGATAACATACTTAAAGTCATATCTGGATATAAACTGCTGTTTGGGCACAGCCAGGCACAGAATGGAATGAGCGATATTTGGTTTTAGGTGCACAGATTTAGAGAGTTTCGTTTTTGGACGTCATGAAACTTTTGCAGAGCTCCTGAAATGCCAGCAAAGTGGAATCCCCTGACATGTGTCCCCATTTTGGAAACTACACCCCTGAAGGAATTTATCCAGGTGTACAGTGAGCATTTTTAACCATCAAGTGTTGCTATAAATTTATTCTCCAGAAATGAATACGCAGCTGATTGTGAAAGGTGAAAATGGCAATTTTTACAGGAATATGTAATTTCAGTGCATAATATGTTGTGCCCGGCTTGTATCAGATATGAATGCTCCAAAAGATGTTGTGCCCGGGATACCCACTTAACAGTTTTTGGAGTGTTTGTGTCTGCTGACACAAGTTGGGCTCAAAATATCGGGCAATGAAATCGCGAATCTCTGGAAAAATAGCAATTTTCACTTTTCATTATCAGCTGCGCATTCATTTATTCAAATTAAATTAATGCAATACTCAAGGGTTAAAAATGCTCATTACCCCACTTGATAAATCCCTTCAGAGGTGTAGTTTCGAAAATGGGGTCACAAGTTTGCAGATTTCACTTTACTGACAATTCAGGGGCTTTGCAAAAGTGGCGTCCAAAAACCAATCTGTGCTTCAAAAACCAAAATAGTGCTTCTTCCTTTCTGTTCCCGGCTGTGCCCAACAGCAGTTTATACTGACATATGGCATTAAGTACATTATCCTGGTTACACCAGTGTCAAACATGTGGGAGTAAACTGCCGTTTGGGCACACAGAAGGGTGTAATGTGAAGGAGCGCTATGTGGCTTTTGGAGCGTAGATTTAGATTGTTGGATTTTGGACGCCATGTCATATTTGCAGAGACTCTAAAATTGCCCCTACAAAATGGGATCACTTATTGGGGAATTCCAATTTACTGGCACCTACAGGGACCTGCAAAAACAACATGGCGTCCAGAAAGTCCCTCTAAATCTGTACTCCAAAAGCTAAAAAGCGCAGTGCTCCTTCCCTTCTGAGCCCTGCTTTGTGCCCAAGCAGCAGTTTACACCCACATATATAATTTTTTCCCCCCGGGATAGCCCACTTAATAGTTTTAGGAGTGTATGTCTCTGATGACTCAAAGTGGGTACAACGTACTGGGCACCAAAATGGCATATTTCTTTAAACATTTCAATTTTCACTTTGTACATTCATTTTTGGGAAGCATTTTTAGGCTCAAAATGATGATACCCTTTGAAAAATTCCTTGAGGGGTGTAGTTTCTAAAATGGGGTCACTTTTGAGGGGTTTACACTGTATTGATACTCTAGGGTCTCTGTAAATGCAATATGGTAGCTGAAAACTATTCCAGCAAAATTTGCAATCCAAAAGCCAAATAGCGCTCTTTCCATTCTGAGCCTCACCATGTACCTCTACAGCAGTTTACACCACATATGGGGCATTTCTGTGTTCAGGAGAAATTGTGTAACAAACTGTGGTGTGGTTTTTCTTCTTTATCCCCTTGTAAAAATTAAAAATATGGTGCTAAATGGACAGTTTATTGGAAAAAAAAAGTAATTTTTAATTTTTACATCCCAATGCTAATAATAATCTGTGAAACAGCTGTAGGGTCAAAATGCTAACCATACCCCTTGAGAAATTCCTTGAGGGGTGTAGTTTCCAAAATAGGGCCACTTTTTGGGGGTTTCCATTGTATTGGTACTTTAGGGGCTCAGCAAATGTGACATGGCACCTGAATACTATTTCAGCAAAATCTGCCCTTCAAAAGCCAAATAGCGCTCTTTCCATTCCAAGACCTTCCATGTACCCATACAGCAGATTACAACCACATATGGGGTATTGCCGTGTTCAGGAGCAATTGCTTAACAAACTGTGGGGTGCTTTTTCTCCTTTAACCCCTTGTGAAAATGAAAACTTTTGGGATTAAGTGATGTTTTAGTAATTTTTCATTTACACATCCCGATGTTAATAAAATCTGTGAAACAGTTGTGGGGTCAAAACGCTCACTATACCCCTTGATAAATTCTGTCAGGGGTGTAGTTTCCAAAATGGGGCTTTTTTGGAGGGTTTCCATTTTTTTGGTACTCTAGGGGCTCTGCAAATGAGGCATGGCACCTGAAAACTATTCCAGCAAAATCTTCTTTTCAAATGCCGCTCCTTCTCTTCCATGCACTGCAATGTGCCCAAAAATCAGTTTACACCCACATGTAGGGTATTTCTGTGCTCCGGAGAAATTGTACAACAAACTGTGAGATGTATTTTCTCCTTCAGCCCTTTGTGAATGTGTTAATTTTAAGGATAAATGAAAGTATTATTGGATAAAAATGAAATGTCTAAATTTCACCTCCATATTGTTTTCATTCCCGTGAAAAGCATAAAGGGTTAACAAACTTTCCAAAGTCTGTTTTGAATTATATGAGGGGTGCAGTTTTGAAAATGGGGTGATTTATGGGGGTTTCTAATATATAGGCCTTTATAATCCTCTTCAGAACTGAAGTGGTCCCTAAAAAATTAGTTTGGGAAATTTTCTTGTAAATCTGGAAAATTGCTGTTACACTTGTAATTAAAGGACAATTAAACAATGATGCTGATATAAAGCAGAGATATGGTAGATAATAAATATTCATGTATTTTGGTGGCATGACTATCTGTCTGAATAGCAGAGCATTTCACATTTTGAAAATTGTGATTTTTTTTTTTCCAAATTTCCATCAAATTTCCTAATTTTTTTTTATAAATAAAGACAAAAATATTGATCACTGGTTACCACTAACATGAAGTATAATGTGTCATGTAAAAACAGTTTTAAAAATCACTTGTGTAAGTTATAGCATCTCAAAGTTATCACCATATAAAGTGACACATGTCAGTTTTGAAAAATGAGGCCTGGTCCATAAGGCACTTTTAGGCCCCATCCTTAACCAGTTAAGAGACAAGAATCTAAATAATTCAGGGGAGCCTTATAGCAGTCAGGCCCCAGTATTTGCAGATCTTACAGTGAGAATTTTGGCACTCCAGAAAATGTAAAACAATCAATTATTAAAACTAGTTGAAAATTATTGAATTGTCTTAAAAATGAAAGTGTATACAGTCTACAATAAGTACTATTCGTGGGAGGTTCATTTTCATGTATATTTGACTTTCTGTCTCAAATGTCAAGTAACATTTATTGGGTATTTTACAAATACTCCCACATTCAACGTAATGAGAACATGAAAGAAGATGTGATCAAAACAAATTATACAGATATATTCTTTTTACTACATCACTGAAAAGTATCCAGATGGTATGTTCTCACCTTATAAGTCATTCATAATATAAAAATCAATAGTATGACGATTCTTCAAAATGTTGAAAACCAGCCTTTTAGTTGTTAATAAAATATTTTATTGACATTTATTAGTAACAACTGCTTTTAAGATGTGGTTTACTCATATTTATGAGTTCATCAATACATTTAGTTTATGATCTGTAATGTTCATTGTCCAACCGTAAACCTGTTATTTTGCTGTATATTAATAGATTTATCTATTCTTTATGTTATAGTATGTCATAAATGATGTTATCGAGTATTATTTATTGAATGTGCATAAAATAGAATGGTTTAAGGTGTTAAATGGGTCAAGGCATCAATGTTTACTAAATAAAAAGTCTTTAAACCTACTGAATTATTTTATACTATTAAAAGTAAAAACTTTTCCATAGTAATATATGTAACATAGGGCTTACTTTCCCACTTTATTTACCTTTGGTTGTTCATTCTTAATGTATAAATCATATTAGAACAATGTGTCCATCTTGTAAAAAGAACCAACATTTACTTGAAGCAATATATTTTCACATTTATTTTCATGGGAGCATAAAAGCACTGACATAAAATCTTGTTTTATGTAGAAATGCATGAGAAATGTACAGAACTCTGCTCACTGGTAATATTTTTCTAGGTCATTTGAGGGGAAAAAATTACCACCTCAAGGATCCTTATAAGGCAAAGTTTCATGAAATGAGAGCTGTTATGAGCATAATTTTCTTTACCAATGAACTCCAGTTTGTTTTAGAGAATGCAAAAGGATATAGTGAACATTGATGCTCAGTGCTTATCCAGGTTTAAGCCTATTCACATGTATGTGATATGTGGACATGTGAATAAGGCCTTACAGTGCATTTTCTAATTTATCTCCATTTATTGAAAATACACACATATTGCATACTGCAGGTAATTTAACAGTTGCTAAAAAAAAGGAAAAAAAAAAAATTAAATAAAGAAACTTTGATTTTGACCTATACTTTAGTTGCATGTAATAATTAAATTAAAAAAATAAATTAAAAAAGATATCTATCTAATATAAATGAATAACTTTAACTGTCCAATCGCGGGGGGTTCAATCTCCGGGTCTTTCAGTAATCGTGTATAGAGTGCCACTGCACTAGCGTGAGCGGCGCTCTATTCACTTCTATGGGCCTGCCGGGTTTGTAATCTCTTGCAGCACCTACAGCATTGTAGAAGTGAATAGAGTGCCGGTCACGCAAGTGTGGATAGGTTATAACTGTCCATAATGGGACAACCCTTCTAAGACTGAAAACTTTAATATGTGCCCAAAAGCATGAGTTGCTATGGGGATGATTTATATAAAGTGGTGGAAAACAAAAATAAGGTAGTTGCCTACAGCAACCAATCCAACTGTCATCTGTCCAAGGCCCTTTTGAAAATGTAATAATCTGATTGCTTGGTATAGACAACCACTCTAGTGTACTTTCCTATGTAGGATTATCTGCTACAGGCAAATATAACTGTAAAAAAATAAAAACCAGCAATGTTTGTGGTGATTCTCTGATAATGGTGAATGTCAATGAAGCTAATATACAATCCATTGATGATGGCTGATAACATTGAATAATAGTAAGGTAAGTGCTATACTTCATAAGGACTTTCCTCTTAGTCCTCCCAGAGGCGTAACTTGAAGAAAATTTTGTAACCAATTACCATGTGCTATCGATAATACTGGTATTTTTTTATATTGTAGAGAGGCCTTTGCACCCTCAATAGCTATGTCCCTGGTTGCAGGGCCGGCGTTAGGGGGGAGCAAATTGGGCAATTTCCCAGGGCCCCATCCCCAAAGGGGCCCCCCGGGATCCGGAACCTGATGACTCCGGATCCCGGAGTCAGGCCCGGCCAAAGCAATAACAGAAAGGGACAGCAGGGCCCCTTTTTCGAGGTGAGTAAAAATAACAAACATTTTTACTCACCTGTCCTTGGCGTCCGACGTCATCTTCTAGCGTTTTGGACATCACCGCTGAGGCCTGGCCACAGCGGTCATGTGGGGCGTGCTGACAGCGTGCTTCACGTAATCGCTGAGGGCCAATCACAGGCCTCAGCGGTGACGTCCACAACGCGTGACGTCAGCCGCAGAGAAGAAGAAGCCAGCGCCGACGGGGATAGCGGAGCAGCGCGAGGAGGCCCAGCAGAGGTAAGAACAAGGTGAGTATAACTGTTTGTTATTTTACCTTACTTACCCCGGGCCTTCGATTATTATACTCTAGGGTCTGAAGAGACCCCAGAATATAATATAATAGAACTGTAGGGCCCCTGTGGAGCATTATACTGGGGGCCCCCTCTGGATAGCATATTATACTGGGGGGCCCCCTCTGGATAGCATATTATACTGTGTGGGGCCACTGTGGAGCATTATACTGGGGAAGGGGCCCTCTGGATAGCATGTTATATTCTGTGGGGCCTCTGTGGAAAATTATAATGTGTGGGGGGGGGCTCTGGAGATAATGTTATATTCTGTGGGGCCACTTTGGAGCATTATGCTCTCCAGAGGGGCCCCCAGTATAATGCTCCAAAGTGGCCCCACAGAATATAACATGCTCTCCAAAACCCCCCACTTTATAATACACCATAGAGGCCCCGCAGAATATAACATGCTCTCCAGAGCCCCTCCACTTTATAATACTCCATAGAGGCCCCACAGAATATAACATGTTCTCCAGAGGGCCCCCTCCCCGGTATAATGCTCCACAGTGGCCCCACACAGTATAATATGCTCTCCAGAGCCCCCCCAGTATAATGCTCCACGGTGGCCCCACACAGTACAATATGCTCTCCAGAGGGGCCCCCCAGTATATTTATACTGTGCGGGGCCACCGTGGAGCATTATACTGGGGGGGGGCTCTGGAGAGCATATTATACTGTTTTGGGCCACTGTGGAGTATTATACTGGGGAAACCTCTCTGGGCAGTATATTATACTCTGTGGAGGTCATTCTGGAGCATGTTATACTGAGTGGGGTCACTGTGGAGCATTATTCTGGGGGGGCCATCAGCAGAGCATATTATATTGTGTGACGCCACTGTGGGGCATTATTCGGGGGGGACTAATGAGCATTATACTAGGGGGCCCTCTGGGGAGCATATTATACTGCGTGGGGCCTACTGTGGAACATTATACTAGGGGACGCTCTGGGGAGCATAATATATTGCGTGGGGCCACTGTGGAGCAAAATACTGGAGGGGGCACTGTGGAGCATTATAGTAGCGGGGGCCCTCTGGGGAGAATATTATACTATGGGCCACTGTGGAGCTTTATACTGGGGGAATGGACAGTGTGGGGAGCCTGTTATACTGTGTGGGGCCACTGTGGAGTGTATTATATTGTGTGGGGCTTTTCGGGAGCATATTATACTCTGTGGGGCCATTGTAGAGCATTATACTGGGGGGGACTGTGGGGAACATATTATACTGTGGGGGACCACTGTGGAGCATTGTACTGGGGGAACCCCTCTGGGGAGTATATTATACTGTGTGGAGGTCATTATGGAGCATGTTATACTGTGTTAGGCCACTGTGGAGCATTATACTGGGGGGGCATTGTGGGGTGTATATTATACTGTATGGAGCATATTATATTGTGTGGGGCTGCTGGGGAGCATATTGTACTGTCTGGGTCCACTAAGGGGTAGTATACTGTATGGGCCACTGTGGAGTATTATACTGTGTGGAGCCTTATATACCATGTGGGACCACAATGGGGGGCTCAGGGGAGCATTTTATACTGTGTGGGGTCACTGTGGAGCATTATATACCATGTGGGGAAACTGGAGGGCTCAGGAGAGCATTTTATACTGTGGAGCATTATATACCATGTGGAGCATTATACTGTGGGGGGGGGGGGTGCTCACAATTCCTGCTGGCAGCCCTGTGTGCTATGTCTGCATCACAGCTCCCTCACTATAATCTTGCACATACGTGTAGTGCCCCATGGCCATGTCATTCCCCATGCAGTACTCTGCATGAGCTGGCCATGGAGTTATTAGGGCCTGCACAGTACTATAGGGGCTGACTATACGGGGAACATACTCAGTAACACCAGATAGTCAGCACATATGTAAGACTTAAGTGAAGGAGTCGTGGTGTAGGCTATTAGCAGGAAGCTGTTGGGTGGGGCCCCAGAACAAGTTCCTTTGGTGGGCCTAAGGCCCTTCAGTCCAACACTGTCTAACGGAGAACTATTATATATAAGGGTGGGTTACTATATATACAGTCATATGAAAAAGTTTGGGCACCCCTATTAATCGTAATCATTTTTAGTTCTAAATATTTGTGTGTTTGCAACAGCCATTTCAATTTGATATATCTAATAACTGATGGACACAGTAATATTTCAGGATTGAAATGAGGTTTATTGTACTAACAGAAAATGTGCAATATGCATTAAACCAAAATTTGACCGGTGCAAAAGTATGGGCACCTCAACAGAAAAGTGACATTAATATTTAGTAGATCCTCCTTTTGCAAAAATAACAGCCTCTAGTCGCTTCCTGTAGCTTTTAATCAGTTCCTGGATCCTGGATGAAGGTATTTTTGACCATTCCTCTTTACAAAACAATTCCAGTTCAGTTAAGTTTGATGGTCGCCCAGCATGGACAGTCCGCTTCAAATTATCCCACAGATGTTCAATGATATTCAGGTCTGGGGACGGGGATGGCCATTCCAGAACATTGTAATTGTTCCTCTGTATGAATGCCTGAGTAGATTTGGAGCTGTGTTTTGGATCATTGTCTTGCTGAAATATCCATCCCGGCGTAACTTCAAATTCGTCACTGATTCTTGTACATTATTCTCAAGAATCTGCTGATACTGAGTTGAATCCATGCGATCCTCAACTTTAACAAGATTCCCGGTGCCGGCATTGGCCACAGAGCCCCAAAGCATGATGGAACCTCCACCAAATTTTACAGTGGGTAGCAAGTGTTTTTCTTGGAATGCTGTGTTTTTTTGACGCCATGCATAACGCCTTTTTGTATGACCAAACAACTCAATCTTTGTTTCATCAGTCCACAGGACCTTCTTCCAAAATGAAGCTGGCTTGTCCAAATGTGCTTTTGCATACCTCAGGCGACTCTGTTTGTGGCGTGCTTTCAGAAACGGCTTCTTTCGCATCACTCTCCCATACAGCTTTTCCTTGTGCAAAGTGTGCTGTATTGTTGACCGAAGCACAGTGACACCATCTGCAGCAAGATGATGCTGCAGCTCTTTGGAGGTGGTCTGTGGATTGTCCTTGACTGTTCTCACCATTCTTCTTCTCTGCCTTTCTGATATTTTTCTTGGCCTGCCACTTCTGGGCTTAACAAGAACTGTCCCTGTGGTCTTCCATTTCCTTACTATGTTCCTCACAGTGGAAACTGACAGGTTAAATCTCTGAGACAACTTTTTGTATCCTTCCCCTGAACAACTATGTTGAACAATCTTTGTTTTCAGATCATTTGAGAGTTGTTTTGAGGAGCCCATGATGCCACTCTTCAGAGGAGATTCAAATAGGAGAACAACTTGCAATTGGCCACCTTAAATACCTTTTCTCATGATTGGATACACCTGGCTATGAAGTTCAAAGCTCAGTGAGGTTACAAAACCAATTTTGTGCTTCAGTAAGTCAGTAAAAAGTAGTTAGGAGTATTCAAATCAATAAAATGATAAGGGTACCCAAATTTTTGCACCGGTCAAATTTTGGTTTAATGCATATTGCACATTTTCTGTTAGTACAATAAACCTCATTTCAATCCTGAAATATTACTGTGTCCATCAGTTATTAGATATATCAAATTGAAATGGCTGTTGCAAACACCCAAATATTTAGAACTAAAAATGATTAAGATTAATAGGGGTGCCCAAACTTTTTCATATGACTATAATTGGGAAACTTAAGTATGAGGGGGCTATTATAAGGGGGAACTATTATTTATAGACGGGCTATTATTTATAAGGGGGGAACTATTATATATAAGGCATCCAATATAAGGGGGGAGCTATTATTTATAAGAGGGGAACTATTTATAAGGGGGGTATAATTGTTAAGTGGGCTTATTTATAAAGGGGGCTATTAGTGATAATGGGGACTATTATTTATAAGGGTAACTATTATTTATGAGGGGGCTATTATTTTTAAGGGAGCAGTATTATTTTTACGGGGTGACTGTTACTGATAAGGGGGAATATTACTGATACAGGACACTATTTATCATTTATAAGGGAGCTATTACTGATAAAGGTGTAAGATTATTTATAAGCAGGGACTATTGTTTATAAGGAGGCGCTGTCTACTATCAATGTAATGCCTCTTACCTTGGAACATTCCTGTTGTATTTGTATCTGCTTATCTTTGCTGCTGTAACACACTGAATTTCCCCATTGTGGGACTATTAAAGGACTATATTATTATTATTATTATTATAATAACTGATGACTGGGTGCTAAAATCTAATAGGTGGTACAAAGGTGCTCATTTGAATTGTGTGTGGTAAAATGGGGCTTGTTGTTACTTTTTTGTTAGCAGAAAGGAGGCGTTATTATAGGGGTTGTCACTGGAAGATGATGGTGTTGTTTGCATATCAGCATTTGGGGCCCCACTTTTAATTTTTGCCCAGGGCCCCACTTTGTCTAAAACCGACCCTGCCTGGTTGCACCCATTTCACGTTGCCCCAGAAAGTGGCATTGCCTTGGTCCAAGTAAGAACTAACCATGTCTCTCATAAATGCAGCCATAACCTTAACCTGCCAGGTTGAATGTGGCTTTTAATGTTTTTACATGTGTGTGTGTAGAGATGTAGCAATTGGTAAATAAACTGGAGCTGCAGTAGAAGTGCACCTTACTAATTTGGCAGATCAACCCCACGAACAGTACTGCAGGGGAAAGGAATAAAGAGCACATGGCTCATAGTGCAGAAGCAATAAATACAGCAAGGTCACAATTAGAGATGAGCGAATCGAAGATGCAGAAGTGGAATTCGATCTGAATTTCAGGAAATCTTCGATTCGCCATGATTCCGGATTTCCTCACGCTTCGATGCATGGAATCGCATTTCTTTTATAAAATATAAAATGGCCGCCGCACATGTTAGGATAAGGGGCAAGGGACTCTGGGAGCACGGGATCACCCACAATGCCAAGTGTGCAGCTAATCAGCAGCCAGCTGGACCTGTGATGTCACAGCCCTATAAAAACCCTCGGCCATTTTAGGTACAGTCATTCCACATCGCTCTTACTGTAGGGACAGACATTGGCAGGAGCTAGGGAAAGACTTAGAAAACAGATAGAAGTTCAGGGAAAGAGGCTGAACTTTAAAACTGTAGGGAAAGGATAGGGAGGAATTGAGAGAAGAATTTGGGGTGGTTGCAGTGTCATTTACAGCAAGAATTTGCAGCATAATTCACATTGCAGCACTCACTGCCGTTATACTGCTGCTCATTACTCATATCTGTGTCTTCAAGGTGAAACACAACAAGCCTTTTGCAGTGCAGTACAGTGCAGTACATCCAACACCGGAAGAAAAACACACCATAGCTTCCTGTAAAGTATCAAAATCACGTGACACAACACATGACCACCTCCCCGAAAAAATCACATGACTGTGAAGTGGGAAAATCAAGAAAAAATATCATCGGGTCATGTGAGGTACCACGTGAGCACATTCAAATACATTGCAGGAACATCAAAAGAAAGATGGACACAGTCATATGATCAAAACACATGATCCCTGCGTATTTATAAAAAAAAAAAAATCAAGCGGGAACATTGCGAAACCATCGCGAGGAATCAAAGAGAACATGATCAAATCATGTGAGATCCCATGTGACCACTTTTAAATATATGGTGGGAATATCACAAAAAGCCAATTACTATCGTATGATAAAGTCACATGTTCCCAGCACCTGCATTCAAATGTCAGACGGGAATATCGGGGAACATATACAACTATATAATACTGATATTTGTAAATTTAAATTGTATCTAATATTAATAAATTAAAAACAATCAAACAACCACCCCCCCTCCTCATTCTATAAACCTTAATAGAAAAATCCGATCTGACATTAAGACCATAATTTTAGGATCCAAAATGAGTCTCTTTTTAATAACACTTAAAAAGATGAGAGGCCTTTAATTGACATCATAGGTAGACCTCAACTATGAGAGACAAAATGAGAAAACAAATCCAGAAAATCACCTTGTCTGATTTTTTAAGAATTTATTTGCAAATTATGGTGGAAAATAAGTATAATTAGAAAATGGAAGACATAAAAGACCACTGATAATCTCCCTCGATCAGGGGCTCCACGCAAGATCTCACCCCGTGGGGTCAAAATGATCACAAGAACGCTGAGCAAAAATCTCAGAACCACAGGGGGGGACCTAGTGAATGGCCTGCAGAAAGCTGGGACTAACGTAACAAGGGCTACCATCAGTAACACACTACGCCACCAGCGACTCAGATCCTGCAGTGCCAGACGTATTCCCCTGCTTAAGCCAGTACATATCCGAGCCCGTCTGAAGTTTGCTAGAGAGGATTTGGATGTTCCAGAAGAATATTGGGAGAATGTCATTTGGTCAGATGAAACCAAAGTAGAACTGTTTGGTAGAAACACAACTCATCGTGTTTGAAAGAGAGTGAATGGTGAGTTGCATCCAAAGAACACCATACCTACTGTGAAGCATGGGGGTGGCAACATCATGCTTTGGGGCTGTTTCTCTGCAAAGGGACCAGGACGACTGATCCGTGTACATGAAAGAATGAATGGGGCCATGTATCGTGAGATTTTGAATGCAAACTTCCTTCCATCAGCAAGGGCATTGAAGATGAAATGTGGCTGGGTCTTTCAGCATGACAATGATCCCAAGCACACCACCAGGGCAACGAAGGAGTGGCTTCGTAAGAAGCATTTCAAGGTCCTGGAGTGGCCTAGCCAGTCTCCAGATCTCAACCCCATAGAAAACCTTTGGAGGGAGTTGAAAGTCCGTGTTGCCCAGCGACAGCCCCAAAACATCACTGCTCTAGAGGAGATCTGCATGGAGGAATGGGCCAACATACCAGCAACAGTGTGTGCCAACCTTGTGAAGACTTACAGAAAACGTTTGACCTCTGTCATTGCCAACAAAGGATATATAACAAAGTATTGAGATGAACTTTTGTTATTGACCAAATACTTATTTTCCACCATAATTTGTAAATAAATTCTTTAAAAATCAGACAATGTAATTTTCTCATTTTGTCTCTCATAGTTGAGGTCTACCTATGATGTCAATTACAGGCCTCTCTCATCTTTTTAAGTGGGAGAACTTGCACAATTGGTGGCTGACTAAATACGTTTTTTCCCCACTGTATTCTCTCCTGTTTTAGTACAATCAGTTAAATGTTCAGCTATTCGTATATTAACATCTCTAATGGAACATCCTGCATACAGTGCTGGCCAAAAGTATTGGCACCCCTGCAATTCTGTCAGATAATACTCAATTTCTTCCAGAAAATGATTGCAATCACAAATGCTTTGGTAATAATATCTTCATTTAATTTGTCTTCAATGGAAAACCACAAAAAGAATTGTCAAAAAGCCAAATTGGATATAATTCCACACCAAACATAAAAAAGGGGGTGGACAAAAGTATTGGCACCCTTTGAAAAATCATGTGATGCTTCTCTAATTTGTGTAATTAACAGCACCTGTTACTTACCTGTGGCACATAACAGGTGGTGGCAATAACTAAATCACACTTGCAGCCAGTTGAAATGGATTAAAGTTGACTCAACCTGTGTCCTGTGTCCTTGTGTGTACCACATTCAGCATGGAGAAAAGAAAGAAGACCAAAGAACTGTCTGAGGACTTGAGAAGCAAAATTGTGAGGAAGCATGAGCAATCTCAAGGCTACAAGTCCATCTCCAAAGACCTGAATGTTCCTGTGTCTACCATGCGCAGTGTCATCAAGACGTTTAAAGCCCATGGCACTGTGGCTAACCTCCCTAGATGTGGACGGAAAAGAAAAATTGAGAGATTTCAACGAAAGATTGTGCGGATGGTGGCTAAAGAACCTCGACTAACATCCAAACAAGTTCTAGCTGCCCTGCTGTCCGAGGGTACAACAGTGTCAACCCGTACTATCCGTCGGCGTCTGAATGAAAAGGGACTCTATGGTAGGATACCCAGGAAGACCCCACTTCTGACCCAGAGACATAAAAAAGCCAGGCTGGAGTTTGCCAAAACTTACCCGAGAAAGCCAAAAACTTTTTGGAAGAATGTTCTCTGGTCAGATGAGACAAAAGTAGAGCTTTTTGGGAAAAGGCATCAACATAGAGTTTACAGGAAAAAAAAAGAGGCCTTCAAAGAAAAGAACACGGTCCCTACAGTCAAACATGGCGGAGGTTCCCTGATGTTTTGGGGTTGCTTTGCTGCCTCTGGCACTGGACTGCTTGACCGTGTGCATGGCATTATGAAGTCTGAAGACTACCAACAAATTTTGCAGCATAATGTAGGGCCCAGTGTGAGAAAGCTAGGTCTCCCTCAGAGGTCATGGGTCTTCCAGCAGGACAATGACCCAAAACACACTTCAAAAAGCACTAGAAAATGGTTTGAGAGAAAGCACTGGAGACTTCTAAAGTGGCCAGCAATGAGTCCAGATCTGAATCCCATAGAACACCTGTGGAGAGATCTCAAAATGGCAGTTTGGAGAAGGCACCCTTCAAATCTCAGGGACCTGGAGAAATTTGCCAAAGAAGAATGGTCTAAAATTCCAGCAGAGCATTGTAAGAAACTCATTGATGGTTACCGGAAGCGGTTGTTCGCGGTTATTTTGTCTAAAGGTTGTGCTACCAAGTATTAGGCTGAGGGTGCCAATACTTTTGTCCGGCCCATTTTTGGAGTTTTGTGTAAAATGATCAATGATTTGACTTTTTTTTCATTCTCTTTTGTGTTTTTTCATTGCAAGCAAAATAAATGAAGATATTATTACCAAAGCATTTGTGATTGCAATCATTTTCTGGAAGAAATTGAGTATTATCTGACAGAATTGCAGGGGTGCCAATACTTTTGGCCAGCACTGTACAACAAATTGCAAGCATCACATTCAATAATTTATATGATATGATGACTATTGCAATTTAAAAAGCCCTTGATGTCATATGTACTATTATCTCCAACTGCTCAAAAATTTGATGTTTTTTTGACAAATCTACAAACATTGCATCTATTTGAACCACAATTTAAAAAAAAAACCCTTTAGGTTTAGCTACGTTGATGGTTCTGCCTTATTTGTCATGAACATACTAGGCAACAGTATGTTGTCAATAGTACACCATCTCTTGGCAACACACTGTACCCCTTCTGCAAGGATTGTATTTGTAATAGAATCTTGTTGTAATATAGGTAATTTTTTTTAAAAAGTTTTTAACAATACTGTGATATTGTACACTATAAGGAGTTGAGAAAACAATTTTATTTTTTCTGTTTCTGTTTTCCTTATTCTGTGGCATGCCAAATAACAATGATGAACAAGATCTCTTATTTATCAAATTTTGGGCTCTATTTAGAGACCAATTAGGGTAACCTCATTTTTTCAACCTATAAAGGGTAATATCACTTTGAACATTGTAATCTTTTTCTTGAGAACAAGCTCGTTTTGTTCTGATCAATTCCCCTACCGGGATGGATTTAATAATAATAATAATAATAATAGTCCTTTAATAGTCCCACAGTGGGGAAATTCAGTGTGTTACAGCAGCAAAGATAAGATAAGCAGATACAAATACAAATACAAATACAACATGTACAGGAATGTTCCAAGGTGAGAGGCATTACATTAATAGCAGACAGACAGATAGGAAGTAGCGGGGGGGGGGGGGGGATTTAACAGGCAGAGAGATATTTCAGTTCTCTGTATGTAATGATCTCCGCTTAGGTCGGTGTTGGTTGTACAGCCTAACTGCGGTGGGGGAGGAAAGACTTCCGATAGCGCTCCTTCTCACACCTACGGTGGAGCAGTCGGTCACTGACAGTACTGCCCAGCGCAATCACAGTCTCATGCATAGGATGGGAGTTATTCTCCCGCATGGAGCTCACCACGGACAGTATCCTTCTGTCACCCACCACCTGCACTGGGTCCAGTGGGCTCCCCAGGACAGAGCTGGCCCTTCTAATCAGCTTGTCAAGTTTATTTCTGTCCCTGGTTGATATACTGCTCCCCCAGCAGGCCACTCCAAAGAAGATGGCTGATGCCACTACCGAGTTGAAGAAAGTCCTAAGAAGTGCCCCCCGGATTCCAAAGGCTCTCATCTTCCTAAGCAGGTAGAGCCTGCTGTGGCCCTTCCTGTACAGGGCCTCCATATGATCTGCCCAGTCCAGCTTATTATTAAGGAGCAGACCCAGGTACTTATAGGTGTTCACAATCTCGATGCCTGTCCCCAGGATGTCCACTGGTTTTGGAGGGCATCTGCCTTTACGGAAGTCTACCACCATCTCCTTGGTCTTCCCCGCGTTAATCTTCAGGTGGTTCCGGTGGCACCAGTCCACAAAAAACCGGTTCAGTTCTCTGTACTCCTTGTCATCATCATCTGTGATGAGGCCTACTATTGCAGAGTCGTCAGAATACTTCTGTAGGTAGCAGCTGGATGAGTTGCACCTAAAATCTGCAGTGTACAGTGTGAAGAGGAAAGGGGCGAGAACCGTACCCTGAGGTGCCCCCGTATTACAGATCACGGTACCTGACACACAGTCTTGGGCTCTCACGTATTGAGGTCGATTTGTGAGGTAGTCTAGGATCCAGTTGGAGAGGTGGTGGTCCACTCCAGCAAGGCCCAGCTTGTCTCTCAGTAACCTGGGCTGTATGGTGTTAAAAGCACTGGAGAAATCAAAGAACATTATTCTCACCGTGTTCCCTGGTTTTTCCAGGTGAGACAGAGCCCTGTGCAGAAGGTGGATGATGGCATCATCTACCCCAATGCCCGGTCGATAAGCAAACTGGAGAGGGTCCATAGCGGGGCTCACTAGAGGGCGAAGATGTGTGAGAACCAATCTCTCTAAGATCTTCATCAAGTGGGATGTCAGTGCTACAGGTCTGTAGTCGTTGAGGTCCATAGGGTGAGGTTTCTTTGGAACTGGTACCACACAAGAAGATTTCCATAATTCAGGGACTATTTCCTGCCTCAGGCTCATATTATACATATATGTAATTATACCACACAGCTGGTCCCCACAAGTCTTAATTAGCCTTGCACTGATGTCATCTGGCCCTGCGGCGTTCCTCACCTTGATCTTCTTCATCTCCTTCCTCACCTGGGCCCGTGTGAAGGTCAGACTGTGGTCAGATAAAGACAGATTTCTGGATTTACTGGTCTGTTGGGAAGTAGCCACATGGGGTGAATGGGGTGAAGTCATTGTGGTGAGGGGAGCTGAAGGACATTCTGGGGTGGGAGGAGCTGGTGTGTGATCAAATCTGTTGAAGAATAGGTTTAGTTCATTAAGCCAGTTAACATCTGCCTCAATCTGGCAGACCGACTGTTTATGACCCGAAATTGACTTAAGCCCCTCCCAGACCCCCCTTATGTCTTTTCTTTCCATTTGCTTTTCCATTTTTTCCTTATAACTGGCTTTTCCTTGCCTAATTAGATGCCTCAGCTCCTTTTGTACTTCCCTCAACCCCTCCTTATGTCTTGTCCTGAATGCCATCTTTTTCTCCTTAAGTAGTGTTTTTATATCAGCGTTAATCCATGGTTTGTTGTTGGAGAAGCACCTCACCACTTTTGTGGGTACTGTGTTGTCCACACAAAAATTTATGTAGTCCGTTATGCAGTGTGTGAGTCCTTCTATATCTTCTCCATACGAATCCTGCAAAACTTCCCATGCGGTTGTGTCAAAACAATCCCTCAGAGCCTCATCACTCTCCTCGGACCATATCCTCACTGTGCGGGTGACAGCAGGTTCTCTACGTACAAGTGGCTTGTACACAGGTCGGAGATGTACTAGGTTGTGATCCGATCTTCCCAGGGGCGGTAGGGCTGATGAGTTATATGCCTCCCTCACGTTGGCAAATTTAATTGTGTGTTTGGGATGATGACTAGTAGCTAGAGGGTTTTCTATATAACAAAGTGTCCACTATTCCGACCTCACAATTTGCTCTTAATAAAATATCTAAAAAACAAATATCTGATAAATGTGTACTAAAAGTAAATTGCAAATTAATCCTGTTCGAATTAATGAACCGAACAAAATCAGGTATGGGCGCTACATCTCCAGACCAGACAATCAAAATGTCGTCGATGTAGCGCCCATACCAGTATAAAGAACTCACAAATGGGTTATCATCAGAAAAATAAAAGACTCTTCTCACCATGACATTAAAAGATTAGCTACGGAGGGGGAAAAAGGGGCCCCCATTGGGGCACCTCGTATCTGCAAATAAAAAGTGTTATTAAACATAAAATAATTATGTTTCAAAAGAAAAAGTGTGACTTTAATCAAATACTCTGACAAAATCTCAGAATATTTGCTATACTTCTGTAAATGAAAAGAGAGCGCCCGGATTGCAGCTTCATGAGGTATACTTGAATATAACAAAGTTACATCACAGGTGAACCACGAAAAATGATTATTCCTTGTAAACCTGTCAAAGATCTTTAAAACCTCTTTGCTGTCACGGATATAACCTGGAATCCGTGACACCAAGGGTTGAAGTAATTTGTCCACCTAGGCGCATAACTTTTCACCCACAGAACCTATGCCCGCAATAATGGGACAAAGTGGAGGTGATATTTCGTCTTTATGGATCTTAGGTAACCTATGGAAAATGGGAACCACAGGAAAGTCAGGAACTAAATGTTTAGACTGTGAGTCTGTAAAAATTCCTAAATAAATCCCTTCTGTTACAATGCTCTGTAATTTTTGTAAAAAAAATGTTAGATGGATCCCCTTCCAATTTTCTATAAGTATTCATATCGCCCAAAACCCTCAAACAACAATTTTTGTATTCATCCTTATTCATAATTACTATCTTTCCTCCTTTGTCAGCCATCTTTATCACGATCTCATTATATGACTTTAACCTGGACAACACCATTCTTTCGTTCTTAGATAAATTATAATTAGTTTGTAATGCATCTATAGAAGCTTCAAGAGTTTTTAAATCCTTTTCCATGGCCTGTTGAAATAGACTATATACTGGGGCTCTAGATTTTATCGGATAAAAAGAGGGATTAACTCTAGATACACTAGTAGCATGTATTGAGTGATCATTAAATCCTTCATTCTGTTCTTGTAATCGAATCAAATCCATTAAAGAGACCTGTTCTCTAAAATGTAACCCTGAAAAAATATTTTCATCATCAATAATAGTCAGAATCATCATTTCTACTTCCATCCTGTGAAGATAAAACATTATCACAAAAATATCTTTTCACAGTTAAAAGTCTTATAAATCTATTAATGTCCATGATAGTGTTAAACAAAGTAAAATCACTAGTCGGCACAAAGTTTAGACCTTTAGACAATACAATCAACTCTTCATTATTAAAGGTGAAAGATGACATATTAACTATTTCCTTGGAACAAGATACTGGAGAATCTAATTGTAATACAATCTCTTGCATAAGCGGGTTAGATATCGCTGATTGTGACTTCTTTTCCTTCCCGCTCTTCGTTTACGTTTTTTGGTCTCATAAATTCATCAATTCTTATATTCTTATTTTTTTCTATTAAACGGAGTAGAAGAAAGGTTTGATTGAGGGTTGGACATGTCCGTATGGTCAATCAAAGAATTGTCACTAAAATTGGAATTTGAAAAGTCAGAGCCTGGTTCAGACGAGCTGAATGAAACTTTACGTCTATTGTAGAAAACACGTGTTTGTCCATATTGTTTTTTCAAAATGGATTTAGGCATATATTCTATATACTCTATAATTCAGGTTTTACAGGGAGACTGTTTTTAGGGTATTGATCATTTTTCAGTATGTGCCAGTGTTTTTTGAGAATACTACGTATCAGACCATGTGAACCATTAAAGGTAGTTATAAAATTGCTCCTAAAGGCTGATCCGTGTTTGGTTTTAATGCAGTGAGCAAGACATTGAGCCTGTGTTAGTCCCCCAGCTTTGACCTTTGCTGCTTTAATGATCTCGGAGGGATAGTGTTTCTCTCTAAATCGTTTAGTTAAAACCACACTTTGAGTAATATTATCACTATCTTTTGTGCAATTACGCCTAATTGTTTTGAATTGTCCGAAAAGGACATTACTTTTCTATTTAGAATAGTGATTACTACGGAAGTCCCAACAGGCTATTACAGTCAACCCTTTTAAAATGTGTATGGGTTGTAATCTGGTTGTCAGCCCCAACCAAAACCAAATCTAAAAATTTTATTTCATTATTTTCTGTCTTACCCATAAACCTAATGCCCCAATTATTATCATTTAGGTATTTGGTAAAAACTTGAAAGGTATCACCGGACCCATCCCAAATAAAAAGGTCATCTATGTATCTCTTAAAGTAGATTATACCTTAAAAACAGTCTCCCTGTAAAACCTGGAATTACATTTAGACGCGCACAGACACTCAAAAATATGTTAGCTCCCAGTTGCCTACGCAAGAGTAGGACCGCTAAAGGTGTTCAAAATGGACATTTCAAGTGCGGACACAGTAAATGTAAATGCTGCCACAGCATTAGACATAATACGTCTACAGTAAAGAGTTTTTCTACAGGTTAGACCTTTCAAATTAAAGAGAGGCTAGACTGCTCTACATCCTACATTATTTATGTACTGGAATGCCCTTGTGGCTTCCAGTATGTAGGCAGGACAACAATGTGTTTGAGAGAAAGACTCAACAAACACAGTTCTAACGTTAATAACGTTTTTTTTTAAAACATAGTGTGTCTCGTCATGCTTCCATTAAACATAATAATTGCTTTGTAGGTTTCTCTGTTGTACCATTAGAACAAATTCCTGCTGATGTTATTAATATATTTAATGTCCTAAAACAAAGGGAAATGCTCCGGATTTTTAAATTAAATACATTAATTCCGGAAGGTCTCAATGAGACTATAGAAGACAGGTTTTTAGCATTATTTGATTTGTATGTTATCCCCTTTTTGTATTTTATGTATGCTAATTTATTGTTATTTATACTGTATATATTTTTATACTGTGTATTTTTTAACAAACAGTTATTTTATTCTTATATTAATAGTTTTTGGGGTTCACCTAAACTTTTATTCTCGTTTTTTCACTTCTTTCATGCACTATTTGTTGGAACTATTGGTGTTCTATTTCACTTAGCACTTCTTGCAGTTTTATTATCTCTGGCTCGGTGAGTCAAAAGCAAATTGAGGATCTGTTACATCCAATAGAGGGCGCATGAGCTCCCCAGCTCCTTTCCCATAATGCCTTGTGATATGTAGATGCTAAGTAGAGGGCGAAAGGCAATTAAAATCTCTACACACCTTCACTGGTGCTCTCCTCAATGTGAGAGATTCTTGTCCCTAACCCACTCATTGCCTCCCACTAAGCCAGCCAATTCACTTTGCTCTGTACTGATGAAAGACAACAATCCGGAAACAGCGCTGTATGCAGATAAGTGAAATTGGCTTGGCTAAGATCCCTTTTGCTGTCTCAAGGCTCGGTGAGTCAAAAGCAAATTGAGGATCTGTTACATCCAATAGAGGGCGCATGAGCTCCCCAGCTCCTTTCCCATAATGCCTTGTGATATGTAGATGCTAAGTAGAGGGCGAAAGGCAATTAAAATCTCTACACACCTTCACTGGTGCTCTCCTCAATGTGAGAGATTCTTGTCCCTAACCCACTCATTGCCTCCCACTAAGCCAGCCAATTCACTTTGCTCTGTACTGATGAAGGACAACAATCCGGAAACAGCGCTGTATGCAGATAAGTGAAATTGGCTTGGCTAAGATCCCTTTTGCTGTCTCAAGGCTCGGTGAGTCAAAAGCAAATTGAGGATCTGTTACATCCAATAGAGGGCGCATGAGCTCCCCAGCTCCTTTCCCATAATGCTTTGTGATATGTAGATGCTAAGTAGAGGGCGAAAGGCAATTAAAATCTCTACACACCTTCACTGGTGCTCTCCTCAATGTGAGAGATTCTTGTCCCTTATTATCTCTGGAACGCTCAGTTAAGACTGAGTATGCGTGAAATGACTTTCCGCACATACTCGCTATATCGTCTGAAGCCAAAGACTCCCATACGAGTGAATCACTCTTTGACATGCTCGAACAGTTAATTTCACGCATGCGCAATATAGACTGGGAGACACTATTTAAACAACAGCAGTACAATGTGATCTACTTATACCTAGATCCTCCGTTATACTTTACAGCTTTTAAGGTAATTTACTCTTTCATTTACTCTGCAACAATGTTGTTCTAACTTTATAATGCTGTGGAACACTTTCTCTTTTTGTAATCTACGCAGTTTCTTCCTGTACAACTTTATTTACTTTTTATGTTCTGTGGTGCCTGTTTCACTTTGGCTGATATCTTTTTTTCTAAGTCGATCGTTCACTATGCGCTCTTTCTTACCTGGTTGGCAGGTGTTATTCTATTGGGTATGTTGGATTCCCTTTCGTCTCTATTCATTAAGAAAAAAGATGTTTTTAAGAAAAATTTGTTTTGTTTAGTCAGGTACTTATGTTTATATGTTCTTGCAGTGTTTTTGCACACTTGATAATGGGGTACAGAATACCCCAAAACGTTTCGTGCATCTGTCTCTGTATACTTTGGAATAAAAGTGATTGGTTATCAAGTTACCTTGGATTTGCACAGTTTCCTGGTTGGTCCTTCCTGTTGTTGGAAAAAAAAACATGACATTTTACAGTCACAGCAAAGTGGATGGGATTCTAGCGAAGCGCATCCCCACTTTGTGGAAAAATGCGCGCTGTGGACACGCTGCGATTTCCAAAATCGCAACATGTCAATTATACCTATGAAAACGCCAGTCGTTTCCCTATAGGTATAATTGAAAAGCGCTGCGGGAAAAACTGCGATGTGCTGCTGCCATTTTTCCATAGATATACAGTCATATGAAAAAGTTTGGGCACCCCTATTAATCTTAATCCTTTTTAGTTCTAAATATTTGGGTGTTTGCAACAGCCATTTCAATTTGATATATCTAATAACTGATGGACACAGTAATATTTCAGGATTGAAATGAGGTTTATTGTACTAACAGAAAATGTGCAATATGCATTAAACCAAAATTTGACCGGTGCATAAGTATGGGCACCTCAACAGAAAAGTGACATTAATATTTAGTAGATCCTCCTTTTGCAAAAATAACAGCCTCTAGTCGCTTCCTGCAGCTTTTAATCAGTTCCTGGATGAAGGTATTTTTGACCATTCCTCTTTACAAAACAATTCCAGTTCAGTTAAGTTTGATGGTCGCCGAGCATGGACAGCCCGCTTCAAATGATCCCACAGATGTTCAATGATATTCAGGTCTGGGGACTGGGATGGCCATTCCAGAACATTGTAATTGTTCCTCTGCATGAATGCCTGAGTAGATTTGGATCATTGTCTTGCTGAAATATCCATCCCCGGCGTAACTTCAAATTCGTCACTGATTCTTGTACATTATTCTCAAGAATCTGCTGATACTGAGTTGAATCCATGCGACCCTCAACTTTAACAAGATTCCCGGTGCCGGCATTGGCCACACAGCCCCAAAGCATGATGGAACCTCCACCAAATTTTACAGTGGGTAGCAAGTGTTTTTCTTGGAATGCTGTGTTTTTTGGACGCCATGCATAACGACTTTTTGTATGACCAAACAACTCAATCTTTGTTTCATCAGTCCACAGGACCTTCTTCCAAAATGAAGCTGGCTTGTCCAAATGTGCTTTTGCATACCTCAGGCGACTCTGTTTGTGGCGTGCTTTCAGAAACGGCTTCTTTCGCATCACTCTCCCATACAGCTTCTCCTTGTGCAAAGTGTGCTGTATTGTTGACCGATGCACAGTGACACCATCTGCAGCAAGATGATGCTGCAGCTCTTTGGAGGTGGTCTGTGGATTGTCCTTGACTGTTCTCACCATTCTTCTTCTCTGCCTTTCTGATATTTTTCTTGGCCTGCCACTTCTGGGCTTAACAAGAACTGTCCCTGTGGTCTTCCATTTCCTTACTATGTTCCTCACAGTGGAAACTGACAGGTTAAATCTCTGAGACAACTTTTTGTATCCTTCCCCTGAACAACTATGTTGAACAATCTTTGTTTTCAGATCATTTGAGAGTTGTTTTGAGGAGCCCATGATGCCACTCTTCAGAGGAGATTCAAATAGGAGAACAACTTGCAATTGGCCACCTTAAATACCTTTTCTCATGATTGGATACACCTGGCTATGAAGTTAAAAGCTCAGTGAGGTTACAAAACCAATTTTGTGCTTCAGTAAGTCAGTAAAAAGTAGTTAGGAGTATTCAAATCAATAAAATGATAAGGGTACCCAAATTTTTGCACCGGTCAAATTTTGGTTTAATGCATATTGCACATTTTCTGTTAGTACAATAAACCTCATTTCAATCCTGAAATATTACTGTGTCCATCAGTTATTAGATATATCAAATTGAAATGGCTGTTGCAAACACCCAAATATTTAGAACTAAAAATGATTAAGATTAATAGGGGTGCCCAAACTTTTTCATATGACTGTACATGTCACTTTCACTTTGAAATAACTTCAGCTGTATTTGCCTTAGAGATCTAAAAATTGGATACATAGGTTCCTAGGAGCCCTTAGAGTGTTCTACACTATGTTGTAACCCAATTTAAGGTGTGGTTTGTGCCAAACGTGTTTGACCCAAAACAAATGTTGGTCCCGAACCAGAAACAAATCTTGAGAGGTTCGCTCATTTCTCATAACTATTATCGAAACTAAATACCGTATGTTAATATTTTACAGATTTTTTTTGAGCATAAGGTTTATATTGATGATGAACCTTGGATGTTTTCCTCAAGAATATATGTACAAGTCAGCTAACATGTAATTAACTTTGTACTAGATTCAAATGCTAATGTATTTGCATTTGCTTTTCTAGTGCATGTTGCATCTTTGTAAGCTCACCAGGGTGCATTTATACAAATATAGCAGGTGGTATTTAAGTTGTTCCCCCTTCTTTGCATACCAATGAGCTGTGTTTATCATTTGGTGTAAAGCAGTCCATACAGATGGCAAATCACTACTGACAGAACTTCCAGTATAATGTTATTCTAAATGCTATCTAAATATACAGGTAGTAATCAGCTAAACAAATGTTATTTGCAAGAGTGAAAACTTTACACAAGAGTTCAACAATAACATTCTTTTTAGTGTTTGACTGACAGAACTGCTGTTTAACAGTCCATACTTTTCATGTATTAAAAGCAACATTCCCTGAAACTTTACTCAAATACTGAGTCTAGGGAGACTGTAGATACAATGTACTAAGAATTTATACAGCTGTGTAGGAGATAATCTTTTATAGTCTACTGAAAATGTATTTGTGTTTAATGAACAGAATGATATGAATTATATAAGTACTGTTCAGCAGAATAGACAGAGCACTTAACATTTTAGCCATTCAGCATGAAATACTGGAATAGAAACTGTGCTGATCTACTTTAGTAATTTTATGGTATATCATAACTAAAGTGTTCACAGTGGTCCCTTAAAGGGTACCTGAGTTTTCATGAAAAGCTAAAATATGTGCAGGGTCTTGCTGGGTTGTCTATTCTATGAATATTTAAGCCTTCATACATGGTGTCCTATCAGTTTTTTTTTCTGCTAATAATCACATTATGGTTGATTTTACATTTCATCCTGAGATAGGGGGTGTATAAAAAGAGGAACAGTCTGCCCCTTCCCCTATCCATTACTATTACTGCTACTGTTTTCTTTACATGTAATTCTGCCAGGAATAACTATACAATTACAAACAAATACCTGTGAAAAGCCCAAATGACCATAATATAGGAGACCCAGGAACCCATCTGTAATTACACAAAAAGCCAGAAGGAGTTACAAGTGCAGAGAAGACTTTTCTTACATTGTAAACTGTGAGATTGCAGAATCCTCAGTCTTTTCAAGACAGCAACAGTTTGCAGACACTGTGTGAAGAGAGAAAAGGACCATCCCCTACACTCACTGAGATAAGCAAAACGGAATGGAATGTATCTAGGGACGCACTTCCTTAGTAACAAAGGAATTATCCAGTGTTAATGATATGTAGTTTTCTCCTTGAATAATTCTGGTTTGACTGCTTTTTGTACACACTTCCTACACCTTAGCTATACTTACAGACCTTGATGTAATTAAACTGGCTTCCATTAACATTAAAGGTTATAACAGTCCAAATAAAAGAAACTATTTATGGAATTGGGCCAAAACTCTGAGGTTTGATGTATTATGCGCCCAAGAGAATGAAATGCGCATAAGATTCATGACCCTAATTTTACAAAAGTATATAAAAAATATTATTCAACTAAATCCTGGGGATTGCTGATTACACTTATAAACACTATCTTTTATCATATATATTATTCCAGTAAGTTATTTCAATAACATGCTGTGCATATAAATCTTCCCTGAAATGTGATCGTATCCAGTTATTGAGTCCTAAAAAGGTAGAACAAGCTATTTCAGAAAAGATTGTCCGGTTGATCGGAACTTTTGACAATGGGGCACTACAAGTAAGGGAGATCTTACAGCGCCACTGGGACATTTTAATCATGGATCCCGACATTAAGGCAGTCGTGAGTGAGAGACCACAGATCACGTTTAGAAGAGGAAGATCTTTGAAAGATCGAAAAGTTCATAGCCATTTGGATGTACAGTCATGGCAAAAAGTTTTGAGAATGATACAAATATAAATTTTTACAAAGTCTACTGCTTCAGTTTTTCTAATGGCAATTTGCATATACTCCAGAATGTTATAAAGAGTGATCAACTTAACAGCAATTACTTGCAAAGTCAATATTTGCCTAGAAAATGAACTTTATCCCCCAAAACACATTTCAACATCATTGCAGCCCTGCCTTAAAAGGACCACCTAACATCGTTTCAGTGATTGCTCCATTAACACAGGTGTGGGTGTTGATGAGGACAGGGCTGGAGATCAATCTGTCATGATTAAGTAAGAATGACACCACTGGACACTTTAAAAGGAGGCTGGTGCTTGCCATCATTGTTTCTCTTCTGTTAACCATGGTTATCTCTAAAGAAACACGTGCAGTCATCATTGCACTGCACAAAAATGGCCTAACTGGGAAGAGTATTGCAGCTAGAAAGATTGCACCTCAGTCAACAATCTATCGCATCATCAAGAACTTCAAGGAGAGAGGTTCCACTGGTGCCAAAAAGGCTCCAGGGCGCCCAAGAAAGACCAGCAAGCGGCAGGACCGTCTCTTAAAAGTGTTTCAGCTGCGGGATCGGGCTGCCAGCAGTGCAGAGCTTGCTGAGGAATGGCAGCAGGCAGGTGTGAGTGCATCTGCACGCACTGTGAGGCGGAGACTCTTGGAGCAAGGCCTGGTCTCAAGGAGAGCAGCAAAGAAGCCACTTCTCTCCAGAAAAAACATCAGGGACAGACTGATATTCTGCAAAAGGTACAGGGAGTGGACTGCTGAGGACTGGGGTAAAGTCATTTTCTCTGATGAATCCCCTTTTCGATTGTTTGGAACATCTGGAAAACAGCTTATTCGGAGAAGAAGAGGTGAGCGCTACCACCAGTCTTGTCTCATGCCAACTGTAAAGCATCCTGAAACCATTCATGTGTGGGGTTGCTTCTCAGCCAAGGGAATCGGCTCTCTCACAGTCTTGCCTAAAAACACAGCCATGAATAAAGAATGGTACCAGAATGTCCTCCAAGAGCAACTTCTCCCAACCGTCCAAGAGCAGTTTGGCACTCAACAATGCCTTTTCCAGCATGATGGAGCACCTTGCCATAAAGCAAAGGTCATAACTAAATGGCTCAGGGAACAAAACATAGAGATTTTGGGTCCATGGCCTGGAAACTCCCCAGATCTTAATCCCATTGAGAACTTGTGGTCAATCATCAAGAGACGGGTGGACAAACAAAAACCAACAAATTCAGACAAAATTAAAGCATTGATTCTGCAAGAATGGACTGCTATCAGTCAGGATTTGGTCCAGAAGTTGATTGAGAGCATGCCAGGGAGAATTGCAGAGGTCCTGAAGAAGAAGGGTCAACACTGCAAATATTGACTTGCTGCATTAACTCATTCTAACTGTCAATATAAGCTTCTGTTACTCATAATATGAATGCAATTATATTTCTGTATGTGATAAAAACATCTGACAAACACACATAAAAACCAGAGGGCAGCAGATCATGTGAAAATATAATATTTGTGTCATTCTCAAAACTTTTGGCCATGACTGTACAAAAAACAACCACATCATGGCTTTCCCCACCAAAGGGTTGCTATAAATGTCGTGGTTGTTCCTCATGTCCATTTGTACTGGCAGGACGGGAATTTTTTTCAGAAAACTTGAAAACCTCTTTTAAAATCAAACACTTTATATCCTGTCGGTCTAGAGGAGTGATCTATAAGATCACATGCCAGTGCAAATTGGAATATTTCGGTAAAACCAACCGAGAATTGAAGAAAAGAATTGGTGAACATCTTGGGGATATAAGGCATGAACGGGACACCCCAGTGGCGAGACATGTTAACTCATGCCACGGAGGTAATGCTAACTGTTTACGGTTTACAGGAATTCATTTGGTTAAACCCCATCCAAGAGGAGGGGATTGGCATAGAATGACATTGCAATGTGAATCCAAGTGGATATTTAAATTAAAAACCGAGATTCCAAATGGACTTAATGAACGCCTTAATTTTTGCTGTTTTATTTGATCTCCCCCTTCTTCCCATTTACTTAAACGAATTAGACCCTATGATTAAGATATTCTTTCCACAGTCAAATATAGATACAGATCTATTTGTTAGATTTGGTAGATTATATATCTTGGTGCTATGAATAGGTAATTGTGGTATTTTATTTGCATATATATCTGTACAAGATGATATGTATATTTATCCTTAGAGAAATTTTTCTACTCCTGACCTATTTTGCTGATTCAGTCCAGCCCTTAATGTTCTGGGGCTACAGAACCTGGATAGAGACTGATAGGGTCTCTCCGGGTCCCTCTGTTCTATATTGGTACACTTTGCTAGCAACTGGCTCATTGGTTGTGGTATAGATTGGTCTAATAGATGTTTCCTATCCTTTTAGGCAGTTTATGCGCTCTGTGGGACTTTCAGCATCCTGTCCCACAACGCATATCTGCTCTGGTTTTTCAGCTCCAGATTTAGGAGGATATGCGCATGTGCGGGGTGTTTGCTTCGCACATGCGCAGTATGTTCTTTAGCGCTCGTTTCACTATGGGCAGACGTGATACTACGTATTACATCACTAATGTGCGTGGTTTTCTAGCGCCATATTCAAACAAACATCACTTATGTGAACTTGAGCACACCTGTTTGTAGGCAGAGTTTATCGCTATATAAGTTGCCCTGATTCACTTTGCTCTTACTGCCATTGTCACTACATGGAGTCAGTTAGCATCTAGCGGTTTTCCTCCATTGTGCGGTTTTCTTTACGTTTTGCTCTACCACTGTAGGCAGCATTTATTTATTTATTTATTTATTTCCCATATGTAGTTTTTTGGTTCTTATGAGTAGTCTAATAAGTCCCCTGATGATTGGTGCATTACTGTACCAGGAAACGCATAGGGTCTAGGGTTCCATAGGGTCACTTTAAGGACAGCTTGGTACTGCCCTTGTTAGGGCAGGAGTCATTTTGGGTGTTAGTGGAAATTTCAGGGGCATGAATAGGGACTTAGTTCATCCTCCTGTTTTGCACCATCACCTGCCGGGTTCTCCTGCCTCAGATGTTGGTAAGATTGTTCCATTTTCTAATTGTTTAGCCGCCATGATGTTTCACGGTATATGGTGGTGAATATTTATATATTTGCTATAACATTAGACTCCAACGAGTGGCTATGTTAAATTTGATGTTTGTTCTACATTTTTTATATTGTTTTTATGCTTAGTAATTAAATGTTAAGTTTTATTATTGTTTGCATCAGTGCTTTCCTGATTAATTATTGTCTGTTGCAATTGGTGGATTATCTGTGTCCGATGTCATAGTACTCCACTTTCTCTTGGCTCCCTTTTCTGCTTTTGTGTGGAAAAAATGGGTGCCATATACTGTGGGGTGGGGGAACGGGGGTCATATACTGTGTGGGGGCCAAAAAAAAGGGGGTCATATATTGTGAGTGGCAAAAAGAAATATATTGTAGGCTCCTAAAAAAATGGGGTCATATATTGGGAAGAACAAAAAAAATAGGGTCAATATATACTGTGGAGGGGACAAAAAAAGAAGTTATGTACTGTGTGGAGGCCAAAATAAGGGGGGGGTCATATACTGAGTGGGGGCCAAAAAAAAAGTTAGTTGTGTACCGTGGGTGGCTAAATATGGAATGCCCATAAGGCTTATGTAAGAGGGTCATTTACAGGTGCATCTCAATAAATTAGAATATCTTTGAACTGTTCATTCATTTCAGTAATTTAGTAATTCAATTCATAATCAGCAGTCTTCCATGATTGTGTGTCCTACTGAACCAGACTGAGGGACCATTTAAAGGCTTAGGAAACCTTGGCAGGTGAAACACTCAATTTACAATACTGAACTTTTTTACAATATTCTACTTTTCTTAGATTTTAGTTGTCATTACCTGTAATCCATAATAAACATTTATATAAATAAAACACTTGAAATAGAACACAGTGTGTATAAAGAATCTAGAAAATATAGGAGGTCTCTTTTTTTAATTTAATTATTTAAATAGATAAATGTTTCAAAGATATTCTAATTTATTGAGATACACCTGTATAAAACTAGGCACTTGGTTAAGAAACAACAAAATATTAAGACCCTTCTTAAAGAAAAGAAATTAATTGGAAACCAAAAATAAAGCTAAGCCAACTGCCCAAGAAACTAAACTTCTCTACAATGCCAAGCAACAATTAAGGCTTTGCCTATTGACCAATTATGAGAAAAACCTGAAAAAAATTAGGTCTAGGTATTATTCTCAAGCTAACAAAGCTGGAAAGCTCTTAGCGAATACGTTAAAAGCACAACACCAAAAGAGTAGAATTCCCTACATTATAGACACCTAAACAAAGAATAAATTAGTGAACCCCCTAGACATTGCAGTACAATTCTGACAGTTCTATTCCTTATTGTACAACTTAAATGACAACTCCATTATTAAACAACCTCCTGTGGAAGATATCTAAACCTTTCTACGCCAATTACATGCATCAGTTATTAATTTCCAATATTATATGTACTTAATGGGAAGTCCCCATGCCCAGACTACAAATGGGTGTACCTCTCATGATTCATTTAATTTCAGTAGAGATGAGCAAATTTTTAAAAAAATTCGATTCAGCCGGTTCGCCGAATTTTCCTAAACGATTTGATCTAAATTAATTTGCGGCGAATCGCGTTAAAAACAGCTATTTCCTGACTGCAGAGAACCTGTATAGTGGTGTAGAACACTGTGCCTTGCAGCAACACACATAGGGAGTCTGCTGTGGTAGTGAAACAATACTGTGAGTGAACACAAATGAACCCTGTTCTGCTTGAATACTGTGTATAAATTCCTCCCTATCCTTTCCCTACACTTCTAATGCTCTTTCACTGAACTTCGATTGAACAAAATATCCATTTTCAAGTCTTTTCTACCACTTTCCCTAGTGAACCCATAAGAAATTGGCGCAAATACATTTTTCTTTCCATTTTTAAGCCGGGGCCCCTCGTGGCGTAAATGCAGAAAAAAATGCATTCTAGCAACTCCCATCCCCACTTTGCAGTAAAATACGCAGAGCGGACACCCTGGTTTTGGAAATCGCAACATGTCAATTATACCTATGCACACACCGGTGGTTTCGCTATACGTATAATTGAAGCAGAGGGTTCGCAGAGGAAATCTATGCAAACTTTCTGTTCAAAGCGCTGCGGGAAGAACCGCGATGCGCTGCCACTGCAGTTTTTCCCAGCAGCACTTTTTTGCTGTGGGATGCCACGTGGGGCTTTAAGCCTTACTTCATTCTGAATTTTTTTCCAGCTTACCAGTACAATGTACAGGATATTGAATGGTGCCATTACAAAGTACAATTTTTCCTACAAACAGTAAGCCATCATGTAACTCTGTGAACTGAAAAATGAAAAATGCCTCTGGGAATGTGGGAAGGAGAAAACATAAATGCAAAAATTAAAATTGGCTCAGTCATTAAGAGGTTAAGTGACTGGTGCTTTTGTAGCTTCATTGAACGTCTCCCGCTCAGGGTAAAATGTAATGTACTTTGCTCAAACCTCAAGCAGGATACAATCAAAACTGTCAGGGGATTAATACCTGTTCTACTTAATGTGATGCCCACAGCACTGAGAATCTTGACTTTTATTTTTTAGGGAAATGAGGTGCCTATAACACTGAGGATTTGGATTCCTGGGCCTGAGCACCATTTATCAATATGTCTTACCACTCAGCCCTGACACACTCCTATACTGCTGGGAAGGAGGCGAGGGCAGTGGGGTGTGGCTGGAAAGTGAAAGAGTAAGACTAAGGCCCCAGGTTGTGGAAGCACAGTGTTTTTAGTTGCATATTTTGCTGCATTTTTTTTATTTAGGAAGTGCTTAGACGTTTCCCTTCTGTTAAATACACTCCTAACTCTGGCTTAAAAAAAGGAGCAAAATCTGCAACAAAAAATGCTGTGTTTCAGAAACGTAGGGCCTTATCCTTACAGATGGTGCTTGAGTGTGGAAATACCTCAATGTACTGGGCAAAATATTTACATTAAGGGTTATTCTAACATAAAGCATTCATTATCTGTACAGCTTAAAACGTTTATCATCTAGATAGATATATAGATAGATAGATAGATGATAAAAGATCAGCGGGATTCAGCAACTCAAAGTCTATCACACTGCATGGAAACAACTTCTAAGAAATGTATATAGAGCATCTTCACTGGAAAAAGAAATGTGACACACCTGTTCATTTAGTCAACCATTTTACTGACTTTTTATGGTCTCTTTGTCCCTTTTCAAGGTGTATTTGTCTCTGTTTATATGTGGTAGACCTCTAAAAAGTTTTTTAAATGCATTTGTAGTTTAGCTGCAGCACTTATAATCATACTCTCTTAATATTGAAACTCCCTTCTCCATATCCTTCTCAGTCAACTTCTATTGAGCAGCAAAATTATATAAAGTAGGATTAAGACTATAATATGATGGGTTTCAGATGTCTTAGATTACCTGAAAACATTAGGTTCCCAATCCATTTAGATACTATTTTTTAGCATATACAGAACCAGTTTTAGAGAAAATAGGGCCAGCAAGCAAAGTATCATTCTGCTTGTTATTGCACAGGCTAGTATTATAGACAGACTATGTTGATTGTAATTTAGTAGCCATAAAAAGACTAAAAGAGGACTGGACTGTTTTCACAAGGTCAACTCTCAGGTTGTTCCAAGGGTTCTCAATCTTGGGAACCTCCTGCTACAGTGTCCAAATGCAACATTAAACTAGTCTAAGCGGTAGGCACTGATCATAGATGTTTTCCAATGATGCAGAACTAAAAAGTAAGAAAGTCAATACTAGAGAACGCTTTAGACCTATTATAAATTTAGAGGAGTTTTACCATTTCATGTGCCCTCTTACCTCCTGTTTCCTGTTTCAGCTCAGTCAGGCAGTGTATTTCATGCTTCTAAACAGAGACACTGCTCAAGAAACTGTTCTAGCCCTTGTCAGGGCTCAGCAACTAAAATCAATATGCAGAAAGAGAGAGAAGAGAATATAGATGGCCAGAAACAGGGAATAAGTCATCAATCCAGTCAGAGAGATGATATGTAACTTAGGTAATCAGCTGTAAACAGTGAGGAGGAATTTTTAGCTGTATCTGGCAAATGGAGCAAGATAGATAAAGCAGATAAGTGCCACAAGTGTGAACATGATTCTTAAGACGTGAATACTCCTTCAATTTTGCATATTCACGTAAAGCTATTTCCAGTGTCTGATAATATCAGTAGAACATCATTGATAAATAAAGTTATTGTGTGGTCTTTACTACCTGACTGTTGCACACATAATAATGCATTGAACTTGTACAACTCACTCATTACATTAGATCTATTACACGATGCCAGAGGCATCGTCTAATAGAAGTAAAGGCATTTTGCTATTCACTACAATACAGTAGTATTGCAGTGGATAGTATGAGCGATCAGACCCCCTAGGTTTTAAGGTCCCTAAAGGATCTGATCATACAATTAAAAGTAGAAAAAAAAAGTTTTTAAAAGTATAAAAAAAATAAAAAAAAACACAAAAGTTCAAATCAACCCCCTTTCCCTAGATCAGATATAAAAGTAAATAAACAAAAATAAACATAAACACAATAGGTATCCCCGCGCTCCAAAATGTCCAAACTATTAAAATATTAAAATATTTATCCCATACGGTGAACGGCCTAGCAGCAAAAAAAAAATCAAAATAGCCAAATAGCGTTTTTTTCAACACTTTGCCTCCTATAAAAAATTTAATAAAAAGTGATCAAACCATCAGATCTTTCCCCAAAGGGTATCTATAAAAAAAAACTTCATGTTGTCCCGCATAAAAATACGCCATACCCAGATTCATACATGTAAATATGAAAAAGTTACAGGTGTCACAATATGGTAACACAAATTTTTTTTTCTATTTTGCAAAGATTTTAATTTTTTAAAAGGTATCAAAACATTACAAATACTATATAAATATGTTATAACCATGTTTGTACTGACCTGCAGAATACAGGTAACATGTCATTTTTACCACACAGTGAACGCTGTAAAAATTAAACCCATATGAAATTGGCGCAAATGCAGTTTTTCTCCAATTGCACCTCATTCTGACTTTTTTTTCCAGCTTCCCAGTACATTGCACAGCATATTGAATGGTACCATTGCAAAGTACAATTTGTTTCACAAACAATAAGCCATCATGTGACTCTGTGAACTGAGACATGAAAAACTTATGGCTCTTGAAATGTGGGGAGGGAAAAACAAAAATGCAAAAACAAAAAATGGCTGGCTCTTTAAGGGGCTAACTTTAACACATGACTATTACCATGGCTCCATGTTACCCATTATCACCAATGGTTTCAATTAGTACCCAACCATTTGAAGTGATGGCTGGATACTGGAACATTCAAAAGCAGGGAATATCAGACTGGGAAGGATCAAAAACATTGGCCCTTTTCATCCTGGTAATACTAGTCTGCAACTGCTGGATGTGAAAAATGGAGGGAACCCAAGTTTTTTTTTTTTTAATAAATAATGTAAAAAATGCAATAAATATTGGGTATTAAAGGTGCTGTCTGACTGCTTAAAGATTTTTTTTTTTCATCTCATGTGTCAGAATGGTGTAGGCTTCCTGGGTCCTTTGTTGGTCTCAGCTTCTTGATCCATATCTACACACAGGAAATGACGACTCAGATGATCTCTGACTGCAGCAACCAAGGTGGATAACTCATGCAACAAATGATTATTTGAGCAGTATGTAGACAGGGACCAGAAATTAGAGACTGCCAGGGACCCGAGAAGCCTTCCAACAGGAGCATTGAGGCATCTGTAAATGAGTATGACTTATTTTATTATTTACACCACTCTGAATTTTAATTGGTTAGACAATCTCTATCCTATTATAGTAAACCATATTTTTATTTCAACCTAAGTGATATGCAGTAGTAAAAGCACTCTGTTTAAAGACATATGAATGAGATCTCAGAACTCAAAAACTAGTTTGTTTTACTTTTCAGTTAATTTTGTGTGTTCCATAAAAAAAGGAGTTATAAAAAATGAGAAAGAAGCAAGTATTTATTTTCTTATGGTTGTTAATAACTATGCCTGTGTTAAAACTACACCGATATCAATTTTTCATATAACATTAATGCCCTAAAATAAAATGTAAGGTATCAACTCACTGCTTTATTGATGACTAGCCTCAATTGATTTCTATGTGCAAATTACATGCTGCAAAAGGTAATTTACTTGAAAATAAGAACTACACTCCATGAAAATTATAGTGTGTTTGTCGCATATATTTTCAATCTCTTTGACAGTTGCTTCCTCAGACTGATTAAAGCAGCCTATTAAGGGACCATTGAAGCTTAATCATATTATTTATAGGCTTCCTTAAGACCTAACTACTAAAGAAACCACTTATGCTTTAGCTGTCAGTTTGGAAGTCTCGAGTATGATTAACAATTATTCTGCAGTCACTTCAGTGTTGCAGGAAAAAGGATACAGACTTTCATTTAAATATATATTACACCAATGTGCTTCTTGTTTTAAATGTAAATCTATCTATATATATTTATGTAGAGCTATATCCCTTTCATAAGTACATTACATCCATATGCATATTTATTTCTCTTTTGTATTCTTTGACTCACATAAACAGAGCAAACAAATAAAAATAAAATAGACCAAAACATGTACATGGGTATGAAAGCAAGCAATATTATTTATGCCCAGAAGGCAGATATGAATACGCAGACTAAAAGTAATTTCACTAGTGATGGCTGGACTACTTCACAATGAAATTTCCATTAATCACATTTTAATGTTTTATGAAAGTAAGCCACATAAAAAGAATTATTTATATTTTGTTGGTCAACTCTGGGGATATAATGACTTGTGAAGGTATGCTGTAAAACACAACAAGATTACACTGGTTTCAACTGAAAAGTTCTTATACATAAGCATGAAACAGAAATGACAAGCATTTGCAACTGCAAAAAGGTATTTCTCAAGAGAGACACATCTACGGTAACTCTTTAACCAATATATTTTTTGTTTTGTTCCTGAACTGTTTGGTTACATATGACATAATATGTCATCAAAGTTATAATACAATTAGACAGATACAGAGACAATATGAACAGATATTGTCAGACACTCCTTATAATAACAATGTTTATAGGAGAGGTATGAGATTAAAACATATGTAATAATGATTCACTATAAAATGTACAGATGTAGCAAAGTCCATTTGACATTTAACAAATTAACAAAACTGTGGAAAACAACTTTAATTTCACTTTTCACTGTTTCTCTAATGGTATTTGTTCTGTCCTGTCATAAGTGTAATGAAACTTATCCAAACAATCAATCTTACAGGTGGATAAAAGTTTAAGAGAAATAATGAAATAAATGAAGCAGAAAAACTTGTCCACAGAGACCTTCTGAAAGAGTTAGAGAAATCTATCTTATGTCCCCAAAACAGAGGTTCCTAAAGAGGACCCTTCACCACCTCCACCAACTCCAGTTTTTAGCATCTAGTAATAGGCAATGCTCAATTGATAGCAGGGTTGATTTTTTTTTTTCTCCAGTCTTCCACTGTTCCTGAGCAGTAAGTGCTGTTAGTTTTGAAGCCTCACATGCTATTTAGACTTTGTACTGTGAGATGAGTGATGTCAGCAAGGAGAGGCAAGGGGTGTGATTCTGAAATCTGACATTGTCCAACTTTCTTTGAAGTTTTTAATCATGGCCCTTTTCCTGACCCTGCCTGACAATAGCCATCTGACAGTAACAGCACATATTGCTCGGGAACAGTGGGGGTTAGAGAAAAAAATCCAACTGTGTCAGAATCAGTTGAGGCTAAGAACTGGAGTTGGTGGAGGTGGTGAAGGATCCTCTTTAAGTCAAATTTATGGCAACCAGCCAACCAAACGTCATCTTACAATCAATGTCACTCTCAAAAGAGAATCGGCATAATTATACACATATCATATTGTTAATTCTAAAAAGCATAATGTGGTCTAAAAAACAGGTCTATCTCTCTTCATAGCAGTGCTATCTAATATTTAGGTTAGTAGCTCCAAAATAACCAAGGTTTTATTGACTTGGTAGGGAGAAGAGGTTCTACCTAATTAGATCATAGGTGAATATTCTTGAAAGAAACATAGTAACAAGGCCATGGGTTAAAATAGCAGGTTGTAAACATAGCAATTAGCACAATAGATACATACATGTGGTCATCTTCAGTTTGAATCTGATAACTTTCTGCACCTTTATAAGTGACAACAAACACAATTGAAAGTAATGGAAAAAGTTGAGGTAAAGTGATTAGCAACAATTTATCTAATGTATTAAAAGTCATGTTAAACTTGGCTACATCTGTATATACAATAAGAATACAATAAATTAGCAAATGATTATTTACCTTTAACATAAAATTGCAGCAAGTGTCAGGTTAAACTTTGCTACATCTTTATATGCAAATTATTACTAATAAAGTCCATAATTAATTTCAAACCAATTATAATGCAGTGCAGGGGCTTTTAACACCTTGGGGCTGAAAGACGAGAATATTTGTCCTAAGCATTGGTACTTGCCGCATTTGCAGAGTATTCACGTCATATAGTTAATCCATTTTAGCAATAAAAGCCAGTGCTCTGCCGCTGGTAACCTCACCCAGGACAAATAATTTAACCCCTTAAGGACATAGCCTAAAAATACCTTAAGGACCAGGCCTCATATTTCAAAACTGACATATGCCACTTTATATGGCAAAAACTTTCAGAAGCTTAACCTACACAAGTGATTTTTAGATTGTATTTTGTTACACATTGTACTTCCTTGATTAATTTGTTTGTATTTATTTATAAAAAAAAGGAAATTTGATGAAAATTTTTTAAAAATTGCAATTTTCAAAATGTGAAAAGCTCTGCTTTTCAGATAGTCATACCACCCAAATTAATTAATAAATATTGTCTACCATACCTCTGCTTTATATTGGCATCACGTTTTAATCATCTTTCAATTTATTTTGGATGTTAGAAGGCTTACAATTGTAACTGTGATTTTCCAGATCTACAAGAAAATTTCCCAAACCTATTTTTTAGGGACCACTTCAAGTTTGAAGGGGATTATAAAGGCCTATATATTAGAAACCCCCGTAAATTACCACATTTTCAAAACTGCACCCCTCAAATAATTCAAAACAGCATTTGGAAGGTTTGTTAACCCTTTAAGCAATTCACGATAATTAAAACAATATGGAGGTGAAATTTAGACATTTCATATTTTTTTCGATTAATTTAGCCTTAAAATGAACACATAAGAGTTAAAAGAGAATACACATCACACAGTTTGTTATGCAATTTCTCCCAAGCACAGAAATACTCCACAAGTGGATATAAACGGATGTTTGTGCACACGGCAGCGCACGGAAGGGAAGGAACGACGCTGGGTTTTTGAAAAGCAGATTTTTCTGGAATAATTTTCAGGTGCCATGTCTCATTTGCAGAGCCCCTAATGGAAATTCTTCAAAGATGACCCAATATTGGAAACTATACCTGTCAAGTAATTTATCAAGAGGAAAAGTGAGCATTTTGACCTTACAGCTGTTTCTCAGATTTTATTAACACTGGGAAGTGTAAACAAAAAACTAATAAAACATCACTTTACACTTTAACAAAGTTTTAATTTTCACAGGGGTTAAAAGAAAAAAAAGAACCCCACAGTTAGTTGAACAATTTCTCATGAACAATACCCCATATGTGGTCGTAATCTGCTGTATGAGTACATGGTGGGGCTCAGAATAGAAAGAGCATTATTTAGCTTTAGGAGGGTAAATTTTGCTGGAATGGTTTTTGGGTGCCATGTCATATTTGTAGAGCCCCTATATAACCAGTACAATGGAAACCCCCAAATATTACCCCATTTTAGAAACTACACCACTCAAGGAATATCTCAAGGGATATTATCTGTTTGAGTTCTTCCCAAAAATGAATGCACAAATGTAAATAAAAATTTTTAAAGAAAGAGGCCATTTCAGTGCCCAATACATTGTGACCACTTTGTGTCATCAGAGACATCCACTCCTAAAACTTTGGAGTGGGTTATCCTGGGTACAAAAAATTTGTATATGTTGGTGTAAACTGCTGTTTGGGCACACAGCAGGACTCAAAAGGGAAGGAGCACTGTACTTTTTTGCTTTTGGAGTATAGATTTAGAGGAACTTTCTGGACGTCATGTTGTTTTTGCAGAGCACAGGAGGTGCCAAAAAATTGGAATTCCCCAAAAAATGACCCTATTTTGTAGAGGAAATTCTAGGGTCTCTGCAAATGTGACATGGCATCCAAAAACCAACAATCTAAATCTGCACTCCTAAATTACATAGCTCTCTTTCACATTTGCACCCTGCTGTGTGCCCAAACAGCAGTTTATGCCCACATGTTTGATACCAGTGTACCCAGTATAATGCACTTAATGTCACATGTGGGTATAAACTGTTGTTTGGGCACAAAGCTGGACACAGAAGGGAAAGAGCACTATTTTGGTTTTTGGAGCACAGTTTGGTTTTTGGACGTCATGCCACTTTTCAGAACCACTGAATTTACAATAAAGTGGAATCCACAGCCACGTGACTCCATTTTGAAAACTACACCTCTTAAGAGATTTATCAAGTGGAGTAGCAATTTATTTTTAACTCTTAAGTGTTGCATTAATTTAATTTACAGAAATGAATGCACAACTGAAAATTGAAAATGTTATGTCCTCACCCGTTCTAACTCCTGCGCCATCCTCTGGCCGCATTGTATGGCGCAGGAGGCATGTCTGCTCATGATTACCTTCTCCCAGACTCTTGTCATTCTGTGTTGGCACTGTTAAGGGTTAACATTTGTGTGCTTTGTGATTTACTGCCAATCAAGCCTGGGGCGGGTTCTGGACTTCCTATAAACTGGCCATCAGCCCACACATGGTTGCTGACTATTGTGTCTCTGACCTTGCTAAGCGTTTTCCCTTGCTCTCTTATTGTATTTACTGACCAATGCTTTTCACTACTCTATTGGATTGCGATTTGGTACTGTTTTGTCTCTCTGGCTTGACCCTTGTCTTGCTGACTCCTCTTCTGTGTTGTGTTGTGTTGTCTTATCCTGTTCTGTGTTCACTTATCTAGAGCAGGGTTTGTCGTCCATTTGTCCTTGTCATTAGGACAGTTGCAGTATATTTACTGCATATTTATATTTATATATTTATATATTATTTATTATTTATATATATTTATATATACAGTCATATGAAAAAGTTTGGGCACCCCTATTAATCTTAATCATTTTTAGTTCTAAATATTTGGGTGTTTGCAACAGCCATTTCAATTTGATATATCTAATAACTGATGGACACAGTAATATTTCAGGATTGAAATGAGGTTTATTGTACTAACAGAAAATGTGCAATATGCATTAAACCAAAATTTGACGGGTGCAAAAATTTGGGTACCCTTATCATTTTATTGATTTGAATACTCCTAACTACTTTTTAGTGACTTACTGAAGCACAAAATTGGTTTTGTAACCTCACTGAGCTTTGAACTTCATAGCCAGGTGTATCCAATCATGAGAAAAGGTATTTAAGGTGGCCAATTGCAAGTTGTTCTCCTATTTGAATCTCCTCTGAAGAGTGGCATCATGGACTTCTCAAAACAACTCTCAAGTGATCTGAAAACAAAGATTGTTCAACATAGTTGTTCAGGGGAAGGATACAAAAAGTTGTCTCAGAGATTTAACCTGTCAGTTTCCACTGTGAGGAACATAGTAAGGAAATGGAAGACCACAGGGACAGTTCTTGTTAAGCCCAGAAGTAGCAGGCCAAGAAAAATATCAGAAAGGCAGAGAAAAAGAATGGTGAGAACAGTCAAGGACAATCCACAGACCACCTCCAAAGAGCTGCAGCATCATCTTGCTGCAGATGGTGTCTCTGTGCATCGGTCAACAATACAGCACACTTTGCACAAGGAGAAGCTGTATGGGAGAGTGATGCGAAAGAAGCCGTTTCTGAAAGCACGCCACAAACAGAGTCGCCTGAGGTATGCAAAAGCACATTTGGACAAGCCAGCTTCATTTTGGAAGAAGGTCCTGTGGACTGATGAAACAAAGATTGAGTTGTTTGGTCATACAAAAAGTCGTTATGCATGGCGTCCAAAAAACACAGCATTCCAAGAAAAACACTTGCTACCCACTGTAAAATTTGGTGGAGGTTCCATCATGCTTTGGGGCTGTGTGGCCAATGCCGGCACCGGGAATCTTGTTAAAGTTGAGGGTCGCATGGATTCAACTCAGTATCAGCAGATTCTTGAGAATAATGTACAAGAATCAGTGATGAATTTGAAGTTACGCCGGGGATGGATATTTCAGCAAGACAATGATCCAAAACACAGCTCCAAATCTACTCAGGCATTCATGCAGAGGAACAATTACAATGTTCTGGAATGGCCATCCCAGTCCCCAGACCTGAATATCATTGAACATCTGTGGGATAATTTGAAGCGGGCTGTCCATGCTCGGTGACCATCAAACTTAACTGAACTGGAATTGTTTTGTAAAGAGGAATGGTCAAAAATACCTTCATCCAGGATCCAGGAACTGATTAAAAGCTACAGGAAGCGACTAGAGGCTGTTATTTTTGCAAAAGGAGGATCTACTAAATATTAATGTCACTTTTCTGTTGAGGTGCCCATACTTTTGCATCGGTCAAATTTTGGTTTAATGCATATTGCACATTTTCTGTTAGTACAATAAACCTCATTTCAATCCTGAAATATTACTGTGTCCATCAGTTATTAGATATATCAAATTGAAATGGCTGTTGCAAACACCCAAATATTTAGAACTAAAAATGATTAAGATTAATAGGGGTGCCCAAACTTTTTCATATGACTGTATTTATATATTTATATTTAAAGTAGGGACACGGGGTGGGCCTAGTTTTAGGGCTCACTATCTCTGTCTTCCCTTTTCCTAGCAGCTGCTCTTGGGAATTACTTAAGGGCAATTCCTAACAGAAATTTGCTAATTTCAGTGCTCAATATGTTGCTTCCAGCCTGTGCCAGCAGGCTGAGACACACACTCCAAACTCTGTTAAGTAGGTATCCCAGGCACAACAGCTTTTGGATCATTCGTCTCTGATATAAGCTGGAAACAACATATTGTGCACTAAAATGATGTACTTCTGGAAAAATTGTCATTTTCTCCTTTCACCATTAACTGTACATTTATGTCTGGAAAATAAATTAACGCAACCCTTGGGGGTTAAAAATGTTCACCGTATCCATGGATAAAGTACTTCAGGGTTTTAGTTTTCAAAATGGGGTCACTTGTTATTGGCATTACTTATTGGGATTTCCCCTTCTTGAAAATTATCAAAATTGCTGTTAGAGTTGCCTTATAATCTAAGATTTATAACGTCTAAAAAATATTAAAGGGTGTTTAAAATTTGATGCCAGTATAAATCAGAGATATTGTAAATGATATTTATGAAGTAATTTGGGTAGTATGACTATCTATATGAAAGACAGATAATTTTGAACTTTAAAAATTGATTTTGTTGCATTTTTTCCAAATTTTCAAGTTTCCTATTTTTTCATAATTAAACACAAAGCATATCAACCAAAATTTACCATCATGAAGTACAAAGTATCAAAAAAATCTCAAAATCTCTTTGATAAATTAAAGCTCTTTAAAGTCGCACAGATTTGAAAAATGAGGCCGAATCATTAAGGTAGCTTTAGGCTATGTCTATAAGAGGTAATACTCAAACACAAAAAAGGACTGGTAACATACACATTCAAAAGGAATTGTGAACCATGCAAAAGTATCTAAAACCAAAAAATCATGACCACTAAATCATAAAATAATTTCATTTTATTGATGAATAACCACATATAAAGACAAAGGGATTAAATTAATGGAGATGCCACATAATAGGATGTCCATGTGAGAAATACAAGGGTAGATATATATACACATGTGGACAAAATTGTTGGTACCCCTCGTTTAATGAAAGAAAAACCCACAATGGTCACAGAAATAACGTGAATCTGACAAAAGTAATAATATATAAAAATTCTATGATAAGCCACAAAGCTTCTGGGAGAATGTCCTATGGACAGATGAGACAAGAATCGAAATTGTTGGCAAGGCACATCAGCTCTATGTTCACAGACGGAAAAATGAAGCATATCTTGAAAAGAACACTGTCCCTACTGTGAAACATGGAGGAGGGCTGCTTTGCTGCATCTGACACAGGGTGTCTTGAATCTGTGCAGGGTACAATGAAATCTCAAGACTATCAAGGATTCTAGAGAGAAATGTGCTGCCCAGTGTCAGAAAGCTTGGTCTCAGTCGCAAGTCATGGGTCTTGCAACAGGATAATGACACAAAACACACAGCTAAAAACACCCAAGAATGGCTAAGAGAAAAACATTGGACTATTCTGAAGTGGCGTTCTATGAGCTCTGACCTAAATCCTATTGAACATCTTTGGAAGGAACTGAAACATGCCGTCTGGAAAAGGCACCCTTCAAACCCGAGACAACTGGAGCAGTTTGCTCATGAGGAGTGGGCCAAAATACCTGTTGAGAGGTGCAGAAGTCTCATTGACAGTTACAGGAATCGTTTGATTGCAGTGATTGCCTCAAAAGTTTGTGCAACAAAATATTAAGTTAAGGGTACCATCATTTCTGTCCAGGCCTGTTTCATGAGTTTTCTTTTTTTAAAAATTTCTGTTGAAGCATGGTTGAAAAGCAATGTCTGACTTTCATTTGTTCATTTTCATAGTATTTTTATATATTATTACTTTTGTCAGATTCAAGTTATTTCTGTGACCATTGTGGGTTTTTCTTTCATTAAACGAGGGGTACCAACAATTTTGTCCACGTGTGCCCAATTTGACTTCTACCGCAGGAAGAAGGTCAAAAGGAAGCTGATTCCAAAATGAATACCAAAAAGATGCTAATACTAACAGGAATAAGGTCAAAAGGAAGCATATTCCAAAAAGATATCAAAAAGAAGCTGATACCAACAGGAAGAAGGTCAAAGGAAGCTTTGACCAACAAAAATAAAGTCAAAAGGAAACTGAAATAAATAGAAAGAAGGCTAAAAAGGAAACAGATAAAGCTCACAAAGAAGCTCAAATGGAAGCGGATGCAAAAAGATGATAATACTAAAGTATCATAATAGACAATGAATAATGTTCAATTTATTGAAGTCTTTTTTGAAGGTAGATACAAGAAAAATAAACAGAATGAACAATAGATGTATCAGTCAATGATCAGGATTACATACTTGAAGATGTCAGGGACTTTATATTGAACTCTGATCATCTGTGTGGTGTCCATCTGTGACTTCTTCACATGACGTGTGACAACCCCCATCAGCAACCCACAGCATGTGTGTCTGCCAATCATTTATAACAATACGGAAGGTGTGTCTTAAGAGTTTAGATAATCTTTGTCACTAGAGATGGGTGAATTGGTTCATACTGAGCCAGGTTTGACCTAAATATTCCAAATTGTTCTATTTTTTACAAAAATAGTCTTTGATGAATTAAAATGGCCACCTCATTATACTCTGGGGTCTCTTCAGATGGTAGAGTATAATAGGTGGAGGCCCAGGGGAGGTTCAAAAAATAAAAAAAACATTCATACTCACCGTTACCTCTTTTGAGCCACCTTGCAGATTCTGGCACTTTTCTGTGATGTCATCAGTCCAGCAATTGTGATTGTGCCTCAGCAGTGACCTGGCACACCGAGCGTCATGATGCCATGACAGTATAATGTCCCATAGCGGCTCCTGTATGCAGTATAATGACCCATAATGGCCCCTCCACACAGTATAATGTCTCACTGTGGCCCCTCCACACAGTATAATGTTCAATAGTGCCCCCTCCACACTGTATAATGTCTCATAGCAGCCCTTCCACACAGTATAATGTTCCATAGTGGCCCCTCTACATAGTATAATGTCCCATAACGAACACACAATGTTGAAATGATATTAGAGATAGTAAAACACTATAATCTTATCAAAGCTATGCTAATAGTGAATGTGTCTTGTCGGATGAAAAAAACATGACTTTTATCAAAGTGATATAAATTAAATTTCTCTTACAAAAAAGAACACCCTCTAAAATATAAGACATGCTGAAAGTATATCATGTTCCATAGCAGCCCCTCCACACAGTATAATGTCACATAGTCGCCCCTGTACATAGTAAAACGTTCCATAGTGGACTCCGTACAGTATAATACCCCACTGTGGCCCCTCCACACAGTATTATGTCGCATAATGACCCCTTCACACAGTATTATGTTCCATAGTGGCCCCTACGGTGTTCATTGCAGAACCCAAAATTTTTGGTGTACACCACCCACAAACTATTATTATACTCTGAGGTCTTTTCACTTGTTACTTATCTCTTCTGTGCTCCAGCACAACTCCCTGCTGTTTTCGGCCCTCTTCAATTATGTTACAGATGTCGGTTACACCAGCATTGTTATGTGTCTGTGACATCACAATAATGGCAGTGAGTCACACCGAAGCCCAGGAGAAGTAACACTGGTTTTTATGTTTGCTCACCTCCCCTGGGTCACCAATCACTACAGTATACTTCGGGATCTGAAGAGATCCCAGAGTATAATAATAGCAGTTTCCGTTCGGACATATTCAGTCCGAACGGAAACGATCTAGCGAACTTCACCCAACAAATACTCTTGCCATTGTTATGGGATGCATGGAGCCCATTAGAGGGCAGAAGAGGAAGTGGAGGCGGCTGTTAGTAGGAACATGAATTGGTAAGTAAATAGGGGTTATTCCAGCAGGTAAGTAAATAGGGCCTTTATATGGCTTTATAGTATTATTCCTGTAGACAGTCATTTGCCATCATTTTCTATCATTAATGTCCATAGTTTTTGTGGTATGGGTCTTTATAGTACTGCCACATGCGCTTCAATTTTATTACTGTTGATTACATCCAGATTTTTGTTCACATATACACTGAGAGAGAGATAAACCGCCTCATTTCTATCCTAATAGTTACCTCATAATATGATTGTCTGACAGGCCTGTCAATTAACCCTTTAAGGATGCAGGATAGTTTGTACATTAATACTCGGCGACTTTTTTCATATTTACACTCCCTGTCTTCCAAAATTCATAACTTTTTTATTTTTCTGTATTCTGTCAAAATAGCTACAGTTGTGCAAAAAAGTTTACATACCTGGCAGATTTTTTGTTTTTTTGGCCTTTTTTTTTCAGAAAATATGAATGATAACACAAAAACTTTTTCTCCACTCATGGTTAGTGGTTGGTTGAAGCCATTTATTGTCAAACTTCTGTGTTTTCTATTTTTAAATCATAATGACAACCCAAAACATCAAAATGACCCTGTTCAAAAGTTCACATACCCCAGTTCTTAATACCGTGTATTGCCCCCTCTAACATCAATGACAGCTTGAAATCTTTTGTGGTAGTTGTGGATGAGGCTCTTTATTTTCTCACATGGTACAACTGCCCATTCTTCTTGGCAAAAAGTCTCCAGTTCCTGTAAATTCTTGGGCTGTCTTGCATGTACTGCACGCTTGAGATCTCCCCAGAGTGGCTGAATGATATTTAAGTCAGGAGACTGAGATGACCGCTCCAGAATCTTCACTTTCTTCTGCTGTAGCCAATGATAGGTCGACTTGGCCTTGTGTTTTGGTTCGTTGTCATGTTGGAATGTCCAAGTACGTCCCATGCGCAGCTTCCTGGCTGATGAGTGCAAATTTACCTCCAGTATTTGCTGATAACGTGCTGCATTCATCTTTCCTTCAACTTTAACCAAGTTTTCTGTGCCTTTGAAGCTCACACATCCCCACATCATCAGTGATCTACCTCCAAGCTTTACAGTAGGAATGGTGTTCCTTTCATCATAGGCCTTGTTGATACCTCTCCAAATGTAACGTTTATGGTTGTGGCCAAAAAGTTCGATTTTTGTCTCATCACTCCAAATTACCTTGTTCCAGAAGTTTTGAGGCTTGTCTCTGTGCTGTTTGGCGTATTGAAGGCTAGATTATTTGTGGCATTTGTGCAGTAATGGCTTTCTTCTGGCAACTCGACCATGCAGCCCATTTTTCTTCAAGTGCCTCCTTATTATGCATCTTGAAACAGCCACACTTATAGTTTTTTAGAGAGTCCTGTATTTCAGCTGATGTTATGTGTAAGTTTTTCTTTCCATCCCGAACAATTTTCCAGGCAATTTTGGTTGGTCTACCTGACCATGGTTTGGTTTCTGGGCATGTTATCAAGCCAAAATCACCAGGATATGTGAACTTTTGAACAGGGTCATTTTGATGTTTTTGGTTGTCATTATGATTTAACCCCTTCACGCATTCTCACGTACATGTACGTGGGAGAATGTGGTTAGTTACCGCATCCCCACGTACAGGTACGTGACAGTGATCGAGCGGGCTCAGAAGCAGAGCCCGTGCGATCACCACGGGAGCCCGGCTGTATTTGACAGCCAAGCTCCCGCTGCAACAGCGGGGACCAGTGGTAACACCGATCCCCGCTGTTTAACCCTTAAGATGCCGTGGTCAATAGCGACCGCGGCATTTTAAGTGTTTGCTAGCAGCACTGAGTGCCGCGGGCGGCATCGGGAGAGGGTGTCAGCTGTAACTGACAGCTGACACCCTGCTCCTTAACCTCCGATCGGCGCTCAACGCCGATCGGGGTTTTTAACCCCCTGGATGGCGCGGTCAAACATGGCCGGCCGGCCACCCGCTCACTGTCTGAGCGGGCGGTATCGGAACCGGGTGTTAACTTTAACTGACAGCTAACACCCTACTCCATAACCTCCGGTCGGAACTGAGTTCCGATCAGAGGTTTTAACCCCTTGGATACCGCGGTCAAACATGACCGCGGCATCCAAGGGGTTCCGCCATCTTGCCCGCCCCCCGGCACCCCCCGTGGCGAGATCGGGGGGGTGCCGATATCTATAATCTGCAGCCTGGGGTCTGCCAAGTGACCCCAGGCTGCCTGGAGACCCCACTACCTGGTTGATCCTGCCGAGACCTCAGGAAGTCAGCGCTGTGCTTCCATAGCGCTGACTTCCTGTATAGACTGCAAGACACTTGCATGCTTGTGTCTTGCAGTCTATAGTACTGAGCCAGAGATCAAAGCATCTCTGGCTCAGGTGTCCTAATGGGACACATGAAAAAGAAAAAAAAGGTGAAAAAATAAAGTATGTGAAAAAAATTAATAAAAGAATAAAGCCCCAAAAATTCCCTTTTCCTATATAAAATGAATTATATAAAAAATAAACCTAAAAATTAATAAAAACAATACATATTTGGTATCGCCGCGTCTGTAACAACCTGTACAATAAAACTGAAACCATATTTTATGTACTCAGTGAACGTCGGGGCAAAAAAACGCCAAAAGTAATGATTTTTCACCATCTCACCTTACAAAATATGCCATAAAAAGTGATCAAAAAGTCATATGTACCCCAAAACAGTAGCAATAAAAATCACAGGTTGTCCTGCAAAAAGTAAGCCCTAAACCAACTCTCTGAACTGAAAAATAAAAATGCTACGCATCTTAGAAGATGGCGATGCAAAAAAAATTGATTTATGTCCCCAAATGGGTTTTTGCTCTGCAAAATTGGTATTACATAAAAAAAAAAGTATAAATGAGGTATCGCCGTAATCCTACCGACCCGCAGAATAAAGATAACATGTTACTTATGCTCTACGCTGCATGGTGAAAAATTTAAACGGTAAAACGCAGTGCCAGAATTGATGGGGTTGTTTTTTAATCCACCAAGAAAGTGTTAATAAAATTTATTTAATAAGTTGTAAGCACCTAAAAATGATGTCATTAAAAAATACATCTCATACTGCAAACAACAAGCCCTCATATGGCTACATCACCAGAGAAATAAAGAAAATATAGCTCGTACAATGTGAAGACAAAAACCCCCAAAAATCGCCAAATCATTAGAACATAACTGGCTGGGGCAGGAAGGGAATGTATAAACTGTGCGAGCATATATGAGGGTACAAACCAGATTTAGAGCTTACGAGGGATAATAAACCAGAAGTGACCCCCAGAGTGACTTCCCCAATAATAGGAACTACTGGGGAAATAGTAGGGAATTTAGTGTACCCAATGTTCTACGCACAGCTTACAGATCCATTTTTCCCCATCCGCTGTGCAGTCACGTCTGGGATACTAATGCTCGCTACACCCCTTGATAAATTCTTTGAGGGGTGCACTTTTCAAAATGGGGTCATTCCCTAGGGGATTCCACTTTACTGGTACTTTAGAGGCTCTGCAAACATGACATGGCATCCAGATCCCAAACATCTGAATCTGCACTCCAAAAGCCACCTAGTGCTCCTTCCCTTCTGTGCCCTACTGTGTTCCCAAACTGCAGTTTATACCCACATGTATTACACTTGTCGTACCCAGAATAACGTACTTAATGTCATATGTGGGTATAAAGCGCATATTTAGTTTGTTGTTTTTTGGGGCGCCATGTCAAATTTGGGGAGACCAAAAAACCCCCCAAAAAAAAGGGGGGTCTCTTGGGGGGGAAAAAAATAAGGGGGGCCCCGGGGGGCTCTGCAAAAACAACATGGCGACGAGAAAGTACTCCAAAAGCTAAAAAAACACAGTGCTCCTTCCCTTCTGAGCCCTGCTGTGTGCCCAAGCAGCAGTTTATACCCACATATTTAATTTTTTTGTCCCCGGGATAGCCCACTTAATAGTTTTAGGAGTTCATGTCTCTGATGCCACAAAGTGGCCGCAACGTATTAGGCACTGAAATTGGATATTTCTTTAAAAACTTTAATTTTCACTTTGTACATTAATTTTTGGGAAGCATTTTTAGGCTCAAAAATCATAATATCCCTTTATACATTCCTTGAGGGGTGTAGTTTCTAAAATGGGGTCACTTTTTAGGGGGTTTCCATTGTACTGGTACTTTAGGGGCTCTGCAAATGCAACATGGCACCTGAAAACTATTCCAGCCACATCTGCCCTCCAAAAGCCAAACAGCGCTCTTTCCATTCTGAGCCCCACACAGCAGATTACCACCACATATGGGGCATTTCTGTGTTCAGAAGAAATTGTGTAACAAACTGTGGGGTGTTTTTTCTTCTTTAACCACTTGTAAAAATTAAAAATATGTCGCTAAATGGACGGTTTATTGGAAAAAAGTAATTTTACATTTTTACGTCCCTAAGGCAATTAAATCTGTGAAACAGCTGTGAGGTCAAAATGCTCACTATACCCCTAGATAAATTCTATGAAGGGTGTAGTTTTCAAAATGGGGTCCCTTTTGAGGGGTTTCCATTGTACTGATACTTTAGGGGCTCTGCAAATGCGACATGGCACCTGAAAACTATTCCAGCAAAATCTGCCCTCCAAAAGCTAAATAGCGCTCTTTCCATTTTGAGCCCTGCCATGTACCTATGCAGCAGATTACAACCACATATGGGGCATTTCTGTGTTCAGGAGAAATTGTGTAACGAACTTTGGGGAGCTTTTTCTCCTTTGTCCTCTTGTGAAAATGAAAAATTCGGGGCTAAATGGACGGTTTATTGGAAAAAAAAGTAATTTTTCATTTTAATGTCCCAATGTTAATAAAATTTGTGAAACAGCTGTAGGGTCAAAAAGCTCACTATACCCCTTGATATGTTCTGTGAGGGGTGTAGTTTTCAAAATGGGGTCACTTTTAGGGGGCTTCCACTGTATTGGTACTTTGGAGGCTCTGCAAATGCGACATGGTACCTGAAAACTATTCCACCAAAATCTGCCCTCCAAAAGCCAAATAGCGCTCTTTCCATTCTGAGCGCTGCCATGTACCCATACAGCAGATTACGACCACATATGGGGTATTGCCGTGTTCAGGAGCAATTTTTTTGAAAACTGTGGGGTGCTTTTTCTCCTTTAACCCCTTGTGAAAATGAAAACTTTGGGGATAAAGTAACATTTTAGTAATGTTTCATTTATACATCCCAGTGTTAGCAAAATCTGTGAAACGGCTGTTAGGTCAAAATGCTCACTATACCCCTTGATGAATTCTGTGAGGGGTGTAGTTTCCAAAATGGGGTCACTTTTTGGGGTTTTCCTTTGTATTGGTACTCTAGGGGCTTTGCAAATGAGACATGGCACCTGAAAACTATTCCAGCAAAATCTGCTTTTCAGACGCCCAGTGTCACTCCTTCCCTTCCGAGCGCTGCCATTCGCCCAAACATCAGTTTACACCCACTTGTGGGGTATTTCCGTGCTCGGGAGAAATTGCATAACAAACTGTGAGATGCATTTTCTCCTTTAACCCTTTGTGAATGTGTTAATTTTAGGGCTAAATTAAGGAATTAGTGGGAAAAAAATTAAATGTCTAAATTTCACCTCCATATTGTTTTAATTCCAGTGAAATGCTTAAAGGGTTAACAAACTTCCCAAATGTTATTTTGAATTATTTGAGGGGTGTAGTTTTGAAAATGGGGTCATTTATGGGGTTTTCTAATAAATAGGCCATTATAATCCTCTTCAGAACTGAAGTGGTCCCTAAAAAATTTGTTTGGGAAATTGTCTTGTAAATCTGCAAAATCGCTGTTACACTTGTAAGCCTTCTAACATACAAAATAAATTACAGGACAATAAAAGATGATGCCGATATATAGCAGAGATATGGTAGATAATATGTATTAATGTATTTGGGTGGTATGACTATCTGTCTGAAAAGCAGAGCATTTCACATTTTGAAAATTGCTATTTTTTTTTTCCAAATTTCCATCAAATTTCCTATTTTTTTATAAATAAATACAAAAATATTCATTAGTGTTTACCACTAACATGAAGTAAAATGTGTCACGAAAAAACAATCTCAAAATCACTTGTGTAAGTTAAGTCGTCTCAAAGTTATTGCCATATAAAGTGAAACATGTCAGTTTTGAAAAACGAGGCCTGGTCCTTAACCCATTTTTGGGCTCGGTCCTGAAGGGGTTAAAAAAAAAAAAAAAAGAAGTTGGGAAATAAAGGGCCTCAAAAAAACAAATAACATGAGTGGAGAAAAATTTTGGGTTGGGGGGGGGGGCAAACACCCGTGGGTTCCCTTATTAAAAGGGCCAAAAAAAAAAAAAAAAAAAAAACAAATATTATAAAAAATAAAAAGGGACGATAATTTTTTTTTTTTTTTTTTTTTTTTTTAAAAAAAAAAAAAAAAAAAAATAAAAAAAAAAAACCATTAGCATCAGTTAGTATCAGTTAATGTCCGTTATAAGTCCGTTACCCATAGACTTCAATTTAAAAAAAATAACGGACACTTGCTGTCCGTCAAGAATCCGTTTTTCCAAACGGACAAAAAAGTCCTGCACGTAGGATTTTTTGTCTGCGGAAAAAAAATTGACTTCTGACGGATTGGGTGTAAACGGACACAAAAGGACACTAACGTACACTAACGGACACAATATAAAAACCCATTGAAATTAATGGAAATTTTAACGTATTTCTGACGGTTCAGCTAGTGTCCGATGCTAAAATCTTGTAACGGACAATAGCTACGGACACTACTGACGGTCACCAACGGTAGTGTGAATGCCCCCTTATCATTCATATTCTCTGGAAAAAGGCCAAAAAAAAACAAAAAATCTGCCGGGTATGTAAACTTTTTAGCACAACTGTATATGAGGGCTCATGCTTTGCGTGAGGTGTGCTTTGCCACCATTTTGGGGTACAGATAATGTTTTGATTAGCTTTTATTAACGTTTTTTTGAGGGTCCATGTGAAATTACTCACAATTCTATCATAATTTTTTGCATTTTGTTTTTACGGCGTTCACTCTGCATTAAAAATTACATGGGAGCTTTATCCGACAGGTCATTATGATTATGGTGATATCATACTTATTATTACGTTTTACCACTTTTACAAATAAAACGCAACTTTTTAAAAATTAACGATTTTCCTAGGGTCACCATATTCTGACAACTATAATTTTGTCAGGGCTATTTATTTGTGGGACAAGTTGTACTTTTTATTGGTAGCAATGTTTGGTATGTATGACTTTTTGATCACTTTTTATTGTTATTTTTTGGGAATGCAAAGTGACCAAAATACATTAATTTGTGCATTGTGCTGTATATATATATTTTTTTACAACGTTCACCATACGGAATAAATAACGCTATTTTAGGATAGTGGGGACTTATAAGTACAGGGGATACCTAGCATGTTTATTTTTTTGTTTACATTATGTATTTTTTTTAAATATAAAGGTTTTTTTCACTTTTTGTTGCTTATGTATTAGTGTGTATTTTAAACTGTGTGTGTGTGTGTGTGTGTGTGTGTGTGTGTGTGTGTGTGTGTGTGTGTGTTTTTACATTTCCCATAAGGGGACTTGAAGTTGGGATTACTGGGAGATGTGTGCTGTGGAAATGCTTGATGTACAGGGTCCTAACAATCTAAGAGATCTATGAGATCAATGTGGGTCCAACAACCAGGGCCCCTGCTGATCAACTCTTTGAAGATACTGTGGAGCTTATGTGAATGCTGTGACTCCTTTGCTATTTACATTGCACAGTATCGGTTTAATAATCACCATGCAATGTTATTACAACATGAAATAATAGTGCACAGCTGCTATAAAATAGATAGTGTTTAAAGTGAATAGTGAAGGGGTCCCACACAGTAAAATATGCTCCACAGTGGCCCCCACACAGTATAATATGCTCCACGGTGGCTGCCACACAATATAATAAGCTCCACGGTAGCCCCCACACAGTATAATATGTTCCACAGTGGCCCCCACACAATATATATGCTCCACAGTGGCCACAACACAGTATAATGTGCACTACAATGGCCCCACACAGTATAATATGTTCCACAGTGGCCTCCACACAGTATATATGCTGCACAGTGACCCCACACGGTATAATATGCTCCACAGTGGCCCCCACACAGTATAATATAATCCACAGTGGCCCCACACAGTATAATATGCTCCCCACAGTGGCCTCATACAGTATAAAATGCTCCCAAAAAGCCCCCCTAGATCCGCTTCAAGGGAACCCCACAAAATTCAATGAATATTCATGAGGATCTCCACCGTCCACTTCGTTGCTATGATTATACTCTGGGGTCTCATCAGACCCTAGAGTATAATAAGTAGAGCCCCAGAGGAGGTGATTAAAAATAACAAACACTTATACTCACCTTACCTTTCCTGGGCTACGCCCGACTCTTTTCAGCATCTTCTTTGGCCCTTTTCTGCCTGTGACTGAGGTCACACACCCAAGATGTCACGGCTGGGGCCTGTGATTGGGCCTCAGTGATCACATGGGGTGCTATGACATCATTATGCTTGCACGCCCCACATGACCACTGGGGCCCAATCACAAGAACGAGCGGTGACGTCTCGGGGTTGCTTGACCTCAGTCAAAGGCCGGAAGAGCCCCAAAGAGGATGCTGGGAATCGCCAGAAGCCCAGGAGAGGTGAGTATAAGTATTTATTATTTTTAATCACCTCCCCTGGGCAGGTTACCATTGGAAAGTGGCCCAGCAGCATGCTTGGTTCCTTTGCAGGCCCCTTTCTATTAACAATATCTATAGCAGTGAGGGAACCAGGCTTTCCCCAACCATCATCATTGTGGTCATCTGTCTTTCAGGCCCAGTCGCACCCCCTGAATGACAGATGACATCTGGATTGCTTGCTATGCCTCATTTTACTTTTCAATCACTTTACATAAATCATCCCCTATGGGATCTTATGCTTTTTGGGTACCTATCACAGTTTCAATCATAACTCTTGAAAAGGTACAGCATTTGCTAGATGATCTTCTTCATATCAGTGCAATTCTTTATGCCCACACTTTATACGCAGGCAATGCCTGGTACTTTCTGTAGTTTACATATATACAGTGGGGAAAAAAAAAGTATTTAGTCAGCCACCAATTGTGCAAGTTCTCCCACTTAAAAAGATGAGAGAGGCCTGTAATTGACATCATAGGTAGACCTCAACTATGAGAGACAAAATGAGAAAACAAATCCAGAAAATCACTTTGTCTGATTTTTTAAGAATTTATTTGCAAATTATGGTGGAAAATAAGTATTTGGTCAGCTACAAACAAGCAAGATTTCTGGCTCTCACAGACCTGTAACTTCTTTAAGAGGCTCCTCTGTCCTCCACTCATTACCTGTAGTAATGGTACCTGTTTGAAATTGTTATCAGTATAAAAGACACCTCAAACAGTCACACTCCAAACTCCACTATGGTGAAGACCAAAGAACTGTGGAAGGACACCAGAAACAAAATTGTAGACCTGCACCAGGCTGGGAAGACTGAATCTGCAATAGGCAAACAGCTTGGTTTGAAGAAACCAACTGTGGGAGCAATAATTACAAAATAGAAGACATACAAGACCACTGATAATCTCCCTCGATCAGAGGTTCCACGCAAGATCTCACCCCGTGGGGTCAAAATGATCACAAGAACTGTGAGCAAAAATCCCAGAACCACATGGGGGAACCTAGTGAATGACCTGCAGAAATCTGGGACTAACGTAACAAAGGCTACCTTCAGTAACACACTACGCCGCCAGGGACTCAAATCCTGCAGTGTCAAATGTGTCTCCCTGCTTAAGCCAGTACATATCCGGGCCCATCTGAAGTTTGCTAGAGAGCATTTGGATGTTCCAGAAGAGTACTGGGAGAATGTCATATGGTCAGATGAAACCAAAGTAGAATTGTTTGGCAGAAACACAACTCGTTGTGTTTGGAGGAGAGTGAATGCTGAGTTGCATCCAAAGAACACCATACCTACTGTGAAGCATGGGGGTGGCAACATCATGCTTTGGGGCTGTTTCTCTGCAAAAGGACCAGGACGACTGATCCGCGTACATGAAAGAATGAATGGGGCCATGTATCGTGAGTGCAAACCTTCTTCCATCAGCAAGGACACTGAAGATGAAACGTGACTGGGTCTTTCAGCATGACTATGATCCCAAGCACACCGCCAGGGCAATGAAGGAGTGGCCCATAGAAAACCTTTGGAGGGAGTTGAAAGTCCGTGTTGCCCAGCGACAGCCCCAAAACATCACTGCTCTAGAGGAGATCTGCATGGAGGAATGGACCAACATACCAGCAACAGTGTTTGCCAACCTTGTGAAAACTTACAGAAAACGTTTGACCTCTGTCATTGCCAACAAAGGATATATAACAAAGTATTGAGATGAACTTTTGTTATTGACCAAATACTTATTTTTCACCATAATTTGCAAATAAATTCTTAAAAAATCAGACAATGTGATTTTCTAGATATGTTTTCTCATTTTGTCTCTCATAGTTGAGGTCTAACTATGATGTCAATTACAGGCCTCTCTCATCTTTTTCAGTGGGAGAACTTGCACAATTGGTGGCAGACTAAATACTTTTTTCCCCACTGTATGTGAATATACAGTATGTGAATTGATATTTTATCTCAAGTAAATTAATCAATGGAAATGACATGAATGTATATGCATACTAAGCTCTAGCAGACCTCCTTAGGCCTCAACGGTGTACACCCCGTTTAAGGCTTTGGATCTATGGTAATTTGGCTGCAATGCAAGTTACACAACCAAAAGTTGCTGTGTCGCCTTGTAACATCAGAAGTTATGTAAGTAAATATAATGTTATGTAAGTTTTTGCAATTGCAAATCTCAGCCACAATATATTAGCTCACTGATTGATTTTTTTGTACATTAGAATAACAATAGCAACCTCTGTTCACAATGCAAAATCAATTTGCGATCCCTGTCTAATATGCAATATTTTATTGTACTACATAAATATGTTTTCCTGTAATTTCTGCCAAAAAAGCTAAAAGCTTGTGAACATGATATAAGTATTCAGACCCCTTTAAATTTTTCACTCTTTGTTTCATTGCAGCCATTTGCTAAAAGCAAAGAAGTTCATTTTATTTCTCATTAATGTACACTCAGCATACTATCTTGACAGACAAAAACTAGAAATGTAGATATTTTTGCAAATTTATTAAAAAAGAAAAACTGAAATATCACATGGTCATAAGTATTCAGACCCTTTGCTGTGTCACTCATATTTAACTCACATGATGTCCATTTCCTTCTGATCCTCCTTGAGATGGTTCTACTCCTTCATTGGAGTCCAGCTGTGTTTAATTAAACTGATTGGACTTGATTAGGAAAGGCACACACCTGTCTATATAAGACCTCACAGCTCACAGTGCATGTCAGAGCAAATGGGAATCATGAGGTCAAAGGAACTTCCCAAGGAGCTCAGAGACAGAATTGTGTCAAGGCACAGATCTGGCCAAGGTTACAAAAGAATTTCTGCAACACTCAAGGTTCCTAAGAGCACAGTGGCCTCCATAATCCTTAAATGGAAGAAGTTTGGGACGACCAGAACTTTTCCTAGACTTGGCCATCCAGCCAAACTGGGCAATCGTGGGAGAAGTGCCTTGGTGAGAGAGGTAAAGAAGAACCCAAAGATCACTGTGGCTGAGCTCCATAGATTCAGTAGGGAGATGGGAGAAAGTTCCACAAAGTCAACTATCACTGCAGCCCTCCACCAGTTGGGGCTTTATGGCAGAGTGGCCCAAAGGAAGCCTCTCCTCAGTGCAAGACATATGAAAGCCCGCATAGAGTTTGCCAAAAAACACACGAAGGACTCCCAGACTATGAGAAATAAAATTCTCAGGTCTGATGAGAAGAAGATTGAACTTTTTGGCGTTAATTCTAAGCGGTATGTGTGGAGAAAACCAGGCACTGCTCATCACCTGCCCAATACAATCCCAACAGTGAAACATGGTGGTGGCAGCATCATGCTATGGGGATGTTTTTCAGCTGCAGGGACAGGGCGACTGGTTGCAATTGAAGGAAAGATGAATGCGGCCAAGTACAGAGATATCCTGGAAGAAAACCTCTTCCAGAGTGCTCTGGACCTCAGACTGGGCCGAAGGTTCACCTTCCAACAAGACAATGACCCTAAGCACACAGATAAAATAACAAATGAATGGCTTCGGAACAACTTTGTGACCATTCTTGACTGGCCCAGCCAGAGCCTTGACCTCAACCCAATTGAGCATCTCTGGAGAGACCTGAAAATGGCTGTCCACCAACGTTCACCATCCAACCTGACGGAACTGGAGAGGATCTGCAATGAAGAATGACAGAAGATCCCCAAATCCAGATGTGAAAAACTTGTTGCATCATTCCCAGGAAGACTCATGGCTGTACTAGCTCAAAAGGGTGCTTCTACTCAATACTAAGCAAAGGGTCTGAATACTTATGACCATGTGATATTTCAGTTTTCCTTTTTTAATAAATTTGCAAAAATATCTACATTTCTGGGGTTTTTTCTGTCAAGATGGGGTGCTGAGTGTACATTAATGAGAAATAAAATGAACTTTTTTACTTTTAGCAAATGGCTGCAATGAAACAAAGAGTGAAAAACTTAAAGCTGTCTGAATACTTTCCATACCCACTGTATGTTGCAAATTTTGTAATTTAAACTTTTCTCATACAGAAATTTTGGAGATGGATTTCAGATAGCAAAAATAATTTTTTGTTTTTATCTTCCTACATTCACAGTCATAAGAGCATTTTATTTTTTATATCACCATTGTTATACAGTATAAAGGTCTTATTTTTGTGAGAAGAGCTGTAGCTAATTTTTACCAGAAATTAGTTTGAGGTTTTTTAGCTACTTTTATTATGGGTTAAATGCATAAAAAAAAAATCAGTTGTGCCATTTTTTATTTAAGCAATTTATGATCACCATAAATACCATGTTGACTGAATAGTATGAGCTTTTACAATTACAGGGATACCAAATATGTCTAAGTTATTTACTGTGCTGTGATGTTTGTTTAATAAACCCTATTTAAGAATGTGTATAATTGCAAATGTGTTTATTGCTATTATTTTTGCACCATTATTTTTAAAAACTGTAATGAATAAAAAAGTTTTTATTTTCAGTTTTTTCTTCTACTGACAATGTATCAGGAAATGGAGATATATTTCTATATACCAGTAAATTACACTGTATCAGTAAAGAAAAAAATGACATGTGAGGCATGGTCATGAATAAATCTCCCCCAGGCAATGGTTGAGCCTTGTAAGGATTTTGTTAGCATGTTGTAATTAGTGATGGACGAATTGGTTTTGTAACAAGCCAGGTTTGCCCAAATATTCCAAATTGTTTGTTTTCTCATGAAATGGCGATTTGCTTCCGACAAACAAAAAGTCGCACTTTGAGTAAATATCTGCCGCCATGTGTTAGACCCGTAATTACAGAGCTTTAATTATTGTAATTATTTTAGCTTTTTTTGTGTTTCAACCAATGCAGTCTAGCCTACTCTAAATTTCAAAAACAATGAGAAATTTCATACACAGTGAGTGACACGTGAAGAATCATGTTAATCTGAACAAAAAAGTGTTTCTCTGTATATGCAAGTGCACTTAGTGCGCATATGCAATTCTAGATATACGTCACACACAACAGTAAAGGAGAAATAGTGGCTGAGGTACTAGTAGTACATCCTTTGCTACTGTGAAAAAAGAATCTCTGTTATTTTAGCATTTCATTTGGTGTGTTCATCCAATACAGTCTAACCTGCTGTAATCTTAAAAAAAAATTTAGGAATTTCATGCTTTTTTTCCACTCTGGTCTGGTATCTGATCCATGCACTGTGTGAAGGAGGAAGAGCAGTGCATCCTTCACTAACATAAAAAAAGAATCTGTGTTATTTCAGTGATTGCATTGGTTAACAATTAACCCCTTAAGGACCGGGCCTAAAAGTGCGTTAATGAGCAGGCCTCATTTTTCAAAACTGACATGTGTCACTTTATATGGCAATAACTTTGAAACGCTTTAAACATTGATCAATATGTTTGTATTTATTTATAAAAAAAATGGCGAATTTGATGGAAATTTGGAAAAAAAAATCACAATTTTCGAAATGTGAAACGCTATGCTTATCAGACAGATAGTCATACCACCCAAATACATTAATAAATATTATCTACCATATCTCTGCTTTATATTGGCATAATCTTTTAATCATCCTTTAATTTAATTTATTTAATTTATTTAATTTATTTTGGATGTTAGAGGCTTACAAGTGTAACAGCGATTTTCCAGTTTTACAAGAAAATTTTCCAAACTAATTTCTTAGGGACGACTTCAGTTCTGAAGAGGATTATAAAGGCCTATATATTAGAAACCCCCATAATTCACCCCATTTTCAAAACTGCACCCCTCATATAATTCAAAACAGCATTTGGAAAGTTTGTTAACCCTTTAAGCTTTTCACAGGAATTAAAACAATATGGAGGTGAAATTTAGACATTTCATTTTTGTCCAATAATACATTAATTTATCCCTAAAATTAACAAATTCACAAAGGGTTGAAGGAGAAAATACATCTCACAGTTTGTTGTACAATTTCTCCCGAGCGCAGAAATACCCCACATGTGGGTGTAAACTGATTTTTGGGAACATGGCAGTGCATGGAAGAGAAGGAGTGGCATTTGAAAAACAGATTTTTATTTTTGGGTTTATAGAGTTGGTTGAGTGTTTATATTTGAGGGACAACCTTTGCTTTTTATTGATACTATTTTGGAGTACATATGACTTTTTGATCACTTTTTATAGCTTATTTTGTAAGGAAGATGGCAAAAAATCATTACTTCCGGCGTTTTTTTCCAGTTTTTTTTCCGACGTTCACCATGTAGGTTAAATATTGTTTCCGTTTTATTGTACAGATTGTTATGGATGCGGCAATACAAACAATATGTATTGTTTTTATTAATTTTTAGGTTTTTTTTATATAATTCATTTTATATAGGAAAATGGAATTTTTGGGGCTTTATAACATTATTTTTTTTTTTTTTTACACACTTTATTTTTTATTTTTTAACTTTTTTTTTTACATTTTTTAGTTGTTCTATAAGGACACCTGAACCAGCGATGCTCTGATCACTGATTCAGTGCTATAGACTGCAATACACAAGTATACACATGTATTGCAGTCTATACAGGAAGTCAGCGCTATGCAGACGCATAGACTGACTTCCAGTGGTCCCGGCAGGATCAACCAGGTACTTGGGGGTCCTAGCAGCCTAGGGTCACTGGCCAGACCCCGGGATTCAGAAAATTCATAATGGCACCCCCCGATCTCGCTGCGGCGGTGCAGGGGGGTCATTATTATAGCGCAACCCTTTGGATATCGCGGTCATGTTTGACCGTGGCATCTAAAGGGTTAACACCCACGATCGTAGCTCAGCTCCAGCCGCGGGTATTACATGCGGGTTTCAGCTGTTGCTTATAGCTGACATCCACTCTCAATGTCACCCGCTCAGCTTCTGAGCGGGTGACATTAAAATGATGTACTGGCACGTCTGTTTTCCATTAGGCATTCACTCCCATGATGTGCAGGTACATCATTTTGCGTTAAGGAGATAAGAACTGTGTGCATTAAAAAATGAGTGGGAAAAAACAGGGCGGGGACAGACAAAAGGAGGGGGGAGGAGAAAATATTTGCGCAAGTACTACTACTACAAACAATAAAAATGTGGGTGGCAAGAGCAATAATGCTTCTGGTTTGGTGGCACCGCCAGTAGCTTCAGGATTGTTGTACTTCCTGAGAATGTTGATGAAGTTTTTGACTATTTAGCTGGCTCATCTCAGCAACAGGAGGATATTGCATCCAAAGGTAAAGTGATTTTGAGTCATGTTCATGTTGAGTCATTTTGAGTATGTTCCTTATCTTCTTCCTTCTAAATAACACATTATTTACTGTAGGGGCTTTCTGGACTGTCAACCTTGTCTCCTTCACATTCTCCACTGACATAGATCCCTGGTCATTACTGAGCAATCTATTTCTCCTCGTCAGAACAGTCTTTCTCCTCTTTTTGATGAGCTGGATGAGAACAGTCAGCATTGTGTGCAAGCAGAGGAGAAAGACATGATGACTGTTGGTGGTGGTGGAGGTAGTAGAGGCAGGGAGTGTGGGACTACTACTACTGATGATCATTCTGGTAGGGGAGCTAGTGGGATATCTGGAGCTAGGAAATTCTGATGGTGTGCATGGCCATGATGATGTGTTAGAAAAAAGTGGGGGGAAATGATGATGATGACACTGATGGTGATGACTCTCTTACAGATAGAACCTGGCAACCAGGTCAGGGTGACAAGGTGCCAACAGATGAAGAGGGTGGTGGCAGTGGTAATAGTAAATCCAGCCATAGTGCAGGCTCAATATAGAAAAATCCTGCTCAGGACAGACCTAGGGGAATCTTGGCAAATACATACGGACATCTCCCATATGGGAATTTTTTGTACATTGCCAAACAATAAATGCAAGATGATGTGCAAGATCTGCAAGCAGAAACTTAGCCGTGGCCGGGCAGGAACACATGTAGGGAACAACATCTCTATGTACTCACATGAAAAGGCATCACATATTTGGAAAAATAGACTTGACAGTGGCACAAGCAGGGAAAATGATCAATGCTATTCTCCTACTCCTCCTCATGATCCTCCTGGTAGGCAGGCCACATCTACACTGTGCTATCATATGATCGTAGTCATTATCAATATTACCACCAACTGTTTCTCCTCCTCTTCCTCATCTTCTTCTTCCATGCCAACGTTAGTCATCCATAAGGGAATGCATGGCCAGGAGATAGCTTGTACCTGGTCAAGCTGCTGTTGGTGCATTCGCTGCTGTGGTAAAAGGTCATCTTTAAAGCTAAAGAGCTCAAGAGTAACTTGTTAAATGATGAAAGTCTTGGCTTGCAGACCCTAATAGAGATACATAAATAATAAAAACAAGCTTTAAAAGTATACATAATGTCACAAATACTAAATAATCATTTCACATATCTACAGTAACAAATGAATTGGCCCCTCAATTTATAAATGAATATTATTCCTCAATTATTTGTAGAAATGATGGGACACTTCCTTCTTTCCTCTTTTTTTTATTACCCAAGGAACTTCCCATTTTCCAGCAGCCTAGTCTCACCTTCATTAAAGCAGATGATTCTCTCCCATTCCTGCCACTATTACTATGATCAGCTGCCTAGTGACGTGCATTCTTCAATGTACTGAAATATAGTTCTATCATTGTGCCGCAACCCAGATGGAGGAGACCGGAGGATGGGAGTAGTAGTGGCAGATGCTGTGTCACTACCACTACCTGGATGGTGGTGGTAGTAGTCTTTTCCCCCGGGGTGCTTCCAGTTGGAGAGGGGACCTCTCCTCTCTGAGTTGGTGTGGTGTAGGTCGGAAGGGCCCTGATAGTGATGCAGGCACAACTCAGGAGTCAGCGGTGCAGGTAACCCAGAACAGCCTTTATTTGGCAACAGGAACCAAGGTAACAGCAGTTTTCGAATGGGGGTAGTAGTTCTACAGTGTCCAACCCCCAGCCGTGATTCTAGGAGGTTGCTCAGGGATGATACAGGCTCTGCTGTATAGTTCTCCACTACTCCTCCTCTCGTACCTCTCCCAGCCGGGTATACTGGGGATAGAGTCACAGGGAGTCCTGACAGGGATCTGGTTACCTGTAGACTAGGCCCGAAAGTAGTTCTCCTGTCAGAGTCCTCTCCTGCTCCTCCTGGCACGGCACCGAATAAGTCCAAAAGTACTGACAGCACTTTTCCCTTACTCTGGGCTGTCTTGAGATGAGCCTGGGGCTGATGATATCCCTCCTGGGGCTGTGAAGACAACCATTGACCCTCAGTCCAGAGGCTGGTGGCAGGCAAACTCTGCACACCTTCTCCAGCTAACTGCACACACTAGACTGAGGAGACCAATTGTTGCCGGGGAGACGAGGTCTCCTTACAACCTCATCCAGTGGCCTGTGATAGGCCAGGGCTGAACCAAGGCAAGGTTTTGAACCCTGCAGGGGGAATAATGCCGAGGGAAAAGCTGCAATAATACATTTAACATAGAACGAGATGTACCAACACAAAACCCAAAGGCACATAGACAAACAATAAAAAACAGCAGCCTCTGGGATGCTGCAATTGTAAATAAGGTTTCCCTGCATAAACCTGTAATAAGTCTGTGTGAAGAACAGGGTCTGTTCTGATATTTAATTATTGTCTTGTTTACAGTACAATTGTGCAGCATTTGTAAGACCTGACAAGAACCTTCAGGAAGAACACTCAAAACAAAATGCTAATACAAAATTGCTATGATAATTCAAAGAGGAACGTTCTAACTGGTTCTCTCTGTTCATTCCTCTGTTTCTGATCTTGTGAAATTCTCCAATTATATTGAAATTCAGTTCTGCAATAACCTTACTAGATATTTTAGATTTTTCAATGGTTAGGATATGTTCCAATGCTATTTTACAATGACAAATCCAATCTGTAATTAATATGATAATCTTTGACAGAAATTTCAGGCTAACACCTAATTTCTACCACAAGTTTTCCATTGATGGGCTGTGGATTCGCATGGGGAATGACTACATTGTCACTTATTGTCATTCTCATTTAGCCCTATTGCCAGTAACCTCATTGTCATTCCTAGTTTCCTTGCGAATCCACAGAATTAATGAACTTGCTCATTATTCTCATTGATATATTTTTTCCCTGAGGCACAAAAGTTTTTTTTTTTGTTTTTTTTTCTGAAGCATGTGAATGAGACATAAAATATCCTATTCACTTGCATTGAATGCGGAATGTTAACATATTTGATGAGGATTTAGGGACAGAATCTGATATAAATTTATTATCTTTATCACTTTGTTGCATCATTTTGCCATTTTTGCAAATGTTGCAAAATTTGCTACATTTCATGTAGCTTTATCTGTTTTGCTGTTGCCATTACAAGGTTCTGGTTCTGTGGATAAAATTAACACCATTGTGCCACTCAAGCAGAGAGATCTCATGTTTTGTTTCACTTATTTTTTTTTTTTTTATTAATATATTTATTTGCCATTTATTGAGTTGGGAATAGTAGAAACATTATATAAATAATATTAATAATAATAATAATACTTGTACTAATAAAATAATGATAAATTATTAGTAGTATCAGTATAATTGTATTATTATTATTATTATTATTATTATTATTATTATTTTTATTTATTTATTTATTTATTTTTTTTATTCTAAAGCAGTGGATGTTATGTAGTTTCCCATGTTGCAGTTTTCTAGACCAAATATGTAAAAACCATAATATAAAAATATAAAGTCATTCTTAAAAGCAAACATAGCAGTACAGTAAGTAGGGCACAATATGCCAAACATGTCTTCAGACTGTCAAAGATAAATAATATTTACTGAATTTGGATCATATATCATTAAGCACATTTTCAAATTGACTCTTTATATTTGAATACTATTTATGTTGTGCTGTTAGGATATAATTTGTGCATTAAACTCATTCTGCTTTGAATGTTTGTTTTTGTAACCTAGTCAAGTGAATAATAATCTTATGTCTATAAATAGCTCGATTATAGAAGTGCTATGCATTTTATTTCCTAGATGCCTCAAGGCTATTCACAGCAGGCATGCAAAATTGGGGAAATGTCAATTTTCTTTGAAAATGTGACATTTGCTCCTCTAGGTTTAGCATGGTCATTTGGGAAAATAATGACTTGGAAATCCAATTTCATCCTTTCTATTTTATTAAAAAAAGGTTTATCAGTTCTGACCTCTCAAGACAGGTTATTTACAGTCAACTCTGTAATTCTTGTTTATGAAATCTGCCAGATAATGCTTCATTCCTACTTGGACTCACATTTATAAATGTTAAATGTATTTTTTTTCTATTTCTTTCTTAAAGATTGTGAAAACATGCACATTATATCTTAAGATAATATATCTTAAGTAAATGCAAATTGGTTAAACATATTTATT